>OZ007587.1:168498024-169961357 GCA_963931845.1 Maratus michaelseni | reverse complement strand
TTTTCTATGCTGTAGTTTTTTAATCGTATTTTTGTACGTATTAGTGTACTTTTATGGAATTCAATGTTAAAAATAGTTACATATTAACTCAAATATAGGGTGAAACGCCCAGTAACTGACACTTTAAGGCTTCTTCCTTGTTCAAATCACTATTACGAAAATTTAAATCTGTTTTATACTTACCTTTGCTTTTGAAAGGATAGTAGAGATATATTAAAAAAGTATTGACAGCAAAATTTTGAAAAATTACACATTTTATTATTAAAAATTAATTTTATTCATAAATATGGTCAAAAACTCCAGTAACTGACACCATCCCTATTTTGGAACGCTAATAACTGACACAAAGCGAACCAGTGACTGACACTTTATTTCAAAAGATTAAAATGGTTTTAAAAAAAAAACTTTATTCCTTATTATAAAAACATAATACATTAATATTTATTATAAAAAGTAGGATTTAGTAGGTTGTACTGCATTATTAGTAATGTAGATATCCAATAACTGACATTTATGAACCAGTAACTGACATCTGGTGTCAGACACCGGTAAAACAACTTAAATTTTAATGGTGTTTACTACAAGATAAATTTAATTTATTATTATGCATTTTTAAACAGTTCAAATAATAGATTCACAACTTTCTTTAATATAACAAATAACTAAATTTCTGTCAGAGACTTGTGAAATGAAATTCTAGGGACCAATAACTGGCATCTCCCATTAAGCTAAATTAAATAACTATAAACCCTAAATCATGGCCCTAATATATCATATGCATCCTTAAACTAATTTCTACAAGTATCACTTTAAGAAAAAAGTTTAGGATGGTTGCATTAAAAATATATTAATAAAACGCTTCGTTAATTTTAGAAATAAGATGGTTGCTTCAAAATAGCACTTTTTGTATTCTCAAAAGTTTATTCCTCATTGAATATGTTCTAGACCTTCTCTTCTAGTGGAGAATAAATTGACTCTGAAATTAAAAAAATAAGTGTCTCATTTACCACTAAGATGACATTACTTTGCAGAATTTTACAACAAAATGCTTCTTTGAGTTAGATTTTAGCTCAAGTGTCAGTTACTGGTTAGGTGTCAATAACTAGGGGTTTCACCCTATTTGTTTGTATCTATGTTTGAAGAAATAGGAGATTTACGTTTAAAAATAAAACTTGTGTATTAATTTTTTTTTAAGCCAGTCATTTTATTTTGAAATTGGTTATTATTTTAATCTTTCATGACGCCCCACTTTTAGAAATGGAGATATTCATTACAATTAAAGAACGAAATTAAAAGCAAACAAGTTTGAGGAGCTATTTTGGTTAAAAAAAGAAATTTTTAGGTAGATTTCGTAAGAAATACTACCTATTACATTCTCCTCTAAGTTGGAATTAAAAATTTTTTTTTGCAGATCTATGCCGATCATGACTCCCAGAACCCAAAACCACCACCAGTTCATAACTTTATCTATCTATCTATCTATCTATGTCACTTTTTTATGGACACGATAACTCCCATAATTCAGCACAAATCTCCTCCAAACTGATACATAAAATCAAGGGGCATAAAAACTCGGTCAAGTTCGTTACGAACCAAGGGGGGAGGGAAATTGGGGGGGGGGGCTTTTGTGAAAACAGAAACAGTGACCCCACAATTTCTTAATTATGATACGTATCGAATCCGTTTAAAGTTAATATTACTTCTAGGAAAAGGGCCGAAAATTTATGTATGACAGATTTTTTATATCATTAAAAATGGTTCCAAAGGGGGGTTGTAGAAGGAAAAATTCATAACTTCGTCAATTCAGAAGATATCAAATCCGCTTAAATTTATTATAAATCCTCTTAATATTATCTAAAACTTTTATACTGACAAGTTTTTTATAAGACCAACCCTTATATCGAAAAAAAAAATTAAAAACAAAGAAATCCCTGCCGGCTCCGCCTGCAAACAAGTTAGGTTCCGAAGTGGGCGTTTCCAAATGCCGCATCATGGCAAAAAGGTCATTTCTTCCGCAATTACCAACAAACAGGCGCCCCACGGTCTGCGTCTTCGAAATCTAAATGTGCCTGTAGGCCGAGCCGTCAGGGATTTTTCATTATGTGTCTAGCTTTATGATTTAGTAATTCATAGATAACTATTATTAATCATTTTCACTACAATGACTCCGTTAGGGCATTCTATAAATCGTTTTTATATAACCTGGAATTCAAAGGGTTGAGTGAGTAAATAATTTTATTAACTAACTATACTTTCTAATATTATTTTTCTGTAAGAAATACACACGCACATGCACTTATATAATCTTGCAATTTTTAATGAAATAACTGTGAGACACTTCTTTAAAAAAAAGTAAAGATTAGTTGCTTATTTAAAAGGTTGATAAACACTGCAATAAAATATCAGTTATTGGAAAATTTTTGTTATGTCATATTTACTGGTGCATACGTCACTGAGTAATTTTTGCTTAATTTTACTTTTCAAAGATGTTTAAAACATTTAGTACACAAGAAAAATTTAGAAAGACGGGATATTGGATTAGGATTTCATCATCCATCCGTGATTGACCGGTTTATTTCTTTTTTAAAGCCTATTCTAAATAAAAAAATTCGGTGAGGGCCCAGGGTTCGAATCTCGAGTGAGGCATGGATGTCATTGTGTGTGTATCTTCAGTGCTGTCAACTTCCCTGTGTCTATCCCGTCCCCAAGAAGAAGATTTATGTAATGTGTCAAAGTCTGTATGTATTTCTCTGAATAAAAAATATGGATCATTCGAGACAACATCCTTGTAGCTTGTAGGTCTCAAAGCAACCCCTTCCAAATGTTAAATGTCAAATAAAAAATTAAGTTTGTTTTTGTAATTCAGAGGTTTCTCACCTTTAGGCTTCTTCGAGTTGCATTTGAGGAAATCTTTTCTCTAACCACAAATGCACAGTAATAATACTGAAAATAGTTGTTAAACAAAAATATTACAAAATGTATAATATAATAACCCATATGATAACAATGCGAAACTGCCGAAGAACTAATGTTTTATTTACTTTCATTTAGAATTCATTTTACAATTACTGACCACATCATCCAGTGATTTAACAATATAACATTGCGTTTATTCAACTTAGATTTGCAAAATATTTATAATTATTTTATAATGGAAAATAAAAGTCTTTAATAAGCAGGCGAATGTACACTGTCATAAATATACAAGCAGAGGCCACCCATTTCCATTTCTGAAATGCTCCGTTATCCATCAGTGAATTTGGTACTTTCGTGTTATAGCGGCCCCCACAATTACGATTATGCCAAGGTTGCAGCTATGAATTGCCAAGATCATCGCAAAGCTTATATATAATGCATCCTATATATGCATATATATACTTCAAATACTCATATATGCGCCATATACGTCATTATATAAACATAATTCTCGTCTTATATGTCATATATATATATCATATACGTCTTATACACATGCCATATATGTACATCATATATGTCTTATGTCATATATGTACATCATATATGCGTCATATATGACTATAACTTGACCATATTACGTCACGAAATATTATATACATCATATATTATTATAATGTCGTCTATGCTTTATATTTTGGCGATAAATCTTGGTCGCTTGGCGATTTACCTTTGGGGACCGCTATAACATGATAGTACCATGAATTTTAATAGAGTGAATATTAAAAATTATTATTATGCTCTTCAAACAATCGTAGTACATTTTTCGCTTTGTGTGAAGAAGCTTTCACCTTTTGGTTGTAATACATTCCTAAAGGACTTTACTAATTTCACATTAAAAAAACTACATTAAAATATTAAATTTTAAAACAAATCTTCGTCTCTCGGCTGGATCACATTCTCTACAGCAACGGGCCATGAGTTGAACAGCCCTTCTATAGTTGAAAAGACATTAAATTCTCCATATCACTTTTCCACGGTTTTTATTTTTCTCTCTGAATCTGTATCAGTCAAGAGTTATAATGTAGAGCGTGTTGCAAGTATCTGGCTAAATCACATTATCGATAGTGAAATGTAACAGCATTATTGCGTGTTGAAAAATTAAAATGGAAACCTTGGAAAATATTGATTTTGCCTCATACTTTTTCATATTTTTAAATTCTCTTATTAAATTTAACGTATTAACATATTCAATGTTTGCTACTTAAAAATACATAAATTTTAAATATATTACAATTAGAGAAAGAATAGACTTATTGGTCAAGAATTTTATCTGTCTCACATTCATATGAAGCGGACTGGTCTAATAATTTAATCGGTTAAATATATTAACCATTAGCTTAAAATTGATTTCTGTTTAAATTATCAGAAACAACGATTTTTATCCACCAAAATGTTTTACAAATAGCTTGCTTATGCATAATTTTAACTAACTGTCAGCTGATTGTCTGCTTACTAGTGTCACGTAAACATACTAAAGCAAAATCTGCAAGGCTTGATATTTTCAATGCTGGTAAATAGCTAGCCCGTTCTTTTTCCGTTTATAATTCTACTCGGCACGAACAAACCCAGTTTCTACAAAAAATTCCGATATTTCTTCACCTACATTATTACCTTGGCGATAATTGCAGGGTCGGAATGTGCTTGGAGATTCATTTGACCATCCCTCTCCTTTCACACGCCCCTCTCTCGGTGCGAGCCACAGAGTAAGGAGATTTAAACACAGAATCATCTCTCATACACTGCAACGGTAACTTCTTCAACATGGGATTACACATAGACAGTGGCGATTACTGCGGGTGACGCAGAAACTGCAGCCATAACAGAAGCGTGGTTTCTAATACGGCTATATATCGCTTTCTTGGCGACAAATGAGGGAAGGAGAAAAAAACGGCGACTGCTTGTTGCTGCTTGTTTTTTAAATCTCATTTTTGATATCATTTAACATCGTACAATCTCTATAATAAAACCGTAAGTCATGTGATTGTCATCAACAGTTCCGGGATGCCCGCTTCACTTTTTCATATGTCAGGCGGCCATTTTTATTCAAAATTATTTTTTCGAATAAAACTGCATAAAAATTACATTTTTAGAAAGATCGTTCAAAATAAATTAATATTTGAGAGATGACTTACGTTCAATTATGTATACATTCTGCAATAACTTTAGTTTAAATTAGGTTCGCAGTTCAAATTCTCTATCCATGAAAGTAAACAACAACAACAACAAAAAAAGATTCATTCGTTGTGAACGTTTAAAATATTAAACCATGAATTTTTGGACCGCTGCCTGGTGTAAAAAAAAAAATAATCCACACCAGTGAGACAGTCAAAGTTTACCATAATTCTGTTCTATACAACTCAACTTCCTTCCGGATCTTTTCTTGACGTAAGTTGAACTCATGTAATAATATTTAATGGATCAAATTTCGAAACAAATCGTCAGATTTTATTTTTCGCATGTGCAAATTAGAAACGATACTTTAATTTTGAAATCAAATGTTTTGATTTATGATATTATTTCTTATTTATCTATTTTCTATTTTAAAGAAAAATGTGAACGTCATGTATTTTAAATTGGAACAGCTGTCACGGACGCACCGGGGTTGGCGCGATTTTTGTTTTGCGCCATTTTGGCGAGAAAATCCCATTTTCAGGTACCTATCAGAGATTACTAAAACAGCATGTACTTTTATTTTATTATGAAATAGTTTATTTTATATTAAAAAACACACAATTTTATTATAAAACACACACAATGATTAATTTATTATAAAGTGGGTTAAGCGGTTTTTGTCAAGAAAGATGATATACATAACAACAAAAAATATGCGAAATGCTACCACGATCGCAAAAGTTCTTGATTTGTCTATTAGATTTTTCCGGTTTGGCGAAGGGTTAAGGAAAAAAATAAATTATGAATAAAAATAATTTGTTACAATGCTTAACATACATTTAAGGGCGACCAAACTGGTCGCCAGTGGCGGCTAGTCCGCAATTATTATTTTTTCAATTGCATGCATATTTATAAGCATATAAAATTTTTCGAATGTTCCAGAAATTAGAATCATTAAATTAAGCACGGTGTTATACAATGATATTCTGAAATTCTGATGAATTGCTTATTCTTTTAATTTTTTTAAAAATAAACAGGTATTCATCAGCAACGAATAAATTAAACTGGAAAGTAAAAATAAACGTTTTTAAAAATTGTAAAAAATATGAAAAGATGTTTATAATTCCCGAACAGATGCAAAAACATTTTCAAATATTTTAAGCAATTAATTTCTAAATTCTATTAAATTTATTGGCAAAATTTTAAAACAATTGGAAATCCATATCGAAAATTTTTGCATTCATAATTTTACGTCTAAATCCATTATGCAAATGTTCCATTTTCATTTCAGATAAAAAGGAAATTTAAAAAATCGCCTGCATCCCCATAAGAAGGCATTATGACCTAAAGAAAAATGTTCTATATTTTCCGAACGAATGAACCAAATTTAACCAAAAACTATACAGCTAATTCCGGATACCTCGCCAACATACCTACTAAAAATCAACCTAATCGTACCGTTTTTACGGCAAACAGACAGACGGAAACCAAAAACCGTCTCCACAGTGAACCTTAACATGACGTTTCGGCAAAAATCTGTCAACACTGAATATGTATAAAATATTTCAAACATTATGGAACTTGAAAAACAAGAACAAAAATAACACATGAAAATAACACATGAAAATAAATCACAACTTACTGTTTGAAGAATTATAATGACCTATTTGATCTTCAAAGAGTAATTTTAATAATAAATATTAATCAAGATTCAAAAATCAAATAGCGAACGCCGAAAATTTGCACTTGTGAAAATGACAACAGCAAAAGACGCCAAGCAGAATAGGGTTACAATTAAACGGAAATCACGAAGATAAAAATCGCCAAGGCGATGATTTAGTTTTTAAGTCATCCGCTGCAGTCGCTCTTTTCAGGCGAAGTTGGGTCTCTGTTTAAATATTCTTACTCTGTGGGTGCGAGCGGAATGAAAAGTCAGTAAAAATGTTTGTCGTTTTATGAATGAAAATGCATATTTTCTTTTAAATATGTCATTTTCTCCAGTGGAATTTTCCCGTTTTTATGAGATTGGAACGATTGTATCGCGACCTAAAGTAATACGTAGGTCGCGATTGTATTGCCTGCATAAATCGATATCGAAAGTGCCCCCTTTTTTTTTAATATCAATTCCCATAATAGGTCATGTACGTCTATGGTCAGCGCTTTAGTAGGTTTCTATTGTTACATGTTTTAACGCAATATATTCCGTAGCGAGTTTTTCGACAGCAAAATATTAAGCTCTAGAATGTTCAAGCTATTCTAATTTCAAAAGAACAAAATATTTAAGAGGTGAAAATGGGTATGAATTGAATATGCACACAAACTTTTCGCTGGTAAAAATGATGTCGTGCTTAAAACAACGTGATTTTACAATTAATGTAAATGTTGCTATTTACTCAATTTTTATGAATAGTCACTTGGTTTTATCGAAATAAATGTTTTTATAAGGTACTTTTATGTTAGCCGGGCGCAAATTTCGTCAATAGCAGCTTTCATTTTCCGCGTGTGTAGATTAGAAAGATTGCTTATTTGATGTTGGAATAAAATGTTTTGCTTTATGGTATTACTAGCAAGCTACGGTTTCTACAAATGAACCTTAAATCAAACGAAATATAATTTGACCTTGTAGTTGAAAGTAATCTGTATATTTTCCTGGAATATCCTTCCACATTACTGAAAAATGACGCCATTGCGCTATTATATTTTCTAATGTGCAGTAAAATTTTAGCTGTTAAGGACCAACTATTTTATTTGGTAATTTACAGTGAGGGTTTGCTAAAGAACGTTAAAACTATATGCAATATATTAATGCAATCACTAAAAATTATCGAACTAACAATGCAAACAAATTAACTAACGAAAGGCGACCCGTAGAAGTTTTTATAAAGGCTAATCTTTGTTAATCGGGTTCATCTGATTATAGAAATTTTACACATAATTCTAAAACTAATATAGAACGATATGAAATACACTAAAACCAGCCTTAAAAATTATCTACTTAACAATGCAAGTCACAAAAAATACGCCCAGGAAAATCTTTCAAAAAGTCTAATCTTTCGGAATCGGGTTCATCTGCCTATATAACCTTCACACATAACTGTTTGACTAAGCAACGTAGAACAATATGTAGTACACTAAAACCATTCCTGAAATAGCATCTAACTAACAATACAATTATCATCAAGATCCGTCCAGTAGAACTTTTTCAGAAGTCTAATCTTTCATAATCGGAATCAAATATTAAAAAGGCTAATATTTGATAAAAAAAGGTCACCCGATTTTCGAATTTCCCCCTCTATAATTCTAGAACTAAGCAACGTAGAATGATATGTTATATGATAAAACTTTCCCTACAAAATTATCTAATTAATATGTAGGTTTCATCGAAATCCATTCGACAGAATCTTTTAAAAAGGCTAATCTTTCATAATCGGATTGATCTGATTATAGAACTTCCCATAATAATTCTATAACTAAGCTACGTAGAACGATATGTTATACAATAAAACCTTCCCTAAAAAATTATCTATCTTACCGTTTAAGTTTTACGAAAATCCATTCAGCAGAACTCGAGTTATAAGCAGCCGGAACGAAATTTCATATATAAGGTAGAAGTAAATAGAAGTATATTGCTATTAATATACAGGGTGTCCCAAAAGTCCCCGTACAACTTCAAAAATTTATTACAAAAAAAATAATTGGCCTACAGTAAAAATAATTACAACAGTGCATAGAGTAACTAAAAAAGTTTTTTTCTACACCCTTAGTACACTTCAACATGAGATCCTTTCGTAACACGAATATCAAGACCATATTTCAATTCAATCCACGAACGCTTTTCATGCTTAACATCAACAGTAGCTACTGCTGTTTGGATCTTTTGTTTAAATTCCATGAGACTATTAACTTTTATTCAGTTGGTTGGTTGTATAAGGTTTTATGGCACAAAGTTCCTTAGGAGACATGCAACTTTTATTCAGATTTCATCAAACAGTTGTAACTACTGTTGATGTTAGCATGCTGAAACGCACGTGGATGGGATTGGAATATCGACTTGATATTCTTCGTGTAACGAAAGGATCTCATGTACAAGTATACTAAGGTAATAGAAAAAAACTTTTTACGTTACTCTATGTACTGTTGTAATTATTTTTGCTGTAGGCCTATTATTTTGTTTTGTAATAAATTTTTGAAGTTGTACGGAGACTTTTGGGACACCCTGTAGTTTACATTTGAATGAAAAAAAGGTACTTTTTGGTTAGCCGGGCGCCAGTGACATATGTACATATATATAAATATATATGTACATACATATGTCTATATATCTTATAAGTGTATATATATGTATGTATATATATGTGTGTGTGTGTTTTCACCTACCTATTCAAATGTATACACAAAAAATACCTTTTGGCTTAAAATAAAATTATTTGGGGTCAAAAGTAAAATCAAAATCGCCAAAAACAAAAGATAAATCGCCAAATATTTTTTCAATAGGACGTACATGTATATATATCACTGGTGCCCGGCTAACCGAAAAATACCAAAAAAAAAAATCATGTCGTACACTTGAAAAAACATCTTTTGGCTTAAAATCTCTCATCAAAACTGCTTTTCTTTTTTTTTTTCTCTTTCTTTCTTTTTTTAAAAGTAAAATTAGTAACAATTTTTCTTTTATTTTTCGAGATGTATAGCCATTTTAATTTTTTTCTGCAACAAAAAAAATAACCTTTTGGCTTAAAATAAAATTATTTGGGGTCAAAAGTAAAATCAAAATCGCCAAAAACAAAAGATAAATCACCAAATATTTTTTTTGAAAAGCAATCTTGCCCATTGAATAATTTTTTAAGCATTACGAATTTTCCCAATCATGTTTAAATTAAATATTTTCGTTTTATAATAATATCTCTCATCAACACTGTTTTTCTTCTTTTTTTCTTTCTTTCTCTTTCTTTTTTTTTCTTTTCTATTTCTTTTTCTAATAAAATTAGCACAGTTTTTTCTTTTATTTTTCGAGACTTTTCAATTCTTTCTGCAACAATAATGGTCGCCAAAAAATTAGCAATGGCAACCTTTTCGGCCAAAATAACAGAACTTTCTATCATAATTCTATAACTAATGTACGTAGAACAATATGTTATATACTAAAACCTCCCCTGAAAAATTATCTATCGAACAGTGCAAGTTTCATCAAAATCCCTTCAGCGAAACTCGAGTTACAAAGGAACGGAACGAAATTTCCGTTTGTGTTTTATATATATAGTAGATTTCGAATACTTTTATGTTAGTTTGGAACAGATCTCGCCAATAACATTTTCCCCTCGCCAACAGCAGCTTTTTTATTCTTTGAGTGTGTAAATTAAAAATTTAATAAAAGCAAAATAAAAACTGCTATTTTAAGTTTAAATAACAGCTTTAAATAAAAGCTGCTATTAAAATATCGACATGAATATAAAAATAAAATCTGCTACTGACGAGATTTGCGCCCGGCTAACATAAATGTACCGATTCGTATTAAATGAATAGAATACGAATGATGGCAATCTGAACAATATTTGGCGATTTATCACCTGCGTCCGGCTAAAATAAAAATACCCATAATTTTTTTTACCCAAATGACGTTATTAATGTAGTGTTGATGTTAAAGCAATTTCCTTTTATATCAATTAAAGATTTTATTAACGGGATATTTTACTCTTATTATTCATACAAGGAACCAAATATGGCAACATTAAAAACTTTGCAATATGTAATAACATAGCTATTTTTCGTTCTCACTCGAACCTGTTTACTCAAACAAAACAATGTTTTTTATTTTGTTTGCAATGTCTACCAAGTGTTTTTAATATGTTTCCATTTGATTATTTCATCGAGTGTTTTCAAAGGTGTGGATCCTTATTTACATGGCTAAAAAGATTATGTTTTAAACCAAGACATATTTTACTAACAGAAAAAGATTTTGCAGATTATGAAGCTCTGACCTATTTGTCTGTAGAGCAAATTCGTCGTGTCTATGAATTGTTTGAGAATTTGGGTGCAGAGTTTACCGAAGATGATAAGAATCCAGTTGTGCATGTTACTAAAATGATGAATGCTCCAGAACTACGCGAAAATCCATTTAGAGATCAAATTATTAAAACATTTGCTAATTATGGTGAATTTATGAATTTCCATGAGTTCTTGTATATGATCTCCGTATTCAGTGTAGATGCACCTGTGAATATTAAAGCATATTATGCTTTTAAAATTTACGACTTCAATGGAGACGATTTACTAGGTAGGGAGGATTTAAGTCAAATGATAACTAGAATAAAAGGCGGGAATACACTGAAAAGTTGGGTGTACGAGGAACTAATTGATTACATTTTGACAGAAGCTGATATTGATCAAGATGGCTACATAAATTATCCCGAATTTGAGCACAAAATGTGCAAAAACCCGGCATTCGCCGCCTATTTTATTATCAGAATTTAATTTTCTTTCTTATATTAAATAAGATTGTGTTAAAGCGTTCATTTGTATTATTATCTGTAATAATAAATATCGTATATATTTGTTAGTTTTATCTTTGGGACAAGAACCTGCTCTAATGTAAGAACTTTTAAAATAAAATTACAATAAACTCCATGGTACTTCTCTATTATCCCGTTGTCCGCACTTTTCATAACAAAAAACTATCGCCAAACTGTAAGATTAAACGCCAAAAATGCAGTCCCATTTACTTGATGTCAGAAGCATTATACGTGTTTGTTATGTCATCAAGTGGTTTTTAATTCGACATTTGCTTGTATTTTTCGTTATGTTTTGCTGATTTATTAGTTATTTCATTAATTAAAATAAAAATTGTGTCCTTAAACGGGCGAATTCTTATATTTTATTTATTTATTTATTTTGATATTCCAATGGCAACGTTCTCCTATTTATTTGGAGTTACAGGCTGGCGATAATTTTTTGTGTACTTACGTATTAACGCCACCACAGCAGAAATTGCGCTAATGCGCCAATAAAGAGCAATCTTGTTGTTCGCACGCGCACGCAGTTATCTTTTGGATTCCTTGTTGCTTTGTTGTTTGCTGATTTTTGACGCCAATTTTTAGTGCTACGAAAGATTGGCGGCACTTAAAAACCGCCAAATCTGTAGCGGCGGTGGCGTTAATACGTAAGCAGTGGAGCAGCCAGGGGGGGGGGCGTTAACCCCCCCGCCCAGAGCTAAAAAAATTACTATGATTGCCGCTTATATGAATCAAAACTACTAGAGTTAAAATTAAGTTTTTTGGCCTTTCCGCGTTGGCAGAATCCACCGCTTTCTTAAATCAATTCTATTCAACAGAGTGATTCAATTAAACGGTGAAAATTCTACTTAAAACTGTGAAAGCGCATATTACACGCATCGGTTATGTCAAAACTTGATTTATGGACTGCGTCACTTTGTCGAGACGTCTTATAGTAAAAGATGGGTCATATACTCTCACACAGACGCTTTGAGTTATATAGTATACAGTAGCCTGTTTCTTAATTGCATTTCTGTCTTTGTTCCACGTTCGAAACAATAACAGACCATCGAATTCCAGAGAAAAAAAAATACACTTTGTAAGTCTCTCTCAGTTTCAAGCGGCTTTTTCTGCGTTTTTTGCTCTCAGTTATATCTAAGACCAAGCTATGTGCGTACCCAGGAAAAAAATCTTTGCAAAAGTAAGAATTTAAATAAAGAAAACTGCCCAGTTAAACTGAGGGCATTGAGCTCACAGGCTATTCACACTAATTGTATATTATGCTATTTATTCAAAGAATAATGCCACTCGAAAAATAAAGAAATCGACAATATATTAAGGGGGGGGGGATAAGCACCGGTTCTCACCCTTTATACTTAACCAATAAGCCCCCAAAATCTAATCAGGCAAGCGCCTTACCACAATGAATTTATACACAAAATTTGAAAAAAATTGGATAATTTTGCTTGAAAAACCCATTTATCTAAATTAAGGGAGGTGAGCCCCCCGTCCCCCCCCCCTTTATACTTAACAAATGAAAACCCAAAACTAATCAGGCAAGCGCTCTTACCACAATGAATCTAGATAGAAAATTTGAAGAAAATCGGATAATTCTGCATGAAAAACCCATTTATCTAAATTAAGGGGGATTAGCCCCCCGTTTACCCCCCCCCTTTATACTTACCCAATGAACACCCAAAACTAATTAGGGAAGTGCCTTATCACAATGAGCCTATATACAAAGTTTAAAGAAAATCGGATAATTCTGCATGAAAAACCCATTTATCTAAATTAAGGGGGAGTAGCCCCCCCCGTTTCCCCCCCCCCTTTATACTTACCCAATGAACACCCAAAACTAATTAGGGAAGTGCCTTATCACAATGAGCCTATATACAAAATTTAAAGAAAATCGGATAATTCTGCATGAAAAACCCATTTATCTAAATTAAGGGGGGGTAGCCCCCCGTTTCCCCCCCTTTATACTTACCCAATGAACACCCAAAACTAATTAGGGAAGTGCCTTATCACAATGAGCCTATATACAAAATTTAAAGAAAATCGGATAATTCTGCATGAAAAACTCATTTATCTAAATTAAGGGGGGTAGCCCCCCGTTTCCCCCTTTATACTTATCCAATGAACCCCCAAAACTAATCAGGGAAGTGCCTTATCACAATGAGCCTATATACAAAATTTGAAGAAAATCGGATAATTCTGCATGAAAAACCCATTTATCTAAATTAAGGGGGTTATCCCCCCGTTTCTCCCCTTTATACTTAACTAATGAACTCCCAAAAATAATCAGGGAAGCACCTTATCACAATGAACCTATATACGAAATTTGAAGAAAAACGGATACTTCTGCATGAAAAACCCATTTATCTAAATTAAGGGGGAGTTAGTCCCCCTTTTTAACTCTTTATACTTAACCAATGAACTCCCAAAACTAATCAGGGAAGCGCCTTATTAGAATGAACCTGTAAACAAAATTTGAAGCAAAACGGATAATTCTATCACGAGTTATCGCGTTACGTGCATACATACATACATACATACGTACATACATACATACAGAACGGGCGGGCACATTAGCTCTCAGGCTTTGATAGCCTGTGAGCTAAAAAAGTACTTAAAGTCATAAAAAGCTATTTTTCGATTGCGAGCAGATTTTTGCAATCTGTGTTTCTTTCGAATCATTTGTTTCGTTGGGGGTCTGTACACAAATTTAAAGACTATATTTCATTTGTTGGTAATGTAGCAACGACGTCTTGCTTATGATGGAGATTCATATATTTATCGTTAAAATTTTATAAATTGGTTGTGTTTCCTCTTTTAGCTATTTTTAATTCTGTTGCGTTTCTGTGAAAAGGAAATCTCTTTCCTTTCTATTTAAAATTCAATAATTCTTAAACTCTTTTATCGCAGCTTGAAGTGATCCTTTTTCAATTAATGTACATGGCTAAATTCTTTCTTTCGTATGTGCTTGCGGTTTTCATAATGAGAAATGAAATCATTTTCAGTTTGGCATCTGCGTGCCTTCCTAATGCATACATTTTGGATCACAGAATAAATAAAGAAAGATAAAATGAAACGTCTATTTCTCGATACATCTGCATGCTAAAATTCCTGCAGATGTTAAGTTCGGACAGTTAGTTTTCTGTTGTTATAAAGATGCTGATATGGTAATCTGGTTTGGCGGTTTGCGTTCAAAAAAATTAGAGTGTGTTTCTCCCTAAGGAATTTTCTTCTGTACGCTATGGGGGTAAATTTGTGGCATCTCAAAAAAAGGCATTCAATTTTGAGTTTTCATGATGTGACGATATAGACGTTCTGAGTGCTGGGGGACCGCCTCATTTTTTCAATTATCTTTCTTCAAATAAAATATTTTTTTCATGAAAGCCTCAAGTCTCCGATATGTTTCTTCACAGGATGAGAGCCTTCGGGTTCTTGCTTATAGCGTATATGTACTACCTGTCATTTACGATAATCTTGAGATTTTATTTAATTATCAGGAAAGTATAACTTCGGCTGATAACTATATGATATTGCTCTCGAGGAGGCACTGCATCCTGTCTCTCGGAGGAAAGAAGCACTGATTGTGATTTCATTGACTTATAGATACATGCCTGTGAGCAGTGCTGAATTTGCGCCGGAGCTTACCGGAGCTCGGCTCCGATACTTCTTTGTTTTTAGTCAATGTTTAAATATTGGTCAGACTTCACCGGAGCTCATAAACATTGCTCTCCAGTGTTTAGCGGAAGAGCATTTCTGAAAAATCAAATCTTAAATTATGTTTTCCTTTTTCTCCCATCACCAATACTTTGCGTCATTTCCTACCAAAGCGCTTACATATGTGACGTAGCGTGTGCGTGTCGCACACGTTGGAGCATGTATCTATCTAGCGATCACAGCTGTTAGACTCAATTGTTTTATGCCTCAACGGTTTTCGAACAGCGATGAGAAATGCCAGAATTAACCGTACCGTATTTTTACTCGTGGTATTGTTATGTTTAGTCGCTGTAATTTGCTCGTGTTTGTAAAACATTGTAAATTTGCGATGAAGCTCACAGGCGCACAGCTCCAGTTTTATGTTTTGCTAGTTCATATAAAGACATTCTTAGCGAGTAGGATTTTCTGAAAATTCCTCATTTCCAATTTCAATGTTTTTTGTTCTATTATTATTTTTTGGCTCTATTTTTGGCTTTTTGTTTTTTCTTTTGCTTATTTTCTGCTCTACTCATTTATTAAATTTCATTATGTGTAATTGGATATAGATACGGTCAAAATGTATTATTATTTTTTTTACAAAAGACAAAATTGCTTTAAATTTTACAAATAATGTATGAAATATAAATATGCGGGTGGGATAACAAGCATTTTGCATCCCACCTTCTAATGAAAGGGGGTTTGGGTTGATGTTTGTTATTACTGCTGAAAATTAGAGCTCCGGTACTCTTTTTTCCTAGAATTTAAGCCCTGCTTGTGAGTATGGATTTTTTTTAAAAAAGGCGTTAAATGTGCGTTAAATGCATTTTTTTTAGAAAAATACTATCTATAATTACACACAATTTTACGCTAACCATGCATTAATTTAAATTGATCAGCAATAAATTAGTTATGCATTGATTTACACTTATTACATTTTAACGAATGATATCTGCATGTCATTAAAATTATATACTATCTGACCCGTCCGGTGGTGCCTGGGCTCATGATAATTACCTCAAATTTGTATGATTATATATCTTATATCAATTTTATGTTTTTAAATGAAATTTTCACTACAAAATATTGATTATTAGACAGAAAAGCATTTTCAAAAGACACCTTCTTGTTTTTTTGTTTTTTTCCTCGTAAGGGTTTCTTGATTCATAGTTTTAAAAAAATAACCCCAGTTGTGTGAATTCTATACATTT
The DNA here is from genome assembly GCA_963931845.1 of Maratus michaelseni. Lineage (NCBI taxonomy): Eukaryota > Metazoa > Arthropoda > Arachnida > Araneae > Salticidae > Maratus > Maratus michaelseni. The sequence continues at coordinate 169,944,862 of OZ007587.1, read as the reverse complement.
TTCATCAGTTATAAACAGGTCTTGACAAATGCAATCACCAGGTCGCCACTGGCGACCTAGTTTTTCTATCTAGCCACCAAGTTATTTAACCTGATTTTTTTTTTTATTATTATTATAATTTTTTGTACAAAAATTGACCTAAGAAATGACCACGAATGACATTTTTTCTCATTTTCGGCATTTTTAATTAGGTAAAAATAAGTTTAACAGATGCAAATTTTAAATTAATCTACTATATATATATAAAACACAAACGGAAATTTCGTTCCGTTCCTTTATAACTCGAGTTCTACTGAATGGAATTTGATGGAACTTGCACTGTTCGATAGATATTTTTTCAGGGAAGGTTTTAGTATATAACACAACGTTCTACGTAGATTAGTTATAGAATTATGATGGAAAGTTCTGTTATTTTGGACGATAAGGTTACCATAGGTCATTTTTTTCTCCGTTATCGTTGGCGAAAGAATTGAAACGGCTATATCAGAAAATAATTCAAACACATAGAAAACTAAAAGAAAAATTCTCTTATTAATTTTATTTAAAATCCCCCCCCCCCCCCCGCAAAAAAAGAAAAAGAAAAAAACTGTTTTAATGAGGGATAATACTATAAAGCAAAAATATTTAATTTAAACCCAAAGGAATGTTTGTAATGCTTAAAAATATTCAATATTTGGCGATTTATCGTTTGCGTCAGGTTAACGAAATCTGATCATTTGATTAGATATATAAGTGGCAATTTTCTTTCATTTTTTTGTCTTTCTGTTAATTTTTTTTTTATATATATAAATCCCCTGTCAATTGACTTACAGGAGGAACTAGCACATGTAATTGAAAAAATGACTGCATTTATGAGTTACATGTTATTTGTTTATTTACGATTTTGATTTTACCTTTGGCGCCAAACAATGTGATTTTAAGCCAAAATTGCATAAGTGTGACATCAGTTTGAGCTTTATTAGCAATAATAGTGTTTTTTTGGGTATAGAAGATCCTTTTTAGAGTAAATTTTTATATTCAAAGGCAAATTATATAAATAGAAGTTATTGTTATAAATATGCGGTCAAATATTTAAATTTTAGTGAATGTCTGCCACCCAAACACATATTGTAAAATAATTAAATTTTAGACATTTAAAAATTTACTACGGAAACATGCCGGTTTGTTTTCCCCAAACATATGATTTTTATAGCCTCGAATTCAGATCAGCGAATATTGTCTATTCTTTTATTTTTGTTTCTTTATATATCGCCAATTTCACTTATAGAAATATTCACTGCGTCAAAAGTAATGAATTAAAGAGTATTCTTTAAGGAGATGTGTGCAATTTATGCATTATTACTATCACAAAAAGCAACATTTTGTAATAAAAATTGCGTGCTGAAATAAATTTTCGATGCTCTTTTTGATTCGTCATTGTTTTTAAAAGATATTGGACTAATCGTCCGTATTCCGGTCACCTGTCAGTTGACATTTTTACTATATTGTTGGAAGTTTCGTTTATGTTTTAAAGTTACTCTGGACGACGATTCAGATTACAGAAGATTAGACGACTTTTGAAATTAGCGATTGCTAAATTTATGGGGTTTTTTTCATTATGAAGCAAAGTTTTACCAAAAAAAGCAATGCTTCTAATTAATGTACGGAAAAATTTTGTAATGTCAATAAAGGCGAATGGAATAAATAATATTTGTCGATTTATCATTTCAGCCTGGATAAGAAAAACGAGTAGCTAAAATTCTGATTAGATAATTTTTCGATCATTATAAAGCATTTTCAACTTACACACATTCCTAGCAGCTAAACATAGTGGCAAATGAATTTATTTCTGCGTGTTATTATGCTCTTTAATGAAATGCAAAGAAAATATTCGGTTTAAGTATTCACCAAAAATATTATTACTAAACATTTTGCATAATTAACTTTATCATTGTCAGTTTTGTATAAGGTATGGAATTGTGCTAATGAAAGATCTATAATTGAATTAACAGTAATTTGACATTATTTAATGGGACATAGTTTGGGCGTGTCAATAACTTCCCTTTGTAAGTAATTTTGGTACATTAGTAACCATATCGTTTCAAGAACTTCTATTGTTTGACGTCAAACTTGGATATCGACAAGATTATGGAAGATTAGGAAGATTTTATTGGATGCAAACTAAAGGTTTATTCTTCTACCGGATTTAATCATCGGGGTTTTTTTCAGGTTAACGATTACACGAATGCAACTGGTCTAAAAATAGGAAAGACAGTGAAAATGGCGTCATTTTAATTTTATTCAAACTATTCAGCTTTAAAAAAGCACTTTCTTATGTTTCACCAGTTTTTTTAAATAGGAAAGTTAAACACTGTTCTTTATGTGCAAACAATTTATTACGTTTTTGACTGTATTTACTCTGCTGGAATCGAAAGATGAAAAACCGTAGTAGACTTGCCTGAAGAGGACGTATATTACGAAATATAACTTAACATAGAGTGAGATTGTACTTACGTTACCAGAACCTCACATAGAGACAAGAAAGAGGAACGGAGTTCAAGAACCTGTACATACGAAAATGAGTCACCCGAACATTATTTTAGTTCAATGCTCAATCTATGCAATCATTGTAATGCTCTCTTTTTAGTAGTATGTTGACTAGAGAACATTTTAGTTCCTGTTGCCATAAAGGTCTTATGGTTATAATGGCCTCATTTCCCTACCAAACTCTACTACAAATGATCAACTAAATGAGTTGCTTCTTATTAGCCCAAATTTTGTCCAATGTATGATATAATATAACGAATGTCGTTCGCATCGTTTACAGCAATATTGAAGGAAAAAACAGGTGAACATCCCTAATGCTTTAAAATTAGTGTTGCAAAGACTGCAAAAAACCCGGTTTAAACCTGGGAATAAACCAGGTTTTTTGGGAATAAACTTGTTTTTTTGGAAATAAACCAGGCCTTTTGGGAATAAACCGGGTCTATTGGAAATAAACCTGGGAATAAACCGGTTCTTTGAAACTCTATTTAAAATACATGCTCAAATTCATTGATATAATTCGTTTGAAAATTTTGACTAGGGTAGCATCCGTAGGTGAAGATCCATATTCCTTTAAAATAAAAAGCCATTTCGTATGATTTAAGGTACATTTAGAAAAATGGCAGCGGGCGTAACATGCTAGTAAAAAATAATTATTTGACTGACTTCGACACGAAAATAGGCAGAAATTGTTTTCCTGCTTCACTGTTTTATCCATGCCCCCCTCATCAGATATAGATTTTGCAGCACTCACTTATCCAGACATTTGAAACCTTCGGCAATCAGCATTTCCTGAACATACCGGTTAATGCAGCCTTTACATTTTTTTTTCATAGATAAATAATTTTGATAAATTTCATTAGAAAACTTTGTTTACCATCTTTTAAAATGATGTAACTATTCTAAACTATGTAACTAATAATCCTACAATAGGCTTATTATTTTTCTCAATTAATTGATAAAAAACTTTTGTGCTTTTGAAAATTAGTGACTTCGGAGGGGAGCAGGTTATATTTTTTTACTGGTAACTAGAATTTTTTACTGACTACCAGATTTTATCAAATTTGTAAAGCCATGGTTATAAATGTAATGGTTTTACAGACCGTGGAAAAAAATTGATATATAGCTGTAAAAGCTGCGTCTTTTTTTTTTTTTTTTTTTTTTTTTTTTTTTTGCGACGTGTCCTTTAAAATAACAACACAAAAAAGTTATTGTCCGAACTCTCTGAAATTTTATTCGATTGAAAATATAACTGTATCCAACCCCTCTTTAAAATTCCGTGAAAAAAGTCTAATATCTTTGACTAAAGTCGAAGTAGTTACTTTTAGCATAGAAAAAATATCGTCTTCGAAAGGCCCGATATGACGTGAGGTTTTAAATAAATCGTAATTTAGAATGCTTTCAGCTGTTTCACACCTTTAAATTTCCCATTTATAATAAATTCTTTATGCCAAGCATTTCCATCTTAAAAGTTATCTCTATAATAAAGTTCAAGTTTCTAACACTAACAGTTTCAACTAAATCATAATTTAGAACGCTTTTAGAAAGTTTTCAGCTCATTTCGTCCTTTTAAATTTTAAAATGTTTTTAAAAATGTCATAAGGAAGCATTTACTACATAAAAGTAATCATCATGCCAAATTCCAAGTTTTCATACCAATTGTGTCACATAAATCGGAATTTTAGAATGCTTCTTACTCTTGCATTCTTTTAAATTTCGAATTAAAAAAATAAATTCTGGAGAGCATTTACGTCTTTTAAGTAACATCCATATAAAATTTCAAGACTCTAGCCCTAAAAGTTCTAAATGACTTGTTACATTTGGCAAAAAGCAAGGTAAGTAAGTCTTATTGAAAATTTTGTTAAAATTGCTTCATCTATATATTTAAAACGCTAAGCGATTTCTTTCGACAATCCGTTAGAACAAACTACTGCATCAAATTACACCATTCTTTTTTTAAATGAAAGATATTAGGACACAGATTTGTTATCGTGCATTCGTTTGTTCGAAAATTTAATTAGCTGTAATTTTCAATTAAACATTTACTTCTGCTTATGACGTCATAAAGTTGACAACTCCCACTTTTGATTTTATAGAGTTTTTTCCCTGAACTCTGTGGTTCGCCAATCTTTTGACATTAACTAATATCAGCTAGGTAATATTTTAACATTGTAGTATAAAATTTAAAAAAACTTAATTAGCTAGAATATAATCATAATAAAATATCTAAACGTAAACATATCAATATGAATAACAAATCTCACGTAAAATATTGCAATTTAAATGATTCCAATTGAAACAAGATTTGGAGAGTTATCCTTGACGCCCAGCTAACATAAAAGTACCTATTTTATTTTATTTATTTACACACATATTCAAATTTATTATAAAACACCAGGTTGCCATACAAAGCAAAAATCGTCATTTAGGCGCCAAAAAATAACCCAGGTGCGTCTGCGATATCTGTACTGATTTAATCAAAATTATTTTGGTTGCACCGCATATTGCAAAATTAATTAAATCCATGATTATTGTTTCATTCTCAGATTAAAAATAAGAAAATTGGTACTTCTCTATTATCCCGTCGACCACTTTTCATAACAAAAAACTATCGCCAAACTGTAACGCCAAATAAACGGGAGAACGTTGCCATTGGAATATCAAAATAAATAAATAAATAAAATACATGAATTTAAGGACACAATTGTTATTTTAATTAATGAAATAACTAATAAATCAGTAAAACATAATGAAAAATAGACAAATCTCGAATTAAAAACCACTTGATGACGTAACAAACACGTATAATGCTTCTGACATCAAGTAAATCGGACTGTGTTTTCGGCGTTTAATTTTACAGTTTGGCGATAATTTTTTGTTATGAAAAGTGGTCGACCGGATAATAGAAAAGTACCAGAAAATTTAATGTTTAACGAAATTCAATTATTTGATCAATCGCAAATTTTTGTTCTTTTCCGTTATACAGACACCATGCCATACATGTAAATATATGCTTGGCGACAATGGTGTCCGTATAATGGAAAAGTACTGAATTTTTTCTTAGTTCGGGCTATACCGAAAACAAACATTTTACAGGTAACAAAAAAATCGCCGAAAATGGCTGCTTCATCAGCTGTTATGACAGCAAAGTTGGATAAAATCTAATAACCTGAATTTTACAACGTTTATGCGAAACACCACAGAAAACACACGCTATTTTTATATTAGTAGGGTATATTTAAACGAATAAGAGAACTAACAATCTTCAATAATATAAGGCATGAAAAAGTAAACAACTAAGTGATTCAGCAAATCATAAAAATATGTATTTCTTAATATAACTATAAAATACAGAAAAATATTCTGGTATCATAAAAAATATTCATTATCCCGTCGAAATTCCGTGCATTATCCCGTCGTCCCATTAAGAAAAAAAACTATATGTAAATTAGGTACTTTTCGGTTAGCCGGCGCCAGTAATATATATAATAACAAAATCCAATGGAAAATTACTTGCAGAATCATTATCACAAAAGCCAACCAAAATCTATAAACCACATAAATTTAATACTAGAAAAACAAAACTATATACATTATATATATATATATATATATATATATATATACTTCATTGGCGCCCTGCTAAGCTAACCGAAAAGTACCTCAAATAATTCGCCAAACTGTAGCGCCCAATAAACAAACGGAAGAATGTTGCCATTAAATTTCAAAAAAAGAATAATAATAATAATAATAAAATAATTAAGAAAAGCCCCATTTACTAAAGTATCATTTATCAGTAACTTTTAACAATAAAATTTACAATATATTAATGAAAACAGAATCAAAAATAATCTTGGATATTTATTTATTTACATTATTTCTCTTAATTATGGAAAAGGAATATAATAATCCTGATTATGTAAAGGAATGAAGAAACCATACAAATAAATTACACTTGAAAACATTAAAAATCTCCTTTATCTGCAGATTGATTTATTATTGTAAAAAAAATTCTTCATCTTTACATAAAAATTGATTAGCTTAAAACAATAGATGCGTTTCAGAAGATATGGATTTAAAACGAACAATGATTAAAGAAGACATTTTAAAAATTTTGAACAAAACATTTTAAAACTTTTAATTAACGTCGAATTTCGACGGTGCGTTTGGGGAGAAGCAATGCACATGGCATAGGAGCTCATTCGGTTGCATTATCACAGGGGGGGGGATGTGTGCCTTATTTAATATGTTCTTTTATTGACTGAATATGAGATGAACGTAGGGATATGCTATTTGTATGATACTTCATAGGTTCAGGAAATTTTCTTTCTTGCCGTGGGGAATAGGGCGGTAATGTCAAACTGATTTCCATTTTGTTTACGGATTGTTTGTTTGGAGTTTGCATCGGAAATAATAACGTAATTCACTGGGGGAAATTTTTTTTAATAAAATATTTGAAAGATTGTTTCATAAGCACCCCTAATTATGTAATAAAGAAGCTTATTTTACTAATATTGCTATTGAAATTTTTTCCGTCAAGTTTTGACGGGTACCATCTAGTTATTATTAAAGTTAGGAATAAGAATTTGTGATTCTCTTGTAATGATACCTTGTGTATTTTTGATTGAACAAATGGATTCCAACTCTGTTATTTTCTAACTCTGTTATTTTCTATGTAAAAATTATTTGCTGTACTGTGCTCTTCCATCTTTAAGTTTTCCCCTCATCATTTTTAAACACTTTATAAATCTAACCTAGTTTTGTGTTATTTCATTGGTTCATTTTATAGCTTGTAACTCTAATATTGTAAACGCTGTTTAAATGAATCATAACCAACATAATTGTGGAGAAAAGCATTATGATTTCATTCATTTAAAAGACTGATTCCATTAACCGATGATTCATATAACCGGCGACCATCTTTATTATAAACTCAAAACCCCTCCTAGAACCGAATTCTGGCTGTGCCACTGTACGTAAGTACCATTTTTTGTCATTAAAAGTGGTCGAAGGGATAATAGAGAAGTACCAATTCCACTTGTCATGCTTGTTACTTTTATATCTCCGACCGCATTTCTTAAGTAAAATTTTTTGTGAGAAAAAACGGTACTTACGTATTATCCGGGCCAGGTGAATACAACTGCGCCAATCATGGCGCCAATTATACTAATTACAGTAGCCCTTACTTTTTGACAACTAAATAGTTTACTTATTATAGTTTACTAGCAAGCTACGCCCGCTGCGCTGGTCAGTTTCTACAAATGAACCTTGAAGCAAACAAAATATATCGTTTAATTTGACCTTGTATTTGAAAGCAATCTGTATATTTACCTGGAATATCCTTCCACATTACTGAAAAATGACGTGATTGCGCTATTATATTTTCTAATGTGCAGTCAAAATTTTAGCTGTTAAGGACCAACTCTTTTATTTGGTCATTTACAGTTAAGGTTTGCTAAAGAATGATAAAACTATATGCAATATACTAAAACCATCACTAAAAATTATCGAACTAACAATGCAAACTAATTAACAAAATCCATTCAGTAGAAGTTTTTATAAAGGCTAATCTTTTATAATCGGGTTCATCTGATTATAGAACTTTTCCACGTAGTTCTAAAACAGAACAATATAAAATAATACTAAAACCATCCTTACAAATTATCTACTTAACAATGCAAGTCGCAAAAAATACGCCCAGTAAAAACTTTCAAAAAGGCTAATCTTTCGGAATCGGGTTCTCTTGACTGTATAACCTTCACACAACTGTTTGACTAAGCAGCGTAGAACAATATGTAGTACATTAAAACCATTCCTGAAATAGCATCTGACTAACAATACAATTCTCATCAAAATCCGTCCAGTAGAACTTTTTCAGAAGGCTAATCTTTCATAATCCGAATCAAATACTGAAAAAGCTAATATTTGATAAAAAAAATATCACCTGATTTTCGAATTTCCCCCTATAATTCTAGAACTAAGCAACGTAGAATGATATGTTATATAATAAAACTTTCCCTAGAAAGTTATCTAACAGTGTAGGTTTCATCGAAATCCATTCGGCAAAATCTTTTAAAAAGGCTATTATTTCATAAACGGATTGATCTGATTATAGAACTTCCCAGACTAATTCTATAACTAAGCTACGCAGAACGGTATGTTATACAATAAAACCTTCCCTGAAAAATTATCTTATACAGTTTAAGCAGTTTAAGCTCTACGAAAATCCATTCTGCAGAACTCGAGTTATAAGCAGCCGGAACGAAATTTCATATATGTAGAAGTAAATAGAAGTATATTGCCATTAATATAGTTTGCATTTGAATTTAAAAAAAGGTACTTTTCGGTTAGCCGGGCGCCAGTGATCGTACACTTGAAAAAAAAAAGCACCTTTTGGCTTAAAATCTCTCATCAAAACTGTTTTTCTTTTCTTTCTTTTTTTTAAATAAAATTAATAACAGCTTTTTCTTTTATTTTTCCAGCTGTATAGCCATTTCAATTCTTTCTGCATCAAAAAAAAAAAAAAAAAAAAAGACACTTTTTGGCTTAAAATCAAATTGTTTAGGATCAAAAGTAAAATCAAAATCGCCAAAAACAAAAGATAAATCGCGAAATATTGTTTCGATAGCAATCTTGCCCCTTGAATAATTTTTTAAGCATTGCGAACATTCCCAATCATGTTTAAATTAAATATTTTCGTTTTATAATATTCTCTCATCAAAACTCTTTTTTCTTTCTTTTTCTTTTTTTTTTTAATTAATTTAACACAGTTTTTCTTTTATTTTTGGAGATGTATAGCCTTTTCATTTCTTTCTGCAACAATAATGATCGCCAAAAAAATAGCAATGGTAACCTTTTCGGCCAAAATAACAAATGTAAAAAATTAAATTATTTACGACATCACATTAAAAACCTCAAAAATAACAGTATTTCTCTACTGTTTAATGGATGTTATTATACATATAAACCTTCCTCTTGAATCACTCTATCTATTAAAAAAAACCGCATCAAAATCCGTTGCGTAGTTTTAAAGATTTAAGCGTACATAGGGATATAGGGACAGAAAAAGCGACTTTGTTTTATACTATGTAGTGATTATAGACCTTTAGGAACAGATGTCGCAGATGCATCGGGGTTGGCGCTATTTTTATTTGGCGCTACACATTTTTATTTAACATACACACATTTAATTTTATTTATTAATTATTTTCATATTATTTTATTTTGTTTATTTACGCACACATTTAATTTTATTATATAACACACATATTTTATTATAAAACATCAAGTTGCCACACGAAACAAAAATCGCCAAGTTACCATGCGAGGCAAAAAACCGCCATTTTGGCGCAAAAAAGAAATTCCTGTGCGTCTGCGACATCTGTACTATTTTTTTTTTTTATTATTTATTTATTTATTTATAGTTCCTTTATTCTATTTTATTTATTTATTTATTTATCTATTTTATATTATGTACCATTTTTAACAATGTTATGTATTTAATACTATTAAATTACTGCTTTGAACAGGATTGGCAACGACTAATAAGACTGGCGATTGACAACCATTTTTGTCAATGGGCCCGGGTCGTCTGGCCCGGATAAACGCAAGTACCGAAAAAACAAAACACAAGCGTCTTTTGCATTTTTTCTTTTTTTAAGAGATTTTGTTAGCACTTTTCTTGGAACAGACGTCACAGACGCACCGGGGTTGCCGCGATTTTTATTTTTGCACCATTTTGACGAAAAAATCCCGTTTTCGCATATATGTTAGACCTAGCTTGCGAAAACAGCATGTTAGTTTTATTTTATTATGAAACAATTATTTTTAAACGCATAGAATTTTATTATAAAATACAGACATTTTATGATGAAACACACAGATTTACTTTTAATTAAACACACACAATGTTTAATTTACTATAAAACATACACATTGCCAATACTAGAGCTGACTCAGTTATTAATGCCAGAGGGCTTTGATTAATACGCACTATCTGGGTCTACACAGAAAAAAATAAAACCCAATTTGGGTCGAAAGATTCTTAGGTATGTGCCCAGATTGGGTCATGCCTGTTTTGGTTACCACTGTGTATCCATTTTGGGCACTGTTAAATACCCAATTTCAAAAAAAGAAAAAAAAATTTTTTTTCGAGAAAAATTGTGCTTGACAAAATTGTGCAACGATTATATATACATTAAATTTCAAACCATTCGGCTGGGTATAGTTTTTGCGCTGTTATATGCGGACAGACGGACCAGACGACGACTATACACTGAGAAAAATGACACTTTCAAATTTGAGTAAATCGATGTTTTCATTTTGTTATGAAACTTTTTGTTTCAAATAGGACGAGACGAATGCTTTCTATTCTGAAATACCAGAGATACTCAGAATATCAAAACATGGGACATACTCAAAAAAGTAGCACATAGGGGTCAGTTCATACTCATTTTTGAAACATGTACAGTACATACTTAAAAATGATTAGAATCAGTTCAAACTCATTTTTAAATCATGGACATATTCAAAAATGAGCACATGGAAGTCAGTTCATACTCATTTTTGAAACATGGACATACTCAAATATGAGCACATGATATTTTATTCTTGAGTGTGCGCATGTTTTCAGAAATGAGTATATACATGTTTCAAACTTGAGTAATTTGGATTTGGAGCCATTTTGACTATGCGACATACTCAGATTTGAGTATTTTTTGCTCACTTTTGAAAATGTCGTTTTTAGAGTGCAGGTGCTATGTATTTATATAATTACGAACGCACCTAAAAATGGCGACATACGGCAACAAAACTCCATTAATCAAGATGATTTTGGATACAAATTTGGAGAATTTGTTATTATTGCCAAGCTGATATTTGTTTACTTCTCTAACTCGTCTAAATAAATTCGTCCAGGTAAGTATCATTGCATTATGTAGAGTGAGTTGCTACAGTGCAAAAAAAAAACTTGTTGATTTTACACAGTATAATACTGCCATCCCAGCTGCCAGTATTATACCGAAAAATTAACAGTAAAAAAAGCAGTAATACAATACCGCGCATGCACGGCAGCGTATTACTGCTTATTTTACTGTTTATTACTGTTAATTTTACGGTATAATACTGGTAGCTGGGATACCAGTATTATACTGTAAAATCAACAAGTTTTATTTTGCAGTGTACGGTTTTGACAAAAACTTTTAATTTGAGCATAGTCCAGACAGCATATTCAAAACTCCACAATCCTATCGCAGTTCATTTATTTACATCTTAAACAAATTCCGAAAATATTATTTCATACGGATCAATGATAAATCTTCATAATAATTTTAGTAAATGTGAAAGTGAGTCACCTGAATATTCTCTGCATTACATTTTCTAAAAGAGAATGTAAACTAAAAATCATTAAATCGATTTATTGAAGCAAAACAAAAATAAAGGTATTTGTTCACCATTTCGGATAGCAGACGATATCCCATTATCTATCTATTTATCCTTTTGTTTACTTTTTGTTTCAGGAAAATGGAGTTATGTTGGTAGGAGTTATAATGGAGTTTAGTTGTAATCTTTAGAGAAACTTCGTTAAAAGTTACAAAATAATAATAATAATAATATATCGGAAACTAATTCAAATTTTTAAATTCAGAGGACAACCTTGGATACAGGCGGATAACTGGAGTTAATTTCATCGTGTTGCGTTTCATATTTTTATCAAAGTAGTTGTGAAACACAAACAGGCAGTCAGATTTTAATATAACAGATGGCCAAGTACATGCTAATATCAGCAATTACCTGCATTTCCTAGAGTAGTTGATCGTTTTCCCAGGTTTTGGGGGGTATATTTTGGGCTTTCTCCTGAGACGTAACGAACCTAGTTATAGATTTAAAAAACTAAGAAAAATGTGTTCTAACACATTATTTAGGCTAAAATAATCAAACAACTTTTTTTTAATTATTACATAAGAAGAAAGAACGTTTTAATCAAGTTAGAAAATACTTTTATTTTGAAATTTCATATTACTCAAAAATTTTAAGACAACTGATACATAGCTTTTGATGCATTATACAATAAAGATAACTGTCACAATCAACCCAGACTTTTACATAAGACTGCAGCAGCAAATTTCCTCCGGATATTCTGGCGCATACACTTCTTTTTTAACACCATAAATAAAATAACACCTTGTTTTTTGTTTCCATTCATAAGTGATGTAATAGACAGGTACAGTGCAGATGCTATGCCTCTGAAAATAAAAAGAAGTCAGAGATGTATAAATCAATAAATATGTTTAATAAAAGCAAAATAAGCAAATGAGCCTTTTAAACTACTCTCTGGAAATGAAAGTTATGTGTGAAAGGATATTTGGAGAATTTGAGTATTTTACAATTTATATTATTGTACTTTTTCTATGGGGTATTTCGACGATATATGCGATATCTTAGTAATTATATTATGTATTTTAGTAATTAACAATAACGTACTGAGGAGGTAGACAGAGATAGTGAGAGAGATTATATACACAGAAAAAAATAAAACCCAATTTGGGTCAAAAGATTCTTAGGTATGTGCCCAAATTGGGTCATGCCTGTTTTGGTTACCACTGTGTATCCATTTTGGGCACTGTTAAATACCCATTTTCGACTACAACAATTTTTTTTTTTTTGAAAATGGGTATTTAACAGTGCCCGAAATGGAATACACAGTGATACCCAAAACAAACATGGCCCAATTTGGGCACATACCTAAGAATCTTCCGACCCAAATTGGGTTTTATTTTTTTTCTGTGTATCGAGAGATATTTTAGTGCCGGAAACCACCGAAATTTCATAAATTTTAAAGTATCATAACATTATAATTCGGTGAGTTTTGGTCTTACAGAATGGAATTTTTATTGCTGCATTTGTTAGAGCATGGTGAAACATTTTCTAAATATAACTTATAAAACGCAGGGACCGTTAAAAAAAATTAGAAATGCAAATTTTTTTAAATTAATGGCAGTACTATTGCATCAATATAATATTAATTCCTAAGTTATTTTGAACACTTTTGCAATTTACATTGCCAACGTACAGGGTGTCCCACAATGTACGCAGCGTCTAATATGTACAGTTTCAGATAGAGCACTTCAATATGAGTATTTTGAATGGTAACATGTGGGGTCCCCGAATATAGCGTGATAGTTTAAGTAAGATGTGAAACTTGTCATATGAAAAACACAAGAAATGAGGAAAAAACCAAGTGAAAATCAATGTTATATATTCGGGGACCCCACATGTTACCATACAAAATACTCATATTGACGTGCTGTATCCGAATCTGCACATATTAGACGCTGCGTACCTTGTGGGACATCATGTATCTCCAACAGGTAAAAAAATTAAAGCGCGTTTCAATTTTTTTGGAACACCCTGTTTGATTGCCAGTTTTTGGGCTTATGGAGTGTTCGGTTATGTTAAAGCATTGTATAGTCGCGTCGTTCAAAATAAAACGGAATTCTTTTATAATTTTATCACCAAATTGTCACAGAGAGAGGAGAGAGGTACAATTCGACCGGGGATTGTGTCTATTTTCTGTATATGAATGCAAAATTTTGAAATAGGGCTCATCTTCTACATATTAAAAAATGTGCCAACTTTCACTTATCAAATGGCAACACCCACTTTTGTCACTTTATTTCAGTTCTTTGGATCAAAACGGACCTGAAAAAAGGATAGTTTACATAATTTTTCTTAAATTTTGATAGAATTACAAGTTGTTAAAACTTGTTGGGTTTAGATGTACGTGACAAACTTTAATTTATATCTTTTCAAAAAAATCATTCAAACGAAAATTTTCTTTTTTAATGAGATAACAATGAATAGACCCAAGCACATTCCAAGTACTATTTCCATTCAAAAACATATTTTTAACAATAATATAACTATGGCAGAAGACATGAATTTTGTTTTCCAGTAATTATTTTAATGGAATTCAAACAAAAAGCGATGGTAGACAAAGGATATCCCACGGCTTCTTTATATTACCAACACTGACCGTGCAAAGGCCTTAGAACCAGAATGAATATTTCTCCTTATATCCCATCAATAAGAACTCAATTCTCTTTCAAACTGATTTTTAAAGTATTGTAAAATTCTTTAAGAAACTTAGATAATATTATTGTTCTTCAAATAGCAAGGTTTTATTTTTAATATTTCAATTTGTGAATAAATAAAATTTTCACTTTGAAGCCCGAGCCAGGAAGATTGGTATACAATTTGAGCTAATCTCATTTCTAGAATGGTTACGGCTGTATACAGTTCTAAATAGGGAGCCAATCTTTAATTTATAAACACCCTGTTAATGTCAAAAACGTCATTTTTAACACTTTCCAACCTAGTTGAAAAGTGTTTATGACTTCGGTTTGTCTGGCCGTCTGTCCGTGCTCTAACTCCCGTAAATATGCTCTGATTGCCTTGCAATTTTTATATGTTATTGTCGTTATCTATAGCACGTTCCCTATTTCAACTTAAGTGTGTAGCACTTATAGTTTTTTACAGGGTCACTCAAAAGAATTCCGTTACATTACGGTCTACGGGGAAAAATCATTTGCGGTTTATTTTAATGATGTTACACAATTGCAAACACATTGTAATTGATATATATCACTAAGGTGTATTACAAGAAGCTTAATATGGAATAGGGTGTGCATAGCACTTATAGTTAATTTACAAGGACAGTCAAAAGAACTCCGTTACATTACGTCTATGGAGAAAAATCGTCTGCGGTTTATTTAAATAATGTTTCACTATTTTAAACGCGTTGAAATTTATATATATATCACTAAGGGGGATTACAAGAGGCTTACTGCAGAATATTGTGTGTATAGCAGTCATCGTTCATTTACAGGGACACACAAAAGAATTCTCTACTGTCTGTTAACAATAATTCCTGGAAGTGCGTTTTAAGTTATTGAACGCGATTTTAAATTTAACTCACTTTTTGTTTATTACGTGGTGTGTATAAATTCTGTAGATCATATACAGGGCAGCACAAAAGTTCGCGAACACATTTCCGTTTATTGACAGAAACTCCAGAAGGAGAATTTTAAACTGTGCTACGCGTTTCTTAACTGAACTAAAATTTAGCATCCTATATAGTATATATACAAATTTATAGATCATATACAGGGCTGAATAAAAGTATTCGGATATTTTTCCGAATATTGTATACGTTGGAGTTTCTTGAAATTATGTTTTTAAATATGTTATGCGTTTTCCAAATTGTTTACTTAGATGTTATATTTCAGCTTATTAAACGGTATGATTTGAAAAATTATTTTGGAAGCGTTGGAAAGTGTTACATAATCTATGCTTGATGCATGATTTTTCGTTCTTGTTTAATTCTAGAAAACGAAACAAAACATAGAATTGATCTTATAAAATTAGAATTCAATTTTCAAACAATAATAATAGAAAAAAAAAGTAAAAAAAAAAAGTATAATAAATTTTAACAGCGAGTAAGTCTTACAAGCCAAAAAAAAAAATTTATACGTCTTTACAAACAGAGCCAGATCCAGCAGTAATTCCCTAAAGAAAACATATAAAGCATCTGAAGCACGTTCATTTTCAAGAACAAATAAAACATGAGATCGCATTAAGCTTAGTTATTGATGAGTAGGAAAAAAATAGGGGTAATCCCATCTTACATGTTTGAAAACTAATGTTTCAAAAGAATTGCTTCACTACATCGAGCTACATAAGTTTGTAAAAAAAATAATAATTCATTATTAAGTGAAAAGTTACAAAATACTAACGACATTTATTGAAATAAAAGAAAGTGTTAAGCAATTATAATGTACCATATGATGAAAAAAATAAAAATAAATAAAATTAATTATTTGATCTAACTGACTGAGTAACACTACAAGGTCTTTGAAGAATTATTTAACATCTGAAAAAAAAAAAAAAGTGGTTGTTTAGTTGCATAAAATTTATATACAGAGCTGCACGAAAAAATTCACACACATTACCGGATATCGATAGCAATTACTGAAAATGAATTTTTATTGAGTTATGTGTTTTTTAAATTGCTTATTTAGATTCTCTTTTCATTGTATACATGAAAAAAGGAAATTTCTTAATAATATTCTGTTACTAATAGAAAGAGTTTCATAACTATGTCTGATGCATGATTTTTCGTTCTTATTCGTTTTTTAAGAGGTCGTTTTTTCGGTAGCTCTATAACCATTCAATCAATGATTTAAAATTCAGTGTGTGTGTGTGTGTGTGTGTGTGTGTGTCCGGGGGGGGGGGTGCAATGTATGTAGAGTTTCGAGAGGATTTTCCACTTCAAGGCCGTATAACATTGTGACTTTGTGATCGTCGATCATAACGTCACCGCCCTTCTGTGACCTCACACTGTGACCACTTTGTGAAGTCACGATGTGACTAATTTGTGAAAGTGTGACAATTGTGACCATTCTGCATCGGGTCAGGTGACCAGATTTTCCCCGAACTCAAACCGATCTCATTGTGTCAGCTGTTTTTTTTTTTGTTGTTGTTGTTTGTTTGTTTGTTTTTGTTTTTTGTTTCGGTAGGCAGGATTCAGATCCTGCATTGAGTCGGTCGACCAGATTTTACCAGAAGCAGAAAATAAAACAAACTTCCCAACTGGCACTAACTCAATTCATCATATAAGCGCTGTTAACCTTTTTACTATGTTAGCCGCATTCGAATTGTTTAGCCTAATAAAAAGAACAAAATTCATACATAGAGATTTAACAGAATCAATTTCACTAAAACAAATCATTTTGGAATTATCATTTTTACTTCATTTCAAATTCCCCATATTCGTACGTGCACTTTCCATCAACACATACACATCTAGTGTCGATATGAACGTGTATAAAGTGCACATGTATGCAAATATACACAATCTTACATCGATCATATTTGTTGGATGGATATAGGAGGTATATATTTTATGAAAAATGCATAAGATAATTTAAGTATAAAAATAAATATAAAACAGATTTGTGCCTCCTACAATGTAGTTAAAAAAAAAAAAAAGTTGAAATAATAAAAAAAAAATCTGTTATGGAAAAAAGCATTAAAAAATTCTGAAAAAATATAACGAGGTGAAAAAACACTGCAAAACGTATCATCACATTGAAGAAAGAATTTCATTTAGGGATAATAATTTATTTTTAATAGCAGTTTTATTGAATGTAAAAATTGGAACGCCTCAGAAATTAATTTTCGACATCTCATAAGCGAAATTTATATTTATTTCCTTTACGAGGTTCAAAATGAAGAAAGCCGACATAAAAACGAACGGGTTTCGAAAATAGATTTTTTTTCTATATGGTTAGCCTTGTATTATCCAGAAATTAAAAGAATAGTAAATACAACTGACTGTTAAATAATATACTACAACAAAACCTGTGAATAGCAGACCCCTCGAAACTGCCAAATTTGTCCGCTATTAGGAGATGTTCGCTTTTCAGAGGTAAAAACCCACAAGTATGTAGGTATCGAGAATGTGAAGCAATATCTGAACAATTAAAAGGAATGAGTAGGAACGACACTACAAATTCGATAAGCTGAAGTTGTTAAAAAATAAATCTAGAAGTTATTATACAAGTAATTTACAAAGACTTCATGGGCGCAAGTGTTAGAGGTAATTTAATCTAAATTTTTATATTTATATTTTCATTAATATCTTAAAACATTTCTTTTTTATAAACTCATTCTATTTTGATATTTAATCAAACCCCCCTCCTCCTTTTTCTTATTTTTCTTAAACATTATTAATTAAAACTCTTATTTTCAAAATCCAAACATTTGTATTTTTCTATAAGTCAAGACCACCCAGAGTCTTCTTTTTTCACTATGAGATAGTTTCCACGCAAACAACTTTTACTTGAAATTCTCACGTAATTTAAGGGATCGTAAATTCGAAACACACACAGGCAGATTGGATAAAGTACAAAAGGCCTTTATAAGAAGTCATGGGAATAACTGAAGCATTATTGTCAGTTGTATTGTGTGCAACTTTTATTACCCTCAGAAAAGAGTGTCGTAAAACTATTTCGAAGGCTTGTTACGAAGATAACATCAACATATTGCTTTTCGATCGTTGTTTACGAAATAGCAGGTGCAAGCGTGCACGTGGTTTCCTTTTTTTTTCGTGGGACCCAACAGACGGCTAATTTCCAGGAATTGAAGCTAGGACACCTAGTAACAACTCATCCAATAGGCGTGTTATTTTCTCCCCCCACTCAACCAATCAGCGTTGAGTTTTTTTTCCCCCTCGTCCGTTACCAGGGGAACGAGAGATGGCTAGCAGTGGCAGTGATGTTGTGAAGCGTGGATAGTTCGGGTGTGTGTGGGTTAGGGTATTTTCCCCCCACCGCCGCCTGCTCGAGCAGTAGATTTTTTTTTTAGTGAGTAGGAAGACGGACGATTACTAGGGAGTTGATAGTAACTGGTTGTATGCTACGCGGCCTGAAATGACGAGAATGATATGTTGTTGTTGGAGTAAAAAAAAGAAAAAAGAGATGTTAAGAATTCGAGAAAGTTTTTAGATGTCGAAGTATTAGGACGTGCAGATTTAGTGGTCTATCGAGAGATGTGTTTGCCCTGGTAACAGGCTCTGCTAGCGTTCTGCAAGATAAAACGAACAAAAAAAACAAAAACATTTTTTTGCAGTCTTTAAAGACTGATGTTTAGGAATAATCGTTGCTAGAGATTAGCACCACTGCTCGTATTTGGAGCCGGTGTGTAACTGGAGATTCACACGGAGTGGCTGAACATCGAAAATGGAAGTGAGTACACAGAGTAGTGACACTTATTTCCGGCTATGCACCATATCAGAAAAGTATTTCTGATTCATATTTTGGGGCAGAAACTACTCTACAGGAGCGTATTATAAATAGTTATTGGATTCGACTCCCGGTGTGGGAACAACAACTTCTTGTGAATAGTTTATTCTTGACTAACTTCATTTACATATATTTCCTTGTGCATATTGTCCTCTACCGTCTCGGATTCTGTTTAGACATTTTTGACTACTTAGTGTAGTAGCCAAGCATTGTGATCGTTACTAACAAGCCACTATGATTAGAACTTTCGTGCCTAAAATTCTCGAACTCGTGTTAGTGTGATAATGGAGTGAAACCAAACCTACCAAAGAATGACCAAAGCACCTCTAACATCAATATGTACTTTCTGTGGTAAATATAACATCAGTATTTTTAGTTAAATTTATCTGATTATAGTATATGATACTTCTGATTTTTGGATTAACCAATTTGTTAATGTTTTTATCTATTATCATGACCTCAATACATTAGATTGCTATTATAATTCGTGAAAGCTATGAATAATGTGTCTCTGTCAATAAACAAAATATCTAAGTAAATTCCTTCTTTGTTTTCTTTATCTTATTAATTTATTTTAAATCATTTCAATAAGATTCATGTTCAGTAATTTTACTTTTTGTTAATCATTAAAATTTAATTGGGAATACTATGTATAGTTTGAGTTATCAGTTTAAAATGCATAGTAATCTTTAACTTAATTTATTCTATTGATTTAAATATTAATTCTGGTAAAATAAATAAATAAATTAATTAATTAATTAAAGTAAATTATTGTATTCTCTAGTCATGGAATTTCTAAATATTATTTTAAGCATTAAATCTAATAAAAAAATAAACTGCTAATTTACTGGATGTTGTAATTTTTAATATTCAAACTTATTTTACTTAATTAACTGAGACCTTTTACTATTCTTTAATTAATTACAGGACATACTTATCTGAATTTTTTATATAAAGTAATTTTAACATTTTGATCTAAAGTCTTATGAGGAGCATTTTATAATAATGAATTACTTATTCAAAATTTAATTATTTACTCATGGTCTCTTAAACAAGGATTAATCTATACGATCACAGCTTCAGTGTTGTGAATTCTTGGAATTAATTTTGCATTTTTTTTAATATTTGTCATATATTATTTTGTTTAACCTATATCATCAATTTTATACCTCCCCTTTTTGTACTTTCTTTAAAAGAAAGATTTTGTCCCCTTTATTCCAAAATTTTCACTTAGTCTAAATTATTATGTCTATGAAAATTCCTTGTTGTTACCCTTCATATTAATTCTTGAATTCACAATGCTGATTGTTGGGGAATTGGATGTAGTGCAAATTGAGAATCTTGTCAGTGCTTTTAAATGATTAATTCTTATACTATTTTGAATTCAAAACTTAGAATTCAAGTAAATTTAAATTCTTTAAATTTTAATTGTTTCTGTTTAATTTATTCCATTTTTTTTTTCTAAATTTATTTTAGTTTGAGAATAATTTTGTAAGTATGCATATTGACAGGATTCATTTCAATTTTTAGTCATAGGTAATTTGCACTCATTCATATTTTTTGTAAAAGGTAATAGTACCTAGGCAAGAAAACAAATCCCCCAACACAAGGAAAGGGGCTGGAGGATGCAAATGCTGTTTGCCCGTGTTTGACATATCCTAGATTAAATCATCTTCCAGTGTGTCAATTAGGAAATTCAGAAATATATATAAACTCGGTTTGTGGCGTCAGGTGCCGCCATCCGAAAAATCTACAAGAGACCACGCCATTTCTTCCGGTCAAGGGTCCATTCTTCCTCCAGACCCCTATCCCTCATAGTTTTTTTTATATCATCCATCCAGGTCTTTCGTGGTCTTCCACGTTTCCTCTTTTGGTTTGTTCTGTAATTAGATGCGATTTCGGGTAGTCTCTCATCACTCATTCTTTTAACATGGCCATACCAGATTAATGGTTTCTTTTGGAGATCGTCTAATATGGTTCCCTTTATTTTCATCATTTCTTTTATTCTTTCATTTCTAATTCTCTCTATTCTTGATATTATGCATGATCTTCTTAGGGCATCTATTTCCACTGCTGCTAATTTCTTTCTTTCAGTCTCCATAATTCTCCATCCCTCTGCTCCATATAACAAATATTATATTTTCTTTTCCTGGAGATCTCCTCACTCCACCAAATAGAGTTTAAAAGTTTTACAGCCTTTCTTCCTTGGCAGATTCTGTATTTAATTTCTTGTGAGTCTGTGCCTTCTCTATTAATGTCAACACCAAGGTATCTATAATACTCACAAAGTAAATTAATCATGAACAGAAAAGTCACTGTTAATTCGGTACTAGCTTTTTTGTATAACTTATATTTTGATAATTCTTTATTTAACTAATGTTCTATTATCTTATGATGCTAACTCAAAGAATGCGCAGTTCAAAATTATAAGCAATAGTACTCGTATAATAATAAAAAAATATATGTTTAATGACAAAATTGCTTCAATTAAAGTAGGATATTGCATTAGACACTTTAATTGACCTGCATTTAATTGACTCCCCTAACTCCACATCCTTTTTAAACAAATTTTAAGAAATTAACAAGTTTTATCTTTTCCCACAGTTTAAAAAAAGAAACTTTAATTGATAAAAATATAGAACATGTTTTATCTAATCAAAATATAAGACGCCTGAATAGATATGTTTATAGAATCATTGTTCATTAAAACAAATCATTTCAGAGCAGCTTATCAATTTCTACTTTATTTCAAAGATAATAATTTCAGTCATTTACATTTGGCCTTGATTACTGCTGAAAAGATATCGAAAAAAGCTTGATTAACTCGTTAACGCCGATGGGGAAAGCTAGTTAACGTAAATAAAGCTAAATATTTATTAATCATTGATATTTATTTAAAATGTTTAAATGACATTAGAATATGTTAAACTAGTCGGATGTACCAATCCCAAAACTTTCTTTTATCTCACACAGGTTTCGCATACACTAAAGACGAATCAACACCAATTTATATCAAGGTCTAACTGAATCTAAAGTTTTATTAAATTCCTTGCATTAGTTCTTGAGATATGACTATCGCTAAAATTGTGTAAATTCTGAAAACTGCAGCATAGTAGCGCCACCTGTAGGGAGAATGAAACCAAAACCTAATCAACTACAACTTATGGCAAAGTCTAACTAAATCTGAAGTTTGATGAAAATCCGTGCATTAGTTCTTCAGATACTGTTAACGTGAAAATAATGAAAACAGTAGAATAGCAGCGCCACCTGTTGAGCTATGTGCACCAAAACGTAATCAGCGACTATTTATGTCAAGGTCTATCTGAATCTGAAGTTTGATGAATATCAGTGCATTAGTTTTTGAGATAAAGCTATTGCGAAAATCACGAAAAATGCAGCATAGCAGCATCACCTGTTGGGCGATTTACACCAAAAACTAATCAGCACCAATTTATATCAGGGACTAACTGAATCTAAAGTTTTATTAAATTTCGTGCATTAGATCTTGAGAGAGAGCGCCCATAAAATTTTTGTCACATAGAGACAGACAGACATTTTCTAAAAGCAGTCAAATCGTATTCAAGATCTTCTAAAACGTATAAATTCGTCGAAAATTTTCATGAATCCAATACTTTCTTCTTGTAAAGATTAGAAGATAGAAAAAATACATTTCAAAAATTATATTTTAGCGCCATTTATTGCACATTTTTACCGTATTTATATGATCACTCCCCGAGTTAATGGGCTAAGAGATACGAATGAAAAATAATTATTTATTGAAATTTTAGTATGTTTTCGTGGTCAAATAAAAGCAAACGATACCTTTATAATTGGGATTTTTATTAGAAAAATGAAATATTAAATTAACCACTGTAAAATGTTGCTGAAACGGCAAAGGCCCTTCAATCTTTTTAAAACATTCATTGCAATTACTTCAATTCAAATACGCAATATTTTTACCGCTGAAACTGGGCTGTATATAATTTGTCACTTTGCGAAATAAGCAATATAATAAGTGACACAAATGATATTAAAAACTATAATCGAAATATTTTAAAATACATTTTTTTAATTTTTTGCGGAGAGTGTTGAGATTTACATTACATGACTCCAACTCTTTTTAACACTTTCCAAAATAGTGGAAAAATGAGCAAAAATATAAATTTATTTGGACACTACACTGTTGATTAGTTATTTTAAAAACACAAATTGCACAAGTTGTGCCTGTTGCTAAAATCAGTGTAAAAATTGTTTTAAACTCATAAAAAAGTTAAAATCCTACATGTTTCGGCTTTAAACCCAAAGCCATCCTCGGGGACGGATCAGCATAAACGACTGTCGTCGTTTGTGTTGTTTCCGTCCCCGAGGATGGCTTTGGGTTTAAACCCGAAACATGCAGGATTTTAACTTTTTTATGAGTTTAAAACAATTTTTACACTGATTTTAGCAACAGGCACAACTTGTGCAATTTGTGTTTTTAAAATAATTGAAAAGTGTTTACAAATTCGGTTTGTCTGTCGCCGGTCTGCCGCATGTTTGTCGTCTGTCCGTACTCTAATCCTCGTAAACATACTCGGATTGCCATGTAATGGACATGTTATTGAGGTTCGCTATACAATGTTTGTTATTGAAAATGAAGAGTGTTATAGAAGAAGGAATATAAACTATACAAATTATATTCCTTCTTCTATGGAAGAGTGTAGCATTTATAGTTCGTTTAAAAGGGCACATAAAAGAATTCCGTTTCTTTATGGTCTGTGGGGGAAAACCGTTTGCGTTGCATTTTAATGATGTTATTATATTTCAAACATAATGAAATTCTTAGTCAACACTGAGGTGCACTACAACACGCTTTCTGTGGAGTACAGAATAAGTAATATTTATACTTCGCTTACAGGGACGCACAAAATAATTACATTACATTATATATATATTTATTTATTTTTATTTATTTATTTATTTTTATTTTTTTTTTGGGGGGGGGGGGGAATTCGTTTGCGGGGTATTTAATTCTATAGATGATATACAGAGCTTCTGTACACATTAGCCCACGTTTGTCTTCATTGATGAGTAATAAAGAACTAGTTAGGTGGGTAAAGAAAGTAATAATATTATTTTTAGTTTATTGTTTTAATTCTTTATTTAAAGTAAACAAACTTAAGTATATTATGGAACTGCAATTTCTAACACAGGGTAATCATCCATCATTCCACATAGACCCTTTTCCAACAACCCCCCCCCCCCCCCAAACTTTTCAAAATTTGTAACATATAGACTCTTTTTTTCTCTGACACCCATTCATATAATAGTACGCTACTGTTTATCAAAAACAGTTCATGGTGGAGCCTTTAAGCGAACAATTAAAAATTTTGAAATTTTTATTTACTTCTATCTATAACAGAAGAAGGCATTGTAAGCAAAAAAAATTTCCGACTTCTGTTTTTTTTTTTTTTTTTTGACGGATTTACATGCTTTAAGGGTCAGAGATCTCGAAAAACGTGTTTTTGCAAAAAGTCTGTCTGTCTGTGTGTCAGTGTCTTTGTATCATCCAAAAGTGTATAAAGTCATGCATAGAATTGAACCAAATTTAATTTAAATGTTTTTGACTATGGTTTGCATAGGTCCACGTTGAATTGGACGATATTTCACCTAAAGGGAAGCTGTGATAGCGATTTTTGCGGGATTTTCTCAATTTTTTGCAGTTTAAGTGAAGAATGTATGAGTATTTTTTTTATCAAACTTTATATTTAGATGTAAACTAATGGGCCGAGGTTTGTCTAAAAATTTTAAGATAATCGGCCTAAAGTTCGGCACTGTGATATTGTATTTTGTTCGATTTCCGGGATGAGCGCGATAGCTGCTAAAAATAAATCATACTCACACAATTGTCCAATCTAGATTTAATTTCCATATAATAAGCAAAAATTTTCACGTTTTTTTATATATTACTAGTTGATTAGACATCATTATGAATCCCCCCCCCCCCTCGTGGTTTTGAAACATTTATTAAAAAAAAAATTGAAGTATATAATAAAAGAAAAAATGCGCTTTTTTGAAGTAATTAATATGTATGAGACAGAAGACAGTTTTGGGATTGGCACATCCGAGTATGGTTTAAAGAAAAGTTTGTAGCGGTGGAATCTCATTTTCTATTACAGTACAATAATCAGACAGTGTGTGTTTGTTTTCAAACAATAAAGTTTTTGTACTTTAATTATCTGAAGCCAGTTTCTGGATATTTTTTTACCACAGTATTTTATGCTTGGAATTTCGATAAATTTTCCTCACCTGTAATATGAGTTTATCAGTCTCGAGGAGTTCTTTATGCTTCTCTATCCTAGACGCTGTAAGAGAATGTATCTCTTCGTTTTCTGGAAAGTTGATTGGATTCACCTGTAAATACGAAAAAAAGAAATTATTTAAATATCAAATTGCTAATAGAACTAAAAATTGTACATATTCTCATAAACATTTTCCCTGATTTATGTAAAATGAAAGTTTGTGTTTTGTTTCCAGCTATCAAAAAAGCCAGATATGCTGCAATGAATATTGTGAAAGTATATCGTTTCATTACATTTACAGTTGCTACTTCATCATTTGACATATTTGCGCTTATGGCAAATTTGTCTAAGCGTTTCGAGATGTACCACGATTTCCAATAATGATCGTTACTGCACCGTCACTTGTGGTGTAAGTTATGTCGGAAGTACAAGGTTAATCAGGTAGTTTGTGTCGGTAATGTCAAAAGGAAAACATGTTCAATGTTGATCGCAAAAATGACTAAAGACTCTCGCTGAAGGATTATTCTTTCGCAAGTAATGGGCAGGTGGAACCGGTGCAAATTAACAGGGCCCGGCTCCTTTAAAGAGCCCGTCACGAATACTATTTCTTAGATTTAGTAAAATTGTCGGCCTCAAACACCTTTTTCAAATGTAAAATTTGCAAGTTAAATACGAATACTATTTCTTTGATTATATAGTAAAAACGCAGGCCTCAAACACCTTTTTCAAATGTAAAATTTGCAAGTTAAATACGAATACTATTTCTTAGATTATATAGTAAAAACGCCGGCCTCAAACACCTTTTTCAAATGTAAAATTTGCAAGTTAAATACGAATACTATTTCTTAAATTATATAGTAAAATCGACAGCCTCAAATACCTTATTCAAATGCAAAATTTGCAAGTTAAATACGAATACTATTTCTTAGATTATATAGTAAAATCGCCAGCCTCAAATACCTTTTTCAAATGCAAAATTTGCAAGTTAAATACGAATACTATTTCTTAGATTATATAGTAAAAACGCAGGCCTCAAACACCTTTTTCAAATGTAAAATTTGCAAGTTAAATACGAATACTATTTCTTAGATTATATAGTAACAAGAACGAAAAATCATGCGTCAAGCATAGATTATGTAACACTTTCCAACGCTTCCAAAATAATTCTACAAATCATACCGTTTAATAGGCTAAAAGATAACATCTAATAAATAAACAATTTGGAAAACGCATAACATATTTAAAAACATAATCTCAGAAATTTCCAACATATACAATATTCGGAAAATATCCGAATACTTTTATTCAGTCCTGTATAGGATCTATAGATTTGTATATATACTACATAGGATGCTAAATTTTAGTTCAGTTAGGAAACGCGTAGCACAGTTTAAAATTCTCCGTCTGGAGTTTCTGTCAATAAACGGAAATGTGTTCGCGAACTTTTGTGCTTCCCTGTATAAGATCTACAGAATTTATACACACCACGTAATAGACAAAAAGCGAGTTAAAATTAAAATCGCGTTCAGTAACTTAAAACGCACTTCCAGGAATTATTGTTAACAGACAGTAGAGAATTCTTTTGTGTGTCCCTGTAAATGAACGATGACTGCTATACACACAATATTACGTAGTAAGCCTTTTGTCATGCACCTTAGTGATAATATATAAATTTTAATGCGTTTAAAATAGTGAAACATTATTTAAATAAACCGCAGACGATTTTTCTCCATAGACGTAATGTAACGGAATTATTTTTACTGTCCCTGTAAAGAACTGTAAGTGTTATGCACACCCTATTCCATATTAAGCTTCTTCTAATGCACCTTAGGGATATATATAAATTTCAATGCGTTTAAAATAGTGAAACATTATTTAAATAAACCGCAAATGATTTTTCCCCATAGACCGCAATGTAACGGAATTCTTTTGAGTGTCCCTGTAAAAAACTATAAGTGCTACACACTTCCGTTGAAATAGGGAACATGCTATAGATAACGACAATAACATATAAAAATTTCAGAGCAATCCGAGCATATTGACGGGAGTTAGAGCACGGACAGACGGCCATACGGCAGACGGCCATCCGGCCAGACAAACCGAAGTCTTAAACACTTTTTAACTAGGTTGGAAAGTGTTAAAAACGTAGGCCTCAAACACCTTTTTCAAATGTAAAATTTGCAAGTTAAATACGAATATATACTATTTCTTAGATTATATAGTAAAAACGCAGACCTCACCTTTTCAAATGTAAAATTTGCAAGTTAAAATAACTAACAAGTAATAAAAAGAAAACTGCCCAGTTAAACTGAGGGCATTGAGCTCACAGGCTATTCACACTCATTGTATATTGTACTCTTATTTCAAAGAATTTGAAATATGCCCTCGAAAAATAAAGAAATCAACAATATATTAAGGGGGGGGATCATCCCCCTGTTACCTCCTCATAGTTAACTAATGAACTCCTTAAACTAATCAGGGAAGTGTCTAATTACAATGAATATACATACAAAATTTGAAGAAAATCGGATAATTCTGCATGAAAAACTCATTTATCTAAATTAAGGGGGGATTAGCCCCCCTTTCCCCCTTTATACTTAACCAATGAACCCCCAAAACTATTGACAGAAGCGCATTATCAAAATGAACCTATATACAAAATTTAAAGAAAATGGGATAATTCTGCATGAAAAACCCATTTATCTAAATTAAGGGGGGGATTAGCCCCCTCTTTCCCCCTTTATACTTAACCAATGAACCACCAAAACTATTCAGAGAAGCGCATTATCACAATGAACCTATATACAAAATTTGAAGAAAATCGGATAATTCTGCATGAAAAACTCATTTATCCAAATTAGGGGGATTACCCCCCCTTTCCCCCTTTATACTTAACCAATGAACCCCCAAAGCTATTGACAGAAGCACATTATCAAAATGAACCTATATACAAAATTTGAAGAAAATCGGATAATTCTGCATGAAAAACTCATTTATCTAAATTAGGGGGGGGGTATCCCCCCTTTCCCCCTTTATACTTAACCAATGAACCCCCAAAACTATTGACAGAAGCACATTATCAAAATGAACCTATATACAAAATTTGAAGAAAATCGGATAATTCTGCATGAAAAACTCATTTATCCAAATTAGGGGGATTACCCTCCCCTTTCCCCCTTTATACTTAACCAATGAACCCCCAAAGCTATTGACAGAAGCACATTATCAAAATGAACCTATATACAAAATTTGAAGAAAATCGGATAATTCTGCATGAAAAACTCATTTATCTAAATTAGGGGGGGTATCCCCCCTTTCCCCCTTTATACTTAACCAACGAACCCCCAAAACTATTGACAGAAGCACATTATCAAAATGAACCTATATACAAAATTTGAAGAAAATGGGATAAATCTGCATGAAAAACCCATTTATCTAAATTATGGGGGTTAGCCCCCCGTTTCCCCCCTTTATGCTTAACCAATGAACCCCCAAAACTATTCAGAGAAGCGCATTATCACAATGAACCTATATACAAAATTTGAAGAAAATCGGATAATTCTGCATGAAAAACTCATTTATCTAAATTAGGGGGGGTTACGCCCCCCCCCCTTTTCTCCCTTTATACTTAACCAATGAACCCCCAAAACTATTGACAGAAGCACATTATCAAAATGAACCTATATACAAAATTTGAAGAAAATGGGATAATTCTGCATGAAAAACCCATTTATCTAAATTATGGGGGGTTAGCGCCCCGTTTCCCCCCTTTATGCTTAACCAATGAACCTCCAAAACTAATCAGGGAAGCGCCTTATCACAAGGAACCTATAAACAAAATTTAAAGTAAAACGGTTAGTTCTATCAAGAGTTATCGCGTTACGTACATACATACATACATACATACATACATACGTACGTTCGTACATACAGAACCGGCGGGCACATAAGCTCTCAGGCTTTGATAGCCTGTGAGCTAAAAAAATTAAAATTCAGAACTTCAGTCGTATAATTTGTGTGCATTTTTAACACTTTCCAACCTAGTTGAAAAGTGTTTATGATTTCGGTTTGTCTGGCCGTCTGTCTGTGCTCTAACTCCCGTAAATATGCTCGGATTGCTCTGCAATTTTTATATGTTATTGTCGTTATCTATAGCATGTTCCCTATTTCAACGGAAGTGTGTAGCACTTATAGTTATTTTACAGGGACACTCAAAGGAATTCCGTTACATTGCGGTCTATGGGGGAAAATCATTTGCGGTTTATTTAAATAATGTTTCACTATTTTAAACGCATTGAAATTTATATATATCACTAAGGTGCATTAGAAGAAGCTTAATATGGAATAGGGTGTGCATAGCACTTATAGTTACTTTACAGGGACAGTCAAAAGAATTCCGTTATATTACGTCTATGGAGAATAATCGTCTGCGGTTTATTTAAATGTTTCCCTATTTTAAACGCATTGAAATTTATATAAGGTGCATTACAAGAGGCTTACTCATGAATATTGTGTGTATAGCAGTCATCGTTCATTTACAGGGACACACAAAAGAATTCTCTTCTGTATGTTAACGATAATTCCTGGAAGTGCGTTTTAAGTTACTGAACGCGATTTTAATTTTAACTCGCTTTTTGCCTATATCGTGGTGTGTATAAATTCTGTAGATCCTATACAGGGAAGCACAAAAGTTCGCGAGCACATTTCCGTATTATTTAAATCCAGACGGAGAATTTTAAACTCTGCTACGCGTTTCCTAACTGAACTAAAATTTAGCATCCTATGTGGTATATATACAAATCTATAGATCCTATACAGGGCTGAATAAAAGTATTCGGATTACTTAGATGTTATCTTTTAGCTTATTAAACGGTATGATTTGTAAAATTATTTTGGAAAGTGTTACATAATCTATGCTTGACGCATGATTTTTCGTTCTTGTTTTCTTTTATACGGCGTTAAGAAAAAAATCAGAACAAGTACGAGTAGAACTCGCGCCCCGAGGGTTCCGTACCGTTATGTTATATTACCGTTGCTTAAAATTTTGTTACAATGCGTTAATTTGGCATGAGTACCAATTATGTAAATTCCTGAGTTTGTCACATAATAAATCGACATAGATTCCTAAATTAATGATTTTTGGAATTTTTTTCCCTTGACATGTGCTTCGTGCCAAATTTCAAGTACCCTATTAAGTTTTACTCTCAAAACCTATCGGGAACTTCCGGTTGACCTAGAACCTTGAAATTTGGCACGGAGGAAGATATTATAGCACATGTAAAGAAAAAAATCCAAAAATCATTAATTTATTTTTTGACGCTTTTTCACGTGATTTTCCATAATCGGAATTTTCAAAGTGAGACTATAAGTATTCTGTTTTTTAAGTGCGTTCGTAATTATATACCCTTACGAAAATAGTTCATAGAGCTGTATAGAACTCTATAGAATTCTTTACAAGTTAATAGCCATTCTATAGAAAACTATTTCTATAGAGTATTAAAGAGTTCTATAGAATACTTTTTCTAAAGAAAATGTTTCTATAGATATCTTAGAAGTTCTATAGATTTTTTTTTATATATAGAACAGTTTTCCATAGGGGTTTTTCCATATACATCTTATAGAATTAAATTCTATAGACTAATAATTCAACAGATTTTTTTAAATAAAAAATATTTCTTATTCTTTTAAAATTTATGAGTATAGTAATTTATTTATAGCTATACATTAAAATTAAAAAAAATTATTAATTTTGTAATACATCAGTTTAGTGTGTAATTGTACTCCATAGATTTAATGATTATATATATGTAATTTAACACAATTCTAATACATTGTGATTAAATTGTCAATGTTATAATACATATTAGTCAAACTACTGAATTAAATTATGATTAATTAATTTGTTTATAATTCATTAATTTGTTGGTTTATTTTATAATCATTTATTAATTTGCTGTTAAAGTTATAAAATTATCCATCTAATTTAATAAATTTAATAAATTAATAGTATTGTAATTTTTATTCAAATATTTTAATCTGAAATATAAATATTTAAACAATTGTTTCATTTTTAACAAATAATAATATATTGGACTTTAAATATTGTTAAAAGACTATTATGATTGAGAATGCAAATCACAAAAGAAATAAAGTTGAAATAGTGTAATAAGAGTTCAGAGGCTGTCATTTGTTATGTCATGCTGAAAGTACTTGTTCTGCGTCCGATCATTCAAGTCAAGCAGCATCGAAAGTGGTTACTAGTTGGGAGGGTGACCACCTGGGTTCTATATAAAATTCTATACATATATTTATAAGTTGTATATTTTTTAATATATATTTTTATAAAAGCTCTATAGACATTTCTATTTATAACTTCTACAGATATTTCTATAGCTTTTGGTTAAACAAGCTTATAGAAAAACGGGCCATAATTCTATAGGATTCTATAATGCGTTTTCTATAAATATTTTTTATAGAATTCTATACGAAATTTTTGTAAGGGTAAATACGTAGAACCTGTAGTCGTCGTCTGGTCCGTCCGTCCGTCTGTCTGTCCGTTCCGTCCGCATATAACAGCGCAAAAACTACCCAACCGAATGGTTTGAAATTTAATAAATATAATCGTTTAAAAATTTTGTCGAGTCATTTCAAATTTTATGAAAATTGAATCAAAACTTAAAAAGACATTAATAAAAGTTTTCTTCATTCTATTAAATCCTATCATACATAATCTATATAATAAAAGCGCAAGTCATGTGACTGAGAAAAACAAATACGGGCTAACCACTTCATTCTTTTTTCATATGCCAGGCAGCCATTTTTATTAAAAAAAAATTTTTTTAATAAAATTGCATAAAAGTTACATTTTTAGAAAGATCGTTCAAAAAAATTGTTTGTTTGAGAGATGAGTTACATTAAAAAATGTATAGATTCTGAGATAACTTCAGTTGAAATTAGATTAACAGCCCAATGTTTACTAAAGTAAATAAACACAAGAGATTTGTTCATCGAGAATCATAGAAATATTATACCATGGAGGTAATCATTCGCAAAGCGAGATCCCCATGGGGAATTTTGCAGCGCTATCTGGTGTCGAATAAAAAAATTCGCATCTGTAAACGTGGCATACGAAATAAGAGAAAAGAAAGGCAAGCTCATTTCGCTCATAACAGACGGTAGAATTCATTTCACTGAAATAAAACGATGTTTTTTGTTTTTTAAATTGTAAAACTAGGTATAGTAAGAACGCACCTCATTTGTCACGTTTAACGTACAATTTCTAACTTGTTTCATTTTGAGGTACGGTACCCTAAAAACATAAAAGAAAAAGTTTTCCACCAAGTAATAAACTATCAACAGTGGTGCAACTATCGAGTGGCTGAAATATCAAATCTCCCCTCCCTTCAAATGTTATTATATTTCAAATAACGTGGAGAGTCAAAATACGTCCATTAGAATTAACTTTTATATATACACTAAAACACTTTTATTTTGCTTAAAAGACGTCAAACATAAACATTAAAGATGTTAAAATTTAAAATTTAAAATTTACATGTATCGATTTGTTCATCAAATCGTCATCAGAATATATATAAACACAAATACAATGTACATAAAAACGCGAGATTAAATTAATTAAAAATTAAAAACTTAAAACCAGAGAGTCGGAACAGTCACTATGTGAAAGAGGTACAACGCTAGTACTTTTAATTTTAACACCGCTTTTAGATTCATCTACAGACCGCATCCCACTATTATTCAACCACTCAACCCAAATTTTCGGAATATTAAATGACAACGTATCATTACATGCTTTCGAGCTTCTTAAATATATTTCAACAGATTCCCTCACAAAAAGTTGAAAATAAAAATTGGAACAATAAATCAATTTAGCTTCATTAAATAGGATGCTGATGCTCTCTCTATTATTTAACCTTGATAAGGCAGTATTCCCTCTCCCATACTTAATATCTGAGATATGCTCCTTACATCTAACATTGAATTTCCTGTGTCATACCAACATAATAATTTCTAACACCCCCCTCCCTAATAAATGGAATAACATAAACATCCGAAAGGTCACCCTTACTGACAGGATCAATTCTCGTGCTCAAAACTGTCTTTAACTTCGGGGGAGCCCTTGCGACTAAACTCAAACCAAATGCTTTTAAGGGAAATTTTATAAACTCAAATAAACCCGGATAATAACTCATAACCACTCTCTTCAACTTAACATCGCTATCTCCCTTATTTTCCCCAATACCTTTGTTCCTTTTAGTGATAAAGGTCTGAATTAATTTATTAACTGAATTCACGCGATATCCGTTGTCAATAGCGATAAGTCTAATTTTATCTAATTCACCTTCCAAGCTTTAGAGGATGCCTCCGTAGCAACTAAAAATGGATATATGACAGCCCCGCCGGTGCAGTTGTTTTCTATAATTTGATAATACAGTGATATTTAAATTTTAAACATATATGTATTACCTTTTTAAAAAAATAATTATTCAACAATTGTATTTACTAATACCACACTTAAGAAAGAACCTGCATTCGAATCACTTCCGGTACCCGTACACTCGTTGTGGCTTTGTAACATAGAACACAACGACGAAGCAAACACCCTTACCTCGATTGCATAAAGTTATTTGCATTTTCAGACTCCTAGTGAAGATAGAACAGAATACAAACTATTAGATCTACACTGCAATAAAAATTTAAAAAAATGTTGATTTTACGGTGTAATACTAGCACCCCAGCTGCCAGTATTATACCGTAAAATTAACAGTAATAAACAGTAAAATAAGCAGTAATACGCTACCGCGCATACCGTTAAATCAACATTTTTTTTTTGTGTGTGTACTCACCCACAGTAAATATATTGTTACTTTGTCCTTTGAACAATCCCGATATCACAGCGTCTATGTCACAGAAGCTTGGTTTATTGAATTTTAACAGATAAGTGCTCAGCACTAATTTTCAGTTGCAACGTCATTAGATTGCTAAAAGAGTGGTCGAGTTCGTCGCCATAGTCGAATTACATACTGGCTCTCATCATTGACAAATGCCTGTAAATCTACTTTTACAGCAATAATACGCTCTGCGCCAGGGTCGGACTGGGCCAGGGGAAAGGGCGCAGACCTTGGATTTTCAGAGGGCGCGAAAATGTTAAATAAACTCATGTCAATCTTACTTATTTTTTCTGTGTTTTACTTGACAAGAGATAACACATTCGCATAGCACTAAGTAAGAAAATTGTTTAATATAATTGGGTTGTCCGGAAAGTTCGTGCCGGTTGGGAAAATCAATTCGTACCGGAAAATTCAACCCGTTAATTATTATACATTTGAATCCAATTTAATGTCTAATACTTAAATGGTAGAATTTTCCGGTACTATTTGATTTTCCCAACCGGCACGAACTTTCCGGACAACCCAATAATATTATTGAGTCTAGAAAGACGACTTCGCTATATTCCTCGTGTATGTTTGATGTTCCATCAAATCTTTACAGTGCTACACAATTTTCCAAAACATGTTATGTAATGTTCAAAAACGCTAGAAAGTTTAAAATAGTAGTTGAACACATTGTAGTAGATTGACTATAGGTTACGGCTTTCCTACTTTAGCTTTTTTGTCAGTAGAAGATGCCTTACAAAGTCATGGGAAAAAAGTGATCACCCTTACTAATTATCTTGCAAATAAGATATAAAAAAACATAGGTACCAATTTATTGGGAATAATATCTACTATTAAATTCTATTCATAAATTTTGTTTCGGGGATTGTCTACATATTAAAAAAAATGCACGAACCATGATTTTTCAAATGGTAAAACCTACTTTTGACACTCTCTTTGAGTTCCCTGGATCAAGGTAACTTGGGAATATACTTATCTTAAATCTCCATAGCCTTATAAAAGAAAATGTGTTAGGGGTTTGTCTAAAAATTTCGAAAAATAAAATTAAAATCCTACAAGAAAAAGTAATGAAAACATTCATTTAGACACCAGTAAATTATACAGGAATTTTAAATTTATAATTAACTTTCTTTCTATAAAAGTAAATACAGCAAAATGTTTCAGGTAATATATTACGATTTATTTTTTGTGGATCTTTTGAAAACAGAAGAAGGTTTTCTATATCTCGGAAACTAATTATTCAAATGAGATGTAAACTTACACACTAGTGCTTTTTATATACAAAAATTAATGCAATTCATGATTTATAATTTTTTAATGTGAATTTATTAATAACTTTAAAAAAAATGTCTTTGAATACAATAAAAGCCTGGAATATGTTTAGGTCAATTAAGTGTATTTCATTAAAAAATTAATAAAAATTCAATCGGATGATTTTTATAAGTTTGTCAAATGTATTTAACATTAGCATCCTCAAACTTTAAACTCTTCTAATTCTATGAATATTTAAGATAAATACTATAAACTATACCTTTCCGCCAGCTGTCTCGATCCAAGGAACTCAAATGGGGTTAAAAAATGCGTGTTATGGTTTTAAATTCAAAGTTGGTATAATATTTAATATGTAGACGACTCCTGAAACATTATTTATGCATAGCATTAATTAGTAGACATTATTTCCAATCGATTGATACCTATAATTTTTTTTCCAAATATTTTTACAGGAATTAGTAGGAGGGGATCGCTTTTTTTTTTTTTTTTTTGTCCAGGACTTTAAATTAACACTTTAGTCTAGCTTGATTTTTTTTTGTCCAGGAGTGTAAATTAACACATTAGTCCAACTTGGTATATCCATAGTCGTGTCCATTAACAACAACAAAAATAACATTGCTTTACTTTTTTAGCAATTTCAGATTTTATTACAAGCTTAACGATATATATATATATGTATATTACCGTCATCTTTCTGTGAGTTACGACTCTTCCCTTTTATATATATATATATATATATATATTTTACTCAAGCAAGACAGAATTATTGGGATATCATTAGTTCATTGTTTTCTAGCTTCGTTAGCCAACGATTGAGTTTGGCAGTCTTGCGATTGGCAGTTTGGCGATTGATATTGGCCAAAGATTTTTCTATTAGTTGGACCAACAGCTAACACTACGTCTGAGTCAACGTTTGGCTGATCTTTGGTCTAAAGATATGAGTTGCCATTTGACCAACAGTCATGTTTACTGGAAAAAAACTGCGCTAATAATAACAATAAAATATGATAATAATTGACCTTATTTTAATTAGAAACTTCAACTAATTTGTCGATTTTTTTAGGCAAAAATTAATTATGCTTCTAGAATTACTGATTAAAATTGCTAAATATTTGTTTTTTCTTTAGCAAAGTAGTATATTTAAATGGGATCTCTGAAGGTGTCTACCTCATCACACACACACAGAAAAAGATTTAATATGCAAACTTCGTTCAAAAAATATTTATATCTAAAACAAAAATGTACTTTCCGTATGGAAATGGAAATAGAAATTCTGAAGTTAAAACTCATGCTTGATTTTTATTTTATTTCATTTATTTATTTATTTATTTATATATTTTTGGAAAAAGTACCACACATTATAGCAGTATTTGAATGTTGAACTATATGATGAATGTATGATGTATTACTGTTTGTATGTAAATGCGGAAAGAACACTTACTTGTGAAAATAATATTAGACTTGAAGCATTTGACCTAAGGAGAGACAGGAGGGGGAAGAGGTATTTTATCTGCTTTAAAAATTACTTTATGCATCCGTTAAATACTGAATTGATATCGCACTATAAAAAAGTTTCTACTGAAAAGATAGATCGGAAATAGCTATTAGTAGACTTAAATCACTGAAATAATTGAGTAAATTTACTTTTTTCAGAACACTCTTACCATGATTTGCAAATTTTTTATTACAATTAGAGATCAAGGGAAATATTTAAGTTTCCATAATTGAAATAAATCCCCCGGGGATTGCAATCCTGTAAGCTACAGGATTTTGCAGTCAGCGTTTTTTTTTTTTTTTTTTTTTTTTTTTTTTTTTTTTTTAACCTACAATAGTTTCTGAATAGTAATCATCGCTTTATTAAATGATCGATTTTTCTGTGATGAAATAAAGTAATTTTTTATTGAAAATACATACCAGAATTTTCTATTAGTTATTTAATTACAGAAATGCTGTTATTAAATATATCTAAGATTACTATCCGAAAAATATAATAGGTTTTTTTAATTAAAAAAAAAAAAAACGCTGGCCGCGGGAATCTGCAGCTTGTAGAATTGCAATCCAGAAATGTGATCGAGGTTGTATTCCTCGAAAAGAAAGAGTATGTTTTCCAGTCAACAACAAAATCCACACAAAACGTTTTGGTTTTCTAATATTTATCTCTTTCTTTTATCAAACTGTTTTTCGAAAAGCATACTTTCGATTATAGGGACATTCAGGGCCGGCTTTAAAGGGGCGCAAGTTCGGTGACCAATGTTGAATTCAGGCGGTGGCCCGGGGGGGACATCATCCCTCTGAGCCTGGAAATGTCCCCCCCCGGAAGATTTGAGATTTTATGCTTTCAATGGGCAAAAAGAGGAATTCCCCCCCCCCCTGGAGCTACAGAAATCCCTCCCGGACAAAAGTGTCTGAATTCAACACTGTGGGTGACCGCCCTGGGTTGACCGCCTAATAGCTAAGGGACGGAAAATTTCCAAAATATTTAGCCTAAATGTAAGACCTAAAACATATTATTTTAAGAACCAATGAAAAAATTTTTCGCAGGGCGCGGGAGTAATACCTGGGCGTAGTATCCACAGCGCGCCAGGGCTTTTAAAACTTTCCCTATGAACAAGATCTTAAATAGTACGCAAGAAGATTCCTCAATAGTATGCAAACACGTCTGCTTTGGTTTCCTATTCAAGAAATTCCTTCGATGTATCTTCAATTTCTTCATGATAATAAAAATCTCTCTCTTTTGACATTTGTCTTAATTGATGATTATTTGTAAGAAAATTATCCAAATTTAGTACAATAATCAGAATGTATGCTTATAGCCAGGGGGAAACATTGCAGTGGCTTAGGGGCGCAAAATTTTCCCTGGCTGAGGGCGCACCGGCCCTCGGGCCGATGGGCCGGCGGGCCAATCCGAGCCTGCTCTGCGCAGTAAAGTAAGCGTTCTGTGTTTTTTGTAAAAATGCAAATTACAAATTTCGTATGCTAAAATAACATCCAGTTTTCATTTTGAATACTGAATGAAAGGAATAAAATTGTAAAAATAAATAATATGGCATCTTATGACGCTAACCATTGGTTTTTCTTCCTCGAAAACGACGATGCCTTTAGCAAATTCCAGCTTTGGATCAATTTTGGTTGACGCATCCGGAGTTTCAATTGTATGACTGTCAACATGACTGGACCTGTCGAAGAGAATAATAATAATAATAAATATTATATACGTAATACAGCAAGATGACGCATAATGATTGTAAGGGGAAAAATTTGGACATATTCTAAAAAATATATTATTAAAAAAAATCGAATAAAACTGTATTTTTTATCAAACTAAAGCATATAGACAGAGAATGGAAGAATAAATAATTTTTTGGCATACAAAAGTAAACTGCATTAATTTGATAAACAAAGAAATATTATCATAATCTGAGTGATAAAACAACACCGATTTTTGGATGTGAATGTGGAACAGGATCAAAATTATAAAGTCATTTTGCCTCTCAAAAGTAGTTCATAATTACAAAATTGTAAATTTTAACTACATTAATTGTAAATTTGTCCAATACTTATTTTATGTTATATAACGATAAAGCAGGGATCGCCAACCTTTTTACTATCATAGACGCACTCAAATTGTTTAGCAATCTTTGTCAGGTGCTATATATACCCCACACATTATACACATATTAATTTATATACACAGGGTTCGTAAAAAGTCACAACACATACTACTCTCCTTATCTGTGAAATGTGCTGGAATTTTAGAAAACGGTAAAGTATTTTTTAATCAATTCGAGGATAGATTTCCTCTGGCTAAAAATGTGGGACAGGAATTGGTTGCTGAGGCGTTTAATTTTGAAATTTCGAATGAGAAAGGGGGAGGAGGTGTTGTGGCATATTACTGGAAAGGTTTCTCAAGACAAACAATTAAATAAAAAATATTTTGTTCTACGATGTTTATTAAGAAAGGTGTGACTAAGTAAATTTTTAACTATTAATTTCATAAAAAGTAAATAATTTTTCATCTAACCCAACTTAACTCAAAAGATGCTCAAATTAACTGTTTTTCACTTCTTGGCAGTAATAGAACAGATGCAGAAATTTATTCCTGACTACCTTAACAGCGACTGGAGAGGTTATTACAAGCTTTCACAATTCCCTGCTTCAATTTTTCGATGAAATTGAGTGGCATCTTCTAAACTATCACACTCAAGTGCTCCAAACGAAAAGAGGTA
The DNA here is from genome assembly GCA_963931845.1 of Maratus michaelseni. Lineage (NCBI taxonomy): Eukaryota > Metazoa > Arthropoda > Arachnida > Araneae > Salticidae > Maratus > Maratus michaelseni. Next base: position 169,904,780 of record OZ007587.1, on the reverse strand, counting down.
TTAGGTAGTATATATGGAGAGGTATTAGGTAGCATATTTTGAGAGGTATTAGGCACCAGATCTCAGGTTATTCTAAAAATTATCTCCGCCTATACCTATCTATTGTTTTGGATAATTCTGATAGAGGTAATCCCTGACATTGTTTTCAATGAGTGGGGCATACGTGCTGTTGAAAGATTCTGATTTTCAAGAAAATCGGCGGGTTTTCAATAACGTGTGATTATTGTTTCGATTCGTCCTGTAGAACTGTGAGATAAGGGCTGCCAGTTAAAGTTTCAGTCAAAAAAAAGGACAGATGATATAAACGCCTATCTTATTGGGTCTAGGTATACCTAGATACTTGCCGATTAAATTTACAACAGAATCGAATGCCTGACGGCCTCCCTGTTCTCCAGATCTGAAGACTAGTGACTTTTATTTCTGTGGGTATACTTAAATGCGCTAGTTTACAAGAATACACCTAATTTCATCGAAGAGTTGAAGCAGCAAATTACGGAAAGTTATAATAATATTTCGCCAGTCAGTGGCGTAGGCAGGGAGGGGATCCAAATGCTCTGGATACCAGTAATATTGTAAAGTGTTTTTCTCCTTGATTAACACAGAAAGTTCTCCTATTAGATAAGGCAAAGAAAACTTTACAAAATTAGTGGTATCCAAAGCATCGGAGCCCCCACCCTGGCTACGCCACTATCGCCAGTCACTTTTAAAGCAGTCAATTCGAGCACCTTTTGAGTTAAGTTGGGTTAGGTTAAACATTATTTACTTTTTCATGAAATTAAGAGTTAAAACTTCAATTCGTCATAGCTTTTTTTAGGAAACATCGTAGGACAAAAATTTTGTCTCTTGTAGAGAAGAGACCATTCCCGCGATATGCCACACAAGATCTACCTCTTTTCAGATTTGAAATTTCACATTTGAACACCTTTTCATAGACACTCCACTGGCTCTCAGTGCCCACCCCCTCCTTCAACCCCATTTTTTAAAAACCAGATGAGGTCTTCACCGTTTTCCAAAATTCCAACTTATTTCCGAGATAAGACAGGTAAGATGTGATTTTTGATGGAACCAATATGCGTAGGATGCAGATTGCATAAACGCGCACAATCCAAAATGCATAGATTTAGGATTGATATAGATGTATATTTACAAACATTTTGAAGTACAAAGGTTAGTAAAACTTCTCCAAGTATAAAGATAATTTAAAAAATCCCTCAAATCTTTTAACATTTCCTTCAGAATGGGTCTTTTAATATTTTCTTCACAGGAGATCTCTTTTAGAAAAACCAGTATAGAGTTGCAAAGACTGAAAAAAATACACAGTATCCGGGGTATAAACCGGAATATTTGGGAATAAAGCGACTTTTTGCAACTAACAGTATGAGAACATTTTCTTTCTTTCTATCAAATTCTACTATAACTATTTCTACAATAATTAATGCCCTTTTACGAGAATGCAAGATACAACTTTTTTATGCATAAATTTAGAAAGGCTTCGTCGAAGGCGCAAGAAGAAAATAGCTCTAATAAAGGGTCATCCATTAATTAAGTCACACTCCAAAAAGCAGGAGGGGTTTAGAACTCCTATAGGAGCCCTAAAAGGGGTGGGTTAACAAAGCTGTGACGTCATATCTAAAATATGAAAACAATGAGATAGGAGGCATTATTTGAAAGCAGCATAATAAAGTTCATTAAAAATACGTATGTTTATTTAGGTAGCTGTGGGAGGTTGTATCACCTATGCCTTTTTTGGTTGGTGCTCCCACAGGTGATTTCTGTCCCTTTCTGTTTATTTAGGTAGTATTATATAGTACATTTTCACTTTTAACACTTCCAACATAGTTGAAAAATGTGTATGAATTCGGTTTCTCTCGCTGGTCGTCCGAGCTGTAATCCTCGTAAACATACTTGGATTCCTATGTAATTGATATGTTATTGAGATTTGCTATGGCATGTTCGCAATCGGAAATAAAAGCTGTAGCATTTATAGTTCGTTTACAGGGACACACAAAAGATTTGCATTACATTATGATCTATGAGGAAAACTCATTTGCGGTGCATTTCAATCATGTTACGGTAATTCACTCATAATGAAATTGATATGCATCACTATAGTGTACTACTGTACGCTTTCTGTGGAGTATAAAATAAGTAGCAATTCTAGTTCGAACAAAAAAGGAGGAACAAAAAAATTCCATTAAATTATGATCTTTGGGGAGGAAATCGTTTGCGATTCATTTTAATAACGTTATGATATCTCAAGCATACTGAAATAAAAAAAAAAATCACCAAAATGTACTACAACACCTGGAAGCGTTTGTTAGCTGTGTTATGTATTTTTAAACTTAACTAACTTTTAGTATATTATGTGGTGTTAGTGCCGCAACAAGTGTGGTGCCCCAGCACCAGTCGGAATATGCGTTAACAAGCTTAATCGGCGCCGACACTAATCGCTACTCATGCATCTACGATCGGTAAAAAAACTAAAGAGGAGTTTCGCACCAGGCGCCAAATAGAGTTATTGCGGTGCTGTGTGGTGTGTATACATTCTATAGATCCCATACAATATTACAAGGGGAACAATTCAACACATTACCAGATACGGAGAACAATTTACGGAGAAGAAAAATATTTTTTACTACTCAATGTGTTTTTAAAATTGTTTATTTAAATAGTAAACTCTGTCTAAGGCGGAATCAATCGGGACCGAGAAAATTTTCCGCCGTAGACAATATTCCGCCTTATGCAAAAACAGCCAAATTAAATAAAATATATATGCCCAAGTCCTATTTTTACGTTCGAATTCTTCAGTACAGTTTTTTAAATGAAATTATACGTCTTATTAAATTTATATGAATAATAAAATAAATAGTAGTACCAATGATAAATTTCTTCCATTTTAAAAGTTAATGAAAATCATTTACCTTAACAACTGCTTCATACTTCACATAGTGGCATAGTAGTTTTTAAACAGTCGAAAAATAATCTTTTATCGATGCTTGTTTTGTCTTTCTTTTTACCAAGCATTTTTCAGTAGCACATTGCAAGTCCGTTATTATGGGTATCAATTCTTCATTTTTTTGAGCAAGAAAATTTTTTTCGAGATACCTAATGCTTCTCAAGGCGTCTTGATACGTTTGAATTCCTCCATTGTCTTTATGGTTTTCATAATCGTGCTCATCTTCATTTTACTTTCCAAATCTTGATATCGCTGAATCAAAATGTCCACAGAACTGTTAGCTTCAGTAGTACACACTATATTGTCAGCTGATACGTATTCTTCTTCATTAATTTTTTCATTGCTGTGAACACATTTTAAGTCATCTATTAGTTTTTGCAATTCATTTTCCTCCTACTGGTCAACTGATTCATGGCTATTTTCTGAAACAAAACCAGCTTTTCTAAAACAATGAACAATTTTTTCAGGCGACATTTCTGAACAGGATTTCGCAATCCATTTGACAGCATCTAAAACACTTATATTTTTTGCCATTTCGGTGGCAGAAGAGCAATTATCTAAAGACGCAATAATGGACCGCAAGAGATATTTTTTGTAATGGGTTTTCATCATTTTTATAACTCCTTGATCCATAGGTTGTGTTACTGCAGTAGTATTTTCGGGAAGAAATTGTAATTTTATTTTCGATAGCTCGAAATTGGCATGACAAGGTGCATTGTCGAGAAATAAAATTTTTTGATTTTCTTTGATCATACGGTTATTGAATTCAGTCAGAAATCCCTCCATTATGGCAGTCGATATCCACGATTTTTTTTAGATCTCCAAATCACAGGCAGTTTATCAATGTTCACATTCTTAAAACATCGCGGCTTTTGCGATTTTCCTATCACTAAGGGCTTTTCTAAACTGCCCTCCATATTCACGCAAAGCAAAAGAGTGACACGCTCTTTGGAGTTTTTACCACAGTGGCATTCACTTCCTCTTTTTAAAAGGGACTTAGTGGGCAACGCACTATAAAATAGTCCTGTTTCTTCGCAGTTGTATATGTCCTTAACTTGATATCCTTCAATTAGTAGAGGATAATTTATTTTCCATTCCTGAATTTCTTGGTCTGGGACGTCTTTCGATTCTCCGCAAACTTGCTTCATGCCGATTAAGGAAACTCATTAACCATCCAGTAGAAGGCTTGAAACCCGTTTTACCTAATTTTTCGGCTATCTCTTTCGCCTTTTTACGCAACAGTGTTTCAGGTATAGATAAATTTTTAGCTCTAGCGTTAGAAAAACATTCAAGTGTTAATGCATCAATGTCTTCATTTTTCACAGCACCTTTCTGCTTTCTGTTGGATGATTTGCTTTCCAATTCCTTTTCCAACTCTGTTCTTCTTTTTATAGCATCATAAATTTGTGTTTTACAGCATTTAAATTTAATACAAAAATCTTTTACAGAATAATTTTTTCTTTTAATTTAATAACTTTTATCTTATCCCGCAGAGATAGCGTATTGAGTTTAGATTTTGAAGTCATTTTTTACTATCACTTAGTAATATCAGTAGACAATATAAAATGAGGAAGAATAAATAACACGTGCAACGAACTGGTTTTCTGACCATGTGATTTATTGAAATAAAACATACGTCAATTCGAATTCATCCTCCACCCCCTTCCTCCCCTGAAACCACAACCAGCGCCTCATACCGAAGGTAAATGATTGTAGCTTAACATCCCTCTCTCTCACATTAGACAAAGAGTTATGGCGACCAAATGACTGATTGCCATAAACAATGATCAGAACTCAAAATCCGAAGCAAGCAAAAAAATTCATATTCTTTCGCTAAAACAATGAAAAAGAGAGAAATGTTAATGTATAGAGATTTTTTTTATCAATTTCTTTTTTTTAATAATTAATTGAGATAAATGTAAAAAATGCACTTGGTATGATGTTTTTTCTTTCTTTTATTTAAGAGGAAAAATATTTTGTTTATATATGAGAAATAATGGAATAAAAAATTATTCTTTAAATATTTAAACATTTTCCGTTCTGATGAATCAACTTTATTCATCGATTACGAAATTTAATTAAAATATTGAGCATTTGATGTATATATATATATGTTTTGAAGTTTCATGAAACAAATGCCTTTCATTTTTTAATTTTTTTTCCGTCTTATGCAAAATTTTGATTTCGATGGGACTTTAAAAACCTTTCCGTTTCCGCGTTAGGCAAATTCCGGCTTATGCAGCATGAATTAATGTTATTTCCTATGTGTTTGCCGGGACTTGAAAAATTTTCCGCGTTAGACAAAATTCCGGCTTACACAGAGTCCGCCTTAGACAGAATTTACTGTATCTCATTTCATCGTAAGAAAAATGAAATTTCTTGACAATATTCTGTTAGTGTTGGAAAATGTTCCATAATATATGCCGAATGCAAGATTATTCGTTCTTGTTCTTTTAATTGTGACAGCTTGGTGTAAAAGTACACAAGATGTTAACGGTTTTATAATATTTATATCAGCTGATAATAGATAGTGTATAAAATTTTTTGCATCACTGGGGGGCTCTACCCCTTAAGAGCTACGCTCGCCAATCCCCGTTCAGATACTGCAGGCTCTAAAAACATGCTAATTTGCTCTGTTGTAAAAATGTTACGGAAGATCGACTTATAATTAAACATCAGTGGCGATCTTCTGTAATCAGATTGCCATTAATTTCCCTTTGACTGAAGGACTTTTGCGGTTCTTAAGGCCGAATCAACTAAAATCCCGAAATTTTATACCGACGTTGTAAGATTTTTTTTTCTTTTTTTTTTTTTTTAATAAGACGTTTTAAATGTTTTGTTTTAAATATAACATAATTTTCACCAAAATTATTTACAACAATAGTTTTTTTTTTTTTCAATACTTCCTTTCTCTTTTTAACATTCACGTGTAAATACATTTTTCAATTGAAAGGGAATATTATTTACACTGTTTTAAAATTTGGCAAGAATAGGTAAAAAAATGAGTTTTACGAAATATGAAATAAATCTGTCGTGTAAATATATTTGTCAACAGAAAATTTTTTGGAAATATTAGTATTTGCGCTTTTATGACGTATCCCCCCCCCCCCCCATTTAATTTTTTTCGCATGTAATAATTTAATTATTTTAAAATTTTCTTTTTCTTTTAATATGCAATCACGTGCAATTATACTTTTCAATTGTAAAATGTTTGAAAATATTATTATTTGCGCTTTTTTAAAATTTGGGAACAATTAAAAAAATTACTTTTTCAAAATATGAAATAAATCTCTAATAAAATAATGAAATTTTGAAAAAAAAAATAAATTACTCAAATTTAAAAAATGAATACACACTGCAAACCGAAAACTCGTCAAGTATGTACGTGCGAAAGATGATTAAATTGCTATGTATAGTCTCTGATCCTATAAAACCTTTTAATGGTACTATTTTGGCCGACTTCAACATCAAATAGCACTTAAAATAATACTTCGATTTAAAAACTGTCTGGTTCAGCGTATTTATCAAACATTTCTCTATAAAACTACCAATTTTCATAGTTTTATATGCAATAGTTTTCTTCATATAACCTGAGAGAGACCTCTGGTCACAAAAAATTCATTCAGCGGCAGCAGCAGCGTTAGTTACTTTTTATTAGAATAGAGAGATTATCTCAAAATTAATAGTTACAAAAAATGTGATGTCACAACAGTAGGAAAGGAGCACTCAAGTGTGATAATCTGTGACATAGAGAGAGGAAGGAGTAAAAAAAAAAAAACTATGAAATTTGAGTGATGTAAATAATGGATAAACCCTAATATATAAATGATATACACAGTAAAAATAAAACTGTATTTTTACAGCTAAAAATGCTGGCAATTTGAATGGCAGCATATTCTGCTGAAAATTTACTGCAGTGCTGTTATATGAGTTAAATAACAACTGTAATTTTTGCCGCGTTTTTTTTCATCTTTTTTTTTTATATATATATATTTACAGCATAACAGTTTTTATGTTTTATAGCAATAGCAATGCAGTAAATTTTGCAGCATTTTTTACTGCACACTACAAAAAAAAAAAAAAAAAAAAAAATTATTGATTTTACAGTATAATACTGGTACCCCAGCTTCCAGTATTATACAGTAAAATTAACAGTAATAAACAGTAACATAAGCAGTAATACACTACCGTGCATGCGCGGTAGTGTATTACTGCTTATTACTGTTAATTTTCGGTATAATACTGGCAACTGGGATGCCAGTATTATACTGTAAAATCAACAATTTTTGTTTGCAGTGTAGTAATAATAATACAATAATTAATTGTATAATAATAATAGGTAGCAGTAAAATAAAAATAATGCCCAAATTTATTAAATGCTTTTACTTACCCATCATACGTAGTATAGGGTAAGTCTTGTAATCGTTTTGAAAATCGAAAAAAAAAATTTGACGGATTTACACGTTTCAGACACTGGAGATTCCGAAAAACATATTTTTAGAAAAAAAAATTTGCCGTCCGTCTGTGTGTCTGTGTGTGTGTCTGTAAACGCTCTATCTCCCGAAAAAATTGAGATAGAGACTTGCAATTTGGTATGTACTTAGTATGTAACAATAGGAAGAAGCCTATTAAATTTCAATAACCTCGATTAACCGGAACAATTTTTTTCGGACTCTCGAAATATTCGTTCTGATAAAAGGTATATAAAAATTTTCGAAATTGTTTATTTTAAGAAATGAATATAAAAGAAAATAGAAAAACGTAAATTTTGCATAAAGCATGAAGTCGATCGGATAATGAGTTGCCGAGATATTTGGAATCCTATTTACCACACTCTTCGATTTTTCATGACCCTGTATTTCATCCAAATTTCACTTCAAAGATATATTTTAATTGGAAATTTGACGGTTAATCAGATGCAATAAACCGCTAGTTAATAGGATTATTATTTTTGGAGTTATAAGGATGTTTCTTTCAAGCAATTCAGTAATCGAGCCTTTAAAATTTATGACGTCATCAAGCCACGATTTTATTCGAATTGCAATGCATTTTATAAGTAATTTACACATTTTTTATTTTAATATTTTACATTATGCATTTCCATGATGGGTAAGTATTACGGTGACCCCCAACGACTAGTTTCCATTTGATCTCATCTTTTACTTAAAATATCTCTTTTTAAATTTGAAATAAAACATATCACGATCCTTCGAAAAATAAATAATGTCTTCTCTCTCTTACGTGGTCTCTCTTACTCCACTCTTATATGAAGGAGATAAGAAAAATTGAGAGGCCTGAAAATAATTCTTTTTTCAAAAACTTTCCTACTAAATTCTTCTCTTGCTACAGTTTAATCATTCTCTATTACACTTTTCTGTGATAGTTAAAGGAATGTCAGACATTAAACTAGGTATTTAAAAATTTAGCGTGGCTTAAATATTTATTTTTTTAATTTAATATCGACGTATACCGTTAAAGTTACAAAAATTTCAGAATACATATTCAAAAGAGAATTTTTACAAATATTTTCTGTAACATGCGTCATATGTATTTTACAGAAAAGGAAAGAACTGTGCATGTGGGAATACAATAAAACATGTCAATAACGGAATCCTGCCACTACGTTTTGACATCCATTTTTTTTTTTTTTTTAATAAAGCAAATATGAGTATAATACTGATTATTTCAAATAAATTAGTTTGACAACTTCAATTGTTAAATAAATTATTTTGATATAATTTCTTTCTAATTTTTACAATTTTACTGGGAAATTATACAATATTTGACAGTTGCCAAAAATGTCCTGATGACAAAAATAATGATAGTTATTCATTTTTTTTCTTAATAAATATACTATTTCAGTTACTAAGAAATAATGTGAACTAGAATTTAATCCACAATATAAAAACTTTCATAGGTATACACATTCAAATTATCACTTTGGTGATTTTTACCATACATTTTGCATGTTAATTTTAAAAAATAGCTATAAAATTTCAATAAATTCTCAGATATTTAAACCTATAATTCATTACACTGACAACAGCACATAAATTTAGACGTATTATATAAATATAACCATAATTTTTGGAGATAGAATGTTTTGCGTACCTGATTGTTCATAAAAATTATGTGTTTCAGAAAACATATTTAACGTTTCTGAAAATCTATCAGAAATAGACATCTCAAGTTACTAAAACTGTCCATATTTCTATGTTGTAAATTTTTTTAATCTCGATATCAGAAATTCTCTCTTCTTCTTGTTGTTACAAATTTCTCCTGGACTACCGAAATGGGAGGACGAAGGGGTGCAGCTGCCAGAGGTGCAAATACTTACAGGGGCGGAAATCTGACTTGGCTTTAAGGTTTCACCATAATTTTGATCCTAGACGGGATGGGGGAAATCTCCCTACACTCTATCCCTCTCCCATCTACTAAACTCTGAGCGAGATGACATTCCTCACCACTGATTTTATGTGACAGTCACAGTGTTAACAACAGTGCTGTCAGTTCCCTGGAGTCAACAGTCACCTTCCAAAGCACTGATTGAGACCGTTGCTGCTTAAATTTTGGTATTCTGACTGAAACTGGTGCTCTATCGCATTGTATATCATTAGCATTTTTTCTTTCTTAACGCCATTAAACAGCAATTTCCTGTTACTTAAATACACATTTCCGGTTTGAGCTGAAACAAAAGCAGCAATAACTACACTGCTTCCAATTATTGTAAAAAAAAAAATAATGTTTTGGATAGCTAATTCTTTCATATAAAGCGATAAAAAAATTGTGATAGTTTCCCGAAATTGGATATTCAAACGTAGTGGCATACCTTCAAAGAACAAACAAAAACAAACAAACCTAGCATAAAAATACAGTACAGTAACAATATGTGGTATATTTGCGAAGATGGAAAACTATCTAAAATGCAAATTGTTTTACGAACCCTTGCGATTCTGTCTTAGCAAGGTTTACTGTATAAAATAATTTTTGAGTAAAATTGCGGCTAAAATTTACATTGCATCCTTATGGAATTACCGATTGGCGTTTATCTTGACAAAACATCTAATATTTCTCTCAATTTGTTATAGTCGACTTCCGTTTGAACGAACACCACGGGATAGCAAAAATCTATTCACAATACAGGGTGACCAGAAATAACGTAACGCTGACTAGAATTAACGTCACGATTGATGATTTTGTTATTACTTGATTCTCAGAGTTTTTTTTTCTTTTACTGATCTTCGTTCTAACTGCATTTTTTTTTATAGAATGGCAAACAAACGGAACGCGATTTTGGTACTTCATCGTCAAGGAAAGCGTGTGTGTGATTGCTGGATTGCTTTAAATGCCAATGCAATCTTTCCAAAGCAATAAAGAGAGTCGGAGAGCTTGGTTATGAAGCAGACCGACAGGAAAAAGACAGAAAAAGGACTATCTGTGAACACTTCTAGAAACCGACATTGATTAAGAAACGCGTTTCACGAAATCCTCAGGTGTCGATGGAAAATAGTGCATCAGACAGGGATTGCTCGTGAATTGGTTCGACTTATGGCCAAAGAGGAGCTGAGCCTTCATCCTTACAAGCTCAAACAAGCGCAACTTCTCATCGATGAAAACAAACGAGTACGTATCAAAAAATGCAAGAAGTTGCTGAAATGAGCTGCAACTCCACACTGGGAAGCGGATCCTGTTTTCTGACGAAAAACTATTCTCGGTGGAACAACCGTACAATCGCCAGAATGATCGGATTTGGTCAACAACTTCTCCAAGCAAGTCTTCCATGGTTCATCATCGTCAAAATCCCAAATCTGTCATTGTGTGGGCAGGAATTTGTGCAACAGGCAAAACTCCTCTCATTTTCATCGATTCTGGAGTCAAAATCAATAAAGATGTGTACCGAAAAGAGGTTTTTGAGGATGTGGTACTTCCCTAGGCTCAAAAAAATTTTGGAAACGGGTTTGGATATTTCAGCAAGATTCCACGCCTTCTCATCAAGCGAAATCTACACAGCACTGGTGTCGGGCCAATTTTCCAGAGTTCATCTCGGCTCAAGAATGGCCTCCATATTCGTGAACCTCAACCCCTTGGATTACAGTTTGTGGTCGAGAATCGTTCGTTGATTCGGAAGTGGAAGCGAATCGCTACGGCTGAGCTGCGGCTAATTGCTGAAAATTTCGCCAAACGTTTGCGTCTCTGCATCAAAGCAAAAATAGGACACTTTGAGGCAAAGTGATTTTTTATTTCTCTAATACATTGTTGTTAATAAATAAAGTATTTGTTTGTGAAAAAGTTTTTGTGTTTTCATTAACTAAGTCAAATTAGACCGTTACGTTATTTCTGGTCACCCTGTATAATTTCGTTACAATAAAATTATATTTCTTTAATGGGGATATTTTTAGGAATGCTAAAGATTTATCACGAATATTCCATTCTTGGGACTTAACCCCTTCGGGAACGGCGGCTTTTACACAAATTTTATTCGGTTGGCACCACTTTTTTAAAAAAAAATCTACCTTTACTTAAACTATCACAAAAATAATTAGAGAAAGCAAATATTACTTTTATTTTTTACTGGTGCCTAAAACAAATTCTGTATGCTCTTTTTGAAGGTGCATATATGCACTCATGGTCTCGAATGGGTTAAATGTATTAAAGACACCAATTCTCTAGTGTGAAGTTTGTTGATGAAACTTTTAATGATTTAATTTATGAAAATAATATTAAAAAATAAATTCAGTTAATCTTCCAAAACGAATAAATGGCCATTTTTCCTTTAATCATTGGCTACAGGTGAAATTTGAAAATTTCATAAAACTAGTTAAAAGCTTGATTGGATTTAACTATCTATACTATTATTGGAACTTTCTTTTATTGATTCCCACTATTATTCCCCACTCCCACTTCCCACTATTATTCAACCACTCAACCCAATATAGTTCCAGTTTTTATTTACAACTTTTTGTGAGGGAATCTATTGAAATTTATTTAAGAAGTTCGAAATCATGTAATGATACGTTGTCATTTAATATTCCGAAGATTTGGGTTGAGTGGTTGAATAATAGTGGGAAGAGGTCTGTAGATGAATCTAAGAGCGGTGTTAAAATTAAAAGTATAGAGGGCGTTGTACCTTCTTTCACATAGTGACTGTCCAGACTCTCTGGTTTTTATGTACATTGTGTTTGTGTGTATTCTGACGACGATTTGATGAACAAATCGAAACATGTAAATTTTAAATTTTAACATCTTTAATGTTTATATTGATATGTTGACGTCTTTTAAGCAAAATAAAAAGTGTTTTAGTGTATATTTTAAAAGTTAATTTTAATGGACGTATTTCGACTCTCCACTTTATTTGAAATATAATAACATTTGACTCTATCGTCCACTTAATATCTTATTAATGTGTGATTATCGATTGAAACAAATTAAGACTTCTATACCAGTTAACCGTGAGAGAGACGTAGCATTTTATTTGTCCCGTTCCGCCACATCCTCGGCATACAGCTATTCTATCACCCGCACATTTCCAGCATCTGCAAACAACAAAAAAAAGTGATTATTTTAATTATTATTACTAATATTTATGAGATTTTGGTACAGATGTGCCAATACTTACGTATTATGCGGGCAAGGAGATAGATCGCCAGAAATGATTGCCAATTGCCAATCTTCTTTATCTTTACCAATCACATTCACAATAGTAATTTAATATTAATAAATACATAACATTGCTAATAATAGTAAATAATCTAAAATAAATAAATAAATAAAATAAAATAAATGAACTATAAAAAATTAATAACAAAAAATATAAACTATAAAAAAATAAAAAAATAAGCATAAACTATAATAAATAAATAAACTATATAGTTGTCAAAAAATATGGGTTACTGCAATTAGTATAATTGGCGCCATGCTTAGCACAGTTATATCTGACCTGGCCTGGATAATATGTAATTGCCGATGTGCCTATAGTCTGCTGCCTAGGCTTTAGACTACATTTTTTTTTTTTTTTTTTTAATGAAGAATATAAGATGAAATGAGAAAAATCTAACCATTTTTGTTAGAACCCTCTGTGCAAGACAGTTTTTAAACATGTCAACATACAAAGTAATATACATAAATACAAGAAAAAAGAAATATTAAAAATAGCAAAATAAGCTTCTACTAACTTTATTCAAAATGAAGAACTGAAACAATCTATTATATTTTCCTTTGAGTGTTTAACGCTGTTGTCGTGAGACCTCCAATCCCCCTCGTTAATGTTAAATTACACTGAAGAAAAAAAATGTTGATTTTACGGTATAATACTGGCATTCCAGCTGTCAGTACTATACAGTAAAATGAACAGTAATAAAGAGTAAAATAAGCAGTAATACGCTGCCACGCTGCGCGGCATCAGTATAATACCATGCATCCTAGCTGTCAATATTATAGCGTAAAATCAACAATTTTTTTTTTTTTGCAGTGTAGTTTAACATTAAAGAGGGGGATTGGAGATCTCACTGACCAAGCACATCAATATATATATTTCTCTTACGTGGCGCTAAAATAAGACTGAATTTCTAGCTCGCCGTTTGGCAACAACCGTAGTTTCCAAAGCGACGATTCTAATATTGGTTTATTGTACGACCACATGTTTCATCCAGCAAATAAAAATTCAGAGCCGGATCATTTTTTAAATACAGCATCATCTATCGGCTGATGTAGCTGTTTTCGGAGATGTCATTGGTTTGTTTTATAGTCACGTGATGCTTTCAGCAAATCAACTACACAGCATTGTAGTACCAAAGAAACTGAACACTTTGGTATACCTAAGTCTCCTACAATCCGGGCTGACTCACGCCGCCATTTAATTGACCTTAGGAGAAGAACGATTGGCCACGCCTCGTCGCGCCGCGTGGGCAACAATCGCTGATTGGTCTATGTGGGCACCAAAATGCTTGATGATTCTACCTTCTTGGGTAGTACTATGCTTTTACACACAGCAGAAAACGTGTTTGCGTCTGACAGATACTTGATTTGATTTGATTGCCTAAGAGGGACTGCTCAGACAAGGAAACCAAGTCTGTAGAGCATAGTATCCCTCCCGGTCCCTTTATTAAGGTCTTTAAAAAAAAAAAAAAAAAAAAAAAAAAAAAAAAAAGGTTACAGTGTTCAGCCCCAGCTGATGCCGCCGGAAAACGCGACAATGAGCGGCAAAACATAAACATAAGAAAGAAATATAATACAGGCGACCCTGCCAGGAGTTCTCCAATACGAGCAAGTGACAGGGACTGAATAAGGCTTTTACAGGAGTGATCCATCACTGCCGGAAAACAGATTTTCCCACGCGACACTGGGCAGTGAGAGGCATCAGTAGGTGATGGAAACTACAGGGGGCGAAGAATTGATGAATTGAGATCCAACAGACGGGCTCCCTAAGTTAAATTTGAGAGGTAAGTTAAGTGGTCAAAAATGCTTTTTAGTTTCCTCTTTAGAAGTGGGCGAGTTAGGATATTAGCGAGCCAATTTTTTGGAGGGTTTTGAGTGCACCTGAGATGCCATTGGCTTGTCAGTGTGCAGTGAAAATATGGGTGTGACGCTGTACCCCAGTGGTTCCCAACCTTTTTTTAGCCGCGCCCCATCAAAACATCTCTAAAATGATGATGCCCCCCCCCCCCTATAACATATAATTCTTATAAAATTTTAAAAGGATTTACTCCTGATAGAGTAAAAAGCATTTAACATTGATCCTGAAACGTGCCGAAGGTAATGGATGAATCAAATATTTTTTATAATCAGCTGATACTCCGCGTAGTTTACTGGCACACGGTCGCCACGTAGCGTGATGCATAGAGTGCTCAGGATCCTTGATTAGAAAAATCAATAATTTTGAATAAAACAATTTTTTTCTTATTTAATCACAGAATTTCTGCGATTAAATTACGCAACAATTTCTAATCAGAATAAAACGTGATAAAAGATTCTGTAAATGAAGGTCGTCAAGTAATTGTTAAATATACACTTGAATAGTGTCATGTGTAAAATTGATTTTTATGTGACATATTGCATTGCGACTCATTCAATAAATAATCGAAAAAGTTGTTTGAAATTCTAAAATACTTATAAATCAGAAAAATTATAAAGAATTTTTAAATATATAAAAGTATCTAAATATCTTTAAAAATTTGTCTATAATTATTCTGGTAGAACTGTATTTAAAACTTTGAAATGGACACTTTTTAAAAACTGAATGAAAAACTTATTTTTTTTTAATTTTGTTTTTGAAATTTGAATGTGTAACTTTTATTTTCAGGCTACAACATTACTATTAGAAAAACAATTCAGAAGGTATGGGTTCACAGAAATTCCGAATTGTCCCCTTGAAAAGTTAAATTGCCCCCCTGAAAAGACAAATTGCCCCCCTGTGGGGCGTACGCCCCCCGTTGGGAAACACTGCTGTACCCTGTTCACCGCACTCGCATTGGTCTGAAGATGCACATTTGAATCTGTGTAGGTACTGACGGAAGGATCCATGACCAGTAAGAAAAGCTGTAGTGTGAGGTGTGAGGTAATATAGTGTGTAGGAGACTTTGGGGATTAGCGTATGAGTATGTCGGCCTTTGGTTGAGGTGGTCCAATGTACTTGCCAGTCTTTTGAAATATTTTTTTTAATGTACGTTTGATGTAGCTATGTGGGAGTGGAAGGTGGTGATCAATGTTGGGTTTTTTTGTGGCTTCTTTTGCTAAAGTGTCAGCCAACTCGTTGCCAAATATGCCCTTGTGTGCGGACACATGACCAATTCGTGCGCGGCTTATGATAGTTAATAGCCTTTTCTTTATATCAAGAACTAGTGGGTGTTTGGTCCTGTGGGAATTAACTGCTTGCAGACTAGACAGACTGTCGCTATATATCCAGTACAGAGTTGTGTCTGTTTGTGCGTGGATCCATTCGAGTGCTTGGAGGATGGCATATAGTTCGGCTTGATATACCGTGTTGTTGTCGTCCAATCTGCAGGCCCACTGGTGGATGATCAACGCACCTTCCGTGACACAGTAAGCTGATGCCACGCCGGTTGCTGTTCGAGATCCATCAGTAAAAATTGTTGGCAATGTGGATTGTGTGTACGTGTTACGATCTGTATTTACTTGGAGGTGTGATGTTTCTTCTGCTGGATGTAATTGCCAACCATGGACTATTCGTTCGATGCTTTTGGATGGAAAATGCTGTTCTACTGTTTGACTGTGTGAAAGGTGTAGGATTTGAGTTTAAGTTGGTTGAGGTGTGCTGTCCAGGATTGATATTTATCTATAGTGACGCCTAAGATTTTCATATGTGCTACGTGGTGCAAGCTAGTTCCGTTAATCCGCATTGTTGGTTCACGCTCCAGCTTGCGTGGCTTGGCGAATGTAAGGACCTCTGATTTTCCAGGTGATAGGTGTAAGTGGTGTGTATTTAGTAGTTGGCAGAATGCTGCGAGTGCTCGAGCCGCCGTAGTTTCCAGGTCCAGACGCGTGCGACCCGAGAGAACCAGGCTGAAGTCATCAGCAAAAGCAAATGCGATTATGCCCTGACGTTCCAGCTCTAAAAGAAAAACGTTTGCGATTAGAAGCCAGAGTAGAGGTCCAAGACAAGAGCCTTGGGGACATCCCTTCTCCAGCTTATGCGGAATGTAGCCTGCACCCCAATTAATGAGGACACTTCTTTCAGATAGATAAGACTTGACGACCCCAGCCAGGTTCCTTGGGCAGCCCAGCGCCCGTAATTGTATAAGTATGTCCCTCCATTCTATGTTGTCGAAGGCTCCCTGTATGTCCAGCGAGACCAGGAAAGTGTAGTCACCATTAGCTATGCTGTCGGTGCAGGAAGTCAAGATATCTAGCAATGCTTTTTCACATGATCTGCCTGCTCTGAACCCGAACTGTTTAGGATGGAGTAAACCTTTTGTTTCTAGAAAGTGAGTCAGCCGAAAGACTATAAGTTTTTCTAATAGTTTGCCGAGGGTAGGAAGAAGGCAGATCGGTCGGTATGACTTGGGTTCAGAGGGGGATTTCCCTTGCTTCAGGAAGTACACCACTTCCCCTTGTCTCAAAACCTCTGGAAAAATATTGTGCTGGAGACAGAGGTTCGCCCAGCGTGTAAGAATATTTGGAATTATGTGGAATGTGGCCTTGAGTAATCTAAAATCTATTGAATCTGGACCTGGAGCCTTCTTGTCATTAAATGTATGCAAGGCTGTTCTTAATTCTGCTTTGGTGAAAAGCTTGTCAGGTGGTGAGTCAAATGTTATGTCCTCATTGTTGTTATCAGGGTATGCTGTGGGTCTAAATATTTGAGATGTTAAATGTTGTAGGCAGGGCCGTAGCGAAAGAAAATTTTTGGGGGGGCAAAACGCAAGATTGGCCGACTTAAAAATGTTTCAAATCCGACTAATGTAAAATAGTCAATTTGTCGCATTATTTCTTAATTAATAGTTTTTACAATTAATTTTAACTGATTAATTATAATTGATAGTTAAAAATAAAATATATGATTTTGTATTACTAAAATGTTTATTTGATATAACTCAGTAATTATTTAAAAGATTTACCAAGAACTATACTGGAAAAAAAAGAATATGTATTGATAAGAAAAAATCCGACAGTTATATTTGTGATAAACACATTTGTTTAGAATGATAGAATGAAGTGATAGTTTAATCAAAATAAAAGCTAAATAAAAATGTGATCTCTTAGTTCTAAAAATTATGATTATTATTATTATTATTATTAAACCGCAGACCAGGCCCCTACCTGCCGGGCATTATGCCCAGCTTAACGAGTTTGTATACCTGGCCGCGGGGCGAAATTCACCTAATCTCCTCATAACGGAGATCCACCTGATTAGCTTCTTGGGTGTCCTTGGCTGCAACGGTATTTCGTGAGAGTTACTTTGATACTGTGTTGGCCGGTTCTAGTTTGTTATTAATTATGGGTATCTGGGTATGTTGTCGAATAAGGAAAGGGGCTTGCTTTCGGGCCATATTCACACTGACTATGGTTGCTAATATAGACAGGTTTATATAATTCAGTTTAAATATTTGTGTTTCCGCTATGTATTACATCTTGTCTGTAGTGGTCCTCTCTCTAGTGTTGTTCTCTAGTGGTTTGCTACAGTTTCTCTACTTGACAGCTCACGGCATCCAGTCAACCTCGCTGAAATGGCAGGTTTAAAATAGAAATTTAAATTTAAAAAAAAAAAAGAAAAGAGAAAGGAATTGGTCTCGTAATTTAGAACCTTGATCAGGTGACGAGACCTTCACCTGACTAGGCACAATTATGATAATGTAATGAATGGGAAGTACTTTCAATATTTTATTAGCATGCGATAGAAAATAATTTGAACTTTATATTCCAATTAGAGATAATATCGTATGGAATTAACAACATACACTTTCAGTAATTCTAATTGTAAAACTAAAAAATGCACACTATAGGGGTACTGAAAATATTTGGAGGGGCCTCAAAATTTAATTGCACCTGGGGCCTCTTGAGTGCTTAATCCACCACTGATTGTGTCTAGGAATGTCAAGGGACCGACAGAAACATTTGAATTATCCACAATTTCGAATTATACACGTTCGAATTATTCAAGTTTGACTGTACTATTTTTACATGAATTACACATCACACTGAATAAAGCAAACCATTCATACCTTTCTTATCACCATTCCCTGTCGAATGGTTTCCACTGTCCAGCCATGTTGATAACTTTTTCGAATTTTTTTGCAGCCTCCAAGTTTCTTCTTTTTGTCTTTTTTGATTTCCACTTGGCTGGTGCCGAATTCGTTTCATAATATAAACTATTATCTCAACACACGCAAAGTAAGATTAACCCCTTGGGGACGAGCGACACGTATACGTGACGCCACAGATTAAGGATATTTAAACAGAGACACAACTTCGCCTGAACAGAGCGACTGCAGCGGATGACTTAAAAACTGAATCATCGCTTTGGCGATTTCTATCTTCGTGATTTCCGTTTAATTGTAACCCTATTCTGCTTGGCGTATTTTGCTGTTGTCATTCGCACAAGTGCAACTTTTCGGCGTTCGCTATTTGATTTTTGAATCTTGGTTAATATTTATTATTAAAATTACTCTTTGAAGATCAAATAAGTCATTATAATTCTTCAAAATTTAAGTTGATTTATTTTCATGTGTTATTTTTGTTCTTGTTTTTCAAGTTCCATAATGTTTGAAATATTTTATGTATATTCAGTGTTGACAGATTTTTGCCGAAATGTCGTGTTAAGGCTCACTGTGGAGACGCGAAAAGTTTTTGGTTTTCGTCTGTCTGTTTTCCGTAAAAATGGTCCAATTAGGTTCATTTTTAGTAGGTATGTAGGTGAGGTATCCGGAATTAGATGTATAGTTTTTGGTTAAATTTGGTTCATTCGTTCGGAAAATATAGAACATTTTTTTTCGGTCATAATGCCTTCCTATGGGGATGCAGACGATTTTTCAAATTTCATTTTTATCTGAAATGAAAATAGAACATTTTCATAATGGATTTAGACGTAAAATTATGAATGCTAAATTTTCGATATGGATTTCCAATAGTTTTAAAATTTTGCCGATAAATTTAATAGAATTTAGAAATGAATTGCTTAAAATATTTGAAAATGTTTTTGCATCTGTTCGGGAAATATAAACATATTTTCATATTTTTTACAATTTTTAAAAGAGTTTATTTTTACTTTCCACTTTAATTTATTCGTTGCTGATGAATACCTGTTTATTTAAAAAAAAAAAAAAAAAAAAAAAAAAAAAAAAAAAAAAAAAGAATAAGCAATTCATCAGAATTTCAAAATATCATTGTATAACACCGTGTTTAATTTAATGATTCTAATTTCTGGAACATTTGAAGAATTTTATATGCTTATAAATATGCATGCAATTGAAAAAATAATTGCGGAGTGTACGATGTTAAATTATATCAAAAATGAGATCTAAAAAACAAACAGCAACAAGCAGTCACCATTTTTTTTTTCACTGCCCTCATTTGTCGCCAAGAAAGCGATATATAGCCGTATTAGAAACTTAATTTCTGTTATGGCCGTAGTTTCTGTGTCACCCGCAGCAATCGCCACTGTCTATGTGTATTGTGTAATCCCATGTTAAAGAAATTACCATTGCAGTGTATGAGAGTTGATTCTCTGTTTAAATCCCCTTACTCTGTGCGTGACGCATAAGATGCTCAGAATCCTCGATTATTCCCACCAGTTAATTTTCATTGTACGCTTTGCCTTATTTAATGACAGAATTTCTGCGTTTCAATTAGGCGAAAATTTCTGTTTTGAAAAACCCGTGGTAAAAGATTAAAAATTCCGTGAGAAGACTCTCGTCACGAAGGGATTAAGTAATAAACTTTCGTACTATCACTACTATGTGACTCTCAACTGCTCTGACAGTCCGATATTGATGAGCAGTTAGTAAACGAATGACTCATCATGAATAGCACTAGATCACTGCACGTCCTATCCTGCACTTGACTCATCACTCGGCAGGCACCTGGCGCGACATGACACATTCGACTCGACATTCTGCTGTCTGCTCTTGAGATGCTTTTGCAATTCTAATTTTTATAATAACAAGTGAAAAATCAGTGAAAAGTAGATAATTATGTATATGTTATGTTGGCACAAGCATATAAATTTATAATATTTAGTTTTAGTTTTATCAAAAAAAAAAAAAAAAAAAAAAAAAAAAAAAAGTAAGAAGTTTTTTAGGTATTAAATGTTAAATGCACGGATATTTTTTAAATTTATTCATTTTCTTTTTTTAAATAGTTTTAAAAATTCTTCGTTTTTATTTTCCAAACGTTCCTAAAACAGTTCTAAAGGGCGTAAACATCATATCGTTGCTAGAACCTACTGTGTATCAAGTATAAAATTTCTTGAATTTTCTTAAGCGACTTTCGCATTCGGTCGACCTAGTTTATATATTGATAATTTTTATCTATGTAAGTTGCGAGTGTTACTGTACGACAAATTTCTGATATTTTCAAATCAATAGATCAAATTAATTTTTTCCGCTATTGGCCTATGTATCGACGGCCGACTTAGATTTTCCATGTGTGGGTAAGGTATAGTATATGTCCAACATTTCCGGGTCTGCAGACAAGATTTATACATGATAATTTTATTTCAGTGGGTAGGCCGACTAGCAATTTATGTGATTCGAAAATGTGACAGAACACGTGACTTTCATACCGGCTGACCAGATGGATCTATTGAAACCATTGCTTTTTTTACTCATAACCTATCTATTGACAGACTGACTAGCTTTTGCCATATGATTGTAAGGGTGTAGTGAAATGTATTCTGAAGACTTAAAGTCCTTCCAACCAGAATTTTTCCGAATTGTTTTTTTTATCGGCCTACTGACATACTACAGAGACACTAATTAAATCTGCTGATAAGCCGACTGAATCCTTTTAACAAACATTGGGGGGGCAGCTGCCCCCCCTGCCCCCCCGCTCGCTACGCCCCTGGTTGTAGGTTGTGTTGTTTTGATGCGACACTTGGGGGCTGCTCGATCAAGATTTCATCCGGAGTGAAGAGTTTTCCCGTGTATATCTTCTGTGCGGTCCCAAACGGGTTTGTGGTGTTGTTACAGAACTGTCTCCAAGCTTTAGTTTTAGCATTTAATACGGAGCGCTTGTATAGTGCGGAGAGCTTTGAGTATTTTGCACTGAGGGATTTGTATGTTTCAGACTCGTGTTCATTGTCTCTGAGTCTCTTGAGTTTTTTTCTCAATGCTGTTAAATGGTTTCGTTTTGTTTTTAGTTCTGTGTTCCAATATGAGAATGTGGGTGTTCTCCTAACCGTTTTATATCTATAGGCTGTCTTCGCTGCTTGCTGAATTTTTTCTATCAAGGTGGCTGTAAATGTGTTGATTTGGTTGGCTTCTGTTATGCTGTTTAACTGTTCTCCGAGGAGCTGTTTGTTGTTTTTAATATGTTGTGTGAATTTTCGGATGTTTCCCCTGGTTGTGTTGAACCTTCTTCGGATTGTGTAGAGTGGCGAGATCTCGAAGGAGAAGTGGATATACTTGTGGTCTGATGCATTGTACAGGTTGGAGACTTGCCAATTTTTAAGTTTGTGTAGTGTTTGTGTGTTGACTAGTGTTAGGTCAGGCCAGCCTTGAGCCAGTAATTCCCCTTTTGAATTATATTTTTTATAAGTTGGTTCTGTGTTTTCAATGTTTGCTATTGTCAGATTGTTGGTGATTAAAAATTCGGTAAGTGTTTCCCCGCGGCGATTTTCATTGGGGTATCCCCACAACGTGGAGTTAGCGTTGAAATCACCCCCGCAAATGAGAAACTTTCTTTGTGTGATGATGTGTTCCCATTCTTCGAGTGTTTCATCGAAGTCAGATTTTGGTGCTGCGTATGTCGAGCCAATTATTAGAGAGCCTTCCTTGGCCATAATGGTCACGAAGGCACAATGAGTTCCTGTATAAAGATGTGTGTATATGAGATTTTTGTTTTGTATGACTACATGTGCCGAGTATTTTTTTGATGGAAAAATGGACCACGATTAGGGAAAGCCGGTTAGCTCTCCGCTTTTGTTACAGTGTGCATCCTGCAGTAATGCGATGTCTATGTTGCTGTCTATCATGTGATTTTTGGCTGTTTCATTGGCTGATTTGCAGTGGTTGAGATTTATTTGTAACATCTTGATGTGACCAAATGGTGGGAGTGGTGTTGTTGTTCTATTGCTAGTTGGTGTGGTTGTTGGGTTTGGGGTTGTTACCATCGCGAACTCTCTACGTTGTGGTCGATTTTGAGGGGTGGTAACTGTTTCGTTGATGTTTTTACCATCGCGAGCTGTCTGATGATGTGTTTTGCTTGCGATGGCGGTTCTGGTAGATGTCCTGATAGACCTGGCAGTCCGGTGAGCTTGCTCTATGGTTATTTGGATATGGGTGTCCGTGTTTGTCTTCTGTGTGTGAGCAGTTGTAGCATTGATGTTTGTGCGGTTTGTTTTTGTGTGGGCAGCTTTCAGAGGAGTGATCTTCCATGCGATACTCGCATGCCGTTCTCCCCCTGCATCCGTCGGAGGAGTGTCCAAAAACTTGGCAATTTTGGCATCTTATTATTGGTGAGTAAATTCTGAGCTTGCATGTAAAGAAGTTCATTGCTAGACGACCTTCGTTGAGTAGTGCGGCCGCTTGTTCTTCGTCGGTTTCTATTACTAGTTGATATGTTTTGGAGTTAGTGTGTGATATTTCTTTGTGTATGTATATGCCTTCTGTTGGTTTTACGTCGAGTGGGTCTAGTTGTTCGTATAGTTTCATAATTGTTTCGTGGGATGTAAATGATTTTGGGATGCCCAGCACTATAATCTTTCTTCTTTTTTCAGATGTGAATTTAATGGAGACCAGACGTGACATTTCTTCTGAGTTTTCTATCAAATTCATTAGATTGTCCACGTCTGTGTCTGTGTCGGATCTTATGATGATTGTTGTTTTGTTTCTGGCTACAGTGGTGAGTATTGGTGGGACTTTTTTGTATTTGTTGAGGGCTTTGTTGAGCTGTTCTCTAATTGCGAACATCGTTAGGGATGTGTTAGGCTTTCTCGTTAATAGGATTGCTGCTTTGGAGTATCTTCTTGCTATTGATGGTGATGTTCGTGATTTAAATATGTCTAGTCTGTCCGTGTCTGTTATTTTAAGTTGGTCTGCGTACGATTTGTGTGTGCTATTTTCTTCCAATGTGTCTGTGGTTGGCCTTCGTTCATTCTGTAATTTGGATATTTTCTCTTCTATCTCTGTTAGTCTTTCCAATATTTCTTCTGTGTTTGTGTTGCCTTGTGTGATAATTGATTTTGTGGCTATGTTGATGTGCTGGGCATACGGGAGATTGTTCCTTATTTTGAGTAAGAGTTGGTGCGATTCTTGTTTTGTGAGCATTCTTATTTTTTTATCTTCCGGGATCTGATATTTTTGTTGTTCTTCTACTTCTTGTATTCTAATTATGCGTATTTCTTCTTTTAGTCTGTCGTTTGTTTGTGCGAGGTGACTTATTTTCTTGTTTATTTCTGCGATGACTTCTTCATTGTTTGATTGTAATGTGGTTATTTGATGATTTTGTTGTTGAATGATTCGTTCTTGATTTTGTATTATTTCTTCTTGTTGTTTTCGTTCTTCATTGTTTTTAATCTCCTGTTCTTTTGTGTTTTCTTTTATTGTTCTGATCTCTTCTGCTAGTTTTTCCAGTCTTCCTTCTAGTGGATCTTTGTTGTTGTTTTGTGTTTTCTGTGGTGTGTTGGTGGTGGCTTGTTCTTTCGTGTTGTTATCTGTCTGAAGTTGGTTTAGTTCTTTTGTGAGTTGATGGTATTCTTTGACTTGTTTTGTGATTTTGTCGTGCAGTGTGTTGGCCTTTTCGTTGCCTTGTTTTGAATATTGTTTCAGACTTTTGACCATTTGCATTAGACAGGCTTGGAATGTGGGCTTGGAGGAGAGGAATTGTGGTAGTTCATAGTAGGTGGTTCGTTTGTAGAGGGTTATGTCTATGAGCTCATCATCGAAGGTTTCCAGTGCTTGGTCTATTCTGCTTTTTAGGTTTTTTTCTTGTATGGTTCTGGCTTTCTTTTTGATTTCTTTGTTATTTCTAGTTATTTCTGCATTTAGTAGTATCTGATATTCTCCTGCTTGAGTCATTTGTGTGTCTTTGCGGTTTTTGAGGTGGCTGATTAATTGTGCCACAAGTTCTTTGACGTTGAGGCCCATTTTCTCGCCTTTTTCTACTGGTATTAGTTCTTGTTCTTGTTTTGATAGTTTCCCTGTTGAGTCTAGGTTTATTTGTTTTGTGGATGATAATTTCTTTTGATTTTTGGTGTCTTCAGAGTAATGAGCTTGTGATTTGTGATTCTGTGGTGTGCTCGATCTTGAACTGTGAGGGCTCATGTCGTCCGAGTCGAAGCTATCGTTGTATTTGCAGCTCATTTCTTTTTGATTTTGACTTGGGATTCTGTTGATGTTATGCAAGAATTCTTGGGATGATTCTTCTTGATTTGTGGCTTTGAAGTCTGCTGGTGTTTGGCTGAGGTTCTAGAGAATGATTGTTGTTATACTTTATAAGAGCTGTTAAGGTTATGTGGGATACTCTCTCCGGTAAAGAGAAAAATAGAGGCTGAGCAAAAATAGAAACAAAAAAAAAGACATTTAAGATGGGAATATAGATTTAAACTGCTCAGGTGAAATTATATATGAGCGAGGCGAATGAGACCAGCCGCGTCGAAGAGGAGAAAGAATGAGTTAGCATTCTCTGGAAGAACAGCGCCCTCCGAAAGAGTGGGATGAGAGATAATTGAGGATGTTGCCTGTAACATGTAAAAATTGAAAGAGCCGCGCTACGCCCTCAGAACGGGTGTGAAAAATTTTGAATATGAGAATAGATGAAGAAATTTAATACCTTTATGGAGAAATAATACACTTGTGTGTTTGAGAGATTTAGAAAATTTTTTTTAAATTTTTATTAATAAAGTTTAAAATTGTGTCTGAGGCTTCAAAAATAAGAATATTTTGAAAGGGGCTACGAAGAAAGGATACCACTTGAGGAGTTTGACGCTGATGTGAAGAGATGCAGTGTCAGACACATTGGAGCGAAAGTGTGTAATTGAGGTTGTTGCCTGCTACAATTTGAAAGTTGAATGCGCCGCCCTACGCCCTCAGAACGGGAGGGAGAAAATTTGAAAATGAGAATAAACGTAGAATTTTAAAACCTTATGGAGAAATAATACTGCACTTATGGATTGGACAGTTTTCAACAAATTTATAACGTACGGTAAAATTGGATGAAAGGGAGTGGAGATGTTTATTCCGTGTTGTTGTTGAAGTCTGACAGATACTGTATTTTTCACGTCAAAGAGGATTGTTGATTTATATAAACTACCTTCCTATCACGTAGTGTTTTTTTCAAATGAATTTAAGCCGTGCTGTACAATATTATAGGTGCAATGAGTTTTAAATTAATTGTATTTCCAAGATCATTTTTTTCATAGTATTTAAATTATTTATGCCCATTAGTAGCACCAACTAAATGCATTTTTAATTGTGTTTTTCTACGAAGTTTTCAATTACTTTTTTTACTAAGAAAATTTGTCAATTTTATCTGTTAAAATAATTTATGATAGTACTTATTACGACTAGAGTTGCTTCAAAAACAAACAGGGGCGAGCGAGCGAAGCGATCTGAGACCGCGTAGCAGTCTTAATGTGAATTGCTTTGCAATTCACGGGGGTTGGCGAGCGTTAGCGAGTAGAGGGCTGAGCACACTAGTGAAACTTTAATAATTAAGTAAGAAGTAATCACTTAATGCTCACGGATTGACACGAAATCTTGTACTGATATAATGGTATAATGATACACTGTCTTTGTCGAATACGGCGACGAAATGTTTTTGCAGACATCCATAAAACTTAATTGCTGTTCTCGGCAAACATGTGCAAACATAAGAAATTAAAATTGAATAAAGAATACTTCGAATCTATCCCATATATATAAAATCCTAATGTAACGAATTTATGAAACGACTGATTAAATGAATATATGTTGTCGAATATTTCACAGCTAATTCCTCCTAGAATATGGAATGTTGGATGATAAAATTATAAACAGTTATCCACATTGATATGAGGATGACAAAAAAATGTCTTAGAATTTTAAAATTTGAATAAGTTTTCGAAATATTAATTTTATTCTAATTTTTAATGACATTTTTGTAATGATGGCAACTAAATTACTCCATTTTTATGGATAAAAAACAGAAAAGGGAAAACGATAGGGATTACTAGATTTCTTTTTTTTCTTTTCCGTCATTATTGTGATTGAATTATGTTTTTCAAGAAAATTTGAAGAAATAAAACGCTATTTTCACACATTCGATCATCAGGAATGTTATGTATTAATTATTTAAAATTACTTTAGGTTTAGACGAATATATATATATATATATATATATATATATATATATATATGTAATAATAAAAAAAATTCGCCATTTTTCCTTAGTTAAATTATTCCAAATTCTTACAATTCTAAATTTTCCCTCTCTTTTTAAAATATCTCTTAAATCTATTTTAAATTTTATTCCATAACTTAATCAAAATATTCTTTTATTTATCATTCTAAAAATCTTAATCTGTTAAAAGCTACACGTAAAACCTTATTCTCTTAAATTGCAACACTGCCTCTAAAACGCACCTGCCTAATTTCTTCTTTTGAGGCATTGGATTTTTATTCTTTGGAACTTTTGTAATACCATTTTTATTTCTATTTAATTATCATTCGGCATCCCAAGATTCCTGGCGTTTTCGTGCCCAAAGGCTTTTTACCTTTTTAAAATGCCGCTTCTGATAAAGAGTTTTGGTCATACGTCAGAGACACACCCTCGTGGCCTCATTTTTTCATCCATTAGCGAGCAGGCCCCGCCTTGTCTATCCCCCTGGCGCCCTCCGAACATGGCTGTCAGTGGACTAGCATTTCGCGCGTTTGTAACTTTGAGCAGAAATCTCGGAATATTTATACTGTTACATTGGCTTCGGACACAGATTTTTGTACGTTTTTCTTCTGACAACTAGGCCCTGTCACTAGGGGGTGAAAATACGTATTCATCGGTAGAGAGTCTTCAAAAAACATAGCTTTGTGCTGTCATCTAATGTATTAAATATCTTCGAGTTTTTGATGAGATTTAGTAGAGTTGTTACATCAACGTCATCTAATAAACAGTTGCTCGGCAATATCATGTGTCTTTCTTGAGTGGGAAACTGCCTGGATTCATTTACTTAGCCTGTTCTCCGGTTCATGCGACTGCCTCTAAGAAGTATAATTCGTCATCATATAGCATGGAACAGCGTTAGTAATTTGTGGCGGTGGAATAATAGTGCTATGATCTGGTGTAAATTTATAGAGATCGTGGCTGACCTGTCAACGGTTGCTGGATCTAGAAATTTTTATATCAATTAAAGCTGGCGAGGATTAGAAACTTGACCTGTAGTACAGTCAATCTAGGCTTCTGCCTGGAAAGTTTTGGAGAAGTTTTTTTTTCTTTCTTCTTTTATGTTTTTGGGGGTGCTGAACACGAATTTCAACTTTGCCACCTCGTATCTAGTCTGCTTAAAAAATCATAAGCGAAAAACCATGAAAAAATCGGAGTTTTTTGGTTTTTCCCCTGTATTCCGGAAAGGGTTAAATTTTTTTGAAAAGCTTATCACACCAAATTAAACTAGAGAACATTTCCTACATTTTTTATATACAATGTTTGTTTCTAAGATGAATAGTTTTGGCATGCGAGTAAAAGGAATTTTAGCGATACAATTGAAATTCCATCATCGGAGGGCGAAAACGCGATCCAGTCACTATGCATCCATTTTAATCACCAATTTGAATCTGTTTAGTTATTTCTGGTTGCATTTCGAATATGTTTACATTTTCTTACCAAGTT
The DNA here is from genome assembly GCA_963931845.1 of Maratus michaelseni. Classification (NCBI taxonomy): domain Eukaryota; kingdom Metazoa; phylum Arthropoda; class Arachnida; order Araneae; family Salticidae; genus Maratus; species Maratus michaelseni. The sequence continues at coordinate 169,876,351 of OZ007587.1, read as the reverse complement.
TTAAACCTTTTGTACCACTAAGAAAATAAATTGAAATCAGATAATTAGGAAAGATATAAAAACACAATCACTCTGCATAGATGAGAGAACCAATTTATATTTTTCTGGTAATAATTCTTAAGTACAATTATAAGTATTGTAAGTTTAATATAATAATAACATATGTGGAAGATTATAAACAGGAAAAAAGAGGAATGTAGCGTTGTTTTCCAATTAATGTCGTTTTGGTCACTTTGAAGGACCTGGTTGATATTCTTCAACAAGTGGTTCATCGCTATCTTCTTCTTCATCATCATCACTTGATGGCTCAGGTTGTATCTCCACTTCACTTAAAATATCCTGTATTGGGTCGTCAACTTCTGTTTCCAAGTCATCTTCGGCGATGAAGGAGCTGACATTGTCACAATGGCCATCGCAGTTCAGGCAGACGAGCGAACTAAACAAACTTGCTTTCTTACAGCCATACATTCCGCTACAGTTTGTTTTGCATTTGCAGGATATTTCTCACAGAACAGTTTCTAGTGCGGGAGATCTGACAGTTTTTATGGGTATGATGCCTCTCTTGGTTTTATTCCAGCCCCATTCCTCAGCATTTTTACAGTTACCTAGCCATAACTGTACTTGGTGGTAAATTCGCAGACAGTGACATCGAGCTGCATCTTCTGTTGTAGGGAGCGATGCTATATTGGCATATTTTAAAGCAGATTTTATGCAGCACCTGTACCCCAGGCTGTTTAGGGAAGGTGTTTCTTTCCCTCTGAATCCGTATAGGTGTACCAGAAACAACAGCCCAGCTTTAATAACATCATAGGCTACACCACTAGTGTTTTTAAATATATCTACTCCATGTTGCAGGTCGGAAAATTTCTTCAAAATTTGAAGGTATTTTGTTTTTCCTTGACTGTACAATGCAGAAGTGGTATCGCATCCACTCATGGCATGTAGAAATAGGATGTGTTTGGCAATTAATTTGTCTACTGCACAAAAAGGTGAAATCTTCTGGGGACTTTTCCTTTTTCCTGGTTTCAAGAATTAAACATTGGGAAAATTGCAAAGTCCAATTAAAATTACCAGAAGGTCTACATCTTCACCAATGATTATCACGTTCTCATGGTTAGGTGCCAACTTGAGAGCAGTGTTGATAATGAGGCTGTCGCGTCAATTCGTCGCGCACAATTCATCGTGGAGCAATTCATCGCGGCGACAACTCATCGCAGCGTCAATTCGTCGTGGTGTCAATTCGTCGCAACGAAAATGTTTTTGAAGGCTATGATGATAAAATTAAAGATAATGTAGTAAATTATTTAAAGATAATTTGTTTTTTATATAGAGAGAACTATAACTAACAATTTACATCATTAAATAATTTTACTAAATTAGTTTTACTTTTATCATCATAGCCTTCAAATATATTTTCATTGCGACAAATTGACACCACGACGAATTGACGCCGCGACAAATTGACGCTGCGATGAGTTTTCGCCGCAATAAATTGTTCCGCGATGAATTGTGCATGACAAATTGACGCAGAACCGATAATGAGTGTGTCGGCATCTTCTGGTTTTTCGCTTATAATTTTTTAAGCAGACCAGATACGAGGTGGCAAAGTTGAAATTCGTGTTCAGCACCCCCAAAAACATAAAGGAAGAAAGAAAAAAAACTTCTCCAAAACTTTCCAGGCAGAAGCTTTTTTTGGTCTAAATTTACTGGACTACTGCGAAACAGCATTAAGTGAGGATGTTTCTCTATTCCAAGACTTCCTAGTGGCTGAAGATCTCTGTCGATCAAATTCATCAGTTGAGGAGACTTTCATTCACAACGATGATTCCTTACGATGATGCAGTCAATTCTTCTTTAAAATAAATTAAATGACTGTAAAGGAGGTGTTACAATTTAGGACTGTTTAGTATAATTTTTATTTATTACTTCTTTTTACAAAAATAACTTAATTCTATTATTTGTGCATGTTCTTATTTTATTTATTTATTATTTCCATTTTCATTCTGTGATATTCATTCATATAAAATAATTACTATTTATCGAAAAAATATATGAGTAATCTCTTTTCATTATTTATTAAGTAAAATGTATTGGAACATATTCTATGCCATTCTAAAAATGCATAAAAATTTATTAGATTCTCTGAAATTACAGCTTACATTACTAATTGCATAATAATCGTAAAAGTAGCTTTTGAAGTTTCTTACTTGAAGAGTTAAAAAAAAATGATGATCTCAAATGAAAGTTTGCGTTGAAGTTGCGTAACATTGAAAAGGTAAAATTATTGTGTGCAGTTTAATTTATCTGTTTATTTCATTTTGTTTTTTGATGCTATGTTCTGAGAGTACAAATCAAGAGCCAAAAATTTTGTTCTAACGAAATAATGCTACTTATTTAAAAAGTGTTTTATTTATTTATTCATTCTATTTTTCTTTTGTGATAAAATTTTCATATACAGCAAATCTATTTATAGTAGAAAGATAGAGCAACAGTTTACATTTACTATTTAAGTAGAATGAATTTAAATATGAATTTGACATTTTTACTGTTAAATATTAGTTGTTAGTTAAATTATTAAAAGTTAGATATTTTTACAGTTGTTGTTAAGTTAAAGAATTCTTTATACATTGTTATTTTTTTACATGTTATTAAAGTCAGGGTTTGTTAAAGTTATTGCTGAAAGTAAAAGTACTCAAACAAAAATGGCTGAAAAAGAGCTTAATGTTATTATTTTTGATCCAGAAAGTGATATGAATATTACGTCTTGGCTTAGACATTTTGAAGGATCAGCCCCTCCAGATAAAAAAGAGTGGAAAATCAACAATATTTCCAAATATTTGAAGGGCGAAGCATTAAAGATTTATGTTAATGAATGTCTAGAATGTAAAGAGTATGAAAAAATTGCTGAAATCTTAACTGAAAAATTTCTGGAAGTAACAGTCCCCCGTTTTTCTGATTTCGCCTCGCTGAAATTGCATGACTTAAACAACTTAGAAAGATATTTTCGTCAGAAAATAGAGATAGGTCGACAACTTAAACTATGTGAAACCATTATTTTACAGGGATTGACCGACGGCTTAAAACCTGAATACCAGAACTATTTAATAGTAAATCCTCCTGAATCTACTACCGATTGGTATAGATTAGTTAAACAACTTGTTGTCATTCCATCTCATTCTAGCAGTAACAATAATAGTAATGTTAGAAATATGTCTCAAAATTCCAGACCTTTTTCTCAAACAAATAATTCACCTAGACATTGGATTCGCCCTCAACCCAATTACAGGAATCCAAATTTCCAAGCAGCAACTAATTTTAACCCTTCAACGTCCAGGTTCGTTAGTCCCAGATTGCCTGTCAACCATTATCAAAGAAGGATTCCTAGTCGACCATGTAGATTGTGTCAGGAAAGGGGAATTTCAGAAGCTTACCAGTGGGAGAGGGATTGTGTATTCAATGTTAGGCCTCTGCAATCTTCTGCACCCCCTCTTAGTCAACCACAACCATCTAATGATAATATATGACAGTTAATTGTATCAGGATATGTAAATAACAGGGAACTATACCTTGTGTGATTGACTCTGGCTCAACCATAAGTATTTTACCTTTTAAATTTGTTAAATTGTTAAATACTAAAGTTATAAATATTCCACCTGTTATTATTGGCCAAGCCAAAGGAACTGTTGTAATAGATAAAGCTTGTAATTTATTGTTTAAATTAGGTAATGTGCAACAAAATATTAGATTTTTGATATGTAATACAAATTTAGATTATGCTATATTAGGTTTACAAGAATGCTGTAAGTTTAATTTAATTATTGATTGTGCTACATGTAGAGTATTACAAGGAGACCTTGTTTTAAATGAATCTAAGAGCATATCCAGTGATAATTTAAGATAACTTCATTTTAATGTTAACTATGAGTATCAGAGAGTGCAACCCGATTATGGAAAGATCATATCTCCTCAATCCTTTGTTCCATCTAATGTTGATAATTCTAAATTAATTGGGGAAATAAATTCTATTGAAAATAAAACTTTAAAGGAAAGTATAAGGGATTATTTAGACATTTTTTCTAAAAATAAATTTGATGTCCGGAGAATTAATATTGAACCGCAACGTATTTTACTTAATTCTGACCTACCAATATCTCTGAGGCCGTACAGAACTTCCCCTTTAGAAGAAAAAGAGATTTCGGATCAAATTCATTCACTATTAGATGCTGGTTTAATTAAAGAGAGCAATAGTCCCTATTCTGCCCCTGTTACATTAGTAATGAAAAGAGAAGAAGGTAAAAAAACTAGATTATGTGTTGACTATAGAAAATTAAATGCAATAATGAAAAATGACGCAGAACCCCTACCTCGTATCGATGGAATTTTAGATAAACTGAGTAGTGCGCAGTATTTTTCAACTTTAGATTTAGCCTCTGGCTACTGGCACATACCCATACATCCATCCGATACTGAAAAATTGGCTTTTGCTACCAACTTTGGGCTCTTTGAATGGTTAGTTCTGCCCTTCGGGATTAAATTAGGCCCCCCGATATTTAATAGAACCCTTAGAAAAATACTTACTAAATACAAAATAGACTTTGCTTGCCATTATTTTGATGATATCATTATGTTGTCTTCCTCATTAGAAGAACACGTGCAACATTTAAACCAAATATTTGAATTATGTAGACGTGAAAACATTAAACTTAAACTATCTAAATGCAATTTTGTTCAATATAAAATTAACTTCTTAGGATATACCATCCAGAATGGCACATTAACTCCTGCTAATGCTAATATTGAAGTAATAAAAAAACTAAAACCCCCTTCAAATGTAAAGGAACTTCAGAGATTCTTAGGATCTATCAATGTTTATCACAAGTTTATAGATAAATATGCCAAAATTCGAGTCCCTCTTACCAGATTACTCAGGAAAAATACATTATGGGAATGGAATACAGATTGTCAAAATTCTTTTCAAAAATTAAAAGATGCCTTAATAGCCAAACCTATCTTAAAAATTTATGACCTTAAGTTACCCCTCCATATGTTTGTTGATGCCTCACAGGTGGCAGTAGGTGCAGTCTTAAAACAACCTGATAGTAATATTTTTTTACATCCAATTGCTTATTACTCTAGAGGATTGAGAAGTTATGAGAAGAATTATTTTATTACCGAGTTAGAGTGTCTTGCCATCACTGACACCTTAGACAAATTCTATCATTATTTTCATGGTGTAAATTTTACCATTCATACTGATCATGCATCTCTTGTATGGTTAAAAAATACTAAACATCTGAGAGGCAGGTTATTTAGATGGTCTTTGAAGTTGAGCATGTTTGAATATAATATAGTTTACGAAAAGGGATCCACAAATGTCGAAGCCGACATGTTGTCGAGAAACCCAGTTTCACATTTTATTCAACCACTTACTTTTCTTCTGGACGTTAAAGAAATTATAGAGAGGCAGGAAAAAGATAATGTGTGTGGTAAAAATTATCTAAAGGAAAATGGACTTATGATAGTAAAAAAGAAAGGTTTTAGAAAAATAGTAGTACCCATGTCTTTAAGAAGAAAATTGCTTAATGTTACTCATGAAATATTTGGTCATCCTGGTATTAAAAAAATGTTAAACTTAATATCTCCTAATTATTATTGACCTGATATGACTCAAGATATAACTAATTTTGTAAAACACTGTGATGTCTGTCAAAAGAATAAAAAACCGAGACAGAAAAAATTTGGCTTATTAAAAGCTATGACCACCACAGATCAACCTTTTGAATGCATTTCTGTTGATACTGTGGGAGGATTTAATTACTACAATTCCACAAAAAAATATTTACATCTTATAATCGACCATGCTACTAGATATGTTTGGGCATTTCCCTCAAAAAGTGTTACCACAGAAACTTATACTAATTGTCTAAAACAAGTTTTTAATATTCAAACACCACAACAATTATTCTGTTTTAATAAAATTCTTAATGTCCAGACCCATCAAAAAGTATTAAGTGATAGGAATGCAGCCTTTACTTCATCTAGTCTAGATTAAAAAAATTCCTGCGAAACCACAATATTAAGCAACGTTTAACAACATCACATCATCCACAAACGAATGGCAAATGTGAGAGAGTTAATAGTTAATAGATTGTACCAGACAATAGTTACCAGACAATACCAGACAATACCAGACTTGTTACCAGACAATAGTTACTAGATTGAAGTGTAAAGTCAATTCTACTAACTCCAAAATTCCTTGGACAAAAATTTTGACAGAAGTAGTTAATGAGTATAACAATACCCCTCATTCTATCACTAAATTCCCTCCAGCTTACTTACTTTTTGGCCAATTACCCTATGATTCCCCTCTTCAACAAAATTATTACCCTCCTGTTCAAGAAGCCCTTAAACTTGCTAAAAAACGCACTGATGAATTTTATTGGAGAAGTAAAAAATATTATGATCGAAATTATCTAGAACCAAAATTTGCGATTGGAGATCTTGTAATTTATGAGGAGTTCCAATATCCTAATACCAGAAAACTTTCACAAGTCTTTAGTGGTCCTTATCAAACCCTTAATAAGTTATCTGATGTCAATTTTGAAATTAATAGACAGATTCAAAATAAACCTACTGAAATAGTACATGTATCAAAATTACGCCCTTATTATCCTCCTGATCAATTAAAATTATCCCATGAGAACCAACAACAAACTAATGTTAAATCTATAGTTTCGTCTTAATTTTACTATAGTCCAAAAATAAACGAATTAAAATAAATAATAATTAACTAATCAATTCTCTTGTGTATAACCGTGGTGTTCTTGATTGTGCACACGAGAGTGTCACTGTTGAAGTTTCCACTTGAGTTAACTTTTTATGCTGGCGTAATTTAGTTGATTTAAGTTAGGAGTTTCTAATACTGAATTGAATTAGGTTAGAATAATAAATTAAACAGTATTAACTAAATTAATAAAATAAACTGGATTAAATTATATATTAAATAATCAATATGATATCTTAATAATAATTGAGAATTGTCCAACCTTTCTTAATATGCTACAAGGTCCCATTTTTTCATTTCACAACTTATGTTTTCTTGTTTGACTGAAAGCAAGATAGTTACATAACCATCATCTACACAATAATGATTGTTTTCACGATTTTTTCTTATTTATTCCTTATTTTATAATATGTATTTTATTTGAGTATATGCTCATGCCTCATTCACTACTATATGGATGAGATATCAATTATATACTTAAGAAAGTAATTAAAGAAAGTGTGTGATATTTTGAATTATAATGCTTGTTATTGCTGAACTTATTGTTGAATATTATTAGTAGTTATACTATTATAATTGATGTTGAGAGAGAATATAATGAAGAACACTAGTGATCACTATGATAAACAAGTTGAATTAATTGATACTGATGATAATTGAGATTTAATATTACTTGAGTTTAAGTATGTTGAGATATATAATTTACTTCTAGAAGTAAACAAGTAATAAAGTAGTAAAGGTAATGGAAGTTATAAAGTTAATAATGGTAATAGTAATTTTGATGTGGAGTAAAAAGCTCTTATACTGCTTACATTATCTACTTGCCTTTTTAGAGTAATTACCATTTGTCAGACAAACTATACCAAACTATACCATGACAAAAAACTCATTTCTCTTAAGTTTTTCCGAGCATTCCATTCAGGAATGAGTTTCAGACAAACATAAGTTTAATATTTGAAATTAACTTATTATTATTGTTATTGTTAAGTATTATTATTTTAAATTTTTATTGTTGATATTATTATTATTATTGTATTATTTTATTTATTATGTTTTATTGTTGTTAATATTAATCTTAGTACTATTTTCGAGTTGTTGCTAGTAAATATAAAGCATTCAGATGAACTTTAATTTCTGAAAATAGACTTTCATAAAGAAGATCAGTAAGATCTAAAGTTTGAAGGATTTTTTCTTTTTCAATTTGTCAATTGTTCAGTTTGTGAGGTATGCAAATAACTTTTTTGGATGGACTATCACTCAGAAGAGAACTGAACAACAAATTAGGCAACAATTCTACAAGCATTTTGCAACAATTTTTGTAAGATGATATTCTTGAAGTATCTTGTGTATTATTTTAAATTTTACAATGGTTTTCTTATTTGTTTAATATTTCTAAAGCTTTTTATGTCATTGTTAACCAGATTAATATCTTGTAATTGTATTTTTATTAACAACTCCACCAATTCGCGTTATAGTTATTAAATTTAATGTTATTTGGCATTAATGAATAATTTTTGGAAATGTACTTATTTTGACTTTCTTCAGTTGACAAATTGTAATCCAAGTCCGTGTAACATTTCCCTTCAATGAACTTGCAGGTCATCTGACCTACCGGTTCATTCGTCTTTTTGGGTGGGGGATATGTAATAATAAAAATTTTTCGCCATTTTTTCTTAGTTAAATTATTCCAAATTCTTACAATTCTAAATTTTCCCTCTCTTTTTAAAATATCTCTTAAATCTATTTTATATTTTATTCCATAACTTAATCAAAATATTCTTTTATTTATCATTCTAAAAATCTTAATCTGCTAAAAGCTACACGTATTTATTAAAACCTTATTCTCTTAAATTGCAACACTGCCTCTAAAACGCACCTGCCTAATTTCTTCTTTTGAGGCATTGAATTTTTATTCTTTGGAACTTTTGTAATACCATTTTTATTTCTATTTAATTATAATTCGGCATACCAGGATTCCTGGCGTTTTCGCGCCCAAAGGCTTTTTACCTTTTTAAATTGCCGCTTCTGATAAAGAGTTTTGGTCATACGTCAGAGACACACCCTCGTGGCCTCATTTTTTCATCCATTAGCGAGCAGGCCCCGCCTTGTTTATCCCCCTGGCGCCCTCGGAACATGGCTGTCAGTGGACTAGCATTTCGCGCGTTTGTAACTTTGAGCAGAAATCTCGGAATATTTATACTGTTACATTGGCTTCGGACACAGATTTTTGTACGTTTTTCTTCTGTCAACTAGGCCCCTGCACTGTAAAAAATTTTCGGAACGTTTCAGGAAATTATCCTGAAACATTTCGCATATTTTACCGGAATTTGAAATTTCTTTATGTCCCACTTCAATTACGGCAATAATTCGTGTAATATTTTTGAAAGGTTTCAACTTTTCCGTAAACTACATTCTGCGCATTCGTGCTTCATGATTTATGTTCCATTAGCCATTTTGATAACTAAAGAAGAATAAAAAAAAAACAGCTGCCTAGGTAAGTAGAGACAAAAGCAATCTGAACAAATGCCATTCTTTGTTTGGATATCAACCGATAAAGTAAGTAGCTAATTTAAATCTTTTTATGCTTCATTATTTGAATTTTCATTTTATCAGTAATACGAAACTTTAAAATTTAATTGCTTAAATAAGACACCGAATATAAAAAAAAAAATTATTTTTTATAATGCCTAGTTATGAAATAATTATTCTTTGTAATAAAAACTGAATGTATCTGCCAATTGAGAAAATGCATTTTATTAAAATGTATAGATAAATTATGTTTCTCAATTTTCTTTTGAAATAAGCTTCCTACTATTTAATACGAGAATTGCATTAATAAGTTAAAAACATTGTGACATATATACATTTTTTAAGATAAACATCATATTTAATTTTAAAAAATTCATGGAATTGCTGTACAATCCAATTCAGTTATGCTATTAAAAATTAATATTTTTAATAATTTATGAAATAAAGCATATTTAAATATGCCACAAACGGTGTTTATAATTTTTGTATTGCTTCATGAAATTTAGCCTTTTAACACTTTCCAACGTAGTTGAAATGTGTTTATGACATCGGTTTGTCTGCCGTCTGGCAGTCTGTCCGTACTCTAACTCCCGTAAATATACTCGGATTCACCTGAAATTTTTGTATGTGATTGGCACTTACTATAGCATGATCCCTATTGAAAATGAAGTGTGTAGCATTTATAGTTTATGTACAGGGGCAATCAAAAGTATTCAGTTACATTACGGTCAATGGAAAAAAATCATTTCAAGTGCATTTTGATGATGTTACGCCATTCGAAACATGATGAAATTGATATACAATTATGTAGCGTACTAAAACATGCTTTTGCTAAAATAGGGTGTACAAAGCATTTTTTATTCATTTACAGAGTCACACAAGGTTCTACAGGAAAAAATCGTTTGCAATGTAATTTAGTTTCAATATTTAAAACATAATGAAATTTACATGTATTACTGAGATGCATTATAAATTGCTCACTGAATAGCATGGTGTGCATTGAGTTTATCGTTCATTTACACGGACACACAAAAGAATTCGGTTACAATCTTTGTTCGATAATTACAGTCTATGAGTGATAAAAGTGTTTTCAATTTTGGTTTGGATTTTTAGGTTTGACTAAATGTCTGCATAGTACGTGGTGTGTATATATTCTGTTGATCATATACAGGGCTACACAAAGGAATTCGTACGTATTACTAACTATGAGAGTAAATTGCTTAATGGTATTTTTATTTGTGTTACGCATTTTCCTGTTCAACTATATTTAGTATAGTAATAGAAGTTTGTGGAATATAAATAAATTCATATACAGGGTTAAGCAAAGAACAAGAAATGTTGTCGTTTATGGTTGGTAACTGCTGGAAGTGAGTTTTAAGTTGCCTTATGCATTTTTTATCTTAATTAGATTTTAGCTTAATATGGGGTGCGTACAAAAATCTTTAGATAATATACAGGTCTGTACAAAAGATTTCGAGTGCATTTCCATCGATTGGCGAAAATTGCTATATGTGATTTTTTTAACTGAACTAAATTTTATCACACTATGTAGTATATATATCCAAGTCTATAGGTGATATACAGGGCTGCACTATATAATTTAACTACTTTTTTGACTAATATTTGGAAGGTAAATGCTAAAACTGGATTTTTAAATGTGTTAGATGTTTCCTAAACTGTTTAATATCTTCTTTCACCTCATTTAACGGTGTAGTTTCGTTACAGTTTTCTAGCTGTAATGGAAAGTGTTTCATAATCTATGCCTGATGCATGATTTTCCGTTCTTATTTAACTCTTTAATGGATTCCGTTTACATGGCGCAAACACTAAAAATTCACAAATTTGCCACAAGTATTTTCGAATAGAAATTTTTCTTTTATATTTTGGAGATTTTACACGTAAAAATTATTATAGAAAAATACTGGTTGTAAAACATCGTACTTTTGATGTTGTATATCGGTGCCCTTCAAAGGATTAATGCATTTGAAATCATAGAAAAAATGTTGGTGCTACAAGCGTTTTTATTTATTTATTTATTTATGTATTTTTTAAATGAGTAATAAAATCAAGTCCATGTTCACCTTTTGCTATCTTTCAAAAAAATTATATATTTTGTTAATCAGTTTAGTACTTTCTTTAATTTATAAATTAATTAAAATGTCTTTTAAATACATTATTAAGCCTATGTTATATGTAAATTGTTTTCAAAAATCTTATCCGTTGATACAACCATATATTGTCTTTTTTTCATTTAATTAATTATAAACAATGATTTTAATAAATTTGCGTCTAGGGCAGTTGAAATAATTTTAGAATTTTTAATGTCCCACCTTTCCTATTTATAAAATATGATAGATGTAAAATAATTTTAATGTACTATTTCTCTCATTTTATTATGTAAAATTTGGAAAAAAAAATAACACATAAAAGAAGTTTTTGCACGTTTTATACTTATCTTTTGTATTGCTTATCGAATGTTCTAGCAAGGATGTAAATTATTAAATCAGAAAAAAATTGATTAAAAGGAAATTTTATATTTTCTAAAAACTTGAGATTTTAATAAAGGAATAAAAAAAATGTTTGCATTTTTAAAAATATAATTAACATTTTTACACTTTATTTACTCGCTTAAATCCGAGCTCGGAATTCAGTTTTAGCAAGTATTTTTTATATGTTTAGTTATGAGTTTCGATTAATATATTTTTGTTGTACAGCTCCGATTTTGTTACCTGATAAATAAAAAATATTTTCAGAATAAAAAAAAAAAAAAAAAAAAGTTTCGAAAAAAGACGTTCTGTGAAATTCGAACATTTCAGTATTTTGATATGAAAGGTTCCGAAAAAAGAAATCAGCTGTAAACTTCTGAGAAACGATTTATAAACAAAATATTAGGGACAGTCAGCAATCATAATAAATCTTCACACTGTAAAAAAATTTCCGGAAGGTTCCGGAAAAAAATGGTGGCATTAAGATGCCACGGCTTTTTTTGGCTGTTACGTTTCACAACAAAGTAGTGAAACATTCCAAGTTGGAATGTTTCAGCATTTTGATATGAAAGGTTTCGGAAAAAAGCGTATCGTGACGCTGAAATATTTTAGTATTTTGATATGAAAGGTTTCGGAGTATATGTTACGGAATGTTTCTGAAAAATTGGAATGTTTCACTACTTTGTTGTGAAACGTAACAGCAAAAAGCCGTGGCATCTTAATGCCACCATTTTTTTCCGGAACCTTCCGGAAAATTTTTTACAGTGTGTCACTAGGGGATCAAAATACGTATTCATCGGTAGAGAGTCTTCAAAAAACATAGCTTTGTGCTGTCATCTAATGTATTAAATATCTTCGAGTTCTTGATGAGATTTAGTGGAGTTGTTACATCAACGTCATCTAATAAACAGTTGTCTCGGCAATACCATGTGTTTTTCTTGAATGGGAAACTGCCTGGATTCATTTACTTAGCCTGTTCTCCGGTTCATGCGACTGCCTCTAAGAAGTATAATTCGTCATCATATAGCATGGAACAGCGTTAGTAATTTGTGGCGGTGGAATAATAGTGCTATGATCTGGTGTAAATTTATAGAGATCGTGGCTAGCCTGTCAACGGTTGCTGGATCTAGAAATTTTTATATCATATATATATATATATATATATATATATATATATATATGGCCCATTGCGATTCACCCGCCCCCTGTCGCGTTTTCGGGCGGGCTCAGCTCTAGCTGAAATTGTATTTTTTTTTAAACCTTAATAAAGGTACCGGGAGGGACACCTATGCTCTACAGACTTGGCCTCCTCGTCTGAGCAGTCCCTCTTAGGCTGTGAAATATCATATATATATATATATATATACAGGGTGCAATATGTTATCTATGGCCGACCTTTAATTTCTCAACCGTTGGTCGTAGACCTATAGTTCCAGTTACAAAAATGTTTCAAATGAAGTAAATATTCATGTTGTGGCATTGTTTAAAGTCAAAAAATTAATTTTATAAAAATTACGAAATCTAACTTTTTATACGGTCCCCCAATCTCTATAGTTAAATTTAGTAAAAGTTTACACATATCATAACAGATATAACACAAAAAGTTTGACTTCTGTACTATAAAAATTAACACAGTTATTAAGTTTCAAAGTTTGAGATTTTTACACATTATAGATTTTGTCTTTCATTGAGGGATCAGTTAAAAAAGGAATTTAAGTAATTCGAGATCGAAATCCGGGTGCAATAGCAATGCCCTGTTTACTGCGAAACAACCTTTAGCCGGTATCGCCAAATCAGGGTATCACCAAAGAGGGTTATTTTTATTTCATCTAAAAATTTGAACTGACTTTTAGGGGTCGTATACAAAGCGAAGAATGAAATATTGAAATTAAACAGAAAAATAAATATTAATTAATGAATAGAGGAAAGTATATTCAACCAAGTAAATTATATCCAATGGTTGGAGTATCATAGTTGAGATTTTTTCCAACAGAGAGAAAATATGCCGGGACCATGCTATAGTTATAGCTCGGATGAGTTAAATTAGCACTGCTGTTCGAAGCCTTGTCCAACAGATATGAGTGAAATATGCCAGCCAGGATATCGTCGTGATAGCTCAGTAGGGAGAGCATTGGTACGGCAAACCAAAGTACCCAGGTTCGAGTCCTGGTCCCGGCATATTTTCTCTCTGTAGAAAAATCTCAACTATGATACTCCAACCATTGGATATAAATATCAATTTGTTATCATATCAGAAAACGGTCTACTATAAAAAAGGAATACATCAAACGCCGGAATCTATTAGAGATACTGCACAAAATGATCTCCAGTGGTGGCAATGCACAATTGAATGCGTTGCAGTACTGAGTTCTGGACACATTGGAGAATAGCAGGTGTAACTGTGAGACAAGCAAGGATGACGTGCTGCTTCAGGTCAACCAGAGAAGTAGGCTCAGTCACATAGACCTGTGCCTTGATGTAACCCCAGAGGTAGAAGTCCATAGGAGTCAAGTCCGGCGAACGCGATAGCCACTCTACCGTACCACCATATCCAATGATCTGTTGACTGAATTCGGTGCCAGATACACACGGACGTTTGATGCTTTATGCGGAGGGCCTCATCATGTTGAAACCACATCCGGCATGCATGTCGGAGAGGCAGCTCTTCATACCAGTCACGTACCGTGTTTTGTAGCAGGTGCAGGTAACGATCGTCCATTAAGGTCCCATCGTAGAAGATTAGTCCAACAATCTGGGTTCCCCATATACCGCACCACGCGTTCGTTGACCAGCGAACCTGGTGTCGTACTGTGCGGGCGATGTGGGGGTTTTCCAGACACCAGTAATGCACATTGTGCATGTTTACAAAGCCACCCCGTGTAAACGTTGCCTCATCTGTGTACAGAACGTCACAAAGGAACGACGGATTTTCCTAAGGCGTTGAGCAGGAAATTACAATAATCAAATCGCCGTGCGTAGTCACCCAGCATGAATGCTTGCACCAGTGTCGGATGGTATGGATGCCCATCATGTGCATGTAACAAATGTCAGACATATGCTGACGCGTGTATCCAAATGCGTCGCTTTACTTCCACCGTGCTCTGTTCTGGATTTAAAATGCCGAATGCCAGCATCTCCTCCGGTGTCACTCGAACATTACACCTTGCCCGTCTACTTGTTCTGGGTCGTGGTGCAACAGAGCCGGTCTCTCTAAGATGGCGCAATGCATCAGTTATAGTTTCATGCATTGGATTTAGATCCCTAGGGAAACGTTCTGAATAAACTGTCGCAGCCGCTCTGGCATTCTTTTGACATTCACCATAAATAAGTATCATTTCGGCATATTGCGTGTATCTGTAGCCTGCCAACACGATCTCAGCGTTGATTAGTATGTCTACTGCTAGATGGCTCGTGTTTTATCCCGCATGTGTGGCGCTGCGGTACTATTGTAATTATTGTAATTTGCATAATCCCCCGTTTTTCCTGTTCGTTATAGATCGACTGGTCGTTTGCATTCCGCTGCCATTTATCTAGTTCTTAGTGAGTATGTTTTATTTTCCGGGTGTCGATTCTACCTACTTCTACTTTTGAATTTTTTTCGACCCGTAAAATTTAGCTCAGATTTTTAGAGGAAATAACCCTTTTTGGTGATACCCCGATTTGGCGATACCGGCTAAAGTTGGTTTCGCCGAAAAAAGGACCTTGCACCCTGATTCCGATCTCGAATTACTTTAATTTATTTATTAACTAATCCCTCAATGAAAGACAAAATCTTGTGCAAAAATCTCAAACTTTGAAATTTAATAACTGTGTCAATTTTTGTAGTACAGAAGTCAAACTTTTTGTGTTATATCTGTTATGATATGTGTAAACATTTATTAAATATAACTGTAGGGATTGGAGACCACATAAAAGGTTAGATTTCGTAATTTTTATAAAATTGTTTTTTTTTTACTTTAAACAATGCCACAACATGAATATTTACTTAATTTGAAACGTTTTTGTAACTGGAACTATATGTCTACGACCAACGGTTGAGAAATTAAAGGTTGGCGATAGATAACATATTGCACCCTGCATATATGACTTGGTATTGTATTATAATTATCGGTTCATATATTGTCGATTTTTTGTGATTTAATGGTTATTATACACAAAAATTTTATTATATATATATATACAGGGTGTTCTAAAAAAACATTAACCTCGGTTTTTATTCCTTAAATATTGATCATATACATATATTATAAATTACAAAGTTACGTAAAAAAAGGTACAGAATTTTATGAAATGAATTAAAATTTACAGGGGATCAAATTGGAAGAAATATAAAATTTAAATTTTTATACGGCCACCGTGCAGAAAATTTTTCCAATGAGTAAAATGTGCCCCATATACTAATAAGGTCATGTACAATTTTTCAGCATTTTATCATAAAAAATCGCAGAGATATGAAAATACATAAATGCTGACTTAAACCACTTTTCTGTTCCTGGAAATGAATTCGCAAAGGGGAAAAATCATGTCGGATGATAGCGTTTCAGGTGTCGTACACAAATTACGAAAGAAAACAATGATTGCATAAATAAATAATAATTGTGCTATTTATTGGTACAAAAGTATCTAAACTGCGTAGAAATAATAACTTTACGAGAAAATTAAAAAGCTTGTTCAAAATGTTTCCATTATGTTAACATTTGTGTCAAACTTTTAAGCTGTTTTATTGTTCATTGACATTGCAATTTCCAAGTTTAATTCTGTAATTCATCATGTAAAATTTTAAGGTATTTTTCAGGAAGCATAGTTTTGTACATTTGTAAATAAAACTAAAGATAAGAGTCATATTTTATTTGCTTATGATGAATTTCTTTCTGTGTCGCGTCATCTGCACTCTAGTTATAAACATTTACACTTTAATTTATGATTAAACCCGCACCAACTTTGCTTTATGATAAAATGCTAAAATTTTGTACATGACCTTATTAGTCTATGGGGCACATTTTACTCATTGGGAGAATTTTTTGCACGGGGGCCGTATAAAAATTTAAATTTTGTATTTCTTCAAATTTAAACCCTTGTAAATTTTAATCGATTTCATAAAATTCTGCACCATTTTTTACGTAACTTTGTAATTTATAATATATGTCTATAATCAATATTTAAAACGTAAAAGCCGAGGTCAATGTTTTGGGGAACACCCTGTATGTATATAGTATATATATATCTTTCTTAATCATCAGAAAAAAAGAAAATTTAGTTAATTAAATTCGAAAATCTAGGGAGGGGCAATTTACTTTTCCTTGCAGGTGTCCATGTTGGCATCATAACTATGTACAAATGTAACAAGAAAGAATTCTCTTTTATTTATTTTTTGAAAGATCGCTATATAAAGAAGAAGCAGTAGGAAATTAGATTTAAGACGCGGTTACGTAACGTTATGCAGCTTTGGGCTGGAGCCAAGAGCAAAGAGAAGGAGAAACAACAAAACGGATTTCGGCAGGAGAAAGACACCGGGGAAAGTTAAGCTGGGTAACAGATACACGAAGAAAGAGGAGGAAAGCAAAATGTCAAAAACTAAATGCATTGCTTGAAAGACTATCCCAATTTTCAGATAATATTAAGTATTTGAGACATGAATATATGACATTTATTAACCTATTCGTTTGGAAAATTATTATTTGGGAAGCTTTGCATTTTAAACTTGCAGCTCTTTGTCATAATTATATCCGAGGACATACATTGATAAAAAAAATATAAAAAAAATGTTGATTTTACGGTATAATGCTGGCATCCAGCTTCCAGTATCATACCGTATAATTAACAGTAATAAACAATAAAATAAGCAGTAATACACTACCGCACAGCGGGGTTTGTCGGACATTTTTGAATTATAATCGTATTTGTAATAGTTTAGAAGGCAAATTTTAAACAAATGTTCCGCATATTGTTGCCATTTTTAGATATCAATGTTTTTTGGGAGAACTGCAAACCTATTAAAAACACTCAAAAACCAGCATCTCTATTCTATACAGACTCAACTATGCTAAATACTAAACGCAAGTAATATATATAATTTTTACAATAAGTTTATATATATATATATAACTATATAACCATTAATGAAACATTACCGAAACACCAACAAAAACTATGAAATTATGAATTAGTATGTAATAATTAATTGACAACAATAGTGTTCCCCAACACTCTGAATATAGATTCCATATACATATTTAAAAGAAGAAGAAATTAAATTAAAAATTTAAAAAAAAAAATGAAATTTGTGGAATTTAGACAGAATTTTCAGGTCCCAAATGCCTAAATACCGCAAATAAAATGTGTGGTTTCATCATCATATTTGTCATAACATTGCCAAAGAATATGATTTTGGGACTACCACACCATAATAGAGAAAAAATCATAAAGTTCAAAAAATAAAAACAATATTAAAAAGGAAAGAAACCTTACCCATAAAAAAGAGAAAGAAACTGTGAAATTTAATCATAAAGTTCAAAATACAATAGGATTAAAAAGGATATAGCGAAAAGAACACAACAGTTACCAGATATACAGGAGTCATCACATAACACAGGCAATGAATTGCAGAAAATCATTACATGTTGCCAAAATGAGTTTTAAAAGATGATAGACCATGGTATATTATTGTACTGCAAAGCAAAACTCAAACCAAGGTGCTGCCATCTATGAGAAAATTAGTGAATATTCTATTTTTTAACAAAAATCCCGATCGCAGCGCCCCCTTTCGTCGAAATATCCCTAAATTTAAGTAGGACCTGCTGGCCATAGCCCAAAACATAGAAAAAAAAATTGGTTCAATTTGAAGCATAACTTCATACACTTTTCGATGATACAATGCGGACAGACAGACGGACATTTTGTAAAAACATGTTTTTCGGAATCTCTGAAGCCTAAAACGTGTAAATCCGTCGAAAACCGGAAGTCAAAAAAATTTCGATTACAATACAGTAATACCTTGGTTTTCGTCGATAATCCGTCCGAAAACAATCGGCGAAATCCGAAACTAAACGAAAACCGAGACAATTATACCCATATGAATCTATGTAAATCCAATTAATTCATTCTAAACACTCCAAAATACATATCAATACACATTTTATAGAGAATAAGTATAGGGTTTAATACTAAAAACAATAAGAAATTAATATAGTGTTCTTAGCGTATGGTATCAGGCACTTATCTGGGGTCACTTCCCTATTTGTTCTTTTGGAGGTAGGACTACCCAGACGGCGCACTCTATTTATAAGCTGTCGATTTATAGTCTAAATACGTCTATAACGTCCATAACATCTTTTAGATCTGATTTATTCTTATTATATTTTTTCTGAAGCTATAGCTTCAGAGTCAGAGGACCTATGTCGCTCAAAACAGCTGTCCAAAGTGATCTGTTTCTGCCGCCTCTTTAAGATTTGCCTAAAGTGGGGCAAGACATTATCACTAAACAAGTTACTTACAATAAATTTTCTTTTGTTCGATGATGGAGCTCTCGCAATCAATAAAATAAAGCATAAAAATACACGGGAAATAAACGAAATCTGAAGCAACCGACGAAAACTGAAACAAATTTTTCGCGGAACTAATCAACGAAAACCGAAACCGACGATAACCGAAGTCAACTTAAAACGAGCTATTACTGTACTTTCTTCTATTATAGACAGGAGAAAGTAAAAAGGACATCTAAAGTATCAAATTCAAATGAAGAAAATAGTATCGAAAAATATCCATGACTACATGAAGATGATAATAACATGACTATAACATAAATAGTTTTTAAGACAATATAATCAATATAAAGACATATGAATAAGGACACCAGATCCGAACGTATTAAGTATTATTTGTTAATGAAACAGTTTATACTTCTATTATTTTATTGCAGGAATAATTTAAAAATAATTCGAGAAACAGACAATGACACCGACACTTTATCGTGGCTTAATGACGTCATAAACTTTAGCCTCGCTTTAAATGCTCTATTACTGAATTGCGCGAAAGAAACATACTTTATAACTCCAAAAATGATAATCATATTAACTAACAGTTTACTGCATCGGATTAAGCGTCTCATTTCCAATTAAAATATATCTTTGAATTGAAATTTGAAATACAGTGTCATGAAAAATCGAAGAGTGTGGAAAATAGGATTCCAAATATCTCGGCAACTCATTATCCGATCGATTTCATTCTCTATGCAAAATTTATGTTTTTTATTGTATTTTATATTCACTCCTTAAAATAACCAATTTCGAAAATTTTTATATACCTTTTATCAGAACGAATATTTCGAGAGTCCGAAAAAAATAGTTCCGGATAATCGAGGTGACTGAAATTCAATAAGCTTCTTCCCATTATTACATACTAAGTACATACCAAATTTCAAGTCTCTATCTCAATTTGTTCGGGAGATAGAGCGTTTACAGACACATAGACAGATGGGTGGCTTTTTTTTTTTTTTTTTTTTTTTTTTTTTTTTCTAAAAATATGTTTTTTGGAATCTCCAGTGTCTGAAACGTGTAAATCCGTCAAAAATTTTTTTTCGATTTTCAAAACGATTGCAAGACTTACCCTATACTACGTATGATGGGTAAGTAAAAAAAAGGCATGCTCATTTCGCTCATAGCAGACGATACAATTCATTTCACTGAAATAAGAAGGATGATTTTTTTACATTGTAAAACTAGTTATAAAACGAACGCCCCTCATATTATGTCACGTGTAACGTACAATTTCCAACTTGTTTATGAGTGATACCGCTGGTCAGCTTTGACAGCTACTTTAATATGTGTATAATAATTTAGTGTACATGCAGTGCAAAAAATAACTGTTGATTTTACAGTATAAAACTGGCGCCCCAGCTGCCAGTATTATACCGTAAAATTAACAGTATTAAATAGTAAAATAAGCAGTAATACGCTGCCGCGCAAGCAGTAATACGCTACCGCGCATGCTATTTAATACTGTTAATTTTACGGTATAATACTGGCAGCTGGGGTGCCAGTTTTATACTGTAAAATCAACAGTTATTTTTTGCAGTGTGGAGTTTTGTGAACAGTCCGCATTTAAGAAAGAAACCCTGATAAAGCCTTAAATTTCTGGTTGGAAAAGTGGTATTACCCCTTAAGAGCCTAACACTAGTCACGGGAAGAAATGCTCAAGCTAATGTTAAGAGCCTACATCAGTCACGCGAAAAAACGCTCCAGCTAATGTTAAGTCTATTGGAAGGTTATCGCGCGATTTCTCGCTCGCATTTTAATATTTTTAAATGATTTTCTTTTGCATAGGATAACTGTGGTCGATCTCTAACGTTGTTCGTTTTTGGTTCCAGTTTTTTTATATAAGGGTAATTTCACTTTCAGAACCGGTTCCAACCGGTTCCAAAATTGAAAATGTCTGCTTATAAAAAAAACCGTAACCAAAATCGAAAAAGTAAAAACGAACGACGTTCACTCTAAAATTGGGAGGAGTGAGAAGTTGACTCTTTGGAAGAGTGAGAGGCATTTTCACTCTTTTTGGAGTGAATTTTATAAAAATACACTCCTTAAAGAGTGGAATTTTCCACTCCCTAGAAAGGAGTGAAATATGTCACTCCGTTGTCGAGAGTGACTGTCTCACTCCTTTGACAAGAGTGAAATATTTCACTCCGTTGAAGAGTGAAAGCCTGGCATTATATAATTTTGTCCATATTTATTTATTGAGAGAAACGAAATTATCATTTTTCTTTTTCTTTTTAGGTAGATTTCGTAAGAAATACTACCTATTACATTCTCCCCTATGTTGGAATTTCTGAAATTTTTTGGAGATCTACGCCGATCATGACCCCTAGAACCCCAAACCACCCCCCCAGTTCAAAACTTTATCTATCTATCTATCTGTCTGTCTATATAGCTATATCATTTTTTATGGACACGATAACTTCAATAATTCTGCACAAATCTCTTCCAAACTGATACATATAATCAAGGGACATAAAATCTTGGTCAAGTTCGTTAATGGGCAAAATCGAAATGGGGGGGGGGGGTTGTGAAAGCAGAAAAAAACCCATAACTTCTTAATTATGATACGTATCAAATCTGTTTAAAGTTATTATTACTTCTAGGAAAAGGGCCAAAAATTTATGTATGACAGATTTTTTATATCATTAAAAATGGCCTCAAGGGGGGGGGGGGATGGGAGTTTAAGAAGAAAAATATTCATAACTTCGTCAATTTACAAGATATCCAATCCGCTTAAATTTATTATAAATCTTCTTAATATTATCTATAACTTTTATACTGACAATTTTTTTATAGGACCAACCCTTATAGAGAAAAAAATCCCTGCCGGCTCCGCCTGCAGACACAGGTAGATTTCGAATTTTGCTTTTTAACCATAAATATAAAATAAACTTATGTGGAGAATTGATATTTTATCTTTTTTGTACTACTATTTATTTATTTTTTTTAATCATTGTTCAGCACTATATAATGCGGTTATTTTATTTTTGTGGCAACACTAATTTGAGGAAAAATCTTGCATTTCATTTATAAAACTAATGCCGATTTAATTTTTAATTAATAACAATATTTAATCAAAAACCATGTTTTAACGAAATGTGGGGGGTAGTACTATGTCAGAAGCTGCTTTAAAAAGCTTTCGAAGGAGGCTACCTCATTTGTTGTTGTGTGTTTTGTAAATTCGTCACTGCAAATAGCTATAAATTATTTTATTTCCATTTGGAAGATTTTTTTTTTTTTTAATAATCAGGCATAAAGAAAATAAAATTAATTAAATTTCAAAATACTGAGAGGGGCAACGGCCTCCACTGTCCTCCTGCTGACACTTATGTTTTATGAAAATGCAATAGTTATTTGCAAGTATTACGACAAAATCTGGAATTAAACTATGTTTTATATCTGTCGAAACTTTTTAAAACTATAATAGTAATTAAACTCAAATAATTGATAAATGTCAGTTTTCGTAAATTGATAAATGAAGTTGCATTATGAAAAATATACCAAATAAAGAAATTAAAATGTTTCTAATTTATTCTCCTACAACGGTTTATTTCCCGCAGATAAAAAGTAATGAGATCAAAAAACTCTTTATATTATAAACGAAGTTGAGTCAGTGATAACGCTAAATTCAAAATGCTGACCTGGCTGTTTTGCTTTGTAAGATGACGTCAGTACGTCATTGGCATTCGCGCGGTAAAAGAAACTGTTTTTAATGATTTGTACTTGTTTCACGAAGTTTGTCCAGATTTTAAATGGTGTATAATTCCCTGATTATAAGGAAATATAGTATTTAAATTGTGGTTCTCATAATGTGTGGTGTGTCATCTGCATCTGCAACTATATTGTATATTAGTGCAGTTTTTGTTCTTCAAAAATTTACTTCAATGGCTATTATTTGATTGATAAAGATGTCATGCTGTTTCTAGAATAAGAAAATACTCGCGAAATACCAAGTTCCAGAATGATATAAAATTTTCTTCAATATATATATTTTTAATTTTACTCATTCATCTGCACATTTAAAGAAAGATATAAAAGACAAATAAAAAGTGCATATATTTTTTAATATTTATATAAAAATTGATTTAAAATTTTGTGGATTATTTTACAAAGGTAAGAGCTCTTGCGCGATTATTTACGAAAATATAATTTTTATTTTGAAATGGAAGTTTTACGCGATTTTATTACTTCTGTAATATTAATTATTTAAACTACTTTTTTAAGAATAATATGTATTATCTTATTTGTATATTTTTATATCGAATAAATATTTTTCAGTGTTACAAGAATTGTATTTTTTTTTATTATTATTTATGTATTTATTTTTTTATTTTCCACTAAATTTATATCATTTCCAGGATTAACGATCTTGTTTACTAATCCTTAAATCATCCACTTTATAAATACATGTTTTTTTTTTTCTAGTAAATAAACTGATTATTGCTTGAATACATAAAAGCAGAGTATTACTTTTATTGCTTGTATATTCAGACCCATATTTGGCAAATATTTTCGTATTATATTTTTGCCAAAAAAAATTCCTTTTATTTTTTTAGCTTAAAATTTTATATTTCGATTTTGCAAAACTTCAAATATTGAAACATAATATTAATATTGATTTTTCGATTACTTCTGGTAAAAAGGTAATTTCAGATTTTAATTTGAAATTGGAAAAAGGTAAGTGTTTTATATTATTTACGTACATAACTACATTTTTCACATAAAATTGCTGGGGATTTTTTGTAAAGTATATTTATCCATTTACATGAAAGATAAGAAACTAACAATTGGACATGATAAAATGTACTATATATAAGGAAAATGATCTTTAAGCTAGAAAATATTTCTCCTGCATGTTATTAATATATATATATATATATATATATATATATATATATATATATATATATATATATATATAATTTTCTAATGACAGTTTAGTAACTCTGGTACTACCATCTGATGTATATAAGAGAAATTACTAACATGGCAACATAATTAAAAGTATAAAGTTATTAAATGATATTGTATTAATATGTTTTTCAATTGTAATTTTCAGTTACAGGTATTACTGGTATGATTTCGCATATGAATTTTTATTTTTAATGACAAATCATTTAATTCTGTTACACATTATAATTTTGAAGTTAATGTTTTCATGTTAACAAAATGAAATATATATATGGGAAATGTTATGGACATTTTAGCTTCAGATGGCGAACATAAAACTTGACAAATAATCATAAAAGAATCCGAATGAAGTTATCATAAAATTCTGAATATTTTATTAATAAATTTTAATTAAAAAAATTAAATTACTATTATATTTAGTTTCAGGATTTTTTTTAAATCTGAAAACTTGCTCAAAAAAATAAAAACTGCAATTAGATCCTGTGTTCCATCTGTATAACATATTTAGATTTCAAGACACAAATTCATTTTGAAAGCTTTACGTTATAAAAACTGCAGAAAATGTAAATTAATTTTGATTTTGATTTTTTATTCTTTTTTAAAATAAACAAGTTTACAATTAAAAAATGGAAATCAGAAAAAATCTACAATTTAATATATTTACTTACATAAAGTTAAGATGTATATTTAACACCTAATTAGTTTTTAAATTTGACTGAATTTTTCCTAGTGTTATTAAAAGAATAGATATATTTTTTAAGGATAGCTGACACTTTCTATTAACTAGGTCTTCCAATTATCATCTTATCTATATAAAAAAATGCCCATATGGTCACCTTAATAATAATAATAATAATAATAATATATATATCTGTGTTCCATCTAAATAATATATTTAAATTTCAAGACACACAGCCATTTAAAAAATATAATACAAACAAAGAATCCAAATCGGTTTACTTAATCATATATGAACTGGAAAAATAAAAAAAAATAAAAAAGTCATATTGAATAAGATTCTAAATAAAGAATCAAAATAATGTGGAACTAAAAAAAGAAAATTGAAAAAAAAAAAAAAAAAAAAAAAAAAAAAGAGTGGTGGTGGTGTGTATGTGTGTGTGTGTGTGTGGGGGGGGGGGATTGGGTAGATAAGAACCATGTTTGGCCCATGGCAGAGACAAATATATTATTTTTTAAGGAGTTTTTCATTTTTGTAATAAAATTTAGGATTAAAATGGTTCTTTTTGTATAACTATTTAAGTATGCTATGTACAAGATATAAAAAAAGTTGTTTAGCAAATTTTAATATACTTTTAACATTTTTATTAAAAAAAAAATAAATAAAAAAATAAAAAAACTTTTTTTTTTTTTTTTTTTTTTTTTAAATAAGAAAGGCTCGTAACACCAGCGTGGTTTTTATGGATGATGTTAATATTTGAATAAAAATATAAAACATTCAGAAAAAGAATGAAAACTTGATTTTTCCTTATTATTATTATTATTATTGAACTATTCTATTCAAATGTTAAAATAATTTAAAGCATACTTAAAGGATAGAAACTCGTACTTTCTACTAAGAAAATGAACTGCATGAAATGAAAATGAACTGCAATGTACTGAAATGAACGAAAATGAACTGTAAAATGAATTTATGCAGTTAAAATTCTCGATAGCGGATACCTCGGGACTTCTGGGTTTGTTATCTATATACCTCCATTTAGCGAACTATAAATCAGGCTTGGAGACCACCGACCAGGCCCCTACCTACCGGGATTCGACCCAGTTTGACGGGTTTGAGTGCCTGGAGAATGGGGCGAAAATCGCCTGATCGCCTCATGGAGGCGGTCCACTAAGACAAGTACCCAGTGGCAGTATTCTGCCCTTAACGAAACAAACCGACTCGGAACCAACCGATCCCGTAATTCATAACGAGATTTGACAGTTTGCAATTCTGCCCTGCTTTCGGATTTTTCGACGGACGTTCAATCTCCCTGCTTTGAGCTTACCAGTTTCGACCAATCATTTCCAAGGTCACGCGTGGTTTGTTTATTTACGCGAGATGTGAACATGTGTTTTATACCTATTTAAATACAGACTTTTTTGAAATTTTTTTTCAAATGATTGATTTTTTTTTTTTTTTTTTTTTTTTTCCCGAAGTTAGGTTTGCGGGAATTTAGAAGTCAATGATAAATATTATTTATAAATATTAATTAAGAAATAATTTTAAAATATTAATTAATGATGAGACTAGGGAGATTAGATGGGATATGGATTTTAGGTTAGAATTTAAATATTTCGATGAAATAAAGGAGAATACACCAAATTTAATAAAAAAAAATATGAGGTATTTATCTAAATTCTGTAAATATACATTGTTGTTTAAATATATACTACATTTTCTTATGACCATACAGCAAAGATTTTATTGCTAATTTGTAAATAATGTATAAATTATACATTTATTTTTTTTACTGTTCAGTTAATCTGAATTGTTGTAACGCATTTTTTTATTGTAACTTGAATTTGAAATTAAATCTTCGTAGTCATGTGACATTTCCCTCCCCCCCCCCTTTTTTTTCTACTTTTCAGTGAATATGAATTGTTCTTATGCCTTTTTCATTAGACTTAAAATTAAATAAATATTTTCTATATAAATTAAATATTCGTAGTCATATGACACCTTCCCTCCGCCCACTCGCTCCTTTTAGGTAGATTTCGTAAGAAATACTACCTATTACATTCTCACCTAGTTGGAATTTTTGAAAATTTTTTGCAGATCTACGCCGATCATGACTCCCAGAACCCAAAAACACTCCCAGTTCAAAACTTTATCTATCTATCTACCTATGTCACTTTTTTATGGACACAATAACTGGAAAAATGTTGCATAAATCTCTTCCAAACAGATACATAAAAACAAGGGGCATAAAATCTCGTTTAAGTTCGTTAATGGGCAAAATCGAACCAGGGGGGGGGGAGGAAATGGGGGGGGGGTGCTTTTTGTAAAAACAGAAAAAACCCTATAATTACTTAATTATGATACGTTTCGAATCCGTGTAAAGTTATTATTACATCTAGGAAAAGGGCCGAAAATTTATGTATGACAGATTTTAGATATCATTAAAAATGGCCCCAAGGGGGGGAGAAGGGAAGGGGGGGAGTAGAAGAAAAAAAATCATAACTCCGTCAATTCACAAGATATTAAATCCGTATAAATGTATTATTAATCCTCTTAATATTATCTACAACTTTTATATTGACAATTTTTTTATTAAACCAACCCTTATAGCACAAAAAAATTAAAAACAAAAAAATCCCTGCCGGCTCCGCCTGCAAACAAGTTAGGTTTCGAAGTGGGCGGTTCCCATCTGCCGTATCATGGCAAAAAGGTCATTTCTTCCGTAATTCCCAACAAACAGGCGCCCCACGGTCTGCATCTTCGAAATCTACCTGTGCCTGTAGGTCGAGCCGTCAGGGATTTTTTTTTTTTTTTAATCTCGTGTAATATACCTTTTAGATTTCATTTTAAAACTTGAATTATGTACATTGCAAATTGTATTTCCTTTCCACAATTTGAATTACATTCCGCATAATTATGAATGCAGCAAGTATATTTCAAACTAAGTAAGATTTTTATGAGGTGTTTATCTAAATTTTATAGATATACAGAGTTATTTAAACATATATTACATTATCTTATGACTTGTAGCAAAAACGTTCGCAAAGCGAGTTTCTTTTTTTTTTTTTTTTTTTTTTTTTTTTTTTTTTTCCCGTAGTGGGTGATTAATAATGTTGAGACTTTTAATTATATATTAATATGTTTTTAATCTCTTACACAGGACCGTTTGCACTAAAATATCGCCCGCTCCCACCTTTTTTATTATGTTAATTAGTAAATTATTAGGGATCTGTTTAGGAAGAAATTGGGTCCCTTTAAAGAACCCTTCACAATATTTTCCATTTCAAAATTGGACCCTTGACAAAAATTTTCATCTCAAAACAGGGCCATTAAAAAAATGATTTGTCTTAAAAAAGCACCCTTCACAAAATTCTTTGTCTTAAAAAACTTTTACAAATTTAATTATTTAAAAGTAAAATCTAACTGTCACTTTTATATAAAGAAACTGTATATTTTACATACACATATCTTCTTAAAAATGTATAAACAAGAACCAGAATATGACGATCCTTTCAAATTCACAAAATTATGACTAGATTTTTCACAAATGTAAAAAGCTGTTCATAATTTACAAGGACAGGACCCAGGGAGTTAAGTCTGGACAGACCTCTGATTATGCTAAGTATGCTATGAGATTTTGGAAAATTTTAATGCTGTTAGCGAAATATATTAATTAAACTATGTACATTTTTAATCTTGTTTGTGAATTATGATTTAAACTAAACAATTTTTTAGTGTTGAATAAATATTTAATGTAGGCAAAATCTTTCATTAAGTTATTTTTATTTATTTATTTTACGAATTATCTTTTTAACGAAATGTGTTAATTACATTTTGGAAAATTTTAATGCTGTTAGCGAAATATATTAATCAAACTATATACATTTTTAATCTTGTTTGTGAATTATGATTTAAACTAAACAATTTTTTAGTGTTGAATAAATATTTAATGTAGGCAAAATCTTTCATTAAGTTATTTTTATTTATTTATTTTACGAATTATCTTTTTAACGAAATGTGTTAATTACATTTTGGAAACAAAACGAAATAAGTAGTAATGCTTTCCCTTATTAGTTTTCAATAGAAAATATGTTTCAATCTTTATGTATGTATTATGACTCACACTATATTTCATACATATACAAGACAGTGCCAAAATATTCCGGTAAATTTCATTAGTATATAAATTCTATCGGTAGTGTAAAACTGTTTTCTTGTAACATGCAAAAATAATTTCGTAAGCAAATAAAAATCTTTTCACTCTAGTGAACTTTTAACTAATTATTAGTACTATTGGATTAGGGCGTATTTTTTTCTTTTCCTAACGGGTCTATAATACTTTATTATTTACAATTCAAAATAGTATTAAAATAAATTCTAACTGAAAAATAATTTATGTTTAAAAATTTCGTGTAAACTGTATTCATTAGAAAATGTACCTATTCTAAAACACTGTCTTTTTGCCCTGTATCCTCATATACTAACGGATAACTATCCTCATATATATCGGAGCGTTGCATATATATGCGCGCCATCTTAAAACGATAAAGGGAACGCTTTCCGGCTGCCTAAAGCAGTCGGAAAAATTACCACATAACAGCCCCGAAATACGGTAACGAATTCCGAGACGGTAGGGGCAGAATGCGAAATTATCACTTCGTCGGCGCATTACGAGAAAGTCTTCCGTTCCGATGAGGGGAGAATGCTGCCGCTCAGGTCGGCCAACTAATGGAGTCCTGTTTTACTGTGTTGTTCACTCCTGAGTTTCAGTGTTCTGAGATTTGACGCCGCACACCACGAACTCGTCATGGCAGTTGGAATAGGGCTGGACGATTTAGTGCCAAAACTTTTGTACTGAACTTAGCCTGAGAATTGGGGGAGAATTTTGAGGAAAAGTAAATTAAGCAATTAATTAATTAAAAATTTTTGAAGATACTGTGATTAAGTAATAATTGCCAAAAGCTGGGTTGCTTCCAGAAGAAGGACATGATTAATGCATGGGCAAACTCTTCCCCTGCTGTGACCCCCTCCTCTCTGATTTTAGGTGCCTTCCAAATTTTATATTTCTTTGAATATTTTAAACTTATAGAGTAGGATATAGCGGACATTTCGAGACTATAAAATTTGTCTACTATTCGGAGGTGTCCACATTTCTGATGTAAAAATATTCAAACATGTATGTGTTGTGGATTGAAAAGGTGGATTTTCGCTAAATAGAGGTGTCCGCGTTTACCTCTAAAACCGGACACTTCCGAATAGCGGAAAAATTCTGTGGTCCCGAAGTATCCACCATTGAAAGATTTTATTGTTTTTAGATAAATATATTTTTTGTTTTCAATCTTATCTTACTGTAAAAGCTCAAAACATTGAATATAATCTGTACAATGTCGAAAGAGATTTAAAATATCAGCTTTACGAAAATTGCGTATTAAATTTTAGTCCCCATAAAATCGGGTGTGTGTGTGTGGGTGGGTGGGGGGGGGGGGGAGGTAGTGCCATGGACCAGTTTTCCTATGCTTTAATAAAGTTCTTCTTCTGGAAAAATTACCAGCCCTGCTTAGTGGCAAAATATATTCCCATTTATCGAGGATGCAATATGATCAAATATGGCTGCATTTAATGCTTTTAAAAAAATGTGGAAAAAAAAAGGCAACTTATTGCCGACAGATCAGAGCACGAAAATGGCCGCAATTCAGACGTTTCAAATGTCTTAAATTCAGACACAAATAAGTGTCTTAAAAGATTAAGACACTTTAAAGTGTCTCTTTTTTTAACCATCCGTTTCAGACATTTCAGTTTACAGTGATAGAAAAAGGGATGTTGACAACAGAAATAATATGTATGATTTTAGAATAATAGGACTTTGCAAAATAGCACTGATTTACGGAAAAGTACTGTCAAAAGATAAGAGTTTATATTTAAAACAAAAATTAAAGAGAAATCACACATTGTTAGTCATAGAATATCCCTCTGTTAAATAGTTATTAATAAAACTTTAAAAGCAACTAAAATACAGTAAACAATAATGTTTGATTAGATTTAAATTCATTAGCAATTAATACAGAGATCTAAAGATGTAAAATTTGAATTACACATGAAAAAAACATAACGTACATCACAGGAATTATTAAAATACTAAATACAACTTAATGGGTATTTGAAAAGAAAGAAATTAATTAACTGATTAAGATTTTGGTTAATTACTTGCCCTTATGGTAATTTTAAAACTATCATATCTTTATAAGGCATGCAATGAAAGTAAACACAATTGTGATAAGCTTGGAATAAAATATTTTAGTTTATTTCTGTCAGTAACCTAATTTAATTCATTATGTAATTCCAATTGAATTTTTCCTTAAGTGTTCAATTACTGTTACAAACTATGAATTAAATAAATGTTGCCAATAAAGTATTTTATTCCAATCTTTACCACGCTTGTGTCCATTTTCATTGCATGCTCTAAAATATATGATTCTTTTAAAATGCCCATAAAAGAAACAAAAAAAAATAATTCACTCCATAAAAAGTGAACATTCACTCCTATGAAAGAGTGGCTATTCACTCCTGTGAGGAGTGAGAAATCCACTCCTTTTGCAAGAGTGAATAGTCACTCCTATGAAAGAGTGGATAGCCACTCCTATGAAAGAGTGACTATTCACTCCTATCAGGGTGAAAAAACCCACTCTTTTTGCAAGAGTGGATAGTCACTCTTCTGAAAGAGTGAGTATCCACCCCTGTTTAGAGTGAATATTCACTTCTCGGGAGTGAGTATTCACTCTTTCAGAGAGTGAACAATTTCACTTTTGCCTAGAGTGAATAGTCACTCTAAAGAGGTTGGGCAAATTTTGACTTTTATCCACTCCTCCGGAGTGAATAGTCACTCTTTCTTGTTTAGAGTGTTAGAGATCGACCACAGTTATCCTATGCAAAAGAAAATCATTTAAAAATATTAAAATGCGAGCGAGAAATCGCGCGATAACCTTCCCATAGACTTAACATTAGCTGGAGCGTTTCTTCGCGTGACTAGCGTAGGCTCTTAAGTCTATCAGAAGGTTCTAGCGTGATTTCACGCTCGCATTTTAATATTTTTAAATGCTTTTTTTTTTGCATAGGATAGCTGAGGTCAATCTCCAACGTTGTTAGTTTTTATTTTTTCGATTTTTGTTGCAGATTTTTTATAAGCGGGCATTTTCAATTTTGGAACCGGTTCTGAAAGGGAAAGTACCTATATATAAAATAACTGGAACCAAAATCGAAAAAGTAAAAACTAACAACGTTGGAGATTGACCTCAGCTATCCTACGCAAAAAAGCAGCATTTAAAAATATTAAAATGCGAGCTAGAAATCGCGCTAGAACCTTCCCATAGACTTAACATTAGCTTGAGCGTTGTTTCGCATGACTGATGTAGGCTCTTAAGGCAGTTCACAAAAAGTTATCCCCCCCCCCCTTCAACAAAACGAAACTTTCTAACAAATTTTCTGATTCTTTTTTAAACGTAAAAGTATCACAACTTGCAAGCATGATGATTGAAGTGATTAGGAATCGAACAATTTTCCTTTTTTCGATAAATGAATTACATCTTGAGCTATAAGCGACTGTTGTCTCAGGACGACGGTTTTTTCCCTTTCCTGCTCTCTCACGCCCGAAAAATTCGTTTCAAAACACCCACTTTGACAGCATTTTCTGAAAGATAATTCTGCCTTTACGATAAAAATGGAGACAACTGTTCGATTACAAAGTTTCTGAACAAGAGCACCTGCCGATGTCATGCAATTGCAAACAAAAATGAATTTAAAAAAATGTGTCAGAAAGTATAACCAGTTTGATTTGACAACAGCCTTAAGGGGTTACATACATTCTCGGTGGTTAAAAATTGACATATTTTGGAATTTTTTTTCTTAGGAATGGAGAATTAATCGAAAAATTAATAATTCCACGTTGTTTTTTGTTGCTTCAAGTATTTAAAAATATTTGTTTTGTTAAATTTGGTCACAAATAACGTCGGTAACGTGTAGCCGCATTGACCTGTAACAGAATATCCGGGCTCGAAGGGCAGCATCCTAACTTCATGTAGAAACAAAAAAATTATTAAAATCTAAGTTTCTTCCTGTAAAATAAGGTTATACCTAAGGGCCATCTGCTCATTTTTTTTTAATTTTTGAAAAAAAAAAGGGCTATTTTGAAAAAAAAAAAAATCATTTTTCGTCTAAAATTTTGATTTTATACTTATTAAAAAAATATAAGAAACTAAATTTTTCAAAAAATGGCTTGATGGCTTTTAGAAGATTTAATTATGCCTAAATAAACGCAAATTTTATCCAAAAATGTTAAAAATTGTTCAAGTTATCATGCTTCCCATGTTGAAAGATGTAGTTTCCAGGAAACCGCGTTTAAAGTTTTTGAAGAAAAAATATACTGATATTATTTTTTTTTTATCAATTTGCACTTAATTTGCTATTCCTGCGCCATACTGTGGACCCTCCTGTGCCTCAATATGCTCATTTAAAATGAAGTAGTATCTTTAGTAGAATCTTTTCGGCGAGGTCGGTTTTATCGATCATGCGCGCGCCCGCATCTTTTGCTCACATCTTTTTTAATAATTGATACATATCACTTTAAATCTTTTTGCCCATAATTCTACACACTATAAAAATTTAATTTCCGCAAAATAATAATAATAATAATCCTTATTATTAATGTTCGTAAACGTCTGTGTGTCTGTCTGTCTGTGTATCTGTACCCGGATAAACTCTGCGAGCGTAGCGAGTAGCAAAGCGCTTTTTGTGTCAAAAAATTCAGAAAAATCCGGGCCTTCAGGAATTGCAGTTTCGAAAAAATCGGCCCATAATTAAGGGAGTTATTAACGAACAAAGCTGTTTTAATTGCCTCAAAAGAAACCTATGTGGAAAGTCCTCCGCGCATGCAGAGACGGATCTAGACTAAATTTTAGCCGGGGCAAGCTTCTAGATTTGCGCCCCCCCTACTCCCAATATGAGAATAAAATCTGCGTAAAAAATTGCTTAAGGAAGTAACATTAATACTCAATACTCAAAATCTGTATTTTTACTATGCAGTTTTTCTATATAAAAAGTACAATATTACACAATGCAAAAATTACAGAAAATATACCTGTTTTAACAGCAACAATACCTATTAAAGATTTACTTTGCCATCTTTCTTTGATGCGAAAGTTTTTATTATGTCGTCATAAGGTAATTTGCAATCTATCTCATTTGCTAAATTTATTATACATAAATTGGATAATGATTGTTCTTTTGTTAAATTTCTTAGATATCTTTTAATCCATTTTAATTTACTGAAACTTCTTTCATTAGAAGCGACGGATACGGGTAGTGTTAGGAATATAAGGAAAGGGAAATTGACGTCACTGTTGGTTAAATTACTGTTGGTTTGGGAGAAAAACCTGTTCGTTCTTTACGACCCCTACAGTACACATGTGATGGAGTTATTTGATTGGTCTACGTTAAACTGGTTTGTTATATGATTGGCCTACGTCGCTATGACGATTCCTGTAATGTTAGCTGCTAAAAAAATGCAGTGGTAGATTGGTTGATGGAACTGTTTGTTTGTAAACATGCCCTTTCCTTATTTTTAGACAAGTAGTTTGATTTGGATAAGCATCCTGAAGTCCATATAAATTTATTATTCTTAGCAGTTCAATAGCCGAACTTGACTTCATCTTTTGGTCTAACTCCAGTGCATGATATTTGAAGCTTTCGACTTCCAAAAGACGTTCATCTTCATGTCGTTTTTATACATATTTGCTCAGTTTGCGCTTTTAATTCTTCTTTTGACATCTACAGGAAATGCCTTCCATGAAGAAAAGTAAACATGTCATTGAGATTTTGAATAGCTTCAAATCTGTTTCTTAATTCAGTTAGGATTTTGTCCACTACTTCAATTATCTTTAGTTTGAATTTCTCCTCATCAGAAATAGCACTACTTTCATCTTCACAAAGCCATAAAAAAATTCTTCTTTTTTGTCTCCCTCGTTTCCTTAAATTTTGCCTCAATACCAATATCAGTAGCAATACCATTTGCATCCTGTATTGCAATAGTTGCAATACTTGCCCTTTCTGAATCTAACATTTTAATGAGACCATTTAAGTGTTTTACAAACCTGTCAATCGTCATGTCTTCCCTTTGAAAAAGTTTGTTCACTATATTGAGTTGAGTCAGCACTTTATGCCAGAAGCATATGAATTCAAATTTGGTAATATTAAAGAGTAGTGAAGAAGCTTCTGTTTTTGTTTCAGGAATTGCTAACGGGTCAGTTTCTAATTGCTTTAGAACATTTATGATCTTTCCAATATGTTTATAAATTGCTGTTACAGCTTCACGTTTTGATGATCACCGAGTAGTATTTTGTAATTTTAGTGAAAGAGGAACATATTTTCTTAGAATGTCCCATCTACTAGTTGAGACACTAAAATATTTGTAAAGCAAGGTTAATTATTTAAGATACCAAAAAATTTATTTAAAATACCAAAAAAAGTCTCAGCTTCTTGTAAAATTTTGGCATTTACACCAACAAGATTGAGGGTATGAGCAGAACAAGGAACCAAAAATGCTAAATCATTTGCTTGCAATATTCGGGTGTGGACTCCTTTATATTTTCCGAACATATTGGAGCCATTGTCATAGGATTGGCCCCTACAGTTATTTATATCTAGACCATCATTTTCTAGTTTCTGTAAAATGAGTTCAGTAGGGC
The DNA here is from genome assembly GCA_963931845.1 of Maratus michaelseni. Taxonomy (NCBI): domain Eukaryota; kingdom Metazoa; phylum Arthropoda; class Arachnida; order Araneae; family Salticidae; genus Maratus; species Maratus michaelseni. The sequence goes on along the minus strand of OZ007587.1, from coordinate 169,840,694 downwards.
TTCTCCAGTTTTCTGGCTGACATTGAAGTAATCAATAAAACTTTCGATTATTTCAGGACCATTTTCACTCATCTTTACATATCTAATAACCTGTGACATTTGATCTAAATGGCTTACATCAGGAGTAGAATCGAACATGATGGAGAAGTATTTTGCTTCTTTGATATCACTAAAAATACGTTCTCTTATTTTCGCAACAATAATCTCTAGAAATTCATTTTGAATGCCATGTGAAAAGTAACTAACTTGACCTCTCTTATGACGGTTAATATGATCGCGAAGATCTGCATGATAATGTGATAATAGCTCAATATTCTGTTGCAACTTTCACGGTTATATAACGAATGAAAATTAGAGTGATAACCATGAGTCTTACTGCCAGAAATTTATTCTTGGTTGCTGGGTAAATGTTCCATTAAAAAGTTTCAAAATATTTGTTATTGAACTATATTAGAAATAAAGAAGCAAGCAATTTTTTTAAGCAGGAAACATTTTTTCAAATAACTATAACTTTTTAAAAATTATAGTAGAACTGTTATAAACTTTATTCGTTATTGTACGTAAAAAAAAAAAAAAAAAAAAAAAAAAAAAAAAAAAAAAACAGGAGATTTGAAGCGAAAATATATGCATAGCAAGAAATGTAAACAATCATGGCGATCTTGATTAAAAGTAACGTTTAAATTTATAGCTATGTTAACCTACGCCGTTTAAATTTAATTAATGTACTGTTTTGCTTCAAAATTAGTACAAGTAGCGTGACTGTGAAGCACAACTTAAGTTGACATATTTTATTAGATAAACATTTCTAATGAAAGATTTAATTAATTTTTAAAAAGTATAGGTGCAATATTTTGGAAATCAAAATTTAAAAGGCTTGTTAACAACTGATATACATAAATAAAAACATAATACTGATTCCCATGGATAGAAAACCTTTTTAACTACATAAATAAAATGGCTTTAAAGGGCCAGAACGTGTTGAATTCTCAACAGACTATAAGTTTCGTTCTCATTTTTTAGACAAAAATGTCTGTTAATTACAAGAATATCTAAATTTAGAAGATATTAATAAAAAATCGATTCATAATTCACATCAACACAGTTATTGCATAGAAAAAGAGATTTTTAGAACAGAAATAATACATATAAATTATTATATGGTGTAGCATGTATAAAAAAAAAGTAACTTGGTTGCTCATCTTCATGAATATCACTCAGCTTAAGCCATGAGGACATACAAGATGATAGCTGTGAAGCCTCTTCTTCCCTTTTTTTAGCCTTCTTTCTGTAATAATCACCCGAATGTCTTTTAGACATAACTGAATAAAATACTGCACACTCTGTAAAACAACATTAAAACAGTGTCGGAAAAGAGATAACACAAAATCTTTGAATTTTATATAAACAAAAATTTCTTAAAAATACTGCTGGCAATGTGATATTTTATATAATGTTATATAAATTAATTTATTTTTTTATTTCTGATCCTTATGCAACGAAAGTAAACCGCCGTTGAACAAAATAAAATTGAATATATTTTCATGTGAATTTTTAATTATCCTTTATTCTTAATCATTTATGATTCCTCATTTTTACGCCCTTCCAAGTCTTGCACCCGGGGCAGCTGCCCCGGCTAACCCCCCCTTAGATCCGTCACTGCGCGCATGCCCAGAAGAGCTCAATCCTCATCTTCCGCAAAAAGAAGAAGGAAAGATCGCTTCGGCCGGTTTCGTTTTACGACTGTCTAAACTCGACGACGGCGAACCGACAGAAATACGAAAAAACCGTCAACATATTCTTAAAGAACGTACTCTTACGTCTCTAACGATCCTGTCGGTTCGAAAAAATTTCGATATTAACCCTTTCAAAAAAAATAATCAAAAAGGGTCGAATTCGTGTTTTCGATTTTCTCCCTTCGTCCGAACCTCGCATCCGCCGGACTAAGAAAGATTCGGATAAACGGATTTCACCAAATAAAAGATCGGTCTTTGTCCTCTCTAATGTCACCTTCCATTAAAATAAATACGTCAGTTAACCCTTCGAAAACGTATATTTTCCGTACACCGTTTCGCGATTTCGGCAATTTCGACTATTTTGAAAAATTCGCTGCGGCGGTTCTAAACGAGTCAATGAAAACTAAAAATACCAGACGAGATCTACATTCTTTATCCTTTCGAAATCTGCGATCGTTTTTGAAAAATACAAATATTAACCCTTCGAAAAAAATTCGCGCGCAGACTCACTTTTGCAAATTCCGATTCTCTGCGATTTTTAAAATCGCGCATCGGCTCTCTGAAAGAACAAAAAAACAAACAAACACACCCAAGTACATTTCCCTCCTTTCGAGATCTCTGTAAAAGCTTTAGTTTTAAAAAATATTTCAGTTAACCCTTTCGAAATCGTTTTTTTCCGTAAGTCTCTTTCGGTTTTTCAGCGATTTCTGCAATCTTTAAAAATTCAATTCTAGGCTTCTAAACAATATACGAAAAAATAAAAATACCGAGCCTAATCTACGTTCTTTTTCCTTTTAAAATCAGGTATCAGTTTTGAAAAATTCGTTTTTTAACCCTTCTAAAAAAATGGTTTCCGAAACTCACTCGCGTGAATTTTCGTTTTTCGGCTCATGTTTAAAAATCCACATCAACTCGGAAAATGTTAATAGAGACAAATAAAATACACCAGATCATAGCCACGTTCTTATTCTTCGAAACATATATTTTAGTTTTAAAAAATATGTACATTAACCCTTTAGAAACCGGTCGTTCCCGTACCTCACTTTCAGGATTTCCGCTAATTTGCCAATGTACCCCCCCCCCCCGCCGCAGGACTTTTTTATCGAATTACACAAATTCCGAGAGAAGAGGCTAAAAGTACATACATTCAGCTATAGAAAGATGTCTTCGACTTTAAAAAATTCGATTATTATCAATTAAAAAAAAATTCTTTTGTGAAACCCGTTTCTAGAAATGAGCGTTTTTCGGCGCAAGCACAGTTTAATCAAAGTGTAATAAGTGACTTTGCTTTCGCCGTAATTATCTTATTTATTAACGATCTTAAATCAAAAATCGTTGTTCATTTTGCGTACAGAATTGAATGGGCTTTCCGAAAATATGATTTATTTTGAGAAATAATTATATTTTCATGGTTAAAATTCCATTCTACTAGGATATTTGTGTTTTGAAGCAGCCGATTGCACTGCAAATATACTTGCTGTGTGTACTTTTTTCGGAAGCTCCAAAAGATATCAAATTAATTTTTTTTTTTCTATTTTTTATATATCGGATTCTATATAGTTTGTTGAACTCCCGGCTTATGATTCAAGGCAGGAACATTTATTTTTAAAAGTTTTAGAATTTTTTAAATAATGGTCATTTTTGTATAGAAAAAAAAAAAAAAGAAAAAGCTAAGGAATTTGCTATTTCTTTTCAAAATATCTCCCTTCGTATGGGTCCCATCGCGACCTGGTTTGGCTCATTCGACTCGACATGGATAGAGCTTACCGAATTTATTTCCGAGCTTCACCACCAGGGTGCGCTTTCCTGTCTCTGTTTCTATGGGACGGATCACGACGGGTTATAGCTCATTCGACTTAACACCGATAGAGATTACTAGAGATTATCGATTTTAGTTCCGCATTTCACCACTAGGGGGCGCTTTTCGAACTCTGTTTCTATGGGCCGGATCACGACGGGGTATGGCTCATTCGACTCGACATCGATAGCTTTTCGAGATTTTACAATTAGGGGCCCGCTGGCGGGCGAAGCCAGCTAGTAATAATAATAATAATAAATTAATCGATATTTTGAAACGAGAGAACGCATGTAACCCCTTAAGTGTAAAATTGGTTAAAATAAGAAGGCAGTATTAATATCTCGTATAAATTGTTGGATTGTACACTGTATAGGATTGTATACTGTAAAAAAAAAAGTGTTGATTTTACGGCATAATACTGGCACCCCAGCTGTATTTTAACAGTATTATACCGTAAAATTAACAGTAATAAACAGTAAAATAAGCAGTAATACGCTGCCGCGCATGGTAAAACACAGCTGAGGTGCCAGTATTATGCCGTAAAATCAACACCTTTTTTTTTTACAGTGTATACATTACGTGACAAAGTTATTCCGAAGCATTTTAGACAAGCATAAATCACTTACTTTTTTCTTCCGGTTCCTAAACATCTAAAACACCGTTCCCTTTGCCCTTGCAGCGATATTTTGTAACCATCACCAAGACAGAACGAACATCTTTCCTTAAATAAATACAAGAGGGAAAATATATATATACAAATGGAAAATATACAAATGTCAACAGCATTATATTATCTTAAACTAAGTTCATAAGTGTTAAGGTGACACGTGCAAATCAACCCCGTTAAAGAACTGTTCAAGGAGATTAAAGAATAAAAGAAAGGAAGAAACACGGTGTTCTAATTTAAGTTTATATTTTTATTTTATTTTATTTTAGGATATTTCTCAAATAAGGGTAAATTTTATGTATTTGACTAAAAGATGTGAAATAATCAAGTCAACAATGAATGTTTAAATTTTTCGTCAACATTCCTTTTTGAAGACTACATTGTGTACTAGTTTAAAAAGGGGGGAAAAATCAATGTTTAAGAAATTGGAAAGTTTGAAATGCAGAGTATCAAGGCTTGTGTCCTTGCCAAGTTTATTTAGTACTGACATGCATATTTAACCTTTTGAACGGCGGTGGGTTATTATTTAATCCACTTAATTTTAATCTTTAAATGTCAAAATCGCATCAGAATTTTGTAATAAAATCTTGCTTTTATTATGCACCTGAAAAAAAGCTTTTACTAATTTTCAAATAAATTTGTTCTCAAATTCTGGTGCTATTCCAAACTTAATTTTAATCTTTAAATGTCAAAATCGCATCAGAATTTTGGAATAAAATCTTGCTTTTATTATGCACCTGAAGAAAAATTTTACTAATTTTCAAATAAATTTGTTCTTAAATTCTGGTGCTATTCCAATTATTCCAACATTTTTGCTTAGAAAAAAAAAAAATACCATTATTTAGTTAAATTGCCATCATTTTATTATATGGAGCTAAAAAATCATCATATATATTATTTCTGTTGTCAACATCCTTTTTCCTAAGCAAATACAAAACGCAGAACGATAAATGAGATACCATATGAAAGGATTTTGAACAGGCTTCTGACATAGTACACTTACATTTCGTTAAAACATGTTTTTTGATTAAAAAATAAATCGACATTGTTTTCATAAATGAAATGAAAGGTTTTCCCCAAATTAGTGTTGCCACACAAATAAAATACCATACCGCATTATATCGTGCTGAACAATCATTATAAAAAAATAAATAGTACAGTAAAGATAAAGTGGGACGTTGTTGCTGCACGGGTTAATTTTATATATGATTAAAAAGCAAAATTGAAGTTCAAATGCTCAATTTATTTTTATTCGTCACAACTTTTTTTTTTTTTTTTTTTTTTTTTGAAATAGATGAGGTCATTTTCTAATGCAGTTAGAATACAATTGATAATTTTTTTTCGCCTCTGCGATCGGTTTTTACTGTAACTTTGATGGAATAAATGAGATGATATTCTGGCATGACTAATGTTGTTTTGCAGATATTTTTAATCCTCAAATATTCTTTAGAAGTTTAAACCTGCATCTAAGAAATATTAGATATTGGTAAAATATATTAGATTGCAGTGCGAAATCTTCGCACGGGTCCACTGGTATATATTATTCCTGTTGTCAACATCCCTTTTTCTATGCATTTATAAAACGCACAATAATGAATAAGGTATCATTCGAAAGATTTTTGAACCGGCTTCTGACATAGCACACTCACATTCCTTTAAAACATGTTTTTGATTAAAAATTACAATTAATTAAAAATTGAATTCATTTTTTTCCTAAATGAAATGAAAGGTTTTTCTCAAATCAATGTTGCCACAAAAATAAAGTATCACATTATATCATGCTAAGCAATGATTATAAAAAAAAATCTCAGCAAGGGTTTATTTTATATACTATGATTAAAAAGCAAAACTGAAATTGAAATTTTAGAAGAAAAATACAACATCGATCGATCCAAACAGTGGTATTTCAGGTGTGGCCTAAAATGCATGCTTTGTTATATTAAATTAAATTTTATTTTATATGTATTCAATTTATTTTTCTTTGTCCACACTCTAAAAAAAATCCGTGAAAATACAATACGCCCTCACACACACAAAATAAATAAATAAATAAATAAACAAAAATTAAAAAATAAAAAATATAATAAATTTGCGAAAAATTCAAAAATTGCTGCACGTATTCGAAATAAACTTTATTGAAAAGAGACAGAATTTACTTATTTAGGGCTAAACGATTCAAACCGGGTTCCTTTTAGTAATGTGGAAAAATCGCCGCGGAACGCAAATTAAAGAAAATGCAGACACTGTCTTCGAAGTGCATAATTCCAGACATTACCTTCCTGTGAAATTTTGTAGGTCTGCACACTGGTGTCACTTCAAAAATCCGCACACAGAGACAGCCACATAAACATCTATATCTTTATTTCTAGCGGAGCTTCACAGGTAGGTTTCTCTCAAATGAACCTCGAATTAAACGATCGTGGGGTTGGGGGCCCCACTTGTCTTCGGCACCGTACATCCATGTGGGGTACGACCGCCCCGGTTTCGAATCACTTGATTCGAGTGCGATTATTGTCAATTTTTGACCCAGATTAAATTCAGATTTTCAGTATCATCGTTCACGTTGCTATAGGAATCGATTTGCCACTCTTCCAACTTTAATTTAATCACGATAGGAGCAAAATTTACCGGAAAGTTCTTTCTGTTTCCGAAAAATAATGTCAAAAATCGCCGCAGAACGAGAAAATTTTTAAAATAAACAAACGCTAAAAAATGCATAAAAAGTTCGCGAACATTTAAAAATCGCTATAAGAATTTATTGAAAAAAGAACAAACTGTACTATATTTGGACTAAAAGAGTGAACTGGGATTCCTTTTACTAATTTTGAAAAATCGTCGCAAAACGCGAAAAAACGCTAAAAATTCCACAAAAATTAAATAAAAAAATCTATAAATTGGCTTCGAAGTGTCTAACTTCAGGCATACAGGTACTTCCCTGCCAAATCTTGTAGCTCAGCGCGCATAGCAGTCTCTTCAGAACAGAGCACAGACACACAAACGAATCTTTTGATATTAAAACACACATAAACAACGCCTGTATTCAGCATTTAAAGATATACAATTATTATAATACAGACATGCATACAATAAATACAATAATCCAACATGGGGTAAAAAATTAGCCAGAGCCAGGACCAGGAATCGAACCTGGGTCCACAGCGTTCCGGGCTGTCGCTCTAACCACTGAACCACTCCGGCCAATTCCTGAGTCTGCAATTTCTCACAAATAAACCATGTTGGAGAGAAAGTCACCAGCCATCTAACCAGACAGCCTTGATGACAGGACAACGGTAATAGATTTTTACTAATCTATTGAATCTTTTGATCTTTATTATTATAGATTTTTCATAATTCTTATTATACTAGGAATATAAATTTCACGAAGGCAGTAAGTAAACTTCTTTATTAACATTCTACCATTGCCTTTTTTTATTTTTGAAGATAATTGCGCATAAAATGGCAATCCAGTCTTTACCTCCAAGGAAAGTTATTTGCATACGTGCCAACAACACAACTACACAACACCTGCAACTTCTACAGAAATTGAATAAATTTTCCGGCAAACGAATTGTTTACTAAAATAAAAACACAGTTTAAACTATTTTTGCTCCTATTTCGATACTATAGAATGATTTTTTAAAAAGTAAGAACCACTCTTTGACACAAGCTATAGATAAAATTACTTTCTCATAGCCGATTCTGCCAGCTGTTGGCTTCCAGCCAGATTCAAACAAAAAACTTCAAGAACTTCATCTTACTTTTAGATAAGAAATATTTAATCGAATTCGCATTATTCTCCTAAATTTATTATTTGATTAATATACTAAGCGACCAGTCTTGCTTTTAGATAGAAATATTTTTCCGAATTCGCATTATTCTCATGAATTTATTATTTGACTATGCTGACCCGCCCGGCGTTGCCCGGGCTCATGATAATAACCATAAATAAACCTCAAATTTGTATGATTTTATATCTTTAATCCGATTTTGTAAGAATTAATACTCTTTTAAACGAAAATCTTGCCTATCCTATCTTATCTCCTATCGGGAGCCCCGCAATATTTATATTTTTTAAAACCGAATGCGTCGTTTTAAAGTAAAATGGGCGCTTTTTAAGTGGGTGTATATATACTTTTCCGTATTTCGACAATGAATAAATAAATAAATAACATAATAAATAGCAGATTCAGAATACTTGAATTTTTGTTTTTAAGGATTAAAAAAAATGTGGCAATAAACATGTACTCTCCAAATTGAGAAGACATTTATTCTGCTTTAAATTTTGGACTATTAAGAGTAAAAATTAAAATGCATGTTTACCTATTTTTGTTCATCAGAAAACATACATTTTTCTTCTAAACTTCATAAAAAATAAGAAATAAGAATTCGATGGAAAAATTATTTGATGATTTTACCAGAAACTTTTCAACTACTGATAGTCATAAAACTGAGAGCAACTCTCTAAATCAGTTTTAAAAGCTTCTGCAAAGGATACCTTATACAGTTTTTCCTTTCTAAGTTCGTGTATAATACCGAAGTTCGTTATAATATTGAAATATAAGCCTAATTAATTTGTTGCCTAGTAGCAAAATTATTGGGTACTTGGGATCGCAATTTAAGTTAGCATGGGCGAGTTGTATCATCACCACGTACCACCCATTTGAATTAAACCCTTATTATCAAGAAAAGGCTGAAGAAATTTAAGCAGTGAGGAACTGAAGATCCAAATTTTTAAAGTAGAAATTTTAGGAATGGAATACTTTACCTGAACATGCTTAATAAAGAAAAAATTGCTCTTCTATATACTCATTAGCAGAGAGAGAGCCTGTCTCTGTCGACTTTTATAATTTCGAATAAATCTAATAATAAATGCTAGAATTCTTATTAACTTGGGAAAATTATTAGAATATCAAACATTTTTTTTTTAATAGTATGTAAAAAATATGTAAAGCCAATGGCACGTTATTAGGATATTCAGTTTATCCATGTACAGTTTGTCAGTGAAATTATTAAAATTTTATACAGTCTCTAGATATAGTAAGTACACTTAGTTTTTGTAGCCCTTCCATCAAAGTTTATTTTCCGTAAGGATTCTCACATCCAGTCCTCTAGAAACAATATTGGCCAGGTTGCACTCAGATGGGATATGCAGCCACTGGAAATCATTGAATAAATGCTGAATTTCAGACACTCTATTGCTCGGAAATGTTTTGAGCGAATTTTCAGGGGTACCAAGCCATGATAGAGCTATCGTTGAGTTAGACAGAGTCGATCGGTTGTTTTAGAACGGCTAAGACTTTATGAGTTAGCTTTGCTAGAAGATGATAATTCGAGTCTGGGAATTGACATAACTTTTGTTGCAGCCGCGCGGATTTACTACAAAGAAGTTGACTAGTTATTTAATTGGTGTTGGACGCAGTGTGAATATTATATTACTGCGCCATAAGCCCTAGAAGATGCATCAGTGTAGCCGTTCAGTACCACAGATTTGACACGTGTCTTTAGAAAGCATCTTGGCAATTTAATTGACTCCAATTCAGATAATGTTACAATGAAGTTATCTCACTGTTGGGAAACATGTAGAGGGAGTTTTTCGCACCATTATAATTTAAGCAACCACAACTGTTGCATAAGATTTTTGTTTCAGCAATCACTGGTCCAAGGAATCAAAGAGTGTCGTAAAAGCGTGCAATTGGAGGAAGTACAGCTCTTGTAATAAAATTACGAGTTGCACTGATATTGATTTTGTACATAAATGTAATGTATCACTTGAACTGTTTCACAACATACATAATGTTTTAACTGTTATTTCTTCAGCATTTAGATAAAGAAGAAATACCTGAAGTTCATAGGTATATTTATTAGTACACCATTTGTGTAAAGTCATTCCCCCTCTTGGAAGAAGTTGAGTTAATTCGGATAGAAGCATTACAAATTCATATAAGCTTGACAAACCAGAGAGACAGTCATCCATATACAGGGTTAGCGTTTTCAATTATTGAATCTATTAGAGTTTTCATTAAAAAAATGGTTTTAATTTCTGTTCTGTACACCCAGCAGTATATTCTGTAACCCGTGAATCCCGGGTAGGATCCTCTGGTTGTTAATAAATGCGCAAATACAATTCGGATCATAGAAATTTGGCGGAGTTTCCCGCCAAGCAAAAGAAACAACAATGCAATGAACAGCAAACGAAAAAAAATTCCGTTAATTGTTGCCAAACGATTTTTCAAGATTAAATAGTACTCTTTCTAGTTAAAGTAAATTTAAAATGCATACTTTTTTATCAATCCAATAAGAAATGAAATCTATACCTACTGTGGCGTTGCACAAATATCGTGCATCGGTGAACAGTGTTGTAAAAAATGCAATATAAAGCACTTATTACATAACACGAAGAAATCATGAACAATAGAATATATTAGAATGTAGTAATTTCCTTATTAATAGAGGATCTCAACTCAACCCAGTGTTTAGCATGCTGGCCACATTGTGCCGTTGTTCGTGGGTCCGAAATCAGCGCGACGTGGGCGGTGTGGCTGTGAATTGTGCAACGGTTTCGGGTTTTCTTTGTATGAGAACGATAATTCGGTTCCCTCTCCTTTCAAAAAGTCCTCCCTGAAGTCATCCATCCTATAGCATTATGGTCAATTCTGGCCGATGCTTAACAACCCCCCCCCCCCTATTTCCCTTGTTAATAGAAGGTGTGAAGCGGAACTTACCCATCCTACAGCTGAGCAAACATTGCATCTTTTACTTCCGACGCCCCCACAAGCCGGGCATGTCATAAGAATGTCAGTGTGTGGAATAGTTTCTGTTGTTGTCTGCATGTTGAAGGGTTTCGGCTGCGCAATATCTATGGACCAGGGAGATGGAATGGACTGTGCAGAGTTGTACTCATCCAGAGCTTCTCCTGCAAGTAAATTTGAGATATATTCAAAGGGTAATTAAACATAAGATATTCCAAGATAAGCATGATAAATTGGCTTTCAAGCCAAATCTCTGAAACAACATACGTTATGAGATCAGTAAAACAAGAGAATACGATATAAGGGAGAGTCGTACACAGTCAAACAGAGAAGGTTTTATAACGAAAGTTGTGATTGTTGCGCTTGATCATGTCAGACTTATCAGTTATGCTTCGTTTGAAGTGTTCGCCAACTACATTTCAAGAGTGAACGATTTGTTGTTTTAAATGAAAGTATTTTTTCAAACCTGAAAATTACTCATTAAACTCTGGTACAGATCAGATATCATCATTCTAATTGTATGCAGTATTTTAGTTTGAATATCATACACATATTCTGCTATTTCTCCACTGAATACCACGGACTTAACTAGAACAAAGCAGAAGAAAGAGGCGTGTAACCATTTTCTTTTCAACAAGTCGAACTAGTACACAATGGAACAGTATAAAATTATCTAGCATTACAATTATATTTTACAATGAATAATAATATGCATTATATGTTACTTTAATGTTTTTTTTGCCCTTGAGATAGAGTCGCCCATTAATAGCAGGCACTTTTCTCGCTTTATCACCACATGACGACAAAATTCAGTCCTTCGATTTATCAGTGTTCGGACCGCTTAAAGCGTTCTATAGTGCGGCCGTTGAAACATGGATGCTCAGAAATGTAAGCACAACTATGTCATAAACCAGATTGCTGCATACGTCGGGGAAACTCGTTAAAAAAATCTACACTATCTCATTGTGTAGTAGGCGTAGTGCACAATAAGACGAATTCTAAGGATATTTTAATGTGGTGGTTTTTTTTGTTTCTTTGCATGCGTATTAGTAAATTAGACATGCAAGATGTTCCCAATAAGCGTATTTATATATGCCACGGCTAAAATTCCTTCAATCGATTATATCTATCTCTTAATTAACGTTTTTTTTTAAACTGTGTACGATTCATCCTATATTATTTTGTTTCGTGACATTGATCTAGCCTTGCGATAATCGATGAAGAATATGGGGAAAGTGGAACGCTATACTTCAAACTTTTCTTTCTTAAAACTATAATAGCAGCGCCAATCATTGTAAATGTTGGTATTATTGTTAATAATACCCTCAGGCTAACTGTAACGGTAAGCCTCGTCTCGAAGGTGGTGAGAAAAGGGGTGTAGTTTTTATATGACGAGGCATCACAAGGGCGGTAAGACTAGAGCTCCTATACTACAGGCTGAATCATACCGCCATTTAATAACCCAACGGACCGAAAACCAAGCTAAAACCGGTTAGCTTACCGTAGTTGTGGACGGTAAGTGACAGTGACAGAGACGGCAAACATGTGCTCCGGCGTTTTCCTAATACTGAGCTGTGTTACAATATGGCGGTTATTTTGAGCAACAAGATGGGTATGCGTCAGCTCCCCTTATAGGTCATCTTGTTGAGCAAAATAATAGCCATGTTGTAACCCAGCTCAGCATTAGTCTATCGCCAGAGCTGTGGTTTGCCGTATTTAAAAGGCCCTGTCACTATCACTAGGCGTACAGCACTGCGGTAACGCTAAACGGTTTTAGCCTGGTTTTTCGTCCTGGGTTATTAAATGGCGGGGATGATTCAGCTTGTATTATAGGAGCTATAGGTAAGACTGGCGAGGTCTCAACACAAACTTCTAATATATTTAATTAAATAATTAAATAATTTAAATTACTATTTTTGCTCTGAGTGTCTCAAGGTGTTCATTCTATTTTTCATTCCTACCGGAAGTGAGGGCTCCTGGCTTTCCATCTCTCTTTTTTTTTTTTTTTTTTTGCTTTTTCTACCAACATACCAACCTCTCAGCGTGACTTTCAACGCCAGAAATTTTAGGTGCAAGTTTTGAGGCACCCACAATGATTATGACTAATTACTTAAAAAAATATTTTACATTTTTCGTAAGACTTTTTCAGAAATATTAACATTGAAAAACAAATACAATAAAATCTGCTAAGATGGAATCGCACCCTTCTTTTTAACTGCTGAAACGCGATAAAAAGAGATTTGCATTTTTTTTCTTTGTTTGAATAAGCTACAGATACAGTGGCGGCATCTATTGACTAAAACTTCAACTACTTTTTAAATTACCGAGTATAAATTTTTTGAAATCCCTTATAAACGCGTCACATATTTTGTCTTTATTATAGTTAACTAATTATAGAATTTGAAAGTTAGGATATCCTTTTGCGACATCCTAATTAAATTAAAATCTCTGAAAATTCAATGATACTTACCCGAATATGGCTCAAAATTCCAAGATATTTGGCGAGATTCTGTGAAGCTTTCCAGAGTATACTAGAAAGGGAATTAGCAGGTTAATCAAATTGCATGTTTCTAGATTTGGCAATTATTTTTTTAAACATAGATACTTTTAAGCGCTATTTAGAAATCATATTTTTATCATGCTTTTATAATTATTTTTAGAATAAATAACATCTTGTAGTCACGTAAAAGCAATTTTCTCATAGTGGTGACTAATAATGATGGAGCGTATAATATTTTGGTACTGACATTAATTAACCCTAGAACTTTACTGAACCGTCATAAAAACATTTCACACCACAATTTTTATTTTAAACTATTGAACTTATTTATTTACATTAGTTCTCCGTGGTTTAATTTGCTACTTTTATACTCTTTTTTTTCATGGCTCCTTTCAGATGTGATACACAAATACTCATATACAGGGAGTGGAATTGATATCAACTGGGAATCCCCTCGAAACAATTTGCTATTTTTATACTTTTATACTCCGTGGTTCATATTTAACTTATTTTATGAAACAAATTCTGGTTCGAATAGTCATTTTGAATGTACCTGTCGGATCCATTGGACCCGTCTGGTAGGCGGAGGGTTAAGTATGTTTCAGGGGGTGTCCCAACAAGAACGTATGCGACAGTACAAAAGGGCGCTGAAACACGTTATTTCTAATGGTAGTGAAAGAAAATTTTTATATTGAAGGAATAATTTTTATAAATGTTAAAAATACCAATATATACATATATATATATATATGTAATACTGAGCATAAAGCGAAATAAAAAAAATTTATGCACCTGGAAAATACCATACAGATACCATGTCCATTTTGCGTTTTCTCAAACTGAAAATGTGAAAAGTTTAACAGTTTGTATTAAAACATTCTAGATATATTTATTAGGTTGGCCAATAAGTCCGTTCGGTTTCTATCACTGTTCGACTAAACCTTCAAGACGAATTTAATCCAAGGACCTGCTTAACATATATAAGTAGCGCTGCACTCATTAAAAAAAAAAAAAAAAAAAAAAAAAAAGGATAAACGTTATAGGCAGAGGGTATATGCCAGGAGTATACGCTATAGCTCTACTTGAGAAACAGAGGGTATACAGAACTTCTGAAAAGAAAACTCCAGAAGGTATACGCCATAGACTCTCCAGTACAGTCCTGTATATAAGATAGAACACATCTTTAACTTGGTTTGATGTCAGTAGCGTCAGTTTAACTTGTGTTTTGTAAGAAACAGGTCCCCTGTGAAATAGAGAATCAAAATGAGCATTGCCAGCATGCCATGGTATTTTATTTCTTTAAAAGGCCTGCAGAAAGTTATCTGCCGTGTACTTGCGCTTTGTTACGACATTGTCCCGTACACAGCAGATAACTTTCTGAAGTCTACGCTGCAGTTTTGCCTTTTCAAATATAAAATACCATGACTTGCCGGCAATACACATTTTGATTCTCATTTTCGCATGAGACCTATTATTTCTTACAAAACACAAGTTACTCTGACGCTACTGACGTCGAACTAAATTAAAGATATGTTCTAATATGTGTTCTTGGTTTAAATTCATCTGGGTGGCTTTATTCCAATCAAAATGAGCATTGCCAGCATGCCATGGTATTTTATTTCTTTAAAAGGCCTGCAGAAAGTTATCTGCCGTGTACGGTGACAATGTCATAACAGAGCGCAGGCGCCAGAAATAGTTTGCAAGGTTTCTTTTAGGCGAGTTTTTGGTTTAAGATAAACCCCGTTCAGGTCGACCGTGTACCATCAGGGCTGCCACTGGCGATTATATTTTTATTCTATTCGTAACATTTACAAAAGTTTTCTTTGTGGCAGTTCTCTGTCTTAGAAGTAAATGGCAAAGGTTATTTCTTTGGAATAGAAGAAAAAATAGCCGCTAGAGGCAGACCTGACGGTACACGGTTGACCTGAACGGTGTTTAACTTGAACCGAAAATTCGCTTACACGAAACTTTGCAAACTACTTCTGGCACTTGCGCTTTGTTACGACATTGTCCCGTACACAGCAGATAACTTTCTGAAGTCTACGCAGCAGTTTTGCCTTTTGAAATATAAAATACCATGACTTGCCGGCAATACACATTTTGATTCTCCTTTTCACATGGAACCTATTATTTCTTACAAAACACAAGTTACTCTGACGCTACTGACGTCGAACCAAATTAAAGATATGTTCTAATATGTGTTCTTGGTTTAAATTCATCTGGGTGGCTTTATGAACATTGAAAGCGCAACAGTTGATAAAAACCGAACAAGCTTATTGGCAGAATACAGTGCCGTTTTCCATTTTGATGCTCCGGGAATAAAAGTCCCCCCCCCCCCCCCCCCCCCCACAATCATTTAACTTGGTTCTTTAACATTGAACCACATTATAGATGTGTTTTATGCTTATATACAGGCAGGGCCCGCTTAAGACTTAGAAGTAGGGGAAGCCCGACATTACACAGGGGGCCCCCCCTTTACTCTACCAATTATGCTTCAACAATTTAAAATTTTAGCAACAAAATTTCAAGTAAACAACACTTTTAATATTAAATTTAAACTAACTACCTGCATACTTATAAAATAATATTTTATTATATACATAATTATACATAACAAATTAATTTTGTAAATGAATTTACAAATATCGAATAGGTGCGAATATCTGAAATTTAAAATATATTTTATGCTTTGAAAATTGCAGGATTTGCCAAGTGTTAAGAACAGTGCAGCGACAATAAATATTTGACGTAAATTTATGCTTAGCTGCAACATAATTTTGCTTCTATTTTATAAACAGAAATTTGATATCACCTGACTGCTAATTACTTTCCCCTCTATTTAAATGGCCTATTCTCCATATTTTGTATCATTTTTCAACTCTTTATGAATATAAACAAAATATAATTAGACAGATTAATTTTTCTGCACGTTTGAAATTATGTAAAACATAAGAAAAATGAAAATAAGTTACATTTAATCACTGTTTTTATATACTTTATTATATCAACAGAAAAAAAAAGTATAAATGTGTCAGTAATAGTCTGAGGGAAAATTTAGTAGCTATAATTAAGGAAAAAAAATACATTTTTTGCTCCGACTGAATTTTTTCCCCCCTAAAAATTAGTCTTGAAAAGTAAATTTGGGGCCCCCTTTGTGTTTCAGTGGGTAAGCTGGGGCTTCACGGGCCTATTCGTTAAACAGGCCCTGTATACAGGGCTGTAGTGGAAGATATATGGCGTATATCTTCTGGAGGTATTTCAGAAACTCTGTAATACCATCTGTTTCTCAAGTAAATTTTATAGCGTATATACTTCTGGCATATACCCTCTACCTATAGCGTGTACCCTCTGTTTTTTATGAGTGCAGCACTGCTTACATATGTTAAACAGGTGCTTGGCTTAAATTCGTCTAGCCGTTTAATCAAACTCTCCAGGCCACCCTCTGAATTCACCACTGCTTAAAGTTACATCAAAAAGTGAAATATCAATATTTCGAAACAAATCCTACGCATTTCATTAAAAAAATATGTGACGATTAATTTTTAAAAGATCATGTTGATTGATTGAAAATGGGCAAGCTAGAATGTCCACTAATTTCGAAAATACTGTTCGGAAAAATAAAATCGTTCAAAGTTTTCGTTTACTGTTTAATCGCTGTGGCACGCTCTACTTCAATTGCTCTAAAATTGCCGTTTCATTTTCCATATCGATTTCTAACTAATAAAATATGATTATCGTACATAAGAATACATAAAGAGTACATAATACAAACTTTATGTAGCAAAAAAAAAAAAAAAAAAAAAGTCGGAATTTTAAATCGATTAAAGTGGTAAAACCCCTTTAAAAAAAGAAAAAAAAAGTAAAATCATTAAGAGTTTCTTTAGATAATAGAAGTAAAATTTATTTACATAATAAACTCCTGTTTGTAAAGATTGGAACACCATTAAGGAATCACACGAGTGAGCTGAAACTGACAGCAAATACAAAGTAGGGTATTCTATTCGAACGATTAGAATTTCAAAGTCACCACGCATGCGTGAGCAGAGCAGCGTTCTCTGAACTGCTGATTTAGCCGTATAAATAGAGAGTTGTAGTGGGGTATTTAAAATAGTTTATAGTTATCTGTCAGTGGTAAACGTTTCATGAGAAGTCACAATGCCTCGACTACAACAGAGAGCGCCATATGAGCAAGTTACGGAGTTTGAACAGGAACGAATGATCGTCCTTCGATGAAGGATTTTTCTTATTGTGGAATAGTTGCTCGTATAGAGGGCAATGCCACGACAGTGATTGATGCAAGTGTGAAAGCAGTGTGATCAAGAGAATCGGACGAGCCTGAAATCCGACAATGAACGACGAAACGTTACGTGAGTATAAGATGACAGACACTTCATTCGCATGGCGTTGATGGACCACAAAACTTCATCTCGACAGTTGGCAGAATGTTCAAGTGGTGTTACAGATGTGTCACTGTCTGCTCAGATTATTAGTCCATCGGTAGGCCAACCGTTGGCTGAAAATACAATTCTAGCCGTTGGCCCAATCAACATCAAACTGTTAAGCCAACGTTGGCGAGATGGACAAACTCAACCGTTAGCCAAACAAGCTAGAAAACAAAGGTACAATGCTACCCCAACAATCCTTTGTTGTTTCGTCGTCGTCTGCTGTACTGTGGACTGCTTGCAATAGTTCCTTTAGTAGGATTCCCCCTCATGTAAAACCATTGGTTCCTGCATCTACGAGGGCATTTCGAAAAGTAAAGATACACCGTACGCCTACGCCGGAGGAAAAGAAAAGTTTTGGCAAGCAAGTTAGCAACACAGGTGTTAACCTTGAACAGTTAGCTTTCTCCTCGCGGTCGTTCGGCATTTCAACGTTGATTCTGGTTGGAGTAGGTCGTGTTTAAAATGGTTCCGTTGATTCAGAATCCCGCCAAATGCGAAGGAAGCAATTCGTGCGAATAGACGTCTCAAATTGAAAGAATTGCATCAGATCATACCAGAAGTGTCAATGACAACTCTTTATGATGTTGTGACTGTCAAGTTAGGGTACAGGAAATTGTGTGCGCGCTGGGCTCCAAAAATGTTAACGGAAGAACACAAAAAGAAAAGGATGGGCTTTGCACTCGACTTCCTCACACGCTATGCAGAAGCAGGTGATGAGTTCCTTGATCACATTGTGACAGGTGACGAGACGTAGGTCTATCACCATACACCTGAATCCAAGCAACAATCAATGCAATGGCGCCAACAACAGGCGGAATTCTTCTATGACTGTGGGATACAAAAGCTTGCGCCCCGACTTAACAAATGTTTGGATAACGGAGGTGGTTATGTCGAAAAATAATAAATAATCCAGTTAATAAGATGTAACTTACGTTTTCTAAATAAATGTTTTTTTTTAAGGAATGCGAGCGATTGTATCTTTACTTTTCGAAATGCCCTCGTAGAATGGGCTCATCGACGTAGACACTGGTGGACCGACTGCCACCAAGTTGTTTTTTACGAACAATCGCACTTTAATTTGGGGTAAAATGATGGCTGTATACACGTTAGATGCTATACCGATGAACGCCACCTTCCGTAGTTCATTATCCAACATCATACTTGACGAAATCCAAGCGTGGATGGTTTGGAGATACATTGGGGGTATTCTGTATGATCTCGGCTTTTACGAATTGTGAATAATTCCAACAGCAGCCGGTATCCGGTATATCAAAGAAGTTCTGGGCCGAAAGTCGTATCCTTCATTCAACGTATTCCTGGAGCTGTATTATAACAGCAAAATGTTCGTTCACACATTCCTAGGAATGTTCAAAACTCCTTTTCAGCACCACAGACGCAACGTCTTCCTTGACCTGCCCATTCACCGGATGTGTCGCCTATTGAATATGTGAGGGATTTCGATTGCTGATGTCTCGCTTGTCCAATAAATGATACAGCTGAACTTTGGGTGCAGAAGCACTCCAAAATGGTCTTCCTCAAATACATATTCAAAATCTGTTTGATTCAATGCCATGACATTAAGAGGCACTTATTTCAGCGAGGACTGGTTTCCCTAAATTTCTAATTTTCGATATGTTATGTTGTTTTTTTCTTTGTAAATTTAATCGTTTATGAGTGCTTCATGGTGTTGCATTTTTTACTAACAGGAATATAGTTTTAGAGGTATTTGTTAAAATACAAACATTAAATAATGAAGCATCTTTTAAACTTAAAAAATATATATAATTTTTTTTTAATCAGTATATCTAAAAGCATCATTAAATCTAAAATTTTTGCTAGAAAGTCAAGAAATCAGTTGAAGTTTTTTAATAAAATAGAATAAATTATTAGTGCATTTTATTATTATTATTATTATCAGTTTAGTTTTGCCACAAGTTAATTAGAAATTCAGTTCTTTAGTCCATCGATAGGCCAACCGCTGGTTGAAGACACAATTCTAGCCGTTGGCCCAATCAACATCTAACTGTTAGGCCAACGTAGGCGAGATGGCCAAACTCAACCGTTAGCCAAAGAAGCTAGAAAACAAAGGTCCAATGATACCCCAACAATCCTGTGTTGTTTGAGAATCTACTCTTGAACAGAAAAAAATAAGTGTGTACAAAGGGGAAGATTCAGTCAAGTCATACCTCACAGCCAAGATGACGGTTAAAAATCATAAATATCGCCAGACTTAAAATCCAAGCTGAAATGCTAACGAAGTAAAGCATGGAGCGTTTTTTCTGCATTAATGGACACAACCATTAGATATATCAAGTTATGTCCAATGTATTAATGTGGTTAGGTATCTACTGAAAAAAAAAGTAAACTAAGAAGTCCTTACTTTGTGTATTTAGAACCAGGTAATCTCTGTTCAACTAAATTCTGGACTTTTTAAAAACCGCATGACTTATTATAGAAAATTGTGTGGCAAATGGATTTGATTAAGCTTCAAACATGCACGGGAAATGTAGCGAAGCCTCCTATCCATCCAGACTCACAAATGTAATAGCAAGCTATTTTCATACCTTGATGCGAATGTGTTACACCTTGTAAAGTCAGATATCATCAAAAAGTCACCTGTAAAAAATGCAGCCAAGTCTCGTAACTCATTTACTGTAAAAAGTACTCAGATCGTATAAAGCCAAGTTTAACTATCTTATTAATTCTGAAATTTTCATTCACAAATCACTCCTAGTCTCTACATGTTTAGTTAATTATTATTTTGTGACTTGGCAATTACACAGCACAGGGAAGTTATTACACCCTACTATGTTATGTTATGGGATGGGATGGGATAATTTAATTAAGACAAATTATATACGCACAGGGAAGTTATTACACCTTAATATGTTATAGTATTATTTGATTAAGACTAACTATATACATCACATTCTCGTGCTACGTAATTGCCAAGTCACAAAATAATAATTAACGAAAGATGTAGAGACTAGGAGTGATTTGTGAATGAAAATTTCAGAGTTAATAAGATAGTTAAACTTGTCTTTATACGATCTCAGTACTTTTTACGGTAAATGAGTTACGAGACTTGGCTGCATTTTTTACAGGTGACTTTTTGATGAGATTTCACTTCTTTTTGTAAGTAATCCTCCTTTTCTTGATTTTGGGTTCTTTTTGGAGATCATCCACTGATTTTCGACGAAGTTACCTTAAAGGAATTTCAGGTAACTAGGCAAGCACTAAGTTATGGGAGGGGGCAGTCAAAAGTACTCTCAACTGCTTCCAGGAAAGGTGCTAGCCATCTGAGATATTACTCGCAGCCTAGATACTTGATATTTAGCACAAAAGTACTGTTTAGGATAAAAAGAAAGCTAAATTTAAAATTTTCGGAAATTTCAATAGATCAAACTATATTTGATTTTTCGAATTTTTTTTTTCGGATTTTTAAATTTTTCCTTATATTGTATCCTAAACCCTACCTTTCTGCAAATGTCAAGCTGATAGGACTACAAAATCGAATTATATTCAAACCTTTGACTTTTTATAAATTTATTGATTTTTCGATTTTACTTCTAAGTTTCCTGATTGTCATGCCAATATAGTAATTCTTTGATCCGTCTTCTTAGGATCATTTAGATTCAATTTAAAGATAAATCAAGATAATCTTAGAGTCACCATGATTTTATTTAGAAAGGTCTATCAAGCCATAACCAGCCAGTAATGTCGGGGGAGAGGGCGAGCTGTGAAGATTTTTTTCGTGCTAACATCATTTAACAATCCATATTTCATATGCAAATTAAGTAGAGTATAACCTGTGAAAGAAAACAAACATGTCTATAAAGGAACCATCCATAACGTAGCCGTTCTATAGCGGAACTTTTCTATACCGAAATTCGTAAACAAAAAGAAAAAACAGCATAATCCGGGGAACAAAACATAAAACAATTACGGGCGGTGTACTAACTAATAGGACAATTATCTTAAAACCCATGTTTCTAGAACTACAAAATCGAATTGTTTTCGAATTTTCGATTTTTTTACAGATATTTCGATTTTTTTATTTTATTTTCGAATTTTACAAATTTTTAAAAGTTTCTTTTTTGGATCGTAAATTTTTCCTTTACACTACATTTTAAGTCTCTAACAAGATCGAATTATTTTCCATTTTTGATTTTTTTCGAATTTTGTTTTCGAATTTTCCGGATTTTTTAATTTTTTCTTATTTTGTATCTTAAATACTACCTTTATTCCGAATTCCAAGTTTCTAGCGCAACAAAATCGGATTATTTTTAAATTTTGGATTTTTTTTCGATTTTTTCATTTTATTTTCGATTTTTATTGTGTTTTTGATATTTTTTTTTCTGAATTCTAAACACTACCTTTACACCAAATTTTAAGTTTCTACGACTACAAGATCGTATTATTTTCAGTTTTCAATTTTGTTGGAATTTGTCGAATTTTCGGGATTTTATAATTTTTTCTTTCTTTGTAGCCTAAACACTACTGTGCCAATTCGGTGGGATAGTAGATCTTATTTTGGTAGCTTAATGGTTAATTTACCGAAATAAAGCACAGATTCTTTAGCCTATGAAAATTATATTTTATTCACAAATAAACATGTGAGAATAAATAGTCTAGTGCATAGGATAATTGAATTATAGTAAGTTAGAGTTCGTTGATACGGACAGATACTAAAAGAAGGTGGCAGCAGGAATGTAATTTGTTAGTCCGCTCTAAAACGGTTACAGCGCAACACCTCCTCTGGGTCTCAAAACTAGGTAAGTCTTAGAAATATTGAATATGTTCTCATCGATTCCTAGGACACAAATACTAAGGAACAAAGGGGTTCCTTCTAATCTGCTATTATAAACAAATCACTAGAGCTACTTCACTTCGCTCTCGACAATTCTCAGGATTTGAATTTTCGGAGAGACTTAATCTCTCTCTCTCCAAGCATCAACTGACCACCGACCCTCTGCTCGTTCTTCCAGCCCCCTCACACCTCGCGGGGGTGGCAGGAAACGAGGGGTCTTTAACCTCGGACTGCATTCCTTCTCTTTGCTGAAACCTAGTGAATACGTTACAGCATCACCCCTCTGGTTCGGTCAGATTTTTATTTCTGAAGAAAAATCTAACTGCAAATCCCCAGCACTTATTCCAAACTTACAATAGGGGCTTACCACCATCCTTGTCTGTCATTAATTACATTTTAACACTGAAACAGCACATCATAATGACACTATAAATTTTACACACTTAAAAACACTGTTACAAAAATAAAAGAACTAAGAAAAAAATATCTATGTACACATCATTATCTACTTTATCCTTATTTTTCTATACCCAACGCCGATATTCGGCAGTGATGGAATTCAGTTTTCCCAGGTTTGTAACCGAAAGATTGCCTGTCATCTAGCGAATTTACTGATTTCCTGACAACTGGTAATTTTTCTCTAGAACTATCACACAACTGCTTAATTGGGCCGAATTCACTTTCACTCTTGGGAAAATAATCAATAGAGGATCGCCTTTCAGTTTTTGCGAAGATCGCTTTACCCTCCTTTCTGTCGCGTTTTCCCCTCCTTCCTATATCAGATTCACGCCCGGGCTTTCCATTAGTCACCCTATCTTTTTGGTCTAACTTTCCCTCACTCTCTCGTAAACAGATAACTCCATTTCCGGAACGGTGCCCGCTCGAGTTTAGTCGGGGGGTCGAGCTGGTGTTGACCTGAGATGGTTTTGAATTCGTTTTGTCCAGTTGCGCTTTATTCCCCCTCGAATAATGAGACATTTCCGTGCTCTTAGCTCTTAGCTGTTAACGCGGGTTTCTTCTCAGCGCACTCAATTAACTCTGGTAGATTCTTCACTATTTTTTTGGCTCCACGACAAGAAGGGAA
This sequence comes from Maratus michaelseni, assembly GCA_963931845.1. Taxonomy (NCBI): domain Eukaryota; kingdom Metazoa; phylum Arthropoda; class Arachnida; order Araneae; family Salticidae; genus Maratus; species Maratus michaelseni. Next base: position 169,816,908 of record OZ007587.1, on the reverse strand, counting down.
GATAGTCTCCTCACATATTTTTTCTATTTCGGAATCAAGTTTCGTTTTGCTCGGTAACTCAGGGTGTAGGCTATCATTATTCTGACCCCTTTTTTTATCTTCGGTATTGTCGAACCGTGGGGCAATTCCAGTCTTATTCCCCTTTCTAACATTAGGATCGGAAAGACCCGATAATTTATACTGGTCATCCGCATTATCTTTATCGATTCTCTGACGAATCTGCCTGTGGCGTGATTTGCAATTTAGTATCTCCACCCACATGCGTTTTTTTAACTTAACGAAATCGCGTACTTTCGATTTCATAGTTTTCCTATGTAATTTATCTCTTATCCAACGTTTTTTAGAAATCGTAACATTTGTCTCGCATTTCGGGAGAACAATCGGTTCAGGGTTTCCCTCACCAGGTGAAAAATGACACTCATCGTTATCAGCGTCCGGACCAACTGTGGACGTGGAACTTTTCACAAACTCTTTGAGATGTTTACTAAAGGGTTTTCTTTCTTTTTCCGCAATACAGGAGTGTGAGGAGGGAGTTTTAGTTTCGATATGTACGCTCGTTACAAGCCGCTCCCTAGTTAAGGTTAACGCGGAGCTTATCAGTTTGGGTTTTGAATTGACTCGATCGATTAATATTTGGGTCTTATTTCTGAGTAAATAATAATCCATCTCCACGTTTTCGTCTACAATTCCTGCACGGGTCGTGACAGTTGTCCCGTCTTGTGTTTTCAAATTTATTCGTGCGATGGGTATGCGCTTCAAGGCATTTTCTAACGGTGACCTCACATAAACAAATTCTCCGATATACTGGTCATTATTTACATAATTTGCACTTAGAAGGTCCAAGGCGCTTCCACTATCTCTAAAACAAATCATCTCTTTCCCATTTATAATTCCTCGGCTCAAATAAGGCGTGAGGCTTTCGTCGGCCTCTTCTAAATTTAGTAGCAGGTTCACGCTTTCGAATTTCTCATTACTTCTTTCTAATTCGGGGAAACTTGCTAACTGGTTTACGCTCTCGGGTTTTTCATTAATTTCCTTTATTTCCGGGCAGTTGTGGCGTAGGTGGGAAAAACTTCCACATCGATAACAGGCTCTATCCCTTCTTTTATCAAAAATTTTGTCTCTGGAATGCTGGTCATTCTTATCGCGCCAATCTCTTTTTGCTTCTGGCCTCCGTAGTTCGGTATTCTGATTTTCTACTACTATACTTCTCTCTACCCTTTTCTCATTTACTGGATTTCTAACAGAGGGGGTGGGGGGCGGTCGTTTCACCGATTTACGTACCGACTCATAACTGTCCAACCTTTGGGTTAACTCTGCCGGCGTGATTATGTTGCTACACGAACCAATAAAATGATTTTTAACATCTGGCGGTACTTTTCTTTTCAATTGGTCAGTGACAATGAGGTCTCTTAATTGTTTAAAATCGGTGACCTGAATGCCACTCAACCACTGATCGAAATAGTTTGTTATCTCGTACGCGAAGTCTTTCCATAATTTACCTTCGGGGCGATTTGTATTCACGAACCTGATCCAGAAATCCTCCGCCGAAATTTTGAATCTTTCTAGCAATTTGCTCTTAATATATTCATAATCATCACTTAGATCTAACGGCTCTCTCAGAATAATTTCTGCTAATTCAAACGGCAGTAGTCCCAATAAATTTGTCACCCACTGCGATTCGTCAATCTGGGCCTTAGTCGCCTGCCTTTCGAATAAGTTAAGGTATAACGATATTTCTGATTTGCCAGATTCAAATTTAGGGAGTACGTTTTTTAACAAAACCTTTTGTTCTCCTTCCCCTTGACTGGACGTCAATAACGAATCAGTCTCATGTTCGGCACTTATTTTGGCTAATTCGTGTTCTTGATCACTTTTTTCTTTTCGGTCACGTTCAATTAATTTTAATTGAACTACCGCCAGCGTTTCATCATACTCGGACGTCTCCATGATTTTTTTTATTATTTTCGGAACAGTGTCATTTGGTAACACTTCTACATCGAATTCTACAGCCAACGTGGCCAAATCGCATTTCCGAAATCCGGCAATCCCTGCCATTTTTACTATTTTCAATTTTCCTACAAAATCCTACACTTCCCTTAACATAGATAACAATAATATTCCTCCCACTATAGCATGCAAATTACACATAAAAACACAATATTAACCGCGACATAAAAATATACAATGTGCAACAATTCATAAATTTGAGACTTCTAACACTCTATCTTCCAGATATGTTTGTCTTCCCGGAAAACCAAATTCCACACATAACAAATCCTGTATTTCTTTTTTTTTTAATTACAACTCTGCATCTAGCCCATATATAACAATTCAGTCATGAATTCCTAAAAAAAAAACAATTAACAGTGCTTGGTTTATCTAGCAATTTCAATAACAAACAATTCTTAACAAAAGATTTTCTCTTCTCTTATTTTTCTATTCAAACTCAAATTTATATTTTAAAGTTTTCCTTATCATTTCATCTATGCAAAAAACCAATATTAACTTTAAACACATTTGGTTTCATATACCTAAATGATTTTAGTTTAATTTTCATTACTTTAAAAATTCGCTGAATTTCACAGAAATTTCACGCAATCAAAAAAAAAAATCATATTATACTAACAGTAATAACAGACTAATTTTTTAACACTTTTAAGACTTTGTTACACACCTCAGCCCCTACTGTAAAATATTGAAACAGTGCTTACCTGGGGTGCAGCTGTACTTCGGTGGTCCAATCCTGGATTAGCAAGTGCTGGGTCATAGATGCTGTATTCGGCGGCTATTCTGGCCTTGCTTCAAATTACTGGGTGCAGACTGGCTCTGATGCTCTGCCTTTCTTTTATTTGGGGAGCAGCTGTGGTTCAGTCCTCGATTAGCGGATGCTGTTTCATAGATGCTGTATTCGGCGGCTCTCCTGGCTCTGCTTCACTGTACTGGATGCGGCCTCCGGCTCTGATGCCCTGCCCAGAGCGGTGCGGCGGGTGTAGACTCTCAGCGTTGCCCTGCCCGATATGGCGGGTGTAGACTGCTCTTGGTTCCACTCTTCCGTTAGGCTCCTCTGCTATTTCCTTCAGTCTCTGTCTTTACTCGTACATTTATCCCACCGCTGCCACCATTTCTGTGCCAATTCGGCGGGATAGTAGATCTTATTTTGGTAGCTTACTGGTTAATTTACCGAAATAAAGCACAGATTCTTTAGCCTATGAAAATTATATTTTATTCACAAATAAACATGTGAGAATAAATAGTCTAGTGCATAGGATAATAATTGAATTATAGTAAATTAGAGTTCGTTGATACGGACAGATACTAAAAGAAGGTGGCAGCAGGAATGTAATTTGTTAGTCCGCTCTAAAACGGTTACAGCGCAACACCTCCTCTGGGTCTCAAAACTAGGTAAGCCTTAGAAATATTGAATATGTTCTCATCGATTCCTAGGACACAAATACTAAGGAACAAAGGGGTTCCTTCTAATCTGCTCTTATAAACAAATCACTAGAGCTACTTCACTTCGCTCTCGGCGATTCTCAGCTGACCACCGACCCTCACACCTCGCGGGGGTGGCAGGAAACAAGGGGTCTTTAACCTCGGACTGCATTCCTTCTCTTTGCTGAAACCTAGTGAATACGTTACACTACCTTTATTCCAAATTTCAAGTTTCTAGGCCTATGGGATCCACCTTATCTTTTTGATGACGCGTGAGTGAGTGAGTAATAAAAAATCGAAACATTCAGTTCATATATCGTTTGCAGTAGAAAGGACAAAAATGTGAAATTATAAATCTCGGTCTTATTTGCCACATACTCTATACAAACGAAGTTTCTGGTTTTTGGGATACACCAGCTCAAAGCTATGGGGAAGTCAAAAGTGCCCTGAGTTGCTTCCAGAAAAGGATGCTTACGGCTGTGTTCTCTCCACTGGGCGAAGGCACTGCCGTGCCTCCAGATACAAAATTAAAAATTCAGGAAAATTCCAACAAATCAATCTTTTTTCAATTTTTTTTTCGATTTTTTCAAATTTTCGAATTTTTCTTAATTTAATTTTCTGGATTTTTGATTTTTTTTTTCTATCCTAAGTACTACCTATATTCCAGATTTCAAGTTTCTAGTTCTACAAAATCGAATTATTTTCAAATTTTCGATGTTTTTCGATTTTTCCGATTTTTTAATTTTATTTTCGGTTTTTATTGTGTTTTTAATTTTTTCTTATTCTGAATTCCAAACTCTACCTTTACGTCGAATTTTAAGTTTCTAAGGTTAAAAGATCAAATTATTTTCAATTTTTCAATTTTTTTCGAATTTTTCGAATTTTTGATTTTTTTTTCGAATGTTCTGGATTTTTTTAATTTTTTCTTTTTTTGTATCCTAAATACTACCTTATTCCAAATTTCAAGTTTCTAGCGCTATAAAATCGAATTATTTTCAAATTTTCGATGTTTTTCGATTTTTCCGATTTTTAAATTTTATTTTCGATTTTTAGTGTTTTTAATTTTTTCTTATTCTGAATTCCGAACACTACTTTTACGCCAAATTTTAAGTTTCTAAGGCAAAAAGATCAATTATTTTCATTTTTTTCAAATTTTTGATTTATTTTTCGAATTTTCTGTTTTTTTTTTAATTTTTTCTTTTTCTGTATCCTACATACTACCTTTATTCCAAATTTGAAGTTTCTAGCGCAACAAAATCGGATTGTCTTCAAATTTTCGGTTTTTTTCAATTTTTTCAATTTTGCTTTCGATTTTTTTTTTTGCGTTTTTGATGTTTTTTTTTCTGCATGCTAAACACTATCTTCACACCAAATTTTATGTTTCTAAGACTATAAGATCGTATTATTTTCAATTTTCAATTTTGATGGAATTTGTTGATTTTTCGAATGTTTTTTTTTTTTTTTTCGAATTTTCCTGATTTTGTAGTTTTTCTTTTCTTTGTATCCTAAACACTACCCTTTTTCCAAATGTCAAGTTTCTATGGCTACGGAATCTACCAGGGCATAAAATAACATATAAAGTAGGCGACACTAGTGTCGCCCAGTGGGAAATTATTGTCGCCCAGTGACAGGAAATGGTGCCGGCAATTTTTGAAATAAAAAATTTTGAATAACAAAAGCTGTCTTTGTGCTTCGGATATTATAACTGTCGACATTTGTTATAGCAGATACCGAGTGTAGGCAGGGGCAGTACGATACAATATGAGGCAGGCTGGGATGGCGGGAAGTGCCGTGTGACCTATGGCCTATGGGAAACATGTCGTTGTTGTGATCTTTGTGTTTCTGCTTGAAAGATTTATTTTCCGACAATCCATCTAGTGATGGGATTCAAATAATATAACAACCGGTTCGCTTCACGAATGATTTTTGATGCATTAACAATAAGGGAAAATTAAGCATCACACATATATTATGAAACACTTTACATTAAAATAACAACATAAACTTTGAATTTTAAGTATAATGGGGAAAAAAAAATATCCTGAAACATGCTTTCCTATAAGGACGTAATTTGTTTAATAAATATTAGGCAATCATGAAATCCTGATCAAAATTTCTAACAGAAAATGAATCAAAACCTAATAATACAATAACGATAATGCAAGAATAGCAGAAATTTAAGAAATGTTGAATAAGCATGCTATATAACCAGGGAGTTATCCTAGATTGCCGATTTAGATACCCAAATTCATCAAATCTTCAATATTTTAATGTTTTTTGTTAAGTTAAATTGGATTCTCACAGGAATGAAGAATTTTTTTTTTCAAACTAAACATTATTTTATTAAATGAATCAATTTACAAAATGTCACAGTGTTATATTTTAAAAATGCTGTTGTGCAGATGCACATTAAGAAAAAGTAAATTAATGTAAATACGATTTTCGCATTTGAAGTATTTTAAGAACCAGTTCGCCGAACTCCACACAAATTAACAACTGGTGCAAAACAGCTGAATCTCACCACTGAATCCATCCACCTTCATCCAGTGCATCCTGGCCTCAAGAAGAACTTAGAGTTGGAGCCCCACTGTCTTCGGCAGCGTATTAAAAAAATGGATGGCACAATCTCATTAGCATTCTTGGATAAAAACTTTAAAATCACACAATGCAGAAAAAATAAAATTGCTAATAGAGCTTGCACTGGATGTTTATAATGATAGCCGACAGTTGACTTTCTCTGCTCATTTTTGGCTTTCGCGGTTTTTAACGAAAATTCACATTGACTCACAAATTGCCTCTTACATGGACAATGGTTTAGAGTGTGACTTTTCTTCTTTTAATCCATCTCCAGCACTGTTGCGGTATAGAAATCCAGTAATGTATCGCGAGATGCTTGATATTGTTGGTGACCAAGTAAAAGAAAATACAGACACGCAGTTGCAAAAGGCTGATTGTTTTTCTATCCAGATAGATGGTTCCGTTGATAAATATGGAGTTGATAATAAATTTGTTACAGCACGATTTATTACAGAAGAATAAGAAATGAAATCAGTTTTTCTAGGAGAATGTAAATTGAGTAAGCGAGTAGCAGAAGGCCTCATGGAATTTGTCAAAATCGTATTTGAGAACTGGGGCATCTCCAACAGGATAGATGCTTTCTTAAAAGCAAGAAGACCAACAGAGGTTGTTAGTGCAGCCCGCCTTGATGTTGGGAACCTTCTTGGTAAAGACAAAATTGCCGATTTTACCGATGATGTGGTTGCTTTTTACGCGGCTGAAAAACTGCCTCCTCCATCAGATATGACCTCATCAACAGCAAGACTCTATCATTACTTTAAAGCGTCTCAACCCCACTCAGGTTTTAACAAATTGGTACAATCATATGTTTCTTTAACACCTAACAGCGCTGGCCCATACATACAACGCTTAAATCTAACAAACAGTCGGGACTATCAAAAGAAGCATTAAACTCAAGAACATTTATTGCTCTTAATGGAATTGGAACAGCTTTTTATGATCCAAGACCTGCTGTTGCAAGGTTCCTAAAAAGCAAAGAAAGAAAGAGAAAACTTCCAGACAAAGAATTCTAACAAATACAAGAGTTTGTCAACAAATTCTTTGCAATTGATAATAACTTGTAAGAAAAAATTTAAAGATTTTAACTATTATTGTAACATTTTAAAACCATTATAAAAATATTAAAAATTTTAACTCATTAAAATATAAATAACGAATCGATCTCTTGTTTAATTCCATTATTTCAATAAGAAAGTCCTTTGTATAAAAAATTTAAACTATTGTAAATATTTCTGTAGTATTTTGGAAATATTTTACAGTTAGAATTTGATTCTTTTAAACATGAAGAGTAAAATCGATTTCCTTGTTTAGTTCTATACTCTTTTCAAAGTACAGTAATTTCTGAAAGGCTAAAGATGTTTAAACACTTTAATTATTGTTCATTTGGCATTTTGGAAACATGTTATAAAATTTAACATGGTATTTTTTTATTTAATATTTTTAAACAGCAAGAGGAAAATCTTTTTGATTAGTTCCACTTTGAGTCTAAAACTATAGTTACGAGAAATTAAAAACAAATATTTAATGATTCAGATCAAATTTGCTTTTCAATTTAATAATTTATTCCAGGCTCCAAATACCAAATTGGTAGATGTAATACTGTTATGTACAAAAGTCAAGTGTAGAAACAGTAAAAGGTAAGCAGCATTTTAACATAATTTTAGCGATAAATTTCATACATAAATTTTTAATTAGATACAGAAATTTGGTAGGTTGAATGTTATGTTTGACTATATATATGACTAACATAACAATGGTTAACAATTAGTATGAACTGTGAATGTAAGACTTTCTTTAATGCTACCTAGCTATAAATGAACGGGTTTACATGATTCAATGAAAACATCATTATTTACTTACCAGGTACAGAAGAAGTAAAATAGACAGAATTAATAAAACAGAATTATAAAAATCGATATTCTAATTATTTGGTTTGCAGTTATCAGGGGGGGGGGGGGCGGGCTGAATTTATAGATATATGCTTGGGACAACAGATCAAACCTATTGTCGCCCAGTGAAAATTCCTTAAAATATGCTCTGGAATCTACATATTCTTTTTGATGACGCGTGAATGAGTGAGTGAGTGAGTAACAAAAAATCGAATGTTTCAGTTCATATATCGTCTGAACTAGAAAAGACAGAAACTTGTAATTTTAAATTTTGGTTCTGTGTGCCAAATACTTTAGAAAAACCAAGTTCCGGGTTTTTGGAAAACTCCAGCGCAGAAATATGGGGGGGGGGGTCAAAAGTGCCCTACGTTGCTTCCAGAAAAGGATGCTTTACGGCTGTGCTCTCTCGACTTGGCGGAGTCCACAGAATATATTTACGCGAGCTAGAGCACGGACAGACGGCAGACAAACAAACCGAATTCATAAACACTTTTCAGCTACGTTGGAAAATGTTAAAAATGGAAAACGCTATTCGATTCAGAATCGCTTCAATAGTCAGGCTTGCCAGATTTATGCCTTTATGTTTAAAAATGAGTCAGAAAGTTTCGCGTTGTTGAGTGGATCCTTTGAGAACCACCTTAAAAGGACCAGAACTGTTTGAAATGACGGAAGCTGACTGAAATTTGATTGTGTATTAAGAAGCCCGTAATTAATTTTGTCAATTACTTCTTTTTGAATTTATTTATTTATGTTTTAAGATTGCCTTTATTTATTTATTGTTTATTTATTTGTGTTTATTTATTTATGTTATCTAATAAACAAATATTTTTTTTAAGCGATAAAACACACTAACAAAAGTTTCAATATTGTTTGACAAAAGGAATCTTGCTAAGCTTGTTTTGCCACAATTTTGGAGTCCAGATTCTATATCTTTGTGTCGTTATTTCTTCTTTATGTTGGGATATTTTGATAAAGTGACAAATAACCAAAAGAATGAATTTTGTTGACTTTTGAAATGAAAATAATCTACACAATTACCAGTTTAAAAAAATAAACAGAGAGATGCATTAAGAAAATACAAACCACATAAATTTTGAATAACCAAAATTAATTAATTAAGTGAATTAAGTAGTTAAAAAGGTATCAACAAAATTCTCATTCGTCACAATATCTCAAATACCTAACAAGTGGTTTGACGGATTGGAACATTGTTATGGTAACACAAATGAAATCCACTAAAACCTTACAGGATAAATTTTGAGTAAAGAAAAACATTAAAAAGGGCCCTGCAATCCTTTCAAAATTTAAAAGGCACAAAAAAAGGATGTAAGTTAATTAAAATAATGAAATAAATAATTAACTAAAGTTACCAAAACATGACCATAACAATGCACGAATTCGCCAAAACCATGGTCGTGAGTGTATAGTGGTTGATATCATACAAAAAAAAAAGAACAAGAAAAATATTTCTTTTAATTAGAAATTGAAATAATTTAATTATCTAAAATTTAGTTTGAAATATTTAAGATTTAATAATGATTGGAATCAAATTCCTTATACTCATTTTCATTTTCTTTTACTATGAGCAGGTTAAATTTACTTTATTCATCATATCTTCTTTTTTTTTTTTTTATATAAAAACAAAGAAATCCTCAATACATTGTAGAAGCAAACCAAAACCCTTAAAGATTAACTTAATAATTACTTTTAAAAATACATCAAGAATTTTAATTTACTTATATTCTTTTTCTGATAAAAGCAAATTAATTGGAATTATAATCATAGTAAATTAATCTTAACAAGAATAAATCATTTAGTAATTTCCTGCCCTGATTATTTAAGTATAAAAAAAAATCTCATTATTTCTTAAAAGCAAATTTAAGTTTAAGTAGATAAAAAAGGGAGAATGAATTTTTACAATATAAACATACAGATAAGAGACAGATTATCAACAGGAATTTGAGTTTATTAACTTAATAATAATTTTACTAAATTAAAACAACAATTTATCTAAATTTGTAAATTATGCAAGATAGATCTTTATGAGGACAGGTAATTTACTTACATACATATGTACTAACGTCTTCTCATTGTAAAAATAGTAACAATAAAAGGTATTGAATCCATAAAAAGGGAAATATTTACCGAAAGTTCACTGGCAGATTCAGCATCCACAATACTGGAGCTTACCAGATATAGCACATTAGATAATATTGTCCCATAGTTGGCAGTCTACTCTAAATATAAGGGACCCATATCGATTACAGCTTCCCCTTCTTTAATGGTACAAATGACTACGTGACTGACTCCACTTTCTTGCTTCATTTATCTTAGTTGCTGGTAGATCTCTACGTTACGAGCAGGAACTCGCGGAAATCATCTGAAGAGGGTTGGGGACACTTTTGCTATTCTTTCCTCACATCTTTGACAGTTGTCATAATGAAAATTGTAACGTCTTGTCACTAACAAGCGGCTGTCTTTTAGGTGACCACTTCAGGTTTAAATATTAAAATGATGATTCCAGGCTTGAATATTAACAGGTGAATATTACTTTTAGGAATATGGTCTTAAACACCCCAACTCTCGGTGAGAAATCTTGATTCGAAACACAGAGTTACAATATTATATCACTGCCAGCATCATGTTTTGAATAATCGACTTCTCCTTGGAGGCGCCAGTCATTTTAAGCAGACCTGCCATCTCCTGTTAGCATTCGAATGAATCCCACAATGCATATTCCATTAAAAAAAAGCCAACCGGGGGAGGCGATTTTACAAACCATCACGCGTAGAACGATTGGAGACATTGTCGAATGGTGATTGGTCGACTGCCCGAGACGAGGTAGGAGGAGCTTAATGCGCTTGAAGAGGATATTTTTCATTTCGTTCAAGATTCATAAGAAAGTCTGATCTTGCATATTCATGTTTGCTTTATTTTTAATGATGCTTAGGACATATTAAACGTGTCTAACAAAAAATTATTAACTTAATCCAATTAAAAGAAAACAATTCATATGTGCAAGTATAATTTGATACTTCTAGCTCTTGTATTTTCAGAGGTCATTATCTAATTCAACTCTTGTTTTTTTTTTTTTTTTTTTTTTTTTTTTTTTTTTTTTTTTTAAGAAAAATAAAACATATTTTAATTTTAAAGGTTGGTGAAAACTAATTTAAATTTGTATTAGCTTGTGTGCATTTTTTAAGGGAAAAAACTTTACGTCCAGCATAATTTATTGATACATAACAAACCTTACATAAAGTTAAACATATTTAATTTATAAATTATTATATTCTTTAATATCTATAACTTCCAATTTTCAAATAAAGATTACATGTTTACATTTTTTTTTGTAATTTTTATTTTAAATTTTATTTATAGTAAATACTAAGTACAATTAGCTAGAATTAAACAAAGAAAAACATATTAAACATTATTTCACAAGAATAAACTGAAAGCACAGCAAATAAATGTTAGCTTTCTGAATGTTTATTATTATTTTTTTAATAATCATAATTGAATTAATAAACGAAAATAAAATTACTAGGTTGTTAAAAACTTTTTGAACTGTGCTATTTTATAAAATCAACATATACTTAAGCAATGCAGTTTACAGATTTTTATATAGTTATTTATTTCATAAAATCAACTTAAGAAATGAAGATTTCAAATTTATATATACTAGTTTTAAAATTTTTACTGAACTTAAAGGTTTATTAAACAAACTATTTCCTTCATATCTTTAAGTCAAGACAGCGTAAAATACAAAATTTTCAAACAAATTCATTTAATTTTGGAATTATTTTTTTCTTTTTACAATTAAAAGCTTGCAAACATTGCATGTATCCACTGCCAAAATTTAACTGAAAAATAAAATTCATTCAGTATTTAAATAATTTAAAAAGCTATACAAATTACACTTAAACGCCTAAAATCCATGCAACTTCTAAGCCGTTAAAAATACACATACACATGTAAATTAATTTTTTTATTTAAATAATTTAAATGGTTTATTACAAAACACACATAAACCCTCCAATATGCAATAATAATGCTCACAAAATGTGTAGTGGCGCCATCTGTTCGTAAAATAAGCAATTAATCATTCAACACTTTTTTTTTTTTTGCAAAATAAAAATAATGATAACTATATTTATTATTACTAGTGTTAGATAGATTTATCTCATTTACTTTCACTATTATTATTTGTAATACAGTTATGAAATGATGCCATTGTATGCTTTATTTAATCTATTTATAATAATTTAGTTTGTCTGTTATTGTTTTTAGCCTAAATGTACCAAAATTAACATGTAAAATCATGAAATCAACACAATCCCTGTATATGATTTTCTGCTATTCCAATTTTCACAAAATTCTTGGGATCATGATGACATTAAAATATATATTACTGATGTAGACGACATATACATTTTTTTTTTTTTTTAATAAATAGATTACTGATGTAGACGACATATACAAAAAAATAAAAATAAATAAATAAATAAAAAGAAGAAGAAGCAGAAAAAAAAAAAAAAAGTCCTAGCTTCCGGATTTTAATAGTTTAGTTACCAAAAACGTTTTGTTTCTATTACACATTATTAATAACAAATAACAGTAACATACATGTAATGTTTGGGTTTGTACAAAATGTATCAACCGAAACATAAGATCATATTTCAAGCTATGTCTACAAAACCCAAGCTTCTCTTTAACATAGATTGGTTTATTTTTCTCATAGTTTATATCTTGCTAATTAATCACAAGAGAATGTATTACAAACCTTTACGCAAAAATATTAATTATATAATAATAATATTAATTATATATTTTAATAATAATATTAATTATATATTTAAATAATAATATTTATTTATATTAATTATATATTTAAATAATAACATTTATTTATATTAATTATACGTTTAAATAATAATACTTATATAATATATTAATTGAATATATTTAAATAAAAATATTAATTCATATTAATTATACTTATTTAAATAAAAATAATAATTAAAATTTTAAATAATAAAATAATAGAAAAAAAAAACTTTAAATATGGTAATCTTCCAGAACTTTATCACTACAGATCAACCAATAATTGGTAAAAAGAATTTTAGTAAATTAATAGAGATTTTTAAGAATAATGCTTAAGTTTAAAAGTTTAAAACTTTAATTAATTAATTCTGCTAATTTGATAATCATCTGTTACTAAAGTTCTAATAAAAAAAATTTAATGAAAGTTTAGGAGTTATTGCATTTTAATAAATGTTCGTATAGTTATTAAAAAATAGCTTATATGAATTAAAATTTAATTTAATTCTTGAAATTATCTGATATTAAATTTCATTGTATGTAATAAAAATTTTTATTTTTATTTACCTTAATTCTAATTCTAATTTAACATTGTTTAACTTAATTCTAATTAAAATTTAATTATCTAATTGACAATAAAATATTGCAGAGCAATTGATAAAGATCAACTGATCTTTACATCAATGCTTAAGAAGCACTGTTAATAAATATTCTTTATTAACTAATTCAATAAAGATCAAAGCAAAACTCTAAAAATGTAAAAAAATTGGAAAGGACACAACTCGATACATCAAAACTACGAGCCTGGTGCTTTAACCACTATACAAGATCTGACAAAGTGCATTTGCTTTTATTACACTTATTCATTTAATACGCTTTAACTCCTCCCCTCACCAACTACGTAACCATCTTTTAGCCAATCATCATTCGACACCGCCTACAATCGCTATACGCGTGATGGTTTGTAAAATCGCCCGGGGGAGAGGGCGCAAGACCTCTCAGAGACTAAAAAAAATACACCTCTACATTCTCATAAGCCAAACAAACAACAAACAAAACAACTCCCTCCGAATATTTCCATGCAAAACTATGCAGCTGCTTCTCCCGCGGGTCAGCCTACTTTCCCAGAAGGGGTGTTGGTAAGTATGCAGGTGTCGCCTCCGTTTTCCAGGAAGAAATAAAAACGGCTGATTAAGCGACCACCCACAAAACCTTATGTGCTTACGTGAACGTTGTTTACGTAAACAGAATAATTGGGCTGGTAGAACAGTCATAAAATTTTCTAACAATACGAGCTGTTTTATGTCAGATGGGAAAGTTGCTTTTTATTACTTAAGTGTCAGAGTGTTGAAAATATTCCCAGGGCAAAAAGGACCACACGGTGTGAATTTGACTTACAGGGAATATATAAAAATTATGAATTTAAGTAAAAAGGACAATGAATTTGTTTTAGCTTTGATATTAATGAAAAAGAGGTATTTTAACTCCTTTATTAAAGAGCAACGTTAAAAAATAGCAGAGAAAAGGGGGTGGGCTATGAATAGTAAAATTTATATAAAATAAAATGAAGAAAATATTAAATAAATGAAAAGCATTAAAAGTGTTAAAAAGAGAGGGGGGGGCTACAACTGTTTTAAGGACAGAAAATACAGAAAATTTAAAATAAATTAAAAAACCACCCTAACATTTATATTACTGCTTATTACGTTGGATTTCGATTATACCCGAAAAACAAACAAGCAAATGCAAAAAATAAACAAAATATATAATAGTAATCAGAAAAAATTATCATATAGCAAAAAAAACTTGATTTTTTTTTCCAAACTATGATACAGCTGTTGTAGACGCACCACGATATATTTTGGGCGCCAAAATGGCGATTTTATGTCAGCGCAACTCGGTGATTTTGACAGAATTTTGCTTCGTATGACAACCCGGTAGAGCAGATTCCCTGTGTTTTATAATAAACTAGCAAGCTACGCCCGCTACGCTGGTCAATTTCTCTTAACGAACTTTTAATCAAACAAAATATTGACATTTCATAATTCTCTTTTATATTTTAACAGAATAATAAGGCTACTATAATTTGTGACTCGTGGCTATAGCCAATATACACGTCAGGACACGTCGGCCTTATCATTATCTTTTAACGCATGAAGGTTTCACTATGGTACTCCATTGTGAAAATTGGTAATTTTTGAAATTCAATATTAAAAAACGGCATTAGATTTGAAATTTATATTAAGAAAAATACAATTTTTTATCTTTCAAACGCAGTTTGTCTAACAATTTTTTAACAAATACTTTTCGAGCTAATATTTTTTTCAGTAACTTCAAATGTTTCATTTTCCGAGATTAATCTGTGGAAACAATTAGCGAAAAACCCAGTCGTCAGCAACGCATATTTTTTTATTAAAGAGGCTGTTGGAGCAGGGATTGTCACCACCAATTTGCCACCATCACTTTTGAAATCGGTTCTGTAGTTCCAGAGATTCCATAGAAATTGTAATTTAGAATGATTTTAGAACGCTTTTCGCTCCTTTCACCCTTTTAAATTTCAATTTTTTAAAAATTTATTCTTAGAGAGCATTTACATCTTATAAGTAACTACAATACCAAATTGCAAATTTCTAGCTCCTTCAGAATAAAAAAAAATTGCAATTTTAGAACGTTTTTCGCTCCTGCACTCCCCTGGGATTAGTGGCATCGACATAAAATATAGTCTATGTTGGAGCAGGGATAGTCACCATCAATTTGCTACCATCACATTTGAATTCGGTTCGGTAGTTCCAGAGATTCCATAGAAATTGTAATTTAGAATGTTTTTAGAACGCTTTTCGCTCATTTCACCCTTTTAAATTTCGATTTTTTTTTTCTTTTCTTTTTTTTTTTTTTTTTTTTTTTTGTTCTTAGAGAGCATTTACATCTTATAAGTAACTACAATGCCAAATTTCAAATTTCTAGCTCCTTCAGTATTAAAAAAATCGCAATTTTAGAACGTTTTTCGCTCTTGCACTCCCCCCTGAGGTAAGTGGCACCGACATAAAATATAGCCTATGTTGGAACAGGGACTGTCACCATCAATTCGCCACCATCACTTTTGAAATCGGTTCGGTAGTTCCGGAGATTCCATAGAAATTGTAATTTAGAATGTTTTTAGAACGCTTTTCGCTTATTTCACCCTTTTAAATTTCGAATTTTTTTAAAATTTTCTCTTAGAGAGCATTTACATCTTATAAGTAACTACAATGCCAAATTTCAAATTTCTAGCTCCTTCAATATAAAAAAAATTGCAATTTTAGAACGTTTTTCGCTCCTGCACACCCTGGAGTTAGTGGCACCGACATAAAATATAGCCTATGTTGGAGTAGGGGTTGTCACCATCAATTTGCCACCATCACTTTTGAAATCGATTCGGTAGTTCCAGAGATTACCCCCTACAAACAAACAAACAAACAAACAATCTTTACTCCTTTATAATATTAGTATAGATTAAATATTGTGTGTTTTATAAATTAATCATTGTGTGTGTTTTATAATAAAACAATTTGTGTGTCTTTATCATGAAAATTGTGTGTGTTTTATAATTAAAAAAACTGTTTTAAAATAAAATAAAACTAACATGCTGTTTTAGCAAGCTAGGCCTAACAGGTATACCCGAAAACGAAGTTTTCTCGCCAAAATGGCGCAAAACAAAAATCGCGCCAACCCTGGTTCGTCTGCCACAGCTTTTCCCAAACTGTAGTACGACAGTTTGTCGAAAATTTATTTTCCTTTATTAAAAAAAAGGGACAAAAAGAAAAGAAACATTTAAATCCTTTACGTTGTTCAAAAATTATCGTGGCAAAACCTCTGAAAAGCATTGTTCCGAGATAGTGTGTTTTGCCTTCGTAAGTGTTGCCAATCTGCGCGACTCAACGTTTACGATCGCAATTTTAGTAATTTTCCTATCAGAATAATTATTTCAAAAATGAAACATAATGCATTGTCGATTACGAGGAACATTGTTGATTAAGTAAATTGTGTACTTATTAATTGTGAGATTATATGAATTGTTGATGGTACGTTCATGCTGACATTACTTTTAGAATTCTGTGATGTCATAAAATATTTTAAAATAATCATTGTTAAATTAAATAAACTTAATTAAAATTTGATCATAATAAAATACATCATAATATTTAAATTGTTTAATCAAGAAATATGAGTATGAATTTCTTTCAACAACTTGTATGTCAACAATGCACACGATCCCATAAATCAATAATGTACACAATGCACTAATTCAACAAGGATCTTGTTTACCAACAATGCGTACTTTGTACAACAATGAAATAAATGATGAACAATGAATAATGAATTGATAAGTAATGAACAATGACGTATTTCTTCAGTCTAATTACTGACCCTGATCTGAGAATGGCGAATTTTCTGTTCTTAGGTATTATTATCTTGAGTTACTTTCTGTATAAGTTTCTCAGGCGATATTTCTTTGTCGAGTATCATCAGACATATGATGAGACTTTTGAAAGTAGTTTGAGTCCGGCAATTGTCACCAAAGCTGGACGAGGTGAGTTGTGGGAGAATGAAATACCATACAATAGACTTAATAATGCTTCAAATTCAGTTACACCATCCAAGAATGTTTTTGACAAAAGTCATAAACCTGCAGGCAGCCTTGAAAAAAATAGAAACTCCGAACCGAATCTTAAAACAAATCAATCACATTTCAAAACAGGTTATCAAATAAATTATGAGGAAGAAGAGCATGATTTGAGGAAGAAAGAAAAGCTGTATATAGATGCTTTAAACAGAGGTCGTCCCGATGGATATCGCAAAATCTTTAAGCTGCCGAATGTTGGATATCTACCCACTATTTTCGAAAAACTGCCGTATCCGGTCACGACTGAGACCCTTAGGTTACTTATTGAAGAAGAATCCATTGATATGTTAAAAACAGAAAATGCACCTGAAGAAAAGCAAATTTTTATTCAATCAGAATCAAATATCGATCAAGAAGCATCAGTTTGTATCCATTCAGCGGAAAATATGGTTGAGGAAGAGCCATCTAATACCCAGTTAACGGAAAATAAGGACGAAAAAGAACCAGTTTGTGGGCAATTAGAGGTCAATTCAGCTGAAACAGAAGCAATTAGTATCCAGTTAATGGAAGATGTAGCTAAAAAAGAACCAATTAATGTCATATCACAAATTTCTAAAAAGAAGAAAAAGAGGTTCAGAAATCTGAGAAAGTTTTTCAGTCGGTTTTCATGTATCAGTAGAGTGAAGGACTGAAGGATAATAGAATACAAGAGTTTTTCATATAAATACATATGCTTCATGATTTGAAATTAATAAGTAATCTTCTTCAAATGATGAATAATCCATAAAGCTGTTTCAAATATTTTTTCTTACATTGTAAACATAGAAAAAACATGTTTTTCACTGTCAAAGAAAATGTAATATCTTAAAGATTTCCAAATCAAGAAACCTTCAATGTAATATAATACATAATTTTTTTGAAATCCATAGTTAGAAAATTCTGTACAGCTATTCATAAAAAAGATTTTTATTTAAATCAGATTGAACTATAGAATTGTAAATAGCAGATCAATAGTAAAAATAAAAATAAAAACCACAGCTACCGTATTTTATGTCTTTTTTCTATTGTCTTTTTATTACGTATTTTTCGACTTTATTGGCATGTTATCGAATGTAGTAAGAATTAGAAACAGTATTTCTTCAAATCATTTTTCTTGCATAATGCTAAGGATGTGGATGGGTGTATGCATTGATTTTAGTAACCCCTTTTCTTCCCCGGTTAGATTGTTTTTCCTAGGATGTTTTGATCATTGTAATATAATTTAGTGTATGTCTTTACCGATTCATGTTTGTGTGAAGATTGTTTAATTGAGTTATATGAGAGCAGAAATATAGGTTTATTTAATAAATTTTATCAATTGCGATATCAAGCGCTCATAAAACTATCCTAGCTTTAACGTACGGAAAAAATAGAATATATATATATATATATATATATATATATATATATATATATATATATATATATATATATATATATATATATATATAATTATAATATCTATGAATTTCAAAAAACATATCAAGTTCTATTATCATTCTACTTAATCTCCAAAGAGATAATTAATGATATTGTGTATACAGAATACCACATAGCTAATAATTAACATGTGCAAACATAATATTACCATAGCTTGTGCTTCAATGGTAATTGGCCAAATTTTACTCATACCTAAAGAATATTGAAAAAAGAAAAAAGAAATAGAGAGAAAGGGGAAAAAAAATTATAAATTGGAGTTGCAATTAAGTAAATACAAATGGATTAATAAATTAAATATGAACCATATACAATGGAAAATTGGACCACATGAGAATTAAATATGAATTGGATATGAAAAAACACATGCACATGTACTCATCAGCCTGGATGCACCCACATGTGTTTTAAATAATAATTCAGTGTTTCATAATTCTACTGGCATAATGCTAAGATCAGTAGAATCATCCAGGTACACTGAATTATTACCAGACAACAATTGGAAATATTAAAATTTGGAAATATTTAAATAGGAAATAAAAAACCATTAAGAATATACAATATATTTCACTCACATCGATTATCCCAAAAACTGTATTTAACACCTCACGAAATTACCACGAGATAACAGTTTTGAAATAATAAAATTGGAAATATGAACGCGTAAAGTGTAGATAAAATATTTTACTCACAATAATTATACAGAATCCTTAAAATGTCACAACTTCTGCATAATATTCACATCCACATGGCAATGCATCATACATGTTGACTAAGTCGAGTTGAGAGAAATGATTTGAAAGACAAGTTGAGAGCACACTTTTTTTTAAAACACAACCCCATCGATGACACCCAAACACAAAATGATTCAAAAACACACAAAATAATTCTGGTTTTAATACACTTATAACAAAATTATATCCGTGAATATATATTACTCCATCCAATTTTAATTCCTGAAAGTAAAATTAATATACAATCAATAGCTCCCTCTATAGTTAAATTAAATATAATATTATCAATATTATCAACAACTACCTGAAAGGTAAAGTGTCGCCATCTATTGGTATTATAATAATTCCTAATTAATATTTAGTTAGATATCCACTTTATAAGTTACATACTCGCTTCATTAGATTTAATTATATAAATAAACTTTAAAAAACAATACTAACTTGTAGTTTTACTTTAAATTCAAATAAAATATAATACTACTATATGAATAAATCTACACAGAATTAATTCAACTTGTACAGCATTTCAGATATTCTTAACAAGAATATATTATGTAAAAGAGATACTATTTTAATTCAAATTGTTTTTGCTGCCAGCTGTGTTAATCCACTGATATTATAGACATATTATTATATAATTAATGTTTTATTTTTACTACTACTTAAATATATATTAGACTTGTTATTAAATTATTAATGTTTAATTTATACTACATTGTAAATATATTTTATATTTCATAGATTAATTTAAATATCTAATTAAATAATTTATAAACAATTCAAAATATCTCAAAATTTATAAAATTGATAATTAATAGTATTACTACTGTTTTTCAATCAAATTAATGCAATGCAGTAATTAAAATACTTGTTAAATTTAATTATTCATAGACAAAAATAAAAACTATATACAGGTGGTTATCAAAATAATGGAAACACCCTAGATTTTGAAGGAATTCTTTATTAATATGGCGTAGGACCTCCTTTGGCATGTAATACAGCTTGGATTCGCCTGGGAATCGAATCATACAAATTCTGAATAGTGTTTAGAGGAATATTGTACCATTCTTCATGGAGATATTGTGAAAGTTCCGTGAGAGATGCCGGTGGAGGATATCGATTCCGGATTGAAAACTCTAAAATAGACCACAACGGTTCGATTATGTTGAGGTCTGGGGACTGTGCGGGCCAAGGTAGATGTTCCACCTCATCCTCATGTTCATCAAACCATGATTGGACAACTCTGGCTGCATGAATAGGGGCATTATCATCCTGGAAAATTCCATCTCCTGCAGGAAACAAAATTTGCATCATGGGATGGACCTGGTCAGCTAAAACTTCTCTATACTTCTCCCCAGTTATCCTTCCTTTCAGGGTTATGATTGGACCAGCAGAAAACCATGACACGGCTGCCCATACCATGATCGATCCACCTCCATGCTTGACAGTTGGACGGAGGCAATCAGGATCATACGCTTGTGCAGGTGTTCTCCAGACATGTACCCGTCCTGTTGTGGGGAAAAGTGTGAAAGACGATTCACATGACCATATAACAGTCTTCCACTTATCAATCGACCAGGTTTTGTGGTTGTGGCACCACTCTACACGACGTTTGGCATTAGCATCTGTGACAAGTGGCTTGGGAATTGCTGTTCTGCCGTAAATCTTCTCTTTATGAAGGTATCTCCGAACTGTAATTGTTGACACTGGAGAATCCAGATGCTGATTGAGCTCTGCGGTCACTTTGGCTGCAGTTGTTTTCTTTTTAGACATTACAATCCGCTTCAATACCCGTCGGTCTCTTTCACTCAGCTTCTCCTTCCGTCCACTATTTTGCTTTGCTGAGCTTGTCTTTCCGCGCTGTGTGTATGCTGTAATGACTTTAGACACCGTACCTCTAGAAACGCCTATAAGCTGGGATGTTTCGGTCACCGTTGCTCCAGCTAGTCGGGCTCCTACAATTTGGCCTCTTTGAAAATCTTTGAGGTCTGACATTTTACGCTTCTGACAAAAAAAATCAGAACATAGACAACTCTTCTAGAGCTCTCTCATACTAGCTAATACATGTACTTTTTATATTAAAGAAAATCTGGTAGCTAAGATTATATTTTAATGCTTACGAAGGGAATTCTTAAATGTCCCTTTCATTCACAAGTGTTTCCATTATTTTGATAACCACCTGTATATTTATATTTATATATATTGCAAATAGATATGTTTATGAGTTATAATCACCAATGTTATCCATGTATAATTTAATTTGTTATTGTATAAGTTAATTTATAAATGTATGAAAGCTGCACATCAATAACACCTTAAACAGAGGTGATCGGCAACGCACAATCACAACTATACAAAGTGTATATAATGTTCAATCAAATATTAAATTTCCTAATATGTTATAATTGTAATTATGTATGTTATAATTGTAATTTTCTATATAAAGTGTATATAATGTTCAAAAAAATATTAAATATTAAATTTCCTAATATGTTATAATTGTAATAATGTATGTTATAATTATTATTTTCTATATCTTTTGTTATATGTTATCGCACACTAAAACAATAATTTATTACATACCATGTTTATATTTAAATTATATAATAAATGTTATTTAAAAGAGTTGATGATTGAATTTATCATAAAAATTGGATAACCATATATTTTTGCTTGATCTCGAATATATCTAATATTTTTGTTTTTATTTATATCTGAGCATAAGTATTTTATACGATGTAGATAATTGATAATTATATTTTTATAAACAGATTTATGTAAACATGAAGCAAAATTGGTAAAAATATTTACTTTAAATGGGAAATCAAATCTCTTATCATAAATATCAAAAATTAATTTATAATTATTAGTAATATTAATTTTTAAGTCAAGAAAGTTTATATTATTACTAATTAAATCATTTTCGCTTAATTTAAGCTGAGTAGCATAAAAATTGAGTGGTGATGTGCAATTTTTTTCATTGAAATAAAATATGATAATGTCATCAATATAGCGATAAAATACATAATCATTGTTCGGACTTATATTTCTTTCATAATAATATAAGTAAAGGTCAGAGAGAATACTAGATGCGGTTCCGCCCTGCGGAATTCCCTGGCATTGTTTATAGATAATATTGTCATATATAATGTAATTATTATGCAATGTAAAATTTAGTAAAGTTTTAAAAAAATTTACTGAAATATGTTCTTTTAATTTTAATTGAGATTTAAATTCTTTAAATAATATACACATTGTTTTATGTAAGTCTTTTATATCAATGTTATTAAATAAATCATTAAAATCCAATGTTTTTATGAATTTTACCGGATTTATATTATGTATTTTATTAATGAGTTGAAAACTATTTTTTAGGCAATGTTGGTTATTATGTTTTAACGTTATATCATATATCTGCTTTAAAATATTAAGTAGTAAATTGCTTGCATTTTTATTATATGTGTTACAACCGATGGTAACAGTGCGAAATTTAATAGGATTTTTATGAAATTTTGGAATTATAACAAGATAAGGATAATTAAAATTATTACACTTGATTTTTAGTAATTTGTGATAATTTAATAATTTTCTGTTATTTATTTCAATATTTAATTTAGTTTTATTAAAAATATTACTCGTGTTGATTGCATTGTGAATTAACACTTTATAGTATTCTTTACAAATGATAGCATAATTATTTGGAGATTTATCTACATAAGTAATTATAAATTTGTTTTGTAATTCTGATATATGTTTATTTATGTTTTTAAAAGCTGCATGTGTAATATGATGATAATTTTTTATAATTTCATTTTTTAATTTATCAATTACAGAAAATCTCCATTCACTGAAATATTCGATTGGTTTATTGTAATCAACAGCAATTTTATATATAAACAAATCAATATCTTGAATAAACTGCAATATTATGGATTTGATATTACACTTATATGGAAGACGAAATTTTGTGCCATTATGCATTAAGTTTTGTAAAATAGGTTGTTCTACAATATTAAGATCACCAGTAATGATATGACCATGTGTTGTATTTATATACTTTTGATATTTTGGGTCATTACAATAACATGGGTAATTCTTTGAAGAGACCAAATTTTTTGCAAAAGAATTGTAATTAAAAATTTTACGTCCAAGTGTGCGATTATATTTATATGTCTTGTGAATGGTAAAATTTTTTATTGGAAAATTATTATTAATGTTGTTTATTATATTGTGTAAATTTATATTATTAAATACATGATTGGAAAAATTTATAATTAATTGTGTATTATTAGTTTTATATTTAGGTTTATTAGAAAGACTTGTATTTAATAGGTTTGCTCTATAATGTAGAATATCATACAAGATATCACAAAAATGTGGAGAATATTGATTCTTTTTAAATACCTTGAAATATTGGTTTATATATTTCTTTTTTATACTAAAAACATGTTTTCTTATAGCAAGCCAACAATAATCATTACAAAATTGTGCCTCAAGATTATCAAGCTCCTGTTGAATCACAATATCATCAGTGTATTTTTTGTTATTATGTTTACCTCTACCAGATCTTGAAGTTTTTTTTAAGTTTGAAAAATTTAATCCGGAATAAAGATTTTTATAATTTTCATATTTAGTTAAATCTGAAAATACAGGATGTGATTTTTTGTATACTAATTGATTTAATCCATAAGGATATGTAGTATTAAAATGTCTTATATATTTAGATTCTAGAAAAAGTCGTTCAGTAAAATTTTTTTGTTTTTTAAGTATTTTAATAGTAATATTTTAAAATCATGATATTTGAAATGAGTATATTCAATATTATGAGTTGTTTGAAATTTAGAATTTTTATATTTATCAATATGAGAACGATGTAAATTTAGCCGCTATATATATATATATATATATATATATATATATATATATATATATATATATATATATATATATATATATATATATATATATATATATATATATATATATATATAATAGCTATTTGAAGTAATAATTTCATTGCATTTGGTCAGTTATTTCTGTTTCAATGGTTAATTTTTGCAATAAGTTTATATATATATATATATATATATGAGAATAATCTGTGGGAAATAAAATAAAACACATGTAAAAATATTAAGATGGTGCTGTGAGCGCTTTATTTAAAAAAAAAATCCAATCTATATCATATAAGTTCATTATTTTCGTTGTTTAATTAGGTAAATCAGATACCTAAGTGAAAATTTTAGAAAATGCAAAACACATTTCAAAACCAGATTTCAGAAATTGCAGCTGTGAAGATTTTTTTGGTGCTAACATCATTTAACAATCCATATTTCATATGCAAATTAAATAGAGTATAACCTGTGAAAGAAAACAAACATGTCTATAAAGGAACCACCCATAGCGTAGCCGGTCTATAGCGGAACTTTTCTATACATTCGTAAACAAAAAGAAAAAACAGCATAATCCGGGGGAAAAAACATAAAACAATTACGGGCGGTGTACTAGCTAATAGAACAATTATCTTAAAACTTATGTTTCTAGAACTACAAGATCGAATTGTTTTCGAATTTTCAATTTTTTACAGATATTTCGATTTTTCGATTTTATTTTCGAATTTTACAAATTTTTAAAAGTTTCTTTTTTGAATCATAAATTTTACCTTTACACTACATTTTAAGTCTCTAACAAGATCGAATTATTTTCCATTTTTGATTTTTTTCGAATTTTGTTTTCGAATTTTCCGGATTTTTTAATTTTTCTTCCAAGTTTCTAGCGCAACAAAATCGGATTATTTTCAAATTTTTAATTTTTTTTTCGATTTTTTCGATTTTTTTTATTTTTTTACTATTTTTATTGTGTTTTTGATATTTTTTTTTCTGAAAACACTACCTTTACAGCAAATTTTAAGTTTCTACGTATTATTTTCAATTTTCAATTTTGTTGGAATTTGTTGAATTTTCGAATTTTCTGGATTTTATATTCTGGATCTTTTTTCTTTAAATGAATTTACGGATTTTCTGTCTTCCCTGTGTATTTAAATCAAAAACAAATTCCCACCTCTTCAAAAGAAATCTTGCTTATAAATTTCAATCCTGACACAAATATCATATTTACACTCAACTTGGATTTTACATCTAAAGATGGAATTTTGTAATTGATTTTTAATTCAAAAAATGCTTTTATTAATTAATAGTTTAATGTTAATAAATTTTCGAATATACGCTGAGAAATCAATTTGTAAATCATAAAAAGGTAGTTTGAATAATGTTTCATTTTTCTTTTTCTGTTGTCTAGTCTTAAAAAAGAAACAGAGCAAAACTTATATATATTTTTAATAAATTCACTTGTTTACGCTTTTTACCAAGCGTAAATAAAGACAGTGAATTTTTCATAATCGGGTTCGATGTACACTCCAAATTAATGTATTATAACGGAAGTTGGTACTTTTGGATTATAGCGGCCCCTACAATTATGTTAAGATTATGTTAAGATTGCAGTTACGATTTCGCCACGATTATCACAAAGCTCACATATGCATCATATATACACATACATACATAGTATACCCCAAACAATTTGTGTATAGTTAAAAAAAGCTTATACAAACACTAAAATAAATGTTGTTATATGTTTTTAATGTTTGTATAAGTTTTAATTATACATAAATGTTTGTTCATCATATGGTAAAAGTGAGATTTACTTTTCACAGATTTTTTTTACGATAATTTTTTGATGGTGTCCAGTTCATTTTTTTATGCTTTTTAATTTGGTGACAAATCTTGCTCGCTAGGTGATTCATCATCGGAAGCCGTTATAACCCAAAAGTACCTATAAAAAAATGTATACGTGTCGTATGCATGTTATAAAATTAAAATTATTAGACCTACTAACGATGCCTGTATACAGTATCTCTGTGTAACCCGATTAGTGAAGATTGATGATGCTGGTCGAATCTTTTAGGTCATTTCGCCATATCTCAGCAGCAGTTATAGGTAGGAGTGCGAAAATCAGGAAAACAAATCTACTAAAAAAATGATTAAACACGTATTTCAACGATTTTAGAAATTCCCCCTGAAGGTGGTTAAAGGGGGTGGACGAATGTTTTAGGTCACTTCGCTATATCTCAGCAGCAGTTTTATGTAGGAACGCGAAATTAAGGAAAACAAATCTACTAAAAAATTGGTTAAACACGTATTTCAGCGATTTTAGAAATTTCCCCCCTAAGCGGATTAAAAGGCGGTCGAATGTTTTAGATCATTTCGTTTATCTCAGCACCAGTTTTAGTTAGGAGCGCGTAAATCAGGAAAACAGATCTACTAAAAAATGAATAAAACACGTATTTCAGCAATTTTGGAAATTCCCCCCAGAAGGTGGTTTAAGGGGGGGGGGGCGAGTTTTTTAGGTCATTTCTAAACGGTTAAACTTTCATTTGCGATCACCATCAACAAATCTCAAGGTCAAACATACAAATATGTTGGGATTGATATGCGACAAGAATGCTTTTCTCATGGCCAATTGTATGTCGGCTTATCGAGATCTGGAAAATGTAGACAATCAATATATTATGATTAAGTCAAGAAATAGTACAAAAAATGTTGTATATTCAGAAATATTAAAATAATTTTATTAGTTTCAATATGCATAAACAGAAAAAATTATTTATCACATTCTTACAAGATTTAATTAAAGTTCAAAACTTCTCTGCAATTTTTTGACACTCCCACTTTTATCCAATTTAGAACAACTTTTTTAAAGTACCTACACTTCTCTACCCTACATTGTAGTCAACACATTGTCTACCCGTGCAAATCCGGGACGGGCCGCTAGTCTATCATAAAATGTTTGCATATTTACAGGATATTTGATAAATGTATGCGAATGTTTAGAAAAATATTTAAAATCAACAAATCAATTAATTTTACCAAAATAAGGATACGTTTATGTTATCCGGGCACAAATCTCGCCAATAGCATTTTTTTCGTCAAAAGCAGATTTTATTTTTCGCATAAATAAATTAGAAACAGTGATTTATATAAAAAATAACTGAAACAAAATTTTAAAAAAAGCAACGTTTATTGCCTGTTTAATTTTTTTTTTCATAGTCCACAGTAAACTGTTAAATAACATGACGTATCGTAAAAATATTTTTAAAATAGTCACTAAAATACGTTGCGACCTTAAAAGAATAAATATTTTATTTTGCGATTTATTATATAAACCAACTGAAAAACAAACCAGATTACAATAATGAAGTTGAATTTTCATCAAGCCGCATTCAATAAAACAAGCCAATTGGCGACATTAGTCAGACTTCAGTTTTTGTGCAGAGTTGCTGCGTGTTCTAGCAATTGACTTCACACATTAAATGCAACATTAAATTTGTAACTAATATTAAAAAAAAAAAGTTTTCGCCAAATTGGCGGGATAAAAAATCGCGCCTACGTGGTGCGTATATGACATCTGTGCCCAAATGGGCTTGCCTATTATTATATTACGTATGCCACGATTACCACATAGGATTCTCTTTTCATACAAATGTGGCAATAAATTGCGCCATGGAGACAAATTACCCTATAATCAATATTTTTTTTCTTCTATATTAAACACTCGTGCATTTTTGTAACAGGGAAATATTTTTTCAACATTATAAATTTCAAAATTGCAATTTGGCAATGTTAACATGTATTTCTAAATTTTATTATCCATCGTAAATCTTGTTTATTTCTATTTTCGTATTCAAATTATTTTTTTTTTGTTTTTGTTTTCATGGAAATTATTCAACTAGGTGACAGGGTATCGATTCCTCATAAAAATGTCAAAGGTGAAATTGCTTTCATTGGAAAAACTCATTTCGCCAAAGATATATGGTTTGGCATAATTTTGGACGATCCTATCGGAAAACACAATGGGACTGTAGACAATAAGTGCTACTTTAAATGCGCAAGAAACCATGGTATGTTCATAAAAGCTAGCTATTTTGAGAGAGAAGGCATTGACAATAACAGTGCAGTAGATAAACATTGTGGTGGCTTGCTTCCGAAAAGAATTAAATATCCAAACTATCTGAAAACTGGCTCTGAACAGGAAAAAGAAACATCTAAGAGTACCACCAATTGCAAAAATGACCCACTCTCTCAAAATAAAAACTTCGATATTCTGGATGGAGACAATATAAGCAATACTGGGGACAACAATACAGAATCAACTAAAATAACTGAATGTGGAGATGAAAATGTTTCTGATGAGAAAAAAGTACAGTTCGTTAGGAGATATCCCAACTATCTAAAAGCAAGTTCCAAGCTAACAAGCAGTCATTTCTGTTTATACAGAGGTAAAGATGATAAGACATATCATGAAGTTGCTGTTGGTGAGAAAGTTGCACGTATTACTGACAAAAAATTAGCAGAAAGAAACGGTAGTCAAAATAAAGACGAAAATGAATCTCCAAAAAAGATCAAATATCCAAATTATCTTAAAGCTAGTTCGAAGTTAGCTCGGAAACAATTTTGTCGTGCAAAAAACAACGATGTAAACGATGATGGAATAAAAGATGCTTCTGAAAAAACTGAAATGCAGACTTCAAAAGAATATGGAGATAGCAACGTTACTTCCGATAATCCCAATGCATGTCTAATCAAATATCCATATCTCCGAAGGACTTTCTGTAACCTTAAATCAAACCATTCATGTGGAACAAAAAGAACTGAAATGAGAGAGACAAAATCACTGCCAAAGAAAGAAGACAACGAAATTCCAAACAGTGATCTTGTCCAAGACACTCGTGTCGAAAATTCGGAAATAGAAGAGTTCAAACGTGAAAATGAAAACTTGAAGAGAAAGCTGGAAAGCGCGGAAGTATCTCTACAAGAAGCTCTCAACAAATATAATGAAGCGCAGGCGGAAATTAAGCATTTGAAATTCGACAATAGGTGCCAAAGAAAACAAATTAAGTTCCAAAAAAATCATTTGAAACTACTAAAGATGAGCCAAGGGAATTATCTTGGTATACACAGCAAAACAACGAAACAAAAGAACATTGGTGAAATTTTAAAAAGTACTCTGTACGAACATGTTAGTAATTATACAAATACTTCCGATGCGAAACTCAATTTAGAAAGCATCAAAGCCACACAGCATGTTATTGAATTAGAGGAGAAAAATAGAGTAATGTTAGAAGGACTAGTAGAACTAAGGGATTTTTTAAAAACGCAATGTGCATCTCAAACCATCGAACTAAAGCCTTTGAATTCTGACAGCCATGCTCGCTTCCCGTATAGAAATATCAGAAAAAGGACTTTTCCAGAATCATTTGGTTTGCCTCCTGCCTTAAATCCCAATATGTGCACCACCGGGCAATCAGAAGCACAACTCAGAGAACATTCGGAAATGCTGCGGGAAATGACAGAATTCAACAAAATGCTGACAGAAAAGAGAGAAAATGTAGAGAATTGGGAAGGAATAAATTTAGCATCCATAGAAGGGGGAAATTTACTCTCAAAATTTGATTTAAATAACTCAAATCATCCAGCTAGTCAATCAGTTCAAAATTTTCCAACTAGATCAAATTTTGATATCAATATTAAAAATTATGTAGACTCCTCAAAACATGAAATGGATTCAAGAGCATTTCAAAATTCCTCAACTTTCAAGAAAAATGGCATTCAGAATAATTATGAAGTAGAAATCGCCCGAAATTCGCATCATTTTCTTCCTATAACAACTGATAGGGAAAAAAAGACTAACATGTATCATGTTAGAGAAGATGAAATGCCTCTTGGATCAGTCGAAAGTATAGATACATTGATCCATCAAATGTCAACTGAAGATTTGGTTTATGATGAAGATGCTTCTTTTTCAAATACTACTTTAATCGAAGAAGATGTATTTGGAAAAGACATTGAATATTTTGAATCTGGAGAAAATTCCACCTCAAAGAAATCAGAAGTACATCCAGGTTTTTCCGAGAATCTAAGTGGCGACAGTCCCATGGTGTTGCCCAAATCGAAGAGATCCGACAGTAAAGTTCCTGTTTGTACTGGACTGTGGCAAAGACGCGAAATGAGATTAATCAATAAATGAAAATCTCTGAATTTCTGACGACGACAGTTCAATAAATTAATCAACTCAATTTTAGTTTGTGTTAATTAACTGTTTGGAGAAAACAAATGCGCTATCAAATGTCACGAAACTCTGAAAAAAGTAAAAAAAAAAAAAAAAAAAAAAAAAAGTAAGATAAAAAGCCGCCAAATTTCAGTGATAAGCATTTCAGTCCGAGAGGCAGCGTTACGATTTTCCAACCAATTTTAGCACCGATGGTTTTTGTATACATATGATAGTTGCCGAAACGTCAGTGAAGGCTTACTGTTGAGACCCGAAAAGTTTTTGGTTTCTGTCTGTCTGTTTGTCTGTTTGTCTGTCTGTTTGTCTGTCTGTCTGTCTGTTCCGCGATAACAGCCGTAAAAATGATCCGATAAGGTTGATTTTTGGTCGGTATGTTGGTGAGATACCCGGAATTAGCTGTATAGTTTTTGGTATTAGCTGTCGTTAAATTTGGCTCATTCGTTCGAAAAATAGAGAACATTTCTTTTTAAATCATAATGCTTTCCTATGGGACTGCAGACGATTTTCAAATTTCATTTTTAACTGAAATGGAAATCGCATATTTGAATAATGGATTTCAACGTAAAATTATGGATGTTGATTTTCGATATGGAGGTTTTAAATATATTCAATAATTTTGAAAAATTGACGATACATTTATTAGAATTGAGATATTAATTGTTTAAATGATTGGAATTTTTTTTGCATCTGTTCCGGAAATATAAAACTTTTATTTTCATGTTTTTTACAAATTTTAAAATGCATTTTTTTTTACTTTTCTCTTTAATTTATCAGTTGCCTAGCAACGATATTTCAAAGAAGATAAAAATAATAAAAGCAACACGCACTATTTTGTTCCAATAATTTATTAGCAAAATAAATTATTTTTGTATTCTATTGACATAAATGAAGAATTTATTTTAATACAAGTTTTTTTTTTTTTTTTAATCTAAAAAGTTACAAGAATAAGAAGTTCATAAGAATTTCAGAATATCATTGCATAAACCGTGTTTAATTTAACGTTTCTAATTTCTGAAACCTCCGAAGAATTGTATATGCCTGTAAATATGTATGCAATAGAAAAAAATTAAATTGCGGATTGTAAGATGCTAAATAATATGAAAAGTGAGATTAAAAAACAGTGACTTGAGCTGACGTTGAGGCTCCTGATCTGCAGATTTACTAGTATACATATGATAGATTAGATAAGGCCGATAACAGTTGTCATATCAACATCGCACAGACCACTGCCATGTTAAATGTATGACAACCCGATTACTGATGATGCCCCGAGTCACGGTAACAACAGTAATAGGTTTGCCATACTTTTAACATTGTGGCGAGTTGTGCGATATTGCTATGGTAACACCCACCCCACAGCTGGTGCGCCAACTGACAGGCAGTCTCGTTATTTGCACCATCTAATATTATATACCAAATTCATAGATGCTAACATTGGTTGCAAAAATTGTGACGCTGTTTCCCGGACAATTTCCATTTTGGCTGTTGAGGAGAGATGAATCCTTTCAAACAACTTCTACCTATTATCAGAGTGCCATTTTTGCACGATTTCTGGAATCCGCCCAAGTTTAAAACAGTGGCCTCTGATAGTGCCTTTGCAGAAATCAGTGTAGTATAAATCTTAATTTGAGAAATCTTATAAAATCGAGGCAGTCGCCAAATTGGTATTATTTAACTATATTTCATGCTGTGTGATTAACCGGAGGTGGGGAGATTTTCTGTTAAATACTGGATAGTTTACGAGAAAACTCCTGTAATCAGACCTACATCCAATTTGCTGATTTTATGGAGCGTCGTTTGGCGCAAAATTAAATACATTGCTGTAACCAAATTTTCGTTTGTTTGATTTTTAATGAAGCAAACATTTGGTGATGATTATTTTTTCGTTTATCATTGATGCAAAGCTTGACTGTAGACCCGGAATATTAGACTAATTTACTGAATCTATTGGTAAGCATTTTAATAAATCTTAGTTCATTTAGGGCTAAAGTATCGTAATCATGTTCACCAGCCAAAGTTGTTCAAGGTTCAGGTTCAGGGACTTTAATCTGTATCTAATTTTTATCAAAATATAGATTGCTCGTTTCAATAACCTTCAAAAATCCGAATTCTCAAGACCCAAAATTTGGCAAAAATCTAAGTTGGGGAAAACTTGAATCTATCCCGTTTACGTCTAACATCTGAATGTTATATTCAAATCCATTACTCTCTTGGCATATCCATAATAATTTCAATAATTTCGTGCATTAATATATATATATATATATATATGTGTGTGTGTGTGTGTGTGTGTATATATATATATATATATATACACTGCTCAAAACAATTAAAGGATATTTGAAGTTTTATGTAAAATAAAGATATAAACGAAATTTTTTTGCCGAAAATAGAAGAAGAGAATCACAAATGCAAATTTTTCTGGTTTTCAAACTGTGGAGTATGCAAATTTTGAGTTCGACGTCAAAAACTTCGCTTCAGCGGCAGCGAATGAAATTTGACTTTCAACTGGATAAAAGAGAATGAAGACAAGGATGATCGGCATTCAGTGATTGCTTTGTTTCGATGAGTACGATGTCTCAGCGAAGTCATTTGACAGATTCAGAAGCTTGGAGAATTGTTGGTAGGTTAGAAGGGGGCCAAACTCAAGACGAAGTAGCATTGGAGTGTCACAAAGTGTCATTTCCAGGATCTGGAACCGTTTTTTGGAGAGTGGATGTGCAGGCCGAAGACCAGGGCAAGGTCGTAGACGGGCAACAACGCCCAATGAAGATCGGTATTTAGCGTTAACAGCTCGGAGACACCGAAACATGAACGCTACTCTTCTCCAACAACACCTTCGCTCGGCTACAGGCACCACGATTTCAACTCAGACTGTCCGAAACCGGCTCCATGCTGTAGGTCTGTATGCTCGCCGACCGATGGTATGTGTTAGATTAACATCAAGGCATCGTCGCGACCGCAGGGAGTGGGCAACCGAGCATGTCAACTGGAGGAGAAATGAATGGAGCAATATTCTGTTTTCTGACGAGTCCCGTTTTTCTGTGCATCCGGATAGTAGGCGTATTTTCATCTGGAGGGACCGTGGCAGTAGGAATAATCCTGCGTTCGTGCACGAAAGTGTCAGATTTGGCGGTGGAGGAGTGTTGGTGTATGGTGGCATCTCCATTGACGGGTGCACTGACCTCTACATCATTCGATATGGAGCTCTGACTGGTCGCCGATATAGGGATGAGATCCTCAGACCTATTGTAGTCCCTTACGCTGCAGCAATCGGAGATAACTTCATTTTAATGGACGATAACTGCAGGCCACATCGTGCAAACCTGGTGGAGAATTTCCTTTTCGAGGAAGGAATCGTTCGAATGGAATGGCCAGCGTGTTCTCCAGACATGAATCCAATCGAGCACGTTTGGGACGCTCTAGGAAGACGAGTTTCTGGCCGCCAACAACCCCCACAAACTCTCCAAGAACTGGAAAGAGCTCTTCTGGAAGAGTGGGGCAGAATACCCCAACTCATCATTAATAGCCTCATTGAGTCCATGCCTCAAAGGTGTTCAACGTTGCTGGCCGCCCGTGGAAACCATACCGCCTAATACTGAAAATGATTTTCTTTGAAGAAAACACCTTTTCTTAATCTTTTTTTCTCATATGCACAAATTGTGTTTTTTTCCTTTTGTACACAAATGCGCAATAAAATGCATTTTTTCTGCCAAACATGTGTAATTTATTCTCATATAACCTACTATTTCTGTCGACCATGTATCAATCAGCTAAAAAGTTTCCCAGATACAAAATCCACCTAAAACTGCAATATCCTTTAATTGTTTTGAGCTGTGTATATTAACGAACGAAATTATTGAACATGTACCATTTTATCGTATACCTGCCAAAACTGTGTTAAAATTTTAAAGTAACTCTTTTAAATGTAACTCTTTTAAAGATACTTCGATTTAAAATGTGCTTCCCTTATAATGTGGGAGGCTGCAACATTTTTTAGTTAACCATTTCATACAAGCTGATCTTCAAATATGGAATTAATCTTACTTAATCAATCACGGAAGCAGCTGTGGATGCGGCTTTAGGGGCAGCAACATCGCAAGTCAAAGCGAAAAGAACAGGATATTGATTACAAATGCTATCCATAATCGAGCTCATTTTAATTTCGCTTAGACTGCGTGATGTTGCGGTCTCCGTAGCCGCATCCACTGCTGTCGTGACAGTTAAATGATGTTTTTGTGATTGATTAACCTTTTGAAGGGTGGCGGTACATTACTTATACTACTTAAATGCAATCAAAATTTGTACCAAAATTGTTGAATAAAATTTTACTTTTACAATGTACGTGAAAAGAAGTTGTTTATAACTTCTTGCATCTCTTTACTGTCAAATGAAATTTGTCGAAAATTGTGGTATGATTTCAACATTACAGATACGTAATTACTTGCCAATGAAAGGATTAAGTAAGATTAATTACATATTTGAAGATCAGCTTGTAAGGAATGGTTAACTAAAAAATGTTGCTGCTTCCCGGACTATTACATTCAATGCGCTATGAATAACAGTGATGAATAACTTATTAACCCCTTCGGGACCGGCGGCTTTTACACAAATTTTATTCGGTTGGCACCACTTTTTTTAAAAAAGCTACCTTTACTTAAACTATCACAAAAATGCTCTAATTAGAGAAAGCAAACATTACTTTTATTTTTTACTGGTGCCTAAAACAAATTCTGTATGCTCTTTTTGAGGGTGAATATACAGGGTGAATCTAAACTCTTGGGCAAAACTTTAAGGGGTGATAGTACACATCAAGACAAACAATATTAAATAGGAAACTAAGGGTCCCAAACGTCTTCCGAAGGAGATAGGTGCCATTAAAGTTTAGGGTCCAAAATTTCAAATGATTATAAAAAACGGAAAAATTGATCGATTCGTTTGCAGTTTTCACTAAAACTATTCATTATGTCAGTATTTTCTTAAATTTTTTTTTTAAAGAAAAAGTTTTAAAAATGTCGATAGAGGGCGCTTTAGACTTTGGAGTAACGAACAGCTATTTTTTACGTTATTTTTTGTATCTGATTAAATGTTTTCAAAAGCTTAGACTTAAACTTAAATTTTGAGCTCAAAATCTGAATCGTTGAGAGTGGTTAAGTAGCGCAAACTGAACTGTGTTCAGGAGTTGAAATTTGAACCCCCCCCCCCCCCCTGAACACAGTTCAGTTATTCCCGATCTTGGTGTCGTAGACCAGGCAGAAACTACTACCCCCTACACGTAAAATAAACGATGGAGGGATGACAAAATTAAATTAAAAAAAAAATTAAATAAATTTTAAAGATAAAGTTTAAAAGTGCCGATAGAGGGCGTTTTAGACTTCGGACCGGAGTAATGAACAACTATTTTTTACCGTCGACTCCGACGAGGACCTGGTTGCGATGATTGCCGTCGTAGCAGGCGATATCCGGGAGATGCCCGGGGTCTGAACTCCAAATCGGAATCCAAATCGGTTTATAAATACAAGCAATGCGTTATGGTTAATCTTGGTCACGATCGGTGAAAATATACGGAAATTGCTTTCTTCTAGATGGCTGCAATAGGCAGCTTCTTACTTTCTTGTAATGAAAGCTACTTAATAAAATAAATAAAATATAAAATTTATCAACTCAAAATATATGAGTATACTGATTGTGGCGATATAGAACTATGGTTCAAATTCTGTCTTTTCATTGACAGATTGTAGACAAAATACGGGTCGAACACATGTTACAGAAAAATTATTTTTAATATAAAGTTTTTTTTTTTTTTTTAAATCGCTTAACAATGAGAGTTTAGATATTTAACATTTAGTTTCACATCGCTCACCATTCAATTTAGAGAGAATGACGTACATTTCTAAGCAAACGTGGCAGAGAAAACGGGCAGAGCATGTAGTTTATATTGCAAGAATGTGAATTTTAGATTTTCTTACTTTATCACTAAAATAAACAAATAAATAAAAGTAGAGCAATATCTTATGGTTAATCTTGCAGTATTAGGTACATACACAAATGGCGTAATTTGAGCAATTGTGACTTGGCGTAAAAGTTCTTTTATCTTTTTAATCTTTAATGTCATTTAAATTCACTTTAAAGTACATTGTATAGCCATGATGGCAACACTTGGAACTGGACCCAATTACGAAAGATTAATCAATCATATTTTAAAATCTATACTAATAAAAGAAAGTTTCGCTCTGTGTGTTTGTTTGTTTGTCTGCGATGGCTAGCAAAATCTAGCCCACCTAGAAGTTTGAAAATTTAGGTGTGGATAGTCCAAGGTCTGGCCATGTGCATCTGAGTCTTAGAATTTTAATATTTTGATAATTACCCAACAAATTAATTATAATCTCATTAAACATCATATTGAAAATGCCATCTTTTAAATCAAAATGGCTAAAGAAAAGAACAGCTGTTCTGGATTTGCAACGGTGCCTCCGAGATCACGCTGTGTGTTTTCTCAACCACACAAGTTGAGAAAACACACAGCGTGATCTCGGAGGCCCCGATTTGCAAGCGGAAATGAACGAATTCGAAATTATTTTACTAATTAGTGAATTTTAAGAAAACTAATTAAGATATCAATTTGAAAATTTCTGAGCGTATGTAAAAAAAAAATTATGCACCCGACTATGTGATTTTTGAAAAAATCGGCCGGTATTTTTTCGTAATTTATGCAAAAAACTGCCAAAAATCTGCCGGCGCCATTGAAAACAATCCCAGAAAGTTTCAGACAGGGATCTGCTTTCATTAAAAACTGAACTACAAAGATATCTGTTTCTCTGGCCGATCCCTCCATTTAGTTTGCGAAAATGAAAGAAAATAATTGCCAATTTTTACTAATGAACAAAGATTTAGATAACCAATTAAGATATAGATTTGAAAGTGAAGATGGGAAGGGGTGTCATCTGCCGGCTATTTTAGCGTAGCGTCTTCGTTATGTTATAATTATCAGAAAAAATTAATTCTATTTTTAATGATCGCGTTAATGTAGATGAGGTTCTTGAGAGATGAGAATGGTTTTCTTGAACAAATCATTCGTTATATTTGCGGGTATGGGGAGGGAGGGGGTTAACGCCTTGCTCTGAGATTGCTATTATCTCGGGCCCGGGCAGCGCCGGGCGGGTTAGCTAGTAAATAAATAAAACCCGAAAGAAAATGTTCAGTAGATAGTATTTTGAAATGAGTTAGTACTTTTTATGCTATAATATAGAATTTGTTTTTGGGAAATACATCACTAAACAGATATTGAAATGAATTGCAACTCACCTGATACCTTGGCTGGTATTCCATGCTCATAATTTTCATGTCCCTGGCCGCATCCTTGTTATGAATGCATCTGGAATCTGCGTAACGAATGAGCAAAACATGAGCATCGGATACGGACAGAAGTGGTATCCTGAAAAGAAAAACGCAAAACACTCTCTTTGACGTTTGAATACGATAAACAGCAGATGCAGGCAGAATAATAAAACAAGTGGGTAAGTGTGATCGAAAATCGCTCAAAGGGTTTCGTTTAATATTCCTTTCAAAACACTTTATCCTTTCTTTAATAAATTCAAACAAATTTCATTTAGCAACAAAACAACAACAAAAAAAAGGTCGTGTTTTTTATAAAGTGAAAATTTACCTGTCTATTTTTTCGTTTTTTCGAATATCTAAACCAGCCGGATAGCGGGCCAAGCCCGCTATTATATTCTGTCATAATAATATTCGTTATACGGACTAAATGCAATATTTAAAAAAATGATTTCAAAATTAAACAAATTGTACACCTTCAAAATGTTAAAATATGCAAATATTTCCATAATCGGATTTTTATCACGATTCAATATGTTTCTCAAACTCATATATTTACTATTCTCTACTATTTATATTGATACTCGCTTTGTATTACTCTCAAACATTTGAAAAATTCGTTAAACCTCCCATATGACGTCAGATTTTCTTTTTAATTCTCTAATGACGTGATATTAATCTGCTTTGTGTACATCCACATACTCATACTCCTTGTATTATTGAGAAATCTTAGACATTTTCCGTTTTATTACGACTATGACGTCAATCAATTTTATTTCATATTTATCTTTTTTTCAATTGGAGAAACTTTTTTTTTCATTTTCATTTTTCACGTGGAAATCGTCTGATAGAAAATTAATTATTG
This sequence comes from Maratus michaelseni, assembly GCA_963931845.1. Lineage (NCBI taxonomy): Eukaryota > Metazoa > Arthropoda > Arachnida > Araneae > Salticidae > Maratus > Maratus michaelseni. The sequence continues at coordinate 169,778,052 of OZ007587.1, read as the reverse complement.
CAGAAAGAGTTTCATTGTGGATTTTAAATCTTTGCCATTTGCTATAACGAAAAATGTTTAAATTTAATGGGAAAAGGCTGTTAGAATTTTGGTTTTTTATCTCTATTTATTAAAATAATACGAATTTTTCAAATTTTAATATTTTGAGCTCTTTACAACTGGTATTCATCTATATACACGAAGTTTCAACTCTGTAAGTTATATAGTTTTTGAGAATGGCTCTGTGACGGACAAACAACGGAGCGGGAACTTGCTTGTTCTGATTCTTTAATTTTTTTCACCTTTAATTAAATTTTTTTAATTGTTTTTTAAATTATATCCTTTTTCTGATTCTTTAATCATTAGGTTGAAATTTTCACTCCTAATACAGTAATATTTGTTCTCAAAAACTTTACAACAATGTCATTTAAGTGTAATTATTATTGTTAACAATTTAATTGTAGTTATTATTAGTAACAATCTCTCCTATCCATGTGCGCAATCACACCAACACCGTAAGGACAGATTGTGCAAAATAACTTTATTGGTTTTATTACAACTGTTCTATTAAATTACAACATAACAACAAAATAGCAATGGAAATGCATAAACAAGTAATATAAAAATAAATTTTTTAAAGTCAATTCCTACTTAGGAAAACAATTTTTTTTTTTTTAATTTTAGTTACTTTTTATTAAATAATTACAATTAATATAAATATGTATATACGTATGGCAGAATCGCAATATTAAGTGGCAAAATAGAAATTCAATTTAATTAATATTTGAAAAAACTGTATTAACATCAAGTGTCATCCACTACAAGTGGATGAATAAAAAGTATTTTATTAACGATTGAAAATTTGAAAATATAAAACTAAAATTAATTAATTTAATTTAATTAAAAACATAAGTTGGAAATTGTACGTCAAACTTGACAAATGAGGTGCGTTCGTACTATAGCTAGTTATATACAATCCCTGGCCAAATTATTAGGCGCAATTGTTTTTATTATAATTTATTAAATATCTGGAAAGATACATGAGGAATTATCCTGAAACTTCAGTATAAAATAATGAATAAGCGCGAAATTCGCTGTTCCCAAAAGGAAGCAAAAAGATAAGGGGTTGTATCCAAATATACAATGAGAGACACTTCATTCTTATTATGTCAACTTTCATAAGCTAGTATATTTGGATACAGCCCCTTATCTTTTTGCTTCCTTTTGGGAACAGCGAATTTCGAGCTTATTCTATCGACGACTACTATCAGAAGTTTCAAGCTATGTTTTTGAGACTTTCATAAAAGTTGGTCTATACATTAAGCTAATATATTATGCACAGTATATTTTGATTGAATTCGCGCATGCGCAGTGAAACAATATTTAGTAAATCTGCTCATTTTTCATACAATTTTTATTATTTTTTAATTCTGATTGCAGGGTATTGTGTACAATTTTGTTTGTCATATTTTCTGAAAATAACTTGTTTTTATATTAAAAACTCTGCAAATTATAAGCAAAAAACTTGGTAAAATTTGGGACTGTTTTTATAAAAACGTGAATTTCTCTTTGATTATACATGCTATCTTCATAAAAATGAACCCACATTATTACAATAAGCCACTTAATCATAATCTACAGTTTGAATGCTTTTTGCAACATTAGTTTTTACAGGGTTATCCACAAGATATTCGTTTTTCTTCAATTTGTTGACGGCCCCTTATGGGGTTTCGGGAAAAAATCTTCGCGGAAATATATGACGTTTGTTATGTTGTTTACACTCCTGAAGTTTCAGGATAATTCCTCATGTATCTTTCCAGATATTTAATAAATTATAATAAAAACAACTGCGTCTAATAATTTGGCCAGGGACTGTAAATATTCAGATCTTGATGATTTTTAATTCCGTGAAATGAATTCGATATATTTCGTTTGCAAATTAATTTCTGTAACAAAATAAGTATCTCGATTTCTTGACGATTAAACCTCGGAAGCTCCTATAACAAGAAAGCACCTATTTTTATATAAATATAAAACTAAAATTAATTAATTAAATTTAACTAATGAATTAATATTTGAAAAAACTGTATTAACATAAAGTGTCATCCACTACAAGTTAAAAAAAAAATTATTTGAACTTGAGTGGATGGATAGAAAATATTTTATTAACGATTGAAAATTTGAACAAGATATATAAATATATAGAGAATGTGAGCTAATAGTAGGAATTTAAAAAAACAAATGAAGTAAAAATTATTCATGGATAGTTTAGCAAAAAATTAATATTTAGATTTTTTTTATTGTTATTCTTTTGAATTGTGTGCAGACTCTCCTAGCTTTACCTTACTTTTATTTTTTATTTGAATTCTATAAATTATTTTTATTATGTATATCAATATTTATTTATATCAAACTATCATTTATTTATTTCCTTTTTTAAAATAATAGAAGCTATTTCATTTAGTACGTAATTTTATTTTAATATTAAAACTAGGGGGCCTACCCACTGCGAGCTAAGCTCGCCAACCCCCGCTCAGACTTCGAGGCCTCTAAAAACATGACAGCGTGCTTTATTTTAAAAATATTAGTAAATCTGTAATTGGGTTGCCATGCTTTTATTGTTTTAATTGGGCCTTTTTTGATTATCATGGTCTCATACACAGCTGTTGCAACAACTGACGACTGTTTTCGGGATTGATAAGTAAAATCAATTACAACTTGAAAATCAGCTTGTATAAAATGGTTAGGTTTAAATTGTGGCTACCTCTCAGACTTTTATAACAACGATCTATATTCTATTCTTCCTTTGCGTTTATGGATGAGAAAAATTCCATCTGCTTGTGAATAACATTAAAATCCACGGTATTGAAAAGTACTATGTTATAGACATTTTCAGTAACAGGTCTTAATTTTCTCTCTATTTTAGTGCACCATCATGCATATTTCCATGCTATTTTAAATATGTAAATTATTTATTTTAATTAATATGTATATACGAATATTCTAATAATTATTTTTCATACAAAATTAATTAAATATTTTGTGCATGCATGCCTGCATTTATTCGGCATCAATTGATGAGATATTTAAACAAATTTGCTATCCGCGATAATTTTACACCATGTTATGTCACTTGAATACTCTCCATAAGAAAATCGGGTACTTTTCCAGTATAGGATCCTTTGCTTTTAGGTTTGGCGTAATTCGAGCTTCAAAAAAGGGATAGATTCGTTAATATACATAGATTTGTTGCCAAAAGTTATGAAAACAAACCGAATGAACTTTTGGTGCTTTTCTATTATAGAGGGCTTGACTCTTTTTTAAAATGCTTGGCGGAAAAAACCAAGCAATATATTCGTTTGAAATATCCGAATTAGTGATTTTATAAATTCGTTTAGTTAAATTTTACAAAAAAATAACAATATGATATCAATAAATAATAATTACTATTGATTCCTTTTTCCTCTTTTCTTTTGCGTTTGCATAAATGACGTCATTTGGACAAATTTATTCAAAATATTTTCAGTTTATAAATTAAATTAAATGCTAACAGACGATTGAATCCTGACGATAGAAATGTGATTTTTTTTTCAAATTTTCCATAGAAAACATAATTTAATCACAATCTTGTCTTCATTATCGATTGAAATAAAAGATAAATTCAATTTCAATTTGAAAATGACGAATAAAAAGAAATCAATAATCCCTATCGGGATCCTTTTCAATTGTTTTCCCTTTTTTGGCACAAAAAAACTGAGTAATTAGTTGCCATCATTACAGAAATGCATTAAAATTAGAAAAAAAATAATATCTCGAAAACTAAATCCAATTTTGAAAATTCTATTACCAGTTTTGACATCCGCGAATTTTTATGGACAATTGGTATTAGTTTCACCATCAAGCGTTTAATATTTTATTAAACATAGCCCTGAAACATAATCAGTCGTTCCATAAAATCGTTTCATAAAATCGTTTCATAAATTTGTTTCATAAAATCGTTTCACAAATTCGTTTCATTAGGATTTTATATATATAGGGTAGATAAAAAATTACGTGTTATTATTGCATGCTATTTGAAACTAATATTGAAAAACAAAGTTTTCGCCAAATTGGCGGTTGAAAAAAAATCGCGCCAACGTGGTGCGTATATGACATTTGTGCCGAATTTTGCCATAGGAATCTAAAAAATATATATATAAATAAAATAAATTAAATAAATAAATAAAATACAAGAAATTCGAAAAAAAAAAACCACTCACCGAAATGTCAACTATCAGTAAGTTTAAACAATAAAATTTACAACATATTAATGAAAACAGAAAAAAATAGTCTTGGATATTTATTTACATTACTAGAGGGCTCTGCCCCCTGCTCGCTACGTTCACCAACCACCGTTCTGATTTCACAGCCTCTTAAAACCTGGTAATGTATCCCGTTTTAAAAAGATGATGATGATGATATCACGAACGGCGACTTTCTTCTGTAATCAGGTTATAATGCTTTTTCATTTAACTGGTTATAATGCTTTTTCATTTAACTGGTTATAATGCTTTTTCATTTAATTCATCTTTTTTATTTTTAATATTCATGTGTAAACACAATTTTTATGACGTAATTTTCTTTATTTCCTGCTTTCAACACGTGACCATTTAATTATTATTTAAAACTTTCATTATTGTTTTTAATAGTCTCGCGCAAATACATTTTTTATTTGAGATAAAACATAATCCTTTGCGCTTATTTAGTAATTGGCAACAATATAAAAAAAATGACTTTTTCAATAAAAGATTTTTTACTCGATTTTTAAGGATTTTTTGAGTTTTTATTGTCCGACCGAGATAATTTTTTTAATTTCTGAAAGCTTGTTATATTTCGCGTCTGGTGGTATGATTTTCGAATCCGTAGGATAGCTAGAAAAAAAGTAATAGCTCCTCAAAAAAGTCCCTAGTAAAAAAGCGATGAGAACAACCCGGAATATCTACGCAGAATTTGATTGGTCCACTTCGTTTTTGGCTCAGTTCCAGATTACTTTTTTTTAATATAGAAGGATTTTTCTTAATTATCTCTCTCGGCTGGTGTGACGTCAGTTGAAACTGATCTTATTGTATGTAACTGTTCATCGCAACATTTTTCAATGCCTTTTCTTTTTTAATATCATGGTACTGCCGTTTAAGGATGCAATTGTTATTTTAATTAATGAAATAATTAATAAATCAGTGAAACATAATAAAAACGTCTCTGACGTCAAGTGAATGTGACGCCACATTCATGCATTTTTGGTGTTAAATCCTGTAGTTTGGCGATAGTTTTTTGTTATGAAAAGTGGTCGTCGGGGTAAAGGAGAAGTACCATATTGTTAATGATATTTTAACAATTTATTAGTTATTTGGTTATTTTAAAGGTAATTATTATACGTAAAAATATAGTGTTTAATTGAGAGAAAATATTATTTACGCTGTTTTAAAATTTGCAATAACAGGCAAAAGATTTGTCGAAACTAATTAATCTCTCTTGTAAATATAATTTTAATTGAAATTGTTTGGAAATATTGCTATTTGAGCATTTTAAATATGACGTAAGTTTCCCTACTTAATACTTTGAAAACGCTTAATAATTTAACTAGTAAATCTACAGATCTGCCTCAACGTCAGCTCTACAAATCATTGTTCATTAATCTCACTAATTTTTAATATAATCTGCATAATATTTGATAGCCTAAAATTAAATTTTTTAAAGTTATTTATACATTTATAAGAGTTTAAGATTTATTGAAAGTTCCAAAAATTTTAAAAGTATCAGATTAAACACAATTTTATGTCGGATAAATGATAAGATAAACTACTTATTACTGTATTTGTTTTTTCAGAATAAGATTACATATCTTCAGGGGGGCGGAGCCCCCCTGAACCACCCGTTGTCACTTTAATTTTATATTATCAATTTCCAGTAATTGTGTGCTTTCATTAATCGAGATATGTCTGAGTGCTTTTACTATTTTAATTTCATTAAATTAACCATCTCTTTGTAGGAGGTTTTATCCTGTCCTTAAAAGAATACTTACTTTTCAACAACTAAATATCATATGTTGCTGAAATTGAATGAAATTCCGTGTATTAAATATGCTTATACAAACGTAAATTTCTGTTATGAGACTTATATTCCATTATATTTCGTTTGGAAAGCCGATTTGATCATCTTTCTTTAGTAAGTTAAAATAAATTCTCATCTATTTCATTAGAAAAAGCATATTAAAAAATTAAATCACGCAAAAATTAGCTATTTTGTTAATAACATTTCGCGTCAAAATAATTCACTTGAATTTTCCTTTGTTGATATTCTTTGAAATATAGTTGCTTAGCAACCATTTAATGAAAGAAAGAAAGAAAATGCATTGGAATTTTTTGTAAAAAATGAGAAATTAAAATTTTCATATCTTTCAAATTAATGCGTAAAATTTCCCAATAATTTATACAATTAATTTAGAAATTCTATTAAATATATTGGGAAATTTTCAAAGCGATCAAATTAAATTAAGATATCTATTTCGTAAATTTAATATCCATAATTTAGCATTTACAATTATCCCAATGCGTCATTTTCTTTTCGCGGAATGTTAAAATTAAAAAAAATCGTCTGACTTCCCATTGTAAAGCATTATGACTTAAAATAAAATGTTCTATATTTTTCGAACGAATGAACCAAATTTAACCAAAAACTATACAGCTAATTCCGGGTACCTCGCCAAGATACCCACCAAAAATCAACCAATTCGGACCCTTTTTGTGGCAGTTATCGCGGAACAGACAGACAGACAGACAGAAAAACTTTTCGTGTCTCAACAGTGAGCCTCCACTGACGTTTCGGCAATTATTTCTCGTTTTAATATTTACGCGCAAGTATATTTTTTATTACTTAATTTTCTACATTTACTGCTTTTATCACGTGATCATTTAATTATTATTTTAAAGTTTTATTTCTCTTTTTAATAGTCGCGTGTAAATACATTTCTTAATTGAAAGAGAATATTATTACGTGCGCTATTTTACAAATTGGCAACAATTCAAATAATAGAATTTATGAAATATGAAGTAAATCTTCATCAAAATAATGAAAATTTTGAATAAAAAATTGAAATATAACCTGAAAAAATTACTCAAATTAAAAAAATAATTGCAGTCTGCACACCGCAAACTTGTCAAGTATATCCTTACAAATTATGGTTAAATTCCTGTGCATAGTTTTCGTTCTTATAAAACTTTTTTCAGAAAACTGTTTTGACCAACTTTGATTTTAAATATCTCTTAAAATAATTCTTTGATTTAAAAACTGTTTGCTTCAGCCTGTTTATCGAACATTTCTTTATAAAACTACCAATTTTTAAATTTTTATATGTACAGTAGAACTCCAATTATCCGAACTCCGACTATCCGAATCGCTGATTATCCGAATCGCTTTCAGAATTTCAGAAAAAAAATTAAGACGGAAACGTACTGTCTACGCACGCTATTGTCCTTCCCGAAGCTAGTGTAGGCGCAGTGGGAAGATTATTGGGATGATGAGTCACCGTCTCATAGTGCAGTTTGATTATTGGCTGTCGTCCGTCGCCAGGTAGCCGGCCCGGCCTACCTGTCACTGTTCGTTCTGATTAGTCAGTGAGTGTGACGTGACCTGCTAGTTGAATACTTGACCTGCTACTGTGACGGTACTCTTTCGCGTCGGTGCGTTATTTTGTTTGTGAGTGCGTTTCGTCGTTCACCATGCCTTCTAAACGAAAACGTGTTGTGTTATCGTTAGCGGATAAACTAAACATTATAGAGCAATCAGATAAAAGCGTTACGGATAAACAGTTGGCTGAGATGTACAGTGTTGGACAATCAATGATTTCAGACATTAAAAGGAGCAAATCTACACTTTTATACTTCATGTCAGTGTTTGAAAACGAAGATGGAAGTTCTTGAAAAAAAATCAATGAAGGCAGCAACAAACAAAGATGCAGAAGATGCCGTTTTCAAGTGGTTTTTGCAGCAACGTTCTATGGGAAACAAAATTTCGGGTCCGATTCTTTGTGAAAAAGCTAAGATCTTAGCTTAGAAGCTTGGTTTTTCTTTAAAATTAGTTTTTTTTTTTCTCCCATTTTCAACATACATACAATAATTAATTAAAATAGACCCTTTTTTTGGAAAAAATCCAATTATCCGAATTTTTGATTATCCGAATGGGGTCCGGTCCCAATTGATTCGGATAATTGGAGTTCTACTGTACTAGTTTTCTGGATATTAGTCCAGAAAGACTTCAAGGCACAAACTCTTCATTGACAGCGGCTGCGGCTGCGGCGGCGGGGTTTACTTTTTTTTTTTAATACTAGGGGGCTCTGCCCCCTACGAGCTGCGCTCGCCAACCCCCGTTCTGACACCGCATGATTTAAAAACACTCTGATTTGATCATCTCTAAAACGATTACGGAAGATTGTATTATAATTAAACAACCAGTGGCGATCTGCTGTAACAGGGTTTCCATTCATTTTCCTTTGACTGAGGGATTTTAAGGTCGAATCAACTGCTGTTGAAACAGATTACAACTGTAACTGTCACCAAAATATATGATTTAGCGCCAAACGTGCATAATCGTGGCGTCGCGTCACTTTCAGTTGACATCAGATGCGTTACATGAGTTAGTTTTTTCATCGGGGAATTTTTAATTCAACGCTTATTTGTCTTTTGATACTTCTCCATTACCCCGTCAATCAATTTTCATTAAAAAAAAAAAAAAAAAAAAAAAAAAAACTATCGTTAAACTGTAACACCAAATAAACAAATAGAAGAATTTTGACATTGGAAAGGAAATATTATTATTTACGCTGTTTTAAAATTTGCAATAATGGGTAAAAGATATGTCGAAATAAATTGATCTCTCATGAAAATATAATAATTAATTGAAATTGTTTGGAAATATTGTTTTTTTTTATCATTTTAAATGTGACGTGAATTTCCCTAGTTACTCGTATTTCTCTTTGTAATATTCACGCGCAAGTATATTTTTATTACGTAATTTTCTACATTTATTGCTTTTAACACGTGATCATTTAAATATTATTTTAAAGTTTTATTTCTGTTTTTAATAGTCTCGTGTAAATACATTTCTTAATTGAAAGGGAATCTTATTACGTGCGCTATTTTACAAATTGGCAACGGTTCAAATAATGGAATTTATGAAATATGAAATAAATCTTCGTCAAAATAATGAAAATTTTGAATAAAAAATTGGCAACGGTTCAAATAATGGAATTTATGAAATATGAAATAAATCTTCGTTAAAATAATGAAAAATTTGAATAAAAAATTGAAATATAACCTGAAAAAATTACTCAAATTAAAAAAGTGATTGCAGTCTGCACTTCGCAAACTTGTCAACTATATCCTTACAAATTATGGTTAAATTCCTGCGGATAGTTTTCGTTCCTATAAAACTTTTTTCAAAAAACTGTTTTGACGAACTTTGATTTTAAATATCTCTTAAAATAATTCTTCGGTTTAAAAACTGTTTGCTTCAGCGTGTTTATCGAACATTTCTTTATAAAACTACCAATTTTTAAAATTTTACGTGCAATAGTTTTCTAGATATTAGTCCAGAAAGACTTCAAGGCACAAAATCTTAATTGACAGCGGCGGCAGCGGTGGTTACTTTTTTTTAATATAGAGAGATAGAGTGATACAATATATTAATATAAAGAAGCCATTTACCTATTTTTATATTAGCCCAAAATGTGGCGCTGCTATGCAACATTTTTCACGATTTCCGCGATAGCTATATCTCATCATATTCATCATCATATATGAAAAATATTTCTCGTAGTGTCCATGTTTTTTTTTTTTTTTTTTTTTAAATGAGTCAAAGTTAAAATTTTTAAATTAATTTTCAAGTTGTTTTTTACACTATTTTACTTAACTTGATTAATGTATGTAAAGAAGAAATTTTGTAATGATTTTTCATTCACGTCCTGGTGCGCTAGATTTACACAATGCATTATGTATACAGCTGTGTTTCTGATGACAATACAATATTTTAATATTTTTAAAACCTTATTATGAATTATTAAATTAATTTTAAGACATTTTCCCGTTAGCCGATAGCAGGTCATAAATCGCCAAATATGGTTACAACTGTATACGAGTTACAACAGTAGTAGAAGAACAAGAGTTTCAGTCCAGCAGGAGCCGTGAGCGTGGTGGAGGTGGGTACCGGAAGTGAGTCTGGCAGTGGAAGCGGAAGTGATGAAAGATAAGACAGGAAGGGATGAAAGATAAGACAGGAAGTGAACCGGAAGTGTTGGAAGATAAGAGAGGAAGTGAAGTAGGGGAGGGCTTAATTTTTTTTAACCGATAAGGGAGAGAGGGGAGGGCTTATTTTTAGGGGGCTTAATTTTTTTTGCGAAAAATAAAGGGTTTTAATCAGATTCTTTCTTGTTAGGGAATTTTTTTTTTTTTTAAATTGGGGGCCCACCATAACCACCCGCTATGAAAACAATTCATAACGCCACATTTTTTTTTACCTATTCTTTTACACCAGTCATCTGTGAGAGACCTGTAACGAAATAAAAGGGTTTAATTATTATTATGCTTCAGCAAAGTCGAGTGGAGTTGAGGGGTAGGAACCCTGCTATAAAAATAATACCTGTAAAAGAAATATATATGTGCTACCTTTCGCGCTCTTCGACCTAACTGTTCAGAGTTTAACATGAAATTTACTTATAATTCACCTGCAAAAGAATTTTTTTCCCTTCTTTAAACATTAACTTAAATGTGAATGAGATTAAAATAGATGTGAGGGCTAAATTTTTAGAGAGTTAAAATGAAAATCCACTGAGGGTTGTGTTAAATAAAAGGAGATGATCGACTTTGACAGCATTTTTCTAAAAGTTTATTTATCGAAAAAGGAATCATACGTTTCGATTATATTTGTTAACTATTATAGTTTAACATTAAAAAGCAGGTAGACATTCACATCTTTAGCGCTCGTCGACCTAACTGTTCGGAATATTTTTCGAACCCATTATTTTTGACTTTATAAAAGTTTAATATAAAAAATTATTCTTTAAGTATTAACTGAAATGAGATTAAAATAGATGTAATGGCTAAATTTTTAAGTATTTAAAATGAAAATTGTGATAGCCATGTAAAGTAATGCGATTACTTTGCTTTATAAAAATCTAACACGAAGAAAAGCTGGTAGACGTTTACCTTTCACACTCGTCAACCTAACCGTTCGGAATTTTGTTTAAACTTCTCTCGAGTTCGTCGACCTAACCATTCAGAGTTTTCGTCGAAATCCTGTTATATATTAACTTACAATAGTTAACTTTTTTAAGGGAAGTTTAAATAACATACTTCCCAAAGTGTCTTAGAAAAATTTCAGAATTTATACACACATAAGAACCTCACCTATAGGTGCAAGGTTCTGATTTTAAAGCTACTAGACGTTGAAATTTAAACTTCTTGCGCTCGTCGACCTAACTGTTCGGAATTTTTTTTTTCGAACTTTGTGTCAATACGAGTTAGGATCCCTTAGAAAGACCTACATAGAGACACTTATCCCTAACGTAGATAATCATCCCTATATTTAACTAACCAGTTACAACACACAAGACATAATCGTTACATTCAGTTAATAAGTGATTTGACATGTAAAATATTAGATATAAAAACATATATGATATATACAACACACAAAACAAATTTAAAGATTTTTTCCCTACAATTTTTAACAAGAATTTAGCAATAATTTAACTTGAGAGCAGGTATTTTTTTTTTTTTTTTTTTTTTTTTAGAGTTATACGATTATAATAAATTTTAACCCTATTTTACTTAATACAACCAACATTTAAAAAAAAGAGAACGACATCTAGTTTTTTTAACGTCACATATTTGAATTATTAACCTATTTTAGTTAAAAGTATGATACTTAAATGATTTTATTTGAAAAATCAATTCAACATTTTAAAAGCAGTCGAAAGATTTTTGCTTTTGAAAAATAACTAACAGAATTTTTTAAAGCAGTAAGGTAGATGACACTAACTTTAAATTAACTTTTTATAGGTCACTTTAAATAAAATACATATTTTTTTTTATTAAAGAAAAATATAAACTACTCACACATTATTATGTTGCATTTTAACATAACTGAAATACTACAACCTTTCTGCTGACATGTGGTCACGGAGGAAATCTTTTCATATAGAAGGCAAAATAAGATAATGAATTGATAATCATGATTCGTTATGCATATGTTTAAACAGGAAATTATTTAAGACGTGTGATTAAGACCATTTTACATGGTATTACAGAATAAATCTTTTCACAGGATGCAAGATAAGATAATATAACGTAATGATTTAATAAACACGATTCGTTATGCATATTTTAAAACAGGAAATACATCCGTCAGATAACATTACTTTGTTTATATGAAGTGACCAAATACAAATTTTGCTGATAAGATTAATTTAATTTCGAAAATATTATTGACAGAACATTCAAATTTTACACAATATTTTTAAAAATTTAAATAAGGGAAATCAGAAAATTGTACACGATATTTTAAAAAATAAATAAATTAGGGAAGTTACAAAATGTTGTACACTCTTTTATTTAGAAAAAGAGAGCGGATATTTTGTTTTGAGTTATACGATTAAAATAAATTTTCATTATATTTGATTTTACACAACCAACATTTTCAAAAAAGAGAATGGAATCTAGTTTTTATAAATTAACGTACTTCAATTTTTCAAATACTTAACACCCCCTCTTTTGCTAGACTTTATACACATAAGACATAAAAGGTGTTTTCGAATACATCATTTAGAAATTAAGCGACTTGATAAGTAAAACATTATTTATAAAAGCAATACATACGAAAGTAATAAAGATTTTTACTTACAAATGTACGAACTTCTAATAGGTAACACTTTCTTAATCACTGTGCAAGAATTAAGTGGTGATTAAACTTATAACATTATATGATGAAATAATCACGTGACGTATATTTAAACCAATAAAATGTCAGTATTTTTAAACTAATACAAAGTTAGTATTTTTACACGAGCGCCCTCTATCATTATATAAATTTCAATGAAACGAGTTCATAACATTCTACTGCGACCTGATATCGTTGTAATAGGTTGTATTTTTCGTTAAGTTAGTTTTCATTTAAGTTATTATGGAACGAGTTATGAATTCTTATGTTGGTGATGTAACCAACTTGGAGTGTCAGCACTCATCACCAGAGTTAAATAATCAAGAGATGGATTCTACACTTTTATCTAAACAAGGACCCGTTTCGAATTGGGAAGTGAAACCCACCTCATCAGGACTAAAGAAACAGAAGTTATCTCATGTGTGTAAGATGTGTAACAAGGCATTTCCTCGAAAAGTTAACTTAGTGTTTCATATGAAATGTCATTTAAAGGAAAAGTCTTTTCGTTGTGAGGTGTGTGCTGAAGTTTTTTCGCGAAAGAGTGATTTACGTATGCATCAAAAGATTCACAAATCACCCAAACAATACAAGTGTGGGGATTGCAACGAACTGTTTTCAAGAATGTATGATTTATTAATTCATAAGAAGACCCATAAGACTCATAAACAACATTCATGTATAAAGTGTAGCGAAATGTTTGATTGTGAATCAGATTTAGTACAACATTGTGATACTTTTCATAAAGTTGTGAAATCACCCTATTCAAAAGATTTGTTATTTGAAAAAGTGAAGCATTTTAAAAGACAAAATGATGTGCGAAATATTTTTACTAAAACTATCATTGTATCCAATGAGATGAATCAAAAAGACTTTCATTCATTTTTTAACAGTATTCGAACGGATGTTTTAAACGAATTAAATTATCAATTGCAAATAAAAAAGTCAATAAAATGGTATGCAGCCGTTAAAGTGGATGTCTGTCGTGAATCACAGGATGGTAACTTAGAGAGAGCAACCCCCTTTTTCCTTTCCAAAAGTGAACTGGAATTAACAGACCAAAACATACAAGTGCATGTTGAGAATGCCTTTCTAAAGTTGTACAACGGCTTTGAAGATTTTACAGAACGTGTGTTTAATTGGACATTACAAAAAATTTTAAAATTAGAATTGATTACAGCTCAATATGACAGTCTTATTTGATTTGTATTATTTTAGATGAATAATAAATAGTTTGGTTGTGAAAAAAGTGTTATGTGTTTTCTCAAGCTTACACTGTGTGATGTTTGAACTAATGATGTATATTTCGATTGACTTAGACAAAATAGGAGTGTGTGTTGACATTTAAAAAGATTTTAACATGAGATAAGAGAGTTATAATTAAAACTGGACTTACCTAAAATTTTTTCAAGATAGTCTCGATATCCTTTCCATTACAATTGTTTTAAGGAAATAGAATTCAATTTTATTGCGAATAACACTTTGTTGTTAACATCACGTGGTTTGTCTTATCATAACTATGAGATAGATCACTTCCGATTAACATGATAACAAGAGTATAAAAATGACTAATGCAAACCGATTTTCCTGCCTAAACTTGTTATCAGCTTGCATGAGTGACTCATCTTTACTTGACCTATATCGCCACCAGCTTGTGATATTTCAAAACTTTGAAAATTTATCACATTTTAAGAATAAAACTTAAACATTTAAAAACTTTAAAAATTTGTGTTAGTGAAATTTGTTAGATTGACACAATTTAAAAATAAAACTTAAGCATTTGAAAACTTAATCATTTAAAAACTTTAAAATTTCGAGTTATAGAAATTTGTTGGATTGTCACATTTTCGAAAAAATCTGTTAAACATTTGAAATTGAAAAATCAACATATCATTTTCAAAGCAGTGAATAGATGTATACCTTTAAAAATTCGACTTAGTGGAATTTAGTAGTGAAATTTATTAACCTAACACACATGCTAAAAATAAAACTTTATGAAATTTTCCCATTTTTAAAATAAAACTTATTTAAAAAATAAAAAATAAATAAGCAACTATTAAACATTTTGAATGTCTTAGACAAAGTAGGAATAAATTTGTTGAAATTCTATAAAACATGAAAAATTTAATTACTTTTAAAGGAAATTTTACTTTTGGTGAAATAAACTCGAGGTATTTATTATATGTTACTTAAACTACATGAGAATTGATTGAAAATGTGTTACTTTTAATCACTCACAAGATAAGATATGATATTACAACATACACATAGGAATGACATAGGAATTATAGATGGGTTTTTCTCCCACACATGACGTCACTGATAACATATTTACTGATCAAGTCATAAAATCATAGTTTAGGGTAGGTTTTTAAGCACGAAGTTTAGTTGAGATTTAAGATATTTGAGAAATATAAACTACAACTTTGACTACTTTTTGAAATTTCCCCCTACATAAGAAAAAGAACATAGAAAAATAAAATGAAAAGTCGTATTTGAATGGAATCGAATTATTATCCTTTCACTTAACAGCTGAATGCGTCGGCAATTACATCACAAAGGCACTGATAACAACTGATTGAATATATTGTGTTTCTTTTTTAAGGTTAAATTGATTTAATATTCAAGTTATTTCTTAATGATACACTTAAAAACAATAAACTTAATTAGCATTCAAAAAGCAAACGAGCACATTATTGTGTAAAACAATCAAATGTTTTAAAAGTCACGAGTTAAAATTTGAAATGACTTAGAGTTTAAGTAGAATTTAGATGTGAACCTTTTAAAATGAAATAATAGTTTTTTGTATAGCCCTCTATCGGTGGGTAATAGAATTAAGAGATAATTAAAAGTTTTAACTTGAATTCGAACCCAGAACAAAAATTATTTTTCGGTTTTATAATTTAGGGTAGGTTTAACTGAGCAAGCCATGATATAACAGTATTTATAGACGATTTAAGATATTCGATAAAGGAAATCATCTAAATTTCTAATTTAATTGAAGGGTTTACTGCTTAAAGTACTACACGATGCATAGTTTTTTAATTAATTATATTTTTCGAAAGGTTAAATTGAATTATTGATAAACTTAGGATTTATGTTTAAAGTGAATAAATTTGATATGTTAGGTTCACTTAATAACAGAGGGTTGAATAAGTTATTTTTAATAAAAATAAAGTTTACTAAAAGTTTTTAAAGTTAAAAAAAAATGTAAGTTACGTTAAAAAAGTTAACAAAAATATAGTTTTAAGAAATTTAAAGTTTACAAAAAGTTTGAAAATCTCTATGTTAATTAAAATTAACTTTTTAATTTTAACTATTGAGAAACTATAATCTGTTTATCCTTGTAACCAACTGGTGCATATCAACTATCTGCACATATGCAGTAAAAACATACACTTTTAAATTATTTGCTAATTTTTATACAGCTCGATTACCTTTCAGAAACAAAACAGAATGAAATACTTACCAAAAAACACGTCAACGTCTTATACTTGCTTTCACTTAACTAATCTTTCTACGTTAGCTTTGCTAGGGGGCGCTGCAATCGCCGCTAGAGGCGCTACTAGTTTCCGGTTTGTGACGTAGTTTCCGGTTTGCGATAAGAACAAGGTTAAAATAAAACCCACGTGCATTCAGTTGGTGTTGTTTACCTGTACTTTGTTATAAGCCGTTTGCCTTCTCTTGTTCACTTATCACTCGCTTGTCCAGACTTGTTTCTATGCTGCACGCCTGTTTTGCTGACTCATCTCTTGCTTTAACTGTTTGGACTTGCCTGATGTGAACTATCTCAGGTCTTTTGTCATAGCTTGAATGTACTTTATGTCGATCACTTTAATATAAAAGTTATGTCCCAACTTACTTAAACTTTAATAAAAATATTATTTATTTATAAATTACATGAAATTCTTATTTTTCTAACACATTTACTAAGTCACTTTCGTTCAAAAATATGGTAAAACCCGATTTTAAATCGAAGTTTAGGATAAATTCCCCAAATTTTGTAACATTTTAGCACTAATAAGAAATATTGTAAACACCCTGTACATACAAGTTTTATAAAAATAATATTAAATTCCCCAAATTTTGTAACATTTTAGCACTAATAAGAAATATTGTAAACACCCTGTACATACAAGTTTTATAAAAATAATATTAAATTCCCCAAATTTTGTAACATTTTAGCACTAATAATAAATATTGTAAACGCCCTGTACATACAAGTTTTGTAAAAATAATATTACTTATAGCTAACTCGTTTAGTCCCATGATAAGAACCTTCAATATCGGTAAAATCAGTGTTAAACAAAAATGCAACCATAGGTTTAACCGTCTAATTACATGTCTTTACATATTATTTTAAAATGTAAAGCATTATAGCTGAACGAATGATATAAGTAATATTATTTTTACAAAACTTGTATGTACAGGGCGTTTACAATATTTATTATTAGTGCTAAAATGTTACAAAATTTGGGGAATTTAATATTATTTTTATAAAACTTGTATGTACAGGGTGTTTACAATATTTCTTATTAGTGCTAAAATGTTACAAAATTTGGGGAATTTAATATTATTTTTATAAAACTTGTATGTACAGGGTGTTTACAATATTTCTTATTAGTGCTAAAATGTTACAAAATTTGGGGAATTTATCCTAAACTTCGATTTAAAATCGGGTTTTACCATATTTTTGAACGAAAGTGACTTAGTAAATGTGTTAGAAAAATAAGAATTTCATGTAATTTATAAATAAATAATATTTTTATTAAAGTTTAAGTAAGTTGGGACATAACTTTTATATTAAAGTGATCGACATAAAGTACATTCAAGCTATGACAAAAGACCTGAGATAGTTCACATCAGGCAAGTCCAAACAGTTAAAGCAAGAGATGAGTCAGCAAAACAGGCGTGCAGCATAGAAACAAGTCTGGACAAGCGAGTGATAAGTGAACAAGAGAAGGCAAACGGCTTATAACAAAGTACAGGTAAACAACACCAACTGAATGCACGTGGGTTTTATTTTAACCTTGTTCTTATCGCAAACCGGAAACTACGTCACAAACCGGAAACTAGTAGCGCCTCTAGCGGCGATTGCAGCGCCCCCTAGCAAAGCTAACGTAGAAAGATTAGTTAAGTGAAAGCAAGTATAAGACGTTGACGTGTTTTTTGGTAAGTATTTCATTCTGTTTTGTTTCTGAAAGGTAATCGAGCTGTATAAAAATTAGCAAATAATTTAAAAGTGTATGTTTTTACTGCATATGTGCAGATAGTTGATATGCACCAGTTGGTTACAAGGATAAACAGATTATAGTTTCTCAATAGTTAAAATTAAAAAGTTAATTTTAATTAACATAGAGATTTTCAAACTTTTTGTAAACTTTAAATTTCTTAAAACTATATTTTTGTTAACTTTTTTAACGTAACTTACATTTTTTTTTAACTTTAAAAACTTTTAGTAAACTTTATTTTTATTAAAAATAACTTATTCAACCCTCTGTTATTAAGTGAACCTAACATATCAAATTTATTCACTTTAAACATAAATCCTAAGTTTATCAATAATTCAATTTAACCTTTCGAAAAATATAATTAATTAAAAAACTATGCATCGTGTAGTACTTTAAGCAGTAAACCCTTCAATTAAATTAGAAATTTAGATGATTTCCTTTATCGAATATCTTAAATCGTCTATAAATACTGTTATATCATGGCTTGCTCAGTTAAACCTACCCTAAATTATAAAACCGAAAAATAATTTTTGTTCTGGGTTCGAATTCAAGTTAAAACTTTTAATTATCTCTTAATTCTATTACCCACCGATAGAGGGCTATACAAAAAACTATTATTTCATTTTAAAAGGTTCACATCTAAATTCTACTTAAACTCTAAGTCATTTCAAATTTTAACTCGTGACTTTTAAAACATTTGATTGTTTTACACAATAATGTGCTCGTTTGCTTTTTGAATGCTAATTAAGTTTATTGTTTTTAAGTGTATCATTAAGAAATAACTTGAATATTAAATCAATTTAACCTTAAAAAAGAAACACAATATATTCAATCAGTTGTTATCAGTGCCTTTGTGATGTAATTGCCGACGCATTCAGCTGTTAAGTGAAAGGATAATAATTCGATTCCATTCAAATACGACTTTTCATTTTATTTTTCTATGTTCTTTTTCTTATGTAGGGGGAAATTTCAAAAAGTAGTCAAAGTTGTAGTTTATATTTCTCAAATATCTTAAATCTCAACTAAACTTCGTGCTTAAAAACCTACCCTAAACTATGATTTTATGACTTGATCAGTAAATATGTTATCAGTGACGTCATGTGTGGGAGAAAAACCCATCTATAATTCCTATGTCATTCCTATGTGTATGTTGTAATATCATATCTTATCTTGTGAGTGATTAAAAGTAACACATTTTCAATCAATTCTCATGTAGTTTAAGTAACATATAATAAATACCTCGAGTTTATTTCACCAAAAGTAAAATTCCCTTTAAAAGTAATTAAATTTTTCATGTTTTATAGAATTTCAACAAATTTATTCCTACTTTGTCTAAGACATTCAAAATGTTTAATAGTTGCTTATTTATTTTTTATTTTTTAAATAAGTTTTATTTTAAAAATGGGAAAATTTCATAAAGTTTTATTTTTAGCATGTGTGTTAGGTTAATAAATTTCACTACTAAATTCCACTAAGTCGAATTTTTAAAGGTATACATCTATTCACTGCTTTGAAAATGATATGTTGATTTTTCAATTTCAAATGTTTAACAGATTTTTTCGAAAATGTGACAATCCAACAAATTTCTATAACTCGAAATTTTAAAGTTTTTAAATGATTAAGTTTTCAAATGCTTAAGTTTTATTTTTAAATTGTGTCAATCTAACAAATTTCACTAACACAAATTTTTAAAGTTTTTAAATGTTTAAGTTTTATTCTTAAAATGTGATAAATTTTCAAAGTTTTGAAATATCACAAGCTGGTGGCGATATAGGTCAAGTAAAGATGAGTCACTCATGCAAGCTGATAACAAGTTTAGGCAGGAAAATCGGTTTGCATTAGTCATTTTTATACTCTTGTTATCATGTTAATCGGAAGTGATCTATCTCATAGTTATGATAAGACAAACCACGTGATGTTAACAACAAAGTGTTATTCGCAATAAAATTGAATTCTATTTCCTTAAAACAATTGTAATGGAAAGGATATCGAGACTATCTTGAAAAAATTTTAGGTAAGTCCAGTTTTAATTATAATTCTCTTATCTCATGTTAAAATCTTTTTAAATGTCAACACACACTCCTATTTTGTCTAAGTCAATCGAAATATACATCATTAGTTCAAACATCACACAGTGTAAGCTTGAGAAAACACATAACACTTTTTTCACAACCAAACTATTTATTATTCATCTAAAATAATACAAATCAAATAAGACTGTCATATTGAGCTGTAATCAATTCTAATTTTAAAATTTTTTGTAATGTCCAATTAAACACACGTTCTGTAAAATCTTCAAAGCCGTTGTACAACTTTAGAAAGGCATTCTCAACATGCACTTGTATGTTTTGGTCTGTTAATTCCAGTTCACTTTTGGAAAGGAAAAAGGGGGTTGCTCTCTCTAAGTTACCATCCTGTGATTCACGACAGACATCCACTTTAACGGCTGCATACCATTTTATTGACTTTTTTATTTGCAATTGATAATTTAATTCGTTTAAAACATCCGTTCGAATACTGTTAAAAAATGAATGAAAGTCTTTTTGATTCATTTCATTGGATACAATGATAGTTTTAGTAAAAATATTTCGCACATCATTTTGTCTTTTAAAATGCTTCACTTTTTCAAATAACAAATCTTTTGAATAGGGTGATTTCACAACTTTATGAAAAGTATCACAATGTTGTACTAAATCTGATTCACAATCAAACATTTCGCTACACTTTATACATGAATGTTTTTTATGAGTCTTATGGGTCTTCTTATGAATTAATAAATCATACATTCTTGAAAACAGTTCGTTGCAATCCCCACACTTGTATTGTTTGGGTGATTTGTGAATCTTTTGATGCATACGTAAATCACTCTTTCGCGAAAAAACTTCAGCACACACCTCACAACGAAAAGACTTTTCCTTTAAATGACATTTCATATGAAACACTAAGTTAACTTTTCGAGGAAATGCCTTGTTACACATCTTACACACATGAGATAACTTCTGTTTCTTTAGTCCTGATGAGGTGGGTTTCACTTCCCAATTCGAAACGGGTCCTTGTTTAGATAAAAGTGTAGAATCCATCTCTTGATTATTTAACTCTGGTGATGAGTGCTGACACTCCAAGTTGGTTACATCACCAACATAAGAATTCATAACTCGTTCCATAATAACTTAAATGAAAACTAACTTAACGAAAAATACAACCTATTACAACGATATCAGGTCGCAGTAGAATGTTATGAACTCGTTTCATTGAAATTTATATAATGATAGAGGGCGCTCGTGTAAAAATACTAACTTTGTATTAGTTTAAAAATACTGACATTTTATTGGTTTAAATATACGTCACGTGATTATTTCATCATATAATGTTATAAGTTTAATCACCACTTAATTCTTGCACAGTGATTAAGAAAGTGTTACCTATTAGAAGTTCGTACATTTGTAAGTAAAAATCTTTATTACTTTCGTATGTATTGCTTTTATAAATAATGTTTTACTTATCAAGTCGCTTAATTTCTAAACGATGTATTCGAAAACACCTTTTATGTCTTATGTGTATAAAGTCTAGCAAAAGAGGGGGTGTTAAGTATTTGAAAAATTGAAGTACGTTAATTTATAAAAACTAGATTCCATTCTCTTTTTTGAAAATGTTGGTTGTGTAAAATCAAATATAATGAAAATTTATTTTAATCGTATAACTCAAAACAAAATATCCGCTCTCTTTTTCTAAATAAAAGAGTGTACAACATTTTGTAACTTCCCTAATTTATTTATTTTTTAAAATATCGTGTACAATTTTCTGATTTCCCTTATTTAAATTTTTAAAAATATTGTGTAAAATTTGAATGTTCTGTCAATAATATTTTCGAAATTAAATTAATCTTATCAGCAAAATTTGTATTTGGTCACTTCATATAAACAAAGTAATGTTATCTGACGGATGTATTTCCTGTTTTAAAATATGCATAACGAATCGTGTTTATTAAATCATGACGTTATATTATCTTATCTTGCATCCTGTGAAAAGATTTATTCTGTAATACCATGTAAAATGGTCTTAATCACACGTCTTAAATAATTTCCTGTTTAAACATATGCATAACGAATCATGATTATCAATTCATTATCTTATTTTGCCTTCTATATGAAAAGATTTCCTCCGTGACCACATGTCAGCAGAAAGGTTGTAGTATTTCAGTTATGTTAAAATGCAACATAATAATGTGTGAGTAGTTTATATTTTTCTTTAATAAAAAAAAATATGTATTTTATTTAAAGTGACCTATAAAAAGTTAATTTAAAGTTAGTGTCATCTACCTTACTGCTTTAAAAAATTCTGTTAGTTATTTTTCAAAAGCAAAAATCTTTCGACTGCTTTTAAAATGTTGAATTGATTTTTCAAATAAAATCATTTAAGTATCATACTTTTAACTAAAATAGGTTAATAATTCAAATATGTGACGTTAAAAAAACTAGATGTCGTTCTCTTTTTTTTAAATGTTGGTTGTATTAAGTAAAATAGGGTTAAAATTTATTATAATCGTATAACTCTAAAAAAAAAAAAAAAAAAAAAAAAAAAATACCTGCTCTCAAGTTAAATTATTGCTAAATTCTTGTTAAAAATTGTAGGGAAAAAATCTTTAAATTTGTTTTGTGTGTTGTATATATCATATATGTTTTTATATCTAATATTTTACATGTCAAATCACTTATTAACTGAATGTAACGATTATGTCTTGTGTGTTGTAACTGGTTAGTTAAATATAGGGATGATTATCTACGTTAGGGATAAGTGTCTCTATGTAGGTCTTTCTAAGGGATCCTAACTCGTATTGACACAAAGTTCGAAAAAAAAAATTCCGAACAGTTAGGTCGACGAGCGCAAGAAGTTTAAATTTCAACGTCTAGTAGCTTTAAAATCAGAACCTTGCACCTATAGGTGAGGTTCTTATGTGTGTATAAATTCTGAAATTTTTCTAAGACACTTTGGGAAGTATGTTATTTAAACTTCCCTTAAAAAAGTTAACTATTGTAAGTTAATATATAACAGGATTTCGACGAAAACTCTGAATGGTTAGGTCGACGAACTCGAGAGAAGTTTAAACAAAATTCCGAACGGTTAGGTTGACGAGTGTGAAAGGTAAACGTCTACCAGCTTTTCTTCGTGTTAGATTTTTATAAAGCAAAGTAATCGCATTACTTTACATGGCTATCACAATTTTCATTTTAAATACTTAAAAATTTAGCCATTACATCTATTTTAATCTCATTTCAGTTAATACTTAAAGAATAATTTTTTATATTAAACTTTTATAAAGTCAAAATTAATGGGTTCGAAAAATATTCCGAACAGTTAGGTCGACGAGCGCTAAAGATGTGAATGTCTACCTGCTTTTTAATGTTAAACTATAATAGTTAACAAATATAATCGAAACGTATGATTCCTTTTTCGATAAATAAACTTTTAGAAAAATGCTGTCAAAGTCGATCATCTCCTTTTATTTAACACAACCCTCAGTGGATTTTCATTTTAACTCTCTAAAAATTTAGCCCTCACATCTATTTTAATCTCATTCACATTTAAGTTAATGTTTAAAGAAGGGAAAAAAAATTCTTTTGCAGGTGAATTATAAGTAAATTTCATGTTAAACTCTGAACAGTTAGGTCGAAGAGCGCGAAAGGTAGCACATATATATTTCTTTTACAGGTATTATTTTTATAGCAGGGTTCCTACCCCTCAACTCCACTCGACTTTGCTGAAGCATAATAATAATTAAACCCTTTTATTTCGTTACAGGTCTCTCACAGATGACTGGTGTAAAAGAATAAGTAAAAAAAAATGTGGCGTTATGAATTGTTTTCATAGCGGGTGGTTATGGTGGGCCCCCAATTTAAAAAAAAAAAAATTCCCTAACAAGAAAGAATCTGATTAAAACCCTTTATTTTTCGCAAAAAAAATTAAGCCCCCTAAAAATAAGCCCTCCCCTCTCTCCCTTATCGGTTAAAAAAAATTAAGCCCTCCCCTACTTCACTTCCTCTCTTATCTTCCAACACTTCCGGTTCACTTCCTGTCTTATCTTTCATCCCTTCCTGTCTTATCTTTCATCACTTCCGGTACCCACCTCCACCACGCTCACGGCTCCTGCTGGACTGAAACTCTTGTTCTTCTACTACTTACAACAATAATGGAGTTAATTATATACTCGCTAAAATATACCAACTGACTGTGAAACTGCAGCAATAAAATAGTTTAAGCACTAAAAATTTTAAAATAAAATATAAATAAAAAAAATAATGTAATATTATTTTGTTTAAAATACGGTTTAATTAATTAATAACTTACTATTAATCAAATTATGATTATACATTGAGAAGACAATTTAGAAATCCCGCATAGATAGTTTAAATAATGTTTTTTTTTTCCTTTCCGATTTCCATACCTTAAAAAAGAAACACATCAGAAATTATAATTGTCTTAATAAATTCACTAGTCTGCGCTTTCTACAAAGTATAAAACAAAGCGGTGCATTTTTCCTAATCGGGCCCACACCAAATTAGCACATTGTAACGCATTTTTTTTTTTTTTTTTTTTTTTTACAACATAAATTGCAATCATGAAATTAGGCATGATTTTTAGGAAACATTAAATGTTTTTTTTTTTTTAAATATTTAAATTTTTATTCTACAGCATACCAGAATATTTTAAATGCTAAACCTTCATCATATAGTTCTCTTATAATGAGACTAATTCTTCTAATAATACTAAACTATTCTAAAAAAAATCTAATAAGACTATTAGGGTCTTCAAAATAATATATTTCTCAAATTTTATTTAATGAGAGTTCATTATGATGTGTTTTAAATAATTAAGGATCTTAATTTCAAATAATTTTAAAAGATTTATTTTTCATAAATAAAAATATTAAGCAAAAAATGTGTTTTTATTTATTTTATTTTTGCATATATCACGGCATTTTATTATTATTTTTTAAATCTCAAACTAATAACATTTTTTAAACCTGATTCTTATAAAGTTATAGAGTAAGAAGAGTATAAACAAGTAATGTAATTTTTTTAAGTCAATTCCTACTTTTTAATCATAAATATATAAAATAAACCCGTGCAGCATTAATGTCCCACGTTATCTTTATTGAACATTATTTTATAATCATCGTTGCGGTATTTTATTTCTGTGGCATCACTCATTTGAGATACATCTTTCATTTCATTTATTAAAACAATGGGAGGAATTTTCTTCTCCTATTTAAAACTAAAATTAATTAATTAAATTTAATTAATGAATTAATATTTGAAAAAACTGTATTAACATAAAGTGTCATCCACTACAAGTTTTAAAAAAAATATTTGAACTTGAGTGGATGAATAGAAAATATTTTATTAAGGATTGAAAATTTGAACAAGATATATATAGAGAGAGTGTGAGCTAATAGTCGGAATTTAAAAAATACATCAATATAATGTCGCAGAAGAAAAATATTTAAATTGCATTTAATTTAATTTTTTTAATAACTTTTAAAATCGTACCAACAGAATTGTCTATTTCCTTGATAAAATTAGTTTGCTTTGGAAATTTAATAATAAATCGAAAATCTGTTATAAAGTATTGAAATAGAGAAAAAAAATTTGAATGAAAAGCCAGATCCTTTATAGAAAACAGCGAGAGTACACTCCCAATTATCCGACATTCATGCGGAACCAGGTGTGTGTCGGAAAATCGAAATCATTGCGCAAACGAAATCACATATTTATCACATACTGGAAAAAAAAAAAAAAAAAAAAAAAAAAAGTTGATTTTTCAGTATAATACTGGCACCCCAGCTCCCAGTATTTATAACGTGAAATTAATAGTAATAAACAGTAAAATAAGCAGTAATACACTGCCGCGCATGTAAGCTGTAAGTGTGCTGTAATAAATAACGATAATAAACAACTAGATAATAAATATCAAAACAAGAGCAAAAAATCATGCATCAGGCATTGATTATAAACACTGGACAACACTAACAGCATTAAGACATTTTATTTTTTCCATAGAATGAAATGAGATATTTAAAATAAGCAACTAAAAAAAAAAAACCCAACATAACTCAGTAAAAAGCCATTTTTAGCAATTATTGTTCATAACCAATAATGTATGTGAATTCTTTTGTGTAGCCTTGTATGCGATCTATGGAATTTATACACGCACCACGTAATACATTAAAAATTCCACCACAGCCGAAAACGCACACCCAACAATTATCGATCATAGTCAGTCCTGTGATCGAATTCTTTTGTGTGTCTCTGTAAATGAACGATAAATGCTATACACTCCATAATCTATAGGAAACATGTTGTAGTGTACTTCAGTAATTTCATTATGTTTGAAGCATCATAATATCATTTAAGCGATTTTTCCCTACATATCATAATGTGATTAAATTCTTTTGTGCGTCCCTGTAAACGAACTATAAGGGCTAGTTATTCTATACTCTTGAGAAAACATGTTGTAGCCCATCTCACAAGGAAGGTCTCCTTAAAGCGCATACTCAGAAAATTTTGAAAAAAAAAAATGCTAATGGTACTGCTCACGTACGTAACAAAGGATCAGTCAAACTTAGCTGCGGAATCCCAGTAGAAAATCTGCAAAAAATTAAAATATTTTGGCGCAAAAAGACGCATTTTGGCGAGCAACAATTTTCCCTCGTCAAATGCAAGCAATTTTAATGCATTTGAAAATTCCTGGTTAAATAAGTGTTTAAATGCAGTACTTTATTAATTTTAATTTAAACATTTACATAGTTTATTATTTTTTCTATAAGCATATATAATATATATAGTTGCTGAAGTTATTTAATTTTACACGATTTCACCGGCCGGATAAGTTTTAAGTATGTTTTAACAGTAACTACCCGATTAAGAACACTCTCATAATATATTTTGATATTGAATAAGTCGTTGTTTCCATGGCAAGAATACTTTTCTCTTGTTGTCTCCGACACTAATAATATCGAAGTGAAATTACGATTTTAATTTTTAGTTTAAAGCATTGTTAATCAGCTGAAATTTTGTTCTAAACCGTAGAATACGATCGTAATTTTCTTTATACATATAAATGTATATGGCAAAACCGTAGTTATAAAAGCGTATTTAAGTTCAATTTACTTAAACTAATTCAGAGTAGAAAAAGTTTTTTCTAAAAGAGTATTTATCATAAAAGCGTATTATTTTTTCGGGTCGCCAACCAGCAATAAATCGCCAAAACACGAAATGTTTTTTTTTTTTTTTTTTTTTTTTTTTTTTTTTTACGGACGTTATATTGAGGTTCCGCAGCAATTTTTTTATAAACACATATATCCTCCCGAGAAGAATATTCTGTATTTTTTTTTCGGAATTTTCTGAGTATGCGCATATGGAGACCTTTCTTTTTCAGTGATATAAATTAAATTCACTGTTTTTCAATATAGTAACATCAATAAAATTTCTCCGCAAACGATTTTCCACCACAGACCATAATGTAACAGAAACCTTTTGTGTGTCCCTGTAAACGAACTGTAAATGCTACATACTTCATTTTTAATACCGAACATTCTGGGGTAAATCTCAATAACATGTAAAAATTTCATGGCAATCCGAGTCTATTTATGGGATTTAGAGCACGGACAAACGGCAGACAGACAAATAGATGACAGACTAACCGAATTCATGAACACTATTCAACTACATTGGAAAGTGTATAAAAAAAAAAAAGAGATGGCTTTTTCGTGTTTATAGGCTTATTTTACGAGGAAACGACGAGGTGTGTTTCTGCTAAATGCAGCTGTGTATTTCATCTAAGCCACCTGAAACAGATGCGGATGCAAACTTAGTATGAGGAAAGAAAACGCTCCTTCCTTTATTCATCGCTATTAACATTCACATATACCACATTTCTAAACTTACTAATTACTCTTTGTGAATCAAAAGGAAGCTGTTCGATGTTCAGGGTAATCCTCAGTTTTAACTCTTTGACCAAGGACAGGCACATATGCATCCCAATGGCCGACAGCAGGCATGCCACTGGCGACTATTTTTATATTCTATGTATAAATGTATAACAAAGATGTTTTTTTTTTTTTAATGGTGCTATTGGAATTTTTAAAAAAATAGTCGCTAGTGGCAGCCCTGCTATTGATCAATGAGATGTATATTGTCCCGATTCGTAGTCAAAAGGGCGCCTTATCACAATGAACCTATATACAAAATTTGAAGCAAAATGGTTATTTCTATCAAGAGTTCTCGCGTTACGTACATACATACATGCATACATACATACGTACGTACATACGTACGTACACACAGAACCGGCGGACACATTAACTCTCAGGCTTTGATAGACTGTGAGCTAAAAAGTGTTTATAAATTCGGCCTGTCTGCCCGAGCTCTAACTCCCGTAAATGTAGTCCGATTGCTATGTAATTGATATATGTTATTGAGATTTACTATGGCATGTTCGATATTGAAAATGAAATGTGTAGCATTCATACTTCATTTACAGGGATACTCAAAAGAAATCTGTTCCATTATGGTATAGGGGGAAAATGTTTGCAGCGTATTTTAATGATGTTAAATTGATATGTATCACTGAGGTGGATAACAAGATGCTTACTGTTGAATAGGGTGTGCATAGCACTTATCATTCACACACAAAAGTGTTCGGTTATCGTACTGTCTAGAAGCGATAATTGCTGGAAGTGTGTCTTCAATTGAGGTGAAACTTTTTTAATTTAACTAATTTTTTGCATAAGAAAATGAAAAATTAAGTAATTATCCATCTGCAATATATATATATATATATATATATACAGGGTGATTTTTTTTAAAGTTGTGAAAGTAAAACCCTATAACAATAGAACCACTGATCCAAATGACATAAAATTTCACCAGTATGCTCCCAAATCAATGGGAATTTTTTAGGCTTGGTTAAAAAAAACTTAAAATCGCACCGACAGATGGCGCTGTACATGCAGTAAAGTCGGGAGACGAACTTGCGCCCGACACACGCACATTGGCGGTAAAGAGGTGAAGTATGCACACCTCGTGTTCATTTTTCTACGGAAATCCTCACAATGACTGCGCCATTGACGAACCGTGCGTTGTTAGTGAAACTGTATTATCAGAATAATGACAGCGCAGCAACTGTCCTTAGGGGATTTTGGACACTTAAGAATTTAAGTAAAGGTCCAATGACGACAGAGGGCCTATGGAAGATGGTTTCTCAAAGTACCTTCCATTGTTTTCCTCCCACAGACGATATTCTTTGTTTCTGCTACCTTACAGCGCCATCTGTCGGTGCGATTTTAAGTTTTTTTAACCATATCAAAAACATCCCCATTGCTTTGGGAGCATACTGGTGAAATTTCAGGTCACTTGTATCAGTGGTTCTTTTGTTATAGTGTTTTACTTTCACAACTTTAAAAAAAATCACCCTGTATAGTATATATATATATATATATATATATATATATATTCAGATTTAAAACCGGTGAATCCTTTTAAATCTGACGCTAAAAATAAAGATATGCTAAACCTTTCGGAAACAAACCGTAAAAAGAATCTCCTGTCGGAGATAAAAACACAAAAGGAGAAATAAATTATGCAGATATAAAGATTAAGTCTTGAAACTTACGTCTTTACGGGCTTGGGATCTGCATTTTCTTCAATATCTCCTTCAGTTATAACTGCAGAAATTGGAGGTGGCACAGTATCTGTAATAATAATAATAATAATAATGTATACATCAAATAAAGTTACGAATTTGTGATCAGTAATCAAATTCGAAAGATCATAAGTGTATCTTAATCTTGCCTTCAATAACAGGAACACTTCAAGAATAAAGGGCTGATAACAGTATTAAAATAAAAACATGTATTAAGAGTGAATAAGGGGGAGGGGGGAGATACAAAAAACTATGAAGGTAGCAGTGGACTTAATTTTTTTTTTTTTTTTATTGTTATGTTACGCCAAGAAAAAATTCTTCAAAAAAGTGTTATTTACCATAAATTCAATAAATATTTGAAAAATATACAGAAAACTTTAAAGGGGACAGTTGTACTTTAAAAAAAAATGTTTATATTATTTGTGTTATTACTCCAAAAGAAATTTTTTGAAAGAAGTGTTCTGTACCATGAAGTCAACAAGTAAAATATGAATAATAAAAATTGAAAAATATACAGAAAGCACACAAAAAACTTTCAATGGAATAGTGGAATTAAAAAAATATATATATTTTCCGTTATTTATATTATTCAAAACAAGAAATTCTTAAAAAAAAAACTTTTTTTTTCATTATTTATATTACTTTAACAAGAAAGTTTTCAAAGAAAGTGTTCGGTACCATGAAGTCTATAAATATTTGAAAAATATGCAGAAAACTTTTAAGGGAACAGCGGACATTAAAAAAATATTTTCTATTATTTATATTACTCCAAAAATAAATTCTTTCAAAGCAGTGTTCTGTACCATGAAGTCAATAAATATCTGAAAAATGTACAGGAATATATACAGAAAACTTTCAAGGGGACAGGGGTCTTTTTAAAAATATTTTTCATTATTTATATTACTCGAACAAGAAATACTTCTAAAAAGTATTATGATTATGTACCACAAAGTCAATAAATATTTGAAAACTATTTCAATTTAATGAAAAATTAAAAAGAAATAATAAAGCTTTTGTTATTATTATTATTAAAATCCTCTATACGTTCAAATTTTCCAACTAACATAGTTCATTTTTTCATTTTATTACTTAAAAAGAAAAAAAAGTGCATTGATTTTTAACACTTTCCAACATAATTGAAAAGTGTTTACTAATTCGTTTTGCCTGTCTGCTGTCTGTCCGTGCTCTGATTCATGTAAATATACTCGGATTTCAATTGATATATATTATTGAGGTTTCCTATGTCTTGCTTGGTATTGAAAATGAAGTGATGAGAAATAAATGAAGCATTTATAGTTCATTTACAGGGACACTCAAAAGAATTCCGTTACATTACGGTCTATGGGGAGAAATCGATTGCGGTGTACTATAACAATGTTACACCATTTCAAACATATTGAAATTGATATATATCACTGAGGTGCACTACAAGAGGCTTACTACAGAATATGCTATACGTATAGTATTCATCGTTCATTTACAGGGATACATAAAAGAATTCGGTTACAGTACTGTCTATCTATAATAATTGAATAATAATTGCTGGAAGTACGTTTTCAGCTGTGGTACGCGCTTTTAAATTTAACTCATTTTTTGTCTGTTACTTTGTGTATATGAATTCTATAGACCTTATACACGGTTACACAAAAGGTCTCGAGTACACGAGTTTTTATTGGCGGAATTTGCTGTAGTGGAATGTTTAACTGTGCTATGCGTTTCCTAAAAATTTTAATACTATGTAAGTACATATACATATCTATAGATTCTATACAGGGTTCCACAAAAGAATGCGGATATTTTTCGGACTATTAATGGTAATTTCTGGTATTGGGTTTTCAAACGTGTTATGCGTTTTCCAAATCTGAACTTTATTTGCAATAAACCAATCATAGCTTATTTACGTTAGTGTGGGCACGGTAGCTTCCCATCATTTAAAAATAAAACAGGAAAACGCTCCTCCCCAACATGCATATGACAAAAAAGCTCAGGAACGGTTCTACATTACATATATGGTAATTGTCCTCTAATGAGATATACTTTCAATTTTAATAAAAATGTCACAGTGAGACATAATCTGAATATAACTGTGTTTGATCCTTTAAACTATGATAAACTAAAAAGAAAATTACAACATTCTGAATAAACATTTATCCTTTATTAAAAAGGATCTATGATCCTTTTTTCCTACATTTATAAAGTACTTTTTAATAGAACATTATTTTGTTTTTGAAATTTGTATATTATAGTTCACAAATTTTTGTACTCATACTGTTCCTATTTCAGCTTTCTGTTTGAGCCATGCAAAATTACTAGTTGTGTTATGATTAAGTATTCTTTTCATAAATTTTCTAATTACTTTCTTTTACGCATTTTCTTATATCTTTTTTTTTTTAATATTAAGCAATGTTGTGATCTGAACTAGTATAGTAAAAACTAATTTTGTACTAATTTTATTTTAATCTCTAATGTAATATTCAACATC
Source organism: Maratus michaelseni (assembly GCA_963931845.1). Taxonomy (NCBI): domain Eukaryota; kingdom Metazoa; phylum Arthropoda; class Arachnida; order Araneae; family Salticidae; genus Maratus; species Maratus michaelseni. The sequence continues at coordinate 169,745,694 of OZ007587.1, read as the reverse complement.
TGTACTCTAAAATATGAATTTTCAATAAACATTTCCCTTCGTGGAGAAAAGTTCCTATGCTTAACGGCTGGATCTCTACGAGAGGGTGACTTCATTTAATTTTGTTTACTTAGACATCATCTTTCACCAAATTATACTGTGAAGTTCTGTTACTACAGTATTCTGAATGTGTTGGAAAGTGTTTCATAATCTATGCTTGACGCATGATTTTTCTTTCTTTTTTAATCTGATAGACAGTTGAATAACTAGGACAAAAAAAATGAAAATCTGGCACGAAACTGAATTTTCGTTAAAAATTAACATGTCAATAGAATTTATTGCTAATTTGAACATCTTAATACACCAACATTCCAAAACGGATGCACAGATTGCTTATTAGGATGTATCAAGTGTGTCCTTTAGACAAATTGAAAATTTTGAATAAAAATTAAAATTCATGGAGAATTTTAGACTTACAAACTGTTTACACACACACACACACACACACACACACACACACACACACACACACACACATATATATATATATATATATATATATATATATATATATATATATATATACAGGGTGTTTCACAAAGGACCCCTAACTTTAAAAATCAATAACCCGGAAACGAGGATAGATCGAAACATGAAACCAGTGGTATGTTTATTAAAAAAATCGTAAGAATCTTATACGTAAATCTCAAAATTTAGTTAAAAATAGCACCGATAGATGGCACTGAGAGCGTTAAGAATCCTTCTAAAGAGAGTTCAGAAGCATAGAAAGACTAGCCGTCGAAGATCTCAACATTGAAATCTGACCGCTATTTTCGTATAGTGAAAATAATTCGCATCGGCCACGTTGCCTGTCTGTTGAATTTTTTTTTTAAAGCTCACGAATTGTTTTCCCATCTGGGCCTTTTGCGACTTGAAATCGCGTTTGAAAACTTCTCCTTATGGCAGTAGGACTCTGATTTAATCGGTGGTACTCCAACACAATAAACACACTTTCCTCCACGGTATACACCACTTTCGGAATTATTTTCACTATACGCTAATAGCGGCCAGATTTCAATGACGAAATCTTCGACGACTAGTCTTTCTATGCTTCTGAACTCTCTTTAGAAGGATTCTTAACGATCTCAGCGCCATCTATCGGTTTCCATTTTTTAACTAAATTTTGAGATTTACGTATAAGATTCTTACGATTTTTTTAATAAACATACCACTGGTTTCATGTTTCTATCTATCACCGTTTCCGGGTTAATGATTTTTAAAGTTAGGGGTCCTTTATGAAACACCCTGTATATAACTTTGAGAACTTCCACTTCAAAGGGCTCTGAAGCTCGTTCCATTGCTTCAAATGAGACGAAATTATAACTACAGATGACTCTAATGATGAGCTTTTCATTTATTAAATTAAAAATACATATATGTCACATTTCTACTGAATCGCCTTATTTTCTGTAAATTAAACTCAAGGCCAGAGGTCTCCAACTAGGAAGTTTTGCAGTAATAACGCCGATCATCACAAGTCGTTCGGTGCTTATTGAAAAAAAATAAATAGGCAGTCGAGTCCACTTCCCAATTTATTAAAATCCAGAAAAAACTCGAAGGTTATGCTTTTATTTAGCTCTCATGATAATTCAATGAATTAGAACCAAGGAGAGGCTTCGTGTACCAAATTAACCATTCGAAGAAGTCAAAGCTGTTAAAGGGCAGCATCGTAGGGTCTATCGGCAACCACGGAGATTTTATTCCACGGTCGCGAGCACGCGCCGGGCCTCCGCTTAGATCATGATCCAGGAACAATCTGTGCTCAGACCGGGAAAACCAGCATATATTCATTGCCCAACGCTCACGAATACAGAGCCGCGAAACAGTCTTTCGACAAATAACACCAAGCAACTCGATTTCCTGGGCGCTATGATTTGAAGGAGATTAAGCTTTCGACTGAAAAAGCGCGGGAGCGACATACTAGGCTGATCCAGAAAAAACCTGATTTTTTCGAACAAATAAGAAATAAAAGAAAATACGTAGGTTTTACTGGGTCTTGGCAGAATGCCAAGATAAAATTTTACATTGAAACTGAGATTAGCTTTTATATTTGAGAAAATAATACTTTTTTGTCAGAAAACATAGGGAAATAAAAATAAAAAGACACAGGTTGTTTTTCGAGAGAATTAAAATATTTAGCTGGGAAAGTGATATTTTAAAAGAAAATTTTAGGATGCGTTATTTTAATGGAATAAAAAGTATGTAATTTTAACAGAACAGCATCTAGCGCCATTTTTGCAAGAGAATGAATTTAGAATAAAGAATTTTTAGCTATGCAGGATTTTGACAATTTAAATACTAGAAAGAGAAAATAATTTAGAATAATGGGAAATAAACAGAATTATAGAATTGATGAGGCCAACGGCGACAAAATTAAAATTTGTTTCATATATATATTACAATTTTTTTTCTCCGAAAAGATTGTAGCACTCAAATAAATGTTGGATAATCTTATACATTCTACTGTCCTGTATCCCTTCAGATAAATGTTTAATTTGCTACTATAAATACTCAATATGTCCTTCTTCATTCTCAACAATGTCCTATAATCGAAAACCATAATTTCGATATCGGTCTTCAGTAAACCTGGCGGAATATTTCGAACATAGTGACAAATATTTTCATTGATCGCTGATAAAATACGAAAATATGATTTTCCGATTATAGCGCGTTGCTGACAATGATGGAACATACTGCCTATTTGTTGTACGTGAAGACATATTGGGTATTAAAATGTATAAGTCTATTGAACATTTATTTGAGTGCTACAATTTCACCTTTCGGAAATTTTTCGCGCTGAAAATTTTTATTTAATAAATGACTAGCGCATCTTTTGTATTTTCTGTAGCTTTAATTTAGTCTCAATCGGAGAAACACACTGGAAAAAAATAAAAATAAAAATATAAAAAGTGGATTTTAAGGTATAATACTAGCACCCAGCTGCTAGTATTATACAGTAAAATTAACAGTAATAAAAAGTAAAATAAGCAAAAATGCACTGCCGCGTTCGCGCGGTAGCGTATTATTGCTTATTTTACTGTTTATTGCTATTAATCGTACGGTATATATATATATTTTTTTCTTTTTCTGCAGTGCAGAACGCAGTCTAGCAATCTCTTTTGAAGTGGATAACTTATTTCTTGTTAACCCTGTAGTTTTAGCGCAATATATTTTTGTAATCAGGGGAGGACTTTATATGCTCTCTTTGTTAAATGAAAAATTTATTTTGCATCCTTTAAATATACAGTAGAAAATGATCTTTTAGTTTTTCATACATGGTTCAAAGGTGAGTTCTTCGTATCCTGGAATGACTGGCAGGTCTTCCACCGATGGAATGCACAGTTCGAGATCTTCGTCCGCTACAAAACCTTGAGTGAGAGAGAAATTTACAAGAATTAGAAAAAGGCTTCCGTGCATTACAATTCATAGTATCGTCATTATAAAAGCATAATAAATACAGTCTTCCCTGGTGAAAAAATACAATTAAAAAATCAGAAAATATACGAAATCAAAATGTTTTATTAATTTGAATGATGAAGTATTTCTTTAAACCACTAACGTTGTTTAATGGTTTAGTATAGAACTGATAAAGTAATACATCTAACCAGTGACGAAAAGAGAAGAACGGGGGGGGGGGGGGACAGACGGGATTCATTGTGAAAGGGGATTTAGAGGAACATATGTGAAAATAATCCCATTAAAAATTATTTTCACATATGTTCTGTACACCAGGTAGTATGCTCTGTAACTCGGGAAGTCCGGGTTGGGTCCCCTGGTAACAATATAATCTATCTACTAATAATAAAATCCGAAGGCAAGAAAGTGTCTGTAAGGATTTTGGGTACGACAACTCTGGTCTGCGAATCGACCATAGTTAAACGCCATGTTAGGCTTAATGAAAATCCTATGCTACATCCGATTCTGCTGTTAAAATATTTGTAAAAGCATATTAAAGCTTTTAAATATTTTAATTTTGTTTAAAACCTTCAAAAACTATTTCATATAAAACATGTATATCGACATTTCTGTAAAAAAAAAAAAATTCTGTAAGCACTCTATTTTTCAGAAATAGCGGTGATTCCTTTAGTAAGGAAGATTTGAGATGATCGATCCAGTATATTGGCGCCATCTACCGGCGGATTTTGAAATTTTGCTTCCATCGTAAATAAAATAATTCTTTCTTATCAAACGTAATTAAAATATAAGGAATACATAGTACAGCGTAATTTGCATTTAATTTTGCTTATGTAATCAAACAATGAGTTATGCGGTGAGTCAAGCTGTTTAGAAACTCATTGATAACATTTTTTACAGAAACTTTCGAACATGGATTATTTGTTAATATTTAATTTGAATGTTTTGTGCAATCGTTGAACTATTTCAGAAATAAATTTAATACTGAGTAAACTAACTATATATATATATATATATATATATATATATCCTCGTCATTTTTATTTGTAGAAATCATTTGTCATTTTTAAAATGTACCTCTCTACAATACATACCTTTCAATAATAAAATCTTCATGCTGTTTGTTTGTATTAAAATGAAACGCAGATCAATACAGGGTTATATACTAGTCTATATAATAATAGCACAAGTCATGTGACTGTCATTAACAGGTACGGGCTGACCGCTTCACTCTTTGTATGTCAGGCTGCCATTTTTACTCAAAATTATTTTTCAGAATAAAACTGCATAAAAGAAAGAGGGGGCTATAGGGCGATCGCCACTCCCCCCTTGGTCTAATAAAGGATCTGCAAACCGATATTAGAGGTCTGCATGGATAAGGCCTGCCCCAAAGCCCGACTCTCTCTGCCGGTCCAACCTGATCTCCACTCTTTCCTGACCTCAGCAGCAGTTTTAGGTACGACCATGAAATTCAGAATAACAAATCTACTAAAAAATGATTAAACACGTATTTCAGCGATTTTAGAAATTCGCCTTTAAGGGGGTGAAATGGAAGGGGGGGTCGAACGTTTTAGGTCATTTCGCTCTATCTCAGCAGTAGTTTAAGGTAGGAGCATGAAATGCAAGATAACAAAATCTACTAAAAAATGGTTAAACACGTATTTCAGGGATTTTAGAACTTTACCTTCAAGGGGGTTAAGTGGGGAGGGGGGGGGCGTCGAACGTTTTAGGTCATTTCGTCATGTTTCAGCAGCAGTCTTGGGTAGGATAGCAAATCTACTAAAAAAATATTTAAACACGTATTTCAGCGATTTTTGAAATTCACTGCCTAAAGGGGGGTTAAATGGGGAGTCGAAAGTTTTAGGTCATTTCGCCATATCTTACCAGTAGTTTTAAATAGGAGCATGAAATTCAGGATAACAATTCTACTATAAAAGGGGTTAAATATGTATTCCAGCTATTTTAGAAATTCACCCCTAAGGGGTTAAATGGGGGTGTCGAACGTTTTAGGCCATTTCGCCATATCTCAGCACCAGTTTTAAATAGGAGCATGAAATTCAGGATAACAAATCTATTTAAAATCCCTGACGGCTCGGCCTACAGGCACAGGTAGATTTCGAAGACGCATGACGTGGGGTGCCTGTTTGTCGGGAATTGCGGAAGAAATGATCTTTTTGCGATGATGCTGCAGTTGGAACCGCCTACTTCGAAACGAAACTTGTTTGCAAGCGGAGCCAGCAAGGATTTTTTTTTTTTTTTTTTTTTTTTTTTTGCTATAAGAGTTGGTCCTATAAAAAACATGTCAATATAAAAGTTTTAGATAATATTAAGAGGATTTATAATAAATTTAAGCGGATTTGAAATCTTGGGAATTGACGAAGTTATGAATTTTTTTCTTCTAAAACCCCCTTTCCCGCCCCCCTCCTCTTAAGGCAATTTTTAATTATATCAAAAATCTGTCATACATAAATTTTCGGCCCTTCTCCTAGAAGTAATAATAACTTCAAACGGATTCGATACGTATCATAATTAAGAAATTATGGTTTTTTTCTGTTTTCACAAAAAGTCCCCCCCAATCCCCCCCCCCCCCCTTGGTTCGATTTTGCCCATTAACGAACTTGACCAAGATTTTACGCCACTTTATTTTATGTATCAGTTTCGAAAAGATGCGGGAGTTGGAACCGCCCACTTCGAAAAATAACTTGTTTGCAGGCGGAGCCGGCAGTGATTTTTTTGTTTTTAATTTGTTTTTGCTATAACGGTTAGTCCTATAAAAAACGTCAATATAAAAGTTTTAGATAATATTAAGAAGATTTATAATAAATTTAAGCGGATTTGAAATCTTGAGAATTGACGAAGTTATGAATTTTTTTCTTCTAAAACCCCCCTTTGGAACCATTTTTAATGATATAAAAAATCTGTCATACATAAATTTTCGGCCCTTTTCCTAGAAGTAATAATAACTTTAAACGGATTCGATACGTCTTCCCTCCCGCCCTTAAGGCAATTTTTAATTATATCAAAAATCTGTCATACATAAGTTTTTGGTCCTGTTCCTAGAAGTAATAATAACTTTAAACGGATTCGATACGTATCATAATTAAGAAATTATGGGTTTTTTTTCTGTTTTCACAAAAAGCCCCCCCCCCCCTGGTTTGATTTTGCCCATTAACGAACTTGACCGAGATTTTATGTCCCTTGATTTTATGTATCAGTTTCGAAAAGATGCGGGAGTTGGAACCGCCTACTTTGAAAAATAACTTGTTCGCAGGCGGAGCCGGCAGGGATTTTTTTGTTTTTATTTTTTTTTTTTTTTGCTATAACGGTTGGTCCTATAAAAAACTTGTCACTATAAAAGTTTTAGATAATACTAAGAGGATTAATAATAAATTTACGCGGATTTGATATCTTGTGAATTGACGAGGATATGATTTTTTTCTTCTAAAACCCCCCCTTTTCCCTTCCCTTGGGGCCATTTTTAATTATATCAAAAATCTGTCATACATACATTTTTGGCCCTTTTCCTAGAAGTAATAATAACTTTAAACGGATTCGATACGTATAATAATAAAGAAATTATGAGGATTTTTCTGTTTTCACAAAAAGTCCCCCCATTCCCCCCCCCCCCCTTTGGTTGGATTTTGCCCATTAACTAACTTGACCGAGATTTTATGACATTTGATTTTATGTATCAGTTTGGAAGAGATTTATGCAGAATTTTTCCAGTTATCGTGGTCAGAAAAAAGTTACATAGATAGATAGATAGATGGATAGATAAACTTTTGAACTGGGTGTGGTTTTGGGTTCTGGGAGTCATGATCGGCGTAGATCTGCAAAAATTTTTCAAAATTTCCAACTTAGGTGAGAATGTAATAGGTAGTATTTCTTACGAAATCTACCTAAAAAAAAATGGTTAAACACGTATTTCAGCGATTTTAGAAATTCAGCTCATAAGGGGTTAATCCTCTTAGTGGGGGGGGGGGGCGATAATTTTAGTTCATTTCATCATATCTCAGCAGCAGTTTTAGGTAGGAGAATGAAATTCAGGATAACAAATCTACTAAAAAAATGGTTAAACACGTATTTCAGCGATTTTAGAAATTCACACCTAAGGGGTTAAATCGGGGTGTCGAACGTTTTAGGCCATTTCGCCGTATCTCAGCAACAGTTTTAGGTAGGAGTATGAAATTCACGATAACAAATCTACTAAAAAAGGGTTAAACAACTATTTCAGCGATTTTAGAAATTCACCCCTAAGAGATTAAATGTGTGTGTGTGGAAGGCGGGGGGTCGAACGTTTTAGGTCATTTCGCGACATCTCCACAGCAGTTTTAGGAAGGAGCATGAAGTTCAGCATAACAAATCTACTAAAAAATGGTTAAACACGTATTTCAGCGATTTTAGAACTTTACCTTTAAGGGATTAGGTGGGGGGAGGGGGGGTCAAACGTTTTAGGTCATTTCGCCATGTTTCACCAGCAGTTGTGGGTAGGAGCATGAAATTCGAGATAGCAAATCTACTAAAAAAATATTTAAACACGTATTTCAGCGATTTTTGAAATTCACTGACTAAAGGGGGTTAAATGGGGAGTCGAACGTCTTAGTCATTTCGCCATATCGCAGTAGTTTTAGGAAGGAACATGAAATTCAGAATAACAAGTCTACTAAAAAAGTGGTTAAACACATATTTCAGCGATTTTAGAAATCCTCCCCCCCCCCTAAGGGGTTAAATGGGGGAGGGGAGTGTCGAACGTTTTAGGCCATTTCGCCATATCTCAGCAGCAGTTTTAGGTAGGAGAATGAAATTCAGGATAACAAATCTATTAAAAAAATGGTTAAACACCTATTTCAGCTATTTTAGAAATTCACCCCTAAGAGGTTAAATAGGGGGGGGGTTAACGTTTTAGGCCATTTCGCGATATCTCCGAAGCAGTTTTAGGAAGGAGCATGAAATTCAGAATAACAAATCTACTAAAAAATGGTTAAACAAGTATTTCAGCGATTTTAGAAATTCACATTTAAGGGGGTTAAATGTAGGAGTCGACCTTTTTACGTCATTTCGCTATAAATCAGCAGAAGTTTTAGGTAGGAGCATGAAATTCGGGATTATAAATATATTTAAAAAATGGTTAAACATGTATATTGAAAATGACCGAAGACAAAGTTGTTGTCTTGGTTAATGTCTCAGGTGATCAAACGCCCTTTCTATGAAAAAACTTATCTCAAACTTTTATTCCATTTTTCCCAAATATATATATATATATATATATATATATATATATATTTATTTTGAATTATAATTTTTTAAATGTTTTTTACAAGATATTTCTATTTGAACTAGTGCTGTGGAATGTTTTGGGTCATTTTGCCATATTTCAGCAGCAGTTCTAGGTAGAAGCATTAAATTCAGGATAACAAATCAACTAAAAAAATGGTTAAAAACATATTTCAATGATTTTAAAAATTCACACACTAAGGGGGTTAAATGGGGAAGGGGAGGGAGGGGTTGAATGTTTTAGGTCATTTTGTCATATCTCAGTAGCAGTTTTAGGTAGGAGCATGAAATTCAGGATAACAAATCTACTAAAAAAGGGGTTAAATATGTATTCCATTGATTTTAGAAATTCCCTTTAAGGGAGTTAAATGGGGGAGTCGACCGTTTTTAGTCATTTCGCCATAAATCAGCAGCAGTTTTAGGTAGGAGCATGAAATGCAGTATAACATATCTACTAAAAAATGGTTAAACACGTATTTCTGCGATTTTAGAAATTCACATTTAAGGGAGTTAAATGGAGGGGTCGACCGTTTTACGTCATTTCGCTATAAATCAGCAGAAGTTTTAGGTAGGAGCATGAAATTCAGGATTATAAATATATTTAAAAAATGGTTAAACATGTATTGAAAATGACCGAAGACAAAGTTGTTGCCTTGGTTAATGTCTCAGGTGATCAAACGCCCTTTTCTATGAAAAAATTTATCTCAAACTTTTATTCCATTTTTCCAAAAAAAAAAAAAAAATATATATATATATATATATATATGTGTAATATATATTTTTAAATTATATTTTTTTTAATGTTTTTTACAATATATTTCTATTTGAACTAGTGCTGTGGAATGTTTTGGGTCATTTTGCCATATTTCAGCAGCAGTTTTAGGTAGAAGCATTAAATTCAGGATAACAAATCAACTAAAAAAATGGTTAAAAACATATTTCAATGATTTTAAAAATTCACACACTACGGGGGTTAAATGGGGAAGGGGGGGTGTTGAATGTTTTAGGTCATTTTGTCATATCTCAGTAGCAGTTTTAGCTAGGAGCATGAAATTCAGGATAACAAATCTACTAAAAAAGGGGTTAAATATGTATTCCAGTGATTTTAGAAATTCCTCTTTAAGGGAGTTAAATGGGGGAGTCGACCGTTTTTAGTCATTTCGCCATAAATCAGCAGCAGTTTTAGGTAGGAGCATGAAATGCAGTATAACATATCTACTAAAAAATGGTTAAACACGTATTTCTGCGATTTTAGAAATTCACCGCCTAAGGTGTTAAATGGGGGGGGGGGGGGGGGGATCGAACGTTTTAGATCATTTCGCGATATCTCAGCAGCTGTTTTAGGTAGGAGCTTGAAATGCAGGATAACAAATCTACTAAAAAATTAGTTGAACACATATTTCAGATATTTTAGAAATTCACCTACTAAGGTGGTTAAGTGGGGGTTTCGAAAGTTTTAGGTCAATTTGCCATATCTCAGCAGTAGTTTTAAGTAGAAGCATGAAATTCAGGATAACAAATCTACTAATAAAATAGTTAAACACGTATTTCAGCGATTTTAGAAATTCACCAATCGGGTTGAACATCGGATATGAACCCGATTATGTTAGTTTAGACGAATAAGACAACTATTGCTTGATTTTTTATTAGATATTTTTTGTAAGACATTTTTAAAAGGAATTTTTAAAAAAAAATCATTCATAAAGCTGGGGTATTTAGTATGATTTCGTCAAAACAACATAAGCTTTTTCTGATTGTCATTTTGACGGTTTTCGGAGGCGAATGCGTTATTGTGTTCGGCGTATTTTTAGGATATTACATTTTCACTTATGTAACCCGGAAAGCTAAGGTTAACTCGGGCGAAGTCGAGTGGTTATGCCATATTAAAATAAATTTAATAGTTTCAGTATGTACATAAACAGAAAAAATATATATATTTATCATAATTTTACAAGTTTTTATTTAAAGTTCAAAATTTGTAAGTACTGCTATTTTGTCTCACTCCCGCTTTTATCCGATTTAGAAATTTTTTTTTTAAAGTACCTACCCTGCATTGTAGTCGACACATTGTTCACTCGCGCGAAGCCGGGGCGGGCCCGCTAGTTAACTATAAAATTACAATATAGAAAGGAAAAAACGTTTAGTACAATCCTAATCCTAATCCTAATCCTAATAATATTATAAATGCGATTGTGTGTGTGAATGTATGGCTGAAGTAAACGTCAAAACAGAGGATTTAATGGCCCTGTATCTTTGCATATATATTAATTATAACCCAGAAATGAACATAGGGTGAGTGTAATTTATTATTTTCAAATATTTTTTCTTAATAATTCAAAATTTCAATTATTTTCATAGAAAATCACTGAATATATTTCCTGCAAATTTAATTAACCATTTTACGTTGCTAAGCGCTATCGTTGCCAATAAATACAAAACCTGGAATAATAATTTTTCTTCAACAATTATTTTTCAAATGAAAAATTTCCACGCTAAAAATGAAAATGAAATTACAAAAAAAAAAAAAAAAAAGAAAGAAATAGAAATAAGATTAAATGACGTCGAGTTAGAAATAAAACATGCTTTTTCAAGTATTTAATAATAATACAAGCTGCATGAATTTGAGTAAGTATGGAAGCAGGCGAATATAACACCATATATAGAAAAAAAGTAATGTAAAAAAAAAAAAAAAAAAAAAAGTCAATTCCTACCTTTTAATCTATACTATTAAAAACCGTTCGTGTATCTATGTAACCTCAAAAACTCCAAAACCACAGGGCGCAGGGCTAGGAAATTTTGCACACGGGTTGCTGGTAGGGCGGTCATGAACGATTGGGGCAAAAAATTCGAAATTTTTCAATAGATTTTTGATAGATTAAATATTAATTAAAATCCATCTACAAAGAGATCGCATCAAAAATACGCTTTTTCTTCGGTTGGTTGGTTGTATAAAATCTGCGCAGAAGTCATTAAAAAATCCCTGACGGCTCGGCCTACAGGCACAGGTAGATTTCGAAAACGCAGACCGTGGGGCGCCTGTTTGTCGGGAATTGCGGAAGAAATGACCTTTTTGCGATTATGCTGCAGTTGGAACCGCCTACTTTAAAACCAAACTTGTTTGCCGGCGAAGCCAGCAAGGATTTTTTTTTTTTTTTTTTTTTTTTTTTTTGCCCTAAGAGTTGGTCCTATAAAAAACTTGTCTATATAAAAGTTGTAGATAATTTTAAGGAGATTTACAACAAATTTAAGCAGATTGGATATCTTGTGAATTGAGGAAGCTATGATTTTTTTTCTTCTAAAACCCCCCTTTTTTCCCACCTTTGGGTCCATTTTTAATTATATCAAAAATCTGTCATACATAAATTTTCGGCCCTTCTGCTAGAAGTAATAATAACTTCAAACGGATTCGATACGTATCATAATTAAGAAATTGTGGGGGTTTTTCTGTTTTCACAAAAAGTCCCCGCCCCCTTGGTTCGATTTTGCCCATTAACGAACTTGACCGAGATTTTATGCCCCTTGATTTTATGTATCAGTTTCGAAAAGAAGCGGGAGTTGGAACCGCCTACTTCGAAAAATAACTTGTTTGCAGGCGGAGCCGGCAGGGTTTTTTTGTTTTTAATTTTTTTAGGTAGATTTCGTAAGAAATACTACCTATTACATTCTCACCTAAGTTGGAAATTTTGAAAAATTTTTGCAGATCTACACCGATCATGACTCCTAGAACCCAAAAACACCCCCAGTTCAAAAGTTTATATATCTATCTATCTATCTATCTATCTATCTATCTATGACACTTTTTTCTGACCACGATAACTGGAAAAATTCTGCATAAATCTCTTCCAAACTGATACATAAAATCAAGGGTCATAAAATCTCGGTCAAGTTCGCTTTTTGTGAAAACAGAAAAATTCTCATAATTTCTTTATTATACGTATCGAATCCGTTTAAAGTTATTATTACTTCTAGGAAAAGGGCCGAAAATTTATGTAGGACAGATTTTTTATATAATTAAAAATGGCCCCAAGGGGGGGGGGGGGGGTAAGGGGGGTTTTAGAAGAAAAAAAATCATAGCTTCGTCAATTCACAAGATATCAAATCCGCGTGAATTTATTATTAATCCTCTTAGTATTATCTAAAACTTTTATATTGACAAGTTTTTTATAGGACCAACTGTTATATAAAAAAAAAAATTAAAAACAAAAAAAAAATCCCTGCCGGCTCCGCCTGCAAACAAGTTATTTTTCGAAGTAGGCGGTTCCAACTAACGCATCTTTTCGAAACTGATACATAAAATCAAGGGGCATAAAATCTCGGTCAAGTTCGTTAATGGGCAAAATCGAACCAGGGGGGGGGGGGCTTTTTGTGAAAACAGAAAAAAAAAACATAATTTCTTAATTATGATACGCATCGAATCCGTTTAAAGTTGTTATTACTTCTAGGAACAGGGCCAAAAACTTATGTATGACAGATTTTTTATATAATTAAAAATTGCCTTAAGGGGGGGAGGGAAGGGGGGTTTTAGAAGAAAAAAATTCATAACTTCGTCAATTCCCAAGATTTCAAACCCGCTTAAATTTATTATAAATCTTCTTAATATTATCTAAAACTTTTATATTGACAAGTTTTTTATAGGACTAACCGTTATAGCAAAAAAAAAAAAAAAAAAAAAAAAAAAAAAAAAAAATTAAATTAAAAACAAAAAAATCCCTGCCAGCTCCGCCTGCAAACAAGTTATTTTTCGAAGTAGGCGGTTCCAACTCTCGCATGTTTTCGAAACTGATACATAAAATCGAGGGGCATAAATTCTCGGTCAAGTTCGTTAATGAGCAAAATCGAACTAAGGGGTGGGGATGGGGGGACTTTTTGTGAAAACAGAAAAAACCCCATAATTTCTTAATTATGATACGTATCGAATCCGTTTGAAGTTATTATTACTTCTAGGAGAAGGGCCGAAAATTTATGTATGACAGATTTTTGATATAAATAAAAATTGCCTTAAGGGGATGGGGGGGGGGGGGGGAATGGGGGTTTTAGAAGAAAAAAATTCATAACTTCGTCAATTCCCAAGATTTCAAATCCGCCGCTTAAATTTATTATAAATCCCCTTAATATTATCTAAAATTTTTATATTGACATGTTTTTTATAGGACCAAGTCTTATAGCAAAAAAAAAAAAAAAAAAAAAAAAAAATCCTTGCTGGCTCCGCGTGCAAACAAGTTTGGTTTCGAAGTAGGCGGTTCCAACTGCAGCATCATCGCAAAAAGGTCATTTCTTCCGCAATTCCTGACAAACAGGCGCCCCACGTTCTACGTCTTCGAAATCTACCTGTGCCTATAGGCCGAGCCGTCAGGGATTTTTTTTTTTTTTTTTTTTTTTTTGCTATAACGGTTGGTCCTATAAAAAACTTGTCAATATAAAAGTTTTAGATAATATTAAGAGGATTTATAATAAATTTAAGCGGATTTGAAATCTTGGGAATTAACGAAGTTCTGAATTTTTTTCTTCTAAAACCCCCTTTCCTCCCCCCTTAAGGCAATTTTTAATTATATCAAAAATCTGTCATACATAAGTTTTTGGCCCTGTTCCCAGAAGTAATAATAACTTTAAACGGATTCGATACGTATCATAATTAAGAAATTATGGGTTTTCTTCTGTTTTCACAAAAAGTCCCCCCATCCCCCCCTTGGTTCGATTTTGCCCATTAACAAACTTGACCGAGATTTTATGCCCCTTGATTTTATGTATCAGTATCGAAAAGATGCGGGAGTTGGAACCGCCTACTTCGAAAAATAACTTGTTTGCAGGCGGAGCCGGCAGGGATTTTTTTTTTTTTTAATTTTTTTTTTTTTTTTTTTTTTTTTTTGCTATAACGGTTGGTCCTATAAAAAACTTGTCAATATAAAAGTTTTAGATAATACTAAGAGGATTAATAATAAATTTACGCGGATTTGATATCTTGTGAATTGACGAAGCTATGATTTTTTTTCTTCTAAAACCCCCCTTTTCTCCCCCCTTTGGGGCCATTTTTAATTATATCAAAAATCTGTCATACATAAATTTTCGGCCCTTTTCCTAGAAGTAATAATAACTTTAAACGGATTCGATACGTATAAAAATAAAGAAATTATGAGGGTTTTTCTGTTTTCACAAAAAGCCCCCCACCCCCACCCACCCCCCTTGGTTCGATTTTGCCCATTAACGAACTTGACCGAGATTTTATGACCCTTGATTTTATGTATGAGTTTGGAAGAGATTTATGCAGAATTTTTCCAGTTATCGTGGTCAGAAAAAAGTGACATAGATAGATAGATAGATAGATAGATAGATAATATATATATATCATCATCATCATCAACCGTTTTCAATCCACTGCTGGATGTAGGTCTCCCCCAGATTTTTCCATTGTTGCCTGTCTAGTGCTTTAGTCATCCAATTAACACCGGCCACTTTTCTGATTTCGTCACTCCATCTTACTTGAGGTCGTCTTCTTGGTCGTTTTACATCTCTGGGATACCACTGTAGGGTGTTTGTGCTCCATCTATTGTCTTGTCTTCTTGCAATGTGCCCAGCCCATTTCCATTTTAGCCATTTAATTCTCTCGATAATGTCAAAAACTTTCGTCTGACTTCTTATCCACGTTATTCTCTTTCGGTCTCTTCTGGTTATGCCTAGCATACATCTTTCCATACTTCGCTGTGTTGTTTGTAATCTTTGTACCATCCGTTTTGTTAGTGTCCAAGTTTCTGCGCCATAAGTTAGTGCAGGCAAAACACATTGGTTAAACACCTTTCTTTTCAAACAAAGAGGCATGTTACTTTTCAGAATAATATTGTTCTTCCCAAAAGCACTCCATCCATTTCTTATTCTTCTATTGATTTCATTCATGATACTGTTGTCTGAAGATATTTCTTGTCCAAGGTACACATAACTTTCAACATCTTTAATCTCAGTGTTGTTGTAGACGATTTTCTTTTTTGATGCAAATGAATTGAACATCACCTTAGTCTTTTCCAAATTTATTTTTAATCCCACATTAATGCTAGCTTCTGCCAAATCTTTTAGCATATTTTGCAATTCTTCAGGGCTATTACTGAAAATTAAAATGTCATCAGCAAACCGGAGATGGCTTAAATATTCCCCATTTATTCTAATCCCTTTGTTTTCCCAATCCAGCTTCTTGAAAATACTCTCTAAGACAGCAGTAAAAAGCTTAGGCGAAATGGTGTCTCCTTGTCTTACTCCTCTTTCAAGCTTGATCTTCGCTTTTCCTTTGTCCAAACGGATGGTGGCTGTTGCTTTCTTGTAGATCTTCTTTATGATATTGATATAAGGTTTGTCTATACCAATGTTCTCCAGAGAAGTAATTACTGCAGATGTGTAGACCGAATCAAATGCTTTTTCATAATCAATAAAGGCAAGACAGAGAGGTAAATTATATTCTTTATGTTTTCCTATAACTTCCCTTACTGTTTGAATATGATCCATTGTGCTAAATCCACTTCGAAATCCTGCTTGTTCTCTAGGTTGAGCTGAGTCCAGAGCTGATTCAAGTCTTGTCGTTAAAACTTTGGTGAAAATTTTATAAATCACTGACAGTAAGCTGATTGGACGGTAGTTTTTAATGTTTTCCTTTTCTCCTTTCTTATAAAGTAACACCATCACAGCATTATTCCAATCTTCTGGTACATCTGATTTCTCGAGACATTTGGAAAACAGTAAGGCTAGCATTTTTGCAAATTCTTCTCCTGCTTCTTTGATAAGATCAATTGTAATTCCATCTTCGCCAGGGCATTTACCTTTTTTCATGCCTCTAATGGCTTGTACAACTTCATCTGTCATCACTGGGATTATCTCTTCAGTTTCTGTTATGTTTACTAGTGGATCACGTAGGTTGATTTCCCTTTGATCTTCACATTTATATAGATCGTTATAGAATTTTTCGACAATGTGTACTATTTCATTATTGATTTTGGTGATTGTTCCATCTGCTGTCTTCAGTGCAAAAATACCTTTTCTTCCAACACACAGTTTGCGCTTAGCTGATTTTAAACTTTTGTTATCTTCTAGAACTTTTTTGACAAGATCACAGTTAAATTTTCTGATATCTTCTGTAACACATTTTCTTACCGTTTTACATAATTCTGCATATTCAACTCTTGATTTAGGATAGTTTTTCTTCATTTTAAATTCTCTGCGTTTCTTCATCAGTCTTCTTGTTTCTTCTGTTATTTTCTTTGTTTGCTTTACTTGTGCTTCACCAGCTATCGTCCTTGCAATTTCTTGTAGAGTATTTGTTATTTTCTTGTTCACTACTGTAACATCTTGTTCTTCTTCTAAGATTGATTGAAGTACTTGAAAACGATTTTTAAGTTCTAAATTAAATTCTTCTTTATGTTTCTGGAGATTTATAATATCGACTGATTTCTTTGAGCATTGCAAAAGCTTCATTCTTTCCACTTTAGTATTTAAAAGCAGTTTGCATCTAACTAACCTGTGATCGCTTCCTGTATTGAAGTTATTGAGAACGCTGCAATCCTGAATAAGATGCTTTTTGTTTGTCAAGATGTAGTCGATTTCACTTGTTGAGCCATTTGCACTACGCCATGTCCATTTTCTTTGTGGCTTTTTCTTGAAAAATGAATTCATGATATACATCTGTTCACATTCTGCAAATTCAATAATATATATAATCTGTACACCAGATGTCAGCAGCAATGTATTTGATAGTATGCTAAAATAGTCTAATATTTTTACAATAGATAGCAGTAGTATAGCTTATTTAAAATATTAAAACTTGGGAATTTAGTATGGAGGTAATAATATCTATGAAATACTTTCAAATTATCAAGTAATATTATATATTTTAATTTATTACATTAAAATTAAAATAAAATAATTAATGATTTTTATTTATATGTATATCATAATTTTTTTTCTACATTTTTTAAAATGTTGTAATCTATTTAGTTAAATAAAAATAACTGTAACTGTAGGTTACAATTTATGATCTGAAGGATTCTCTATTTAACTGTGAATTTAACCTCTTATTTTGGATACAACTTTGTACATGTGCTCACAATATACTAAATATCTTGGGATATTATTAATATAAGTAATATATATATTTTTTAATTTTTTTAATTCTTTTTCACACTCCTTTTCAAATTGTATGTATAATTTATAATATTCCATTGTAAAGGTCTTGTTATTCAATATTGTTTCAGCGATTGTTCGGGCAAGATATGACACTATATTTAGCAAAAGCTGGTGTCATATACAGAAAACAATCGTTCTTTGCTTATAAATGTGATTTTCTTGCCCTTGAAAAAGTAAATTACTTTATAAGCTTTTATTTGTGTATATACTCGTGTGGTTTATATTTCATTCCTTATTTTCTATTTATTTTATTTTATTTTATTTTTTTTTTTTTTTTCTTCTTCTTAATTTGAATTAATAATGTTACTTTTATTAGGACTACAATTTTAATTTGTAAATTGACAGGGCTCTTTGGTATCGGGATTTCAGTGTATGTGGTCAGTTTCTTATGTTTCAATGGTTAAATTTTACTTAAAGTTTATATATATATATATATATATATATATATATATATCAAAGTTTTGAACTGGGGGTGGTTTTGGGTTCTGGGAGTCATAATCGGCGTAGATCTGCAAAAATTTTTTAAAATTCCAACTTAGGTGAGAATGTAATAGGTAGTATTTCTTACGAAATCTACCTAATAAATCAAGGCAGGAATCATTGCGAGTCGAGTGTTTAAAATTGATGGATCAGAGATTTTATAACATGTAGACACTCAACTTAATTATTATCATTGCTAAATGCTAAAATCTTAATTTTAAAGGATTTTGTCGACTTTATGAATGATATTAAGCTGGGTTTAAGGGTTTTTTTACAGGACATATATTAGTATGATAGAGATTATTAATGCAGAAAACTTTATTTAGCAGATTATTTGTTAAATATGCGGGGATGGGCAGGGGTGGTGGATAAACGAATTTTTATTAAATATTACACATATTTTACTTGACCGCGCGCCACCTGGCGGCGGCTTTTTCATTAATTGACCCTCCTTAATAATAAATCCAAATCTACTGCTCTGATTTCAACAGAACTAATTACATTTAACAAATTTAACATTTTTAGCTGCATCCGCAACGTTTAATCGCTGTTTTATATAGATAATACCGCTATTTTAGAATAACAGTTTTTGTAAAAGTTAAATTTATGTTCCTAATAAAAGTACAGAGCCCGTATTCAGTTGATGCATACCAACAGTCAAAGTTAGTGATTTGTTGTAGAGCACTTGACCGCGTGCCTCCTCGCGGCCCCTCCCTCAGGGTTTTTTCTCTAACTGTTCTTTATTTCCAGAACTCAGAAAATTATGTTCCGAACTTCTCCAAACCAGTTCCATTTTGCTAAATTATCATAAAAATCAGCATTCATAGCTTTAGGGTGTACTTCTAGAAAACAGTTAACAGTATTTCCGAATAATAGTCTACGCCAAATTTCAAATTAAGTTCCTAGCATAACCAAATGAATCAATCTTTAAAGATGCATATAGTGGCTCTTTTAATTTATCATTTGCTGAAAGGCACTTGAACATCCGCTCCTCCCGGCCCCTCCCTCAAGGCTTTTTGTCTAATTGTACCCTGTTTCCATATCTCAGCAATTAATTTTCCGATTTCAGTGCAACTGATTCCAAACATCATATTTAACTTAATAATCAACGTCTATATCATTAAAATAAATTTGTGAGTAGCGGGTACCACTATTTCCGAATAACAGTCTAAGACAAATTTCTAATTAAGTTCCTTGCTTAACCAAACGAACGATTTTTTAAAGATGCATAGTCGTCCTCCTAATTAGTAATTTGCTGAAGGGAACTTAAACATTCGCTCCTCTCCGGCACCTCCTTCAAGGTTTTTTTCTCTAACTATGCCCCGTTTCCATAACTCAGCAACTATCTTTCCGATTTCAACGCAGCTGATTACAAACATTATAATTAACTTCATAATCACCCTCTATAACATTAAAGTAAATTTATGAGTAGTAATTACCACTATTTCCGAATTATAGTTTAAGCCAAATTTGTAATTAAGTTCATAGCTTAACCAGACGAACAAATTTTTAAAGATGCATAGTGGTCCTCCTAATTAGTCATTTTCTGAAGGACACTTAAACATCTCCTCCTCCCGGTACCCCCCTTTACTGCAATGTGAGATATACATATTACGAACGCTACGCTGCAATACTAACAAGCTGTAGCGGGTATTACGATAATTCTTTTACCTCGCATGCAAATAATTAGAGATTATTTAATTGCGCTTCATTATTTCATTTTTTTAAAATAAAGAAAAACATTTTATCCCAAACGACAACAACATTTTTATTCTATTTATTCCCTTATTCCAAAGATATCGTTTTATCGTTTGCTGCCATAGCAACATAAATTAAGTTTCATTAAAAAAATGCACAGTAGTATTTTTTTTTCTAAATCGTGTAGTTATTGAACAACTGAACACTTTAACAGGGGAATTAAATTCATTTTATTCACATCACGGAGGAAGATAGATGGAGGGGAAAGTAACGTTGAAATTTTACAATACAGTTTTTCTCCTTATAGATGGCGCCACGGTAAACTGAAGGCTATCCTAACCTGCTTCTGCAATGCTTTTCAATGCGAAAAGCATTCATTTTTTAAATGTTTTTGATTGAAAATTTGAACTTTAAAAAAGTCAAATAAGTAGAAATTTCATTAAATAAAGTTTTCTTCACACCATGCATATATTTTAATAGATATTTGGAGTTTCGATTGCTTTTTATAACTCTTTAAATAAGAGTTCATCCTGACAGAAGCATCTGAATAGTAGTCATTTAAAAATAAATATCACGGATATTGTACTGCGAAGAAATACGGAATGGACGTATAATTTTTAGAGATTAAAAGTATTATTCAAATAAAAACAGCTTCAGATTACAGCCATACAAATAGCACTCTATAAGACAATTTAAATGGCCATGTCAATTAGCCACAGACATTAGCATTCATTAAGTATAACATTTTAAAAACATATACACTAAGATCGATATACTAGAATAAAAATTTCTTAGTTTAAAAATGATTACATGCATATAACTTTAAATTAAAGTATAATAAAAAGCACTCATCTTTGGAGCTCTAAACATACTTAAAAAAAAAAAAAATCTTCGATTTTTCTTTTGTTTATCTCATCATCATAGCCCGATCTACACCCAGGAATAAAACATTTATATCCCATCTTATATTTATGACATATAATTGTTATAATTAAAAACAATCGAGTAAAATACTTTCGGAATTTAACATGTAATCTAATGACATTCTGTTTAAAGGCAGCCGCCAAATTTTACAGCGCCCTCTTTAGTTAAAAAAATATGACTTGCATTTTCGATATCCTCGCCTATTCTAGTTTCCCCTAGAGGTTCTTTCTCCGTGATTCACATTATAGAATTAAATTCATGAACTCCCGTGCGTAGAACGGGTTAAACAGCTAGTCATAAATATATAAAATAAACCCGTGCAGCATTAATGTCCCACGTTATCTTTATTGAACATTTTTTTTATAATCATCGTTGCAGTGTTTTATTTTTGTGGCATCACTAATTTGAGGTAAATCTTTCATTTCATTTATGAAAACAATAATTTTTTTTCTCGCATATAAAACTAAAATTAATTAATGAATTAATATTTGAAAAAACTATATTAACATAAAGTGTCATCCACTACAAGTTTAAAAAAATGTATTTGAACTTGAGTGGGTGAATAGAAAATATTTTATTAACGATTGAAAATTTGAACAAGATATATAAATATATAGAGAATGTGAGCTAATAGTAGGAATTGAATAAAGCGGATATGATTTGATGTTAAAATAAAATGATTTTGGGTTGTCTCTTTTCTTTGTTTGTTTCTTTTTTAGAGTTTCGTTCATCTCACGAAACCCTATTACTCCCGCTCCGTTGTCTGTCTGTCACAGAGCCATTCTCAAAAACTATGTAACTTACAGAGTTGAAACGAAACTTAGTGTAATAAATCTGAATAGCAGCTGTAAAGAGCTCAAAATATTAAAATTTGAAAAATTCGTATTATTTTAATAAATAGAGATAAAAAAACAAAATTCTAACAGCCTTTTCCTATTAAATTGAAACATTTTTCGTTATAGCCTATGCCAAAAATTAAAAATCCACGATGAAATTCTTTCTACAATAATTAATTTTTTATAAGACGAATTCCACGTGAAATATGAAATAAAAAGTTTCACCAATTGAAAAAAAGATTAATATGAAATAAAATTGATTGACGTCATAGTGGTAAACGGAAAGATTTCTCAATAATACAAGGAGTATGAGTATGTGTATGTGCACAAAGCAGATTAATATCACGTCATGAGAGAATTGAAAAGAAAATCTGACGTCATATCGGAAGTTTAACGGATTTTTCAAATGTTTCAGAATAATACAAAGCGAGTATCAATATGATTAATAGAGAATAGTAAATATATGATATAAATGCTGGACGATTACACCATGAAACATTACTACATTAAAGACGTGAGTATAAAACATCACAAATTTACAGAATGGTGTATACAAAACGTTTGTTTACACCATGCAGTAAATTTGTGATGTTTTATACTTACGGCTTTAATGTAGTAAATATATGAGTTTGAGGAACGTATTGAATCATAATAAAAACCCGATTACGGAAATATTCGCATCTTTTAACATTTTGAAGGTGTACAACATGTTAATTTTGAATTTTTTTTTTTAATATCGCATTTAGTCCACATGACAGATATTATTATGACAGAATATAATAGTGGGCTTCGCTCGCTATCGAGCTGGTTTAGATATTCGAAAAGACGAGAAAAATAGACCGGTAAATTTTTACTTTATAAAAAACATGACTTTTTTTTTTTTTTTTTTTTTTTTTTTTTGGTTGCTAAATGAAATTTATTTGGATTTATTAAAGAAAGGATAAAGTGTTTTGAAAGGATTATTAAACGAAACCATTAGAGCTAGCTTTGATCACAGTTACCACACTTGTTTTCTTTTGTATCTCACATGAAATGAGTGTATATTTTAAATGTATGTAATATATGTATTTTAAATGTATATGTTTAAAATTAAAATTCTGTATTTTAAATTAAATGAGTGAAAGGTTTGCATTTTAAATTAAATGAAAACAATACGATGGCGATGGGAGCAATACTTGGCGGTTTATCGTCTGCGCACGTCTAATATAACGATTTAAATTTAAGTTTTTAAAAAGTTTGAAAAAGAACGCTTGAAAATAAAATGGATAGTAAATGTCAACAATACGAAAAATTATCCATGTCAAAAATGACGTCATGGTTAACGGTAAATTATGATTTTCATTCTTAAAAACTAAACAAGAACGAAAAATCATGCGTCAAGCATAGATCATGTAACACTTTCCAACGCTTCCAAAATAATTTTACAAATCATTACCGTTTAATAAGCTGAAAGATAACATCTAAGTAAACAATTTGGGAAACGCATAACATATTTAAAAACGTAATTTCAGGAATTTACAACATACATCTCCAACATATACAATATTCGGAAAAATATCCGAATACTTTTATTCGACCCTGTATATGATCTATAGATTTGTATATATACTACATAGGATGCTAAATTTTAGTTTAGTTAGGAAACGCGTAGCACAGTTTAAAATTCTCCTTCTGGAGTTTCTGTCAATAAATGGAAATGTGTCGATACACGTTTGTAAATTGTCATTTGGCAACTGGATTTTAAGTCCACATTTCTTTTAGCTTTAAAATAATAAAAAAGTTTGTTGTCATTTTAAAAAATAGCTTTTTTGAATGTTCTTTTCTATAATATATTTTTGTAAAGTCTTATAGGGTGGAAAAAATGACATAGCTTTTAATGAAATGTTTTAATAAATTTACAATAATTTTAAATACCTAAAAAACAAAACAATGTTATCGAAACGAAAATCAAAATGATCGAAAAATTCGCGTAATGCAAGAGCAAAGAAGGAATGAAAAAGTAATGGAACTTTTCCTCAGGCCGAATTGCGTAGACATTTAATTAAACAAGCCAAACATGCCAATTCCTAATATTATAAATGTGAAAGCGTGGTGTTTGTAAAAGCGCGTAGTAGACATTTTTTTTAATAATATGTAGAAAGTAGACGAGAATAGGAAGGTTAGGCTCTATAATCCGGTCCATAGTCAATTTGCATTTTTGGCATTTTGGCAAAATTTGGCCAAAACTAAATACATTTTTCAAACAATATTTGTTTTTTGCATGTTAAACACTTTTTGGTTTTCGAGATGATCATTTCCTCGTTCAACTTTGACTCCTTTTTTAGGGTTTCGTTCATCTCACGAAATCCTATTACCCTCGCTGCGTTGTCTGTCCGTCACAGAGCCATTCTCAAAAAGTATGTAACTTACAGAGTTGAAACTTAGTGTATAAATCTGAATAGCAGCTGTGAAGAGCTCAAAATATTAAAATTTGAAAAATTCGTATTATTTTAATAAATAGAGATAAAAAACCAAAATTCTAACAGCCTTTTCCTATTAAATTGAAACATTTTTCGTTATAGCAGATGCCAAAGATTTAAAATCCACAATGAAATTCTTTCTAAAATAATTAATTTTCTATCAGACGATTTTCAAGTGAAAAATGAAAATGAAATAAAATGTTTCACCAATTGAAAAAAAGATAAATATAAAATAAAATGGATTGACGTCATAGTCGTAATAAAACGGAAAATATCTAAGATTTCTCAATAATACAAGACGTATGAGTATGTGTAAGTGGACAAAGCAGATTAATATCACGTCATTAGAGAATTAAAAAGAAAATCTGACGTCATATAGGAAGTTTAACTAATTTTTCAAATGTTTGAGAATAATACAAAGCGAGTATCAATGTAATTAATAGAGAATAGTAAATATATGAGTTTGAGAAACATATTGAATCGTGATAAAAATTCGATTATGGAAATATTCGCATATTTTAACATTTTGAAGGTGTACAATTTGTTTAATTTTGAAATTATTTTTTTAAATATTGCATTTAGTCCGTATGACGGATATTATTATGACAGAATATAATAGCGGGTTTGGACCGCTATCCGGCTGGTTTAGATATTCGAAAAAAGGAAAAAATAGACCGGTAAATTTTTACTTTATAAAAAACGACTTTTTTGTTGTTGTTGCTAAATGAAATTTGTTTGAATTTATTAAAGAAAGGATAAAGTGTTTTGAAAGGAATATTAAACGAAACCCTTTGAGCGATCTTCGATCACACTTACCCACTTGTTTATTGATTGTTTCATTTTTACAATTGTTTTTATATTATTCAGCACAAAATTTTACTCTTTTATACCGAGTTATGCTAAAGCCCTTATAACAAGTAAATACCGTATTGTCTCCTATAAAATGTGATAAAGAGTTGGTTAATTACATACGTATTTAATTGGCGGGGATGAAATGTTTTCCTTAACTACTGCATTTATTTTTCTCTTAATGTTACGTGAACGACGTCACGGGTAACAGCTTGTTAGTATTATAAGCGTCATTATTAGTGCGGTGTATTTGCCTGGTTCGGATCTTAAAAATAAGTAAACAAGAAATAACTTGGACACACATGATACATTATAACTGTAATGCTAATGAAAATATTGCGACCAAACTTCAAAATAAATATGAATACATTATTTCGTCTAATATATTTACAAATTTTCAAAGTGGCTACCTTTAGCTTTAATACAGAGCTTTAAACGTGTCACAAAATTTTCGGCTATGGGACGCAACTCACTTAGTGATATTTTATCCCATTCCTTGCATAAGAATTTCTTTAGGGATGCCAAAGTTTTATGAGGTTTAGCACACACCCTTGTCTCCAAGATGGACCAAACAGAATAATCCATTGGGTTCATATTTGAGGAATACGGTGGCCATTCTTGAGCTCCAATGAAGTCAGGAAAATGTGTCTTGCACCAATCTTGAGTGCCTTTAGCTCTGTGTGCAGGCGCGGAATCCTGTTGGAATGTCCATCTTTTGTTTTCAAAGAGCTTTGTTGAATGAAATTTGTTAGAATTTATTAAAGAAAGGATAAAGTGTTTTGAAAGGAATATTAAACGAAACCCTTTGAGCGATCTTCGATCACACTTACCCACTTGTTTATTGGTTGTTTCATTTTTACAATTGTTTTTATATTATTCAGCACAAAATTTTACTCTTTTATACCGAGTTATGCTAAAGCCCTTATAACAAGTAAATACCGTATTGTCTCCTATAAAATGTGATAAAGAGTTGGTTAATTACATACGTATTTAATTGGCGGGGATGAAATGTTTTCCTTAACTACTGCATTTATTTTTCTCTTAATGTTACGTGAACGACGTCACGGGTAACAGCTTGTTAGTATTATAAGCGTCATTATTAGTGCGGTGTATTTGCCTGGTTCGGATCTTAAAAATAAGTAGACAAGAAATAACTTGGACACACATGATACATTATAACTGTAATGCTAATGAAAATATTGCGACCAAACTACAAAATAAATATGAATACATTATTTCGTCTAATATATTTACAAACTAGCTGTTACCCGTGACTTTGTTCACGTATCATTATAAGAAGCATAAATGCATTAATTAATCAAAATATTTCATTCCCGATAATTAGAAACGTAAATAATTAACTAACTCTTTATCACATTCCATAGGAGACAATACCGTATTTCTATGTAATAGAGGCCTTGACATAACTACGTTTTAAAAAAGTGAAATTTTGTGACAAATAATCACGAAAAGGAAACTGCAACCAATGAAAAAAGGCGGACCAAATAAAATCGTGGAAATCGGCGAATTGTGTAAAAACATATGTCAAGTTTACCTGGTAAACTATTTTACTTTTAACGCCTTTCTGAAACGTTTTAATAGCCATCCTTCAAAGACAATGCAAACTCACCAACCCCCGTTCTGATTTCACAGCCTCTTAAAACCTGGTAAATGCAATGTATCCTGTTTTAAAAAGATGATGATGATGATATCACGAACGGCGACTATCTTCTGTAATCAGGTTATAATGCTTTTTCATTTACCTGGTTATAATGCTTTTTCATTTAACTGGTTATAATGCTTTTTCATTTAACTTTTTATAATGCTTTTTCATTTAACTGGTTATAATGCTTTTTCATTTAATTCATCTTTTTTATTTTTAATATTCATGTGTAAACACAATTTTTATGACGTAATTTTCTTTATTTCCTTCTTTCAACACGTGATCATTTAATTATTATTTTAAACTTTCATTATTGTTTTTAATAGTCTCGCGCAAATACATTTTTTATTTGAGATAAAATATAATCATTTGCGCTTATTTAGAAATTGGCAACAATATAAAAAAATGACTTTTTCAATAAAAGATTTTTTGCTCGATTTTTAAGGATTTTTTGAGTTTTTATTGTCCGACCGTGATAATTTTTTGAATTTCTGAAAGCTTGTTATATTTCGCGTCTGGTGGTATGATTTTCGTAGGATGGCTAGAAAAAAGTAATTGCTCCTCAAAAAAGTCCCTAGTAAAAAAACGATGAGAATCCTGGAATATCTACGCAACCTGGATCTATCTCAACCTGGAATATCTACGCAGATTTTCATTGGTCCATTTTTAAACCATTACTTTTTTTTATATATAGAAGGATTCGTATTTATTTTTCTTTTCCTAATAATCACGTTTTGGTTTTTGGCAAAAAACTCTCATCTGTATGTAACTGATATTCATACTTAAAAATTGGTATAGATAAAAAAATTATTTAAATTTTTCGTTTTAAATATGGCTTGAAACTCATCTACTTTCTAAACTTACCGATCCTTGTATTAATAATGTAAGGAATTGATTCACGCTCCTTGTAAAACACATTTGGAAATTCCCGTTTTATTTCAAATATGACGTCACTTTTTCCTCAGAGAAATCTCTTTTTAATGGCATAATTCTTGTTAATTTTCTTTTTCTGGCAATCAGGTCGTAAATTTTAGCGGAAAACTCACATTTGTATGTAACTGGTATTCAAGCTAATTATTAATCAGTAATGATAAAAAATATTTCAGTTTTTCATCTTAAATAATACGTCCATTATCTATCTACTTTCATTATACATTGATATTCATGCTCTTTGTATTATTACGAACATTTGAAAATTACATGTTTTGTTTATGACGTCATATTTGTCCAAACCGAGGAGGATCCTTTTCATAGTTCCGTGGTCCAAGCGAAATCTATTTTTAATAATATAATTATTGTTCATTTTTCCTTTTAATTATAACGCAATTTTTGACAGAAAAAGATATTTTTAATGTAACCGATATTCATACTTCATGTATAATAATAAATACTCCATATTTTTGTTTCAAATATCACGGAAATTCATCTTCTTTTGAATCCTTTTTAATTTTCATTTTTCACGTGAAAATCGTTCAATTGAAAATTAATTGTTGAGGAAAAATTATTTTTCCGTGTTTTTATTTATTGGCAATGATCAAAGCCCTAGCAACGATAAAGTAAAATGGTTAAATTTTATGGAAAAATGTCCATTTCTTCTCTATGAAAATAATGAAATTTTTAAATATTAAAGAAAATATTTGAATAAAATAAATAAAACCTAGCCTATATTCATTTGAGGGTTATAATCAAACTATATGCAAAGATACAGGATTATTAAAAGCTCCATTTTGACGCTGGCTTCAGCCTAACATTTGCACACAATCAGATTTATAATATTATTAGGATTTTCAAAGTGGCTACCTTTAGCCTTAATACAGAGCTTTAAACGTGTCACAAAATTTTCGGCTATGGGACGCAACTCATTTACTGATATTTTATCCCATTCCTTGCATAAGAATTTCTTTAGGGATGCCAAAGTTTTATGAGGTTTAGCACACACCCTTGTCTCCAAGATGGACCAAACAGAATAATCCATTGGATTCATATCTGAGGAATACGGTGGCCATTCTTGAGCTCCAATGAAGTCAGGAAAATGTGTCTTGCACCAATCTTGAGTGCCTTTAGCTCTGTGTGCAGGCGCGGAATCCTGTTGGAAGGTCCATCTTTTGTTTCCAAAGAGTTTGTAAGAGTTTGAATGAAATTTGTTTGAATTTATTAAAGAAAGGATAAAGTGTTTTGAAAGGAATATTAAACGAAACCCTTTGAGCGATCTTCGATCACACTTACCCACTTGTTTATTGGTTGTTTCATTTTTACAATTGTTTTTATATTATTCAGCACAAAATTTTACTCTTTTATACCGAGTTATGCTAAAGCCCCTATAACAAGTAAATACCGTATTGTCTCCTATAAAATGTGATAAAGAGTTGGTTAATTACATACGTATTTAATTGGCGGGGATGAAATATTTTCCTTAACTACTGCATTTTTCTTTTAATGTTACGTGAACGACGTCACGGGTAACAGCTTGTTAGTATTATAAGCGTCATTATTAGTGCGGTGTATTTGCCTGGTTCGGATCTTAAAAATAAGTAGACATTAAGCATAAATGCCGAAGTCAGTGAGTTACACATTTATAAAACTGTTGTATGCAACCCAATTATGACACATTATCCAAGACGATTAGATGATAATAATGATAGATTTTCTAATCTTCCATAATCGAGACTACTGTCAAAGTTAGCGTAAAAAAAAAAAAAAAAAAAAAAAAATATTAGCAACAATATGGTTGGTACTTACGTATTATCCGGGCCAGAAGATAGATCGCCAAAAATGATTGCCAAGTACCAATCTTGTTTACCGTTGCCAATCATGTTCAAAACAGCAATTTAATATTATTAAATACATAACATTGTTAAAAATGGTAAATAAATAAATAAATAATAAATACAGGGTGAGAAGAAATAACTTGGACACACATGATACATTATAACTGTAATGCTAATGAAAATATTGCGACCAAACTTCAAAATAAATATGAATACATTATTTCGTCTAATATATTTACAAATTTTCAAAGTGGCTACCTTTAGCCTTAATACAGAGCTTTAAACGTGTCACAAAATTTTCGGCTATGGGACGCAACTCACTTACTGATATTTTATCCCATTCCTTGCATAAGAATTTCTTTAGGGATGCCAAAGTTTTATGAGGTTTAGCACACACCCTTGTCTCCAAGATGGACCAAACAGAATAATCCATTGGGTTCATATCTGAGGAATACGGTGGCCATTCTTGAGCTCCAATGAAGTCAGGAAAATGTGTCTTGCATCAATCTTGAGTGCCTTTAGCTCTGTGTGCAGGCGCGGAATCCTGTTGGAAGGTCCATCTTTTGTTTCCAAAGAGCTTTTGTGACCAAGGTAAGACAACATCTTCCAAAATGAGTTTGCGATATGTTTGTTGATTAATTTTTATCCCTTGATCAACAAAAACAAGTGGTGTTTTCCCACCAGCACATATCCCACACCAAACCATTACAGATTGGGGTCGTTGACGCCGTTCAACAATGCAAGAAGGTCCAGGTGCTTCTGCTGACCAAACTCTATCATTATGGCTATTGTGAGCTTGTTCAATCGAAAACAGTTTCTCATCTGTGAAGACAAATGTTTGTCATAGATCACCTGCGGCCCGCTTTAACAGTTCTTTACACCTTTGAAGTGTTGTGCGTTTGTTCTCTGCTGTTAGCTTTTGAGCCTCGTTCATTTTGTAAGGGTGAAGACCAAGCTCTACTCTTGCCAACAAACGTGTGGTTTCTCTGTTGATCTTCATCTCTCTAGCAACCTTTCTCATTGAAATCCTAGGATTTCGTTGAACTCGCTTTTTGATAACTACCCGGTTTCTTGATGTGTTAATTGTGCGCTTTCTTTCTCTTCCTGGCCTGTCACCATCATATCCGAGTTCTTTAAACATTTTGATTGTGTATGAAACCGTCTGCTTAAGCACTTTCAATCGTTGAACAATTTCACATTGTTTCATTCCTTGCTTATGTAATTCAAGAATGGCAGATCGTTTGTTAACCATAATGGTTAATCACAACTAACTTACTTACACCTGTTTAGTAGCTTTCTAGAATCAATTCTCTATGACAATAACTTTATAACTTTAGTGTTAGTTACAGAATTTTGGTTTGAAACTTCGTCCAAGTTATTTCTTGTCACCCTGTAAATAAATAAATAAAATGTGTGGCGCACAATGGGAGATTTCAACTGCGCATGCCTGGGAATAATCTACATTTTTAGCAGGGGTCATAGGTCCAGATAGGATTTATTTTATATATATTTTTTAGATATTGCATTTATGTTTAAAAATAACTATTTTATTTGACGAACTTAAAACTATAGATATAAAAAAGATAATATAGGGTAAAAAATAACTTTTATATACACATTTCAGCAAAATTACATAAAAAGTTAACGTAAAGTTGAAATGTAAGTCAGTGTAAAGTTGAAAAAGAACGAAAATACACGAAATTCGTTAATGCGGCGATCACTGCACCGCATGTATAATCGCTTCGAGAACATGAAAACAAAAAATAAACATCACTAGACGCAGCAACCTCATTGTATTAGAATCCCCAAAAATGCACGAAATTCGTTAATTCTCTCCTCCCGATCTCCTCTTTTCCTCTGTTCCCCACCTTCTATGTTGGGACTTCTAAATGGACTAATCCGCTCCATTGTGCGTCACTCCTCGAAAGAGCCGGTAATTGCAGTTACCATGTAGAAAGAAAAAAATAATAAGGGTTACTATAATTAGTAATATTTTCTTCATGGATGGCGCAATTGGCTCAAACCTGGCTCGGATAATACATAAGTACCTGAAATTATTAATAAAAGTAACATGTTGCAATGCTTAGCATACATATAAGTGAGACCAAACTGGTCGCCATAGAGGCGGCTAGTAATAATAATACTAATATTAATAATAAATAAATAAATAAAAGCGTGTTAAAATTAAGCAATTAGAAGCAGAATATAACTTAGGTTCATATGTCAAACATAAACGTAATCGGAACCCAAATTATTTGTTTATGATTTTGCTTAATTCTCAAAGACGTGCTCATATCGCTTTGGCCTTCTAAGTCGCTATCACATTTTTATCATTTGTTATCCTCTTTCTTTCTGTCAAAACACACTTTGATTATCGGGCTTTTAAATTGTATTCATCCTCAAATAGACTGGAAAAATTTTTTAGAGTTAAAAGTAGCTGTTATTTAGAGTCGATTGATATCAATATTATTTTCCTACTAATTTTTGTGGCAAAATTAGTAAGGGGTATTAATATTCTTTTTTTTTTTTTTTTACAAAACTGTATTTATCGAAGAGAATATTTTTACTTGATGAAATCAAGATAAACACAACTATAATTACGGAATATATTAATTTATAGCAATTAATGTATTTCAATTCTACGATATAACAAGATAGAAAAAGTACGTATCATACATTAGGTTGTAGAACCCTTCTAATATTATACATTAAGTTAGCTGACTCGCTTCTTTAGTGTAAGTGTGGCCTTGCTTGACCTGATGTAGAGAGAAACACATTAATTACTTCCAAAACTATATTCGTGATTTTCTAATTTTGTAAAGTAAATATATTTAAAAAAAAAAAAAAATCTCTTGAATGGATTTAAACGTTATAATGTATTTAAGCGTGGTCGAAATTTTTCTGACAAACTAATCTACAGTCAGTTTTGTGAAACTATGGCTTATACCGATCTTTCTATTAATAGTTGATCTGCCTAGATACCCACCATGGTTTTAACCCTAATTTTAAAAATGAATGATTTATTACACTATGATTGTAAAAGGCTCATATGTTTCTTCGCCTCTAGTTTATCTATACTATATATTTAAAGTTATGTCTACACTATTTATCTTAATGCCATGAACTGGCTAAAAATTACCAATGTAAAAATATAGAATGCCAGAATTCATCGCGTTACCTTAATATATCTTAGGTATTTCAAATTTTTAAGACAAAATAAACCACATTTCAAACAAACCAACCTTAAGATATATTTATTTTCATTTGCATCATTTTCAAAAATATGGAATAGCTTATTTACTGTCTGGCAAAGAGTAATAAATCCTCCAACAAACCATACCATCAACGCTTTTTTCTCTTTGGCATCTGTCAGAATTATCTATCATTTTGCGAAGTCCATAATTTAAAATTAACATTATATCTATGGTAAAGATGTTATGAGTTTTGGTAATCTATAAGTTTTTAAATGTTATGAGGGTTTTTTTTATGTATTCTGTAGCAGAAAAACTTGTAAAAATACATGGTTTTCAACTTAAAAATCCTCAAAAAGTAGTAAAAATATTATTTATAATTACATCTTCTACAAAGAGTAATAATTCAAATTCAAAACAATATATTTTCATCTCATAGTTTTATTGATGGTTATAGCCTCCTCTTAGACCATTATAATTAATAAAGTTTTGTTACTTAAACATCAATAACTGTTAAAATACTCTCGATTAGAAATAATTCAAAATCGATAGCAATTCATATTTTATACCATATGTATAAAAGTAAAAATTAGTTTTTTAAAAAACATTCTTTTAGAAACCTTCAAAGTTCATCCTGAAAATCACGTCTAATTTTTTTTTTTTTCCTGCAATTCATGTTTTTTTCCCAAAATTTTCTTTTGCAGTACATTCATTTTGATTGGGCACAGAACTCGATTATGAAAAATTCGCTGTTTCTCTCTCTCTCTCTCTCTCTCTTTTTTTACGCTTTGTAGAAAACGCAAGCAAGTGAATTTATTTTTTAAAAAAGGATATAATTCTTATTCTATTTCTTTTTTAAGATGATGTACAGGAATTAAAAATGAAACATTATTTAAATTATAGTTTTATGATTTCTAAATTGATTTCTCAACATATAATCGTAAATTAATTAATATTAAACTATTAA
Source organism: Maratus michaelseni (assembly GCA_963931845.1). Taxonomy (NCBI): domain Eukaryota; kingdom Metazoa; phylum Arthropoda; class Arachnida; order Araneae; family Salticidae; genus Maratus; species Maratus michaelseni. The sequence goes on along the minus strand of OZ007587.1, from coordinate 169,711,973 downwards.
TTGATAAAAGCATATTTTCTTCTAAACATTATTTTCTTCATTTTTTATTTATAATTTATTTTATACTTTTTAATCTTTAAAATGTTCCATTGTTGCAGTTTCACAACCATTTGGCATATTTTGGTGAGCGTTTGTTGGCGCATAATTATTCGCATACAAAATTCCATCTTTACATACAAAAATCAGGCTCAGTGTATAAAAGACTGTAATAATAATAATTAAAAAAAAGGCTTATTCTTTTGGCTCTTGCCCTAAAGCATAAAAAAAAATCAGAATTTTCATGAATTTCTGAAAAATTCTTGATTTATGTTTGTGTTACCCTTATTGTGTCAACCCCTTACAATTGTATGAGTGAATATTTGGTGATTTATCACCTGTGATGGGCTAACGGAAAGGTAAAGTCCGGACTCGCCGAAGCAATACTTCGTCTCTATCAATCAAATACTTCCGGTAGGAAAATACCAGACGAAAGTTCTTGAAAGAGACTCTTTTTTTTATCCTAAAAAAAAAACCAAGCTGGCCATTTTGATTCTCCTCTAAACTGATTCCGTCAGGACACTCCAAACTTCCTCCAAAACTGTAATCGATTAGTTGAATAATTGTCATTAGGGGGTAACTTTACTTGATACGTATAATGTTTCAAATCACCGAAGTACCAATCTATCTTTCTCCGCGTATATATTCAATCTATATTCTCACATTACCTTTTCTCCTGTTGAAAAGTTTTCGGAAGCATCTTTTACGTTTTTATTGTTTTTGAAATAAAATACAATTCAGATTTTTAAACATTTTTTATTACATATACATATAAATATTTATCACATATATACGTATCCACATATGTGAATACATATCCGTTCCGTAGTCTTTTATTTATTCATTTATTTATGTATTTTTTTATTATTAAATGCTTAAAATTGCAGCCATAACTATATGCGAATGATTTGGAATCAAACAGCGATTTTAAGTTATTGATGAATTTATTACATACTAGCTGTTACCCGTGACTTCGTTCACGCAACATTAAAAGAAGAATAAATACATTAATTAAGAAAATATTTCACTCCCGATAATTAAAAACGTTAAAATTAACTAACTATTTATCACATTTCATAGGCGACAATACGGTATTTTTTTGTTATAGGGACCTTGACATAACTCAGTCTTTAAAAAGTGAAATTTTGTGCCAAATAATCGCGAAAATGAAATTGCAACCAATGCAAAAAGGAGGGCCAAATAAAATCGTGGAAATAGACGAATTGGGTAAAAACAAATGTCAATTTTACCTGATAAACAATTTTACTTTTAACGCCTTTGTGAAACGTTTTAACAGCCATCCTTCAAAAAACATTAATTGGAAATAGTACATGCTTTTTCTTTAAATTCAGTTCTGCCTCCTTGGTTTAATGTATAGCTGAAACAAATCTTATTTTCTAAATGACAGTATGTTGACAGGCAATTTTTGTTCTCCAGAATAAATTGATTCATGAAGTTTGAATATGTGAAAATATGTTTTTATTTTTCGGATAATTTACTGAAATCAAGATTTTGTTTTCACCATCTATTCAAAGTGAAAATCAATTCTGTTTTTCAGTTTTAATGAGAAAATGGTGTAAAAAATATACAGATCTATTTTATTTCTCCTTTTTTTATACACAAATATGGAGTAATTTACTTTCCGTTTTTAGAGAAACTTCGTTAAAATTAACAAAAAAGAAAAAAAATCTTGGCATCTAATTTAATTTTTTTAATTCTGACAGTTTGTGTAACATCCTCGGATCAATGATAACCGGTATAAAGTAAATCACGTGGCGTTCGATATTCTGGCACTGTAAATGAAAATTGTAAATTCACGGGCATTCTCCGTGAATTGCTGCCGTAATTTTACGGGAAATGCCCCCTTTTCAAGGTAAACGGTCCATTTCAGTAAATTTCATGTTTTTACGGGCAAAAACCGTTTATCTAATAACAAAGCTCGTTTATCTAGTCACAAAACCGGTTTTCTTATGGACATTGCCTGGAATCTCTGCTGCAGTAATTTTACTGTAGCAATTTTTTACAGTGAGGAGTAGTTGCGAAATACAAACATAGATTCATGTTCATTTTCCTTTTCTTAAAATTATGATGCGATTTTTAGCAGAAAATTCTCATCTGTATATAACGGATATTCATGCTTAATAATCAGTATAGATAAAAAAAACATTTAAATTTTTCGTTATAAATATGGCGTGAAACTCATCTACTTTCTATACTTACTGATCCTTGTATTATTAATGTAAGGAATTGATTCACACTCATTTTAAAACACATTGGAAAATTCCCGTTTTATTTCAAATATGACGCCTCTTTTTCCCGCAGAGAAATCCCTTTTTAATGACATAATTCTTGTTAATTTTCTTTTCCAGGCAATTAATTTCAGTACTGGCATAGGGGAAATTATGTTGCTTTAACGAAATAATATTAAATCTTTAGTTTTTATCAACAAAAGTGGAACTATTAACATTCGTCATTTTTTTTTAGGTAATCGAGTTATTTCTTTTAGTTTTAAGAATGAAAATAAATATTTCTCGCTATCCACGACATCATTTTCGATATGGATAATTTTGCGGAGCATATTATTGACATTTGCTGACCATTTTCTTTTGAAACTTCTTTTTACTTTTTTAAAATTTAAATAAAAAATACGGTATAGTTATATTAGCCCTGCGCAGACGGTAAAACGCCAAGAATTATTACCATACGAAAGAAAAAAGCGAAGAAAAAAAACACAAGATCATTTTATTTCACCAATCAAAGATATCCGCTTTATTTTTTATGTATGGCGTCATATTCGCCTGTTTCCTATGGTTACTCATATTGAAACCTTGTATTATTTTCAAAAACTAAAAAAAGTACGTTTTATTTCTAATAATATTATTTAATCTTCTTTTTAATTCTTTAATTTTTTTATTTCATTTTTATTTTTCACGTGAACATTTTTCAATTGAAACTAAATTGTTGACTAAAAATTATTATTCCGGAATTTGAATTAGTTTTGGCAACGATAAAGTATTAGCAACGGTAAGGTAAATTTAACCATGTTAAAATATTATACGAAAAAAATGTCCATTTACTCTCTATGAAAAAACGAAATTTTGAATTATTAAGAAAAATATTTGAATATAATAAACAAATAACCAGCCTATGTTCAAATGAGGGTTATAATCAATCTGTATGCAAAAATACAGGATCATTAAAGGCTCCATTTTGACGCTGGCTTCAGCCTAACATTTGCGCACAATCAGATTTATAATATTATTAGGATTACATATTGAGTTATAATTGATTGAAAATAGACTTTGACACTATTTTATCGAAGGTAATTTCTTGTCTTTATAGAGAAAAAATATATACTGAATTTCTTGATATTCAAATAAGAATTTTTACTAATTTCGTAAATTTACGAATAAATATAACTTCTTTGATTGTATTAAGGTGTTTTACAAATAATTTATTATTTTTGGAGAGTCGTAAAACTGGATAAAAAAAAGGAAACTTCTTCAAACATTTTCTCCCCCCCCCTCAAATGAAAAGAAACGGTAAATAAAATTCAGCGGTTTGGATTAGAATTCTCAACTGCGTCGGGTTACCCGCACCTGACCGAACTCGCGGTTCGGGTCGGGTTGTCGCTACATATTTTCGTCGCGGGTTGGGTCCGGGTTTGGGTCGACTTCCATTGTTTCGAGTTCGGGCCTTTTTCGGATTTTGACTCTTGCGAGTTGGGTTCGGGTTGACGAGATTTTTCAAAGTAATTTTCACGATATTTTTTCAGGTTAAAAATCTATATACAATAAGACCTCCATAATGGAAACTCCCGAAAAGCGGACACCTTTTATTCAACGAATACTTTTTCAATTCCTAAACACTCGTACGCTTAAATATATCTCTGATTAGTGGGAACTTCCTAATCTACACACACATGTGCGAGTGTATGTGTGCATAAATTATCACAAATACGATACATGTATTTTTGTTTGTTTGATAGACGAATTGTTGGTAATAATTTTCATATTCCGAGAAGAATAAATGGTTCTTAAAGAAGGAATAATTTGTGATCACATTTTTTTTATAAAGTACTCTCATGCAGTAAATTAAATATATGCTTATTCAGATTGAAATGGGTATTTATTTTCATCTGAAACATAATTCTGCTGAAACTTTTTGTGAAAAGCCCAACAATCCAACTTGCAAAAAAACTTACTATGACACGCAAGAATTATTCTTGGGTGAAACCTACCCACAGAAAGAAAATTAAAGTCATCCTGACCCGAAAAAGAAAGTTAGGGATAACCCGACACGATGCAGAACTTTATTCAACGATGCCGAAGTTTCTATTCAGAGGTTTTACTATAATTGAATATTAAAAATATAGATTAGTCCATTTTATTGTATAAAACATAAAATTGGTATTAGAGATATAATTGTAGATTACTTTTCATTGCATTAAAACATGATTTACTGTCATTTTATGTCGTGTTCGGGTCGGATTGCCGGTTGAAGTATTTCATGTTTGGGTCGAGTACGACCCGAATCTCCCCCCCCCCCCAAATTTTGCGAATTATTGAACATAGGAATCTTCACGATCTTCTGATTACATTTTTATGACTTTAATATTCTATCAAATAAATCATATGCACCTAAATATGCTAAAATTTAAACTTATTTCATACTAATGCTTTCTACGTTGTACTTTTTTGTAATACACATTTATTTTACATGACAAAATTAAGCATTAATACAATTATATATTTTTAGTCATTATTTTTTAGGAAACCTTGATGTCTCAAGCAAGCCTGATTTTCCCTTATTTTCCTCTTTCGTTCAAGATAATGGGATTTGTTGTGTTAAAGAGCCTTTAAATATATCTTATTATTATTTTACTTAGAAGTAAATATTTACATTCAACAGAATTTTTACTTAAAATTTAAAAAAAAGATATAAACTTTTTTTTATTAAGCAATCTCTTGTTGCGATTTTATTTATACAAACTCCCACCAATAATAGATTTTGGATACATTGACCACGCAGTAACTTTTTAAAGCGAAAATCAGTTCACTGAACATGTTAATATTTTCTTCTTGACCTAAGCAATACTTTAAAATTATAAACTAATTCTTCTTCAAGACAGTATCACCTGATTGGCTAACTATTTTGTATAAATCTCAGTATCTGAGCTTAATTTTAAAAAAATTGCGATTTTTTTTTTTTTTTTTTTTTTTTCCCTTAAGACAACTGTAAGTCAACATTTTTGGCCTTTAAATTCAGTAAGTAACAAAAAAGATACACTGGTGTTACTAAAATGCTGTAACTGGCACCCAATTTTTGAATATCATTTTATTCAATTTCATATCTTGCGTGTTCTTTTTCGAATTGTTAAAGGATAATCTTCCAAATCGAGAAAATTTTCTTTTAATATGACCAAATACTTTAAGAGCATCTTATGTTACTAATTGCTGTAAATAATCCCATTAAAAAAGGGGGGAAAAAAGAGAGAGAGAGAAAACATTTTATGCTAAATGTTGAATATTTTTTATCTATATTATTTTCTGCCAGTTGTATCATGTAGTGTGCATATGTTTATACGCGTTGACAATGTTTTAAGATAACTCTTTAGGGAACCCGATAGGTTCATTAATGCATGTTAAATTTCATACTAATATACATACAAGCATGACCTTAGACTTACTATATATAGTGTTGGTTGTAGAAAAAAGATTATTTTAACCCTAAAAATGGAAAATTAAATTACAAAAAAGGGGAGAAACATTGTATAAGAATTGTTCTTTTTTTTTTTTTTAATTGGGGGGGGGGGGGAGGAACCAGTTGATTTAAACCACGGTTGATTTAACACAATACTTGTATCGAGCATAATAATTAGCAGCATATGAATTAAAATACAAATGTTATGCTGGATTATGATTATATTGAAAAATTACTCTTTGCAATACTATTAGTATGGGTGAAACAATTTTGGTAATACCATATTTATGCAGCGATATATCAATGATATGTTATTAAAAGATGAAAATTTCTCTTTATTTTAATGATAATTTATAAGTATGAATGAATCGAATTAGTAAAGTAATAAAATTTCAAGATTTTAATCTTATCATATACGATGATTCCTTGAAATAAAACGTGTGATTAAAATAAAAATGTTCCATTTAAAACAAATATCTTCAGATCAAAATTTGTGTGTATTTCTAATTATTAAACTGATTAAAAAGTGCTCGCATTATATGAGAAATACAGTTTGAGTTTTATTTAGACGTAATTAGTACAAAACTGTTTCGTGCCATTTTCTGAGTGCGCTGTACCAATTTACTATTAGACAATTCTAATTTTCATTCACTTGATATTTTTCTTTCTCTGAAATGCGAATTAGAAAGTTTCTATAACACTTAAGGTGGTTTTTTAAATATTTTCCCTCACTCAGTAACTCAAAACATATATTCACCGACTCATTTTATGCATAAATGTAAGGAATTTTCAGGCATGACTATTGGGGTAATTTGAAATCGAACAGTATTTTACATTTTCTATAATTGTATATCATATTGAGTTCTAATTAATTGCTGTCTCAAAACAACATTTCCCGGGTTGTAGAATCCAGAAACTCGGCTTAAAACGCCAATTTGGACGGCATATTCTGAATGGTATTTTGTCTTTATAAAAATATGAAAAATGCTTTCCGATTCCTCAGTCCATGAAGAAGAATAACTGCTTATTTTGTGCATGAACAATAACTTTGTGAATATGTCAGAAAGAAGCCAGTTTGAATTTCAATGCTTAAGTAATTTTTATTTTTTTTTTAAATAATTTGTTAATTAATTCTCATAAATTAATAGTAAACCTCCACGCTCACTATTCATATAACTAATTTCAGACATTCTTTTTATAAGAAAGGCGTACTGCACTTGAGGATTACAGTGGAATAACTGACTGTAAGCATTTTGGGTATACTGAAAAAGGGGATTTTCAAGGATTTTTATCAGTTTGTGAGTATTAAGTATAATTAATGAAAAAAAAAAAAAAAAAAAAAAAAAAAAAAAACAGCTCCTCCTTCACATTCTAAATGGTTTCAGAAGTGCCATATGTCACACCTGTTTGTAGCTAGCGACCAGATGTTTAACAGAAAAATTCTAACTACTCCGACAGTGGAAAAATACTAAAAAGAGTACGAAAATCATTAAGGTATTTAAAATATTGTACAGTACGTGCCGTTTATATAAATTACTTTTAAAAGAAAAAAGCATTTATACATGAAACAAGTCAAATGAAAGAAATTACGTTATATTTGCTTTCTAGTAAAATTAGCCACTTAACAGAATAAAATTGATTTTTACATAAATATTTATTTATAAATAATAAATATATAGTACATGAATAAATATATTTAAATAACAGATTGAACGGTTTATTTTTATTTTTATTTTATTTTTTTCAGACTACGCAGGATGCTGTAACCAAAAGACAAAGAAAAATCATGCGGCCCGTCCCGGAAGATTTTTAATTCAGTTGAAAAATATATTTTAACTATTACCACCCATAGGCAGTACGGTATTCGAATTTATTTATGCAAACATTATGTTTTTATATAGAACGTTATGGTATGCTAAAACTTAATTCAACGATAAAATTAAAAGTGCATAACACAATTTAAAATTGACTTCCAACAATTTTCGACTGTAATGCATTCGAAATGTTTTGTGCAGTCCTGCATATGATCTTTAGACATTAATATATTTCACAGAATATGATAACATATATTTCAACTGTAACATTGATAACATAACTATAATCGCACTTACACTAATATTTCCATGCTATTATTAAAACGTAAATTGCTTATTTTAATTAATAAGTATGTGCAAATTTTCTAATATGTATTTATCAAATAGTAATTGGTATAAAATAAATCGAAAGTATTTTGCGCATGCATTTATTTCTATTTAGGCTGCATCAAGTGATGAAATATATAAACAAATTTGCTAGCCGCGCTGCTTGTAGAAAAAACCTACGTAATACATTGTATTATGTAGTACATTGTACGTAATACCTTGTACATACCTTTTACATACATTGCACGTAATACATTGTACATACATTTTACATACATTGTAAGTAACCCCTTGTATTACATGAGTCGAGCTTGTATACCATGTGATTTGCAATGTAAACATCACATTAATAATGTCCATAAGAAACTCGTTTTAAATATATGATGTAATTTTCACCATTAAGTGCGTTTCGCGTGCAAAAATCTAATTAATGTTTTTTTTACTTCTTTTCTTTTAAGATTCGCGTGTAAATATATTATGTTTGGGAATATCAGTATATGAAAATTTTAAATATGAAATAATTTTCACCATTAAAAGTTTTTCGCGCGCAATAATTTAATTATTTTAGGCATTTTTCATATGACGATATTCAATATTTCGGTACTTTACATATGACGTAATTGTCCCCATGAAATGCGATTCGCGCGTAATAATTTAATTAATTATTTTGAGATTTTCTTACTTTTTTTAATATTCACGTGTAAATGCAATTTGTATGACGTTTTCCACATTTCCTGCTTTTTATACGTGATCATTTTATTATTAGTTTAAAGTTTCCTTTCTTTTTTTAATAATTACGTGTAAATACATTTTTTATTTGAGAGGAAATATAATTCTTTGCACAGTTTTACAAATTGACAACAACATAAAAAAAAGACCTTTTCTAAATATGAAAAAAAAATATCTTGAAATAATGAAAATTTGAATTAAAAAAAAAAAAAAAAAAAAAGAGCTCTAAAGAATTAAATAAAAAAAATAAGCGCAGTTTGCACACAGCTACACTCTAAAAACGACGTTTTCAAAACTGAGCAAAAAGTACTCAAATCTGAGTATGTTACATAGTCAAAATAGCTTTGAATCAAAATGACTCAAGTTTGAAACATGTATATAATCAATTCTGTAAACATGCACACACTTAAGAATAAAACATAATGTACTCATATTTGAGTATGTCCACGTTTCAAAAATGAATATAAATTGACATCTATATGTCTTTAGTTTTTAATATTTCCATGTTTCAAAAATGTGTTTGAACTGATTCTAATCATTTTTGAGTATGTCCATGTTTCAAAAATGAGCATAAACTGACCTCTATGTTTTCAGTTTTGAATATGTCCATATTTAAATATTTTGAGTATTTCTGGTATTTCAGAATTGAAATCATTGGGTCGTCCTATTTGAAACAAAAAGTTTCATAACAAAATGAAAACATCGATTTGCTCAGATTTGAAAGTGTCATTTTTCTCAGTGTAGCTTGAGAAGTATATCCCTACAAAAAAATAAAGATAAAAATAAAATATATTTTTATGCATTGTTTTGTTCCTAAAAAACTTTTTTAATGGGACGATTCTGACCGACTTTAATATTAAAAATCGCTTTAAATAATTCTTCGATTTAAAAGCTGTCTATTTCAGCGTGTTTATCAGAGATTTCTCTATAATAATGCTATGTAATTATTGTTAGTATAATTATTATTATTAGTAGTATAATTATTATTATTATAGTTATTATTATTATTATTTTCATCAATGCATTAAACATGCGAGATAAAACATTTCTTAATTATTTTAGCAAAGAAGATTGTTGCAAATTCATCATTAATTGTCAGAAAACTATACCAATTTTTGACTTCTCTTTCAGACACATATAAAATACAAGCATTAAAATTAAAAAAATTTCTACTTATATAAAATAAGTGTGTTTTTAACGTAAAAATACCACTTTGCTGAAGAAATATAATTTCATGTAATTTTCCAAGTTGAACTGACAAGAAAGATAATCAACAAGAAAGGATTTATCTTAATGGTTTAGTTTATTGCTTTTCTTACTTAATGGTTAGAGAAGTGTCATCTTGAAATTAATAGTCACCTCGAACATCTTTGGACGAAATCTTATAATTAGTGGCCTAATCGTTTTTGAGGGGAAGATATTTTTTCTGAAAAGGGTTCGGAAATGTCCCATTTTTGAAGTTCAGTATTTCGCTTTTCTTCAAACACGTTTTAACTTCCTTCCCTGTCATCTCCATTCGCTCGTAGGGGCTGTCAGAGGAAACAACAGGGTATCTGGGGAATTTGTTCGGCGAAAGAGGACAGAATCTAACGGAAAATGTCTTAAAAAGCAATGTATTAATTTATGATTAAGTTCTAAAAATATTAAAATGCTGTACTGTGATCGGAAACACACCTGTGATGGTAATTTTTTATGAGTCGAGCATATCAGGAAGTGGGTTAAAAATCGATTACAATATTCCATCTTTACATTCAAAAACCAGGCTGAGTGTAATAAAAGACTAACTAAAACAAGTTGGAAATTGTACGTCAGACGTGACAAACGAGGTGCGTTCGTACAGTAACTAGTCTTATAAATATTCAGATCTTGGTCAGATTCCGTTATATACAGGCTTCGCTTTCGTTGTCACTTTACTGTTTTAACAAAAACCTGGGGATCCCACCTATAGGCTTTCCGGGTTACAGAACACACTGCTAGGTGTACATAACATATACGCGAAAGCCAAATTTTTATTGAAAACATCAAATACATTTTCCACATCTAATATATATCCATTTTTATATGAAAAATATCAATTATGTATTCAAATAAAATTTTGAAATTGATTAAAAGCGATACTTTCGTATTAGCCGTATATGCCAGAGGTTTATAGCGAAAGAAATTAAAAAAAAAATTTCGCTATTTACACCAGAATTGTTTTATTATTTCAATGTTTAACCCTTTAGGGGGCGGTGGTCACAAAAAAGGACACCTAATTTTAATTCCAAAACTGACAAACGACACCAAGAATATTTAATTAAAATTTTCCTTTTATAAAGTACGGGAAAATCAGCAAGTGTTTCTTTTCTAAGAAAATCGTTTGTAAAATCTGGGGTTATTATTTTCATCAATGCATTAAACATGCGAGATAAAACATTTCTTAATTATTTTAGCAAAGAAGATTGTTGCAAATTCATCATTAATTGTCAGAAAACTATACCAATTTTTGACTTCTCTTTCAGACACATATAAAATACAAGCATTAAAACAGTCATTATTGTCAGTCCATTATTTCATTATTTTACAAACAGATTTATTCCGCTCCGGAAAGGGTTAAGCATTTAATTCGATTATATATCTGTTAAATTTGTGTTTTATTTATATTACTTTATTTATTTATTCATTGATGAAGTGTTAATTTCGTTATGGAATATTAGTTGGAAACAAACGATGAACTATTTTTAAATTTTCTTTTAAGTGCAAACGGGTTAATTTCCATAATCGAGCTGCACACGATAGAAATAGATTTTTAAAAATATATATGCTTGAAAATTATTTTAAAAACCACAAAAAAAATCAGTAAATTGAGCTACAGTTTTCAAACAAATTGCATTGCATCTCTATAATAAAACTGTAAGTCATGTGACTGTCCTCAACAGTTCCGGGATGCCGCATCGCTTTTTCATATGCCAAGCGGCCATTTTTATTCAAAATTATTTTTTCGAATAAACTGCATAAAAGTTACATTTTAAGAAAGATCGTTCAAAATAAATTAATATTTGAGAGATGACTTGCGTTCAATTATGTATATATTCTGCAATAACTTCAGTCGAAAGATTCGCAGTTCAAATTCTCTATTCATAAAAGTAAACAAAAAAAAGATTGATTCGTCGTGAACATTTAAAATATTAAATCATGGAGGTAATCATTCGCAAAGCAAGTTCTCCGCGAATGAATTTTTGGGCCGCTGCCTCGCGTCAAAAAAATAATTCGCACCAGTGAGACAATCAAAGTTTACCATAATTATGTGCTATACAACTCAACTTTCGGACCTTTTCTTGACGTAAATTGAACTCATGTAATAATATTTAATGAATCAGATTTTTAGCATTTTTAAAATCGCTAATACAGCTTTTATTTATCGCGTGTACAAATTAGAAATGATACTTTGATTTTGAAATCAAATGTTTTGATTTATGATATTATTTCTTATTTATTTATTTATTTTCTCTTTTAAATGAAAAGTGTGAAGTATTTTTAATTTATGTAATATAAGCATTTTAGATTAAAGTTAAGTATTTTAAATGAAATGAGTGACAGGTTTATAATTTAAAATTAAATTAATTGTAGTATGAATGACGGTGATGGGAACGATATTTGGCGAATTATCATCTGCTCCCGGCTAACAAAAATACTCATAATTAAAAAAAAGAATAAAAATAAATAAATGATAGTTTGTTGTAAATAAATATTGATATACATATCAAAAATAATTTATAGAATTAAAATAAAAAATAAAAGTAAATAAACAACAATTTCCATAACAAAGTTTTCGCCAAATTGGCGGGGGAGGGGGGGGGGGGAATCGCGCCAACGTGCGTATGTGACATTTGTGCCCAAAAAATATGCGAAATGCTACCATGATCGCAAAAGTTCATGATTTGTCTATTAGAATCTTCCGATTTGGCGAAGGATTAAGGGAAAATTAAATTATGAATAAATGTAACGTGTTGCAATGTTTAACATACATTTAAGGGAGACCAAACTGGTCGCCAGTGGCGGCTAGTTTGAAAGTATAATTTTTCCCTATTCTACGGTGTAAAAATTAAAATTATGCGATGTTTAGAAATAGTTAAATGTGCGAAAAGAGAAAATAGATTGCTCAGATCATTGTCACAGTCGATATAACGTCGGCGTTATTCACGGACATATTTTAGTTTTATAATATAGATTCTAACAGAATGAAAACAGTGTTGTTGTTGTTTTTTTTTTTTTTTTTTTTTTTGTTTTTTTTTTTTTTTGGGGGGGGGGGGGGTATTGCTTGTTATATCACACTACGTAAATTATCACCATTATTACCGTATTATTATTTTGGGTTAGGAATTGCAAACAGGGGTTTTTGAGTTAGAAAAATTTAATTAGGAATTGCAGGTGTTTTTAAATGGTTTCTTATATATATATTAACAGAACTTCAGTGCAATGTAAACAGTCTGTGTGCGCAGCGATGGTAATAAAATCGATATTTCTTATTCCAAAAATTTTTATGAGGCAAAATTGAAATAATTATATTTCAAGGCATATTTCATATCAAGGGAGAGGGGGGAAAGAAAAAGAGAGAAGCAAAAATAACCCGAATTTCGAAACCTAAAGTAAACTACTGTAACAGTCGTCTAATTAAATTGGAAAATATATTTTTGAATCAATTTTATGTTTCAAAGGTACACTTATACTACCTTAAATAAATTAAAAAGGTAATTCTCAACACGAATAAAGTTTTCGCTAGCATTTCATAATATTTCGTCTCATCAATTAACAGAACATTAAATTAAGTGGTTGGTTAGTAGTAGCCACTTAAAAAATTAATTTTGATTAGCTAATACTACAAATAATTGGCTTCCCACAGCTTGGAGCAAAAACTAAAACTACTCCAATGAGTAACATACGATATAAGAATTTATTTGAATATTTAATGCAGCAAGTTATCTCTCTAAAAGGAAATATATTATGCATGTATATTTAATTTTGCAACGTAGGTTGTAAAATGAGCTTCAAATATGGACTTTAAAACTAGAGATCATGAATAATTATGAGAAAATAAATAAACTGCCTTGCTGGCAGATTTATTTACGTGCCACAGTGCTATAGCTAATAAATATTTTTTCATTTCTGTTTTAAAAGATAGATTCTTAGACTAGCCTAAATTTGCTTAAACCACTGAAAATGTTGGGATAAAAAAAAAAAAAAAAAAAAAAAAAAGCGTTTAGCGAATTTAGCGAAAGAATGCATCTTTTCAACCGTTTCAACCAAGGCCTTGTGTTTTCAACAGCTGGTAGGTAGGTCGCTGCTTAGGTATAAGACTTTTAAATGGTATTATAGGGTATGTATAGGTATTATTATGGTATTTTTAATGGCAATATACGTATTTTAAATGATTGCTGCTACGTACTTCAAATGAAGTGAGTGAAAGTACAAGGAATAATATTAAATAAATGATGTAAATAAAGAATGATAATAATAATAATAATAATAATAATAATGTAAATAATAAAAATTGCGTGAAATTCGGTAATGTAATGCCGCAATCAGTAAAATGTATGCATGAATGAGCGTTTCGCAGTCATGAAAACCAAAAAAGAAACATCACAGATGCAACAACCTCGTTGCATAAAAATCAGAAAAAGGCATGAAATTCAGTAATGTCGCGATCACTAAAACGTGAACACAAACAAGCCAAAAAATCACAGGATGCAGCAACCTCGTTGCATAGGAATAACAAAAAAGCGTAAAATTCCGCGCACACTAATGATATTTCATGGACAGGGCTTTACGAATTTAATAAAATCTGGTAGTCAGCAAAGAAATTCTACACTGCAAAAAATAATTGTTGATTTTACAGTATAAAACTGGCATCCCAGCTGCCAGTATTATACCGTAAAATTAACAGTATTAAACAGTAAAATAAGCAGTAATACGCTGCCGTGCAAGCAGTAATACTGCTTATTTTATTAGCGTATTACTGCTTATTTTACTGTTTAATACTGTTAATTTTACTGTATAATACTGGCAGCTGGGATGCCAGTTTTATACTGTAAAATCAACAATTATTTTTTGCAGTGATAGTCGCCAGTAAAAAATATTTACCTCTCCCCCATTATTGATTTTCAAAAACCACATAAGTTTTTTTCTTATGAATTAATTGAGAAAAAATAATAATAAGCATAGCTGAAAATTATTAGTTACATAGTTTATAATAATTGCATAAAGATAATATACATTTAGTATTTAATATTATAAATTTAGTACAAATCAGTTTATATTATAAAGATAATATAAACTAAGTTTTCAAATAAAACTTATCAAAATTATATATCTCTGAAAAAAAAAAAAAAACTGTAAAGGCTTAATTAACCGGCATGTTTCAGAAATACTGATTGCCGAATTCTTTAAAAGTCCGGATAGTTGAGGGCTACAAAATCCATATCTGATGATGGGGTCACCGATGAAATAATGAAGCAGTAAAAGAATTGTTTGCCTATTTTCCTGTCGAAGTCAGTCAAATAATTCAGATTGTTTTATTTTAAATTTTGTATTTCATGAACTTATTTTTTCCAAATTAATAGAAAATGTTTAAAATATTTTTTGTTTGAATGTAATTTTTATATTTCTTAATATTTTGTAATTTTGCAACATCTATAATGAGTTATCTCATAAGAATTACAAGGGTGGAAAAATACCGTTTGTGTGCATTTCTTAGGTCAGTTTTGAAAAACAAAATTTCCATATAACTTGGTCGCCAGATGAAAAAACTTGGTCGCCAATGGCGAACTGCCGACCGTATTTGTCAAGCCCTGTTCATGGATAAAGCTAAATTCTTTTGGTATTTTTCTTCCAGTTTTGTGTTTTAATTTTGGTTCTTGCGGAAAAAAAGTAGTGAATCTCAAATGCTATCCCAATACACTGAAATCCGTTTATAACAATTACAGAAGGGACAAGAAAAAAAAAAACAGCTCATCATTACAAATAAGGTGAAGTACCTGATCGACCTTCTCTAAAGAGAAAATTTTAGCAAAGATGCACCGCGATCTTGCTGACTGGATCTGCGGTAATTAGTATTTATCCCAGCAGACACGTAGTTAATAATCTTAGTTTCAGGTAGTTCAACCCCCCTTTTCCCCATCATAACGGAATAGTTAATATTTGTTCGAAGTTAAGAATTATTAAACATGCAAATAGCAAAATAAATTTGCAAATTTAGTTATAGTTTTTTTTTTTATATATTATAGATGTAGTTCAGGCTTGTCACAATTAATACAAAAAGTTTAGGCTTGTCACAATTAATACAAAAAGTTTAGGCTTGTCACAATTAATACAAAATTTATACATGAATAATGTAACCGAAACCTTGCATGCAAAATATGATTTGTTGTAAAGGAACTCTTTCCTTTTCCACAAATCATATTTTGTGACAGCTAAATCTGCTGAGAGTGTTTTCGAGACGAATGCAACAAGCTTTCCTTCAATGATATTTTTAAAATACTTGGCATTTTTGCGGTAATCCTAGTAAAAAATTCATCACTCAAGCGAACAGCAACATCATTATTTCTTCATGGAAATAATTTATAATCTCATTTCTCGTTGGAAAAAGCCACATTTCATTTTTAAGTTAAAAAAAAATAAAAAATAAAATATTTTATGTTTCTTTTTGAACCACATTCTATCGCTGCTTATCTGTGTCTGAATTATGTATCTTAGAAAAGCATTTAATTTTGTTTTAGGTATACCGGGCTGAGATGGAATAAGAAGCCTGGACAAATGAGTTGCCCGATCATCAAACCCAGTCCATAAAAAATCTATACCTACGTGTCTGATCGGGGCCTCCGAGATGTCGCTGTGTGTCCTACACCGGGCAGGCTCTACACCGGACTAGGGCCACTAGAGGCTCTACACCGGGCCTGCTACAGGTGACGTCACAACCTGCTGACGTCAAAACAGTGATCCATAATAACTTAAAAATTTTCATGTACTTTGTTCGTTTGTACGGATTGTTTACGACAGTATTTTGATTTTATTTATTGTTTTATATAGTAATTAATAATATTTTTCAGTGTATTTAGATTATAATGCTATCAATAATTATTGATTATAATTATTAAAGAAAGTGTAGATTATATCTATAAAATAAAGAGAAGAAAATGCTGTGCTCCTAGTTTCTAATCTAAGTCTTCAAATTCGCTACTGATAATGAAAAGAAGAAATTTTAGCTACGAAAATTACCTTGTGATAATTATTTTTACAATTCAACAAAAGTGGTTTGCATTAAATGTTTCGATATACTTTTCATAATTCGTGAAGCTAGAATTAATATGATGGTATTGAACTTGTGCAGAGAAAAAAAACCTAACAACAAATGTCTAGCCTACTGTAATGGAAATAATCTGGCATATTTGATTGAATTTGTACTTCCAAATCGAAAAGAGTCAAATGATCTTTAGAAAAAAAATAAATAAATAAAAGAAGCAGGCGATAAACAGTTTAAAAAATGATTTTGAAAGAAATACTGTAATAAATTGACTAATATCTGGATACATTTAGTTAGAAGTGAGTGATGTGCTTTGTTTATAAAATTAAAAGTAACTGATTTACACAACTTAGTAATTCTACGTAGTTCAATTTAACATTTTAGCTAACTTAAGTGTACAAATATATGAAAATAAATCTTTTGATAAGTTATTTTGAGTGGTTATTATGTCCTAGACCCAAGTACAATAAATAGACAATTTTTAAAATATTACAAATCAGTTACAAAGTCAAGATAGAAAATTGGGTACTTTTCGGTTAGCCGGGCGCCAATGATATATATACATATATACACACACATATATATACACATATATCTACACACACACACATATATATATATATATACACATATCTACACACACATATATGTATAAATTAATATATATATTTATATATGTGCATGTATCACTGGCGCCCGGCTAACCGAAAAGTACCGAAAAAGGCTTATGGCGAGAGAAGGAAAGTTTCAAAATATTTTCTGGCAACCTATTCGTAGTTTCATATAAATAAGTATTTTTTTTTTCAATATTTATATAATTTATTTAATATAAAGAAGCCATTTATCTCTTTTTATATGCAGGTAGAACAGAATTGTATATATAAATAATTTTATATAAATAAACATAAAAGTTCATTAGGTTTGTTTTCATAATTGTGTATATAATTTAAAAACATATCTAACTTTCTGAAGCCCGGATTACGCCAAAGCGTTAAAAAAGTGCCAAGGTCTCTATAGTTAAAAAATGTCGATTTCTCTATTTAAATTGACATTTATTGTGTTTTGGTGGTTAAATTATGGTGTAGTTGTAAAAGGGAGGAATGGGATTGATTTTGTAAAGTTTTTGGTAGATTTATTATATTTTTTGTACGTATATTTATTGTAAAATAATGTGTTTAGGAAAAGGTAAGTCAATGGGTTCAATCTGATTTATTAATCTTAGTATTTTTTTTAATTTAAAACTTTTAATTTCCTTTAATAAAACAAGTGTATTGATTCCCTTTTATTTCACGATTATGAAATTTAATATTATTTATGTAATCACAAATTATAAGAGCGGAAATGCTCTTTTTATTACATCTTTCTGCTGCGATACATTGAAAAAAATGGATCACTACTGTGACGTCACTAATACTTGTAGCAGGCCCGGTGAAGGACACACAGCGACATCTCGGAGGCCCCGGTCTGATCCCAGGTAAGAAAGACACAAGAATGAGTCGTACAAAAAGTGTGTCGTACAAAAATGTGTCGTACATATTTTACTTAAAAAAAGAAAACGTATGACTTCCTAAAATGGCAATGCTTGTAAAAATACTTTTACAACAAGAGTATAACTTCTGCGGGAAAGTCATTTTTGACATTAAAAATAATAATATAATAATAACAATTACATTCCCGTAAATAAAATGTTATGTACCTATTTTTGCCAAGATGGTTTTCTCCACCTTTGGTAAAAACTGGCCAACCCTAACTAATAGTAATATGAGGATTATTGACAGCTATATTTTGTTGATGGATAAATACCCATGTATAAAACCTATAATATAGCCGGGTATTTATCCTGGTAATTTACCCTTAAAAATAAATACCCGGGTGATTTATTTTATTCAAGCCGATGACATTTTAAGTGTAAAAAATAGTATGCTGAAAACACAAATGTATTGCTATAACAATAATTCGAAATTTCAAATTATACGGGAGCTATTTTTGCAACTCTAATTCAGGGAATTAAATTACAACACGGGGATTGATAAGGAAAAAATAAAGATAATCCAAACGAAGTGATGTAATATAAAGAAGGGCAGCAGCATCTCGCAAGTGTTTAATTGGCACGTCTCGAGTCCTTCTTATGTAATGCTTTCCAGATCTGACGTCAAGGTCAAATGCAGATCTCGGGATTGAAAAGTAAAAGCAAATTAATTCCGTCATCGCTAGGTTTCTCGTGTCGGTACCAGGCAAATAACAACGTCTTTCTAAGTATTGCCCTGGAGTAATAGCTGATTTCCTAAATAAGAATTTCAAGACACCTTAATATTTATGAAAAGTTAATCTTACTTGATTTGCAAAATTTTCCAAAATGAAAGAATAGTTTTGACGGTTTTACTAAAGGCAGGATTTTTTTTTTTATTAATACGATAATAATAATCAAAAAATCTCATTTTAAAAAAGTACACACACACACACATATGAATGGATAAATAAAAAATTTCAGACACATATCGATCTAACTGTACACTGCAAAAAATAATTGTTGATTTTACAGTATAAAACTGGCATCCCAGTTGCCAGTATTATACCGTAAAATTAACAGTATTAAACAGTAAAATAAGCAGTAATACGCTGCCGCGCAAGCAGTAATACGCGAGTATTATACCGTAAAATTAACAGTATTAAACAGTAAAATAAGCAGTAATACGCTGCCGCGCAAGAAGTAATACGCGGATTACTGCTTGCGCGGCAGCGTGTTACTGCTTATTTTACTGTTTAATACTGTTAATTTTACGGTATAATACTGGCAGCTGGGATGCCAGTTTTATACTGTAAAATCAACAATTATTTTTTGCAGTGTATAATTCAGTGGTTCCCAAACGATGAGTCACGGGGGATGTTTTAATGGACCAAGGAATGATCGAGCCGTTCTTATATACACGAGCAGGGAAGACCGAGCTATGCTCGGTCAAAATTAAATTTGAGTTCAAATATCATGACCCATGTCCAAAATGACCCACTAATTGAATTTTCTGGGACATGTGACTTATCCCAACAGTCTTCTCGTGCCCGAAAACCATAGGATGTAAAATTTAGTGTAAATAGTCTGAGCCGTTTTTAAGATAAAATAGCTTGACCCATAATGACCCATAACCAAAATGACCCACTAATCGAAATTTCTCGAAACATGTGACCTAGCCTAATAGTCTTCTTGTTCCCTAAACCTGTAGGGTGCTAAATTTATTTCAAATCCTTTGAACCGTTTTTTAGATAAAATAGCTTGACCCACAATGACCCATGACCAAAATGACCCACTAATTGAATTTTCTCGAACATGTGACCTAGCCCAACAGTCTTCTCGTGCTCGAAAACCATTGGATGCAAAACTTCGTGTAAATTGAACCGCTTTTTAGATCTTGACCCAAAATAACCCAAAATGACCCAAAATGACCCACTAATTGAATTTTCTCGAACATATGACCTAGCCCAACAGTCTTCTCGTGCCCGAAAACGATTGGATGCAACATTTAGTGTAAATCAAGCCGCTTTTTAGATCTTGACCCTCAATGACCCAGAAATGACCCACTAATCGAATTTTCTCGGACATGTGACCTAGCCCAATGATTTTATCGTGCTCGAAACTCGTAGGACACAAAATTTAATCAAAATCGTTAGAGCCGTTTTTTAGATAAAATTAATTTGACCCGCGTTGACCCAAAAATGACCCACTAATCGAAAGTTCTCAAACATGTGACCCAGCCCAATAGTCTTCGGATACAAAATTTCGTCGGATACAAAATTTCGTCAAAATCGTTTGAACCGTTTTTTAGATACAATTAGCTAGATCATGACCCAAAATGACCCAAAATGACCCACTAATCGAATTTTCTTGAACATGTGACCTAGCCCAATGGTTTTCTGGTGCCCCAAAACGGTAGGATACGAAATTTCGTCAAAATCGTTAGAGCCGTTTTTAAGATAAAATTTGCATATATATATACAATATATATAACCACACACAAGATTTGCTCGTATTAGAATATATGATATATTGATTTTATCTGTTGTAAAAAATATAAAGAATGCAATATTTAACATCCTTTAAGTAAAACACCGTGAAAAAATATTTGTAAGCAACTTTGTGAAATAAAAATGTTTAACAAAGTATGTGTTGAAAACGACTTGGGTCTAAAATGAAGAGGTTTTAATCCTGATACAGGCAATCTTATTGGTATAAAACAATGTTATACATTTCACTGATTTTTAAAATGCATTCTTTTTTATTATACAAATAACTGACCTGCCCGGCATTGCCCGTGCCCGTGATAATAATAACCTTAAATAAATCTCAAATTTATATGATACTATATCTTTAACTCGATTTTGTAAGGAATTTTTATTTCTAATTCTAATTTTTCTACATTCCCGAACGAACTTGTATCAATGGCCAAGCTGTCTTCGACATTGTACACCGGACGTGCTACGCACGCGCCGATCTATTTTTGCAAATGAACGTCGAATTTGTATGATAGTATATTTTTAAAGGAAAATATTTCCAAATGTTCTGAAATTTTAATACAATATACTAACTTTTTAGCTGTTTTGAGTCCTCGCTGCCTTCCACAATGTACACCGAGCGTGCTACGCACGTTCCAAACTGTTTTTGCAAACGAACTTCGAATTTGTATGATTAGAAGAGAACATAGCTGCTGAGTAAATCTTCCATTACCGAAGAATACAAACCTCAGAATACACGACAGTTTTAATGTTAATCCTAAGAAATTTAAAAAAAAAAAAAACTGTTTTACCCTTAAATCTCATTATTTTTTAAACCAACAGCTAAAAGGTTAGTTTAATGTATTACAATTTTAGAGCAGTAGCGCAATAATAAGTTTACACCAGAGGGCCCGTGCGAAGATTTCGCACTGAAATCTAATATTTTTTAGGTACTTCTCTATTATCCCGTCGACCACTTTTCATAACAAAAAAACTACCGCCAAACTGTAAGATTAAACGCCAAAAATGCAATCCCATTTACTTGATGTCAGAAGCATTATACGTGTTTGTTACGTCATCAAGTGGTTTTTAATTCGACATTTGCGTGTATTTTTCATTATGTTTTACTGATTTATTAGTTATTTTATTAATTAAAATAACAATTGTGCCCTTAAATTCTTATATTTTATTTATTTATTTTGATATTCCAATGGCAACGTTCTCCCGTTTATTTGGCGATAGTTTTTTGTTATGAAAAGTGGTCGACGGGATAATAGAGAAGTATCATTTTTTATCAATATGTAATATTTATTAGAGGCAGGTTTAAACTTCTAATGAAAAAGTAAGGATAAAAATATCTGCAAACAACATTTGGTATTTAGTCAAGCCAGAATATCATCTAATTTATTCCATCAAAGTTTGAGTAAAAACTGATCCAAGATTGCAAAAGGCACGCGCGAGAAAAAAAATTAAGAATTGTATTTTGACTGAGAGGATGACGTCCTCCGCTTCGGGAAAAACATGGGACATAGAAATATAAATATAAACATTTCAATTTCAATTTCGCTTTTTAATCATAAATATAAAATAAACCCGTGTGGTGTTTTTATAATAATTGCTGAGCATCATATAATGTGGTATTTTATTTTTGTGGCAACAATAATTTGAAGAAAACCTTTCATTTCTTTTATGAAAACAATGCCGATTTAATTTTTAATTTTCAGCAAATTTTAATCAAAAACATGTTTTAACGAATTGTTCAGTGGGCTATGTCAGAAGCCTGTTCAAAATCCTTTCATATGCTGTCTCTTTCGTCGTTCTGCGTTTCGTATTTTCTTAGAAAAAGGGATGTTGACAGGAGAAATAATATATATGATGAATTTTCAAGCAAAGATTTCGCAATGTTAACCCTATAGGATTTTTTTTTTTTTTTTTTTTTTTTTTTTTTTGTCAAACTGATTAATTCTCCCTAAATCTCATAATTTCTTAATCAAATTTATACTTAATCACTAACTGAAAAGGTAATATATTGTACTAAAATTTCAGAGCGATTCTATAAAATTAAGTATTTTTTAACACAATGTGCCTTATGTTATATCTTAAAAAAAAAAAAAAAAAAAAAAAAAAAAAAAAAATTGAAAATGGGTATTTAACAGTGCCCAAAATGGATACACAGTGGTAATCAAAACAGGCATGGCCCAATTTGGGCACATACCTAAGAATCTTTCGACCCAAATTGAGTTTTATTTTTTTTTCTGTGTATGCGTTTAACTAAATTTTTGCATACTATGTGGTGGTATGTATAATTGCTATACATCATATACAGGGCAACAGAAAAGAATTCGTAAGCATTACTGTGTATCAACGTAAATTGCTTAAAGGGTTTTTTAATCGAGTTATGCATGTTGAACGTGAAATATAATTAGTATACTAAGATATGTTTGTTGAATATAAATAAAATTATGTACAGGACCACTCAGAAAACTGGATACATGGCCGCCTTTGTATTCCCGCCCGGTTTGATCTTGACCTTATTTACTTAGGCATCATTTTTCACTATATTAAACAGTGTAGTTTTTAAAGTATTCTGGAAGTGGAAAGTGTTTCACAATCTATGCTTGACGCATGATTTTTCGTTCTTGTTAATTTTTTTTCTTCTTATAAACAAAACAAAAGCAGATTTCTTGTTAAAAACAGATACATTAAGTTTGACTATACGCCATTTGTTAAAATTAAAAAGCCCGCCAGGGATTAGGAAATTATATAGCCGATTATTTTAACATGTTTTTTATTATTATTATTTTATTGGTTTCATATTAAACCACTTAGCGAAAGCTTGGAATTCCGCGGAGCGCTACGTTGTAAAAAATAAAATAAAATAAAATAAATGTTTTTGGATCTAGCAAAACTTTACAAAAATATAATATAACCTCTTCTGAGTTACCCACGATTTCGAAAAAGCGTTCCTTTATCTTCAGAAACTTTAGAAATCAATAGATTACCGAAATTTAAAGAAGCATTTTCTGAAACAAATGTCTCATTTTCTGCCTGCTTAAAAAAGACAAAAACCTAAACGTTTCCAAGTAGTTTTTACTTTTTACAATGTACACATTGTAAAAACTACTCGGAAGCGAGTATTTCGTATTGAGCATACATTTGAGCATCGTATAACCGACATTTCGTATTGAGAAAACTGATATATATATCAGTTTTCTCAATACGAAATGTCGTTTTTTTGGATGTTATTAATTCTCGAGTAAGCATTTTCATGTTCAACAAACATATTAACAGGCAAACATGCTAAATTAACAGCATTAACATTAATATTGAAAGTAACATTATTTTGTAACTATTACATCTATAAATTCTGGCACGCAGTTGGAAATGTTTATTTGAGATTTGATAGCCTCCGAAAAACCGTTATTTTATGATGAGAAAAAGAATTAATGTGCTGTAAAAACTACTCGGAAATGTTTCTTTTTCTTTCTTTCTTTTTTTTTTTTTTTTTTCTAAAACGGGCAGCAAAAGAAACTTTTGTTTCAAAAATACTTCTTTAAATTTTGGAAATATGTTGGTTTCTGAGGTTTTTGAAGATAAAGGAACACTTTTCGAAATCGTGGATAACTCGGGAAAGGTTGTGGCATATTTTTGTAAAGTTCTTCTAGATCCAGAAACCTTTCTCTCATTTTAATAGCGTACACGCTGGCGCAACATCGAAGAAAAGCGAGTGTAAGCATTTTTCAATAAAAATTTATAAAAATATGGTTTTTAAAAGTTTGAAATGTGCGATTTTTTTTAATGAAAAAAACTAAATATTTCTACCTTGTTCCGAGACAACAAAATAACTTTATAAAATATGCTTTTTTTTTCAAGAAGAAAAACTCCCATAACCTCTTAATGACATACAATAACCAGTACTTTTCCGTTATACCAACAACATGCCAAAATTTATACTTACCTTGATCGAGCAAAGGATTTTTATAGTCGTGCCAAATTTATTTGACTCGGCATTTATTGAACGTGAATCATTTACTATTATTATTATTATTATTTAACCAGAGGGCCCGTGCGAAGATTTCGCACTGAAATCTAATATTTTTTTAGGTACTTCTCTATTAACCCGTCGACCGCTTTTCATAACAAAAAACTACCGCCAAACTGTAAGATTAAACGCCAAAAATGCAGTCCCATTTACTTGATGTCAGAATCATTATGCGTGTTTGTTACGTCATGTAGTGGTATTACATTCGACATTTGCGTGTATTTTTCATTATGTTTTACTGATTTATTAGTTATTTTATTAATTAAAATAACAATTGTGTCCTTAAATTCTTATATTTTATTTATTTATTTATTTTGATATTCCAATGGCAACGTTCTCCCGTTTATTTGGCGATAGTTTTTTGTTATGAAAAGTGGTCAACGGGATAATAGAGAAGTATCATTTTTTTTCAATATGTAATATTTATTAGATGCAGGTTTAAACTTCTACAGAAAAAGCAAGGATAAAAATATCTGCAAACAACATTTAGTTTTTAGTCAAGCCAGAATATCATCTAATTTATTCCATCAAAGTTAGAGTAAAAACTGATCCAAGATTGCAAAAGGCACGCTAGAGAAAAAAAAATTAACAATCGTATTTTGACTACATTAGAGGATGACGTCATCCTTGAAAAACATGGGACATAGAAATATAAATCTAAACATTTCAATTTCAAGGTCGCTTTTTAATCATAAATATAAAATAAACCCGTGCGGTGATTTTTATAATAATTGCTGAGCATCATATAATGTGGTATTTTTTTTTTTTTTTTGGCAACAATAATTTGAGGAAAACCTTTCATTTCTTTCATGAAAACAATGCCGATTTAATTTTTTAATTTCAGCAAATTTTAATCAAAAACATGTTTTAACGAATTGTTAAGTGGGCTATGTCAGAAGCCGGTTCTAAAACCTTTCATATGGTATCTCATTCGTTGTTCTGCGTTTCGTATTTTCTGCGAAATAGGGATGTTGACAGGAGAAATAATATATAAGGATCGTAATCACGCTCACGCAGAAATCTTAATTAGATACTTTTCGACAAGAAAATATTTTTTTTGTTGAGTTACAATTTAAATTGCAGAAAAATGTAATAAAACTGTAGAAACACTGTTCGTCATTATTTAGAATCTTGTGTCATATAATTTATATGGCGACATCTTTATTCAAAAAGCAAAAGCGCATACGGAGAGACAAATCCGGTCGTGCGCGCTAAAAGTCCCTCAGGACTTGGGTTCGGTGGTCGAAGACGCGCCGGGCGCTCCTCAGGCGCCTGGCAGCGCAGCCTAGTTTTACCACAATGCTAGGAGAATTTACAGTTCCATGCCTTCAGTTTAAATTGAGATTTTATTTTATTGTATGATATTTATTTGCTCATTTATTTTAAGTGTATATTTGTATTGATTTTTAAAAAAAATAGTTCGTGAAAGTTATTGTGAAAGTTCGTGTTATTTTCAAATGTTACATTTTTAAATGATCACTTTCGCAACAATAATGTTACTTTTTTTCAAATGTTTTATTTGGCACCAACTATTACGCTTGGCGGCGATGGTGTTGGTATAACGGAAAAGTACCCAATAACTATAGTTTCCAAGTCTCCCAATTTTTAAATACCGCTATTTCCGAACAGAAATATTCACTTTATTCAACTGCAAAATTCTACGATAAAAAAGTTAATATCTATATTTCTATTCGGAAAAAGAGCCATTCAAAAATCGGGAGACGGCAATTATGAATAACAAACTTAATACAAAAATACTAATTACCTTTAGAACTCGATCTAAGTCTTGATGAAGCAGTAAACGTTGAAAGGCTGCATCGTCTTCCAGCTGCATTTACTGCAGCATAATTCACACTGCTTCGTCGTCGACTTCCTGCCGATTTTATGACTGAAACACTTGATCTTCTCATTATTTGAAAACTAAGTAAGTTTTATTTTCCTTAAATTCGTTGTGTCACATCAACAATTTTAAAAATCAGAATGTTAAACTGCCCTTTAGATGAAATATTCTGTCATATTATATGATTATAAGTAAACAATAATTTCTTATACGTCCAAAATAAGTAAGGAGAATTCAAAATGAATCGATAAATTGGAAATTTAATCATAAGTCAAGATCTTCTTCAGTATTGGATATTCATTCGAGTTTCCTTGTAAAACAACAAAATGGCTATCAAATATTAACACACTGCAACTAATCTATCCATGAAAAATGATCAGGTTATAAAAAGACTAATATCTGACTATATTTTAATAGAATAATAATTTTAAAAAAATAGTCAAGAAGTTCCAAAATAACTTTTCAAAGCATAGTTGTTGTTTTTTTTAAGTTGCAGAAATCACACGATTTTATAAATGCTTCAATTTTCAGTTCCAGAGATACAAGCTTTGCGCTTATTCATTAAAAAATAAATTAGAATGAAATTTTACTATCCCAAAAAACTTTTCTTTTTCTTTTTTTTTTTTTAATATAAAAAAGTTTTAAAAATAGTAGCGAGATTTTCTTTTATTTGTTTGTTTGTATGTTTCAATAACAAAATATAATTCATTGAACAAGAAGCTATTTTCAACTTTTAATTCAACATTTATCAAGAGGAATTAGCAAACTCATTTCAAACTGATAATAAAAAGTTTTTTTTTTTTTTAAGAACAAGTTTCTCAAACTGTTTTCTATTTGTCAAATATTAACAATGCTAACAATATATAATTTTCAATTTTGAATTCGTCAATTAATAAAAAGAATAGCAAGCTGATTATCAAAATAGTTATAGAAAAGCAAAGGCCTTTTTCAGTTCGTTTTCAATTATGAAATATTAATCAGGCTATCTATAAGTACTTTTCAACTTTGAATTTGCTAAATATATTTAAAAATAACAAACGAACAGTGAAAAATATTTTTTATATGTATTTTTAATAGTTTAAAAAGTTTCATCATTTTGTTATTATTAATCAAACATTACTAATTGGTCAAGGAGTAGTTTTCAATTTTGAATTTGCCAAACAATTAGAAAAAAAAGTAAATAAATACTTTTTTTTTATATTATTTAATAAAAAGTTTAACAATCTGTTTTTATTAATCAAACATTATTAGTTGATCTCTGCCGGTTAATCAGAAGATTAGCAAACTAATTTTTAAAAACATCCTTTTTTTAGAAAAACCAGAACTTATCCAGCTCGTTTTCAACTGCCAAATATTGTCAGTTCATCAAAGTTTGAAT
The DNA here is from genome assembly GCA_963931845.1 of Maratus michaelseni. Taxonomy (NCBI): domain Eukaryota; kingdom Metazoa; phylum Arthropoda; class Arachnida; order Araneae; family Salticidae; genus Maratus; species Maratus michaelseni. The sequence continues at coordinate 169,683,842 of OZ007587.1, read as the reverse complement.
TCATCGGTTAATAAAAATAGCAAATTTATTTGAAAATAAATTTTTAAAAACACAAATTTCTTCGTGGTTCCTTTTCAGTAATAACTTTTTGTTAGAAAATGTTTAAAAAAAATCGTAATAATGACTGGCAACAGTATATGACCTTCTTTTCTGAGGAAAATTCACTGTGTTTCGATATTTAAAACATTGTTCTGGTGCAAAGTAATTTTTCAAAAAACATTAAATTGTTCGTTCATGCATTTTAGCTATTTAACAATATGTTCCTTTATTTATCATGCTTTTGTCAGGTAAAATTTATAAAACTGTACATTTTCATTCTTCAGCAAATGATTTTTTAATAAAAATGTGTAAGAATATTTCGAACAGTTCTTCAAATAATTTTACTTTAGCTTTACCTCGGAAATTTCATATCATTTGCTATTATAAGACGGCTTAATAATAAATAATTCTATAAATAATATTCGCATTTTTACAAATTAAAACGCTCATTTTATAAAATAGACTTAGAAGCTGACTGGAGAAACTTCATAATTATTGAAACGATTTTGGTATGAAAGAAAAGTGCAACAGTGCTCTTCAAAATTCAGGAGTGTGGGAATAATCGCCACTAAATCGTTTTTCTTATAGGATAAAAGCACTACCAGAAAAGTATTTAAGCACCTTCACACTTAAATAATCATATGCATGCTTAAAAAAAAGTATTAAAATAAAATATCTTAATCTGTTACCATTACGAAAAATCAACAACGGAACGAAATTTTCAAAAACCACTTCTTGAAATTTCACGGCCAATTAATTTTCATCACCTTTTACGAAAATTGAAATCAACATCTTGAATTCATCCTTTCTTGGTGAGAACTTGGATCTGAAGGAGGGAACTGAAGTTGTCAGCTTTCACACACACAAAGAAAAAAGAATCACTTAAATAAATCTGTGTTTTCTTTTCAAATATCTGTAAGAATATTTCAATATCTTTTTAAGTTCATCTCATGTAATTCTTCCTTGGAAATTTTATTTCATGTGCTATTATAACATCGGGCAATAATAATGAATAATTCTAGAAAAAGTACAGTGGATTTTTTTTAATTTTCAAAGAACATTAAATTGTTTGTTCAATAAAATAGATCTAGACACTGAGTTGGATAGATAATTAAGAGTTTGAAAACATTTCAATATTACTTTTAGATAAAAAAAATCATTAACAGAAAATCGCTTAGGCATATTATTTTAAATAATTACACACATGATTGACGGGGGAAAATATATACTATAAAATATCTAAGTCAGTTCCATAACAAGCAATCAACAACTGAATGAAAATTTCAGAAACTACTTCTTGACGTTTCACGGCTAATTACTTTTCAACATCTTTTAGCGAAAATTGAAATCAACATCTTGAGTTCATCCTTTCTTGGTGAAAACTTAGATCTGAAGGAGGGAACCGGAGTTGTCAGGTCTCACGAAAAAATCTGTAACTTTTTACAAGCCTTTCACAGAAAATACTGACCTGTTGGCTCAAAATAACTTAAGCATATGCTTGCGCCATTACCATTCGGAAAAATAGCAAAATGTTTTAACATCTGCATACGTCTGAAAAGTGAATGCGGCCTGTATTTTTTGCAACACCCAAACGCTCTACTTTTGAATTATGTTTTCCTCTTTCTTTTTTTATTCTTTCCCCTCTATTCACTTTAGTTTTTACGTTTGCTAAAAAGCCAACTGCTGGTGTTTGTAGCTCATCGGTAATAGAAGAAAAAAAAAATAACGGAACGTTAAGGAGAAAAAAAAAAAAGGAATCGAAACAGTATTTTTAGGGATTTGTTTAATTCTTTCGAAGTTTCATAAATAGAATATGGGTGAGGAACATATGATGACGTTCGAGAATGAAAAATGGTTCTGGCTTGCGATATAAATGTGTTTTGCAACCATTTTAAATCAAGTATATTTTTCTTTTAGATAATAATTTTTAAAACTCTGTTAAACCCAAAAATCTGGCTCTATTTTATATATTCTTATCCTCAAAATTCAGACAGCATTTTTTTCCACGAACACGTAAAAATATATACGCAACATGGATTCCAAATGACGTTGTATCTCTTCATTTTTTGAAGAAAAAAAAAATCCCAAATTTCTGAAAGACTCCCAAGTTATACAATGAAAGAAAGTATGCATGTTTAAAGAAGGATTAAGACAGTTTAGATCTGCAAGCCAATCAAAACATTTCTCTTTCCTTGTGTGATGTAATATTTACGTTGCGATTTCTTTCACTTCATCTTCATAGATGTTCTATTCGAAAGAAAAATACAGGGTGGTGATAAAGTCTTTCCCCGATTACAAAGATTTATTACGAAATAACCATTGAATGTAATATTGTAATTTTTTTTTATTATGGAAAAGGCATGTTCTTAAGTTTTCTTTAACTCCAGTCTCTACCGTCGTTCGTGAGTTCCTTGATAACAAATTTCCTGGAAGATGGACCAACTTCTACATCGGGAAGTTGGTCCATGGAGGCCATCCCGTAAGGCTCCATCCTTACGGGATGGACCAACTCCTCTAGATTTTTTTTCTTTTGGGGGTACATAAAGGACAGAGTGTTTGCAACACCAGTAAAAGTTATCGAAACACTCAAGGTCAGAATCACAGATGTTGTATTTAGTGTGACATCCCAAATGTTGGGCAATATACGCCTTCACATTCTTCGAGCTACCGAGGGTTCTCGCATCGAAATTTACTGACATATGTAATTGCATTAAAAACTTCAAAAATGTCTTTCCAATATGTTAAAACAAGCATATGCCTAATTATATTAGTTTTTCTGCAATAAATTATTGTGATCAGGGAAAGGCTTTATGACTACCCTGTTAGCTGCATTTTACAAGTTTTCCAACACTGTTAAAAATTTCTGTAAAAACACAGAAAAGTAACAAAGCTTTTTGGTAAATTTACAGTATTGGTCTCAGTTTTAACGTTTAAAGCATTCGTTCAAGACTCATGATCATTTGTCCAGACGTTTCTTATATACAGTATCCTAAAAAGATTGAAACGCGTTTTAATTTTTTACATGTTAGAGATAAGTAGGCTGTGTAAATTGTAAAAGTGCTCACAATAAGATAGGAACAAAAGATTATATTAATCTTCAAATTAATTTTCAAAAAGTTACAGATTTTAATTTTTTTATGACCCACCCCCCCACCAACATACACATAAGCCAAAATTGAATCCGAAAAATATCCGAATTCTTTCGTGCAGCCCTCGTGTGTATGGATTCTATAGATTTGCGTATATACTATACATAATATGCAAAAATTTACTTCAGTTAAGAAATGTATAACGCAGTTGAAAATTCCACTTCAGCAACTTCCGTCAATAAACGGAAATGAACTCAAATTCTTTTGTGTAGCCCTGTATATGATCTATATAATTTATACACACACAAAGTAATATCCCAAAAATTAATTACATTTAAAAACGCATACCACAACTGAAAACGCACTTGCATCAATCATCGCTCATAAACAGTACTGTAACCGAATTCTTTTGTGTGTGCCTGTTTAAATGAGCAATAAACGCTATGCACATCACATTCTACAGTAATCATCTTCTAGTGCGCCCTAATCATGCATATCAATTTAAATATTTTTGAAATACTGTAACATCATTAAAATCCATTGCAAACGATTTTTCCGCATAGATCATAACATAACGGAGTTCGCTTGATTGTCTCTTGTAAACGAACTATAAAAGTACACACTTCATTTCAAACACCAAACATGCCAGAGTAAACCTCAATAACATATATAAATTAAATGGCAATCCGAGTATATTTACAGCGAGTTAGAGCACAGCCAGGTAAACCGAAGTCATAAACATTTTTCAACTATGTTGGAAACTGTTAAAAAGAGATTTTTTATACATTTTCAACACTATCGAATCGGCTGTATTCTCTTGACCTCCCGTTTTGAAACTGGAGACGTTGTCTCTGCGCTACTAATGCTTGATTATATAACCGCAATATTTATCACTCTTATCTCATTTCCTTGGTGATTTTTCCTATAGAACTGTCGCAAATTGGTTTAAAAATGGATTAAATATCTAATATGTCAGTCAATTTCTACAAAAACCTATAGTCCTTGCGACAGTGATCTATAACATATTCGTCAAAGTCAAACCGGGCGGGGAGGCCTACCTTTCGGCTTAAGCTCAACTAGCCCCATGGGAGCTCAATCGGAAGTAGCGTTTAAGAGTTATCGTGTTCACTCTCTCTCTCGCACACACAGAAATCATGATTACAATGTTGTCTTTACACTGCGTGTTCAGAAAATAAGCAAGTAAACAAAATCATGCGTCATGCATAGATTATGAAATACTTTCCAACACATTCAGAATATACTGTAACAAAATTTCACCGTTTAATAAGGTGAAAGTTGATGTCGAAATAAACAATTTAGAAAACTCATAACACATGTGAAGACCCAATTTCGGCAATTACCAATTACCATCATCAATAATCTTTTCTGCAGCCCTGTATGTGATCTATAGAATTGTGTACATACCACATAGTATGCTAAAATTTTGTTCAGTTAGGAAAATCATAGCACAGTTTAAAATTCCCCTTCAGCAATTTCCGTCAATAAAAGGAAATGTACTAGATATTTTTTGTGTTGTTCTGTATATGATCTATAGAATTTATACACACCAAGTTATAAGAAAAAATTTAGTTAAATTTAAAAACGCGTACCACAACTAAAAACGCACTTTCAACAATTATTGTTAATAAACAGTACTGTAACCGAATTATTTTGCGTGTCCATGTAAATGAACGATGAATATACTCACCATATTCTAAGCATCTTCCAGTGCATGTTAATTTCAATAAGTTATAAATAGGGAACACCATTAAAATACAGCGTAAACGATTTTTTCCCCATAGACCTTAATGTAACCGAATTCTTTTTATTGTTCCTGTAAACGAACTATAATGGTACATACTTCATTTTCAATACCAAACATGTAAACCGTAATAACATATATCAATTTCATGGGAATCTGAGTATATTTCCGCGAGTTAGAGCACGGACAGACAGATGGCAGACAAACAGACAAACCGAATTCAAAAACACTTTTCAACTATGTTGGAAAGTGTTAAAAAGCAATTTACAAAGCAATTTCAAAGTGTTCTCTGCCTTCTCCAGTAATTGATTTAACCTCTCTTCTAATAGTGTTTCTGTAAATATTTTAGAGTTCTTCATCACTAATATTGTTGCAAGCATCGATTATCTTTTGTTTAAGCGTTTAAAGTGAACTGCATATGGATTATAACTGGTAACTGCAACATGCTTCCTTTTTCTTGGAGTATCTTACATTTCTAATTTGATGTATGTTCTCCCTTCCCTTCACAAAGGTCCATTTTTAGCCGCTTCCAACATAGTTGAAAGTGTTTGTGAATTCGGTCTGTCCGCAGGGCAGTAGCTAGAGGGGTACCAAGCCCTTCCTAAAAAAATTTCAGCCCCCTCCCCCCATGGGAAAGATTCCAAGGTCACCAAATGAAACTCTGTTCAAAAAACCTAACTTAGTTTTGGGGCCTTTTTACAGTTTTGTACAAATACTAAATTGTAGTATATTTGTATAAAAACTGCAAATTAGCGTTTTAAATTGGTTTAAATATTTGTTTTAAAAACAATAATAATTTAAAAATGCAAAATACTTTCTTGATTTTGTTAATGTTTTTTATGATATAAAAATTCAAATTTAGAATCCTTAAAGGCAGGGAATATTCAGAAAAAAAATTTAAGGTTGCAACTCTTTATGAAACAGGTGAACTGTAAGATTTTTATTTAGTACTTGTTAACATCATCACTTATTATTTCACCAGTATAATTATACACTGGAAATTTTACTTCTGGAGCCTTTTCTTTTCTTAGTATAAAATGAAGTTATTATAAACAGTTTAATAAGAAACATAGTGTCTACAATATGAAAATGCACTAATTTATCTTTCTATTAGCTGACCTGCCCAGTGTTGCCCGAGCCCGTGATAATAAAAAAATAAATAAATAAATAATAAAAAAACCCTCAAGTTTTTTATATCAAGTCGAATTACCTTGAAATCGAGCCCATAGAACCCAAGAAAAGAATGAGTCCCCTGGCGGTGGAATGTGATCCCCTGTAAATTTAACAAATTTCCTTTAAGATTAACGCAATATTTAATTTACGGATGAAATACTCCCGCTTCTCTCCAAGGGCGGATCTAGAGAGTCTTCAAGGGGGGGGGGGCGATATCAGAAATTTGGAAGTTAATATACGACCCGCAATCTTGGTCGTGTCGGGTCTAATTTTTTTAAATTACGGGTCAGGTTTACTTCTACGTTTTTGCTACGGGTCGGGTTTGGGTCGGGTTGACTCCTACTTGTTTACTGCGGGTCGGGTTTGTGTCAGGTTAATTTGTTTTTCGGTAGGAGATGGGTTCGGGTTGCGTTAATGTTTACTTTTGTTGCTGCGAGTCGGGTTGACGTCTAAATTTTTCTTGCGGGTCGGGTTGACTTAAATTATCGGGTTGGTTTTTTTCACTCTTGCGTGCCGTGTTCCGGAAAACCCGTTTTTTTAAAAGAATGCGTAAAATATTTTTTCCGATAAAATCTATATGCAGTAAAAATTTTATAACGGTCAGTCCCAAATAGCGGAAAGCTTTATGTAGGGGGAGTACTTTTTAAATCTTTTATTTAGTAAAACCTCCGAATTACAGACACCTTGGAGCCGTCGAGTTTATCCGCAAATTCAGAAGTAATAGCATGCACAGTAAGACCTCCGTACGGTCACCCCTGAAGGGCGGAGACCCAATACAAATATTTGCATATTTTTGCACTCTGCTCCAGGTAAGAGATAAATTCGATGGCACCGAGGTGTCCGTTATTTAAATGTTTTACAGTATTTGAATATTAATGAGTATATACAGGGTGTTTCACAAAGGACCCCTAACTCTAAAAATCAATAACCCGGAAACGGTGATAGATAGAAACATGAAACCAGTGGTATGTTTATTAAAAAAATCGTAAGAATCTTATACGTAAATCTCAAAATTTAGTTAAAAATAGCACCGATAGATGGCGCTGAGAGCGTTAAGACTCCTTCTAAAGAGAGTTCAGAAGCATAGAAAGACTAGTCGTTGAAGATTTCGTCATTGAAATTTGGCCGCTATTAGCGTATAGTGAAAATAATTCCGAAAGTCGTGTATACCGTGGCGGAACGTGTGCTTATTGAGTTGGAGTACCACCGATTAAATCAGTGTCCTACAGCCACAAGGAAAAGTTTAAAATCGCGATTTCAAGTCGCAAAAGGCCCAGCTGGGAAAACAATTCGTGAGCTTTTCAAAAAAATTCAATAGACAGGCAACGTGACCGATGCGAATTATTTTCACTATAAGAAAATAGCGGTCAGATTTCAATGGCGAAATCTTGGACGGCTAGTCTTTCTATGCTTCTGAACTCTCTATAGAAGGATTCTTAACGCTCTCAGCGCCATCTATCGGTGCTATTTTTAACTAAATTTTGAGATTTACGTATAAGATTCTTACGATTTTTTTAATAAATATACCACTGGTTTCATGTTTCTATCTGTCCCTGTTTCCGGGTTATTGATTTTTAAAGTTAGGGGTCCTTTGTGAAACACCCTGTATATACTATATGTTTATATTTCTATATAAAAGAAAATTGAAATTAGAGATATATTTGCATACTACATTTTATAATTATATTAAAATATGGATTAATTTTCTTTCATTTCGGTTTCGGGAGGACGAATATTTTTTTTCGGGGTTCGGTTTTGGTTACGATGGAAATTTCGGGTTTGGTTTGGGACAACCAATCTGCACAGGTCTCTAGGGGGTAATTTACGTTGTATGTTCAAAAGGTGGATTTATTTTAAATGGGATTTTTGTAGTATCATAAAAATTGCCCAGTGTGCTAATTTTTTTAGGAACTGCAAAACCTCGCTGTATTAAAAATTACGGTATAAGAAACTACAGTAGTCTCTAGGGAGCGAGAGCAAATTTTTAAATTTCTACGGGCGCTTAAAACACAGCCTTTGCTGCTGATCTTGTATTCTTATATGTGTATTAATAGCAATGATTTTGTAAATGTATCAGAAATAAAGTGAGTTTGTTTTTGAGAACTAAACTTAAAATTCATTAAAGCTTTGTGGCCTATAGTACAGAGCCCTTTTTTTTACGATGGGTCCTGAGGTGAAATAATGCCCGCCCCTGTCAGATTGTCCGCCTAACGCGGGACCATCAATGTTTAGTCCCCAAGTAAGCTTGGCACTCAATTTATAGACCCCAAATGTATTAAGGCTTGAGTTAGCCTTGATGAGTCCGCCGTCGAAGTGAGAATATGTAGCGTGGTAGCGAGAAATAATTGTTGTTGAGAGTATTAACAAAAACAATAAACAAATGTTGTAAATGTCCTTATTTTTTTAATCTTTATCACCCTTTTATAAGCGAATTTTTTTTATAATGAAAGAAGCCGAATTTACTTCGAAATTTCGTTCCTTTTTCTGATTATGTTTTAAATAAAATGTTGCTTTTTTTTGTAGTTTTTTTTTTTCATTTCCCCCTGAATTACACATGCTTCTCCAGTTCTCCTCGCTCTTCGCAACAAACACATAAAATTTTGAATGTGGATCTTTGTAATCTACCACTTTGCACAGCAATTGCTGTATCACTTGATTCTTTTTACTCTCACTTCTAGTAAATTAAGGGGAATGGAGAACGGGAGGGAACGAATATTATCGTAGGTTATGCTAACTTCAAAGTTGTCGCCAACTAGACAGATGTAGGGATAGGTACAGTGAGACTAGGCGAGTTCTTCTCCCTGTAACATTGCCTATGATTCAATCGACGAACTGTACCTTGTAATAAAACGCCCAAAGAAACAACGAACACTTCGAAGATAGACCTATATAGAAGAACGACATCACATTACAGTACTAATAAAAAGGTTGTCCAGATTTTTATTAGAATTATACAGCGGTAGGACGAAAAATATACAAAGCATTCATACAAACTTTTTTTTAGAGGCAATGTGTATCTGTGGGCACTTGGGGAGATACCTTCCAGAAGTCGCATAAAGGCTCAATTTTTTGAAGGCTAATATAATCATAGAGACAATTTTAAGCTTTGACTGATCCCCACATTTCAGAATTCTGTAAAAAAATACTAACTGGGTGTAAGACTTCTTGTTTCTTTATATCAAAGATCAGTTCTAATTCAGTAAAGACTGTTTTGAAACTTATTAACGAAACATATATTCAGTAGCTATGGGACGCTAGCTGAAAAAAGCATTTAGAAAAAACATTAAAACTAGCTTACATATCTCGGTTAGAGGTCTACAATTGCCGAAATTTCCAGATTCAGGCAAGGTCGGACCCGTAAAAGCAATATTGCCCGGCCCGGTATAAAAGCCCGAGTTAGGCTCGGCCCGCTCCAGTATAAAAGCTAAAAATTTGCCCCAAGCCCGGATCTGCTCGTACACAAACTTAATTGGTACTGCACCGCCAGACTTAATTTCTACAAAACATGCCGATATTTCTGAAGCAACATTATTCTACAATAAAAATTATTCATAAAGCCCACTTACTTATGCGCAGATTTTTTTTTTTTTCAGATTATGTTCGAAATTCATGAAATACAGAAGGACAACTTATAATAATGACAGTTAGATAATTGTGTACATAAACACTCAAAAATCCAGGTCCAGGCCCAAGTCTCCAGAAAAAAATAATACCCGGTACCGACCCGACCCTTAAAGAGTGAAGACCTGACCCGGCCCGACCCACGGGACGGACCGTACTTCGCCAGAGACCTTTTTCCGTCGAGGACTATAATGTCAGTTTACCAACCCTTTTTTAGCCCAAGGGGGGGGCGATCGCCCCATCGCCCCTCCCTTAGATCCGCCATTGCTTCTCTCTAAACTTAGCTACTTATCTTTAACAGTAACGCGATTTTTAATTTACGGCTGCAGTGAGCAAACGTAAGTTGGTGCCGAAAAAGCAGATTAATTTTAAAGATTTGGTAGTTGGGGGTCTAAGGAAATGTTTAGTAAGTTTATAGTAGCAGGAGTACCTTAGAATTATGTTAATGAAAATTGCAAGAGAATCGGATCATTTATAAAGAAGCTGCACCAAGGGCACCAAGAAGGAGATTAATATTAAAAAATGGTGGCAGCTGAAGTCCGAGAAATTTTTTTGTCGTGCAGATAGTAGCTAGAAGTCCCAAGTAGTTGTTAGGAAAAAAGAAAAAAAAGAAAAAAACTAGTGAATCGGGCGATTTTTAAGGAAGCTATAATAAGCGGCCCAAAAGGGGGCAACTGATAGTTTTGAGTAGTACCCTAAGAGGAAAACATCTTAAAAAGCTCCTAGTGCTTAGAGCTTTAGATCTTTAATTAGTCGAAATTAAGCATAGGGTATAAATTAATCATTAGAATAAAAAAAATTAAAAATGCTTAAAAAGAGCCCCTAGGGCCCCAATAAAAATATGAGGATGGTGGCCCGGGGAGAGAAGTCCAAGACTCAATTTTAAAGTTCTGCATTGAGATGATGACACAATAGGAGGGGGGGGGGGGGTGGAAAATGCATGGCGCACAAAAAGTTCAAGGGCCCCAGACAGGACCCCATGGGGCCAGGATCCTAAATGGAATGTAGAAATGAGGGAATAACTAAATAGAGAAAAGGCCCCCAAAACGAAGAAGATCGCATTAAAAGGGGGCAAGTTATTAACATTTTAGGGAACAAAAACTTCAAGGAGCTCTGTACCTTGCCCCAGGAATTTTAACTGGAATGTAGTAATGGAGGAATAACTAAATGGAGAAAGGAGCCTTAAAAACGAAGAAGATCGGATAAAAAGGGGGCAAGTTATTAAAAGTTTAGGGCACAAAAACGTAAAAGGGAACAGGGGGCCCGGTCTTGTCCGAGAATTTTTTTTTTTTTTTTTTTTTTTTTTTTTTTGGTGATTCATGTAGTAGTTGGAAGTCCAAAGAAGTTGTTAGAAAAAAAAAGCTAGTGAATCGGACGATTTTTAAAGGAGCTATACCAGGGGGCCAAAAACGGCCGTTGATACTTTTGAGCAGTGCCCTAAGATGAATGGTCTTAACTAGAATGTAGAAATGGGGAATAACTAAATGGAGAAATGGCCCCAAAAACTAAGAAAATCGGATTAAAAAGGGCAAGTTATAAACAGTTTAGGAAACAAAAACTTCAACGGGCCCCAGGATCTTAACTGGAACGTAGAAATGGGGGAAAAGCTAAATGGAGAAATGGCCCCAAAAACAAAGAGGATCGGATAAAAATTGGGCAAGATATTAACAATTTAGGGCAAGAATCTTAAAGGAGCCCAGAGTTTCAAAAAATTAAAAATCTGAGCCTCAGGTGCATCAAGACCTGCCTTGGACTATCCGCACCCAAATTTTCAGAGTTCTGCATGCGGTAGTTTTTGCTAGCCATCGCACGCAGACAGACAGACACACACACACAGACAAACAACTTTCTTTTATTAGTATAGACATAATACTTTGGTCATAGATATCGTTGTGTGTGCGTTTGTTTGTGCGTGCATGTGACAGAGAGAGAGAAAAAAATATGAGCCTCCCCTACATTTTCTTGACACCCCCCCCCCATTATCCATTTCTAGTTGCAGTCCTGTCTGTCCGTGCTCCAACTCATGTAAATATACTCGGATTGCCATGTAATTGATATACGTTATTGAAGTGTACCACGACATGTTCCGTATTGAAAATGAAGTGTGTAGCATTTATGGTTAATTTACAGGGACACTCAAAAGTATTCCGTTATATTATGGTCTATAGGAAAAAATCATTTGCAGCGTATTTTAATTGTGTTGCACTATTTCAAATATGATGAAATTGATATATATTACTGAGGTTTACTACAAGATGCTCGTTGTCGAATATGATGTGAATAGCATTTATCGTTCATTTGAAGCAGGGATGTCAAACTGCGGTCCGACGGATACCACTAAAATTTTATAGTAAACTTTTCCTTATCTAATAATTGAATTTCCGCGATTGAAGAAGTCGACTATTTGTTTTAAAAATTAGTAGTATCTGGCGGGCCACAGTTTGACACCCCTGTTTTTTTTTGTGTGTGACCTAGTAAATGAATGGTAAATGCTTTGCACCCCCATACTCAACTGAAAACATGTTTTAGTGCACCTCAGAAATTCGTATCAATTTCATTAAGTTTGTAACAGTGTAACACCTAACAGCATTACATAACTGATTTACAGGGACAATAAAAGATTTCAGATACAGTACTGTATCCGAAATATTGTCTATGAAGGAAGATTGCTGAAAATATGTTTTCAGTTATAGTATGCGTTTTTTAGTTAAACTAAGATTTTGCATACTACGTGGTATGTATGAATTCTCTAGATCATATATAGGGCTGCAGAAAAGAATTCGAGACATGTACGTTTATTGACGGAAATTGAGGGTTTAGAAAGAAAATAAATAAAATAATCCGAGATAAACTTGGAAAATACATAAGAGTTTCCACACTGCAAAAATAAAATAAAATAAATAAAATAAATAAAATGTTGATTTTACTGTAAAATACTGGCACCTCAGCTGCCAATATTATACCACAAAATTAACAGTAATAAACAGTAAAATAAGTAGTAATACGCAACTGCGCATGCGGTCAGAGGTCCAAAAAGGGAGCCGTTGACAGACCGAAACACATCCATTTTTTCTTTGTTGAATCTCCCCTTTCTTTTGTTGATGACCACAAAATGATTCGAGAAGAATGGGAAGAGAAAGGATTTATGAGTATCTCAGTACGACTTGCTCGGGAAAGCTCTGAATTGGCTTTTAGGGCTCCTAAGTTCACCCATTTGACTAAGCTGAATAGCTTGAAAGCATTAGCTGAATAGCTGCAAAATGTCTTCAGCATTGACAAGTAAAGATAGATAAGAATTTCCACCAATATTTCCGGTAATAAGGATTAAATTAGGGTGAAGGGTAAAGGTAATCGCAGAAAAATCTTAACTATATCTTCGCTACCCTTTCATACTATTTGGCGACTTTTTCTTTTACAGAAAAACGATTCATAAAGAAATGAATAATACATTTTGTAAATAGGTAAATATTAAAGTTTTACATGCAAATAAAGAAGAAGCTTTTCTGAATTCGTCTTTGTAAATTTTCAGAAAATTTAATTTTAAATTTAAATTTATTTCACGCATACATAAAAAAAATAAGTTTGAAAATTCCAAGAGTTTGTAGAAATATTATGCATTAAAGAACTGATTTATTTTAAAAAAGAAAAATATTAATTATATGATGTTGGAATAACTGTCATGATGCTAGAAATTCAGATTTTTTTAAGCAGCTTATTTTTTACGAAATGAAGTTTGATTCGTATCTCATCTGAAAATAAAGGAATTTTTCAAAGAAATTGCTATAAACTGGCTCTGCCACAATCCGAGCATAAATTTAACAAGAACGAAAAATCATGCGTCAAGCATAGATTATGTAACACTTCCCAACACTTACAAAATAATTTTACAAATCTTTTCCGTTTAATAAGGAGAAAGTTGATATCCAAGTATATAATTTAGAAAACTCATAACATATTTAAAAACACAATTTCAAGAATTACCCACAATATTCGTTTAAATGTCCGAACTATTTTGTGCAGCCATGTGTATGATCTATAGATTTGTATATATACTACATAGACTGCTAAATTTTAGTTCCGTTAGGAAACGTGTAGCACAGTTTAAAATTTCCCTTCTTAAATTTCCGCCAATAAACGGAAATTTGCTCGAGAACTTCTGCGCTGCCCTGTATACGATCTATAAAATTTATAAACACCAAATAATAGACAAAAAATGAGTTAAATTTAGAAACGCGTTCAGCAACTGAAAAAGCACTTCTGGCAATTATTATTAACAAGCAGTACTACTTTAACTGAATTATTTTGTGTGTCCCTGTAAATGAACGATGAATGCTATACACACAATATTCTATAGTAAGCCTCTTGTAATCCCCCTTAGTGATATATATATATATATCAATTTTAATACGTTTGAAATAGTGAAACGTTATTAATATAAACCGCAAGCGATTTTTCTTCATATACCGTAATGAAACCGAATTATTTTGAATGTCCCTGTAAAGAAACTATAAGTGTTCTGCAAACCACATCCCATAGTAAGCCTCTTGTAGTGCACCTCGGTGATATATATCAATTTCAATATGTTTGAAATCGTGTAACATCATTAAAATAAACCGCAAATAATTTTCTCCATAGACCGTAATGTAACGGAATTCTTTTGAGTGCCCCTGTAAAAAAACTAAGTGCTACACACTTCATATTCAATACCGAACATGCCATAGTAAACCTCAATAACATATATCAATTGCATGGCGATACATATATATTTATGCGAGTTAGAACACGGACAGACAAGACAGACAAACCGAATTCATAAACACTTTTCAACTATGTTGGATTGACAATCAACACTAAACGTTTTAAGAAATTTAAGTACAATTGACTATCTTCATGTTTAAAACAAGACTGTACTAGTCAGATACAGTCTTATCTTAGGAGCATTTGTTACATGAAAAAAAAAAACCTATTAACTTTAGAAAGTGCCAATTAAATAAAACTCGCATAAAAATGCCATTTAGTCTAGAATTTCTATATGGTTTTTAATGGATTGAAATTACATTCTATTTAAACGATCAAATTGGTGGGGTCAGCAACAAACTAATTGTGTAGAAAATAAGAGATTTTTGTTGTTGTTCCTTTTAGTGTAGAACTTTCAAAAAATTCCAACATATAAAAATTATTTTGAATAATAAAATTGCAAATATCTGTATGGATTAATGAAACCGCGAAAATGTAAGCGTCTCAGAAAATTTTTCAATGTATGCTTACGTGACAAACAGTGTTTACATGAAAATAAGTTTCTTGTAGAACATTTAACTGAAAAGTTTTGAAAAGAAAAAGGTTTAAATTATAACAAAATACTAAAATGTTTTTAATAATTTAATGAATTGTGCTTAATTTGATCTGAAAACCGATATCTCTAAATTTTGATACATTTACGGGGTAATTTTCATTCGTAAATACGCTCAAATTTCAGATTTTCTTATTCAGATATCAAGGAATCGAAGAGCCGTTTTCGTTTTTCTAAAAAATCAAAGGACTTCCAGAAAATACCGTGAAATTTAGGGATTGATAATTTTGATATTTTCAGTCGAAACAAGTGTATAAGAATTTTTTCATCTGTTACTGACTGTCTCGTTCTGTAGACAAAGAACTTTTGTTTCTGCCAGTGACTTTTTTAGCCAAAAAACGGAAAATAAAAATCTTTTAAATGTTTGAAGCTGAATTTTTAAATATAGGACCAATAATTATGCGGGGCAATGTTACCTTAGAACAGACATTGAAAGAATCTATTCTGAATATTCTAAAACCTATTCTGATTATTCTTTTTAGTTTAAAAATATTACAAAAATCCTATTAAGGCTAGTTGTTTTATTTTTTTAAGAGCCCTTTTCTTTTTCCGAGAGTGTAATTGTTCTATTTATAATATATAATTATTCTTTTTCTTTAAATTTAATAATCCCAACTCTTACAGTAATTATTAACTATATACACACGAAAAATTCTTTCGACTTCTTACTATATACATACAGTGGAACAGTAATAAGTACATCCTTTTTTTTCTTTATTTATTTAAAAAACAATTAAGTGATTTAAATAAATTTTAATAAAAAACTCTTTAGGATAAATTACGACAATGCAGATTAGTTATTATTTTAGAGCTTGTAACTTTACATATTTGATAATTTTTTCCATACAGAAATGCTCTTATATTTCAGAGTTTTAAAGTTTTAAAAAGTTAAAATTTTTAAATAATTTTACATCATATTTAAAACAAAGACTTTGCAATTATATATATCCTTTGAACAATTATTTAAGAAGGATAGTCTCAAAACTTTTGAAAAAAATTAACTCCACAGCTTCTTCTGTGAACTAAAAGAAATAAATAAAATGTTCTTATATTCTAAAACAAATATTTTAAAATCAAAAAGAAATTTTGAAGGAATTTTTTTACAGTCATACTAGGGGGCCTACCCCCTGCGAGCTACGCTCACCAACCCCCGCTCAGACTTCGAGGCCTCTAAAAACATGACAGCGTGCTTTATTTAAAAAATATTGGTAAATCTGTAATTGGGTTGCCATGCTTTTAACGTTTTAATGGGGCATTTTTTGATTATCATGGCTTCATACACAGCTGTTGAGACAACTGACGACTTTCGGGATTGATAAGTAAAATCAATTACAGCTTGTATAAAATGGTTAGGTTTAAATTGTGGCTACCTCTCGGACTTTTATAACAACGATCTGTATTCTATTCTTCCTTTGCGTTTAAGGATGAGAAAAATTCCATCTGCTTGTGAATAACATTAAGAACCGCGGTATTGAAAAGTACTATGTTATAGACATTTTCAGTAACAGGTTTTAATTTTCTCTGTATTTTAGTGCACCATCATGCATATTTTCATGTTATTTTAAATATGTAAATTATTTATTTTAATTAATATGTATATACGAATTTTCTAATAATTATTTATCATACAAAATTAATTAAATATTTTGTGCATGCCTGCCTGCATTTATTCGGCATCAATTGATGAGATATTTAAACAAATTTGCTATCCGCGATAATTTTACACCTTGTTATGTCACTTGAATATTGTCCATAAGAAAATCGGGTACTTTTCCAGTATAGGATCCTTTGCTTTTAGGTTTGGCGTAATTCGAGCTTCAAAAAGGCGTAGATTCGTTAATATACATAGATTTGTTGCCAAAAGTTATGAAAACAAACCCAATGAACTTTTGGTGCTTTTCTATTATAGGGGTCTTGATGCTTTTTTAAAAAGCTTGGCGGAAAAAAACCAAGCAAGATATTTTATTCTCCTTCCGATCAGTTGGGCAGTTATTATTTTATATATTCGTTTCAAATATCCGAATTAGTGATTTTATAAATTCGTTTAATTAAATTTTACAAAAAAATAACAAAATGATATCAATAAATAATAATTACTTCTAATCCCTTTTCCCCCCTTTCTTTGGCGTTTACATAAATGACGTCATTTGGACGAATTTATTCAAAATATTTTCAGTTTATAATTTAAATTAAATGCTGACAGACGATTGAATCCTGACGATAGAAATGTGATTTTTCTTTTTTCAAATTTTCCTGAAAAACGTAATTTAATCATTTTCGATTGAAATAAAAAATAAATTGAATTTCAATTTGAAAATGACGAATCAAAAGAAATCAATAATCCCTATCGGGATCATTTTCAATTTTTTTTCCCTTTTTTGTCACAAAAAAAAAAAAAAAAAAAAAAAAAAAAAAACTGAGTAATTAGTTGCCATCATTACAGAAATGTCATTAAAATTAGAAAAAAATTAATATCTCAAAAACTAATTCCAATTTCAAAATTCTATTACCAGCTTTGACATCCGCGGATTTTTATGGACAATTGGTATTAATTTCACCATCAAGCGTTTAATATTTTATTAAAAATAGCCCTGAAACATAATCAGTCGTTTAATCAGTCGTTTCATAAAATCGTTTCATAAAATCGTTTCACAAATTCGTTTCATTAGGATTTTATATATATAGGGTAGATTTCATAAAATCGTTTCATAAATTCGTTTCATAAAATCGTTTCACAAATTCGTTTCATTAGGATTTTATATATATAGGGTAGATAATGTTTATTTGGTAGGAAGCGAGTAAATATATATCTACACTAATATTAAAGATTGTCTTTTTGTTTGTTTGTTTGTAGGGGTTAATCTCTGGAACTACTGAAGCGATTTCAAAAGTGATGGTGGCAAATTGATGGAAACAATCCCTGCTCCAACATAAGCTATATTTTATGTCGGTGCCACTACCCCCAGGGTGGTGCAAGAGCGAAAAACGTTCTAAAATTTCGATTTTTTTATACTGAAGGAGCTAGAAATTTGAAATTTGGCATTGTAGTTACTTATAAGATGTAAATGCTCTCTAAAAACAAAATTTTAAAAAAATCGAAATTTAAAAGGGTGAAATGAGCGGAAAGCGTTCTAAAAACATTCTAAATTACAATTTCTATGGAATCTCTAGAACTACCGAACCGATTTCAAAAGTGATGGCGGCGAATTGATGGCGACAGTCCCTTCTCCAACATAGGCTATATTTTATGTCGGTATCACTACCACATGGGGGGGGGGGGTAAAAAGCGAAAAACGTTCTAAAATTTCAATTTTTTTTTCGATATTAGTGGAGTTTAATTAGTAATTTCTGAATTATCTGTGGCAGTAAAATTTCCTCTAATGAAAATAGGCCAACGAATACCACTTGGCATTTTTCCAGAATTACGCGAGCAAAGCCGCGGGTTTTGCTAGAATATATATACATATTCAAGTGGTGGCAACTTAACGAGAATGTTTTTGAATGTACCAGAGAGTCTACAGTCAAACGATCTCTAAAGTGAACGATTTTTTTTTTTCAGAAGTTTGAAATGTACAGGGTATTCTTAAAATTTCAGAACAAACTTTCAAGGGAAAGGGAGATAATGCGGTCAAGACAAACATTTTCTGTTACAGGAAACCAGCATCGCAATCCATTTATTCAATCAAATATACAGGGTGTTTCACTACAAGCTGAACTCTAATTTTCGTTCACAACTTTAACAATATCAATAATGAAGATATTTTAGTTGTGATTTTCATCACATTAATTTTGCTTTGTATGAAATGTGATGAAATCAGTGGAAGTGACGGAATTTTAGCCAGCGATACAGTATATATGTACTGTCAGCTGCATTCTGAATAATGGAATGTCTAGCTTCGTGTTGTTTACACTACTTATCGTGTTGATTACACTGGACATTTCTAGCACTTCATGTCGTATTTTACAGAAAGCAAAGTAAGTCTGATGTTTTAATATATCGTTACAATATCTTCATTATTATTAAAGTTAAACCAAAATGAAAGTTCGGCTTGGAATGAGAAATACACTGCATTTTTTAATAAGTAGATGGCTTTTCAAACAGCAAATAAATAATGTAAAAGCAATTTCTGTTATTTAAATATGATTCTATTTCTTAATTTTCCTGAATATCTTTATTTATTGACAGTTCAAAATAAAAGTTACCAAAGATTTCTAAAAGTATTTTAAAAAACGTTTTCTTTAAGTATTCGGTTTGGCCGAATATCTTTATATTTGGCCAAACCGAATATTCGGCAGACCGTATAATTTGATATTCGGCCTTACTGAATAGTTTGATATTCGGCCTAACCGAATATTCGGTAGTATGGCCGAATACATACCGAATATTCGGTGCATCCCTGGTCTGAAACATATCAAAATACAGTAGTAGAGTACCTTTATATTGCATTCCTTGGGACCAGGAGTTGATAGATTATAATTTTTTGTATAATATAGATAATTTCTCACGTCGTTAAATTCATTTAATAAACTTGGTCCAAATATCTCTGTATCAAATTTTTCATTATATTAGCAGTTCATTTCAAAAACTTTTATTATAATAGCAATTTTTTCATTAAAAAGCTCTAAATTAAGAAGAAAAAGATGAGTTAATGTATCAAATTTAGACCTCTAGAGAAGCGATTCCCAACCTGGGTACGCGCATCCCTGGGGGTACGTAGTAGACCAGTTGGGGATATGTGAAAATTATATTGGTAATAGCAGAAAACGCAAAAAAATAAAAGTTAAAATAAAAACAGAAAAACAAAACTGTAAACTATCTATTAGAGAGACTTGTGCAAAAGTCAAATAGGCTATTCGCATAAATAACATAAAAATGCCTAAACATAGTAATTGGTGTATCATTTGTTGTCATCTTCGCCCACTCCTAATAATGTCTTGCGACTTCACATATTTCCTTCATTTCCTTTTATTGCTCTTTTCTTTCTAGCAATTCTAGAAATAATCTAAATAAAACATGTATCGTACCAGGGCTTCTAGTATCGACGTTTCAATGGGCGAATGAGTTTCACTTAAAGCATATATTTGAAAGCAGTTCATTGCAGGGTTCGACGTAGCAGTAATATCATAAACTGATTAACATGTATTATTGAATGTTTCTTCATCCTGCAGTGAATTCAGACATTTTTCTCCGGGCGGGATTTCTTTGGCTCCGGGGGGGGGGGGCGGAATTCCGCTTTTTGACCATTGAAAGCATAAAATCTCAAACCTTCCGGCAGGAACATTTCAATGCTCCGGGGGGGGGGGGGGTTTCCCCCCGGGCCACCCCCGGATTCAACACTGTCATCCTTTCTTTGTGAATGCTTAATTTGAAATCTTTAGCTAAAATTTAGTGTTTTGAGTGACTATGTTAAAATTCTGTTACGGTTCAAATTGGATAAGTGATTGAAAATAGGAATTCTAAAGAGAACTGCATCTAACTTTGATAATTAGTGTAAGAACATTACTCACGAACGGGAAAAAAATATATATTTGAGATTGGTTTTGCGAGAAGGGGTACGAATAAATCAAAAGACCAAGCAAGGGGTATGTGAAAGAAAAAGGTTGGGAACCGCTGCTCTAGAGAGTAGCAATTTTTTTACAATGTGGAATGCAGGTGCTTCTTAACTCGTTTATCATTTACATTTGAGAAGTTGTGTGTTATATAGTGAATTGCATTATTCAGATCTTCTACTGTATTTATAGATCCCTTTTTTTTTTAAATAAAAATTAACTTCATTCGCGAATATATTAAATTATATGAAATGGAATATAGGCATGAAAACTGAAAATTATAATATTGATGAGAACAGCTTTCTAAAAGGAATTTTTATTTTATAGATTACAATATAGTACAAGAGATTTTTTTTAAATAATCTTTTTTTCAAACTGACTTTTCAACTAATTGTGCTTTTAATTCAAAGAACAAAATTATACTATTTTTCCTAGTTGAAATTGAAATTAAAATTACCTAATCAGTAAATTACAGTCAAAATATTATAAAATTCCAAATAAGCAGATCAAGTTCTTTTCTTCATTTAAAATCCATTTGGTATAAACAAGCAGAAATTTCGTAGTCTGTACATCAAAAATTAATTCATTCCAGTTATGCTAATAAATTAATCAATCTAAAGCAATTTCAGCACTTATAAAGATATTAAACCAGGGTTGGGATTTTGACAAGACAGTGGTAAAAACAGTGTTTTTACCGGTTTATTCCGTCAAAAACCTATCATTTTCGATTGTCCTCCAATTTATGGTGTAAGTGTAGCATACAATACATTTCTAGATTGATTTTACCTTGTTGATCTTCTTATTATTATTTACAATTACATTTGTTAAATTTATTTAAAAGAAGATCATTTCCTAACATGGGAAAGATTTAAAAATACAAAAGTAAAAGAAAAGAACAATATTTGTCATAATCTTCACTAATATAGATTCTACTAACTGCAATTAACATTAATATTAAATGATAATAAAAGGTTATTATAATTATTAAATAACATTCAATATAGATTTTTAATAAAGTACATTAAAATTATTTTAGAGATGCAAAAATGCTGTTACATTGTATGACAATAGATGTTAAGAAAAGACTGGCAGTGAATAAAATTGAATATTCTTAGATATAATATTTTAAAATGCATATGTTATGTATTTCATAAATGCAATTATGGTGATTTTCATTTGCACTTCAATAAGTAGAATCTTAAATTTTTCTTTTCAACAATGTAATAAATTGTACCGAAATTATACACATTGTTTAATCTAATACTTATAGGTTACAGGATTTCTTCAAAAAATCTAATTTTTTTAGACTATGCCAAATAGCTTAAGATTATTGTAGAGATCTTCTAACAGAGATGTACATGTATTATTCTAATGCAATTCTTTTTTGTTTTTCTTGGATGGATAAATATACTTTAGAGTCTTTTTGATACTGAATATTTCATGTAAAAACTTAATAATAAAGATAGAATGAAAAAAAAAAGTAAAAACAAACCACTAAAAAATGGGGTTTTGACATGTTAAAAACCATGGTTAAAACCAGTAAAAACCATCATGCTTCAAAAACTTGCCAACCCTGTATTAAAAATATTTTTATTCGATTTTCTACATAAAATATTGCAATTCATTAAATTTTCAAGTATTAGAGTGTATGTTATTATATGTAAGGATGCACCGAATAGTGATTTTGGCCGAATACCTATTATTCGGCACACAGGTAAACCGAATACTGAATATTCGGCTCGGCTGGTCGAATAGTAACTGTTAGACCGAATACCGAATATTCGGATGGTTGAATACTTTTATATTTCAAGGTTTTAAAGGTGTTAAAAAGTTTTAAAACAATTTTACATAATATTTAACACAGTTTTATTTTGATAAACAAGACCTTTTTACAAGTAAACTTTACACTAAAAAAATCTATGCTTTAAGTTATTTAAAAACAGAATAGTTTCAATTTTCAAAACTTTTTTTAATTAATAAAATTTTAAACTTCACAGATTCTACTGTTAATTAAAACAAATGAATAAAATTTTCTTCTATTCTAAAACAAATATTTTTAAATCAAAGAGTAACTTTAAGGAATTGGGAAAAAAAAAAATTTCAATCATATACTGTTTTTTTGTCAGGAAAGGACTAATGTAAAATATAAATATCAATCAATTCCAAATGGTTACAATTCAGCAAGAATTAATAACGTTCCTGTTTCTTTTGATTTAGTAAAGAAGTTTTTAAAGTATACCAAAGAGCAGTATGTCTGGAGAGGGTGATCATTTTCAGAGGTATGAAAACATACAAAGTGTTCCTAGAATCTTGGAACAAGCTTTCAGGAAAGATATTGTGCTCAAGACAAACATTGTTTGAACAAGAAACAACATCCTAATCCACTTATTCCATCAAAAATACAGGTTGTGTCACTACAAGCTGAAATGGAATTTTCATTCACAACTTTAACAATAATGAAGATATTTTAGTGAGATTTGCATCATATTAATTTTGCTGGTATGAAATGTGATGATATCATTGAAAGTGGTTGAATTTTGGCCAGTGACACAGTATTGTCAGCAGCATTTGGAATAACAGCAAAGTGTTGTTGCGATATGAATGGTGGTAATTTCCAGCACTTCCAATCATATCATATTTCACAGAAATCAAATTATGTTGAAAATATAATTACAATATCTACATTATTGTTAAAGTAACAAAAGAAAATCCAAGTTTGACCTGGAGTGAGATACCCAGTATTTTTGGCTGAAAAAGTGGATTGTGATCCTGGTTTCCTAGATAAAGATTGATTGTCTTGATGTCTAATATCACCCCTGAAAGTTATTTCAATGCTGTTTAAAAATATTCTTTTTTCAAAAAAGCAAGAAACTGATTATTTAAAAGATAATATTCAGGAACTTGCATTTGTACACATTACTTCCTATGAAAGTCGTCATTAATGGTTATTTAATCAAGTGACACTTTTCAAATAGCAAATAAACTAGTCGGATGTGCCAATCCCAAAACTTTCTTCTATCTCACACAGGTTTCGCATACACTAAAAAGAATCAGCACCAATTTATAACAAGGTATAACTGAATCTAAAGTTTTATTAAATTACGTGCATTAGTTCTTGAGATATGACTATTGCTAAAATCCTGCAAAATGCAGCATAGCAGAGCCACCTGTTGGGAGATTTAGACCAAAACCTAATCAACAACAACTTATGTCAACATCTAACTGAATCGGAAGTTTGATGAAAATCCGTGCATTATATCTTGAGATATAGTTATCGTGATAATAATGAAAAAAGTAGCATAGCAGTGCCACCTGTTAGTATATCTACACCAAAACGTAATCAGCGTCTATTTATCAGCACCAATTTATATCAGGGACTAACTGAATATAAAGTTTTATTAACTTTCATGCATTGGTACTTGAGATAGAGCACCCACAAAATTTTTGTCACATACAGACAGAGTCACAGATTCACATTTTCTAAAAACAGTCAAATCATGTTCAGGACCTTCTAAAACATATAAATCCGTCAAAAAACAGAAGTTGAAAATTTTCATGAATCCAATACTTTCTTCTTGTAAAGATAGAAGAAAGTAATAATGTAAAAGCATTCTCTTCTATTTATATATAATATTCTGAATATCTTTATTTATTGACAGTTACAAGTAAAAATTCTGTGAGGTTTTAAAAAAATATTTCTTTTAAGTTTTTTTTTAAGTATTCGGTTTGGTTGAATATTTCGATATTCAACCAAACTGAATATTTGGCAGACCAAATATTCTGATATTCAGTCAAGCCGAATATTCCGTTAACCAAGTAGTTTGATGTTCGACCTAAACGAATATTCGATAGTATGGCCGAATACTGAATAGATACTGAATATTCGGTGCATCCCTATTATATAGTGTATTATTTTTATAACTTTTTTTTTTTACTTTAATAGTCACTCCAAAGCACCATTCTTTTTTCTGAATTTTTAAGTAACAGTCTTTAATCAAACAATTGAATGATAAAAATCCATTGACAGGAAAAGGGGAGAAATCATAACAGTAGTTTTTAGACCAACTTATGGTAGAACAGCCTTAATAGAACCTCCACCTTGGTAGAACAGCATAGCTATACAACTTTGAGATACATCTGTTCTTCTACATTTCTTTCACTGGAATATTTGATTGACCTCCAGTATGTATGCTTTGTCTATAATTTCATTAACCATACCTTACTTTATATAGCTATTATCATTTACTAATTATTAAAATAGGAATTTAACTTAATAATGAAAGTATCTGCTGTATCTTCCTGTCTCACAAATTAAAATAAAAGCTAAAGCAATGAAAATGATTATAAATTATTTAAATTTATGATTACACTATGCTTTTGCTTATGACAAACAAATAACACAAACAGTACATAATTCAGGCTTGTCTAATAACTTTACCATAACTACAGAAATATTTATTGCAATGCTATATTAAGTAAGTGAATATGAAAATAACATAAAACACATCTTTATACCTGCCAATGTCTATTTTGAAAATTTTACAATTTTTACTGATATACTTCATAGTGTACTACTAAAAGTATGTATATGCAATATACAGTGTCCTGTACTTATTTGCTTTACTATACACAAGTTCCTGATAAATACAATTAACTATTAAATGATTTCATAAAATTTAATTTTACATGTTAAAGTGAAAGTCATAAAAAGATGGGGAAAATATCAAAAACACTGATTGTTTCTAAGAGGCTGGTTTAACTTTAGCTAAAATTTATTTGTCATACATAGTTTTCTGTACAGCAATGTACTTTATCATATGTTTTAATTGTTATACATTTTATAAGTTGGAAAATATCTAATAAATTTCTAACCAAAAAAAAATCTCAAAGATTCTGTTTTAGTTTTATGAGCTGAATATATTCTCAGATTCAGCACTGCTGTGAAGTATTTTTAAAATACACAGCATAAAATAAATTCCCTAGTATGGAATCTATCATCGTGAGTTACTATTTATTTGGCTAGCATATCCCACCACATTCATGATCATGCTCCTTTCTGTAACATAAATACAACTTTTTTTTTCTTCTTTTACTCGGTAAGTAAAATATTTGAAGAATTGTTCCAAATTTTGTATATAATGTTACTACCTTACTTGTCATCCTTATAATGTTACAATCTGCCCTAAATCCCTGCATTGTGCAGCTAGATCTTACAAATTGGCAGATATGTACCTTCAACAACAATCTAATAATTAAATATAGACTTGACACTACAACAACATGCATCTGTTAACAAGATATATGAGCAGAAAGGTTTAATATATATATATGGGGTGAAGTTTCTCATAATTCTACAAAGGGGTCTAAAGATTAAATATAAAAACCTTAATCATCAATATTTATCTACATATTAGAGCAGCTCTTTCTAAAAAGTTCAACTACATTACATTTCATAAGATACATCTTATAAATTATACATTATCTCAATTTATAAAATTCATCAAATTAATTTATGATTATATTATACCTTACATTATATTATATGTTTTTCATGCCTACTGTTAAATGTTTATTCGCTAAAGTAGTATTATTAGTCAGAGATGCTTGAATAAACTGGAATGTGGTATTGAAATCAAATGAATGAGATTAGAAACAGTAGATGTTTTTGATAGAATTATTTTTTTTTATTATTATGCATGGGATTTTGCAATAAATGGATGGATAACATAAAAATTAAGCAAGCTCACATATACATTCAAATTATTTAACACGGCAGTGGGAATAAATACACTTTGATATAACTCTCACGTGTATCCAGCAGATTTTTTTTACACAAATGCTTATTTTAACCTAATCATTCTATAAGCAACATATAAAGTAATCCAGAATATAAAAATTTCATCAAATATCATGAAAAAAAGAAATGAGCAAAATTAAAAAGTTATATCCGAAGAAGTACAATGGAATGGAATAATAAAACATAAAATTGAAAACCTTTTT
The DNA here is from genome assembly GCA_963931845.1 of Maratus michaelseni. Lineage (NCBI taxonomy): Eukaryota > Metazoa > Arthropoda > Arachnida > Araneae > Salticidae > Maratus > Maratus michaelseni. Next base: position 169,657,258 of record OZ007587.1, on the reverse strand, counting down.
GATTAAAAAATAAATAAATAAATAAATATAGAACTACCAACCTGTTCTTGTCTACTAGTTTTTAGATTTCTTTTAAGGTACATTTATACTGTATTTTGTTTTGCCTTGGGCAGAGTGATGAATTCAGAGGGTGTGGCCTGGGAAGGCATTCCCAACCCCTAAAGCTTCAGAATTCCCCTTCAGAAGAAATGCCATATTGCCTCCCACCCCCACTCCAGAGCTTCAAAATTTTCTCACAGAGAAAAATGCTGAATTCAACACTGCTTATACTCAACAACCATAGTCAAGAGTCAAGCGAATGATGAATTAAAATAAATGAATCCCCCTTTATAACTCTATAATGCTGTCTATTCCACAGGGCTGCAGAGTGGGGGACCAGCACAAATTCCTGGGACACTCTTGAAGATCACATCCCCAACTCTGGTTTTCAAATAAAGTAGCAAAGAAATAGACTGGAATGCTTTTTTTAAGAGAAATTTTAAAATTAACTAGTTAACAACAAGTTAAAAAATAAATAAAATAAAGTCAGAACTTGAGCCATACGAGTGCTTGTTAATATTATTACACAAAAGAAAAAAATAAAGAATAAAAAAAAAATAAAAAAATCCATGTACTAATAAATCAACATGCTGTGATGAAACTATGGAGTTGCTAAGCTGGTGAAATACTAAGAACCACCAGCACTAATGGTTTCTAAAAATGTATACATATGACCACAGGGCTTTTCTTTCTGAGGTTGTTGATATACAAGCAATTATACATTATTTTTAAAATAATTATTCAACAAGTTATTTCCAAGTATCACATTTAAGGCTCAGATTCGATTCCCATACATGCTCTGCAGCCCTGCTATTACCGGAGAAAAAAGTCTAAAAGTTTAACGCTGGCCCTATTTATGATATTGGTTATTAAAATAACATTAATTATGAAGCAAAATTCAACATGTTACTACCATAGCAATTCGTAGATAATTGAAGACGAGATAAACCATAGTGTAGACACATCTTTAGATAATACTTTAATTTTCAGTCAAAAATTACACTGTAAATCTTATATTTGCCCAAATTTATCATAATTCTAGAACTTACAGCAAAAACATTTTCCCTTAAAAGTAATAAGAAATACATAGATAAGTTTTAATAATTGATTTTACAAAATAAAAGAAATTAATACTGAGTAAAATTTTGACATCTGGAAAAGATACATTTTATCCCAATCATTAATTAGAAGATGACATAAAAATGTTGTATTAATTGTTTAATAATAAATAAAACAAATCTACTATATAGAAATATATCAATTTTAAACCCAGCTGCAGAGAAAATTAAGTAAAATATTTACATTGATACATTTTTATTATAAACACACATTAATGAATATTTAAATGATATGTTTGACACAAAGGATATCTTATAAAAATATTTTATTTAATAAATTTCTTAAAATGTGGAGTTTAAAAGTAAATGAAAGCACATTAAAAATTTTATTTATATCATCTAAATTATTTACTTAATAAACCATTCTGTTAGTTAAAAAGAAAATAAGTAATCTATAGATTTGTTTTTCAATACTAAAGAACAATTTTTATTAATGGAATTGGGGGCATATGAAAGGGACAGGCTCATGATACATGAACCCTTCCTATTCAAATCAAGACACGTTTTTTAAGCCGTCCTGAGAACTATTATTTTCTGTCTTCAATATTTGATAATTCATTTCTAAGAAAACAACTTTTGTCATAAAAAAAACTGTAAATATTAATTATATTTATAAGAAATTGTCATAAACTGAATATTTATATATGATCAGTTTAAGATGTCATTTATGTGATGCACACTGTGATCTACTCAAATAAAATGAGTGAATCACAATGTTATCTATTATTCATTAAACAAGACATGATCAACACAAAATTCATACATAATATGAATGCTTATGTGATCTAATGTTGAGCCTCCTTAGAATATCTATTATTGCTTTAATAACAGAAAAATAAACTGCATTCAAGAAGTGAAATTCTACTAAATTATTTTTGTTTCTTTATTTAAGGTCATTTTATTTATTATTGACCTTCAAGAGACCATTTCTAACCAAATTTGGTGTAAGAAGAACTTTTTTAGCTACTCATGTAAATGTGAAAATTGATCAAAGAAAGTCATGTACAGCTTATGAACTATGTTCTGTTAATCTGCAAGTTATAAATAAAAACATTAATAAAATATTGATTTAAAATAAGTAAATAATAAAGTATATATTAGCATACTTATGAACATGTCTAAGTAATCCATTTTCTATATTTTGTTCAGTGAAAATAGTGAATCAAGCAAATAATTAATTACAAAAACATAATTAAGTAGGTATTCTGGTTAATGTTCAAGAAAATACAAATGTCTCCTATGACATATAATTACACTGATTAGAAATGAATAACATGAACAGTTATTTATAAATGTATAGATAGATCTAACATTCAGATTTCATATTTAATCTAAAACAAGAAATATATTAGCTTGTAGATAAAATCTTAGGTATTCCTGGGTAGAAGCCAGCTAAAACGGAATCAGAATTAAAACATGGTATTTTATCCTGCATTCCAAGAGCAGAAATACTCTCAAGATTTGGTATAGTCAATTTACTGTACTGAGATAAGAAATAAGCCCACAAACTTTGACAACTTTCTTGGTCTCCCGGATACCTCTTGTGACCAAAAAAAGAACCCCAAAATTCTGATACAAGAATGTCAGATTCCTCATGTATTTCGGATACATTTTCCATTCCCTCAGCTGACATTTCTTCAACAATTGCAACAGAATCACAGTGAGCTATTTCAGATGCAGCATATACATCCTCAATTAAAGAGTCACCAAAGTATAAAGCTTTCGGGTTTGAAGTTTTACTATGAATGGCACAAACTTTTTGAAGTTGTTTCCAGTTTCCCTGAGAATATATTGAATGAGTTTTCATTTCTTCGGGCTTAATCCCACTTACTTCTGAATTATCATTAACTAAACAAAATGGCTTATCCTTCCAGAAAAATCCAGGTTTGCGAGCAAATGTAACTATTATATCAAAATAACTCTTCCAATCTTTACCAAGGCTATATTCCGCAAGAAAAGAAGCAGAATCATAATTAGAGCTAGTTAATAAAAAGGTTACTTTATTTTCAGATATATTTTTAATCCAATTTTTCACATTATCACTACACGGTTTCAAATATAAATGGGGATTACTCTTTAAATCTGGATAAAATTGTCCAGCATTATTCTTAAAATTATTCCGGTCATACATGTAATATAATCCTTCTAAATATTGCTCCCAAAAATTATACTCATCCATTGGACCACCATTCTTTTTATCTAAAATGTCAACGATATTAGCACATATCACAGCTCCAACTGTAACGAAATAATCTTTAAAAACATAAAATGGTTCATCTAGTGCTGTATTTGCTACCAGTTTATGAGGAATGCCTTTTGATTCCTCCCACAGACAACTTGAATTATACAACGATCTTATTTCTTCATCTGTTAAAGGATTGGTTCCATGAGTAGCTTTGACAATACGATACTGATTATCGAGTTTAAGGAAATTACCTCTTCGTTTATCTAGAACTATTCCTTTCTGAGCAAAAGAAAATGAAGAATCATCAAAATTAATTAAAGTTCTAGGATAATCATACTTATCAATTAGAAATGTAGCTAATGTTCTATAAATCAAGTTCATCAAAGGTTTCAATCTGTAGGTACATATAGTGTGATCCAAATCAAACCCAATGCAATCATAATTTTCTAAACTGAATTCTTGGGGTTTCATGTTTGGAGCATAAGTTAACTTTGTAGAATTTGAGCTGAAAATAAAATATGAATAATCAATAAAATCATTGTATAATAATAAAACAAACAAAACAAATAAAGATCACTGAAATAAAATGTTTTTCTTATGTACATAATTTGAATACAGATGACTTAACCAGTGTTGCCAGCCTGTTAATTTTTTATAATTCAAATTGCTTGATTGCCACCACTTCTTTTAAGTAATAATATTTCAGTATTTAATGCCAGATTTAATAAAATGAATAATAAGGTGAATTATACTATTCCAAAAAAGTGTTATCAATCAAGCAATCTGAATAATAAAAGAAAAGTAGCAGACTCACAACACTGCAAATGGCTTTTTTTTTTTTTTTTTTTTTTTTGGGGGGGGGGGGGGGGGGATTGTACGTTGTTCCAAATTTTCCATCATAATTAAGTGTATTAGATTAGAATCCTGGTAAAATAACCAACATTGGCTAAAAATGGGAACACATGGCTGAGTTTTTCTCATCTGAAACTAATATTTCCCATCCCATCGGAAAAAACTGGAAAAATTGGTAATTACTGGGTAACACTGAAAAAAACCTAAATTTGAAGATACAGTATAAATGATCATTTTTATGAGTTACTGACTTTAAAAAAAAAGAAAATGCATAATTTTATAACAAAATTACAATAGTAAAATAAAGAAATAATTACAGGCCATGAAATGACATTAAAATATATATATATACTAGCAAAACCCGCGACTTTGCTCACGTAATTCTTGAAAAATGCCAAGTGGTATTTGTTGACCTATTTTCATTAGAGGAAATTTTACTGCCACAGATAATTCAGAAATTATTAATTAAGCCACACTAATGTCGAAAAAATAGAAATTATAGAACGTTTTTCGCTCTTTCAACCCCCCGCCCCCTGTGGTAGTGTCACCGATATAAAATATAGCCTATGTTACAGCAGGGACTGTTACCATTACTTTTGAAAATGATTCTGTCGTTCCAGAGATTCCATAGAAATTGTAATTTAGAATGTTTTTAGACTGCTTTTCGCTCATCTCACCCTTTTAAATTTTGAATTTTTTTGAGAATTTGTTCTTACAGAGCATTTACATTTTATAAATAACTACCATGTTAAATTTCAAGTTTCTAGTTCTTTCAGTATAAAAAAATCAAAATTTTAGAACGTTTTTCGCTCCTGCACCCCCCTGGCAGTAGTGGCACCGACATAAAATATAGCCTATGTTACAGCAAGGACTATCATCATGAATTTGCTACCATAACTTTTGAAAAGGGTTCTGTAGTTCCAGAGATTCCATAGAAATTGTAATTTAGAATGTTTTTAGAACGCTGTTCGCTCATTTAAACCTTTTAAATTTCGAATTTTTTTAGAATTTGTTCTTAGAGAGCATTTACATCTTATAAGTAACTACTATGCCAAATTTCATGTTTCTAACTCCTTCAGTATAAAAAAAATCGAAATTTTAGAATGTTTTTCGCTCTTGTAGTGGCACCGACATAAAATATAGCCTTTGTTACAGCAGGGAGTGTTACCATCAATTTGCAGCCATCACTTTTTAAAAAGGTTCTGTAGTTCCAGAGATTCCACAGAAATTGTAATTTAGAATGTTTTTAGAACACTTTTCGCTCATCTCACCCTTTTAACAATCTAATTTTTTTAGAATTTGTTCTTAGAGAGCATTTACATCTTTTATAAGTAACTACCGTGCTAAATTTCATGTTTCTAGCTCCTTCAGTATAAAAAATAAAAAAATTGAAATTTTAGAACGTTTTTCGCTCCTGCAACCCCCTTGAGGGTAGTGGTACCGACACAAAATATAGCCTATGTTGGGGCAGAGATTGTGACCATCAATCAATTTGCCACCATCACTTTTGAAATCACTTCAGTAGTTCCAGAGATTACCCCCTAGAAACAATCTTTACTGCTTTATAATATTAGTATAGATTATAAGACACATAGGAATTTTATAAGAATTTTTCTAAGTGCATAAATACACATGCATAAGAAACAATGCTGCATTCACCAAAGCTCATAAATACTGCGCTCTGGAGCCTAGCGGAAGAGCACTTCTAAAAAACTAAAGCCTAATTTTTTTCCTTATCATTTGCATTCTTTAATACCAAAGTGCTCACATATGTAATGTAGTATTATTATAGGTCAAGAAGTTAGAGTGTGACAACTGGCTATTTAAAGAGTGCTAAAGAATTTAATGCAATAAACGTTGAATCAGGGCCGTAGGTAATGGGGTGCCAGGAGGCACTCAGCAATCCCTAAAAAGTTTGACCCCCCCATCTGGGAGACTCCAAGGTCCAAATGAAACTTTGTTCAAAAATTGAACTTAGTTTTGGGATCCTTTTACAGTTTTGTACAAATACTAAATTGTAGTACAGTCGAACCTCGTTAACATGAACCTCAAGGGGAATCAAAATTTTGTTCATGTTAACAGTAATTCATGCAATGGCGGATCTAAGGGGGGGGGCGATCGCCCCCCCCTTGAGCCGAAAAAGAGTCGATAAACCGACATTAGAGGCCTCCATTGGAAAAGGCTTCCGGCGGTCCCGGCCCGACCTGCGGGTCGGGCCGGGCCTTCTTTTTCTGGAGTCTCGGGCCTGGAGCGGGCCTCGCGTTTTCTGGAGACTGGGGCCGACCAGACTTCGGTTCGTTTTTCGGGTCGTGCCTGGATTAGATTTCATTCTTTCTAAGAGGTCTGCACGGGCCGAAATTTTCAGGCCTGAGCCAGGCATAAAAGCAGAAAATTCGGTCCGGTTGCCAGCAATGGCGTATCGCACCCCCACCCCCCTTGCTTTAATAAAAGGTCTGCAAACCGACATCAGAGGTCTGTGCGGGAAAGGGTCTGGTCCAAAGAAAAATCTCGAGCCAGTTTTCATTCACGAAACTCGGACCTTGCCTGTTCTCCACTCTTTTCTGGCCAGGTATTCCTTTTCTGTAGACTCGAGCCGGGCCGGTATAGACTTCTTTTTTCCAGGACGAGTTTGGCAAGGAATTCATTCTTTCTAGAGATCTGCACGAGCCGAAATTTCCTGACTCGGGCCCGACCCGGTATAAAAGCTAACAATTCGGCCCGTTTCTGACTCAACCCGTATGAAAACCATTATTCGCTCGTACATACCTCTAAATTCTTGCCTCCGAGCCTATGTTCGGGTGGCAATTTAGGTAGATTTCCAGATCTACGCCGATCATGACTCCCAGAACCCAAAACCACACCCAGTTCAAAACTTTATCTATCTATATCACCTTTTTTATGGACACGATAACTTCAATAATTCTGCACAAATCTCATCCAAACTGATATATAAAATCAAGGGGCATAAAATCTCAATTTGGTCAAGTTCGTTAATGGGCAAAATTGAACCAAGGTTGGGGAAATGGGGGGAGGGGGGGGGGCTTTTTGTGAAAACAGAAAAAAACACACAACTTCTTAAATATGATACATATCGAATCCGTTTAAAGTTATTATTACTTCTAGGAAAAGGGCCGAAAATTTATGTTGGACAGATTTTTGATATCATTAAAAATGGCCTCAAGGGGGGGGGGGAGGAATATGTGTGTTTAAGAAGAAAAAAATTCATAACTTTGTCAATTCACAAGATATCAAATCCTCTTAAATTTGTTATAAATCCTCTTAATATTATCTACAACTTTTATATTGACAAGTTTTTTATAGGACCAACCCTTACAGCAAAACAAAATTAAAACAAAAAAATCCTAGCCGGCTCCGCCTACAGACACAGGTGATTTCGAAGTAGTCGGTCCCAACTGTCGCAATATGGCAAAAAGGTCATTTCTTCCGGAATTCCCAAAATACAGGCGCCCCAAGATCTGAATCTTCGAAATCTGCCTGTGCCTATAGGCCGAGCCGTCAGGGATTTTTTTTTCGAACAAAGTATTTCTTCCCGGGTGAGGCATTAACGTTCAACGGTCCGGCTCCTCCGGACCGTGTGGCCTCACTCAGGCTTTCAAGAACAAAGTATTGGATTCGTAAAAATTTTCGACGTATTTCTACATTTTAGGAGGTCCTGAACAGAATTGAGTGTTCTTAGAAAATGTCTGTCTGTCTGTCTATAGACACTGCTTGACAATTGCTAAGGAACAGAAACATTTTGTGAAATAAATAATCGCAGGCAATGATTGAAGAAATGAAACTAAGAACATATGTAATAGAGGTAGAGTGCTATATTTATCATGCAAAATGGTACAGATGGCACCACATGGGAAAGCGGGATAACAAAAATAAAATAAAGAAATGTCTCCTTTGAAAATTTTCGTTGAAAAAACGAGTTGTTCCTTAGCAATTGTCAAGCAGTGTTACAATCAAGCAAGTAATACAAATTTTGTGGGCGCTCTATCTCAAGAACTAATGCGCGGAATTTAATGAAAATTCGTATTTAGTTAGACCTTGACATAAATTGGTGCAGATGATGTTTTGGTTTAAATTACTCAACAGGTGATACTGCTATGGTGTATTTTTCGCAATATCTATATCTTAAGAATTTACACACGGTATTTCATTAAACTTTAGATTATGTTTGACCTTGGCATATATAGATCTTTATTAGAATTGGGTGTATACCGCCCAACAGATGTAGCCACTATGATCTGTTTTTCACGATTTCCGCGTTTGCTGTATCTCAAGAACGAATAGATTGTCATTTAATTTTTATTGCAGACAATTTGATTTATGTAGAAGAAAGTTTTGTGATAGCCACAACATACTAGTATTAATTTGTTTTCGTAAAAATTGTAGTGATGTTGTACATTTTTTTTAGCATAATTTTTAGAAATTTAGTTTGGTTTAATAAATCAAAGAGAGATACTTTTAAGTAATCGGGTGTGCCAATCCCAAAGCTTTCTTCTATCTCATCCATGTTAATACTTCAAAATTCACTTTCACAGAATTCCATTTTACATCAGCTGCTTGCGAAGCGCCGTGTTACCTTCCCTGCATGAACAGCCGATGTTAAACTACGAAATATTGCACATAAATCGCTCAGCGGCCCCTTCTGGTGGAATATCTCCAAATTTAAGTACGACCTGCTAGCCATAGTCAAAAACCTATCAATGAAATTTGGTTTAATTCTATGCACAATTTCATACACTTTCGATGATACAAAGGGGACATACACAAGGACAGACAGACATTTTGTAAAAACATGTTTTTCGGGATCTCTTTCGGTGTACATCCCAGAGATCTGCATGGGCCGGAATTTCCAGGCCCGGGCCCGTCCCGATTCGTACAAAAAATTATTGGCCCGGTATAAAAGTTAAAATTTTTGCCCGAGTTTGGCCCGATATAAAAGTTAAAATTTTGCCCGAGTTCGGCGCGGTGTAAAAGTTAAAAGTTCAGCCCGAGCCCAGCCCGGACCGTGTAAAACAAGTGATTGGCCCGACCCGGCACGGTATAAAATCTGAAAATTCGGCCCAAGCCCGGCCCAGCCCGTGAAAACAGATTATTGGCCCAGCATGGTATAAAAGTTAAAAGTATGGTCAAGTCCGGCCCGGCACGGTATAAAAGTTAAAAGTATAGTCCAAGTCCGGCCCGGAACAAAATGCTGGCCAGGTCCGGCCCGTAAAAAACAAAATACTGGCCCAGATCGATATACGAGTAAAGCTAAAATCTCGGACCGAGCCCTGATTGGTATAAAAAGAAAAAAGTATAAAAGCTAAGATTATAAAAGCCCGGTAATTAAAGCTAAACCCCGAGCCCATCCCGAGACTGTCCATTAGGAAATTTTTACTGCATATAGATTTTATCAGAAAACATATTTTAGACATTCTTTTAAAAAACAGGGTCAACCCGAACACGTTACGCAAGAGTGAAAAAACACGACCCGTAGGAAAAATGTAGAAGTAAACCCGGCCTGCAGAAAAAAAGTAAAAATTAACCCAATCCAAACCCATCTCGTATCAAAAGACAAGTTAACTCAACCCAAACCCGACCCGCAGTAAACGTAGAAGTCAACCCGCCCCAAACCCGACCCGTAGCCAAAAGTAGAAGTAAAACTGACCCGAAATTAAAACAAATTAGACCCGGCCCGACCAAGACTGTGGGTCAGATATTAACCTCCAAATTTCTGATATCGCCCCCCCCTTGAAGACTCTCTAGATCCGCCCTTGAATTCATGTTATCAGTATCAAATCTTTGTACTCGTTTTTATAGAGGACTATGAAAACAATTCATGTTAAAAGTAATTCACGTTAAGAGTGTTCATGTTAACGAGGTTTCACTGTATTTGTATAAAAACTGTCTAAATGTTTTAAATTAGTTTAAATAAGTGTTTTAAAAACAATAATTTTAAAATGCCAAATACATCCTGGGTTTTTTTTTTTTTTTTAAGATTTAATTAATGTGCATAGTGGTTAATCTAATATTAAATATTTAAGAAACAAACTAACAACACCAAAAAGCATATTTTTGCCTGAAAAATATCAATTATGTATTCAAATAAAGTTTTGAAATTTATTTAAAAAGGTACTTTTGTATTACCCACATGCCAGTGGTTAAGAGCCAAAGAAATCACCAAAGATATCAGTATCTATAGGAATCTTTTCTATACATTTATTTATTGATGAAGTTTTAATTTCGTTATGGAATATTAGCTTGAAACAAATACTGAACTACAGTATAGAACCATTTATCCAGAATGGTTGGGGGCAGATGTATTCCGGATAACTGGTTGGACATTAAAGCAACATCCATTTCATGAGATTTGTAGAATATACGCAGATGTAACATTGTTACTGATTTCAAATTATTAGATTACTCTGATTAAGGCTCATATCCTATCAAGATCAAAGATTAATTAGAGTTTCAAAGAAGGCAATTTCTGGCAATACCTTGGAAACAATAATCCCACATAAAACTCAAAATACTCAACATCTAAATAACTAAATATGCTTTCATTTCCAATCCTAGATATTGATAAAGTTGTACAATGCATGCGGTAATCTATCAATAGAGTTTAATCTAGGAAAAAGAGATTTGTAGCTTTTTGGCTAATTGCAGCCAATAACTGTTAGCCAAATAAAAATAGCTTTAGCCAAGAAAAAAACTTTTATTTATACAAAATTTCTATTTAAATGAGTATTATTTTTAATTATACAGTGTACAAACAGTACACCACTCTGTAACATTGACCCTCTGGAGCAGGGCTGTGCGAAGAGGGGAGCAAGGGGGGGGGGGCCTTCGCCCCGGGCACGGAAATTTAGGGGGAGCCAAATTTATACTACCAACCACGGTTTAATTTATTTATTTACTCAATATTTGGTCATTGATCATTTTCTGGGGAATTTCTTTTTCCCTTTTCATGATTCTTTTTTTTTCTGTCTCCAAATATCATGATCTCTCCAACAAATAAGTGCAATTTTCTCTTACACTATTTAGTTGTTTGCAATTTCTGAATTAAAATTAAACCTTTTAAAGTTCCAACATAAATGCGAAATGTTTATTCAACAGAATTTATTTCTGTTTCTGTACTTTATCAATTTTATGTTACCTGTCACAAAAAGAAGGGGAGGGGGGGGGCACCAAATTGAAACTTTGCCCCAGGCGCAGTTTTCTCTTCGCACGGTCCTGTTCTGGAGATTTGGCCATACATCACACATCAAATGCTTTTTTAAATGGAAATTCTTTTCAAACTTCCCCTTCCAAATTAATCATAATTAAGTTACTTAAATTTTTGATTATCAGTCTATTTCTCAAGTCAGTTTTTGTTATATTCATGAGACTTGATCCCCTTTCACAATCTGCTGTAGTCAACAGAATTGTTGCTAGAAATTCATACAAAGAAGTTACATTGGGAAACATGTCAGTAATGCCATTTTTATGGGAAAAAAGAATACAATTAGCTGGTTTCATTTCTTTACCCCTTGTAGCCAGAACCTGCCTAAACAAAATCCATTCATGAACCGTTTTGGTTTAATTTCCTAAGTTGGTATCATCAACAAAAAATCAACAAACTCTTTTAATTTCCTCAATACTTGTTTAATGCAAATGATATCACACTATTTGTAAGATGCTTGCACAGGGAGGACGAGACAAATTTTGAAGTGAGTTGCCAGGATAGAGGTGGTTCGAGATTTTTTTTTTTTTAACGCGGCAGCAGCAGGTTTACAAAATGCAGAACAGCAAAATGGAAATGATATATATTTTTTTTGGCTGTCGCTATTTGGCGAATCCACTAAATGCTTTGGGGGCAAAAGGTGCTTTGGGTTAGCTTTTTGGCTATTTGGCTAGTGCTAGATTAAACCCTAATCAAGCAATGCACATGTCAAATTGGCACTGCATGGTACTTTTCTGAAAAGATTCTGAAATCAGTCAGTTGGAAATATCATTCTGGATAACTGGTTTTTTGGTTAACTGCATTCTGGATGAATGGTTCCATACTGTATTTATATTGTTTGATGTGCAAATGGTTTATTCATCCATAATCGGTCCTGACATGATAGAACTAGAATTTAATAAAATTCACTTTTGAAAGTGGCCTGTTTGAACTGGAACTGACATTCTTTTATTTAAACATTTTCAACAACAACTGGTATTTTATTGATCAGTCCCAATTTCGAACATTATGAAATGATGATATAAGTGTTCCTATAAATGATAGTGAAGTCAGAAACCTCTGGGAATTTGTATAAATTTGTCATAAGTCTAAACGTAACCAAGTTGTTGGAGTTATAGATAATTGTTCTTGGAAATGTTAATAATAGTCAAAAGAAAGAAGTTTCGTCAGCCACATGCTTTTCATAGAGCTGAATGGATGGCCAAATTGATATATCCATAAAAATCTGTTTAAATTAACAGCACATGAATTTGAGTTAAAGAAAATCAGTTATTGTAATATTATTGAGTAGTAATTATGCTTGTTTAATTTTCTTCCTCAAATTGCATGTATTTAGTGTGAAGAATAAAAAGTAAATCATTTAAGGCACCTTTAATTTTTTTTTTTTTTTTTTTTAATATAGTGTTTTTATGACAATCCTCACAATATGAGAGGGTGAGAGTGAAATAATTTTAATTTCTATTTTTTAACATATGGTTGGATACCACTCTAATGTGGCTACTATAAAAGCAGAATGGATGATGAGAAAGGTAAAATTAAAATTATGTGCTAGAAAAATGACCAAATCATGCAAATGAATTATGTCCAAATGGAAGAAATTATGCAACAGAACTTAAAAATTGATATTTTTTATCCTCAACTTCAAGTTTTTCAGTTGAAATTCATTTAACTGTATTGAACTCAATTATTGAAGAAGACTCATTTCTTTTTTATCTTTATGTTTAATTCATTTTTGTAAATGTTCATTGCCTTCATTAAGATTTATACAGCATTTAAATAAAACTTACAATGACTTTACAGAATTTTCTATGTTATTTTTTTTCCAACTGTTTTAATTCACATTAGACATAGTTGTGTGCCTGTTGTTTAACACCTTGTGGTTTCTCTTATTTTTCATATATAGAATAAGATTTATTTACCGATTTTAGTAATTTCCCTCTGATTAGGGTGTTTAAAATGCTTTCGTCTTTGAACAGCATCTTTCATTAGTCATAGACCAACAACTGTTTTTTATTCTAAATTTTTCCACCAAAGGAAGCAATTGCATTATATACAGAGACTTTTGCTCTGCACATTACCATGAGGTAATGACAGACAAAATTTTATTAATTTTGATATTTTTTCATTCCTGAGTATTTGTCAGTCAATTTTAAAATTTTAGCCAGATATGAATCAGTTCATTTATACCACATAATAATTATTTTCACTTCCAGTAACTTATCACAGAATTCTTCAATATCTTTATCAAGGCGATAAATTTGCCATGCTTTGCCAATGTTGTCAAATGTTTGATCACTCAGATTTTCAGACATAACATTAAAGATTAAAGCAATCTGATGAATCCTTCCTCATTAGTGGAAATTAAACTTTTAAATCTTTAAACATTTAACATAGGCAGAGTTAAGAGTGCTGCAGGGATCTGACCCAAACCGAAAATTCTATTCGAAGTCAGCCATGAATTCTACAAAATAATTATTGACTTGCAGAAACCATCAAAGTAATTTTTATTATTGACTCAAAACACCCAAGTTCGAAGCAGATGCACCCCATTTTCCCCTCAAGAAAAATAGTGCCATATTTTAATTCAATTATGGAAAAATAGCTTTTTTAGCCTACAATCATGTCTCTAATATTATTATTTTATCAATGAATGTCCAAAGTCCAAAACAATATTTTAGTCTTTCTTCCAAAAAATCGGGTATATCTGAATCTAACCTGCAAGAACTAAAAAGAAACCCAAAATCAAAAAAAAAAAAATTAAAGCATGTGTGGCCCACGAAAAAAAGAGTAAATCAACTAGTAAGATTGGGTTAGAGTAAAATTAGATTACTCAGCCCAATGCAGGACTCAAGGTCAAGGCAAAGTTTTTCTGAAGTAACTTAGTTAAACTAATCAGGTTGCTTCGCATTTTCATATTTCTACTCGTATGCCTGTTCTTTTAGTTTATGTTAATTTCAAAATGACTCTACGCACTCAAATTCAAACATCTAAATCCTTTAAATGTCTTAAGTTTTCCACACTACAATTGTAACTGCTTAACTTTAGGTATCTACACAACACTTTTTCAAACTAACTTCCATTATATTTCACAGCAGCTCATTCATTCTATTATATAAAATATAGACATATGGCTATCTTCTTGAAATAATGTTAAGCATGATTATAAAGTTTGATATAAATTCTATGATATAAATTCAGAGTTTCCCACAGGTTTAAAAAGGGGCAGGATGCTGCTGATGAGTATAGGATACTTTTTTAATTCTTGGAAGCACTTTTTTTTAATTCTTGAAGGCATTCATTTGGTTTCTACAGCCACTTTTAATATTTAAAAGTCAGGGCACTCTTTTCAAGACAACACTGAGTCAATTTTTACTATGAAAGCAAATTTTTTAATGCAACAAGGAGAAAGGACACTTTCTTTACTGAGGGGCAAGGTGCTAATTTTTTTAATAGGGAGGCAAGAAGGGTACTAATTTTTTTACGAGGGGCAAGAAGGGTGCTATTTTGTAAACCAAAGGGCAGGCAGGGCACCATTCTGAAACTTTCTGGAGAAAACTCTGCACCAGGCACATAGCTTAGGGGGGGGGGGAGCTCCCCCCTCCCCCCAATATGTTCAAGTAGTAAGGCGCCACATAAGGTTTTAGGCACCCACAAAGAAAGTACGTTTACTAGTAGTAACGTTGTACAAAATGCACATGTGTTAAAAATCTTCAGAACGGAAAACTTTTAAAACTTATTGTGACTTTTTTAATGCATAAATAATTGTTAAAAAATGTTTTATGATCGATTTTACTAAATTCAAATTCAACTGTTGCTTTTAAGATCATGTTTATTTAACATTGTGTAGTTTCATTTTCATTCTTTGTTCCCAGGACCAAATTAATGCTTGGGCACGCAGGACACTCGCTCAGCACCCCTAAGTTTGGGAGACCCACAATCTGTAGACAAAGTTTGAAAAAATTACAATCTAGCTTCAGAATTTAGTTTTATATTGTACTATAGCAAAATATTAAAGTGTTTGTTATGTATACATCTTGAGTTATAATCAGTTCCTAAACGAAGACTACCTTTCTCGGTTTTTCATCGAATTGCAGTTTAAAGTGTCAAATTTGAGAACATTTTCTAAAATATCTGCTTTTAGAAATACGCTGTTCCATATTATATTTCATGGAATCTCAATAAGAATTGCTTGCAAATTTTATGCACTTGTGCAAAAAAAACTGACTTTGTGGATATGCCATAAATTAACAAGATTAAATTGAAGTAACAGCCATAAGAGATACTTGCATAAAAATTATTTAAGCATAGTACTACATAGCATAAGTATATAGGTCTTGAGCCATGTTTGCACTCACAAGGAAGGTCTCCTTAAAGTGCATACTCAGAATATTTTGAAAAAAATACCAATGAAACTACTCATGTACGTTATAAAGGGTAGGTCAAATTTAGCTACGGAATCCTAGTAGAGAATCTGTAAAAAAATAGATTCGAGTATTTGGCACAAAAAGATGCGATTTGGCGAGCAAAACTTTTTCTCGCCTAATGCAAGCGATTTTAATGCATTTTAAAATTACCTGGTTAAATGAGTGTTTAAATTGGCAATACTTTAAACGTATTGGGGTCATTCTAAAAATAAACGTCCCTTTTGAAAAAAAAAATTTCAATTTTTTTTTTCATAAAAAATTAAATAAAAAAATCTTTGAGAGGATTGTATACACCTTCAAAAATAGAAATTGAATATCAGCAGCACACTTTTTAAAAAATATTATTTACTACACTTAGAAACGTAGACACGTTGAATGAAAAGTGTCTCCTGTGTTACCATATTTTAAATAATCTTCCCATTTTGTCTTATGAAAGTAAAAAAGTATTTTTACAATTTTAACATTTTGATATGAATGTTCTTTCTCACTGCCACATAATTTTTTGTTTATGTATATATTTTCTCACAAAACGGACATATTATGTCCCCTGTGTTACTTTTTTAGTATTCTCGCAATATAAAACTTTACATAATTAGGTAAAAAATATAGCAATATAATAAAATCTCAGTCAAACTTATTTATACATATTAGTCATTGCATATTTAACCCTCTGATTCTTAAGAAAGTTTTTTCTTTTTGTTAAGACAAAAAAAATGTCAGTAACACAGGGGACACCAAAGTAACAAAGTGCACACATGTTCAGCACTAAGAATGCAAAAATCATAAAAATGTGCTTACATATTAATTAGAAATTTCTCATATTTTCAAATGTGAACTGAGAGAGCAGCTACAACATAAAATTGGTTGTTTGCAGTAAAAAAAGCATGACGATATTTTCCACATTCTTAGAAAAAACTAACTTTAATAATAATATAATCTGCATATTTTTTGAGTTAAAATAACATACAAAACTTTACATGTAAGTTTTAGCCACACAATTGCCTAAAAAAAATAAATTAAACCCCTGTGTTACCTCATTGTCTCTTGCGTTACCTACATCATGGTAACACAGGGGACAAAATGAAATAAAAAATTATCTTTACCATTATATTTTTACAGAAACAATGCCAAAGTCATATGAATGTTTTCTTTTAACTGAGATATACAATTTAAACTGAAATTAATTAAAAAATATATATATTATTAATGTAAATTGATGGTAACACAGGGAACACATAAAAAACACACCTACCTTCAAAAATCACTTTAGCTCAGATAATATTTTTCAAAATTTAACATATGAAATAATGGCTACTTAAGATAAATGATAGCTCGAAAAGAGCATGGCTGACTGTTGTTAACAACATTTAGGTTACAAATTCTTGTTATAATATTAAGAAGAAAGTAGAAGTAACACAGGGGACAAATATTAGGGGACACAAGAATTTTCCTTATAAAATGAAAACATATCTAAAAATATATATTTAAAGTATGTAGATATAATAATAAGACTACAGAGACTTAAAAAATATAATCAGAAATAGCTTTTAAAATATATATGGTGAAAAAATGATGGTTTGAAAATCAAAAATTGCTCATGGGACATGGCTTTTTATAGGATACAATTTTAAGTAAAGCTATTTAAAAAGTAATAAATGCAATTTATCTAAAATTTCAGAATTGCATTAAAGAAAAATATTTCTGAAATATCTTTTCAAGTATTTGAATTTAATTTTGGAACAAAATTGTGGGAAATATAACCTTACAAAATGTTGGACCCCAAAAGGGTGCTTTATTTTTGGAATAACCCATTGGCATAAACTCAAACGATTAAACAGTTTATTATTTTTTCTAGAAGCTTATATAATATGCATAAAAGTTAAGTATTGCTGAAATTATTTAATTTTAGATGGTTTCGCCAGCTGGATAAGTTTTAAGTGTATTTTACCAGTAACTGTCTGAATAAAAACATTCTCATTAAACATTTCGATTTTGAATAAGTTCTTGTTTCCACGGCAATAAGACTTTTCTCTTGTTGTCTCAGACACTAACAATATCGAAGTCAAATTGACAGCATTAAGAATTGGGCATTTTTAGTTTGAAGCATTTTTAATCAATTTAAATTCTGTTCTAAACTGTAGAATACGATCGAATTTGGTGCAGGTGCAATATCCAGAGGAAATATTGCTAAAAGTTTGTAAAAATATAAAAATATGAAGAAAAATATTGTTAAAAGTTTGTAAAAATCGAAAAATCGTGAAGAAAAACTTAAAACTTTGTAACTAGTCTCAGAACGAAATAAAATCGATGCCTACTTTGTGAAAAAGTTTGCCGTAGGAAGCATGAATTCTGATTGGGTAGAATTTGGAAATTGCCGATTTTTCAATTGGTGCGCATAAAAAAAAAAAAAAAAAAAAAATTGCTAAATCTGGTGTCTTGCTTGTACTAGGATTTTGTCAAAAACAGTCCAGGTGGGTACCCGGACAGCTAACCACTACAACCCTCAGGGTTGTAAAAAACTCAGCCCGGGCAGCTACCCACTACAACCCTATAGAGAAATGCCACTGGCAAGAGTAAGGAAAATTTTCATGCATATTTTCTAGCTACCAATTCACTGCTTCATATACACACAAGAAATTTTTTTTTCAATATTTATACATTTAATATAAATAAGTCGTTTATCTATTTTCATATACAAACATAAGTAATTTATTTAATATATGTAATTAGTGGTTATTTTTATAATAATATATGTAAAGAAGCATAAAAATTCACAGTGAGGTTTGTTTTCATAACTGTTTATATCGTATGGAAACAAATCTCACTTTCTGGAGGACAGATTTCATTTTCACAGATTTTACGGTTGTTATAGTAATCACAACTGAGGCGTTTAAAGTCACAGACATTCGTTAGCTAATATTAAACCTATGGGAGCATTCTTGACAAATATATTGTTTGTGTTTTATTACCTTTAAAAAATTTTTTTTTCATGGCATACCTGAGATCGATATCTAATGTTTTTCTTTTGTATTTTTTCGAATTTGGTTACATTTTTTGAAGTGAAAACTTCTTTAGGTGCGTTGGGCATTTTTGAGATGGGAAAAAAACATTGAATTCGCGACCCATCACCAAATTAAATTATGTTGCCAATTCATACAATGAAGCGAAAGTATCAAAAGTAAATAGTTCCCGTGCAGAAAACGAAATGATTGGTATTATGAATGAAAATAATTCAGAAAATTATTTCAAGATAAATTTAGCATGCGCGGTGAAAACAGATAAAAGTGACTCAACTCGCGAGACCAAATCAAAAGATGAAAATGAAATAACAAAACACGGAAAATATTATAATTTAACTAGCACGAGAAAAAAAAAATAGACAGAAGTAATATAAAAAGTAAAAATTAAAATAAGGAAATATTTCACGAAAGTTTTAAGAAACATGGTTACTGATACGGAAATGAAGTGAAATCATTTTATAGAAAAAAAAGTTTGTTGAAGAAATTATAGATACCGCAAACAATATGCGCAGTATGAAGATAGAAAAAAAGCATAATGTTCATGAATACCATAAACAAGACAGGCAGCAAAGAAGTAATTTTTGGAGTAATAGGAAGCGGGAACCCTATTTTGCAGATAAATGTTATTACAAAAGATATGAAACTACATCTCATGGAAGAAATGATGAATGTATTGAGAGTTGTTAAAATTGTGGATGAAAATTCATAAGTTTCATTGGTATTCATTTCAAAGAATACCAATTAATTAAATTTCATATTTTATGTATTTGTAAATTTATGTTTTAAGCAATAGATTGCAATTTTTGTATGTAAAATAATATGCATTATTTTTCATGTACAATAGTGCATTAAATGAAAATTGTAATATAATTTTTGTCGTAGTAGTTTATAATAATGAATTAAAAAAAACACTTCATTTAAAAGTATTTCGTGCACAATAAAATATTTCCTGACGATTCAAAAAATACACACGTAATTGTTCAAGTTTTCACTTCTGTCGGCACTCCTGGAGTGCCATTGTTTTTGTTTATATTCGGACACTTTCAATTTTGGAAAATTGTTTGGAACCTGTTCTGAAATTTAAAGTAACCTCATATAAAAAAGTGCAACCAAAATCGAAAAAGTAAAAATGCACAACATTAGATATCGACCTCAGGTATCATATGGGGAAAAAATATTAAAATTTAAGCATGAATTCTGAAAAGAATGCTCCCATAGGTTTAACATATAAGCATGCGAGTGTTTTTGCCCGAGACTACACAGACTTAAGAGACTGCACTAGTCTTGCGAAAAAACTGAAATGCTAATGTTAAATCTATGGAAGCGTTCATTTCAAAATTTCTCGCTTGAAATTTAATAGTTTTAAATGATATATTTTTTTTTTGTTTAGAATAGCTCAGGTTTAACATCTAATCGGGTTAGTGTTCCTTTTGGATTTTTGGGCTGCGAGACATTTTTATCCAAATTTCTATATTACATTTTTGTATCAAAAGACAAACAAAATCTTCATTTGGCGCCCCCTTCGCCTTCCTTTCTGTCACTTGGGGCACATGCTCCCTCTGCCCTCCCCTAGTTTCGGCCCTGTGAAGTAAACGCAAACATAGGGACTTGTGTAGAAATTCCTCACCATCTGCAGTGGTTATAAAGGCAGTAAAACCTGTGATAAATATAGTAAAAACAATCACACGCTAAATACCATCACAACCCTGCAGCTGACATCTGGAAATGAGAATTAAGTTGATCAATTTACGTTTTTTTTTAAAAAAATAAAGACTAAAAATGCAATACTAAGAAAATTTTGAAGAAAAATAAGCATTAAGTATTAAAATTAGAGCAAAAGCTATCATAGTGCATTAATTATTATCTATATAAAAATGAAATTATTAAAAGTGTAATTAAATATATATATCTGTGGTAACGTACATATAATGAAAGAAATCAACCTGTTGACAGTTTAATCTTCCAGTTTTATACTTTCATAGACACATTATTTCGACTCTTTATATGTTAGATTTTGAAAGCATGATTTTGCCAATGTTTAAAATGGCTTTAATTCTTACACACACATTTACTAAGTGTTAAACGTCATATATAATACACAATCTGATTAATAAAATAGACTATTTTGAATTTAGATGTTATAGTAAATCAGAAGACTCACCGACAAGCAACATGAAACCATAATCTAACTGACGAACGAAAAGCTGAAAAGAGAGACATAATTTAAAAACCGGCAAAATAAATAATTTTTGTTAAATCAGCTTCTCAATTCCCTACACATGATGAACTTGACTGACATTGCGATGTGAATTAAAACAAGTTTTGCAAGATCTGCATGGTGCGTCAAAATTCTTAGAGAGTACAGAAAATTTCAACCAATCATCTTTTGGTATTTCTCAATGCCTGAGTTCCAGACTTGAATTCGTCTGCTATTATTTGTGATCATGGAGTAAACAGGAACCTGGAGATGAAATGTTTGCGTTTGGCGTGACGCAAAACTGCAGATCATTCCAGTATGACGTCAAAAACATGGAACCCAGAATCTTCAATCTGCGCAATCTACTGCACATACTCTGACGCGCTTAGAGCGAGTTCATGTTTACCACATTGGCTTCTTTATCTCACTTTATTTGATTGCCAAGTACTTCTTTTCTGTTATATTTTAAAATTTGTTTTGTTTTGATGAAAATCAAGACGTGTGTTGCGTTTAAAATGTCTAGCATACAGAAAAAAATTATGTAAACTGGAAAAAATATATCAGGTTAGTGTTTTCTGTCTTTATTGGTTATGTCAGTGTTACAATTTCTGTAATGTTAGGATCTGATCCTGTTATTTCAACTATTTTTGATCGGTGTTATTTTACGAATTTAATATAATAATTAAGTGGGTGGGGATGAAAAGTTCGTATCTTAGGCAAAAAAAAAAAAAAAAAAAAAAAGTTTGCTTTGTAAAAATAAGATTTGTCTAATTTTATAGATTTTATACACACAACTGGGAAAGTATGTATTCATGCACTTTTATTTAAAGTCATTGTAACTGAGCAGCTATATCTCTTAACAATCCCTTTTTTAACAACTAGTACAATCTGTACCCTTTATTATCGCCCCACCAGTGGCTGAGAGGTTGTGCTCTCGAAGCTGGTAGACGGGAGGTGCTGGGTTCGATCCCAATCGCGCCCGTCGGCCTAATCGTTCGGAGTTTTCGTGGTTTTCTTCGAGCCGTGGATTTATCCATGCGTAAATACGGGTTAGGTTCCCTTAGAAAGACCCCCACGAAGGGCACTCCTCCCGGGCCTATATCCCTAGTGTAGATAATTGGCCGTCAATAATCAACCAACCAACCAACCAACCCTTTATTATCATTATTATTTTTGTCTTGCAATTAAATGTTATTGTATAAGTTATACGCGTTCTATTCAAAATCGATGTTTTTTTATTTATTAATCTTTGTCCACGCAGTCGTGCAGTTTATATGCTTTTATTAATTTTAATATTTTGTAGGGCAGTACCATAAAGGGAATATTTATTTTCTCAATAATGATTTGCCGAATTTATTGTTTGATTTGCAGTGTTTGCAAGTGTAAGATTCTTATATTATTTTATATTTTAATTTCATTTTAAAGCTTAATGTAACTAAATTGTTGTTCAGATTGAGTGTCTTTAGAGTAACAAGCATGATTTGTTTTTTATAAAATGCATGATTTTTATGAATACATGATCTAAAGTAGGGCCTAACTAACCTTACATGAGGCCTTAGTACAAAGATCCACTATTGGGCCCTTGTAACATGTTTTTAACCACTATTTGTACTCACTTTAAGAAAAATACAAGGCCGCCCTGTTTTCCGTTGTGATAATCAGGCCCTTCTGTAAAGAACTAACACTAATCTCTTATTTTATACCAGAGCCGAAACTAAGAGGGTGTGCCGAGGATGCCAAATATGAACATTTGGTTTGTTGTTTGATACAAAATATATAGATATGAAATTTGAGTAAAAATGTTTTTCAGTTGGAAAATCCAAAAGAAGAATTGAGGTGATTGGGACACTAAACACTATGGGTTGGAAAATTCACAAAATATAATACTTAGTTAAAAATTGTTTGTTTTTGTTCTACTAGGTCACTATTATAATTTTGATAATTTATGTTAGGTTTAGGAAAGAATCTAGACATAACAGTCTATTAATAGGAAGAGATACTTCTGTGAAATTGGCTGTATATAGCACACATATATTTTACGGTATTGAAATGGAATTCATTGTTATACCTACAGAAAATCCTGGTTTTTCAGTTCTTAAGACATTGTGACTCATATGACTTTAAACGCCTGCTTAATTGCAATGTAATACAACTACAGTAAAATCTGTGTGCAACAGAATCTTGTCTTAAATGAAAACTTTACATGGTTTCAACAGAAAGAAAACCAGCAATTTTATTTGCTAATAGGAAAACCTGTATAAACCAGAATTTTTCTAGTTAATTTTGATTCCAGTTTCACAGGTTTTATAAATATTGGACAAAAGTGTGATTGCCCATTTTTAATTTTAAAATAAATCAGTTATTATTAACTTGTAAAATTCTCTTTGTAAATTTACTTTGCAAAAAAGTGAGGGGGGGGGGGGTGTAGATGCCAAAATCCATGTTTGCCCTCTGTGAAAAAAAAGCTAGTTTCGGCCTTGTTTTATACATATATGGATATGTTAATACATTTCTGTTGACCTTTAAGTACATAAGATGTCTTTTCTTTTCAGAATCTTAAGATTTTCCTGGAATGAATGGAACACGATAACTCAAGATGAAGACACACAGGCTGTAGAAGTGTTACCAAGTGCATATGTGTGTTTTTCACTTCATATTCCTTGGTAACATTGCTCCAGCTAAATTTCATTTAAATAGGGCTCTCAAAATCAAAGCTTTTTGATGCAGGAGACAAAATTGTGAATGAAGGTGGAAAAGATTGAGTATACATTTGAAGGAAAACCACACTATTCAATTGAGGTATGTTAAGAATTTATGCTGTCTTCAGTACTCTAATTATGGTTCTATGTAATCATTCTGTTCTACGTATATTATTAGATTTTTAAGGTTAGCTTTTTACACAAGTTTTTAACAATATTTATAAATGTGTCATATACATTTTTCACAGAAATCCTCGTGCATTTTTTTGCATTTAATTATAAATAGTAAGAAGTTTGTCTCAAATATTTTCTTGTGCCTGTGTTTGTTTTTCCAAAATTGTTTTTTAAACCAGACCCATCGGTTGGATTCTGTTCGAGTGAAATTGGATTACCTGACCAGTGTAGAACTCTACTTCTATCAAAATATTTTTTCCAAATGACAATTAAATTTTGACCTCGATATGGGGGATGGGGGGGGGGGTATAGGGCTGGACCCCTCACTAGTCTCAAGTACCACTTGTGTTTCTTAGGGCTTGAAAATCTTTCCATGTTAAGGAGATTTTCGTCTTACACAAAGTCCAACTTAGACAGATATTACTGAAATTTCAACTATTATTTATAATAATTACTGTAAAACCCAAATGTAATTCCCCCCCCCTCCCCCGTTTTCAAAAGCAAAACCAGTTAAATTTAGGGGCTGACAGTGAGGGCTTATGATCGAGTTTTTTTTTTTAATTTGTTAAAACACTGTTTTATCATTAATTTAGAAGTAAAAAGGTAAATACAGGGGAGAAAAGCTTCTTCCGCATTTTAGTGAATTTCTGCTTTAATAAAATAAAATTCATCTAAATCCTTCTTTCTTCCCGAGCCCACAAAATTTAAAATCCTAAAAAAAAAAAAACATTTTTTCAAATTTTCTGCATTATTGTAACAAAACATAATCAATAATCTAAGTCCCCCCCCACCCCCCCAATCCCTGAAATTCTCACTTCTGCTTCTGATACCCAGAGAAGTATAATTAAGTTGAATTCTGTGAGTGGGAAGAGGGAGAGAGATTTTTCTCTTTTTTGCTGTTGGCTGTTTTGTTTTTATTAGCGGTGTATAGAGTAGTACTTTAACCAAGTATTGAGTACTCAGCCAAGTAACTAACGAGTAGTTGTGTATATGAAAGAATCACTGATGTGCACATGAAGTGAGCTTAAGGATATGAAGGAGGGAGATTTAACTTGATATATTACAATGTAATTTATGTGTTTGGATTGCCCCCCCCCCAAAAAAAAAAAGTATAAGGTTTCTAAATTTTATCTTAAGGCGAAACTTAATTGCCAGCTTACAAATTATTTATTCCCAGTTCCTTTTCCTAAAAATTAATTTATCATTTTATTTTGCTCGTTATTACACTCTGACTGCATTTTCATCTATTTAAAAAAAGAAAAGAAAAGAAGTCTTGTACCTGGAAACAATGAGATATCTTTGTTCACAGATGTAGTACATCTATATTTCGACGGTTAGTGTATATGCTGTCAATTCTCACGGCATATAAAAATTATTTCTTTTGTTTCTTATTCACACAGCCTTTTACTTGCCATATTATGGTACATCAGCACCCATTAGTCATATTTTTAGCTCTCATCTTCCACTTTTTACATAGTAATATTTTAGGGTGGTTTCTTGCAAAAATTCACAAGGCTCCATTATGCGGTTTTAATCAGGCCGGCGTTAAAATTCATAATTGCTCTTTGACTTAATCTCATTCACTTTAACAGATAAAACCACATGTGTCTGTTCAGACTCCTGTATCGCCAGAATATATATTTTTGGCTAATTAAATTTCTATTGTTTTGCCAATGCCTTATACAATCTGTGAAAGTTATGACAGTTTTCTAGAGATACTCAGCTTTTGCTCTGCATAGTATCAACATGTAATTGCATTTACCTCCTCTCCGGCATTTGATTACAGGCGTTGTATTGTGTACCTTGTAAAGAACCTGGATTATCAATAAACAGAGCTTGTAATTACATTTGAAGTCTTCTTATATTCTCGGTGAAACTGCTAGTGCCATTCAAAGAAATGACAACATTGGTGAGCTCTATGGATGGGAAATAGTTACTTTTGGTTAACCAATAGCATCAACCCCCCCCCCCCCCCCTCCAACCTTACAGTTGGATAGACAACAGGTTCCAACAACCTATTATTTTTATAACATGTAACTAATCTCTTTGTATGCTGTCAATGGACATTTTAATTAAACGTCTTTTAAACAGAATGTTTGAAACAATTTTGACACTGTTTTCTGTTGAGATGAATCCACATCATTAAAATAAATTTGCATGGTTAAACTCAATTTTTGCTTGTAACTTATAAAAACTTAGCTAGTTATGATACTTTGAATTTCATGCATTGTCAGATTTTCTAGTACAAAAAAAGACACTTTTCCATTTTTAGTGATTCAAGTAGAGGTCTGCACGGGCCGAAATTTCCGGGCCCGGCCCGACCCATACAAAAAATAATTTGGCCCAGCCCGAACAAAAAAAATATTGGCCCGGCCCGGCCCGATTTTAAAGTTAAAAGTTCGACCCGAGCCCGGCCTGGAAAAAAGTTAAAATCTCGGCCCGAGTGAATTTCTACAAAAAATAATTTTTACGTCGATTTGGTTAAAAATTTGCCCCATAGGAGGAGATCTAACCAAAAATTCCTATCTCAGCCTTTTTTTTTTCATGTGTATAATCTTCATTTTTATAGAGGTGCCGCAAGCTGGAATATTTATTTTTTTAATAAATCTCTATTTGTTGTATGTATGTGTTTAAGTTATCATCGATATTGTTAATCCATATTCCATTTATTGAAGTGTTAAAAATCAGAAAAATGCTATACGGTAAAATCTAAGATGGAATTGCATAGGAAAGAAAAAAAAATGAGTTATAGACAATTTGCCTTCTTAGCAGGTGTAAATGTATTATATATTCTTTTCTTACATATTAGTATATTCATTTTTAATGGATCAACACATTTTTCAATTTAAGACAGGATTCCATCATAAGCAGGTTCTTTTTCACACGTTTTACTATATTTTAATTTAGCTATATTTTAATAAGTGTATAAATCTACTATTCTTTAAAAAGAATAAATTTTAATGTTTAATTATAAAATAATGGCGATTTAAAAATGTATGCATGTTTTGAAAAGATTTTTATGCCAGATCTTATTTTACTGACCTTCGAACGGACCAGGTACGCCGAGACAATGATTTTCATACGAGTCAAAACCAGGACTAAAAATTTTAAGGCATGAAGACTAGGAAGAATGAAACCAGTCCCGGCTCTGTACGGAAAAAATAATTTAAGGCACGGCCTTATTCTTCAGGAAAATAGTAGGGCCCGGCCCGGCCCGTAAAGAGTAATCACTTGGCCCGGGCCTTCAGAAAAAAATATGGCCCGGCCCGAGTGCCGTGAAGAAAAAATAGGCCCGGCCCGTGCAGATCTCTAGATTCAAGCACTGAAAATTCATGAAGTTCTAAGTATAACTCAGTAAGTTTTAGTCATTGAAGAATAAATTTTTACTGTTATACTTGTTAGAACACTTAAAAATTTTCTAAATAAAACTTATTGGACCCAGGCATTCTATACAATTTTTAATTCCTTAACTATTTAAAAAGTAATAATTTTTACGTAATCGATTTTTATGTGATGCAAAACAAAGTTTGAGACATTTTTGCAATTGGAACTATATTTCTAAACCTAATGGTTTAGAAATTAGCTAATTAGTAAACGATAAGAAGAGATACCCTGTATAAGAAAAAAAACACATTTTGCAAATCTCACAAATATTATTTACAGTGACCTCTCACTTATATGACTCTCGGTTATACCCCGAATTCTCTCGGTCCCATCCATGCTTTATAGGAAATAATGCTAAACTTCTCTCACTTATATGACGCTTTAAACATTTCAAGCGAGTTTACATTTCCCATTCAAGAATTCATTTTTATAATCAAAGTACAAATCATTAACGCTTCTTATCTTTATCCTTTTGACTATTGTTAAAGTGTTTATAAATAATGAATAACATTTCTTATCTACCTTGGTGTGTTATTAACGATGAAATCTATGGTGGGAAGGTGGTTGTATGGAATTTTCTTGTGCCTGCTATTTAAGAAAACCGATTAACAAAAGCCAAATGACCACCTGCAGATCATGTCTCTGTATAGTACTGAGTGAGTAATCAGGGTTAGTGCAAAATGCACTTTCCTGGATCAGTGTCCATCACATCCAGATATAAAAGATGTACCATTTCTGCAACAAATTAAAGTTATATTTTTACCAGCAGATTCTACAAACAGATTAAAGCTATTAGATTTAGGGATTATAAAGAATTTCAAGTAAACTACAGAAGGAGTTTGATTTGGAAAACAAAAAGGAAGCTAAAGCAATTTCCATTTTAGATGCCACACATCTTACAGCATCTGCATGGAAAATGTGACATCGGAGACAGTTAAGAATTGTTTTAGGAAATGTGGTTTTTCACAAGACCAAACTGCTAGGTCAACAGATAAACCCGATTTTAAGAGCTTATGGGAATTCTTTAATGAGAAATCTTTGAAGATATCAGTAATGAAGACGTGAGAGCAGAGGGTGACAAAGATGGAAATGTTTCTGCTGTTGTAATTTTTTCAGAAGCAAGTGCCGCTATAAATACATTAAAGAATTATGTCCACCAAAATGAATATTCCTAAAATAGCTTAAAAATTTTAATAGACTTAGAAAAAAACATTTTCTCTTTTAGTCGACGACAGAGGCAAACTAATATCACTTCATTTTTTGAGAAAATCTGATCTGTTAATCTTCAAAATAAACATAGTGGTGAGTGAATTATTTTGTGAACTTTTTAAACTATGTTTTATTTTTTATTATTATTTTTCTAAATTTTGTTAAAATCTGTTCTTAGTACTCAAAACTTATCATTTTCAATATAGGTAAAATAATTAATACATGTAAAGTTTGAAACTTGTATAATGAGATGATCTCTCAGTTATACGACTTTTTCTACAGTCCCCTGAAAGTATTATGAAAAGTGGTCGACGGGATAATAGAGAAGTACCCAGATTTTTAATGTTTCTTGCAACCTTCAATTTAATCTTGAAGATAACAAGCAGTTTAGTTGAAATATTTATTTGTTTAGTAAGGGAGAGGTCACTGTATATAGTTATAATCGAATGCAATTCATCTTAACAAATTTTCAATATGATTTTTAAATTAATTACAATTTTATTAAAATTAAGTTACTACACAACTTATACAATGGTATTTTCTTTCTTTCATTTTTTGCCCCAGGTGCCAGTATAGAAGGGGAGCACGAAAAGATTTAATTCATCTTTCGGTAGAAAAAAGAAATAATGAAATTAGGGCAAAAAGTCATGCAATCGGACATCCCAAAGTAAAATAGTACCAGTTAATTTTATATACCTTGCTTTGAACATGGCTGGTTTTTACATTAGGTGACCTGGGATATTTGAATAATGAATTGAATACATCAAAGATACTTGCAAGGTCAATACACTGTCCCAATTAGACCCGAATTTATTCACCATTTCTGATGTTATCATGATGATAAGTTTTGCATGTTTTTTTACTTTTGTGTGTCCCTGTAAATGAACTATGAGAGCTACACATTTTATTAACAAACTCATCTAATGGCAAATCAATTTACTTTTCCAATTTGATTTGAAATTTAAAAAACAAAAATATTAAGATAATGTACTTTCTACCAATTATTTCATATTTAAAATAAAAATAAAAGCAATGGATCGAAAATTCTGTGTATAAATTTATTTTGGAAAGGGGGGGAGAGCTAATGAATGTCTATTCTGGGGCCCTTCTTTTCATACATGGTGAAAAGTTACTATGCAAAATATTATCTCGAATATTGATTTCATCCTTCTCAAAGTAGATGAAAAGCTCTTTTCGTACACAACTTTTATGATTGTATACATTTGATAGGTCATTTTAATAAGAAAATTTCTACTATTTTTCAATATTAAGACTCTTTTATTGCATTTGTGATGAATATTATAGTATATTTGGTTAATATTTTGCTTAAAAAATAAAGTATTTATTACTTTCCAGCTTTTGCTGATATTTTGCAAGCAATTATCTGAATTTTGAGAATATATTTTTTTTAATTTAATTATTAAATAAACTACATACATTGTAAAAACTGCTTGTACTTTTTTAAAGACAGGTGAATGTGATTTTAAAGGTAGATTAATATGAACCATGGATTGCTGGAATTAAAAGATCATATATTTATCAAATAAAAATTGTGTATGTTTATAAAGACACATGTTTGAAGATAAAAGTTTTGGTATCCATTTAGAGTAGATAAATATTAATTGAAGGAATTAAATAACATATCTTAATGAATTATTTTTAGTTGTGAAAAGATTATATGAATGTCATGATTACTTGAGTATTACAATTTACTTAACAGCTTTATAATATGTTATGTTAGTAGTGTACAGATTTTGGTACTTCTCTATTATCCCATCGACCACTTTACATAACAAGAAACTATCGTCAAACTGTAATGCCAAATAAACTTTAGAGTGTTGCCGTTGGAATATCAAAATAAATAAATAAATAAAATATAGGAATTTAAGGACACAATTGTTATTTTAATGAATGAAATAACTCATAAATCAGTAAAACTGAAAAATACACACACATGTCGAATTAAAAACCACTTGATGACATAACAAACACGTATAATGCTTCTGACATCAAGTAAATGGGACTGCGTTTTTGGCGTTTAATCTTGCAGTTTGGCGATAGTTTTTTATTATGAAAAGTGGTCGACGGGATAATAGAGAAGTACCCAGATTTTTAATGTTTCTTGCAACCTTCAATTTAATCTTGGAGATAACAAGCAGTTTAGTTGAAATATTTATTTGTTTAATATTTGTGTTTTATATTAATGTTTAATATTTGTTAAGATATTTTAAAAATAATTAGAAGTATCTAGGATATTCTGATAGCATTGGTATCATTTGTGCAAAATCCAGGGGCAATAAACGAATGATGATTATTATAATAAATAATTTCAAAAAAATTACATTCAAATATAACTGCTCTCTTTCTAAGTGTTTAACTATTTTAAGTCATATGGGTTGAATAAATTTTAATATATATATATATATATATATATAGTTACTTTCATGTGTTTTCGAAAAATGTTGAAGAATAAAATATTTTTATTTAATTTTATTTTATTTGTGTATTATTATTCCAATTGTTTATTCATTAATTACATTTTTTAACTTGAATACACAGAAACTCCATCAAGATGAAGATTTGAAATTTAATTACTGATTAATAATGCATTAATTTTAATTTAATAGCTAAGGTATATAAACAAACCTGCCACTGGCAGATTTTATTATTTTTTCTACTATTGGTGTACCGAGTAGTTGTGTTTAAGAAAGAATCACTGATGCGAACATGAAGTGTGCTTAGTGGTAACACTTCTATGTGTGTGTGTGTTTATATAGATACCTATTTATAAACATGCATCTTGTGCATATAATATAATCATATTTTTTAAAATTAACTTCATTTTTTGAAATTTTATTTCATTTATTGTGGACCTTTTAATGACAATTTTTGAATATTCAAAAATTTTAAAACAGTAGCATTATTTAAAAAATATATATAAAAAAAGAATTGATATATAAATAGTTCAATTAACCAATATGAAATTAAAATTGATTATTTAACACATCTTTACCCATTTGTCATTTTGATACCTGAAATCTGTCTATCAAAAATGGTTATTGCTTGCTGTAACAATTCCTTGAATAATGCAAAATGTTTCATAGTTTTTAAAAGTAACTTATTTTCTTTTGATTAAAAAAATTGGGTACTATCGTGTAATAGCGGCCCTTGAGGATGAATCGTCAAGCGACAAAGATTTATCGCCAAATTATAAAGCATGTATGACATAATTATTACGTTAAATCATTACTTTTGTGATGTATATGGCCGAGTTATTAGTCATATATAACACATATATGATGTATACATATAACATGTGCATAAGTCATAGGATGTATATATATGACATATAAGACATAAATAATATGTATGTAATGACGTATATGGCTGTTTGGAATAATATGTGTATATATGATGCATATATAAGCTTTTCGATGATCTTGGCAAAATCAGAGCTGAAACCTTGACATAATTGTAATTGTGGAGGCCGCTATAACACGAAAGCACCAAAAAGGGGGCTTTACAGTTTCTTTTCTTTTCTTTTTGTGTGTGTGTAATGTGCTAAAATGCTATTTTATCAGTGCTCGCAGTGAACACATTTTTTCTGGAGCAGGCCAAATTTACAACCAATAAAAAAAATGCGCTATCTCCAGAAAATGTAGAATGATTAGTATTTTTGTACCATAATTTGCCATACAGCAAATTTAATAATTTTTTTTTTTTTAATTGCATTTATTGTATTTTCTGTTTCTACGTACTGCTTCTTTATCCAAAATCAGTCTTTTCCTACAGTTTTAGAAGTGTCTTTTTTTTTAATATAAATATAAAATTAAACTTCAATTTACATTAATTTTGCATGGGGTTTTTTTCTTACCTTTTTCTATGTTTTATAGATAAATTTTTATGTACCGAGTAAATAGTTTTTATGAATTATGGCATATATTATACATTTATATTCAAATAACTTTTTATAGATCACTTATAAATTAATTTGTCTTTAAATATGCTTAAAACATGAAATTCTTGCAACTACTCGGTATTGGCCGAGTACTCAGCCAATTTGCCATATTAGGCCCTATTTTCTACCACTATTTCTAAATCAATCTACTCCAAAAATTTGTAAGAATCTGCGATGAAGGTCATTGTTTTGAAATAGTGGTGGAACCAATGTTCATGAAATGTATTAAAAAGCTGCTTCTGATTTATATTAGGTAAATTACTTCTGTATGTATGTAATAACAGATAAGACTTCTGTATAAGTAAATAAATCGTATAAATATTGAAAAAATTGGTTGTGTGTGCCTTTATAACAAAGTATAAAAAAATTCTTTATTTCAGATATGTAATTTCCTACTCCTAATAAATCAGACTGCTTTTGTTAATAAATATTTTTGTATTTCTAGTAATCTGCTCAATAGCGCGAAACTTTCTGACACATTTTTAAATGCAAAGACATAAAATTGGCAGGCCTGACCATGGAAGCAATCTGGAATCAAAATGAGTTTTCCATTTTTTGATAAATAAATTACTTATCGAGTTACAAGCTATTCGTTTCATGTGACGGCATGTTTTATACTTTCTCTGGCTGTCACGTACAGAAATCCAGTTCAAAATGGTAACTTTGACTGTATTTTCTGAAAGATCTTTTGCGTTTACCAAAAAAATGGAAAACGTGTTTCAGTTACATAAGTTTCTTAATAACAATAACTGCCAATTTACGATCAAAAATGAATTAAAAAATATGTCGTAAAGTAGACAGTTTGAATTTGAGAATAAACAACCTTAATATAAAAAAAAAAGAAAAAAAAAGAGAGAGAGATAATAATAACAAATGTTGAAATAAGATTTAACTGTTGAAATTTATTTTAAATATTGCATTTTGCATATGAAAGGTAATATAAATGTTAAAATACCAATGAAGGTGATGCAGTTTTTTTTTCTTGGGGGCCCATTTTGTGAAAAGGAAAAGTAAAGGTTATTTTTGTGAAATTTATTATATTTTTCTGAAAAATAAAATTTTGTAACAAAAGTTGAAATCCAGTTAATCAAATTCGAAACAAACATTTATAAACAAAAACTTTTAAAATCCTTTTGCTGAAGTTTTCCTCTCTGGTGAACTCTCTGGTGAATAAATAGTAAGTTTTTATGGAATAAAATTTTGTGAAGGGAACCATTTTATTAAATTGATTTTTGTGAAGGGACCCTAAATAGGCCCCAAATTTTTCCTGTATCGACCCCTGAAATGGATAACATTTTGAAAGTTTCTGCTGATTATCTCTGTATAAACAGCTCTGACATTTGATATAAGTTTAATTTCTTGCAGGTTTTGTTAAAGTCATTCTGTCTATTTTGTTTACAGTTGAAAATTTGCCTTTTCATTAGAGTAATGGGTACTTTTCGGTTAGCCGGGCGCCAGTGAAATGTATATATCTATATATACATATATATGTATACATACACACATATATGTATGTGTATATATATGTATATATATATATACATGCATATATAAATGTGTGTATGTATATATATATGTATATATATGTATACATAGATATATAAATTTCACTGGCGCCCGGCTAACCGAAAAGTACCGAGTAATGTATACATAAATTAGAAATAAATTGTATTAATGACTCTTTTGACTTTTAGAACTTTCAATCCCTTTTTTAATAAAATGCAAGAAATAAATAAGCATTAATTGTTTACATATAAATATTAAGGTGCGAGGGGAATATTGAAATGGTGATCAAAAGCTTTCTACAAGTTTAACATTCAAGCATTTTATTTCTTACAGATATATTAATGCCCTTTATTCTTTGGTTTTTCATAAAAATTTTAAATTAACATGATAATTTAAATTTTTGTCCCAATGTTAGACAAAAAAAAATATCTACTTATTTTGTTTGACTTACAAAAATAAGTAATAGAAATGAAAAAAAATTCTTTATTATCTGTTTTTAAATTGCAAATTTAAGAAATGAAATTTAAAAAGAAAGCCAGTTCATGTTATTCATTTTTACAAAGAATAGTTTTGAAAAACTTGTTTTTTAGAGGGAAGGGGTATTCAATAATGACAATGACAATAATGCTTAAAAAAAAAAAACTCCGCCAAAACTTAGCTGAGTACTCAGTACAGCTCTAGTTTGTTGGCATACATTGATTTATGAATGTTGCTAATGAATTTAAAGTATCCTGAATTTGTTAAACTATATCATATGTTTTAAGCACAGATTTAATAATTTGATAAATTCTAATTAGGAAAAATGAAGAATTAATAAGAAATTTAAATATTAACAGTGAATAAAACAATTTCTGTACAAAAGCAAAATTTACAAATAATAATCTTTATAAAGACTCCTTCACACTTTTATTAACTACTACTCAAATGTGTTTGAATCTTCTTAAAATGCGTTTATATTAAATACGATTTTGTGAATTATATGAAAGTTTCTGTTCACAACATAGAAATTAATCGTAAATACAAATTTTCATTTGCTTTATAAAAATTCTTGAGTGAAAAATCATTTATATATATACATATATATATATATGATCATAGCTGCACAAAAAACCTTTTTATTCATTAGTAACTATTTCGGTGATAACTTCTAATGTAAATTAAGATAATATTCTTAAATATATTATCTTATATAATGTTCCTTAAAAGTTGTACAACTGGTGTTATTATTTTTATCATGTTTCATATGTCTATCTCAACAAAAATAAACATTTCAAACTTCCGTTATACGAGGTTACCAGAAGAACGCCAATAAAAACACCAAATCGCCAGCTCCATTACCGGAGATGACGTCAAAAACATGGAAAAAACATGGACTCACGTGACTCGTTGCCATCTAATGGAATGCCCTATACTCCCCTCACGCGGAATCGGAATATCGTACTGAATTCGATGATTCCAGGTGTTATTTCGAAGATCGCGATTCTCCCCTCAAAATCCGGAATTCAGGCATTTCGGAAATGTGGAATATCCTTTACTTTCTTTTGGCTGCTCAGAGGCAGCCGGAATATCGTTTTGGAAGGTGGAATCTCTGTTTGCTAATAATGGTGGACGTAAGCAGTTATTGTTGATTTTTTTTGTGTAACATTTGTAGAGTTCATTTCTTATTTTATATGTTTTTTTTTTTATTAATTCCTGTTGGATAATTAAAATGTGAATATTTTTATTTTCCGTTCTTTTCAAATTGGTAAGTAATAAATATTATTATCTCCTGAAATGAAGTAAAATATATTGTAATAAGTTCAAAATTTTTCTATGACAGATTCTGTCTCCTTTTCACTCCGTATATTTGTTTATTTAGAGACATGTATTAAAAGTATCTCTATTTTTTAGAATCTAAATATTGATATGCCCCCCGAATTGTTTAAAAGACTTGGTAATATTTGATTGGATCTGTTTAAAATATGCATCTTTAGATATTTTGAAGATTTTTTTTAAACTAAATTTCATATTTCTGAATAACCTTTGTACATAACTAAAAAACCTGTGCTGTACATATCTATACATATTTGTGTGATATTTTATATGCTTGTGTGTATTAGAACTTTTTAAAACCTATTATTGTAATGTAATCTAATAAAGTTAAATAATTGCCTTATGTTTTCACATTTCACTGCTTAATAAGTCTTGTATCCTACATTATCACATGCAAATTTTCGTGTGATATTTTAAAAATGAATTTAAATGCTACAGTAGCAGTAGCATTGCACCATTTAAAGTGTATTTGTTTAAAATATATATGATCCAATCTCTGGAATTATTTATAAAATTAATAGCAAGTGTCAATTAAAGAGGGGTGAAAATTTGATTTTTTACATTGAATTAAAATATCCACATGATATGGCAGCTTTGTGAATTTTAATCTAAAAATATTATACAGCCTTGCAAAAAGAATTCTGCATTTATCAGTATACTATCAAAATAACTTTTGGCTAGTATACATGTTGCTATGATTTAAAAAATATATATTTGGCTATTTTTTTTAAGTGATAACTAAAATTTGAAATTTTTTGTCAGTAGTACTATTTTCATATTTTTAAGAACTATATTTTTCTTTCAAAGTAAAATGAGTTTAACTTCATGAATAGATGTCTTAATGTCAATGTTTATTGCAATTTTATTTTTCAAATATTTATTTGTTAAATACTAATTGCTAATAAATCAGAAATTGGTTCAAATTTGTCATAAAATATTTAATTGACCACTGGTGCCAATTTTATCACTCTCATAATTTTTTGGAGTTTTGTTATTTTCTTGAGATGTAACCAGTACAGTTACCTGTTCAACATATAAAATAACTAACCCTAATCAAATATGTTGCCCCCCCCCTTTTTTGGGGGGGGGGAGGGCAAAATTACTTTTATATGCACTACATAATATAAAAATAATGCCATTTTATTGAAGGCTTTTAATTGCAGAAGGACATTCTACTATATTTTTTCAATTTAAATTAATCTTCATTGACTTACTCATACTGGCTAAACATACTTATTTTATTTTATATTTAACTTAGTCTATTTATTTCTTATATTATGCAAAAAAAAAAAAAAAATCGCTAAATAAACAGTTGCAATGTTATAAATAATTAATGCTATTTTGATTCTAAATTCAAAATCTTGAGTTTCTTTATTTCTAACTATTTACTTGAAAACAGCCTGAAAAATACTTGCTGCCTTTTCTGAAAACAACTTTCACAGTTCTCAACTTGCATCAATATAATATAATATCCAAGTGGAATAAGCTCAGTCGCTTATTTGTTTATATTTTTATGTTCATGTTGCACGTTAACGAATACAGGTAGAAAATAACATAATTATTAAAAATTCACATGTTATTGTTGTATAATAATTTCTTCAAATAAGACTTTTTTTTTTTTTTTTTTTTCTTTAAGCAAATCTTTGGTAGTGCAGTTAATCTTTTTATCATTTTACAATAGTAATTTAGCATTTATTGGAATCTTGTGTTTTTTAAAAAGCAGAAAAAGATTTTTTAGATGTTGAAACCCTAGTATAACAGTTGTGTGTAATATTTGTTAGCTCAAACATAATTTGTAAGTTGCATTTTCAATTTTTTGTCCACTGTGAAGTATACGTGCATGAGTATCCGATCCAACAGCAAGGCTTACGAGTTAAATATCACACCCCCAAGCCCAAACTTTACCTAATGTGAATACTACACAAATATAAAATTTTTCTTTTGAATGATTTGTAAAAACTTATTGGAGTCAGCAGTCTTTGGTTTGGCAAAAACAAAGTTCATAATTATTAATAAAAACTTCCAGCTGGTGAATTTCCCTTGTATAAAAAAAAATCATGCTGGCAAATGAGACCCAATGAAAATAAGGATAAGTTTAAAGTCCCTATAATAATAAATATTTTTTGAACATTGAAAGGAAACTTATTTATCTTAAAAGTTTATTTTCTTTTACTTCATTTTATCTATTCAATGTATTTCAGAGTTAAAAAAGTTTTATTTAAATTCTGATTTAGATGTGTTTATCTTCCAAGATATAGATTTATCTTACAGCATAAGTCATCTGTTTAAATGTATTTATCTAATAAAATAAAAATTTTGATTTTTTTTTTCAAAAGCATATATTTATTATTACTGTTTTTTTTCAAACTTCCATTATCAAAAATTATAGAATGCTCTCTGTGGAAGATTCTTCGATTTAAGTGTATATTTATAAATTTTTAGGCAAATACTGATATATATATTGATAAAGTGATCAAAAGTCTTATGATAGAAGTAGGGAAACTGCCGTAGACCCTAGTTTTCTCATAGTTTGTTGTGTAAAATGCTGTTTTGAGAGAATATTTAGCGAATAATGTTCTTTAGAAAAAAAAACTAGTTTCTAGGGTGCATCGATTTTATTTCTGATATTACTTCTAGAAACAAATACAATATCATTCCATAAAAAGTTCAGAAGGAGATTAGTAGATCTGGTGGATCCTGTGGTGCCTGAATCCTGAATAGATGTTTGATTGCTCTCAGAAGATCACAAGTGTGTAGTTTTATTGTATAATAAGTGACCCAGATAGCAAGCAAGGTTCCGAAAACGATCATTTTTCATTTTCGTTCCATTTTTCTGCAAAGGTGAGTTATCTTCACCATATAGCATGGGTGCAGGAATGTTTGCAATACTCCGTTTTGGAGATAAGCTTAAGGGAACCAATATTCTCAAATCAAATTTCACGCATCTCATTTTCGCGCATGCGCAACGAACTGTCGTAGCCGTGGTCGTAGCGTTGCCTGTTGCTTTCCAAAACAAAATGTCGCTTCGCTGATGCTGTCATTCTGATCATCTTGTCAAGTGTAAAAGATGTGTTCAATATTTACAGAAAATACGGTAAGTTTGTTACTAGTATTTGAAAAGTTACTAGTTAAATCTTTTAATCTATGATAACTGAATAATGTATTTCTTTTAACAAGATTTAATCCTTATTCATAAAATAATGAAATTTATCTTATGCTTTAGTGTAAATTGCACACAGGGAAAAATATGATTAGAAGTTTTTTTTTGTTAAAATTATTATTGGGTGATTCTCAAAAGGTGGGAGCAAAGCACAGATTTTATTTTTTATCTAATACAGGAGATGCTTAATTTTCTTTAATTGCATTCTGTTTTTAAAAAAACGTTCTTGGTGTTGTCAAAAACAAGAATACACATCATTTACTTTAAAACTTTATTATAAATATTATTATTATTTAATATAATTACCTATAAATAATCACTTTTGGACATCCATAATGTTAACTGACAAAACAAAAAATCATTGTATGGTTTATTTATGAGTTTAAAGAAGAAAAAACACATAAATTTTAAAAAAGGACATATTGTTTATATTTTCATGCAATAAATGGCAGCAGTGAGGGTTATTTTGTAGAATTAAAAAGGAATAAATGTATTGATGTATATTTTGTCCAACTGTAACGATCTACACAACAATATTAATTTTGGAAAGTTGGATGAACAGAAATATCGGTAAGCACTTTAATCATTATTTATTTGTTCTTAAAATTAATTTTAAAAAGTTTTTTTTATGGTTTTGACATTTTAATAGTAGTAAATCTCTTATTTATTGCTTACAAAATGGTGATGTCCAAAACATGTAACGATCGCCATACCGATTTTTTCAGCGATTTAATTTATGTTTAGTAAACCCTACTGTCTTAAAATATCAGAAATATAATAAAATATAGTCTTATTTTTTTAAATTAAGTGCTTTTTTGGTGAAATACGTCATATTAACTTTAATAGAAAAGCAAAAACTTTGTTAACCACACGTCAACAATCATGTAACGATCGCCATTCCAATTTTTTCCGCGATTTAATTTATGTTTAATAAGCTCCACTGTCCTAAAATATCAGAAATATAATAAAATATAGTCTTATTTCTTATAATTAAGTGTTTTTTCGGCGAAATATGTCATATTAACTTAATGGAAAAACAAAAACTTTGTTAACCACATGTCAACAATCATGCACGATGGAAACAAAATGGCGGCCGTCGCGATCGTTGGCCATTTTGGACATCTCTTTTAAGGGAATATAATAAATATTTAAGATTTTTTATTATTATTTTGAATAATGTAGTAAAAATTATGATTTATCTTATTTAAACAAGTTGAGAACACCTGTGATTTGAGTATATGGCATAGTGTTTCAAATGCTAAGAGTAAAGAAATTTTTACATAATAAAAATCTATTGCAGATTAATTTTAATATTGAATTGTAATTTGAAAGTAATGTCAAGTGTTTCACTAAAAGTTAAAAGAAAACATATATATATATTTAATGTATGTGAATAAAAATTGTCTAATTCAACATTTTTTTTTTCAAAATGTTTAATATAATTTTGTAATTTGCATTAAAAAATAAGTCAATTACATTTTTTTAAAAATTCATATTAAAGTATGGAAAAGTCAAATTTATGTAATCTACAGTTCATCCAATGTCCAAAATATGTAACCTACAGTTCATCCTATGTCCAAAATGTGTAACCTACAGTTCATCCAATGTCCAAAATGTGTAACCTACAGTTCATCCAATGTCCAAAATGTGTAACCTACAGTTCATCCAATGTCCAAAATGTGTAACCTACAGGTACCATAATTAAATACTTTAATTATTAATTTTTAATGCAATTTCCTGTCTTTAAATGAACATATACTATATTATGAACTTGTAAACTAATGGATTAAAATATATATTTTTTTTAATTTCATGATTTTTAAAATTTATTAAAGTTAACATTTAGTGTTCCCACATTTTGAAAATCACTCTATTACATAAACTTATGTAAACATGATTTACTTATGACCTTAGCGTACGTTTCTTAATTATCACATTTTTTTAAAACGTGGTTTCAATTTCAGGAAATGCATAACAGGAGTGCTTCATATATGAACGAACTCCCTTTACTACGTATAAATATTAAAGTACATGGGCGAACGGTAAAACACGAAATCTTGAGGCAAAAAAGAAATCAGGGATAGTGTTTAACATGTTTTATTGTCAACTAATAATAAACCTTTTCATTATGATCGAATTAAAAGCACTCTAACATTAATCATAATTTTGCTTTTAGTGATTAATTAACTTATGTCGGTAAATAAATATATATTTTTTGTTTCAAAATCGCCACCACCCCTGGTCGGCGTTTATGACTGATTTATAAATGAAAACATACTTTGAACTTCCACAAATTACATTCAAACAAACTCTCTTTTTAAAATCTATAAGCATTATTAAAAGTAGCTATATTCAAAAGTTGTTTCCGTAATATATTCGTAGAAAAATGTACTTTAATTTAAAAAAAAAAAAAATCATTTACTTCCCCCCCCCCCCCCCCCCTCCTTCTCTTTCCTCAAAAACATATATGTTTTGTCACATAATAGTAAACAAGATAATGCTATGATTATAATAATGTTTCATTAGTTAAACATTATAAACATTAGTTGTAACGTTAGTTAATTATATTTGATAATATCTCATCTATATCAACATTTGCCTATATTACATGAACTCCTGCCTCCCCTTTCCTATACTAATAAAAGTAAAAAAATGTCTGCAAACACAAATAATTGCCCTACAGTTATTCTGAATTTTTTTTTATCATATGCCTGTATTACATCTCAAAACATGAATAACTTTGTTTTATATATGTATTGATGGATTAACAAATTACTTATTAAAAATATAAAACAAATACATTCATAGCAGAAATTAATTTTGATGTGTCGAATTGCCAGTGGATTGAGAATTGGCAAAATCCTTAATATAATGATCCTGAGTCTTAAATGTTTGTCAATTAACTTATTAATTATGATTATCTACCAATACTTTTAGTTAGTACTGGTAACTGGAAAAAATGAAAGCAAAATAAAAATTATGGTACTTTTCGGTTAGCCGGGCGCCAGTTATATATATACAAATATATACATACATATATATATATATATATATATGTATGAATATATATATACATATTATATACATTTATGTATGAATATATATATATATATATAAATACATATATATACATATATCACTGGCGCCTGGCTAACCGAAAAGTACCATAATTATTTTAAATTAAATGTTTCTGAAAATTCACACAACATAAAAAATTTTGATTTTTTAAAAATTATTAGGAACAGATGTGTTACTATCACGCTAAAATGTAAACAAAAGATTGGCGACTGTTTGTTTGGCGCGATTTCCAAGACTGCGCCAAACGAATAACTTAATACAATGGCTAGGTTGCCATTAAAGAAAAAAATCCCCTAAATTTGGCGACTTTTTTCTTTTTTTTAACCGATAATTTTTTTTTTTTTTTTAGCGTGAGTGTAAAGCATCTAAGCCAATTATTATTAAGTTAGTAAATATGAAATGTTCTTGTCCCCCCCCCCTCCAGAATTATCTGTATTAGCATTACAAAATAGCCTTATAATAATCTGGCCATCAACCTGAAGTTTTAACATTTACCTGTATAAATTAAATCTGCAACTTGAATAATTTTTTATACTATGTGGGATAATGCAACTTTTTTGTGAATACATCAAAAATTATGTTTGTTTTTATTTTAAATTAAACTGGGGTTTGTGGGGCCCACAACAGCAAACAAACAAACAAAAAAAGTTTTAAATTAGTCTTGGGTCCTATTGTATTGAAAGAATTTACATGATTTACAGAGTATTGTTGAATTATATCAATACTCAACAAAATGAAACTAGGACTGATTTAAAATGTTTTGTTGTTGTTGTTGTCGGGGATCCAAATAACTAGAGTTTATCATACAGCAATGTTTTTTCTTGCTTTCATCTCAAAATGTTCTTTAAATTTGAGATGCCTGCAATATGATTTTTGGGGTTTTTTTTATTTTGACTGTTCTCTGAATATATACAACCACTGGTCACTGCTTAAAATCATTAGATGCCATTTTCTGTTTAAATTTACAAAACCATGAAGAACACCATAAAACATTGTGAACAATGTACAGTATTAATAATAAATGTTAAATTTTAATTGAATAAAATTTATTTGAAATTTTTTTCTCAAATGAGGTATTTAAAATTACGGTGCACATAATGACAAACATGACATTTGGAAAATAATATTTTTTTGCTTTTATGCTAAATGTTAAAATAGTATAAATTATTGTATCAAAATGAACATAAAATAGTAAAACAAAAGAAAATGAATTTTTTTTATTAAAATATAATTATAATTAAAATAGCATGAAGTATGCATATGCATAATGCATAGACTTTTATTGTAATGTTAAAACCATTTATGACAGGAGATATGTGTGATATAAGATGTGTATACAGTCCTTGATTTTAACTATTATTTCTGTATCTGAATGGTAATTTTCACCTTATTTAATAAAACAGCATTAAATAAGGTCAATATTATTTGGAAATAATGGTGCAGGGAAGCTTGTCATGAAGGGTTTAAAGTTTATTTCTTGGTTGTCATTATTTTATTTTGCCTTTTGTAGTTACAAATTCTAATGACATCATCTGGTCCGTCCATGGTTGCCAGCATGTGATTTCTTGAACAGAAAAGCTGCTAAAAGAAGGAACTACAACAGAGTTCCTCAAAAAGTCATCTGTTTACAAGCTCATACAGGATTGATGATTATTTTTTAAGGTAAGAAAAATGATTTTAACACATATATAATAACAAATTTAATGTTATAAAAGTTATTTCTTAATAATTTCAGTTGACTGTTTATTTCATTATTTTTTAATTTAAAATTGAATTTTTATAAATTTATTCAAATTGAAAGATAACATAATACTAAAAAAGAAACTAT
Source organism: Maratus michaelseni (assembly GCA_963931845.1). Classification (NCBI taxonomy): domain Eukaryota; kingdom Metazoa; phylum Arthropoda; class Arachnida; order Araneae; family Salticidae; genus Maratus; species Maratus michaelseni. The sequence continues at coordinate 169,613,399 of OZ007587.1, read as the reverse complement.
TGTGCATTCTATTTCTTGCATACATATCAAATTTTTATTTTTAAGATATATTTGCTTTTTCCTTGTGATAAATTGATATGGTTATAACCGTTTCTGAACTCATTTAATTTTTCTTTATAAATTCTATATTTACATAATAAATTAAAATATATATTTTTTTTATGTATTTTTTTTTCTCCGGGAGGGATTTTTGTGTCTCTGGGGGTAAATTGTAAAGTTCTGGGGAGGGGGACATTTCAATGCCCCTCCCCCTGTGCCACCCCTTGAATTCAACACTGGTGGGGGTGAGTCTGGAGTATGCCTCTGAGTTTGATACTTTCATCAGCTTTCGAAAGAAAATGTTAAATACTTATATTGTTGCTCTCTCCGAAATATTGACTTGCTTTCATTATAGAGATATTTATTAGGGTATTGGTGTTATTATTGTTATTGTTTTGAGAATGTGTGTGGGGGTAATGTTTTAGTATTATTATATGCAGGGTTGTTTGATTTAAATCAGCTTGATTTATATCAAATGATTTTTTTAAAAAAATCTTTGATTTAAATCTGTATTTTTAACATTGATATTTACAAGCTGAATAAGGATTAAATTAATCATTCATATTCAAATAAATGTCATCATTCATGTCCAGATTAAAAATTACCTTTTAATAATGTTAAAACTTTTATAAGTTAAAAATAATTATTTTATGAAAGTAAATGCAACACTACATTCAAAATATTATTTGTCCATAGTGGATCACAAAATAAATACTGATATAAATGCTCTCTCATTTTTAAACTTTTGTCTTTCCTAGATCACTTCATTTTTGCAAGTTAGATATTGAAGTTTTAAAGTTAAATATATTCAATATGATAGTATTTTCAGTGAGGAGTTACTTCCTCTAAAGTAGATTATACATGATTCACAAGTTTGTTTTTTATGTTCAGTTGCTTAGACCTGCAAATTTCAATATCCCATATGTTGATGGGAGATGTATTGATCATATAATATGATCAATAGAAGGACTGAATTTTAACATAATAAATATTTAGATTATTTGTCTAACAATGAATTATAGAATTCCAGTTTCATGTTTCTTCTATAACTGAAAATAATTTAATCCCTGTGACTTATCCCTTTTCCTTTTCTTGAATTCATTGCATACTTCAATGGAAAATATAAGGTATGTTATTATACCTTATTTCTAAGTTAAACAGCCATTTCTACTGTTAAGTAAGCATGATTGACTGCTGAAATTGTCAATGGCTGAGGGCTAGATAACACTGACAATTGATAGCTTCATACTTTTAATTATGTGATTACCTTGCGTCTTGTAACTGTTTTGTAATCATTAATATAGTAGAGTGTGAAACACAATTTGGGACAAGAATATCATTTACTAATACTAGGTATATACTACATAAGAAAAATGGCTGGCAAAAAGAAAAATCCAATGTAGCTTTATTTTACAGGAGAGAGAGAGAAAAAAATATATATATCTGGAAAATGTGTGAAAGCAATATATGCAAGCCGTGTAGTGTAGAAATAGTGGAGATTGTGGCCCAAAAAAAAAAAAGACACAGAAACTTGCAGTCTATGTGATAAAAATGGCATTAGTGAATCTGAAGCAGTTGAAATCAGGGTTGGCCTTTTTGCCGGCAAAAATGTATTTTTGTCAGGACAGTGGAAAAAACAGACAAAAATTGGCAAAAACAGAAATTGGCCAAGATTATAATATAAATCACTGATTTTAATCTGTTAAAATTAGGATTTAAGCATTGAAATCATGTAATTAAAATAAAATCCTTAAAACCCTATTTTAAAATACTAGTAATTTTTGCCAGTGGCTAAAATTATGGCATAAAGTATTTTTGCCGAGACAGTTTTTTCCACTTAGACAAAAATTGGTCAGCCCTGATTGAAATACACATATGTATTTAGCATTCTTTGTCGCATTTATTATGTGATTAGATATTATTGGAGTAATACCTTAATGAAAAAATTAATAACTTAAATTAACTAGATATTTATGCACACAACACACATACGTATATATTATCTATAATAATTTAATAGTAGAATAATATGATTTTAAGTTTTAAATAAATCTGAATTTGTTTGCAACAATTTTTTTTAATTTAAATTATTTTTAATTTTTATCTAGGAACTGTAATTAAATTAATAGAAATGTATGCAGAAAAAATAAAATAAATTCATGCACAGTACACAAATAATATTAATTTTAAAAAATCTGATTTAAATCAAATAAATCATTTTTTTATTGCGATTTTTATCAACCCTGATTATATGAATGGCATGTACAGATGTCACAGACCCACTGGAGTATATTTTTGGTGCCAAAAATGCAATTTAATGCCTGGGCAATCCACCAATTTGGGAAAGATTTTTCTTCCTATGGCAGCCCGGTAGAGCAGATTGTGTGTGTTTTATATTAAATTAAACATTGTGTGTTTTATAATAAATTTATTTTTGTGTGTTTATAATAAAAATTATATGTGTTTTACAGTTAAATTGTATGTTTTTTAAGTACTTCCTCCATTATCCCATCGACCACTTTTCATAAGAAAAAAGCTATCGTCAAATTATAGGATTTAAGGCCAAAGATGCATTATTGTAGCGACACATTCACTTGACTCAGAAGTGTTGCATGTGTTTGCTATGTTATCAAGTGGCTATAATTTGACATTTACCTGTATCTTTCATTATGTTTTACTGATTTATTAGTTCTTTCGTTAATAAAAAAACCAATTGTGTCCTTAAATGGCAGTGCCATGATATTAAAAGAGAAAAAGCATTGAAAAATGTTGCGATGAATAGTTACATACAATAGATTAGTTTCAACTGATGTCAAAAACTTTTATTCACGAGCTGAGAGGGATAATTAGGAAAAATAATGTAAATGAATAAATATCAAAGTTTTTTTTTGGTACTTTTCGGTTAGCCGGGCGCCAGTGGTATATGTACATATATAAATACATATGTATTACATATATATGTATATATATATACATACATATATGTATACATATGATATGTAGATATATATATATGTGTGTGTGTGTATATATATATACATGTATGTATATCACTGGCGCCCGGCTAACCGAAAAGTACCTTTTTTTTTTTTGGAAACTCTTTCATTAATATATTGCAAATTTTATTGCTCAAGCTTACTAAGTTGGCACATTGAAGAGTGGGGTTTTTCAGAATTTCTTCGCATTTGTTTATTTATTTTGAGATTCCAATGGCAGCATTCTTTCATTTGTTTATTTGGCGTTACAGTTTGGCAATAGTTTTCTGTTATGAACAGTGGTCGATAGGATAATGGAGAAGTACCATTTTTTATAACAAATAAAAATATTAGCAATCTAAGTCTAACAGGTACACACATGCCTTTAAAATAGAATCATTATCCCTTTAGACCATTTATATATAAGCTTTTTTTGTCTAGGTGCTTATACATTGCATTAAATAATACAGACTTAACCATTTGGCACATTTTTGTTGTTGTTATATCCAACTTAAAAAAAATCTGTAACTGCAAAATCCCCGCACCAAACACAATAACGAAATTTTCCGTTAAGACTGAGTGACAAAAACAAGATCGCTATATTTGATTAGTGGATTCTAAAAATGCCTAGTTTGATAATATTTAAAAATATAAACAAAGAATGTACATCAGAAATCTGTAAAGCACTTTGCCTCAAGCTGTGCAGATTTTTAAGAGGTTGCTTCACTCAGGCGAAAACACCCGCTCGCTAATGTTAATCCTATGGATGAGATAATTTACGATATCTCGTTTGCATTTCAATATTTTTAAATATTTTTTTTTTTTTTGCATTGGATAGCTGAGTTCAATCTCTATGCATGCTCCTCTGTACTTTTTCGATTTTGATTACAAGGTTTTTTTTTTTTATTTTTATTAAGATACTTTCACTTTTGGAAACGATTTTGAAAGTGAAAGTATCCTAAATAAAAAAAAAACTGCAACAAAAATAAAAAAAAAGTAAGAAAGGGCCTGCATAGAAATTGACCTCAGCTATCCAATGCAAAAAAAAAAAATTAAATATATTGAAATGCGAACGAGATATCGTAAAATATTTCCCATATGATTAACATTAGCGAGCGAGCGGGTGTTTTTGCCTGAGTAAGTAGCCTCTTAAGAGTGACCTATATAAAGTGCATACCATATTTTGACTATTGAATTCTGTACATCTATTGCACTAGCATAGCAATGGGGGCAATTTTGGGGTTAAAACCCCTTCCAGAGTATTTCAAAAACTGATAAGATGTATAGAAAATCACTTGTCTTAAGGTAAAGTAATGTGTAAAAAACAAAGTAAAGAAAAGTATAAACAGCATAAAATGTCATTCTCAACTGTTTCAATGCTTTGTAATAGGGTCCTCTATTTAAACACAAAATCAATTAAAGAATAGGTTAGGAGCAATAGCACTAAAATAGTCATATGTTACTGCTATTGCTCTTTCTTTTTTCTCTGAAGTCTAAAGAAGATGCTCTTTTATGAAACCTTTAAGCACACAAATGTTAAGTTTATTACAGCTATTTGTGCTTTTCATTACTTTTTGTCACACATCTTTTTTTTTTTTTTTTTTTTTTTTTTTTTTTTAATGAGTAACAATCCCAGATGGGGATCCTGGATGCGCTACTGCTTATTGTATACTTTATTTCCTTTTATTATACATATTTGATGTGTGTGTCTATATTTATTTATTTATCTTTTTATTTGCTAGAGAGAAAAGTAAGAATCAAGAAGAAAATAGACTTTACTCGAGCTGTTGATGATTATATTATTTTTTGTATGTAAATAAATGGAATTATTTAAACTGAATAATGTTTCATTTGTTTCAGAAAATATTGCCTGGAAATTGAGAAATACTTTTGTTTGCTTCAGAGTAAGTTATTAAAAATTATTATAAAGGAAAAGCAGTAATTTAAATGATTACTGATTGATATTAAATTAGAAAATAAAAGTAACAACATTAGATTGTGTTTGCTCTGTCGCATATAGGAAAGTATTTCTCTTGGAGACAAAATGAAAAAAAAAAAAACAAAGCCACATAGAAAAGGAAATTTTTATTTTTTTTAAATTAAAGTATTATTAGCTTTTAACTAGAAAGGAATTAGGGAATATTAGATGAGGAAATGCAAAGATTACAATATTAAAATATATTATTAGTTAAAGTAATCTTTGGGATTTTTAATATCATATTTGTCACATTGTAATATGTAAAACCTATTTAATTAAGCTATTAAATGGGCAAGAAACTGCTACTGTAGCATAAAAATGTTTTTAAAAGATTATCATTGAATATATAAAAAGTTTCTTTTTGCACCTTTAAGGAATTCAGTTTCAGAGAAAGTTATTAAAAATTATTATAAAGGAAAAACAGTAATTTAAATGAGTTAAATTAGAAAATAAAAGTAACAACATTAGATTGTGTTTGCTCTGTCACACATAGGAAAGTATTTCTCTTATAGACGAAATGAAAAAAAAAAAAAAGCATAGCTACATAGAATTTTTTTTTTTTAATTAAAGTATTCTTAGCTTTCAACTAGAACACATATTGCAACAGTGTATAATATACAGTATATTGGAATTCTACATATTTGGTGTGTTAGCAAACACAGGTTTTTTTCCCCCTCATGCAATGTATAATTAGCTGATCCTGTACCAGTGAACTGTATTCAAAAGGTAAGTAACTGAAAATATAATTCAATATTTATTTTTCATTTGAAATTTTGTATCCAAAAACCCATATAAAAAGTAAAAATAGGAAAAGAATTCATATTCTGAAAAAAATGTTATTCAAAGTCAATTTGCATCGTAATTTTATTATAAAAGATTCGTGAATGACAGCGAGTATATCCTTTTATAAAATGGTTTGTGCATTTGAATTTTTACATTGTCTTAATGTGATTTATTTTTAAATATAAAATTCTGTTTAATTTCTTTAAAAGGTAGTTAAAAAAGCAACATTGAATCTGAGAGCAATGTCTTTTACACACACGTGTGTGAAAAAGAGTTATGTTCAAGTTCACCACCAATAATTTTCAAATGTCTACGCCTATGTGCATAAGATTGATTTTAATACAAATAAAAGAAATTTTCCTAAAAAAAATTTCTTAACCTAATTTAGGAACATTTTAATATGAAAATATGATCTAGTAATGTGGTGGATTGATTACAAATTTAACCTGTCAGCACACGCGGGATAAATTCTACTCCAGTCGGTTTTCTTGAGTCAATTTCCCGACGGTTTGATTATAAACAAAAATTTATATTTTGAAATAAACTGGAAATCAATAAAGAACATAATTTAACTTAAAATAAGACGTTCTTGCTTGAAAAAAAGTATAAAGCTCAGAATGATAACGAACGAGTTTCTCACATTTTAAGTAATGATTCTGGGCTGGGGTAGATTTTATCCCAGCGCGTGTGCTGACGGGTTAATATATATATATATTATACACACATATATAGTAAGATATATATTTGGACAGAATCGGTACAAATAAGGGTGCTATCTCCCCCAACTCCAAGGAATTTGATGTTTCAGATTATGTCAGTATATGAAATAACTTGTCTGATTTGAATAAAATAGAAACATTTGCATTAAATAAACAGTTTAAGTGCACAAATTATATGTCCTATTGCAATATTCTCAAAGTGAGACACATCAGCAATGAGTACTTTGGTTAATTTTAAAAATATGAAGAAAAACTTATCAATTATTTCTAGGCTGTCCACAACAAGATTAAAAAAATAAAAATCTCCCCCCACCCCTCTCGAAGAAAGTTCTGACATGGCACCCCTGAGTACAATGTTCAACACTCAGTAAAACTTATACAATAAAATATATTCAAATATTAGCAATTACTTTAAAGGAAAAAAGCAATATATTAATTAAAATATAAAAAATAAAATAATTCAAATTTTAGCAATTACTAAAAGAGAACGTTATAATTATTAAAATATGTAACTTGCTAAATGTAATATGAATTCTTAAATATATAAGCTAATAAAATCGTTCTTCTTTTTTTTCAGTATATAAATATTAGACTAAAATTTAATTTCTTACCGAAACAAAAGTAAAGCACAGTAGTAGTAAAAATTAAAAAATATATTCAAATTTTAGCAATTACTTCAAAGGAAAAAATATATATATATTTATCAAAATATGTAACTTGCTAAATGTAATATGACTTCTTAAATATAATATGGGCTAATAAAAATCATTATTATTTTTTTTTCAGCATATAAATATTAAGCTAAAATTTAGTTTCCCACACAAACAAAAGAAACAAACACTCAGTAAGTTTAAAAAATAAAATATATTCAAATTTTAGCAATTACTTTAAAAGAAAAAAAAACAATACATTAATTAAAATATGTAACTTGCTAAACGTAATATGACTTCTTAAATATAATGTAGGCTAAAAAATAGCATTCTTTTCCTTCCCTCCCCCCCCCCAGTATATAAATATTAGGCTAAAATTTGGTTTCCCACAAAAACAAAGGCAAAATTCAATCAGTAGAACTTAAAAAATAAAATATATTAAAATTTTAGCAATTACTTAGAAAAAAAGCTATGTATTAATATTTAAAAAAAAAAATAGCAAATACATTAAAGGAAAAAAAAACAATATATTAATTAAAATATGTAACTTGCTATGTAATATGACTTCTTAAATATAATAAGAGCTAATAAAAAGCATTTTTTGTTCAGTATATAAATATTAGGCTAAAATTTAATTTCCCACAGAAACAAAAGAAAAATTATAAGTCAAGTTATTTTATTGAAAATCTCATGCCTCTGTCAATTCAGATTTAAAACTAACAGATTAATCAAAACATTTTTCATTTCCTTTATAGATGCTTATGATAAAAGCATTATTATCTACCTTTGATTGTAATTCTTGTTACAATGCTTAATATGAAATCCTGTAACTAGCCTTACGTTCCTACATTTTGGTATGCTTGTCCTAAAACACTTACAAAGTACCTCAGATTGTGTCAACTAGCAACCTTTTATAATGCTTTTTACAATGTTGGCAAACCTTTCAGACAAAGCCTTTAAAAAGCATCTAGTCATTTACATGTTGGGGTTATAAAAATGTTTTAAAAATGAAAAATTGTTATCTGGGGACTATCATTAGTGATCTTTTGCAAGCAAGTAGAATTTGATGCCTTTGGACTAAATGCTACTTTTGGAAGGATTGTTGATACATCTTTGCCTCGAAGAAGTACAACTTTTAAATCTGCAATATGATACGAGTCCCACTGCTATGCCAAAAGAGAGGACAGTGAAATAAGTTTAATGAAGTAGCATAAAAAATAATATTGTTGCTCCCTACAAACTAGTTTTTTTTATTACATTATACTTGCTAAATTAGGTTTTCTAAAAAATAGCATGTTACACTACAAACTCTGAGAACACAACAAAAAAAGTAATTACAAAAATTATTTAACATATTTTTAAATGACTATCATGCAATAATGGACAACATTCTTTCTTTTCGTTCGAGGCTATAAAAAGCTAACTGTTTGGGAAAACATTGAAAAATTGTTCCATTTGAAAACATGCTCTTGAATAATACTTATTTTTTATTCTGCTACTGAAATGATAGCAATGTATGCAATAGATCTGTATAATATAAGAAAAATAAATATTAATTTAATTTCTGATTAATTTACTGTTAATTATTGAATGTATTAGAAATATAACGTTAAAATAAATTATTGAATCCATTGGACACTACATTGTTAACTAGTTATTTTAAAAAAACACGAATTGCACAAATTGTGCCTATTAGTTGCTAAAATCAGTGTAAAAATTATTTTAAACTCATAAAAGAGCTAAAATCCTACATGTTTCGGCTTTAAACTTAAAGCCATCATCGGGGAAGAGGAACAACACAAACGACTACTGATCTTTAAATTTTCGACACGAGAAAATTGAAATCAACAGATTGGAATTGATTTCAATTTTCTCGTGTCGAAAATTTAAAGATCAGTAGTCGTTTGTGTTGTTCCTCTTCCCCGATGATGGCTTTAAGTTTAAAGCCGAAACATGTAGGATTTTAGCTCTTTTATGAGTTTAAAACAATTTTTACACTGATTTTAGCAACTAATAGGCACAATTTGTGCAATTTGTGTTTTTTTTAAATAAAATAAATTATATTATAACTATTGTCTATAAAAATGAATAAAATTTCAAATGTTCAAATTGAGGTTTGTTTATAAATTATGTAAATTAAAACTTATTTACTAAAATATATTCTTATAATCACAATTTCTATATTAGTTTTTAATATTTAGAAAAATTTTCATATAATTTTTGCAAAACATGCTTTTATGAAATTTGTCATTATTTAATAAGTAAATAATGAAAGAATATGCGTTTGTTTTCATTAATTTGGATTTTGAGCTTATAAGCATGGCAGAAAATAATCTGATTAAGAGAAATAGTAAAAAATCCTTCGTTAATTCAAACTGTTCATTCTTATAATTATATTTACTCTAAAGGTATGTAAGAATAATTAATAGGTATAGTTAATTTGTTGTTTGTTTAACTAATGAAATGACTTATTGTAATTTTTATTATTCTATAATTAGTAACTATAATGTTAATTAATTATAAAAATATAAATTATGCTTCTTAATCAGTGATAAAAATTGGAAAATGAAAGGTAGGTGTCAAATATTCATTTTTAGCATTATATACTCCTTTACAGAAAAGCACAAATATTTTGCTTTTGTTTAAAATTGAAGTTCTTAATCTACCAGATTAAAATTATTTTAAGCAACTGTAAAGCTGATATAAAGCATTTTTAAGTATTACTGTATTTATAATTGAAAAATGCACTTAATCATGTAAAACAAAATTAAAACTGGATAACTTCCTACCAAGTCAGTAACAAAATTTTATCCCTTAACTGATGACACCTAAGAATTTAGTAAAAAGAAAAAAAAAACTTATAATTTCATTACAGTCGAATCTTGTTAATATGAAATCAAAAGGACCACTTTGTGTGTGTGTGTGTGTGTGTTAATCATTAAAATAATAGTACCATCTTATCCGTTGGTATTTATTAGTGCTAAGTGATTTAATGTCAACAACAATGTTCGACTTTGTACATAGATTGTATATGCATGTGTGTGCAAAGCTGGGCATCCATTCACAAAATTGGTGTCATCTGCTTTTGCAAATTCTTTACACATGGTGCATGTCATCAAATTTTGCTCTTGTGTAAACAAGGGATTTTCTTTTTTTCCTTTCATAAATGTGTTGGAATATAATGGAAAAGTACCCAAAATACTACTATCTTTGAATCACTGAACCAAGACAGATCATTTGACATGTTACAGGTATTCTGAAAAATTAAGATGTAATAGTTTGCCACTTTGTACATTAAAGAAAAGTCAAAGGAATATATACCTACAGAAATAAAAGTTGATTAACATTACAAAAAAAAAAAAAAAAAAAAAAAAAAAAAAAAACTATTTGTCTTTATATAAATTAGATTGAATTATGTTTTTGGTTTCTCATTTATGATAATTATAAGTATGTGCAGAACTTATTTTAATGAAATATCTTTATCACAAAAATATTATTTATTATGAAATTTTAGCAATCATAGCCATCGTCAATGAATGTGTTATTTAATAATTCAACAAGTAAACAAGTAAAAAAAAAAAAAAATACTTTGTGTGTGATTTTATTGGTTTAAAGAAAAGAAGAATTATAAATTAAATGAAAACAATTAAGAAAAAAAATCAAAATTACAGAAAATTCAGCATTTCATTTTCTAACAGCATTTGTATTATAGAAATAGATTTAAATCTTAGCTCGAGTTTTCTTTTTCAACTCTGAATGATAAAAATTTTAAATTATCATTGTTGTTTTGAGTTTATCAGAACTTACGATATATAGCTAATTTAATCCTTAAATCTTGATCTGAAACAAAAAAACGGGGGGTGGGGGGGGAATCTCTGATCAGTTGAAATTTTTTTTTCTTTATGAATTCTAACACTGAAGATTTAAGAAATGTCCTAATGTTGATATGTATTATTTGATGGCATTCTAATATTGTTCAATATCATTATTGTTTTAAATTATTAGGAGATTTAAGATATTTTAAGTAAGAGAAAAAATGTACCGCTCAAGCAACACTTTCAAATCTTATATTTACTATTTAAGAATACACAATTTTACTTTTAAAATTTTACCAAGTTACAAAATTGCAGTTATTAATAATACTTTACTAAAATATTAATTACCGATATACAATAATAGTGATATTTTAAACATTGCTGTAATGTTGTAATACGTGTGACATATAATGTGAAATTTTAGATATCAATGTAGTATCTGAGGTTTTTGACAACATGGTTCACACCATGGTATAAACCGTCAAAAACTGACACATGTCAAAAACCTGCCAACCCTGATTCTTTATGAAAGGAAGAAAAAACTTAACTAAAGTGCATATAATATTAATTATTATTTATGTGAATAAATATCAGTTTTTATTAAAGTCTTATGTGAATTAGTTAATTTTATTTAGTTAAATCAATATGCAAAAGAAAATTTTAAAAAGCTTGGATGATAAAAACAAAAACCTTTCTCATTTAAAGTAGTCAATTTTCAACCCAAACAATAAGTGAATACATTGACAAAAGAATTTTAATTGTATTGAATATCACCTATGAAATGCCATGACAGAGAATTTAGTCATTTGTTTATTAATTAGTGTTTTGTACGTGCAGCCTAAGCTCCAATATCTTTTGTGTAAAAACATTTGGTGCATTAGAATGTTGTTTGTGAATTTTTAGCACATGAAAATTTGCCCTACCTGAAGTAGGTTATGAAACGCATACACACACGTAATTTATGTACAAATGTATATGCATACATATATATAATTTTATTGTTCAATTTAACTGAATAATAATCCACAGCAAAATTAAACAAGGTGCTTATTAAACACTGGTTGGTACAGCAAAGAAAGGAGGGGGGGGGGGGGGGGAATTGAAGCGAAGCCTTGAAGCCTATCTTGGAGCACCTAAAAATTGATAAGATGCAAACTAAACATTGTATTAAAGTGATGCATGATGTGTAAAAGTCAACATAAAAAACATAAACCGCTAAAGATATTTTAGAATGCATCTTCTTCAAGAACTTAAAAACTTAAAACTGCTCAATAAAATTTATTTTCACTACTTGTGCTTTTCATTATATAATTTTTTACACATTCATACTCAAAATATTTTATTAATCTGTAAAAAATGGATTTATTCATTTTATAATCAATAATGATTCAATAACCCTTCTTATTTGAAGATCCTTCCTGCGCCACTATATTAAAGATAATTAAAATTGCATTAACAAGAATAAAATGTGGAATGACTATTTGAAAAACTATACTTTAAAAAAAATGAAGAATACATGTAAACTAGAATAGGAACAATTTTAATATAACACAAAATGTACTTAATACTAGAATGCTAGCATTATCTGCATCTGCGTGTTATTTCAATAAGAAGTGTACCTCAAAATGACATACACAAATATTCTAAGGCTACGTACAAAAGTATGTCAATAGTACAGTAGAGTACGCAGGATTCTGTTTTTTTTTTTTTTTTTTTTTTTTTTTATATATATAGGGGGGGGGGGAGGGGGTTACTGAGCTTGGGTAATATGTGGGGTTGTGAAAATGGCTTAAATTGTGAGTCCTCCTGCAGTAGCATAATTAGCAAGAAGTTTTAAAGTGGCAAGATAAAATAATGATTTAGCTAAATAGTATTAACATAAATCCACAAACTTGTATAATAAATATATAAGTAGCTATTTTTAACTGATGCATTTGTAAAGTAAATAATATAGCTAGTGAGTAAATTTACACTAATAATATATATATATATATATATATATATATATATATATATATATATATATATATATATATATATATATATATATATATATATATATACTATCAGTATAAATTTATTCTTTAGATAAATTATAAAATAGAAAAATAAATTAAACTTATGTAAAGATTCAAAAACTGCATTGAGAAATTCACTTTATTTAATATAATTTATTATTTATTTGTAATATGTTCTCCATAAATCGTGAAATATACTGGTTTAAATTTTGGATCCAATATCATGAATTATTTGTTGATCGAAGTACAAAATTAATAAAAAATGATAACAAATGAATATATAATAATTATGCCTTTAAAACTCAGATATAAACAGTTCAATAATAAGAAATTAGATTAGGTGTTAGATTAATCATCCGATTTAAATATTTCATATTTAACGTAAGAATAAATACACCAAGAAAAAAAAAACGGACATTCCCCCCTCCCCCTTTTAATCTTTTTCAGAAATATCCCCTGCAGTATTGAAAAACATTTTATTTTCCTTTAGGTATTCATTCCTTTACTCAAATTTATTAAATAAATGTTATTTTGATTGTTGTTGTTGTTGTTGTTGTTATTGAGGGGTCTGAACGGGTGCAACTCAAACGTGAAAGGTTCCATTTTCTCATTGGTTGACAAAATAACCGGAAGTCACTTGATTTTTATATTTTCGTACAAGTTTGCTTAAAGCACAATCTGTCTGTGAACAATATAGCGCGGTGGTTAAAGCACCGGACTTGTAAACTGAAGGTTTTATAAGTTTTGTCCTCTCTGATTAAAAAAAAAAAAAAAAAATCCTTTTTTAGAGTTTTGTTTTGATCTTTACGGAATTAATTAATAGAGATTATTTACTTGACTTAAAGATCAGTATAATTTTTTTTTTAATTATTATGTAAATATATAATAAATCTTAATTAATATTATATTTAAATATATATAGTTAATGTTAGTAATTAGTATTATACTTAAATATATATAATTAATAATATTTAATATTTTATTTAAATATGTGTGTGTGGGTATATACATATATAATTAATATTTATTATTATTACTTAAATATATAATTCATATTAATAAATATTATTATTTAAATGCATATAATTAATATTTTCACTCAGTGGTTTGTAATACATTCTCTTCCATTTTCAGCAAATAATTAATAAGACATTTAAGAAAATAGGCCAATATATCTTAAAGAAAAACTTGGGATTTTTTTAAATGTAACTCAAACAATGAATTTTAGTTTTGGATGATACACTTTGTAGAAGAACAAACATTACATGTACGTATGTTTAGGATTAAACTAAACTTTTTTTATAAATATTATCTGTTATTAAAAATACATAATAGAAACGTGTGCTTCTTGGTTCTTATTAGAATCCAGAAGTATTGACTTTTTTTTTCATTTATTGTATATGCCTACATCAATAATATAATAAAATATCATTGTGATCTCAATAAATTTCTCTCAATCTATATTTTCTTAATAAAAATTTTAATTGATATTTAATAAGTAAAAATGTATTAAACAAAATATAATTTATTTTCACTTTATAAACTAATCGAATACAATAACATCTCTCTTTAATTTTTCTTCTTTTTTAATTAATTTTATTATTATTATTATAATTTACCATGTCATGATTTCCTGACCAAGAATAAATATATCACTATGGGAAATATTATTTTTATAAATGTTTAATTTAAATTATTTACAAAAATTATAATATAAGAAATGCAAAGAAATATGTATTAAATTTTACAAATTAATATTATACAATTTGTTAAAACAATTCGCGTACATAATTAATTAGTATTTCTAATAATCAAATATCAATTAATTAAAAAGATCCAATTAAATACATTTTAATTTACATAAAATGTATTTAATGGAAATTAAATATATTTTATGTATACATTAAATGTACTTAGTTATTTGTATAATAAATTTATATTATCCCAAAATTTAGTTTGTAAAAGACAGTTTAATTTACAAGTTAATTTACACAGTTTAATTTTTTATTACGAAGTATTAAGGCATAATTCTGTTTTATTATCCTGCCCACAGAGGGCAGCAGCACAAAACGATGTTATGTTGCCGGTTTTTTGTCAACCAATGGGAGAATGGAACCTTTCACGTTTGAGTCGCACCCGGTCTGAACGCCCCGATCATGGGATATAAGTCTACAGACTCTTTATCCCTAACAATCCTACCTCAAGGAGGCAATTTATAAACTAGCTGCAGAAACAACTTGTACAAGAGGAGATAGTGACTTCCGGTTTAAAAACGGTTGGTACTCAGAAGGAAAGACACTAAAGATCGAGCTTGCGAGACTCCAGTCACTGCCAAATCACATAGTTGACTAAAGGATATGGTGGGAGATCCAGAGATACCAAGCCTCTGGTACAAAATAGTACGCTCAGTAGCGTAACGTCCGCATGTCATAAGGTAGTGTTCACAGGTTTCTGGAAGAGAGCAGACTGAGCATAAAGGAGAGTGGCAAAGGTTGAAACGGTAAAGTAATGCTCGGGTGGGGAGAGATTTTGTGCGAAGGCGAGAAAGAAGAACCTCCCCTCTCCTGGGAAGGCGCAGCTTCCTGTGATCCCAACTCCTTTTGGTAAGGTGAGGAAAATCGGTGCTGTAGTTTCCGAGAAGCCAATTATTAATATCCTCCTCATAGAAGAGGCGCCGAAACTGGACGCAGATGTCCTCTGGGGAGATCCACCTTACTGGGTCCGTAGGCAGCAGGTGAGAGCGGGCCAGTTTGTCCGCAAGCTCATTGGCATAGATGCCAACATGACTGGGAACCCAGACTAGTTCAATCGACGAGAGTTGATGTAATGCGTTAGTAAGTTTCTGGTACACCTGAGTCACCACTCGAGGAGATTTGTAGTTTGGTGATTGGAGGCTCGTCAGGACGGATCTGCTGTCGGATAGAAGGAGCAGCTTGCCAGACTGAGGAATAAAATCTAGTGCCAGTCCAATCGCTAGAGCCTCTGCCGTGTAAATGGAATTAATGTCATGAACTCTGCTGGAGTGCCCATAGTTCTGGCTTACATCCCAAAAGGCGATGCAGGTCTGTGACAGAGTCTTTGAGGCGTCAGTAGCCATTATGTGACAGTCACCGCGAGTAGACAAAAATGCAGAAAAGAGCTGACAGATTAGATCAGGGTGGAGCTGCCTGTTCTGAAACTCAAAAGAATCAATATGGCACTGGAAGATATCTGTAAGAGGAGGACGGGGAAGCACCCACGACACGATATCGGTCGCGGAGATATGAAGCCTAGAGAGGGTATCGCTCAGGTGAGCAGCCAGAACAGAATTTTCCGTAATTCCGGGGAGCACCAGAGAATAGATTGGCGACTGGGGGCCGAGTGACAGGTGCCGAAGAAGGTAGCAACACCTATGGAGATCTTGAGTGCAAGCTACTGACAAGGAGTTGGCTTCCCGACGCAGAATTGGAATGGGTGTCCAACACGGGAGGCCCGTCGCTATTCTAAGGGCTGCGTTAAGGATGGGTTCTAATTTCTGTCTGGTTGATGGGCACGCTAGCGAATAAATTGGACTACCATGGTGTAGCATACTCGTGACTGTAGCCTTGCTAATTCTGATGAGATCTTTGGTTGTTACGCCCCGAGAGACATGCGCCACACTTTTCAAGACGCTCAACTTCCTTAAAGCTTTCTGTTTGACTTGAGCAATATGATCGTTCCAGTTAAGGTTGTAAGTGAAGTTCAGGCCTAGAATCCGAATGTTGTCCACCCAGGGGATGTCTTCTGAATTTATGTGAAGATTACTGTCAGGGATCTTTTTCCTAGCTGAGAAAACAATAGCTGCACTTTTACCCGGATTTAAACGAAGTTTCCAGTAGGCGCACCAACGAGCAACATTGAGAATGGCCTTCTGGACTTTCGGCAACACCACCTCCAGAGACGGGCCGGAGCAGTAAACGTACGTATCGTCAGCGTAGACTAAACCATCCACATCGGGGCCAAATGCGTCAAAGATGTCGCTCATGTAGACAGAGAAGAGAAAAGGGGACAAGACTGCCCCTTGCGGCACCCCGACGTCCACCTCGAAAGGGTCCGACAACGCACCTCTCCACCGGACCTGAATAATTCTTTGCATTGAGGAGTGAGACCATTTTGTGAAATGGCCATCGATGCCGGCTGATACCATTTTCAAAGCTAGGCCATCCGGCCAAACAGAGTCGTAAGCAGAGGCAATGTCAAACGACACTAGGACACAAACCTGCTTATGGAGGCGAGCGGAATGAAGATCGGAATAGAGCTTTGTGAGAGCAGGAGTGCAGTCCCGGAATGGAATAAAGCCGAAGTGGTTTGGGTGGAAGAAGTTTGTGTGAAGGATCCAAGAAGTCAGCCGCTTCAGAAGAATCCTTTCAAAAACCTTCGAGGCGACTGAAGTAAGCGAAATTGGTCTGTATGATGCCAGCAAAGTACTGTCTTTTCCGGGCTTCGAGATAGGGACGACGATGACTTCCCTCCAAGAGCGGGGAATGACACCCGACAACCAAATGTCATTGAACACCCCAAGCAGTTTATGCAGCCCTATATCATCAAGACACCGAAGAGTCCGTAACGAGACCCCATCTTTTCCTGGGGTACGGAGGGTTGAATGGTTGAGGGCATATCTGAGCTCTGAGATCTGGAATGGGCGTTGGAGGTTCAGATCAATATGCGCACTAAAATCCACGGGGAGGTAGCCGTTGTTATGGGTTCTGCTGTAGAACCTAGCGAACTTATTTGACTCTTCGATAGCGCTTTTCGATAGCGAACCAGGGGTTACAATGAAGTTATGAGACAATGGGGAATCTACCTGTCGATTGCGAATCGCACGAATGATCCTATAGATGGCACCCGACGCGGCTGCCCCTTTGCAAGTTGCAGCCCAATACGTGCGCTTTGCGTCATTTATTTCTCTCTTCAGGATCGCTGCGATTTTCTTATAACGAGACCAGAGAATCGGACAAATAAATTTTCTTGCAAGACGGAAAAGCTTCCTCTTTTGGCCCAGTAAATGACTACACCGGCTGTCCCACCACGGGGCCCCAGCACGGTCAACAATCTTCACCCTACGGCTGCTTGCTTTTAGAGAGTCACAACATATGCCTAGGAAATCCTCATAAGAATTGTTGTGAAGATTAAGGATTGCTTTATTCAGATTCTTTGTAACGGCTCCCCAGTCGTACCGATATCGAATGGAGTGGCAGGTGGAACTTCTAATCCGAAAGTCGAAATGAAGATTAACAGGGCAGTGGTCGCTGTCGAAAGTGTCTGGGTAAACGTTGTAGCTGGTGTCGACAAAAATATCTGGCGAGGTGATGGAGAGGTCCAGGAGAGAAGCTCCACCAGCGTAGACATGTGTGGGCGTATGTGAGTTGACGAGACAAATTTTATTTTGAATTATCCAGTCGATAACCAAACTGCCTTGGGGGGTATTGTGGCTACCGCCCAAGCTGGAGTGAGGACAGTTAAAGTCCCCAATGATAACAAACGGGGGGCGACAAAACCCCAAAATGTTATCCAGCCAATGTGAATCTAACTTGCCCGGAGGGGAGTAAATGTTAATGATCTGGAGCTTAAAGTTGTTGGGGAAGATAATTTCCACACCTAACACCTCGTTAAAGACTGACTGAACTGGTAGAGCGAGATTACGGGATGAAAGAGTATTCCTTACCGCTGTAATCAGCCCGCCGCCGCTCCTAGAACTGCGGTCGAGCCTATAAACTGTTTTTCCTGGAATTTGAAACCCGATGGTGGGCTTAAGAAAAGTTTCTTGAAGTGCAATGATGTCGGCAGAGTAAAAAAGAGAGTGACGGAGCCAGGCTGAATTAGCCCGAGCTCCCCGGATATTCCAATGAACTAATGAAACGCCCATGAAAAGGAGAAAAATTAGTCATGAACAGGCTGGGACTCGCTGTGGTCCATCAGACCGACATCATTGGCTAGTGATTCGGATTGGAGATTTATATCGGTTCTTTTGCTTGTGTCGTGTTCGGTGGGGGAGGTCATACGAAATTTCTTGAGGTTTGGTTCGAGAGAGAAGGGAGGGGTGTCATTTCTTGCGGGGTCTTGTTTCTGTTTTTCTTTCGTTGGTAGGGTTGCTTTGAGACTCGTAGGTATTGTGGGTGGAGGGAGTTGCGTCTTTTGGACGGCCTGGATGATGGTAGCATTCAGATCGTGAACTGCGCTATGGATCGCTTGAACTTTTTCGTCGAAAGCAGCTGAAGCTTGTTCTATAAATGTTCTGCATTGAGCAGCTTGTTCCACCAATAATGATTGAAATAGCTGGAACATGTTGTTGGTAAATTGGTCCAAAGTTGCTTGGAGTCCAGTTTGTGTTACGATATCGGAAGGTTTGGAATTATTAGCTTTTGAAGCATACGAGTTCGTCTCACGCCGTTCAGCCACTCGGAACTGACGGCGGGCCTCGGCGATGGAGAGGTGGTGTTCGCATTTGAATTTTTGGATTCGGATCTCTTTTTCATAAGCCGGGCAGTTTTTGTCATCAGCGGTATGTTCACCTTGGCAGTTAGGACAAATTGGGGTTGGGGTCTGACAGTGACCCTCGTGTGATGTACTACAGTTACGGCAGATTTTCTGTTTATGGCACGATTTTGTACTATGGTTAAATTCCCAGCAATTGAGACAGGGCCGGGGCCGGTCAATAAACAGCGTAATCTTCTGAATTTGGTAGAAAATTTTTACCTCCCGCGGGAGTGTGGTTCCCAGCTTAGTAACCAGGACTGTAGTTGTTGGGACGGTGTTGCCTTCATTTTTCCGTAGAAAACGTCTGATTTCGAGTACGTGGAAACCGTTATAAATCAGTTCATCGGCGATTTCTTCGCAAGAAACATCGGTAGGAATTCCGTACAGAAGAAATCGAGTTGTTATACTGTCGAATTGCACTCGAGGGTTCACGGGGATTTCGGCTATCGAAGTGAGTTGTAAAGCTTGAGTCGCCGTTTCGACAGAGTGCGTGAGAAGAATTATTTTACCCTGTTTGGTCAATTTTATGCAGTCAATAGCCGCATGGTTTTTTATTTGTTTCTCCAAATCCCCTTTTAACTTCTTAGGATGAATAGTAGGAAAAGCCCCGGATTTAGCTTCTATGAAAATTGTTATGACGTCACTACTACTAAGTTCTGCAAAACTAACTAAGTCCGCCGGAGGATACACACTCTTATAAAAATTGAAGTCAGTCGGTGGTACAACATTTGAGTTTAACGAGGACAGGGTAGCCATGACAGATGAATTTAGTAAACTAGAAGTAGTCGCATTATCTGACACTTGCGACATAAAGTCCGTCAGCAAAACTCCCGACAACACTACAACAGTCAACTACAACTACAAAATTAAACAGTAGAGGTCCACTAAAATAAAGTTTAGGCAACTTAAACAACCACGAGTTCAAAAGTCCTAAACACTCGGAACGGGAACCGCCCCCAAAATGCAGCTGAGCATCTATCAAAGCCTACATCCTGACTGCGGCAGCGGAAAAACTTCACAAAACTAACCACGAAGTAACACTATACTTTAAAATGGAAAAATCTCACCAAATTCCAAGAGCAGCAGCTATCACCGCAAACTTCAACAGAGCAGATGCTGCCTTATTTTGATTAAATCATAGTAACTATGAACATCGTCACTAGTTAATGAAAAAATAAATAAACATGTGCAGTTGCATATGTTTACGTTCATTCTGATTGGTTTTTCACACTTCTTATGAATTTGAAACGTCACTTCCTTTGGAATGTTGGGGAAGAAATATCGATGATTCCGAATCTGGAATCGGACTAGGGGAGAATCGCTCTTTCCCACCGAACCGGAATCCAGGCCTGATTTCGGATGAACTGAATTCCGGTTTCGTTCCACTTCGGTGGAATGGGAGAATACGGCCGCCTGTGCTACAGCGCCTAGAATACACCTGTGCTTTAAAAAGTGCTAAAAAGTTGTAGCCTATAAATGTGCAACCGTGCTCCTAAGCTAAATAGGGATAGTTTACTGTTCTTGTATTGGGACTTAAAAATAGCCTATAGAGGCGCTGATTGCAGCTGTCGGTACAGGAAAATTGGCCCTTTAACTAATGCTAAAGTGCCATTGAAACCATTATTTATTGTAAACGCGTTTAAAAGTGTTAGATATTCAAATTAGGATAATTTTTACTTTGACATATAAACACAGAACACAAATAGCACATGAAATCTGAAATTGTGCATAAAAATAATCATTACGAACAAATTAAAAATGCATGTAACGCAATGGGATTGCAAGGGATTTTCCTGAAGGGAGCAGTTATATCTTTTTTCCACCAGATGGCGTTTTCGAGCACTTGAATTCCCAATTGAATTGCAACCAGAGACAAAACAATGCGTATCACGTTTTTTAGCCATGCTTTCATAATTAAAAAAAAAAAAACTTATAAAAATCACTAAGTCAGAGGAGAAAAGGATATAATTTAAGCCGAAACATTCTAAATACAATGTTTACGTTGATTAGCAGATGGCGCTGCCATCTCATCGTTATCTTTTCAGCAACGTTGTACATTTATTGGATTCAATTTTTTAGTACTATTTTGTAGCAGATTTCCACACTATGTATTCTAGGCGCTGTAAGGGACAAAGCATATTCTAGGCGCTGTTAGGTACGCGAATTTGGAAAGTTCCCTCGATTGGTGCACTTTTGGCGATAATTTTTGGCGAGAAACGCATTTTGAGATAAAATACAAAATATGGTACTGATCTCTCAAATGTGGCATCAAGCTTAGCGTTGTTTGCAAAACTAGTTGCTTGTATTATTTATCTGGCTCCTCTGTTTCTTCATGTAACAATTTGATAAAAGTAAGTTTTAAGTTTTAAGATATTTATTATTTATCACTGTAGTATATATATATATGTATATATATTTGGCTTATTATAATTAATATTGTTACCGAACTTTAACATCGATCAAAATAGTTGTACCAAATATATAAATAAAATTGCTAATCGCGTTTGTTTATACTAGAATTTATACTTTCAGAGAGTTTCTTTCTTTTATTCTACTTATTACCAAGATTGCAATTTTAACAAAAATATTTTTCTCTGTATAAATTCATGTATAACTTTTAAAAAGTTCAAAGGCTGCATTTTCTTTCACACACACAAAATAATAATAATAATTATACTACCATGAACTGTGTAAATGTAAATCTCTTTTTAAGTGATTTATCTAGAAAATAATTTGCATGATTAATTTTATAGTATTCCCGTGTCACTCTTAAAATAAGCTTGGGTTATATTTTTAATACTCTGTATTTCATATATTTTTCTGCATTCTTTTAAAATATGGATTTTTTTTTCAGTGACAGCTCCTGCTCACTACTATTAACAACACCAGCAACTCTCAGCTCCCAGTACATTAATTGAATGGGTATTGTCTGTGCTGTATGATTTGTTATACTCATCATATCATTGACAATACTTGCTCAATTACACTTAATTCTGTATGGATATGGTTGTGAAAATGTAACAGTTGGAATTTTCTGCAAAGCTTGGAATGGGAGTTATTGAATCAACATTCTACTTCAGCGTTAATTCAAGGTATAATTTTTGTTTCATGACATTATTGATTAAGTAATACCAGTTTTTGTCCAGCTTTCTAAATATCCCTGCAGTTTTTTTTTTTTAGAGTACTACTTCATTTTTCAATAAAATTCTATCTTTTTATAAGCTTTCAATTTATAAAAGAATAAATTAACATCCTTTCTATTTAGGGCTAACCATGAGTTAGCCCTAAATACTTGTGCAGATTACTTTTTAATGTATATTTGGTTGATTTTATTATTTTATTTACTTATATATCTTAATCAAAATTCCTACAAATTTTGTATATAATTATTTATAATTTTTTATTACAGAATAATACACAATTATTCATATTTAGAAATAAGAATTAAAATTAGACTGAATATATATATATATATATATATATATATATATATATATATATATATATATATATATATATATATATATATATATATATATATATAAATAATATTTCATGAAATTAAATTATTAGTGATTGTGTATTATAAATTGTTTAAAAATATTAAACAGCCATTGAATAATACTTAAAAAATCAATGTAGGCGACCAAAAATTAAGAAAAAATACCTGTTTTCAGCATTACTGTTATAGAATTTGGTTTAAATAAACAATAACTGTGTTTATTGTTGCTTTATTTATAAATAGGAATAGCTGTTTACTGTGAATTGCATACTAAGATATTTTTAAACAGTTAAATTTTGATGAAATCTTTTGCCTATCTTTTACAAAAAAAAAAAAAAAAAAAAAAAAAAAAATTACAGACATTGCATTTAGATTTCTGGTGTTTTTTTTTTTTTTTTTTTTTTTTCATTGAGGACTTTTAGTATGCTTCTAAATAGGATTGTATACAGGGAGGACAAATATTCATATTTAAAGAGTAAATGTCTTATGTCAATGATTTATAAAACTGTTCCATAAAAATATTAATATGATCATTATAAGAAATTGCAATATTTATTTTTTACAGAATAATTTTAGTTTTCTCTTTTCTTATAATTGAAAAGATATTTTTAAAACATAATTGCTTAATTTAAAAAAAAGTGCTGTATTAAAAAGTAATGAAGATTAAAGTGTAACTAAAGTACTAGCAAAAACTTCCAAGTGTTTTATTAAATATTGTTAATTCTTATTTTGACAAACCCTTCAGAATGTTGCACTAATTTTACCATTTAACAAATGCTTTTGACCATTGATCAAAACATATTTTCATCCAGATTGTTAAAACCATGCTTAAAACTAAAGCTAATACAGCTCTGTTTGGTGGGGGAGGGGGGGGGCAGAGCCATCCTGATGAAAAATAATAATAAACTAGAACTAAATATAATAATCAATGTTTACATCTATCTACATTCTGTCTAACATTAACATTTTATTCAAAAGTAAAAAAAAAAGAAGCTCACGCGGTGTTCAAATAATAATTTTAAAAAAAATTAAAGTTGCAACAGTTTTTGCAAAAATATTATTTTCCATCATCAGTATTTGATAATACATTTGTGAAAAAAAAAAGGAACAGCTTTGGAATTCACCCAAAGTTCGCCATCTTGTATTTTAAATCAAAACATATTTGTTTTGCTTCTCATTTCCAAAATAATTTTCATTCATATTTACTTATTATAAACACGTTATTAAATTTTATTGACTAATTTATTTATATTTAATAATAAAAGTTAAAAAATGTTTTAATTTTACACACACATTTATTTTTTTTATAAAACATATGTAATTTTTATTATAAATACATACAAGTTTTTTGTATTATTATAAACATGTTTTTAATTTTATTGACTAATTTTATTTATATTTAATAATAAAAGTTAAAATGTTTTGATTTAAAAAACACGATGGCTGACTGCGGGCAAATCCCCAAGCTTAGTCAAAAAAAAAAAAAAAAAAAAAAAAATTATGTACATAAAGAAGCAGTATAAATATTGAATTAAATTTCTAATGTGTAAATCTGTAGATCTGCCTTAAATGTCAGCTCTTCAAGTCACATTTTTTTTAAACTTATTATGTTTAACATTAGACATTTTCGTTTAAACCCAGTCCTTTTTTTCATGTAACTTGTATTACTTTTAATTTGTTACGCCTTATATTTATTCCGTACTAAAATTTGGGGAGAAAATTTGACAAAGCCTCCTTATACAGTATAGGATCCGTTATCCGGAATGCAAAACACTAAACGAAAAAAAAAATTTCTTAAAAAAAAATTTAAAAAACGTAAAATTTAAAGTGTCAGTAAAATAAAAAATAACAAAATGATATTGCCTTCATTCATTAATTTATAAATACAATAAATACCGTAAAATCCCGATTGTAAGACCCCCCCCCCCTTTTTTTTTTCGAAATCAAAAAAGGTTAAATTTGGGAGGGGGGCTTATAATCAGGATTTTTTCTAAAAATTATTTAAAAACCTGTTTTTATCATTAATTTAGAAGTAAAAAAGGGGCGAGAATCTTCCGTATTTCGGCAAATTAAAAAAATAATAATAATAAAATAAAATAAAAATGAATCCCCAAGCCTAAAATCCAACCCCCCCCCCCCCCCCCCCCCCCACAAAAAGAAAAATTAAAAATCATTTTCTAAATATTTTTCTTTATTTCTTATTTTATTGTAACAATAAATGCTATCTATCTAAAATCAATCTAAATCTGCTCTCAAAATTACTGTTTCCCCCCTCCCCTCTGGTACCAAAAATGTATAGTTTAACCTTTATACTTTTTAATTTTAAACTTCTTTTCAGACTTATTAAATACTCTATATTAAAAATAAATAACTCCAACCTACCACCTAAATTAACCCATCCTCCTAAAATCCCTGCTTCTCCCCCCCTGCCCCCCCAAACTTATCTCATGAAGATCCTCCCCCTCCAAATGCATCGCGTAAAATTTAAAATCTGTAAAATAAAAAAAATAAAAAAAGCGAGAGTCTTCCGTATTTCGGCAGATTAAAAATAAATAAATGAAATAAAATTAAAATAAATTCAACCCTAAAATCCTCCCCCCCCCAAAAAAAAAAAAAATCATTTTTCTAATATTTTTCTTTATTTCTTATTTTATTGTAACAATAAATAATCAATAATCTAAATCTGCTCTCAAAATTATTGTTTCCCCACTTTGCCCCCACTCTGGTACCAAAAATGCATAGTTTTCTTCTTAATTTTTTCTGCTCTATTTGTGATTTTTTTCACAGCAATATTTAAATAACAATCTACATTATACCCTCCTCCCTTCCAAAAAGTCCTCTTTATTTCCTCCCCCCCCCCCCCCCCCCCCCAGTACATACTTTAAAAGTTTTTTTTTTCAATCTATTTAGAACTTTCTTGAAACTATAATTAAATAATTATCTAAATTTCTTCTCACCCCCCACACACCCCTAAAAATTTGCTTCCCCCCCCCCCTCAGCTCACAAACTTAAAAATCTTTAAAACTATTTTTTAAAGATTTTATGTGGTATTGTCACTTTGTAGCAACAGCAACAATAAATAAATTATCATCTAACTCTCCTGTTAAAGTTCCATTCTCCATCCCCAGAAAAAGGGATGAATTTCTAGACATGGAGGGGGGGGGGGGGGGAGAGAATATTTTAGTCTTTTTGTAGTTTGGCTGTTCTCACAGCTGATATTTTGTTAATGGATGGGATGTTATTTTAGAGAATATATTTATTTCAAAACATAAAATGTACACATGATTCAGGGAAGAACAGACAAACTGCAAATATGGCAGTTGATGCCGTCTCTATCTCCAAATCAAAAGATTCTGCTCCCAACTCCCAAAATGAAATTTTATTTATTTTTTGTAATTTAGAATGTTTTTTTTTTTATTTTGTGCGAATAATGTATTAAATGAACAAATTTATAAGTAATGTATTTACATATATTATTCATATTTATCACTATTTTATGAAATTATTTCGTACATTTTTTATATTTATAAAAAAGTGTTCTGAATTACGGAAAAACCCCTTATCCAGAATGCCCCTGGTCCCAAGCATTCTGGATAACGGATCCTATGCTGTAATATAAAATTGGAACAGGTTTCAATAATTAGATTTGAAGTTACTGTCGAAACTAGAGGGAGACGAAGGGGATGCAAAATTAAGATTTGGTTTGCCATTTGATACAATATATATATATGGTGTGGGATCTGTTATCTGACGTTCTCGTATCCAGAACGCTCTGAAAACCGAAATGCAATATAATAACCAAAGCTCAATTTGTCAAAAACGTTTCAGAAACGTAAAAAAAAATTGCAAAATTCGTCCGTCAAACGCATGAATAAACACCCGCGAGTAGTGGGGAACCCAGTAAGTCATGGGGGAAAATATCGCCGTCAGTCAGTAAAACTCGAAATTTGGCAGCCAGTCACGGGCAAAAAATCTGAAATTCGTCGATCGGTCACAGTAAAAACCATAAAATTTGTCCACTGATAGAAAGAAGGAAAATATTGCAAAATTTGTCAATCAATTGCATAGGCGTAACTAGAGCTATTTTGTGGGGTGGGCACAGGCCCCCAACTTCATAAGTCCTTTGTATGTGTGTATGCGTCCAGTGGCAGAGCCCAAGGGGGGGGGGGGGGAGGGGTAAAACCCCTTCCAGAGCTAAAAAAATATTATAATTGCCGCTTATATGAATCACTAGTTAAGCAAATTAGACGCTTTCATGAATCGAAACTAATGTTAATATTAAGTTTTTTTAGTTTATTTGAAATTCGCAGCTTTGTTGAATCAAATTATATTCAACAAAGTGATTAAATTAGACCGCGAATATTATATTTAAACTGTGGAAGCGTATATTAGATCTTAGATGCACTGGTTAAGTGAAAACTGTCATTTGTTTTGAAAAAGGGTAGCAATTACATTTTTCAGACATCTTACAGTAAAAGAATGATTATTTCGACCGTCATATGCTTTGAGTATTATACAGTGGATAGTTTTTAAATTGAATTTCTGTCTTTGCTCCATGTTCAAAAGGATAATAGACATCAATTTCCAGGAGAAAAAAGAAAAAAAAATATATATATGTTTATAGGTTTTTCTCAGTTTCATACTTTCTGTTAAGGTCTGCACCGGAGAAATTTCTAGGTTCGAGCGCGACCCGACTTGTAGAAAATTTTTTGCCCCTCAGCCGGGTATAAAAGTTAAAAGTTCGATCCGTATCGTAAAAAATATATGTATGTATATTAAGCCGGCCTGGCACATAAAAAAAAAAAAGCTAAAAGTTAGACTCGAATCCGATCTGGGCCATACACATAGTTTATTGGCTCGACCCAGTATAAAAGCTAGAATCTTGGCCCGACACGGCCCGGCTCATACAAAAACGTAATTATCCCTTCCCAGCTCGCCTGAATTTCAACAAAAACATATTTTTACACTGGTATGGTTAAAAATTGTCTTCTACGAGGAGTTCTGACAAAAATATTTATTGTAGTTTTTCTTTTCATGTTGTTTACATTCTTAGTTTTTTTAAAAAACACTTTGTGTTGAGATATTTATTTTGTTCTTGGATCTCGATTTGTATGCAAATGTCGAAGTTGTTATTAATAACTTTAATCCATATTACATTGCTAGGAGACTTAAAAACCTGAAAAATCTTATAGTATAGTAAAAATTTCTAAGACGGAATCGCATAGGAGAACAGAAATATCCGTTATAGGAAAGTTACCTTCTTAGCATATTACACTGTTGGTTGTAAATATATTACATTCTTTTCTCACGTATTATTATGTTCATTTTGCATGCATAAATACATTTTTCCGTTTGAAGCAGGATTCTGTCATGGGCAGGTTCTTTTTCACACGCTTTATTGTAATTTAATTTTATTGCCTAGAAAATGAACTATTCTTTAAAAAGAAAAAATTGAAAATTTTAATATAGAACAATGACGATTTAAAAATATATGCATTTTTTTGCAAAAATTGTTGGGCCGATCGAAATTTTACTTATTTTTGCATGGGTCAGGTCAGGGTAGGCATGGCCAATTATTTTCATATGGGCTTGATAAAAACAGGACCCGAAAATTTCAACTCGTCCAGACCTTTAGGAAGAATGAATTCCAGTTTCAGCCCTGCCTGGAAAAAAAGGAAGCCAGGCCCGGTCCGATTGCCATGAATGAAAATAGGCCGAAGACTGGCCCGTGGGTTCGTCCGGTTTCGGGCCAGGACCGAGCCCAAACAGACCTCTGCATGTGCATCTTCTTTTGTGTTTTTGCTATCAGTTATTTCTAAGACCAAGGTATGTGAGTGATGCAGGTAAAAATCTTTGACAAAGTAAGAATTAAGAAAATGTGCTATAAAGATATAAATGTAAAATGTGTTTTTGATTGAACAGATTATTGCAGTGTTTCATTCGAACAATTTGTTCCTGAGGGGTGGGGGGGGGACTATATATTTAAAGAGTGTAGTTTATTAGCTAGTAAGGTAGCTCGAAATGTTTTTCAGGCCACGCGTTCCCCGGAGGAAAGAAGCACTGATTGCAATTTTATTGACTTTGACTTACAGATACATGCCTATGAGCAAGGTTTTCAAAAGAAAAGCGTTAAATATGAAGCATTTTCATAGAGTTTATAAAATTTACTATAATTACACACAAACTTATGCTAATTATGCTTTAACTGAAATTAATAAGTAATAAATTAGTTATACATTGATCTACACTTATTAAATCTTAAATAAGGCTGCCTCTATATCATCAAAATTATGACATATTGTTTTTCATGTGGACAAAATTACAGTCGTGTTTAAATCAGATAAGAAGTAAAAACTGGAATATCTTTTAGAGTTTTAGCTATAATGCATTTCATTTAAATAAATGTATATATAAGTAGATCCTTTCGCCCTTACTTACAGGGAGGGGCAGAGAAAGTTAAAAAGTACCCTCTTTTTTTCAAAATTGTTATTATAATGTATTTTCTTTTTTTTCCACGGCCGAAGGCAGGTACAACCTATCTTTCATTCTGCATAGGTGTTTTCTAACAGAAAACTAAATATAGATAAATATTCATACATGCAAACATTATACACACATACAAACTAGAAATACAATAAACCCAACAAGTGTGAAAAATTAGCCAGAGCCAGGAATCGAACCTAGGACCACAGTATACAAGACTCATGCTCTAACCACTGAGCTACCCTGGCCAATACCTGGGTCTGCAATTTCTCACTAATAAATTGCAGACCCAGGTGGCCGGGGTAGCTCAGTGGTTAGAGCATTAGTCTTGTATGCTGTGGTCCCAGGTTTGACTCCTGGCTCTGGCTAATTTTTCACACTTGTTGGGTTTATTGTATTTATAGCTTGTATGTGTGTATAATATTTGTGTGTATGTTTAGACTTGGATGCAGGCGTTGTTTTTGTGTGATTTAATAGATAAATATTCTCCAACATCATGAAAAAGGTTAAAAACGAATAATATTTAGAAAGCAAACATACTTAACACATAAACAATGTGTTTAAAAAAAAGTAGAACAATCTGTAAAAGGTGGTAGAGCACACTATACAATTAAAGATTTTTGTATAGGAAACCAGGTCGCGATCCATTTATTTAGTGAAAATATAGGATATAGGAAGTCAAGTCGAATCCAAGTATTTTTAGAGAACTTTAATAATAATGAAGATATTTTAACGAAATTTTCAGTATACTGTATACGAAATTAGATGTCAAATAAAGTGCTGGAAGTACACAGTGATTCAGTCAACGATACCGCATTTAATGTCAACTACATCCTAAACTATGGAATACTTAATTTGGCATTGTTTGGACGCGGATTATAATAAATTCTACCTCTTCTCGTGTTATTTTACATCTGACACAAAGCAAAGTCTATTGGAAATTTTGCTAAAATTGCTTTATTATTACTAAAGTTAAGAACAAGAATTCGGGATTGTTTTGGAATGAAATCCTATGTATTTCTGATTTAAAAATCGATTCCTAATTTTCTGTACAAAAAATTGTTTGCTGTACTATTCCCTTCCATTTCTTAAGTTTGCCTCCTCATTTTTCAAACACTATATTAATCTAACAGTTTTTTGTTATTCCATTGGTGCATTTTATGTTTTCTAACTCTTATATAGTAAACGTTGCTGAAATGAATTATGGTCAATGTAACTATTGATTCTACTCTTCGAGGGAAAAAATGATTATCACTTCATTACCTAAACTGATTCGATTAGCCGGTGATTCAATTAACCAGCGACCACCATTATCAACAATTCAACCTCTCCTCCCCATAGAGCAGAATTCTGGCTGCACCACTGATGCGTGCAAGGTGCAAGAATATTTAAAAAAACTGCATTGAGACCAAACTCGTTAATTTAATGAAAATTTTGACTTAAAATTAGAAACAACTTATTATCAAGGTTATTATTTAGGAATGCCATTGATCAATGGAGTCAACTTTTGAAATATATTGTATGGGCCCAAATTTTTTAAGCAAAATAGCACGGCACGTTTTATTATTTGCTTATGTTATTCGTGAATTATTTTGCATAATAATGTTAATATTTACTATAATATCATAAATATCAATACAAATTAAAAACACAAGAAGCAAAGCTTTTCAGTCATTTATGAGCTTTATAATTATCAGGATTGGGACACTAAAATATAGATAATGTTCACTCACTGATCAAAAGGGGTATAGTGGAGGGCATACGAAGTTACTCGCCATATACATTTTAGAATCTTTTTTTTTTTTTTAAATGCTCCGTATACATTCTCTTTCTCAAACAAATCTATAGCATAGTCATTAAAGTTCACATGATTCTTGCATTTACCTTTTGGTTTACATACGACAACAATACTGCTGATCAAAGTATATAGGAAATTGAACTGTTGAGAGAAATTTAATAATTATATGTGTACTGAAGAACATTTAGTGCTCTTGATGTCTCTGTTACGGATGTCAATGCTATTTTCCAACGTCAACAAAATGAAATTTTCATAATGAACAGAGGAAAGTATATTCAACTAAGTAAATTATATCCAAGGCACAGGACTAACGCCCAGGACTCGAACCTGGGTACTTTGGTTTGTCGTAACAACGCTCTCCCTACTGAGCTATCCCGATGATATCCTGGGCTGGCATATTTCACTCTTATTTGTTGTCCAACAAATAGAAAATGAAATTTTGTTTCAGAGATTTAAAATTTTAAATAAATACGTAGTGAAATAAAACAAGGGGAATTAGGTGGGTCAGGGGAACAAATTATTGGGCGGGCTCAACGCTAAAGCCCCACGGGCCCATATAAGTCGGCACCACTGCTATTTATTGTGCCATTGAAATTTTTAAGATGACTAGAAGTTCCGAGAGAGACCCAATTTTAGGCATAATGTCTGGGTGTCCCAATACATCTCTTTAATGTCCCGGTTTTAAACACAGCACTTAAACTATCACTTCTCCAAAATTCATTTTTTTAAAAATGAATGTTTTGATTCTTATCGAATTCCACTTCTCCAACAGCAAAATGTTGAATTGTGTCTATTACAGAAAACTGTCTTGAGAAAAATTTTGTGGTTCCGATAGAACGAATACCATATAGATATAATTTATACATGTCTGAAAAATGTATACAACTGAAACCTATCTAAAATGTAGAAGTTTTCCGATCACTGTAATTTTATGCAGGTAAAGTAAACTGAATCTATTATTTTAAGAATGAATAAACGGAAAAATTAGAGAAAATTTTTCTTGAAATCATTAATGTAAACTCTAAATTTGTTTAAAAATTCTAAGAAATGTAAGAATGTAAAAAAGAATATTTTGAGGAGCGGAAGGAAAAGATTAGTTTTTATTTTGATGGACGAATACATTTAAATAAGCAAAAGACAATTAATGTTTCCTTTAACTGCAGTAAAAATGATACGTCAGCCTGAGATTCTGACAAGAAAAATTAAAATATGACTTCAATTTGACTCACCTTTAATTTACAGTATTCACAGAAATCGTTTATTTTAAATGAAAAGGGAGGATGTATGATTAAGCTCTTAAGGGGATTGGGGTGGGTGGGTGGGGGGGGGGGGGGGGGGGGGGTACTTCACTTACGCGAAAAAATCCAATATTTAGTTTGCATTTTCATATTTTTAAAATTATTTTCTATTTTATTTTTTGCATTGGATAGTTGAGGTCAATCTCTACATAGACCGCATTTTACTTTTTCTTATGTTTTTTTTTTAAATCTTCGAAACCGGTACTGAAAACAGAGCCGTAGCTAGGGGGGTGCCAGGGGGGCTCAGCACCCCCTGAAAATTTTTGAGCCCCCCCTGGGAAAGTTGCCAAGGCCACCAAAAGAAATTCTGTTTCAAAAATCCAAATGAAATTCTCTTCAAAAATTGAACTTAGTTTTGGGGGCTTTTTACAGTTTTGCATAAATACTAAATTGCAGCATTTATTTAAAAACTGCAAATAAGTGCTTCAAAATGTGCGCATCCTATCTGCACATACTCAGAATTAGCTACCTTTTGCTGAAGCAAACATTCCCTTTTGCATTAGTTATATACTCAAATTTTTCATTTTGTAGCGTTTTTCATTATTAGCATAAAACAAAGTTATTCTAATGAGTTATAGCCAATTTAAATACAAGTGGTTTTAGCTTTTGACTAGACACAAAAATAATTTTAAAATACAAAATACACCCTTGATTGTTCTAATGTTTTTTATCATATAAAAACATAACTTTAAATTCTTAAGGGCAAAGATTATTCAGAATAAAATTAAAGGTTGAAACTCTTTTGAAACAGGAAAACTGTCAGCTTTTTATTTACTTATTGACATCATCACTTATTACTTCACTAGTATAATTATGCACTGAAAATGTTCATTATGCAGCCAGTGATGTAGTAATAAAAAAAACAGAGGGCATACGCTTTAGGCAGAGGGTATACCCTAAAAAGTATATGCTATACTGTTTTTGAGAAGAGGGTATACGGTATTCCTTAAAATAATCCAAAAAGTATACTGCATATCCACCATATATCCTCCATTACATTGTCTGCAGCCTTTACTTTTCTTCGCATCAAACATAGTTATAAACAATTTAATAAGAAATATAGTGCCTACAATATGAATATACACTAATTTACCTTTCTATATAATACTTTGATCATATATATCTGTGTTTGTGCGTGCATGTCTCAGAGATAGACAGAAATAGTATGAGCCCCCCCCCCCCCTCCTACATTTTCTTGAGCACCCCCTATTGTTTACTTCTAGCTACATCCCTGACTGAAAACGATGCGTTTTTAACACTTTCCAACCTAGTTGAAAAGTGTTTAGGACTTCGGTTTGTCTGCCGTATGGCCGTCTGTCCGTGCTCTAACTCCCGTAAATAGGCTCGGATTGCTCTGCAATTTTTATATCTTATTGTCGTTATCTATAGCATGTTCCCTATTTCAACGGAAGTGTGTAGCACATATAGTTTTTTTACAGGCACACTCAAAAGAATTCCGTTACATTGCGGTCTATGGGGAAAAATCATTTGCGGTTTATTTAAATAATGTTTCACTGTTTTAAACGCATTGAAATATATATATCTCTAAGGTGCATTACAAGAAGCTTAATATGGAATAGGCTGTGCATAGCACTTATAGTTACTTTACAGAGACAGTCAAAAGAATTCCGTTACATTACGTCTATGGAGAAAAATCGTCTGCGGTATATTTAAATAATGTTTCACTATTTTAAACGCATTGAAAATTTTATATATCACTAAGGTGCATTACAAGAGGCTTCCTACAGAATACTGTGTGTATAGCAGTCATCGTTCATTTACAGGGACACACAAAAGAATTCTCTACTGTCTGTTAACAATAATTCCTGGAAGTTCGTTTTAAGTTACTGAACGCGATTTTAAATTTAACTCGTTTTTTGTCTATTACGTGGTGTGTATAAATTCTGTAGATCCTATACAGGGAAGCACAAAAGTTCGCGAACACATTTCCGTTTATTGACAGAAACTCCAGAAGGAGAATTTTAAACTGTGTTACGCGTTTCCTAACTGAACTAAAATTTAGCATCCTATGTAGTATATATACAAATCCAAAAATTTATACAGAGCTGAATAAAAGTATTCGGATATTTTTTCGAATATTGTATATGTTGGAAATTCCTGAAATTATGTTTTTAAATATGTTATTCGTTTTCCAAATTGTTTACTTAGATGTTATCTTTCAGCTTATTAAATGGTATGATTTGTAAAATTATTTTGGAAGCGTTGGAAAGTGTTACATAATCTATGCTTGACGCATGATTTTTCGTTCTTGTTTATTTAAAATTCAGTGGATACTCCACTGTTTTATTGCATAAAATCCTCAATTTTTAATATGTGCAAAATATGTTTATCAGAACACAATTTTTAAATTCGATACTGTATAAGTAATAGTCCTTTCAAAAGTTGACATATCACATAAAATAGTGTATAAAATCTTTAAAAAAAAGAAAGAAAAAGAAATCAGAAGTATTTTAAAGTTTAATATATATATATATATATTCTTAAATTTTAATAGTACATTATAATTTTAAAACTACTATGATTTCTATAGTAGTGGATTGATTTTAAATTTAATTAGCTCCATCAGCATTCAGCAGAAAGAGATTTGATTAAAGAGAACTCACATGGAAAACATTTTTACCTAAAATAATTTTTGCCCAAAATAAATAAATAAAAAAGCTTAAGTTTTACCTTTTTTTCATGGGAAAACAAAAGTATTCTTCAAAATTATTTCTATCACATTTGAAAGGTGCTTATAGAGATGCATCGATTAGTGATTTTGATCCAATAGCGAATATTCGACATCTGTAAACCAGATGCTGAAAATTCGGTAGGCCTAATATTAATGTATTTTAAGATTTAAAAGTATTCAAAAATAAACTTTAAAGTAAATTGTACACCATATTTAACACAAATACTTGTGTTTTGAGGAATGAGTGCAGCAATGAATTATTTTACAAGTAAACTTTACACACACACACACACAAAAAAAAAAAGCTTTCAGTTTTTTTTCTTTTTTAAGAAGAGGATGATCTTAAAAATTATTAATTAATGAAACGTTAAATTCCACAATTCCTTCTCTAAATTAAAATAAATTTATAAGAGCTCCTTTATTTTAAAATAAATATTAGAATATTGAAAAGAAATTTTTAAGGAGATAGAAGGGAAATTTTACTGTTATATAGTGTTATTTGTCAGAAAGAAACAGTAAGTCAGTAAGAAAAAAAAAATTCTATTCAATTGGCAACTCGGCAAAAAAAAACTTATTGCTCCTTTTGATTTATCAATGAAAATTTTAAATGCACCACAGCGAGCGATCATTTTTAGAAGTTGCAAACATACAGGATTTTCCTAAAATTTTGAAAAAAAAAAATTTAAGGTTAAATTTGACAATTTCAAAAATAAATTTGTCTTTACCAAATAGATTTTTTTAATAATAAATGACATTAATTAGAGGTTCGAGCAAGAACCTGTTATGTTACATTTTCTCAAAATACAGTTTATTTTTTCGATGAGGGTGTCATGAGATAATATGTCATATAGTAAAGATAAAATACCAATATTTTAATTAATCTTTAAAATCTGATATATTGTTTATTAAAAGTTAATATTTTAATAAAAATAACTTAAATATTATTAATAATTTTTATATTAGATAATTAAATGTTGCTAAGTTTTTCTGAGAGAGCTTAGTACTACTCGTTAACTTACTAAATACAAGGTACAAGAACAAAAATAAAATAAAAATTGCAACTAAAAGCTTTCATTTAAATTGTCTCAGAATTTTATTTTTGTTGCGTTATTTCACTGAGCCCTTCTATTTATTCAGAATATCAAAGATTGATAAGGAAAAATTTACTCACAAAAAGTACATTCAGAAACATGAAGCAAAGAGCCTCGATCCATGAAGCAGCATGCAGCAATACAAACAAAAATTGCCAAAACTACAGAATTTATTTGAGCACTGATAATTACGCATGCAAACTTGGAAAAGGGAAATAATCCCACACGCTTACAGCCGCAGGCAAATTGCAAAAAATTCTCCCTACCTTAACCCTCAAAGTAAAGCCTCCTGCGATGATCGTCTCATTTACGACTTTTGCCGTAACTCATCACTCATACAAATAATTGATCAGTAATTTGTCAATTACATCCTGTTTTTTAAATTGGTCATTATTTTGTAAGGAAAAAACCGTTCGGGCACCTGTGCCCCCTACTATCTCCTTCTCTCTCTTATCGGCTCTCACCACAGCAGATGATATTTTTTGACTTAGTTGAAAGAATACGGAACTGGACATCTGGAACTGATTTTTTTCCCATCACCTCGTGACAAAAAAGAAAACCCTCGTTCAGATTTAGAGCTTTCAGATAATATTTCACTTTGTTCCTTTTGGAACCCTATAGACTCCGGGTCATATAACTGTTGCAAAGAATGTAGAAGACTAATAGGATTTTCTTTGTCTGTTGCTTCTTTTATACCTCACACACACACACATTTACATATGCGTGCGCGCCGTTTTCGTTACATTAGTTCTCAAATCAGAAGTATATAGTATAACTTATTGGTATAATCATTCAAATATTTGAAAATTAAAATTTTGACCATATCGCAGTCATAAAATTTTCACGTGAACTTGAAATTCTGGGGTGGGCACGGCCCCCCCACTAGTTACGCCTATGATCAACTGTGGGAAAAAAGTTGCGAATTCATCAGTCAAATGTTGAAAAAAAATCTTTTAACAACTGCAATAAGTTGCAGGAAAATTATCATGAAATTCTTTGATCGGTCACAGAAAAAAATCACAAATTTGTGCGTGTATCGAGGGCAAAAGCTAAAAAATATTGCGAAATTCTATTGATAAAAGGGGACTTTAAACAATCAAATTCAAAATGTGTTTTTGGAACAGGGTGCAAGAATGCCCATTTTGAGAACAGTGTGCACTTTTTTGAGAATTTCCACTTGGCGGTGCTTTCTTTCTAGAGACCACACAAATAAAAAAAATATATATATAATTGCATGCATTCGATAAATAAATATTAACAAATAGTGAAATTAGTTATTTTGTACATTTTTTATACCTATAATAAAGTGCTGCGAATTACGGAAAAAACCCTTATCCAGAATACACCAGGTCTGAATCATTCCAGATAATAGATCCTATAATGTATATGAAAGTCGGGTAAAAATGTCTTGCAACTAAAATATTTAAAAGAAAAACTGAGCCAAGTGCATTAAAATTGACAAATAGATAAAAAGTTCCATTTACAATACACAAGATCAAATGAATAAGAAACAAGAACGAAAAATCATGCGTCAAGCATAGATTATGTAACACTTTCCAACGCTTCCAAAATAATTTTACGAATCATTACCGTTTAATAAGCTGAATAATAACATCTAAGTAAACAACATGGAAAACACATAACATATTTTAAAACGTAATTTCAGGCATTTCCAACATATTCAATATTCGGAAAAATATCCGAATATTTTTATTCAGCCTTGTATATGATCTATAGATTTGTATATATACTACATAGGATGCTAAATTTTAGTGTAGTTAGGAAACGTGTAGCACAGTTTAAAATTCTTCTTCTGGAGTTTCTGTCAATAAACGGAAATGTGTTTGTGAACTTTTGTGCTGCCTGTATATGATCTACAGAATTTATACACACCAAGTAATAGACAAAAAGTGAGTTAAATTTAAAATCTCGTTCAGCAACTTAAAACGCACTTCCAGGAATTATTGTTAACAGACAGTAGAGAATTCTTTTGTATGTCCCTGTAAATGAACGATGACTGCTAAAAACACAATAGTCTGCAGTAAGCCTCTTGTAATTTATATATAGCACCTTAGTGATATATATAAATTTCAATGCGTTTAAAATTGTGAAACATTATTTAATTAAACCGCAAACGATTTTTCTCCATAGATGTAATGTAACGGAATTCTTTTGACTGCCCCTGTAAAGTAACTATAAGTGCTATGCACACCCTATTCAATATTAAGCTTCTTGTACTGCACCTTAGTGATATATATCAATTACAATGTATTTGAAATTGTGTAACATTATTTAAATAAACCGCAAATGATTTTTCCCCATAAACCGCAATGTAACGGAATTCTTTTAAGTGTCCCTGCAAAAAACTATAAGTGCTACACACTTCAGTTGAAATAGGGAACATGCTATAGATAACGGCAATAACATATAAAATTTTCAGGGAAATCCGAGCATATTTACGGGAGTTAGAGCACGGACAGACAGCAGACAAACCGAAGTCATAAACACTTTTCAACTAGGTTTGGAAAGTGTTAAAAAGAAGCCATTCTCTGCTTTTCCATTCTTCAAATCCAAACGTACCATGCCTATGTCTCCAATTGCAGAAAATCCCTTCCTGTGTAGAAAGGTATTTCTAGATTTATTCGCTAACTAGTAACATTTTTTAATATGTAGATTATACCCCATTTCAAAATCTGAATTCGAAAAGTCAACACAATTTCCAGTGGAACAGTGCCTTTAACATCTCTCTGCGGTAATTTGGTGATTAAAAAGCATGAGGATGTTCTCTCTTTCTCTTTAACTACTTTAAAAAAGAAAGAAGAAAATAAAATTCCTCTTTGACATGGCCAACCCAAATTGGTAAAAAACAAAACTAGAGTCCAGTCTGAGAATTATTAAAGGAAATTGGTTAGAGTCTGTATATACCTCTACTAAAACATAATACTCCCACCCTTTCCCTCTCCCCAAAAAAGTGCAATCCTGGGTGCACCAATGTGTATGTTATACGAGCTTTTTATAAAGGCAATTCCGTTATGAGAAGTAGTGTTGTCAATTTAGCAGAATTTTTTTTATTTAAAATATCTACCAGAATTTCTTCACTTTATTTATTCACAGAATGTTTGTCATTAAATAAAGCAAAAATTACTATTCGAAATTTCTGGTACATGAAAAAAAATCAGCTAAATTGACAACATTGGTGGGAATGGGAGAGATGGATTAACTAGTTTGGAAGAGAAAAATCTCGCAAAACTTCTTGCACGTGGCCTCACTTTTGCTAAGGATGGCTCTGGTTATCCCCTTATATTTTAATTACACTTTACACATATTGCCAAAAAATTCTCTTTTTTTTAAAATGATTATTGTGCAGGAAGCATTAATTGGAATTCGTGTTATGTGTAACTTAAAAAAATGGTGAGATACATAATTTAGGGCCCAGTTTATAGTCGGTTGATTGTATTGGCTTTTATACTTACTTTATAGTTAAATTTAGAGGACATCGATAAAAAACTACCAGTCCCTTTTTATAATGAATA
Source organism: Maratus michaelseni (assembly GCA_963931845.1). Lineage (NCBI taxonomy): Eukaryota > Metazoa > Arthropoda > Arachnida > Araneae > Salticidae > Maratus > Maratus michaelseni. The sequence continues at coordinate 169,573,530 of OZ007587.1, read as the reverse complement.
TGTATACACGTGTAAAATTTGTGTAGGTTCCATTAATTAGAGCTCAGGTTAAGCTGTTTTAATGTATTGAGCCCTTATATTGTAATAGACCGGGAGGCGGCAGCACAGACAACCACCTCATCGAGTTCACGGCTGAAATTCCAGAATTAGTTAAAACTCGATTCGCATATTAAAACGCAATCGGTCTGCCAAGTCATACCTTGGTGGAAAACACCTTAAAATCCGAATTTAGCGGCTGACTCGTAGGTTTACCATTGTGTTTTCCTGCACCCAGTTCTCCATGTTTTCATACTTTTGTGTTCAGGAAAACACAATGGTAAACCTACGAGTCAACCACTATAATCAGGTTTTCACGTGTTTTCCACCAAGATATGATTTGGCAGACCGATTGCGTTTTAATATGCAATCAAGTTTTAACTAATTCTGGAATTTCAGCCGTGAACTCGATGAGGTGGTTGTCTGCACTGTCGCCTCCCGGTCTATAACTAGCTTACCCGGCCGGCGTTGCCCATGTCAACAACCTTAATTGTATCTGAAATCAGTGTTGAATAATTTTTTACTTTTAAACAAATCTAATGTTGGGGGCCCCACTACCTTAGCCAGCATACACTGGGCATGCCATGCACACTCACATATGTTACTGTAAGTCGAGTCGAAAAAGCTATACCCCGCCATGATCCAGCCCATAGAACAAGAGATAGGAAAGCACCCCCTGGTGGTCAAAATCCAAACTAAAATCAGTAAGCTCTATCGATGTCGAGTGGAAAGAGTCATATCCTGTCATGATTCAGCCCATAGAAACAGAGATAGCAAAGCGCCCCCTTGTGGTGAGTGCAATTTTGTGTAGAATAAATACGATATTTAATAAAAAGTCATTCCACATCCCCCCTCATCTCGACATTCTCGCAAAAGTATTACAAATATACAGATGTTTCTTAATTACATCTAATGTCCCAATCTGATAGCGGGCGAAGCTCGCTTTTCCCTATCATAATACCTAGCTGGCACTCTAATAGAAAAACTTTAATTACCTATAATGCAGTTTAAACATCTTAGCTCAGGTTCTTCGATTATCATCACGGCTTTTAATTCATTTAGGCTTTCAATTTATTTATTATTTTAATCTGGGGATAGAGTCGCCTTTATGTCTGATATTAAAATTACATGTTTAAAAGACTGTACGAAAACGATGGGATTAATTAAAAATTTTGTGATTTTCCATTCAATTCTTTTTCTTTTACTAATCTTTTCTCTCCACTTTCCCATATATTATGAATTTAATAAGAAATCTTAATTAAAACTTATATATTGCACTATACTGAATGTTTTGATAGTGATATCAGTTCAAAGCTAATTCAATAAAGCGAAAATTTTGAGTATTTATTGTCATTTACTATCTTTCTTCCTGTTATTTTCGACTACATTTTTAGTTCCCAAGAATGGTGAACTGATAACATATGATAAATTGTAGAACTGAATGGGAAAGACTGTGTTTTGTCAATAAATCGCGGAAAACAGCATATTTTATCATAGAATCGCTGAAAAAAACATGAATTTTGTCAAAGGATCGTTGAAAAAACATGAATCTCGTTAAAAGGCAGCAGACAAAACATAAATACAGTCAAAGGATCACAGAAAAAGCAAATTTCGTCAAAGGATTGCTGAAAAAACCAAAGACATTTAAGATACACAGACTGGCAATGCCCATTCAAAAGCCATCAGCCATAATGTATACGAAGTTTATGCCATTTTTTTACATCAAGCTATTTTTTTATATATCTAAATAAGCATTAAAAATATTTAGTTTCCTAAAATAGAATAAAATAAGGTAATTTATTAATAATTTTTTTGATTGGTGTATTTGAGTAAGAGTATATGATTTTAACATGCAATAAAGGCGAAATGTACATTGAAACGAAACAAATTGGTGTAGATTATAAGTTAAAGCGTCTGAAACCAAGAATTTTTTTTAAAAAGGTGGGGGAGGGGGAGAAATCTAAGTTAATTAATTGATCCTTCAAAATATTCATGCATGCCTGTATGACTGTTAAAATTTAAAGATGATTTCAAATAAGTTTTGCAATAAAGTATATTTTTAATAGTTAATAAAGCTTAACAATTTCAAAAAAGTAAATAATGTAAACAAAATCAAATAATACATACCAATAAAATAAACATATATATTTAAATATATATTCATCAATTTTAATTTTGTAAAATATTTATATAGTTGTTATTTGTTTCAATATTTTAGATTTATGTTCGAAAATTTTATCTTGTAAGTTAAGCAAAAATAAAACTTGTTTAGAAATAAGATTTTTGTTAAAAAGATAATACATACATATATTTATTATTATTTTAATTATTGTTTAATCATTGCTTTTCTTTGAATCATAAACTAAACTGGAAAAAACATTCTGGAATTGATAATTTTGACTGTAGGATGAAACAAACACAACACACACACATTCTAACTTCAAATGCTTCATGATTTTGAGCCAGATTACAACTAAATTTGATAATTTGTAGATTATAAGGCTATTCAAAACACAGGTGTGTATGATAAATAATAAAGCCCTTCTAATTTGACCATTTTAAAGTAAACTTATTTTTACGATAAATTAAAAATTTTTTTTTTTGCAATTCACTCAAAATAAATTTGTTTCTTGAAATGTGTCTGTTTATGAACAAATATAGAGTAAGTAGAATAAATAAAATATCTTGTGCTTGATTCTATATCCACCCAGGAGGTTAAGCACATAGATGCTATTGTCCAAAAATGCACAGTTAAAATTATACTGTGTGTGGTGTATAATTGTGAAAACTAGCAATCAACAGATAATTTCTTATTCTTCGGTAAGTACATTTTTATTTATGAGTTTACTTAAGAATGTCCTTTTTAATAAATGTTGGTATCATTGTTTCATTTATTTAGTCAGTATTATTTAAAGTGATGATAAAATAAAATTCACCAATTTGATCTGGCCATGAATTTATGGCACAAATGAGATTTATTTAAAAGCAATTACTTGATTATAAGTTGTTTAATTGAAATATGTTTTCATTATATAAATTTGAACAGCAAAATTATATTTATTCATAATGTAGTTATTCATAATTTTTTTAAATCAATAAACAGGGATCTGTTTAGGAAAAAATTGGGTCCTTTAAAGGACCCTTCACAATTTTTTTTATTTCACAAAACTATTTTCCCTAAAACAGGACCCTTCACAAAACTATTTTTTCTAAAACAGGACCCTTCACAAAATTCTTTGTCTTACAAATAGGTTTTTCACAAAATTTTTCCATCTTTAAACTGAACATTTCAAAAATTAATCATTTAAAAGTAAAATCTGACCTGTCACTTTTACACATACAAAGAAAATATATGTATTTTCATTCATATATCTTCTTAAAAATGTATAAACAAAACCGGAATATAACGATCATTTCAAATTCACAAAATTATGAGTAGATTTTTCACAAATATAAAAAGCTGAGACCCCTGATGAAATATCACTTTCTTACGAATCGCTTCATTTTAATTTAGCTGTTAAAAAAAGATAACTGTTTTGGGAACAGATGCTTTACACTCACGCAAACATATAAACATAAGTTTGGCGACTTTTTGGTTGGCACGATTTTCAAGACCGTGCCAAACGAATAACTTAATACAATGGCTAGGTTGCCATTAAAGGAAAAAATCCCCTAAATTTTGCAACTTTTTTCCGTTTTTTAACCGATTATTATTTTTTTTTTCTGCATGAGTGTAAAGCATCTTAGCCCTGTTTTGGAATTCCTATATAATGCATTTCTAATATATAATATACCTTGGAGAGTGTGGTATAAAATAAAAATATTAACTGAAACACTAAGAACTTTTTATTACTGTTGTTATCCAAAACTGTACAATTAGAATAACTTTTGCAAATCCTAAATGAATCATCAACATATTAACTGATAATGTAAGCTATAATCAAGATATCTCTGGTCTGCCTACTTATGGAAGTCAAGGAGATGACTTACAAAGCTGACTTTTGGGATTCAAGGAACTAAGTTAACCAAGTCTTCTGTTGGATTTTTTATGCCAGTTGGGTACATTCACAGCCAGAAGTGTTTATTTCATATTTCTGTCTGTAAATGTAACTTGCTAGAGCTTCAGATGTCTTCCACATCCAAGAAAACTCTTGCTGCAAATCTTCATTTACAGCTTGTGTTGCATGGGTTATGCTTGCTTCATTCACAGTAATTCAATATGTTGATATTAAGCTCATTTAAGATTTGGAAAAATTATTTTACTTGTACTTTTTTGCATAACAACAGTAATAAAAAGTTCTTTGTTTTTCAGTAAATATTTTTATTTTATACATGTATCTGAAAGTGTTATATATTAGAAATGCTGGTACTTCTCGACTATTGAAGTCTTGGCGGCGAATTACAGAGAACTGAAGCATCCCTAAAGTCCTCTAGAAAAAGTATGCAACATGGCAGCGCGCACTGCAGATTAATCTAGTAACTTTAAAATAAAGGCTGTTCTTAAATTTTTTTTTTTAATTTTTACTTTATTTCTAAATTATTGTATCTTCTAGGGATGCACCAAATATTCAGTATTCAGTCATACTACTGAATGTTTGGTTAAGCTGAATATCATATTATTTGGTTAGGCTGAATATCAAACTATTTGCAGGGATCGATGCAGGTTTTTTTTCTTGGGGCCCATTTTGTGAAAAGTAAAGGTTATTTTTGTGAAATTTATTATATTTTTGTGAAAAATAACATTTTGTAATGAAAGTTGATATCCAGTTAATCAAATTCAAACCAAGCATTTATAAACAAAAACTTTTTAAAATCCTTTTGCTGAAGTTTTCCTCTCTGGTGAACTTGCTTGTTTACAAATTACACATTTTAAAACATCACAAAATAATAAATAAATAATAAATAGTAAGTTTTTATGGAATAGAATTTTGTAAAGGAGCCCATTTTATCAAATAGATTTTTGTGAAGGGGGCCTTAAATAGGTCCCAAATTTTTCCTAGATCAACCCCTGATTTGATATGCTGAATATTCGATTTGGCCAAATATCTTGATATTCAGTCAAACTGAATACTTAAAGAAAGTGTTTTTAAAAGCATATTTTTTTTTTTTGAAAACCTTAGATAATTTTTATTTTTAACTGTCAATAAATAAAGATATTAAGAAATACAACCATATTTAAATAACAGAGATTGCTTTTGCTTTATTTATTTGCTGTTTGAAAAGTAACAATTAAGAAAAATAACTGTTAATGATGATATTCATAGGAACTAATGATCTGTAAATGCAAGTTTTTCAATATTGTTAGCTTTTTCACAACTGGGTATTCCTAAACATAATGAAAGATAATATACAGCTTTCAGGGGTTATAATAAGTAACAAGACAAACAGTTTTTGTATGGGAAACCAGAATTGCAATCCACTTATTAAAAGATACAGTGTATCTCACTCCATGTTGAACTTGCTTTTTCATTTAAAATTAACAATAATGAAGATATTGTAACAATATATTCAAATATCAGACTTTGCTTTCTGTAAAATATGACAAGAAGTGTTAAAAAGTGACACTAGTGCAGTGCAAACACTAAGCTGGATATTCCACTATTCAGAATGCAGCTGACAGTACTGTGTCACTGCTTAAAATTCAATCACTTTAATGATTCCAATACACTTTATACAAAACAAAGTTAATATGATAAAAATCTTGCTAAAATATCTTCATTATTGTTAAAGTTGCGAACAAATATTAGGGTTCTACTTGTAGAAACCTTGTATTTTTGATTGAATAAATGGATTGTGATGGTGGTTTTCTGTACAGAAAATGCTTGTCTTGGCCTTATTATCTTCCTCAAAAGTTTCAAAAGTTGTTCTAAAATTTTACAAACATCATATAAATTTCTAACCTCTGAAAATAATCGTTCCCTTTATTCACTCTAGTACATTTCAAAAACTTTCTTGCTAAGTTGCCACCATTTGAATGTTTTATTATTATTATTATTTACTCGCTTCTTGTCAAATAAATACTATATGACTGTAAAATATTCCTTCAAAATTTCTTTTTGATTTTAATATATTTGTTTTAGAATGTAAGTAAATTTTATTCATATATTTTAGTTCACAGAAGAAGTCATTTGAATTTTTTATTAATTAAAAGAGTTATGACTAATCCTTCTTAAATAATTTAAAGCATAGAATTATTTTTATTTTTTTTGTAAAGTTTAATTGTGAAAAGGTTTTTTTTTCAGGAAAATTGTCTTTGTGCTAAATATGTAAAATTATTTTGAAATTTAACTTTTAAAAATTTTTAAACCATGAAATATAGAAGTATATAGTCAGTCGAATATTCGGTATTTCGCCAAAGTCACTATCCGGTGCCTCCCTAGATGTTCTTATTACATTTTCTTTGTAAATGTATATTTTGCTTAATTTATGGGTTACTATTTTTTCTTATGGTCACATATAAATTTTGTTTTGCTGCAGATTGACTCAGAAAAATCTGCTACTGGGATTCAGTAAATTGGAATTTTAATCACATTCATAATATATTTTAATTTATCATGAATTATAGCTTTTCATAATAATACCTTTAATCATCAATAATAGCTTTTCATTACATTGGTTTTAATGTGTCACATTTACTGGGGACAAGTCATAGATGATTCCAAACTCCTACCCAATGAGGATCCTGGTTACACCACTGTTATAATTCATTACTATTATTATTACTTATTTATATTACTGCAAATGTTACTTTACATTATTATAACGGACAAATACTTACTGTTGAGTTTGAGTCATGTGGTAATAGATTAAAATACAAAACCATGCCTGAAAGTTAGTTATTTAAAAAAATAAATGTTTTTTCAATTTATAATAAATATTTCTCAAACTGTGTAAAATAAGGTTAAACCTGATAACACGAATAAACAATGTGTATTTAAAAAAAAAGAACTGACAGTCAATAAAATTAGCAAATAGCATGCCTTTATAATACGGATGCCTTCTTACATGCAAAATAAATTTCTTGTTGATCAGTGTAGAGACCAATTATAAATCTTTGTAATTTTATTCTTCCAAGATTTTCATTTTCAGTGAATAAGTGATTTTTTAGTATGTATTTAAATAACACATACAATTTTGCATTCATCAAAATTATGAATGCTCTACATTTAAGTTCTAAAAAGGCAAAATAAAATTCATATTGTAATATTTGCTCATAAAAATATATGATAAAATAATGTATTCTTGATTTCGAAGCACCAAAATGTCACAATGGATAAATACCCAAAACATGGTCAGCAAGATCTCAAATTCCCTTCACTAATGTTAAACCTATAGGCCTATAATGCATTCATATTTTTTAAATATCTCCTCCTCTTTTTTTCTCTGTGTGCTGCTCTTAAAAGATGCCTGTTTTATATAGTTGTCAAAATATTTCTAAGATTTATACTTAATTTATAATTTTATGTGTTAAAATCATTAATAGTTGTGAGTAAGATCTTAACACTTCAAATAATTAAGTCTGACTAAGCATGAAATAAAATTTCTGTATCTTTATGATTTTGAAGTAAATTATTAATATATCTTTATAAGACGAGTTTCATTGAATAATTCAAGAAAAAATATCTCATCATCATTATGAATATTTACAAAATTCTAAAATCTGCACAACCTCTGGTCCTAAGCTATGCAGATTTGAAGATATATGTAGGAGTAGGAAATTTTCAGAAAATCTTACCAGCCAGCAAGAAGCAACATACAGTTGAAAATTGTTATGACAGAATTTATGCAACTGCAAAAATAAATCCTTACTACAATAATACATGTTCGTACTTTTTTTCAAATAAAATTAAGAAATATATACAAAAGAGGAAAGTTTAGTATAAGGTTAGAACTTAGTTACCATAGTGATATTACACTAGTTTGAAGAGTTACAAAATATAGCTAACAAGTAAAAACAATTCTTCTATAGCCTGCAGTTTTTAAAAGATTTCTTAAAGATTATCTCGCCTCATCAGAAAAGCCACTCACTAGAGGGATATAATTCCCCAACCCTTGTGTATTATATATTATTATTATTGTTTTTTATATACAAATTACTTATGTTTGTATATAAAAAAATGATATTTCTCCATTATCCCGTCGACCACTTTTCATTCAAAAAATTATCGCCAAACTGTAATGTAAAATAAACAAATAGAAGAATGTTGCCATTGTAATATTAAAATAAATAAATAAAATAAAAAAATTCGGAAAAGCCCCACTCACCAAAGTGTCAACTATCAGTAAGTTTAAAAAAAAAAAAAAAAAAAAAAAAAATGACAATATATTAATGAAAACAGAAAAAAAAAATCTTGGATATTTATTTATTTACATTATTTTTCTTAATTATCCTTCTCGGCTGGTGAATAAATGTTTGTAACATCGGTTGAAATTGATTTATTGCACTTAACTATGCAACACAAAATTTTTTTAATGCATTTTCTCCTTTAATATCATGGCACAGCCGTTTAAGGATGCAATTGTTATTTTAATTAATGAAATAACTAATAAATCGGTAAAACAATGAAAAATACAGGTAAATGGTGAATTAAAAACCCCTTGATGACTTAGCAAACATGTGTAATGCTTCTGACGTCAAGTGATTGGGACTGCATTTTTGGCGTTAAATCCTATAATATCCAAATTTTAATTGCTTAATAGGCCTATATCCAACAAGCAATTAAAATTTGGATATTATAAATGCAAGGCGTGAGAAATATTTCTCTGGAAAAATTTCCAATTATTAAAATATGAAGTAATATCCTATAGTTTGGCGATAACTTTTTTATGAAAAGTGGTCGACGGGATAATGGAGAAGTACCAAAAAAATAAATGACTTTTTTATATTAAATAAATTATATAAATACAGAAAAAAATCTGTAAAAGAAACAGTAACCAGAAACTATGCATGTGAAATTTCCTTCTCTTGCAAAGATAGTCGAGAAGTATCAGCATTTCTAATATATAATACTTTCAGATAGAAATATAAAATAAAAATATTTACTGAAAAACAAAGAACTTTTTATTACTGTTGTTATGCAAAAAAGTACAAGTAAAATAATTTTTCCAAATCTTAAATGAACTTAATATCAACATATTGAATTACTATGAATGAAGATTGGCAGCAAGAGTTTTCTTGAACGTGGAAGATATCTCAAGCTCTAGCAAGTTACATTTACAGACAGAAAAATTAAATAAAAATCTCTGCCTGTGAATGTCTCCAGCTGGCATAAAAATTCAAACAGAAGACTTTGTTAACTTAGTTCCTCGAATTCCAAACGTCAGCTTTTGCAAGTCAGTTCCTCAACTTCCATCAGTAAGCAGACCACAGATAACTTGATTGTAGCTTAGGAGGTTATCAATATGTTGATATTCATTTGGGAGTTGTAAAAGTTATTCTAATTGAACAGTTTTGGATAACAACAGTAATAAAAAGTTCTTAGTGTTTCAGTAAATATTTTTATTTTATACCACACTCTGCAAGGTATATTATATATTAGAAATGCATTAGGAATTCCAAAACAGTTATCTACTTTAACAGCTAAATTAAAATGAAACGATTCATAAGAAAGTTATATTTTTATTGATTAAAATGTTATGAATAAATATAATTTTGCTGTTCAAACTCAAAAAAAAAAAAAAAAATACTTTTTTAGTTTTACGTAACATTGAGAGCTAATATCTCAGTGTTTATATGATAATGAGACATATCTCAATTAAACAACTTATAATCAAGTAAGTAACTACTTTTAAATAAATCCCATTTGTGCCATAAATTCATGGCCAGATCAAATTGATGAATTTTATTTTGTCCTCACTTTAAATAACACTGGCTAAATAAATGAAACAATGACACCAACATTTATTAAAAAGGGCATTCTTAAGTATACTCATAAATAAAAATTGACTTACCGATGGAAAGATAAAGTTTTATTTATACCTTGATTGCCGGTGCTTACACACATGCAACACACATATATAACAATTGCGATTTCGTCTTAATAACAAACTAATGCCACAAGAAAGTGTTAAAATAAATAGGATACTTTTAAATTTAACAACGATTAAAAAAAAAAACTTTTAGAAAAATTCTCGAATAAAGAAATTATAGCGCAACACAGCTAACCACACATAATATACTACTATATGAAATGTCAACAATCTGACGTACGTCAGCTGTGATCAAAAATCCTCAGTTAAACTGACAGTTTTGCCAGTCTATGTATCTTAAATGTCTTTGGAAAAAACACGAATTTTGTTGAAAAAACATGAATCTCGTCAAAAGGCAGCAGACAAAACGCGAATATCATCAAAGGATCGCAGGAAAAACGCGAATTTTATCAAAGGATCACAGGAACGTGAATTTTGTCAAAGGACCGCACGAAAAACGTGAATTTCATCGGAGGATCGCTGAAAAAACTTGGAATTTCATTAAGGGATCATAGAAAAAGCAAATTTCGTCAAATGATTGCAAGAAAAACTTTAATTTTGTCAAAGAATTGCAGAAAAAAATGCAAATTTCGTCAAAGGATCGTGGAAAAAATGCGAATTTTGTGAAAGGGTCGTGGAAAAAATGCAACTGTCTTTATTAGAAACAGCACACACACAAACATCTATACAAACCTCAGTACACACAAACATCTATACAAACCTCGGTACACACAAATATATTATAATAGGTATAGTTTTAATCTGAAATGATATACTGAACTAACTTTTGCAAAAACGGGTTAACCCGAATCCAAATTGCAGAAATCTACACTCAGTCTGAAATCGACCTGAAACACAGTTAACCCAACTTGCAACAAAAATAATTATTGCCGAAGGGATTTATCCCCTCACCCTGTGCTGTAGCCTTTCAGAAATTTTGCTGTGAATTCCAGTTTTTTTTTTTTCTCAAAATCATCCCTGATATAATAATACTTAAAGAAAAAAATGAGGTGAAAGCGATGTTTTTCTGAAAAGAACCAAAAGTTCCTCATATTATAAAGTTTTTCAGTTTCTGCTTATCAATTCCAGTATCTGAAGCAACATGCGAAGGCTGGGGTTCTGTGATAAGCAATATAATGCAGAAAAGAACCAGAGCAGATGATGGAAATGCACAAGAAATAGGCATAGCAGATATGCAAGCTTTTATTGAACTCAATAATCCTTCTGCAGGATATAAATCTGTTAGAAAAATTTTAAAAAGCACATTAATAGATATGGCACAAGTTTTTACAACCACTTCAAAAATATTATCAACATCAACTTCATTTGTATCATGCATTAAATCCACAGTTGTGTCAAGAATTTTAGAAAATGATAAAACAATATTGCCTTCTTTTAAATAAAGCATTTTCCAAAGTTCCATTTTTTATCTAATTTTCTGCCTAATGCCTAATAAAAAACCTCTTTGTGCGTCTCACTTTTTTTTAAAAATTTATTTATGTAAATGATGCAAACAGTTTGTATATATATCTATCTATCTATGATGCCATAATTAATTAGCACTACAACAGCAGCAAGAATATATTTATATGATATATTGCATATTGCAGACTATTTTCGAAGACATTACTAGTGTTGCAGGCACTTGAAGATAGTTCTGTCACTGGGCTACTCTGTATAGCTGCAAACTATTCATTTTTTGTGTTAACACTATTTCAGAATCATGATCCTGAGCTTATTTAATCGCAGAATTCTGTGATTAATTAACATTAAGATTAGGCAAAGGTTTCTATTTGGAAGTTGCAAAAACTAAAAAGTGGAATAGTTGATAGCTTAAGCACTTAAAATTTTGGTTTTTCTAAACAAAAAACAATGCTTTAAATTTTGAAAATAATGTATAAAATATAAATATGAAAATTAGAGTGATGGGAGGGGGGAGTGGGGGTGGACGCTACGGGTGTTAGACCTGCAGAATATTAGGTCTTTTTTCTTAGAAATTAAGCCCTGCTAGGAAGGGGGGGGGGTGAAATAAGAATGCATCAAAATAAATGCAAAAGGTCATTTACAAAAATTTTAAAAACAAAAATGCTCCACGTTATATATGAGCTAAAATCTTAGATGTAGCTGATCAACTATACCATGCATTGGAGGGTTAAATTATTCAAATCACTGTCCTAAAACTCCCTTGCAATAATTACAAATCACAATAGCTTCAAAATAAAAACCATCTGTAAGACTTTGTTCATTCAAAGCTCATCCCAAGTAAAAGTCGGCCCTTTTTGTTAGATTATATATTTTTTAGCATCATTTTACGCTCGCAAACATTTAAGAAGCGAAGCCATTTTATTTAAACTATTAATTCATAAAATATTTGAACGTGAATTACTTATAAATTATCGAAAAAAGAATGTTTGCTTACGCGTTTACAATGCAGTAACGCTATACGCTAGCGGAGAAATAAAAAATTCCTCCGTTTCACGCATCCTGCATGAGTGCAACCCCATTACCGGTTACTCGCGCCAAGACTTTTTCGCCAAATGCGTGAATCGAGGGAACTTTCCAAATTAGCGTTAGGTACAGCGCCTAGAATACATAGAGTGGAAACCAGCGATCCTTGTAATGCTTTAAAAAGTGCTAAAAAGTTGTAGATACTAATTATCTTTTTTTTTTTTTAAGTAAAAAGTACTCTTTATGATATATAAGCCGAGGCTAACGAAAAAGAAAGTCTACCGCGGTGCTTTACGCGTATCTTTTTTTACAGACCGCCGGAGTCACGTGATGCTCGTGTACGAAAAGAGCAACTCGACACTCTAGCGGTCTGTGAAAAAAGATAAGTGAAATACGCCGCTGAAGTATGACGTTTCAACATGGCGCTGGGCATAAACAGATCGGAGTGCCCATTGAAATAACATGGACGTAAAAAATAAAATCTTCTAGGAATAATAATTTTCATATTTAAGAACTTTCAGGCACTGTTCTGCAAAGTTTAAGGTACGCTTTTCATTATGAATTCACCAAACTTCTGATTTTGTGCTTTAAATTTGAATAATTTATTCAAAAGTCATTAGCTTAACTCCGGTTAGACAAACATGGCGGTTGTTTACATCGTCTGAATCGGGTCCGTCACGATGTATTTATCTCTCTTTACTTAAAAGTAATTTGATGTTTTAATTATAAGTAAAGATAAAATCATATTAAAATTAAAAATTTATTAGATTATTTTTAATAATTTACATATTATAATACTTTATATATTTAATATAATAAAATTTAGTATTTTAATTTAATATATTATTAATTTAATATAATTTATTATGATATTATTTATGTATACAAAATTAATTATTTATTAAGATTAATACTAATTATAATTATAAATATTTTATTATTATTAATATTAATTATAGTTTTTAATATTAAATAAAATTATTAAATAATTAATGTTTTAGTTCATATTATTATATTATAATTATTTTTAATTTTATTAATAATAATTAATTATATTACTATGATAATTTAAATTTATAATTTGTAATATTATTATTATTTATGTTATTAATTTATATAAATTTAAATGTATTAATATAATTATAAATATTGATAATAAAATAATATAAAATTATAATATAATCTATAATATAATAATAGTAATGATAATAATAATAATCTAAACATATTAAATTAAATATATATTACATTAAATTAATATTATGTATAATTAATACTAATAATAAATATTTATTTATCATTTTAAATGAATAATAAATATAATTGATATTAATATATAATATAAAATTAATTATTAATAATTTTAATAATTATTATTTAATTATATATATAATTAAATTAATTAACTATATAATTAATTAATATAATTAAATTAACAATTTTTAATTAATAATTATATATATAACATTAAATAATTAAGAAATATAATTATTAATAATTAATTTTATATTATTTATTAATATCAATTACATTTATTAATCATTTAAAATGATAAATAATTATTTAGTATTAGTATTAATTATTCATAATATTAATTTAATGTAATATATAAATAATTTAATATGTTTAACTTGATTTAATATTTAATTTAATATAGTATATAATTTTAGTATTATAATTTACTATATTATATTTTATATTTCTTTATATTATTTTAATATATCATATTTTATATATTTAATATATAATTTATATACTTAATTTAAATATTATTTATAATTTATGTATTATATTAATTTATAAATTACAATAATTTATAAATTATAAAATATCTTTAATAATTTTTTAAAATATAAAATTAGTAAAATTATTAATTTAAATTAAATTGAAGTTTTACTTTTAAGTAGAGAGAGACAGAGATATCTTGACAGACATGAATGTAAATATCACCATTTCAGCCGATGTAAACAACTATGATTTTTGTCTAACCGGACTTAAGCTAATGAGTTTTTATTAAATTGTTCAAATTTAAATCACAAAATCAGACGTTTGGGGAATTCATAATAAAAAGAGTACCTTAAACTTTGCAGAATAGTGCCTGAAAGTTCTTATATATGAAAATTATTATTCCTAGAAGATTTTATTTTTTACGTCCATGTTATTTCAATGGGCACTTCAGTCTGTTTATGCCCAGCGCCATATTGATGACGTCACGACTTCAGCGGCGTATGAACCGCGGTAGCCTGTCTTTTTCGTTAGCCTCGGTACAGCGCCTAGAATACATAGTGTGGAAACCGGCTACAAAATATTACTAAAAAATTGTATCCAATAAATGTACAACGTTGCTGAAAATATTAGGATGGGTTCGCAGCGCCATCTGCTAGCTCTTGACATTGTATTAGAATGTTTCGGCTGGTGGTAAGTATTTTAAATACTTAAATTATATCATTTTCTCCTCTGACTTAGTGATTTTTATAAGTTTTTTTTTAAATTATGAAAGCATGGATAAAAAACGTGATACGCATTTTTTTTGTATCTGGTTGCAACATTATCGTAGGCTTCGTAGGAGCACCGTTGCACATTTATAGGCTACAACTTTTTAGCACTTTTTAAAGCATTACACCATTTGCCGGTTTCCACACTATGTATTCTAGGCGCTGTAGCCTCGGGTCGTACTCTGACCTCCAAGTGAAGTACAATGGTTGATACAATGTTTATGTTGAAAAGAGCTAGCAGATGTTGCTGCGATCGCCCTATTATCGTATAGCATCGTTGCACATTTATCGGCTACAATTTTTTTGCACTTTTTAAAGCATTACTGGGATAGCCGGTTTCCACACTATGTATTCTAGGCGCTGTAACTCTGTGATTTGTTGTACCTTGGTTAACGTCGGTAAGTTGTTAGAGGATTACTGTTCTTAACCAAAACCGTTGTTGTTATCCAAGGTGCGATTTCTCATACAAAATAATTAAATAATTTTGTGCGACACCTCTCCACAACTATGGCGCACCTTAAAAGTGCAGTTTAAAGTAATTTAAAGTGTCATTTATTTATTATATTAGTCACAACTTTAATAAAATGATTTAACGGAGCTTCGCTGGTCAGTTTTTTAAACGAACTTCTAATTAAAGGAACTGGGATAGGGGAACCCCATTGTTTTCACCACCTGTGTACCATCTTGTACACCCATGTGAGGCCACACCCGCTCAATTCTCGAATCAAATTAACCTTAATTTTTTTTTCCGGCAGAGATTAAATTAAAATTTTCAGCATCATCGTTCACGTTGCTACAGAAACATTCTTCCAACTTTAATTTAATCAGGACAGTACAAAAATTTACCGGAGAGTTCTTTCCATTTCAGTAAAAATCGCCTGTCCAAATATCGCATCAAAACGCGAGAAAATGCCGAAAATCGCATAAAAAAATTCAGTAAAATTTCAAAAATTGCAGAAATTGTTTTATTATATTGGTCAAAATTTTAAAACCGGATTCCTTCTTACTTTTTACTGTCAAAAAATAGTAGTGCGATAGAAAAATTCAAAAAATGGAGAGGACAAAATGTATTACACTCGTGTAAAAGATTGAAACCCGAATTCTTAGGAATGTCAAAAAATCGTCGCAAAGCGAGAAAACATGCTAAAAATAACAGAAAATTTTCGCGAAAATATCAAAGAAAATTTTTTTATCAAAGAAACAGAGAAAAAATTTACTGTATTAGACTAATAAATTACACCGAATTCCTTTTACGAATTTTTAAAAAATGCTTCTTGACTGATTGAACTTTTACGAAACTAAAAAAAATTCAGCAAAACGCGAAAAAACGCTAAAAATCGCATAAACATTTACAAAAAATTAAACAAATCTCAGAGGACAAATTTATTAAAACGATTGAAACCAGATTCATTTTAAGGATGTCTAAAAATCGCCTCGAAACGTTAATAAAAAACGGAAAATCGCATAAAAATTTTATAAAAAATTCAAAAACCGCTGAATGAATTCAGAATAAACTTTATTGAAAATATAATAAAGTTTGCTACATCGGGGTAAAAGATTTAAACCGAATTCCTACGAATGTCAAAAAATCGTTGCAAAACGAGAAAACACGCTAAAAATAACAGAAAATTTTCGCGAAAAAAAATCAAACAGCACACAGAACAAAATTTAATACATTTCGGCTAAAAATTATACCAAATTCCTTTTACGAATTAAAAAGGAATGCAAAAAAATGCTAAAAATCGCATAAAATATTCGCGAAAAATCCAGAAATTGCAGCTGACAAATTTTACTAAATTTGGCTGAATGTTTGAAACCAGATTGTTTTTTTTGAATGTCAAAAAGTCGCTGTGAAACGCGAGAAAACGCTTTAAATCGTATAAGAATTTCTGAAAAATTGAACAAATCTCAGTGGACAAATTTATTAAAATGATTGAAACTGGAATCATTTTAAGGAAATCTAAAAATCGCCTCAAAACGTGAAAAGAAAAAAAAAAATAATAATTAAAAATCGCATAAAAAAATTGTGAAAAATTCAAACGAATTCAGAATAAACTTTATTGAAAAGAGAATAAAATTTACTATATTGGGCAGAAATATTCCTTTTATAAATATGGAAAATTCGCTTAAAAAAGTTTTTTGTTTTTAAATCTTGGACCCCTATGTGTAGCGGGTTCTTCAGAAAACCCTGTAAAAACACCTTATCTTTGTTATTCTAGATAGATTGCGAAATTAAAACATTTTACTTACTCATCATACGTAGTATAGGGTAAGTCTTGTAATCGCTTTGAAAATCGAAAAAAAAAAATTGACGAATTTACACGTTTCAGACACTGGAGATTCCAAGAAACATATTTTTAGAAAAAAAAAATGCCGCCCGTCTGTCTGTGTGTATGTAAACGCTCTATCTCCCGAACAAATTGAGATAGAGACTTGAAATTTGGTATGTACTTAGTATGTAATAATGGGAAGAAGCTTATTGAATTTCAGTAACCTCGATTATCCGGAACTATTTTTTTCGAATTCTTGAAATATTCATTCTGATAAAAGGTATATAAAAAAAATTTAAATCTTTTTTTTTAAGGAGCGAACATAAAAGACAATAAAAAAACATAAATTTTGCATTAAGAACAAAGTCGATCGGATAATTAGTTGCCGAGATATTTGTAATCACATTTTCTACACTCTTCGATTTTTCATGACCCCGTATTTCATTCAAATTTCAATTCAAAGATATAATTTAATTAGGAAAGAGACGCTTAATCTGACGCAGTAAACTGTTAGTTAATAGGATTGTCATTTTTAGAGTTATAAGGATGTTTCTCTTACGCAATTCAGTAATAGAGCATTTAAAGTTTATGACGTCATCAAGCCACGATTTTATTCGAATTGCAATGCATTTTATAAATAGTTTACACATGTTTTATATTATGCATATCCATGATGGGTAAGTATTATGGTGATGGTGGCCCCCAACGACTAGTTTTAATTACCAGCCTTCACCGGAAGTACAATCAGGCTCACTTCGGAGTTTTGTAACAAATGGACCTGGAAAAAACGTGTTTATGACTGTTTTATACTGCATGTTTCTTAAAGTGTTTCTGAAAAGCCGCATGGATTTTTCAATAAATAGATATGTAGTCTGATAACTTTAAACTTGTCAGAATTTCATTTCAAAACAATATTTCGAACTTTGCCAAAACATCTTTTGATTTCAGCTTTCAGCAGTCGTAATTTTTTTTTTCTCCCCCATTTTTATCTTTAGAAGAGATTTTCATTTTCTGTTATTCACATTGCTTATAGATGAATTTTTATACCTCGTCAGTCGTCAATTATCAGATAACGGTCATCTATCTCCTATAACTATCCATGTTCTTCCTTCTTCCTCTACTTTCAAGCTAATATCATGAGCAGTTACCACAATATCTTTTATCAGTTTGTGTCCTTTATCTGAAGTTTATTCATTACCAAAAGAAGGACTGTTTCTTACATGCTGTTTTGAGGCAATTGATTCTTATTTCTGTCCAAGCCTTTACAATTATTGTAATTCGTATGACAGTGTTTAATTATTCCTTTAAAAATTCTCTTGTGGTCATGACATCAAGTATTCCAAAGCGTCTGCTAGAAAGTTCCTTTGTGCAATCAGTTTCAAAATTTGCAATTATCATCTTATCCTCAGGTTGAATCCGATATATAGCTTGGGCAGAAAGAAAAATCACCTTGATCTTTTCTTGTATGCCCGTATGATAGCCGCATTATTCACAGGAAGGCGGTTTTGCTTAAGAGCCTACATCAGTCATGAGAAAAAACGCTCAAGCTAATGTTAAGTCTATGGGAAGGTTCTTGCGCGATTTCTCGCTCGCATTTTAATATTTTTAAATGATTTTTTTTCTTTGCATAGAGTAGTTGAGGTCGATCTCTAACGTTGTTAGTTTTTACTTTTTCGATTTTGGTTCCAGTTTTTTTTATATAAGGGTACTTTCCCTTTCAGAACCGGTTCCAAAATTGAAAATGTCCGCTTATAAAAAAACTGTAACCAAAATCGAAAAAGTAAAAACTAACAACGTTAGAGATAGACCTCAGTTATCCTATGCCCCCCCCCCCAAAAAAAAAAAAAAAAAAAAAAAAAATCATTTAAAAATATTAAAATGCGAGCGAGAAATCTGTCAGGAACCTTCCCATAGATTTAACATTAGCTTGAGCGTTTTTTCGCATGACTGATGTAGGCTCTTAAGATAGGCTTTGGCAGTTGATTCGAACACTTCGCGAATACAATCACTAAATTTTATTCTTGTGACCTATTCCTTGCTGTTAGGTGTTAGACTTCCATAATACAACAGAATGGATTTAAATATATTGAATTTTTTAAATGCTAGGAGATTTTCTGACTGGTAAATTAACATTTTTTTTTTTTACCTTTCAGTCTCCATTTGAACTTGCTGCCAGAAGCAATGTTAACCTGTCATTGATTCACCTATCGCTGGTTTATGCCTAGAAAAAGTTTTTCCTTCGTTTATTATAAATGTCCTGCAGGACATTTTCTACCCAAATAACTCAATCTTTTTGCAATGGTAAACTTGTTGATGTAGGTATCTACAGTTCTTGCAGCTAATGACAAATGTATGTACTTCTGCTTTGTGAGTCCTAACCACCTCTCTCTTACTCATTTTTATTAAAACTGTGCCATCGGATAATCAATAGTAGTTAACAAAAGCATGTTTCGTCAACCAAGGGATTTTCCCCTACAGCCATTTGTCGTTAACCAAATACATAGTTAGCTGAAGCCATCTTTAACCAAGCTACTAATGTACATATACAGTCGAAGCACCTTATAACGAAATCGAAAGTGCTCCATAGATTTGCTCGTTATAAAGTGCTTTCGTTAAAACGTTATAACGAATTAGTTCGTTATACAGTAAGAAATCCAATTATCCGGATTAATGTGGTCTGAACGTAATCTGATTATGCATAAGTCCGGATATTGGAGACAATCAAAAAAAGTCTGTTTATTTCCAGAGCCGGATCCAGCACTCTATTTAGAGGGGGGTCATGACTTTTTTTTTTCTTGAGGGCAGGGGGGGGGGGAGTTCACATGTCTTCATTAGCAGTTTTTATATCTTAGATCCAAGTTGACTAATTTCTGACATATACCCGATTTCATTTTCTTTCATAAGTGAATAAAATTTGCAGGTATATTCGTAAATATACAAAATATGCATGTTTTATCCAGATACCAAGAAATCAGAGTTTCTCATTTTCTTATAAAGGCAAAGAATCTTACTGAGAGTTTTCTCAAATTTCTCATTTTAAGCCGATTTTCGGGGCTCAGCAATCATAGAAATATCGTCTTGAAGGAAAAATCATAAATACAATTCAAAATGTACCACATTTATAGGAAAATTAAAAACGATGTTCGATTCTTTGGTGCTTAAACAATAATGCCTGCAATTTTCATGCATTTCTATTTGAAAATAACTCCATGAATGTATCAGAAAGATTAAAATTCTTAAGCCGTAAAGGAAAAAAAAAAAAAACACCTTTAGTACATATTTATAATAAGAAATGTATTGTTCTATAGAAATGTTTTCGGTTTAGAGGGGGGTCATGACCCCCATGACCTCCCCCTTGCATCCGCGCTTGTTTATTTCTTATCTCTTAAAATTATTATTATTTTTTTTTTTTTAAGAAAAAGCTAGATCTGATGTATTCATATTAAATTAATGCTTCACAGGAAAAATTACTTTTACTAGAAAGAGTGAAAAGAAGAAAAGCGCTGATTTAAAAAGAAATTTCAAGATAATTATATTTTTACGAATGTTATACGTACAATTCATATCATAAAATTTTTATTTTGTGATTATTGATCTGGATGATTGGATTTCAGATAATTAAGAGTCTGATACTTTTGTTGTATCATTTTAGCGGTATATGTATAGTATATATTACTACATGAAAAAAAAAAACTGGGCAAATTAAAAATATATATATTAGTGATTTAATTCTGTTAAAGGAAACTTTTACATACCTATATTGGTTTGAAGAATGAAGTTAACAAGCTCTGCTTTCTTTTCTTTACAGCATTATCTAATAATGTAAGCTCTATTTTGTCAACATACATATTAATTTCATTCGCTAACAAGTTTTTACTACGCATGTAACACACAATTTTCTGTAAATACTCGAGTGCATCAGATGGTAAAAGTTTCTGGCAAATTTCTACAAATCCTTCTTGCTCACTGACACTGCCATCAGACAATTCATATATATATATATATATTCCTGGCGCTATTCTCTTTATTGAACATTATAAAGTATTGATCAAAGTTATAAAGTGATATGCTTTTTCATGCAAAATACTTCCACTAACGGGATTTTTTTGGATCTTGCATCTTTAAACCATGAAAATAATACTTCCTCCACATCTGCATATTTTGCTGTACGTAAACGTTTAAACGATGAGAACACTGCATCCTTTTCGAAAATTTTAAGAATTTTTTCTCGATCTTTCAATATTGTGCTGAGAGTGCTAATCCTAAATTTTTGCGCCACATCGCTTTTTTTTAACATAATTCTGGGAAGCATTTTATAATTTCGACTTTCTCTTCTAAACTCAACCATTTTCTTTTGTCAGACACAGCCAGCGTACAGAGTTTTAAAAATTAACATGTCATAAATTTACAGGCAAAGCAAATGTCAATGAAATCAGTCATCGAATAAAAAAGAACATAATACAGTTCTGCTAAGCTGTCGTCTTTCTGTCTGTCTTAAAACACTACCCCTCCCCCAAATCTCTCCTGGAACTATTGAAAATATGTGATTGGCCGTAGAGAAAAAGATTGAAGGTTATGTCATGGGGGAAAAAAACTAGTAATTAAGAAAATAAAATATTTCCCGCGTTAAGTAAAAAAAAGGGAAAAATTCGCTATATCGTTTTTATTGCACTTTTCATGCTCGAATTCTTTTCGTTATAAATATTTCGTTATATCGTTTCGAATTCAGTATTCTTTAACATGCAGACCAACTAAATGGTAATGAACATTTCGTTATAAAGTGCTTCAACTGTATATATATATATATATATATATCCAGCAAAATCTCCATGACGGACACTCCCAAATAGCAGACATCTTTATTTAGCGAACACTCTTTTCAATCCACAAGATTATTTGTATATTTCCCCCTCTGAAAAGCAGACACCGCCGAATAGTGGACAATTTCTGCGGTCCTGAGGTGTCCGCTATTGAGAGGTTTTGCTATATATATATATATATATATATATTTGTGTGTGATTAATAAGCCCCCCCCCCAAAAAAAAAAAAATTATTGTCACGCTACGCCTATGGTTTCCGTACTGTTTATTCTAGGAGCAGTAACAGAGCCATCTGTGTCATTAGCGATTAAAATGGTGCAGTGTCGGAAAATCATTATTTAAAGTTAAAAACTTGTTTGAAAGTTGTAGAAATTTAAAATGGGTTTATTATTGGCTAGTTATCAAACGCATGACTCCCTAATGTCACTTAAATGATAATGTGCGAAAAAAAATAATAATCATTATAAACTATTCTAATGTCGTCTGCTACGCGCCACATGTGGCCGAGATTCTAATGATTGGGACTTAAATTTCCAATGATTGAGTTTCTAATGGTTGGGATCTTGTTTAAGGTTCCAAGAAGAGCCAAGGGTAACCAAAACGCTCAAGGGAGGTTTCATCCATCGAATGCCAGTCGAAAATAAGAACTGAAGACAATATAGACTTTTAATAAAGAAAACTGCAGCCCCTGGTGGAGATAATTTGAACTAAAATGATGATGGGACGAACGAAGAAATAAATCAAAACGAGAATGGTCCAAGTTGTGTGAGATCGGACCCATAGAATCTGAGATATTGAATAAAACAAAAATGTACACAGCGCCATCACATAGTGAATAGAGTAAAATACTCAAAAAATATTTAAAATGATCCAATTTTCACTAAAATTATATAGAAGTTAAAGAAACTTAAAAGAAGCGCTTAGCAATGATAAAAGAAAGACTGGGAGAAGGCATGGGGGGAAATGTGAAAAAATGCCTGTTTCTACTTTAAATTAATATTTCAGAGAACCAACTTTAATACTGGACATGCGTCAATAGCCCATGGGAGCTAAAAGTTAAAATATATTTCAAGGACCACTGGAAAGAGTTGAAAAGCGGAAGTTAAAAACACCATACCACGGAAACTAAAACCCAGGCATCAAAAGATCACAGAATAAGACTTAACCGAATAATTCAGAGTTAGACAATATCATGAATATCAATTTTGTGCACATAATTTTTTATGTACTGAGATTGAAGCAAAAAATAGCAATTTACTCACGAAAAAGGACACCTAAGGCTAAAATGGAAATGGAGATGGGAAGGGAGAACTGATTAGGTGACCCAAAAATGGGACAGGGGGAGGAGTGACACCAAAATACCCCAAAGGGCCAGAAAAAGCCCCACGGAGAGATACCCCTTTATGCTAAGGAAGAAATGCATACTAGATGGTGACATATAAAATAGAGTATTTTACTTCAATGAAAAGACAGTATACAGTGGAAAGCTGACGTTCTAGGGATGAGAGATAGACTCCTCCTTCAAGCCTCTTAAAGGTGACCCATAGTCAGCAGACCATCCTCAGACACCAGAAAGCATCTCCATGGAGAGGAAAGGTTCTATTATATAAAGTAATATTTAATTGTAAGCTGGAAATGGCAACAGTCTAAAGACTGTTGAGTCCTTTCTGGCCCTTTGGTGCATTTTGGCTTGCTTTCCTCCTCTCCCCTGGTTCCATTTTTGGGTACCCTAGTTAGTTCTTCTTCATCCCTTTCCAATCTCAGTTCCGTTTTTACCCTAGGTGTCCTCTTATTCTTGAGTTATTGCTCATTTCCGCTTTAGACAGTATCTCAATACCTATACTTATATGCACAAACTGAATATTCATGGTGTCGTCCAGCTTTTAAATATTCGGATAAGCCTTATTCTGGGTCCTTTGAGCTCCAGGCGCTTTATTTTCTGTGCTATGAGATTTTATAACTTTACTTTTTCCGTTTTAAGCAGTTTTCCGTATTTTTCAACTATTTGAAGGGAATATTTTTGGCTTTTTGTGGTATTTTGGCCTCCCTACCTCCTCCCCCGGTCCCATTTTTAGTTCGCCTAGTTCGCTCTCCTTCCTATCCCCATTTCCGTTTTTAACCTTGGTAGCTTCTTACATGAGTTATTTCTATTTTTCGCTTTAGACAGTATTTCAGTCTCACAGATCCCACTTTTGGGGCCCCTAGTTAGCTGTCCTCCCCCCCCCCCCTTAACATCCCAATTTTTGTTTTTAACCTAGGTAGCTTCTTTCTTGAGTTATTGCTATTTTCTGCTTTAGACAGTATTTCAGTAGTCAGCACCTATAACACTCATATGCACATACTGGATATCGATTCCCTAATATCGCCTAACTATGAACTATTCGGTTAAGCCTTATTCTGGGGTCTTTTGGGGCCTAGGCTTTAGTTTCCATGCTATGGTCTATGGTGTTTTTAACTTCAGCTTTAGCGTCTCCGTTTTAGTCAGTTTTTCGGCCTTTTGTACCTTTTCCAGTAACCCCGGATATATATTTTTAGCTTTTTGTGCTCATAGGCCAGTGACACGTGTTCAGTATTAAGATTGCATACCTCATAATTTATATAATGTACAAACAGGTATTTTTTCACATTTTCTATCCACCCCAATCCCCTCCCCTCCTTCTTCTATCACTGCTAGGCATCTTTTAACCTACTTTGCTCTCTTGCTACTATTTATCGATCTCAATCAATAGTACATCTTTATTTTTTTTCAAATCTATCTGTATCAATTTATCGCATCTATCGTTCTTTTTCAGTATATCAAAGAAATATCAATAGTCGATATTTATTAATTTATCTATGAGATGCGATGCATCTAAATACATAATTTAAGAAAATAAAGATGTACTATTGATTGAGACAATAGCAAGAGAGCAAAGAAAGTTAAAAGAAACCTAGCAGTGGTAAAAGAAAGTGGAGGAGGGCATGAATGTTATGTGATGGGAGGGGGAGAAAATGTGAAAAAATACCTGTGTCTACATTAAATAAATATCTGAGATATTCAAGCTTAATAGTGGACATGCGCACTGGTTCATGGGGAAAAAACAAAAAATATATTTCAGGGACTACTGTAAAAGGTTGAAAAGGCCGAAAGACTACCTAAAACGGAAAATCTGAAGTTAAAAACATCATAGCACAGAAACTAAAGGGCCTAGGCCCCAAAGTATCTAGATTAAACCTTAACCGAATAGTTCAGAGTTATAGAATAGCATGGATATCCAGTTTGTGCGAATAAGTGTTATAAATACTGAGATACTGTCTAAAGCAAAAAATAGCAATAACTGAAGAAAGAGGCCACCTAGGCTAAAAACGGAATGTGAAGAGAGGAAAGAGGGGGGGACTCAAAAATGGGACCCGGGAAGACTGAGATACCATTTAATGTGGAAAATAGTAATAATTAAAAAAAAAAAGGCCACCTAGGTTAAAAACAGAAATGGGGATGGGAAAGAGCTAACTAGGGGACCCAAAACCGGGAGACTGGGATACCATCTAAAGCGGAAAATAGCAATAACTCCAGAAGGAGGCTACTTAGGTTAAAAACAGAAATGGGGATGGGAAGGGAGGAAGGACTACTAGGGGTCCAGAAAGTGGGACCCTGGAAGATGGATGTACTGCCTAAAGCAGAAAATAGCTTTAACTCAAGAAAGAGGCCCCCTAGGTTAAAAACGAAAATGAGGATGGAAGGGAGCAATGAGAGCTAACTAAGAGACCCAAATATGGGATCTTGGGAGGCTGACATACTATCTGAAGTGGAAAATAGCAGTAACTCAAGAAAGAGGCCAACTAGGTTAAAACAGAAATGGGGGTGTGAAGAGAGGAAAGAGAGGGGGACTCAAAAATGGGACCCGGGGAGACTGACATACTGTCTGAAGCAGAAAATAGCAGTAACTCAAGAAAGAGGCCAACTAGGTTAAAACGGATATGGGGATGGGAAAGTGGGAAGACAAAAATGGGACCCTGGAAGACTGATGTACTGCCTAAAGGAGAAAATAACAGTAACTTGTAACACCTATGTTAAAACGTAATTACGGATGCGAAAAGATAAAGGAGAGCTAACTAGGGGACCAAAAACGGGACCAGGAGAGACTGACATACTGTCTAAACTGGAAAATAGCCATAACTCCTGAAAAAGGCCACCTAGGTTAACCCTTAACTGCTGTTATCAGTCTCACAGACCACTGCATTTTTCACTTTTCAGAGTTTAACTTGTACCTTTCAGTTTAACTACAGATACTAGTGAAACTTTGCTTCGTTTGGCTCCCTAGTACTATCGCTAGAAACTTCTGAAGGGGTGAATTTTGATTAGAAACAGATTGTACATAAAGTTTAGTACCGAAATAGTATCTAATGCGTTAATCGAGCCTTTTATATTAATCTTTCGATCTATCGGTCTCAGAGATCGATTCACAGTAGTTATGCAACAATTTTTGTCACAGTAGTTAAGGGTTAAAAACGGGAATGCGGGTGGGAAAAGAGGAAGATGGGGGTAAATTTAAGGGACCCAAAAATGGCGCCGGGGGAAACTGAGAAACTGTGTAAAGCGGAAAATAGCAATAACTCAAGAAAGAAACCACCTACGCTGAAAACGGAAATGGGTATGGGTAGGGAGGAAAGCGGGGAGAGAAGCCAAAATCCCCCAAAGTGCTAGAAAGAATCTCCCAAAAGGGCCAGAAAGGGTTCAATAACCGTGGTCTGTTGCTATTTCCGTGCAGGACTCTAATTCAGATGAACAAATTCTTTGTAAAATATCCCCTTCTGCAATCGTCATTTAAAGTTAAAAGAGAGGTAGAGAAAAAGACAGAAACGGTAACATAGTAGTAGTTTGCTGCTATTGTTCCTTATTCTCTCTTTTATTTACTTAGAATTAATGGAGGGCTAATAAACGAAGCTTTCAAACAGTTATATTCTAAAATTTGTTGTTTTGCTGTTTATGCAATATGCATTTCCTTTAGTTTATTTTGAAATCATTTGAACACAATGAATTTTTTATTCCTCTTATCCATTTTAAGTTTTGAAAGATATATTAATCCCTAATACCCTTCCAGCATCTAATTTTTTTTAAAATTCGGACAGTAAATTCTAGCTAAAACACAGTTAGCCTTTTCTTCTCCCTACTCCTTTTTTAACCTATCTCTTAACACTTAAGACAAACAGTTTTTATTTTGAATATTATTTTTGTCTCGAGATTCATTCTCCTCCCCTCATCGGCAAAGTGGCTCCTTCTGAACGTTGGTCTTATTTTTTTTTTTTTTCAATTATACTCATCCCCCTCCCATTCTTTGTCTATATTTTATAACTGAAATAAACCTTCAATGAACCCCACTTGGAGGGTATCTTAATATAATACCATATGGCCTTTGTTCTGAAATCAAGCTTTAGTTTTTCACAAAGGGCCATAGTATTCGAAATTTAGGGGCGCTTGCCCCACTTTTCTGTTTTACCCCTCCCCCCTTAATTTTTATTGCACATTCATGATTTTTCATTTTATGCATCTTGGGCCTCAGTCTTTCCAGTCTTCTAATGTCTAAATTTTTGTTTAATTCGGACAGTATATTCTAGCAGCTAATATATAATTAGCCCTCTCTCTCTGTTTGCCCCCGCACCCTCTCTCCTCTTAGCGCCAGAGACGAATCGTTCTTATTTTGAATATAATTTACTTCTTGCCCTATACTTTTCCCTCTCTTGGGAACTCGACTCTTTCTGGCGAAGGATGTCGTCCTATTTCTTCATACTCTCTGCCCTATTCCATATATATATATTTTTTATAACTAAAATAAACCTTCAGTGGACGCATAAATGCTAAGACATAGCTATCATGGAAATCGTAAAATACACAGCATACCAGCTCCACCTATTAGGCGATATACATAAAAACCTAATCAACAGCAAATTATGTCGGTGTCTAACAGAACATCAAATTTGATGATATTCTGTGCATTAGTTCTTGAGAAAGAGCACTCTCAAAATTTGTGTTACGGAAAGAAATTTTCCAAAAATAATTAAATCTTGTTCAGAACATTCCAAAACGTGTAAATTTGTCAAAAAATGGAAGTTAGAAATTTTTGGATAAAAAATGATAATGATATCAAAAGACAAAATCTCCCTTCCACCTAGAGATATTATACGATATAAAGTGCCAGGCCCATCCTCCCCCCCTAAAGTGATAATGTTACATATGCACAGCCCCTAACATAATTTCTGTTTTGTTGTTATTTGTCTTATAAAAATTAGAGATTCAGAATAGTACAAGCACATATCACACAGGTGATTATTTTTCCTTCTCTCGGCTATATTCTAAAATCAAAACAAACAACATAAAAAACACCCCAACTCTGTATTTGCACAAATGAATCACACAAGAAAAATAAGAAAGAAAAAAAATCTTTTTCCTACTTTAAAGCTGCATTCAGTCCCCTCCTGAGCAATTCAGTCTAAGATAACCATATATCATTCAACTTCCCATTACGTAGACGATCTTGCGCTTGATACGATCGGATAAGAATAGCAATTTATCAATTTATTGACTGGAAAGACATCGATAAAAAAATTTATACCATCGATAAAAATATTCATACTATCGTAGAAAAAAATTGATACTATCGATAAAAAAATTTATACTATCGATATAATCGATTTGACCATACTATCGATAAAATATATCGTTATCGCCCATCACTAACCAGACATAGTTCCTTTTTCGAGAGAAGCTAAAATGCTTTGGGCCCCTTGGCATAGTTATTTTTAAGCAGTTTGTGTGGAGGAACACAAAAATGATGTCTAGAAGATTAAATATTAAAAGAAGATTTGCCCTCACTTTGTATATAAATAAGTGTTTGAATGTGTTGCACTGGGCAGAATTTGTCTCGTTGTTTTCTGAAAAATTTTCCACCTCAGAAACTACAATAAGTGGTGAAAAAAACAACATGAAAAAAAAAAAAAAATAGTAGCTTTTCTTTACTTTTTGCCGTGATAAAATATTCAAGATGGAAAATAATAATAAAAATGATATCTTATTAAATATTTTTAGATATATCTGTAAATATGAGTTGTAAAAAATTTATATACGTTAGTAATTCAGTGGTAATAATAAATATGTGTGCTCCAGGTAAAAATTAACCTCTGGACAGTAATGAAGTGCACCAAAAACTCATGCCATGCAAAGATCCCTGGCACACTGTGCACAAAAGTGTGGTAGGCTAGTGCACATATTTTACTGTTTATCTCTTGAGATATTTGTTTTTGTCATTGAAGGACTAAACAATTTTCAAGAACAGTATGTGCTTTCTTATTTTTGCTTTATTGTTATTATTGCTATTATTATTATATTTACATTTTTATTCTGAAGAATTATATTTTTAGAATTTCCAAGACCAAATATATTTTTCAAACAGTTGCCTTTTTTAGTATATTCACCAAGAATTTAATTATTGTCATGAGTATCCCTAAAGTTATATTAGTGAGAAGTAAGGTATAGGTTCCACCCTTATCCTTACTTAATAACAAAATGAACCCGCTGACCGACACAACCCTAGCAATGATTCTAGTATGTACTAAACCCCAACAAAGAAACAAAAACAAACTTTTTACTCTTCCCTTCCAGACCAAAGTATAAGGATGATCTCAAAATTCCTGGTCATCCCAGTAACAATTCTTGTGCCTTGTGATGTAAACATAACCTCTGTCACTTTTTTTAAGTACTCGGGTACATCGAAAATAAAAGATCTAAAATGCACGCGAATAAATGTCAGCGGGTTATTGAAAATGACCGAAGACAAAATTGTTGCCTTTGTTAATGTCCCAGGTGATCAAATCCCCTTTTCTATGAAAAAACTTATCTCAAACTTTTATTCCATTTTTATCCAAAATGTTATTCCATTTTTACCAAATATACCACCATACTGAGGTTTGAGGTCGATGAAAAAATCAACGTATGTTATTAACAGCACTGTAAAAGTTAGAGATTCTTCAGTCTACAAATAATGACTTACTTGATATTTTTCCAAAAATGCCTCCATTTTCATATGTTTTACCCAGTTTACCAACCAATCAAGTCCATATTCCAATTTACTGAGTTGGTACCTTTAACCATTTTTTCCAACTGTCTTGTTCCAAATAATAACTATTGTTCGAAACTAGATAATTGACTAAAGCAAGAACAATTGGTTGCCATTTTTAACCAACTGCTTAAGGTAGACTATCATTTCCCTACAAGGATGCCTATCATCATCTACTTTTTTTTTAAAAATTTTTTGACTAGAATTTTCTATTTTTATAAAGTTTTTGAAGTTCAATTTATTTATTTTTAATCCAAAGTATAATCCCTTAATGCGTCTTATAAGAAAATATATGTCTCAAAGTAGGTTGTATGGAGTAGCAACATAGGTTTACATGGTGGGAACATGAAATTCAGCATAAGAAATCTACTAAAAAATGGTTAAACATGGATTTTAGAGATTCTAAAAATTCACCCCCTAAGGGGTTAAATAGGAGATGAATTGTTTTAGGTCATTTTGCCCTATCTTAGCTGCAGTTTTAGATAAGAGCATCAAATTCAGGATAAAAACTTTACTAAAAAAACAGTTAAACACGTATTTGAGCAATTTTAGAATTCCCCCCCCCTAAGGGGTTAAATAAGGAAGGGGGGGGGGGGATCGAACATTTTGTGTCATTTCGCCATCTCAGTAGCAGTTTTAGGTATGAGCATGAAATTCGGAATAACAAATCTACTAAAAAAATAGTTAAGCAGGTATTTCAGCGATTTTAGAAATTCACCCACTAAGTGGGCTGAACATTGGAAAATGACCCGATTATGGAAGATTAGATGAATAAGACAACTATTGCTGATTTTTGATTAGATATTTTGCATAAGACATTTTTAAAAGGAAAAAAAAAATCATTTATGAAGGTGGGGGGGGAGGGGGATTTAATATGATTGCGTTCAAATAACATAAGTTTTTTTCTGATTGTCATTCTGACGGTTTATGGACGCAACTGCGTTATTGGGATTGGTGTATTTTCAGGATATTACATTTTTATTTATGTTACCCGGAAGGCCAAGGTTAACTCAGGCGAAACCGGGTGGTTCTGTCATATTAACATAAATTTATTAGTTTCAATATGTACATAAACAGAAAAAAAATTATTTATCACATTTTTATAAACTTTTATTTAAAGTTTAAAATTTGTAAGTACTGCAATTTTGTCTCACTCCTGGTTTTATAGGATTTAGAACAATTATTTTTTAATTACCTACCTATCCCTACCCTACATTATAGTCGACACATTATCCACCCACGCGAAGCCAGGACAGGTTGCTAGTTCTTATTATTTATATTATACTTCCCAAATAAGTATTGGGAATTTTTTTTCAATTAAATGAAATTAAAAGAGTCATAAAACAATCAAGCTGAAACTTTCAAATAGGGAGTACAAATTCAGATCTGTTCTAAAATCTTGTTATTACAGTTACAGAAAATTTGCTAATGAATAACAAAACAAAATTGGTATTATTAAAACTTTTTTTACTGAAACTTTCAAACAGGGAACAAAAATTCAAATCTGTCCTGAAATCTTCTTATTACAGTTATAGCAAATTTGCTAATGAATAACAAAACAAAACTGGCATTATTAAAACTTTCTTTACTGAAACTTTCAAATAGGGAACAAAAATTCAGATCTGTCCAAAATTTTGTTATTATAGTTATGACAAATCTGTTAATGATTAAAAAAACTGGCATCATTATAACTTTCTAAAAATATGCTTTTGCAAGGAGTTTTTATGAAACCTTATTTTTTATGCAAATCACAATTTATACATTTTAATTTTAAACATATTTATGCCATTTTAAAACTGAAATGATTGGCAAGATTCAAGTTATTAAAAAAAGTTATTATAAATAAAAGTAACACAAACAACTGGTGCATTATTCCTTTATTATAAATATATATTTCATTTATAAAAATTCAACATAAAAATAAATTAAACACCAAAAATTGTATTTTTATACAAAAAATCAACAATAAAAGAGAAGAATGAAATATAGTAGACTCCCTCAAATCCATGACCCTAAAATCCGCATATCGGTGCAGATGTAAACAGTGAAACTTACAGTTAAGTTGAAGAAACAAAATTCAACATGGCTCTGAATTTGGTGGCAATGACTTTTTTTTTTTTACTATTTCTTTTTAATCATGTTCTTTTGGCTATTAGC
Source organism: Maratus michaelseni (assembly GCA_963931845.1). NCBI lineage: Eukaryota > Metazoa > Arthropoda > Arachnida > Araneae > Salticidae > Maratus > Maratus michaelseni. The sequence goes on along the minus strand of OZ007587.1, from coordinate 169,541,245 downwards.
TTTTGGCAGCTGGTTAACTACTAAATAACATTTCATTACTTATAATTTTGATGTAAATTAACATATCAAACAAAAATTCACCTTATTGTATCCTGCACAATATCCGCAAATATAAACTGTGATTGAATTGTTTATTTTTATTTTTTCATTATTATGTACGCATTTTAATATGTAATTATGGTTAATATAATTGAACTCAAGCTTTTTCGTGAAGAAAATGTGAATTTTCTGACGAAAAAATTTAAGATGGCACTGATATCAGTGGCGATCACAATCTTTTTTTCCAAGGCAATTTTTAACTAATCAAGCTTTTTTGTTTATTAAATCTGTATAAATATGAAATAAAATTTCATTATTTTATGATTATGATGCAAATTATTTTCGTATGTAAGATAAAAATATGGCACAACAGTAGCTTCTTTGCAATACCTGCAACTGCAACTATTGCAGCCATATTGTTTGTGTTTATTTTTTTACGTCGGTATTTAATTTCAGTTTTAATCTGTAATTATTTTTATTTTTTCATGATTTTGTACTTAATTCTGGCTAATGGGGCTGAATGAAATACGAAAAATTCATATTTCATTATTACTAAGCATAGTTAGTGCTGCATCATTAATTATTATTTACTTCACTCTTATTTTTAATATTTTATTTTATTTTTTTTTAAATTTGTATTATTTTACATAATTATTCTAATAATTTACATCAATTATTTTTACGTTTTACATAATTATTTTAATATTTTGCTTATTTTAAGGATTCATTATAATTTCCAATGCTTTACTACAGTCAAATTACTGTTTTAAAAATGTAAACAAAACTGTGACCAGAAATTCACAAAATTCTAAAATCCACACAACTTCTAGTCCCAAGCTGTGCGAATTTGAGGGAGTCTACTGTATGTAATTACATGGCTGAATACATCATGTTTTATCTCTTAAAAATTAAGGACTTTAATTTTCTTGTATAAAAGTTTTGTGATGCAAAAAAAAAGTTATTAAATTCCTTCTACCAAGCATCTTGAATTAAAAGTGCTTTCAAGCATATAATACTTATAGCAGCACGGTTTCACATTTGATTATACATTAGTCTTCATATCAAGGAATTAGATGCTGTCATCATCACTCAATTCCAATACCTGTAAAGCAAGTTACATAATAATTAAGTTCATTTTCATTATACTATTTTCACCATTGTATAGTTGAATAAAAATGTAAAATTAAGTAATATATATATACATACAAGGTTTTAAATGTTTTTAAAAAAAATCTGTACTGGTTATGTGGAATGATATAATTCTTACAAATATGAACAGGTGGAGGTAAACTATTCTATTCTATTACTTTCCCTACTAGTAATTCTTACCTGCATCTTTTAGATTATATTCATATTCACATAGTAAATAAAATCAATGACAAAAATTTCAGCATCTATAAATTAGCTAGGCAATGTCTTATTCAAGTTTGTTAATAACAGCTTATAAAATTAGCAGTAATGAAGTTAATAAATCTACTCCTGCACAGAAACAGAAAACAAGAGAGAAAGGGATGAGCCATAAAATTTATGAATTATTCTGACAACATTTAAAGAATTTACCTTTTCAAAAGTACACTTATAAGAATTTCTGAAATAAATAATACTAAAAACAAAAGTAGATCTGGGTTAGAAGCTTGGTATAAAATATACAAGTATGCCTATCTAATAATTCAATCTTGCAAAGCAAATAAATATTCTAAAAAAACTTTAAGTTCCAATTCCTAATTACATTTGGCCGTAGCCAATGGGGGGATCACCAGGGTTTGATCCCCCTCTGAAATATCTGTTAGTATGACTATAAAAAAAGCCATTAGCTATCAATCAAGGTGGCCATAGTCCAAATTTAAAATTATTTGCTGGCATATCTTTACTGTTTACTTCCGTTAGTATGTAGAAAAATGCAATTTCAAAGAAATCTTTAAAATTAATTCTAAATTTTTGGAATTGGATCTGTAAAAGCTGAATGTCAAAATAAAATAGCTACAACAGTCATTTCAAGTTGTCAGTCTGACGATCTGACAACTTGGTACAGATCGTCAAACTTGTTTAGCTCAAATTCTTGAAGAATGCAATGAAAGTATAAAATATCTTCAAACTTAGCTGTTCCAACATATTCTATACTAGGAAAGCATTTTCGGCAATAAAACATTTGAAAACATATCAAATATTAATTTGGCTGACACTAAAGTCCATACGTCGCTGAAGAAGCATTTAAATGAGATTATAATTTTATTTGCAATGAAAAAGGCTTAAAATTTCTTTGTAATTATAATAAATTGGATTATTTGATTTAACAATAAACCTTAATAAAATCTCTTAACACCTCTTCTATTCAATTAGTAAAAAATGAATCTAAAATAAGATAAGAATAAATTTCTGGGCCTCATATCCCCTTCCGAAATATTTTTCTGGCTACGGCCTTGCATTTTAATATGTAATAAAAGGGAAAAATAGTTTATTATGTTTAAAATATAAATTATAATAAATTATTTCTTTCATTTGCTGTGAAGAAACATATTCTTGCAGATAAATTTAGTAATTTTGTAGACAGAGTTTATACATAATTTAAATTTTACACACACATATATATATATATTAAATATTCGTAATTTAAGTGTGCCACTGAAGAATAAATAAGTTTGCATTCAAGTGTGCTGCAGAAACATAACTATACAGGCTCTTTCCATGTCAAATCAACACAGCTAAAATCCTGACCTCCTCAGAATTTTATGATATTCAACTCAAATGTTAGTTTCATACAGAAATGAATAAATACCCAGTGATAAATTTCAATCTCGCTTGGTTTCTGAGATAATTAGCTTCAAAGATGGATTAAAAACACAAATTTTTGCATTGCATGCCACACAAAAAGTGCCATATTTTGTGCCGTAATTGTCACAGAGACTTATATTTGATGTCGCTGGAAAGTGTTTGAATTGGGCTTTCATATGATATATCACATGCATTTATTTATTTATTTTTTATTTGAAGGTCAAACATTTTGACCTTTTATATTTCAAATATATGTTATTCTTATACTTATTTTCTATAATATCTGAACATATCACTTTGGGACAACCATGGAATGCTGAGTTATAAATTAAAATTCAAACTGCTTGTTCTAATTTGATGACCAACTCTTACCTACACACCATATCTTTATTTTATTTATTTTTTACTGACAATTTTTTTATTGCAAAGTTCACAAACATATATTTTTTTTCTCTTGGGGAGGAGGTTGAAATGAGTCATATTTGCTGTATTTTAAGTAGAAATAATAATTTTATACATAAAGCAAAAAAGTACTGACATTGTGAACTATTTCTTAATACATTTTTCCTCTTACGTTACGAATTCAGACTCCTCTCCCCTGCTAAAGAAAATAAATTTTGTAAACTCTAAAATCGAAATACTGTGGAATTCCACAATATATTAAAGTATTTTTATGATTTCCCTGCATAGTCTTAATATGAGCATTCAAACATTGAAGTAATTCTGCAAGAAATGCAAATTTATAATGTTATAAATTCAATATTATCATTCTGTGTCAAATCAATGCAAAATGTGTAACATTTCACCTTGATTTCTTCACATTTCAATAACATTTGGTCTACTTAATACATAATAATATCATAAATTAAAAATAATAGAAATGTACTCACTAAAAGTCATTTTAAAATGATAGTGGAAGTAAAGTAATATATTGTCACATTAAAAAAGGTATTTAGTTTATCAAGCTACTATACATTTAAAAAAGTTAAACAATCTTATGGTGGATACATTTTTATCCTTTTTGCAATCTGATAATTTGACAGAATGCCTTAATAGTTTGTTGGATTTCTTCATCAGGGATAGTATATGTTTGACCTGTTAGAATTACAGAGTTCACTTTAAGCAGAATGTCTGGTAATGGAATCCACAAAACTAGCTAAAATTATAATTTCATAATTTACCACATTGTAAAGCAATTGAGCAAGTTATCATCAGAAACTCTAGTTAAAGACTGAGTCACAAGCTCAGCAGCAAGAGTCAGCAAGAGTTTTGTTTTATTTTTTTTCCCAGCTTGCACTCAATAATGTACAGGTGAGTTAGCCACTTGAAACTTAGCATATCAGAACAGAACTAATAAGAAATATTGTATGTTAAAATAAGTTATTTATTTGATAGTTTATGTAGCATATCAACCATGTTAAATAACTCAGCTGAATATTATATTGCCTATAGAAGGAAATTAGCTATAAAATTTATAAAAAAGATTAAGATTACTTTTAAAAACTAATAAAAAGGTCTCTTTATATTATATTATAAAATGAATGGTTAACTATTGATTATTACCAAATATGTGACAGATTTGCAATAGAGTTTGAAAGCACCTTTTTATTTTGAAAAAAAAAAAAAAATCTTTTAAAGTTATTAGAATTTATTTAAAAATTTGAATTTAAAATTTAAGAAAATATTTTTAATATAATACTTATTATGTTACATATAATTTAAAAATTCATGACACAAGTTTTAAAATGTGATTAAAATAGGCTCACAGCTCAACCGGATTACTTGCTACAATAAGATTAAAAAAAAAAATAAATATATAAACCATCTCTTGATGAATTTTTTAACCAAATTTAGAAATTTCAACTGTCTTAAAGTTTATATCTTGTAATCCTAGGCATCTATTTTTTTAATTTTTAATTATATTATGATACTATTAAGTATCCCAAATTTTATTGAAACATTAAGAGGACAGGTTGTCTGTGTTGATTAGATGTGGAGAAATCACTCAGTAGTTTATTTACTAACATGCATAGACTTACTAACTCCATAGCTATGAAACTTCCCTCAGCATCCATCCCTCCTTCCCCCCTCCCCATTTAAAAAAAATTGTTTTGTGAACTTTACAATAAAAAAAGATTTTTTTTCATTAATACTTAGGTCATAGACATAGTTGAACTTAGACATACTTGTAGTGTATGTAAGTTATACAGATTAGTATACAATATGTAGGTATATCACCAAAATTTGTGATTTTCGTAAGGAAATTAAGACAGTCGTTTGCATTTTAATTTATAACTCAGCATCTTATGGTTGTCCCAAAATGATATGTTCAGATATTATAGAAAATAAGTGTAAGAGTAACATATATACATATTTTTTAAATATTAATTAATCATTCATTTATACATAATTTTATGGAAATGTAAGGAAGTCTTTGTAAACTTAAGACAATTAAAATAATAATAATAATAAGAAGAAGAAAATAATATTTTCCATACATCTTCTAGATTTGTATTTTTCATTAGATCTGCTAAACCTGTCACATCTTCTAGGTAATTCGGATCATTAAACACTTTAAGGAGAAAATTAAAGCCATCTTCCCGATATTTCTCTATAACCTAAGAAAATTTCAAATTCTACATTATTATTCACATACAGTACTTATACAACACACAGTAACAAGAAGAAAAAAGTGGCATAAATATAAAATTTATCATGAATATGAAAGGTTTAAGGGTCGAACGATAATAGCCTTTTGAATTAAGTGTTGAGAAAAATAAAATCTAAATTTGAAATTTGCGCAGATAGTAAAAAAATGCTTTCTCTATCCAACTCATTTATTTCTAGAATGCCTACATTACCCTACAAATGAATACAATATTGAAAAGTACTTTTTATACATAAACAAATGACTTTGCTATCTACCTCCCGATTCCTTTCTCTTTACTTACTTTTCCAGTGATCTTTCCTTGCATTCATAATACAATCAATTAACAAAATCGACAATCAAGTATTACTAATTTCAATATTAAGCAGCTTTTAAGTTCAATACACAATAATTACATAAAATTAAGTTTATAATGTCAATTTCTTCATTATTTTTTTAAAAACCTTAATATAATTTAACAGTGACTAAATACTAAAAGTTAAATAGAAAGAAAAATAATGCATGATACACAGATTACAGTAAAACTCTTAATGACAATTCTTAATGCTCCTCTTTAATAACTTAAAAATTAGTATAAAACTAATATATATATATATCTTGAATCCTCATTCACCTTAAATTAAAATTTAAATGGGTTTAAATTTTGATGTAAAATTTATTTATTTAAAACCAAGTATTTTCGAATGCAATCACATTCGTCATCAGGGTTAGAATAAGAAAACACACATTCAGAGAAAACTGTTACATTACAACATGAAAATTGGTTGGTTGGTGGGTGAAAAATTACATGACTATCGGAGTAAGTTAATCCATATGTGACATTGATTTTTGTCTGTCACATATGTAGGTTGTAGATAATCAAAAATCTGATCTGTAAAACATAAAGGACTGCAAGATGTTGAATCAACGTAGACATCTTTCCATAATGAACAGGCTTTATTATAATGCAGTTGACACCAGGTTCTGCTACATAAATCGCCGGCCTGCAAATATTGCAATATTGTGGAGGAGGCTTAAGTTTAATGCATAATGATCAAAAGCAGCTGGTGAGAGAGTGGTAATTACACAATTTCTTTAGTGATTGCAGCGAAGGCATGGCAATAATCACATAACGCCAATTAGCCAAACAACGTACTGTTTTTGTGAGAACAATGTGAAAAGAGACAGGTGGTGATTTTCTGGTTAACAAAAAGCCTATGGGAGAGAGATGAAGGAAAATTATGACTTTAAGCACCACAGTGAAGATATGGAATTTTGGTAAACTAACGAAACCACATAGAACAGTTCTCGTGGGGGGTTACCCTAAAGAATTGAGGGACTGTGTTAAAAATAGAAGCGTGTATGTTAGATATTAAATGAAAAGGCATCTGGACAACTGAGAAAAAAAAATCTAATAAGTTAAAGAAATGAAACCTTAATGAACAAAAGTGTAGGCAGTAAGGAACCTGGGTAAATTTTGAATGCCTATCGAAAAAAGTGAGTTACAATGGGAATAAATTCTTTTTTTTTTTTTTTTTAAACAGAGCGTTTTTATGCGGTGAGGATAAGATTCTAAATGAATTAAAGAAAGCTTAATAAAAAGGAAATACAGGGCGTAGCTAGAGTTTATGAATTGAAAAAATAAAATAATTTTAAAGAAAGAAAATTTACAAAAGTAAGGAGGGGTAGGGAAATGAATTTTTATGGAAGTGAAATATGTGAAGTTAAATTCTCTTCAAACCATATCTTTGGAATATCATAGGACAAGGCATCGTTACAAGCACTATTACTCCTGAACAAAGTTTCTAAAGACTCTCTAATAGAGAGATTGTGAAGTCCAAACATTTTCTTAATAATCCTGGCTTTCTCACCTGTTTTAAGATAACCCTAAAAAGTGACGCTAATATACATTTCGAGAAAGCCAGAATTATTAAAAAAATGTTTGGATTTCACAATCTCTCTATTAGAGAGTCTTTAGAAATTTTGTCCAGGAGTGATAGTGTTTGTAATGATGCCGTGTCTTACGATATTCCAAAAATATGGATCAACTTACTCTGATAGTCATGTAGTTTTTCACCCACCAACCAACCAATTTTCATGTTGTAATGTAACAGTTTTCTCTGATTGTGTGTTTTCTTGTTCTAACCCTGATGATGAATGTGATTGCATTCGAAAGTACTTTGTTTTAAATAAATACATTTTACATCAAAATTAAATGCCTTTAAGCAATGTATTTTGTATTGCTATGAATTTTAATTAAAAATTAGTGTTTATACTGAGTGCTTTAAGATTATTACATGTTGGTTACATATTAAAATTTAATATAAATTAAAATATATTATCCTTTAAATAAATTTCAAAACAAGTATGTATTTCAGTTTTAATTTTCCTACGTGGTTCCAAAACTATTAACAATCAATAACACTCTGTAATGCAAGTAAAATTTTAAAATAACATAAATTTGATAAAATACAGCAACAACAAAAAGCAGTAAAAATATAAATGCCTATAGATGAATAGCTGCAAAAAAGAATTTAAATTTTTTATCAACAAAAATTATTATTGGCAAAAAGATAAACCAATTCAAAATATCTAAAATCTGTAAGCTGTATTGAACACAAAATGGGGAAATTTCACGTTTTTCAATTTAACTTGCATCTGATAGAGTATAAAAATACGAACATTTTGATACCATTTTTACATATATTTGAAACTTGTATAATTCATTAAATTAACTTTTAAAATGCAGTTTTTGTCGTCGCGGAAAAAAACCGCGTCACGTGATAAAAGCTGTTCTGACGTCACTAGCCATGTAAACAAACCCTCGCTGTATTTCTCCCTGTTATTTTCTATGGGGGATGGCTTGCTTTACGCTTTTTTCTTTTCTTAAAAATGATTAGTATAACAAATTAAAAGTATTGTAAAAGTATTGTAATGAATAAATAATACTGTGAATTCCATGTGAGATTTTTATTCCATCGTGTTTTTAAGAAATTCATTTCCAGATCTCGATGTAGAAATAAAGTATCGGTAACAAGTTAATACTCGCACTACAATATTGTATTTTATAGAATAAGGTATACTTTTTTTTTTTTTGCACAATATTTCAATGCAAAGGTGCTACATATTTATCAGATCAAAAAATTTAATTTGTCTTTTTTTAAGTTCATTGTAATCTGAAAGCTTACATGTATTTTTTATTTGTTTTGTATTGTTTTCTTGAATAATAAATTTTTGCATTCATTGTTTCCGGAAAAAAAAATAACTGTTAACTTTTTCTGAAATGATTAATCTTCCTGAATATAGTATCCAACTTTTAGCATATATTAAATTGTGAGCGTTTGCGAATTTATTTTATTATGATGTTAACACGAAAGAAATGTTTTTGTAAACTTATAATCTGCTATTCTTCATTTGTATGTTTACAGGGATCAGTCCAGACTTTTCTCCCAGGGTCCTGTTTTTGTGAAATTGTGAACAGCTTTTTACATTTGTGAAAAATCTAGACATAATATTGGGAATTTGAAATTAGCGTTATATTCAGGTTCTTGTTTATACATTTTTAAGAAGATATATGCATGTAAAATACAGATGTTTTCCTTATATATGTAAAGTGACAGTCAGATTTTACTTCTAAATGATTAAATTTGTGAAAGATTCAATTTGAAGAGAGAAAAGTTTTGTGATAAGCCCATTTTTAAGACAAAGAATTTTGTGAAGGGTCCTGTTTTAAGGTGAAAAGTTTTGTGAAGGGTCCTGTTTTGAAATGAAAATATTGTGAAGGGTCTTTTAAAGAACCCAATTTCTTCCTAAATAGATCCGTGATTTATTTATTGATTGAATCTAAATAAAATTTTAATAAATGTATTTTTTTTTTTTTTTTGGAATATATGAATGAGAATAATCACATATGAAACAGAAAGAAATATTTATGTATCATACATATAGTCATTCATTTTATTTATGCATATTAAGAAGTGTCTTCAAGTAATCGATAGTTCATATTTGAAATGTATATATTCATTATTCAGTAATAATAATGCAATTTTTTGGAAACCTCTAATTTTGATATCCATCCTTAATGTATAATTTTATCAATGAAAAAAAAAATGCAATCACTTATGAAAACAAATTTTAACTGAAATCATACATTCTGAGCGAAGCATGTTCAGAATTTTTAATAAGTATTTTTACAATAGTAGCATAGCCAGAAAAAAAAGGGGGGGGGGGGTAGGAAAATGTTTGCTCTATATTAATATACAGAAATTTAAATACATTGGAGAATTCATAGTTTAGGGAGTTAGAACCTCCCTTAAAATTCTCCTAAACACCCTTGACTATAGAACTGTTTTGAAAAAGAATATTGTTCAATGTTATGTTTATGTTGTGTGATATTATTAAATATTAAGCAATAATATAGTGAAGGTTTGATAATCTTTAAATAACTAATAAATTTCTAAAATTTGCAGGACTTAATAAATATAAATCGTTAAACAAACAGGCAAACAAATTCTTAAGCAAAGAATGAATCTTCAAAATATGTACCAATAAAAAATATATGTAATTAAAAATGAGGACTTTCTAATAACTTGCCTCTGTTACATCAAACAGCACAAGAAATTTAAGCGGAGTATGCCAAAAATGACAAGAATAAGGTCTCAGAATCTTTAACAGAAGATTTTGTAATGAATTTGCTGACCATAAATGATAAAGCACTAACTACTGCACATGTAACAGATGCTGAAATATTCCCTAGTGTTTCAGCTACTGACTATAAAACAAAACTAGTCGGATGTGCCAATCCCAAAACTTTCTTCTATCTCACACTGGCTTCGCATACACTAAAAAGAATCAGCACCAATTTATATCAAGATTTAACTGAATCTAAAGTTTTATTAAGTTCCATGCATTAGTTCTTGAGATATGACTTCCTAAAATCATGTAAATTCTGGAAAATGCAGAATAGTAACGCCCCCTGTTAGGAGATTTACTCCAAAACCTAATCAACAACAACTTATGTCAACGTCTAACTTAATGTGAAGTTTGATGAAAATCCATGCATTAGTTATTGAGATATAGTTATCGTGATAATAATTAAACACGTACCATAGCAGCGCCACCTATTGAGCTATTTACACAAAAACGTAAGCAGCATCTATTTATGTCAAGGTCTAACAGAATCTGAAGTTTGATGAAATTCCGTGCATTAGTTCTTGAGATATAGCTATCGTAAAAGTAATGAAAAAAGTAGTATAGCAGTGCCACCTATCGGGATATCTACACCAAAACGTAATCAGCGTCCATTATGTCAAGGTCTAACTGAATGTGAAGTTTGATGAAAATAAGTGCATTAGTTCTTGAGATAGAGCTATTGCGGAAATCTCAACAAATGCAGCATAGCAGCGCCACCTGTTGGGCGATTTTCACCAAATACTAATCAGCACCAAATTATATCAGATACTAACTGAATATAAAGTTTTATTAAATTTCGTGCATTAGTTCTTGAGATAGAGCGCCCTCAAAATTTTTGTCACATACAGACAGAAAGAGTCGCAGACTCACAGACAGACATTTTCTAAGAACAGTCAAATCGTGTTCAGGTCCTTCTAAAACGTATAAATCCGTCGAAAACCGGAAGTTGGAAATTTTCATGAATCCAATACTTTCTTCTTGTAAGATAGAAGAAAGTAAAAATAGTTTTTTTTTTAAAAATATATATATAAAGCAAAAATTGGTGGCAAAAAAAAAAAAAAAAAAAAAAAAAAAAAAAACTCGAACTTTTGACGGGTGAAAAATATGAATAAGTAAACATATAAATGCTTTAGGATAGAAAAAGGAAGGCCGTGACAAAAAAACTTTAATTTCATGGAAACTTTTGAAAGATAGAGCAAAAAGGAATGTCAAAGAATGAATGCAATATTTTAAAGTTTACAGAGAATTTTTTTACTCAAAAAATATATACTAAGTACTAACTAAATAAAAGGCCTTTCTTATTTCTCAATATTTTATTTTATAACAAATATACTTTATCAGTATTGTAAAATAATTAAACTTTCATTTAAACTGAAATATGATGGAATAAGAAAATAATTCATTTCAAGAACAACAATCAAGAATCGTGTACTATTATTTTAGCTTTTAATCATTATTATTATTTAATAAATCAAAGTAAATCTAGAACAGAAATATATACCTTTTAGATTTAACTCCTCGTATTTCTGCACCCATGAAATCAGAATTTTTTCCTAAAAAGGCAAACATGGAAAGAGCATCTATTTTTGGGAGATTGTCCGATTGCCCTTTAACATATCCGGCCGAAATCGATATTTTCTAATCAAAATTTTAATGAAAATTAAAAAAAAAAAACGATATATTTTATATTAAGATAAGTTAGATCTTACTTTTTCACAAATTTGATGTTGATAACGTTAAATAAATTTTAAGAAACAGATGAAACAAGATTGCAAATAGGAAAAGCAATGGGAAAAAGTATACGCGCAAAGCGTGAACATTTCAGTTTAGCGGCAAATGACGTCACAACCAATCACGTCGCGTTTTTGTATCACGTGGTTTTGTTAATGTTTTTGCATTATTAAAAACAGTATTTCAAAGTTATTTTCTATTATTTTAACGATTCTGAGTGAATTTTTGAGGATTTCAAGATAAACTTTATCAGTTACACACAAAATAAAATGTATTCCTCCCGTGTGAAATTTCCCCATTTAGCTACTTTTTTAAGAGGGAGAAATATATCCCAATAGAAACTGCTGTTCATATCCAATAGAAAAAATAGAAATATAGAAAATGGATATTTTAAAAAATAAATATAAAGTAAAAAGGCATTAAATTTATATATTTTCACTTACCTAAAATAAATCAATAAATGAAAAATAAGTTACATAATGAGAAAAATCAAGTATTATAAATTTAGTTACAGAAAACATTTACTTTTTTAGAGCAAGCTGTACATCGGTCAAAAGTTCGGCAAGTCAAAACTGAATTTTGGAAACGATCCAGGTGACCTCTGATTTGATGAGGTACAATTCCAAGTTCTGTGGATAATTCAGGAGATGTATCATCAACACCCATCACACTTGCTGGAGCCATATTTCTATATATAAAAGAAATTTCTAATTTTAAGGAGCAACAACAACAGGAAAATCTTATGGGGAAAAAACTTATACTGAAATACCGTATTCTTAAGAACTACCAAGGCAATTCAATATTTTTTTTTCAATTGTTTTGGTAGTAGTTAAACTATAAGTTGATTGTACGTCAAGAAATAAAAAACAAGTGGTTAAGTGTGATTGAAGGTTGCACAAAGGGTTTTGTTTAATATTCTTTTCAAAACATTTTACCCTTTAATTAATAAAATTCAAATAAATTTCATTAAAAAAAAATTTAAATAAAAATTTACTGGTCTATTCTTTCATAATTATTCGAACCATAATACGAATGAGTATTATTCATAAATGGTATAGAGCGATTCTTGAAATAATATAGAAATAACAGATTTTGATGGCAATACTAGAAATATTCCAGTATTTTGTTCATTTAGGTCTAGTTCAAACTCTTTCTGTGAACGATTTAAAAATTGCATGCAAATATTTAATTTCCGACACATAGACCCTTTAATAAGTTCTATATGGATATTTTTGTAAATAAACTAATGAAAGTTAATTAATTCTTTTATTTATTTTTTTAGTTTAGATGAATCATAGTAATTTGTAAGTTTTTTTTCGGAAAGGGGGGGGGGGGGATTTACTTTAAAGTTTTTTTGTTTAACATAAAAAGTTTATGAATAAAAAAGTCATGTTCTTATTTTCTGGTACATTTTCTCTGCTTTTTTATAAAATGTTTTAAAGAATGACCTCTTACTTTAGTGTTTACTTTAGAGATTATTTACCCAAATTTCAAATAAATGATTGAGTTATTCCCTCTTATAACCGCAATTGCCTGGATAATTTTTAGATGTGTCTAGATATTCTTCTTTATATTCTAAAAAACATTTATTAAAAATGCTGAGAACAAAATTTATATACTTGAATACTAAAAAGCAAAATACGATTTTGACTTTAAAAAAAAAAAAATCCCTTTTTTAAAATCATTGGTTTGTTTACATTTTAAATTGCTAGTCGCATTTTTTAAATTATAAATATTAAATGCTTACAAAATCAATATTTCAAATGAAAATGTATAAAAATATATCTATTTAATTACTAATGTTGACAAATTATAATTACAATTTATTATAAGCTTTTGCAGTATAATCAACAATTCATTATGTTTGTTTCACTTTTGTGCTTGTAGACTGCAGCACTAAACAGTTAATTGTACATGTAAATTTTTTAGTATTCCGTTTATATGGATAAATTAATCATTAATGCTGATTTTTTAATATCTGTCTGGATTTGATTATATTTTCTCAAATCTTTGAGAAATTCAGAAAGTAGAATTAAATCAGTAATTGCCACGATTTTTATTTATTTATCTATTTATTTTCATTACATTTCAAAAATTCCAATAAATTTCAATGGCTAATCTTATATTTTGGCGCCATCTAGTGACGTTCTCAAACATGAAAGAATGTTCTTTTTCAATTCATGTATTTGTAAATTCTTTAGAATTAAAACTATTAAAATTAAGACATAAATGTATCTAAATTTGCTTAAAGTATGTTAAACATATCAATGCATTGATACACATTTAGAAATTAAGTGAGTTCAAGTATGATATTTACTCTTATTTATAGGAACATATTACTTATTGCATAATCAGATGTAAACAATGAAATTTTCAGTTAATATTTTGAAGATATTCTGTACTATTTTTTTCTCTTTTGGCTTTTTAATGTAATTGAATTTTTAGTTTTTTCTTTGCTTCTTTTTTAATAAAAAACAGACAGAAACTTTTGTTATTTTATTTATTCCCAAATTTTACTTTTTCACAGTTTTTAATTTTTATGCTATATGTATAATATCCAGTGAATTATGCGTATTTGGAAAAAAAAAAAAAAATATATATATATATATATATATATACAAATACATACATATATTTGCATTCATTTAATTGAATAAATATTTGTAGAATAAACAAGCAGCAACCCCCCCCCCCCCATCTCTTCCTTAGTTACAGATTAATAAAATACCTAAATTCTATTATTTTATAAAAGTGGTTACTCACTAAAACTTCTGTAAGAGCCAAAATCTGATAGAAAAGTGGGCTGAAAGGTCACATTTATATTTTACGCAGTTATATGTCTATTTATTGTAATGAACTACTATTATACATTAGTTTTTAATATGTAAATATAAATTTTAACAATTTTTATTATGGATGAGATCTATTTGCTAACACAGGAGGTTCCTAAATATGAGATGATATGCTTTAGATGAGACTTGCAATATTATATTCTAGTATATTGTAAATAACATCCTTCTATATATAAAAAAAAGTAATGGTTTGGAAATGGACCAATGAAAATCTGCGTAGATACCGTGAAACGTATCTGATTGGTCAGAGCTTTCTGACTTTTTTTAGGGGGAATTAACATGAAAGTAGAGAATTTAGATAGGATGGCCGCTATTAGGGGGGTTACCATGGGTCTGTCGCCAAGTTTGGCAGCCAAAATTAGCTGCCAACGTAGCGCTATTTCCAATATTTCGCCAAATTTCCATAGACTCCAATTGAAATCCAATAGCGATTACTCGCTTTAAAAAAATCAACAAATTGAGATATTGCAATGCAACAAAAATTAATATTGCTTATGAATAGAGCTTAATTGAACTATTATATTATTTTTAAGCACAAACACTAACTATTTACAATATTCGTAACACTATATATACAATTGATACTTGTTAGTTATCCTGTCGACCAAATTACTGTCACCAAATTCATATATATTAAATGAGCAAGTGATTTTCCCGATTATTCATATATATTAAACGAGCAAGGGATTTTCCTGATCATTAATATATTTTAAACGAGCAAGGGATTTTCCCGATTATGAATGATATTGTAAATGACTGGGAAGATTTTTACGAGACTTGCCCCCTATACTAAATCGAGCACGAGAAAAAGATCTAGCTAGGTTCCGAATACAAGAAAATTCGTTTTTACAGTGTAAAACAAGTTCAGCGCTGAAAATGTTTTTTTTTGTTATAAATGGAAAAATACTCAAACAATTTACACAAAGCGTGTTGCCCATACTAATTCGAGCACGAGAAATCCATCTAGCTAGGTTTCGAATTCGGGAAAGGTCATTTTGATATATTAAAACAAACTCAGCACTAAGAATGCTGCTATATATCGAAAACAGCTCTAACGATTTTCACAAAAATTGATGACTATACTAATTCGAGCACAAGAAATCGATCTAGCTAGGTCACTAATTCGAGAAAATTCGTTTTCTGTGTTTAAAACTCGACATGGTCATTACTCGAAAAGATGGTATCAATCGAAAAAATTCCGACTATTTTTATGAAATATAATTTATTTGATTATGAGAAAAATATCTAACCAAATCTTGATATCAGGAGATGGATGAAGCTGATTTTTATAATAAATTTAGGTTTCATTTAAATTACAACAACAATTACGAAGTGGAATCTCAAAATTGAATGTACAGAAAATAAGGGATCGCAAGGCGATCCAGAATGGAAACGCGAAACGATTACGTCTGGGGTTGGCTAGGGCGCGATTACGCGGGAGGTTGGTGAGCATAGCGAACAAGAGGGCCAAGCCTCCCTAGTATAATACAAATTAGTATAATACTGTACAATTTTCCAATTAATAATTTTATTAATTAGAAAAAAAATACAGAAATCTTAAGTTTATTTTTATTGTATCAGATTTTAAAAACAATTGTGAGGTCTTTAAAAATTACACTTTACAATATATATATATATATATATATATATATATAATTAAAATATATATTAGAATTTCAAAAAACATATCAAGTTCTTGTAACATTCTAATTAAATCTCCTAAGAGATAATTAGTAATAAAGTGTAGACAGAATACCACATAGTTAATAAATCAACAAGTGCAATCATAATTTTACCATAGCATTTGCTTCAATGGTAATTGGCCCAAAATACTGAAAATATGAAGAATATTTAAAAAGGGAGAGAGAGAGAAAAAAAATTATATAATAAACCATAAAATGTTAATACTTTGAAGTTGATATCAAGTGAATACAAATGGATTTTGAAATGAAATATGAACTAATTATAATGGAAAATTGGATAACAAGAGATTTAAATTAGAATTGGATATGAAAAAACACATGTAGATATAATCATCAGCCTGGATGTATCCACACGTGTTTTAAAAATAATACAGTATTTCATAAATATAATGGCATTTATGCTAAAATCAGTATATTCATCCAGGTATACTGTATTATTACCAGAAAACAATTGGAAATAGTAAAATTGGAAATAAAAAACTTGTAAAGAATAGATAAAATATCTTACTCACAATAATTATCCAAAATTCTGTGAACATCACAAGACATTTTATAGACTTTTTATAACTGATCATTAGTATCACTTAATATAAAGGTGATCGGCTAAACGCACATTCACCATGACCATATAAAGTGTAAACAATGTTCAACCAGCTTAATAATAGTCCTTATATATATATTTTAATTGTATTATTTGCTATATTTTATCGCACACTAAAACAAAATAAATTATTACATAATATGTTTATATTTATATAATGTAATAAATGTTATTTAAAAGAGTTGATATAATTGAATTTATCAAAAAAATAGGATAACCATATAGTTTTGCTTGATTTCGTATAAATCTAATATTTTTGTTTTTATTTATATCTGAGCATAGATATTTTATACGATGAAGGTAATTGATAATTATATTTTTATAAACTGATTTATGTAAACATGAAGCAAAATTGGTAAAAATATTTACTTTAAATGGAAAGTCAAATCTTTTATCATAAATATCAAATATTAATTTATAATTATCATTAATATTAATTTTTAAGTCAAGAAAATTTATATTATTATTAATCAAATCATTTTCGCTTAATGTAAGCTGATTAGGATAAAAATTGAGTGGTGATGTGCAATTTTTATCATTGAAATAAAAAATGATAATGTCATCAATATAGCGATAAAATACATAATCATTGTTCTGACCAATGTTTCTTTTATAATAATATAAGTAAAGGTCAGAGAGAATACTAGAAGCGGTCCCACCCTGCGGTATTCCCTGGCATTGTTTATAAATAATACTAGCTGGCTTCGCCCGCCAGCGGGCCCCTAATTTACATCGGTGCCTCGAATTGTAGAAAATCTCGAATCTTGTAAAACCTCAAACCGGACGAACCGCCGACCCGGGTCCCCGCTGCCTTCGGCACCGTATACCGGTCGTGCTACGCACGCACCGAGTAATCCCTTAATTAGCACATTGAACTGTACAAACCTCTAACCGAACGAACCTCCGGCCCTGATCCCCGCTGCCTTCGGCACCGTATAACAGTCGTGCTACGCACGCACCGGGTGATCCCTTAATTAGCACATTGAATTGTACAAACCTCTAACCGAACGAACCTCCGACCCTGGTCCCCGCTGCCTTCGGCATCGTATACCGGTCGTGCTGCGCACGCACTGGATAATCCCTTAAATTGCACATAGAATAGTATAAACCTCTAACTGAACGAACCTCCGGCTCGGGTCCCCGCTGCCTGCGGCACCATATAGCAGTCGTTCCGACCCTGGTCCCCGCTGCCTTCGGCACCGTATGACGGTCGTGCTACGCATGCACCGGATAATCCCTTAAATTGCACATGGAATAGTATAAACCTCTAACTGAACGAACCTGCGGCTCGGGTCCCCGCTGCCTGCGGCACCGTATAGCAGTCGTGCTGCGCACGCGCTGCAGTATACGTTAGTTCCACCTTCCGCCACCAGGTGGCGCAATCTGTTTATATGATCATAACTGAAATCGTTAAGACTTTCGATGTCTAGTCGAATGAGCCATACCCCGTTGTTTTCATGCCCGTAGAACCGAAGATAGGAAAGCGCCCCCTAGTGGTGAAAAAACGAAATAAAATCGGTAAGCTCTATCGATGTCAAGTCGAATTGATTTAGACTACCTGAGTTCTAGTTCAAAGACAGGGACCTGTAGAAAAACTTAAAACTTAAAAAAAAAAAAAAAATCGATAACGGGCGAAGCCCGCTTTTTCCTATCATAATATCTGGTTGCCACTCTAAAACAAAAACTGAAAATACTCGTAATGCAGTTTTTAGACGCGGCCTACTTCTTAAAATCGTAATATCTAGCCGGCACTGTAATGGAAATCTTTCTTTTGCTTTAATTATACAAATAACGATGATTAATTATACAATAAAATAATATATCGGCTCCTAATGAAGATATGAGAATAATTTTTAGATATTCTGAAAGCAGAATCCATTTTGAGTCGCCCTGTCAAAGTTTGAAATTAATGCGCCCCTTAGATTCGGAAATGCCCCCCCCCTCTGAAAAAACGCAGTTGACTATTTTATCTCTTTCAGAAATGACTTATCCACAGACGATTTGTCTCTGTTGAATGTTGAAATAAAAAAGAAGCTGTCTCTTCGGAATAGAAATAAATTCATTTGCCGTGTCATTAATGAGTTTTAATTGATATCTTCAAAAATTACTGGTCGATTTTTACGAATTTTTTATTGTTGAATTCGCGATTTTTTTATACACGTGTTAGCAAATTTTCGCGAATGTAGAGTCATTATTTCCACTTGTTTCAAAAAGGACTGGGGCGATTCGATCTCGGATCTGTCGACCTGCATTCTTTACGGCAACCTCTTTTTACGTCTGGGGTCGATGTTGGATGTCTGGTCAGTTTTTGGCCGAAATAAAGAAAAGTTACGGTCCGAATTTCAAAAAATTTGACGTTTTGCAACGACAAAAATCGGCCGCGTGTGTACCCCGATTTTTGGATCGATACCTCCGGTACATTTTTTTTTATTCGATGATGCGTTAAAAAGCGACGATTTGGATGTCTGCGATTATCAAAACGGAAGGCGAACTTTTCGCTGTTTTGACTTCTCTTCCAACTTCGGTTTCGGTCGGTAATTAAAACACTTTCGCTCATTAATAACTCCCCGGGTCCGGGTCGGAATCCCGACCCGATCGAAACTTGAGTGTCGCGCCTTTTTTGCGAATTTTTCGGTACGCGTCCGCCGTCGGTGCGTCGATTAGTCCAGGAGCCTTTGCGGGTACAAAGGCGGAGTGCACAGACAGACACACACACACACAGACGTTTACCGTCCTTAATATTAGTGATTGTCATATATGATGTAATTATTATGCAATGTAAAGTTTAATAAAGTTTTAAAAAAATTTATGGAAATATGATCTTTTAATTTTAATTGAGATTTAAATTCTTTAAATAATATACACATTGTTTTATGTAAGTCTTTTATATCAATGTTATTAAATAAATCATTAAAATCCAATGTTTTTATGAATTTTACCGGATTGATATTATGTATTTTATTAATAAGCTGAAAACTGTTTTTTAGGCAATGTTGGTTATTATGTTTTATTGTTATATCATATATCTGCTTTAAAATATTAAGAAGTAAATTGCTTGCATTATTATTATATGTGTTACACCCGATGGTAACTGTGCGAAATTTAATTGGATTTTTATGAAATTTTGGGATTATAACAAGATAAGGATAATTTAAATTATTACATTTGATTTTTAGTAATTTGTGATAATTTAATAATTTTCTATTATTAATTTCAATATTTAATTTAGCTTTATTAAAAATATTACTTGTGTTAATTGCATTGTGAATTAACACTTTATAGTACTCTTTACAAATAATAGCATAATTATTTGGAGATTTATCTACATAAGCAATTATAAATTTGTTTTGTAGTTCTGATATATGTTTATTTATATTTTTGAAAGCTGCATGTGTAATATGTTGATATTTTTTTATAATTTCATTTTTAAATTTATTTATTACAGAAAATCTTCATTGACTAAAATACTCGATAGGTTTATTGCAATCAATAGCAATTTTATATATAAATAAATCAATATCTTGAATAAACTGCAATATTATGGATTTGATTTTACACATGTATGGAAGGCGAAATTTTGTGCCATTATGCATTAAGTTTTGTAAAATAGGTTGTTCTACAATATTAAGATCACCAGTAATAATATATGACCATGTGTTGTATTTATGTACTTTTGAAATTTTGGGTCATTACAATAACAAGGGTAATTATTTGAAGAGACCATTTGTTTTGCAAAAGAATTGTAATTAAAAATTTTACGTCCAAGTGTGCGATTATATTTATATGTCTTGTGGATAGTAAAATTTTAATGGAAAATTATTAGTAGTGTTGTTTATGATATTGTGTAAATTGATATTATTAAATACATGATTGGAAAAATTTATGATTAGTTGTGTATTATTAGTTTTATATCTAGGTTTATTAGAAAGACTTGTATTTAATAGGTTTGCTCTATAATGAAGAATATCATAAAAGATATCACAAAAATGTGGAGAATATTGATTCTTTTTAAATACTTTGAAATATTGGTTCAAATATTTCTTTTTAATACTAAAAATATGTTTTCTTATAGCTAACCAACAATAATCATTACAAAATTGTGCCTCAAGATCATCAAGCTCTTGTTGTATAACAATATTATCAGTGTATTTTTTGTTATTACGTATACCTCTATCAGATCTTGAAGTTTTTTTTATGTTTGAAAAATTTAATACTGAATAAAGATTTTTATAATTTTAATATTGATTTAAATCTGAAAAAACAGGATGTGATTTTTTGTATACTAATTGATTTAATCCATACGGATAGGTAGTATTAAAATGTCTTATATATTTAGATTCTAGAAAAAGTCTTTCAGTAAAATTTTTTTGTATTTTAAGTATTTTAATAGTAATATTTTTAAAATCATGATTTTTGAAATGAGTATATTCAATATTATGAGTAGTTTGAAATTTAGATTTTTTAAATTTATCAATATGAGAACGATGTAAATTTAGTCGCTTATGTAATTTTTGACAAGACTGTCCAATATATTCCATATTACACGAATTGCATTTCAATGAATAGATTACATTGTATGCTTTGCAAAATTTTACCATATTAAGATTGTGATTATTTGAAATCTGGGACTTATCAGCTAAAGGACATGTAAGGGAACGCTTAGATTCACACTCTCGAAAACATAGAACAGGCTTGTTACAATAGAATAGGTTATCTGATAACGATCCAGGAAGATCCCTAATAATCTTCCTGTACCGAGCATTAGTCCTGGATCCACCAAGGCCTAAATTGCCAGTATCTAACATTTTACTCATAACTACCATATTGTTTGAAAACAATAAAAATTGCAAGAGATACATAGTAAAAATTATAATTATAACATTAAATAATAAATTTTTTTAAACATCTTTATTTTTATAAAGTACTCTTGAATAACCATAAAAGGAAAAAAAAATAAATAAATACAGTACAAAGTCCAAAATCCGGAATCCTCCGGATTTCGGATTTTTCCGAATTTTGGATCATTTGCAATTTGCCCCCCCCCCCCCTCGTTATTTATTTATGACGAACACATTTCAATACTGAAAAATATTATACTGAAGCAAATTAAATATTTTAAAAAATGAATATATTTTTTAAAAAGATAAAAAAAATAATAATAATCTACACCCCTCCCCCATTTATTTTACTGAAATAAGGTAATAATAAAGCCAATATTTCAATAGAGGAATATTATTATTTTTTTTTAATTATCACAATTTCAGAAAATTTTACTTACAAAACGTAATTTTTCTGTTAGGTAATTGAATATGTCCGTTTTTTTACGCTGCTTTATCAATTATAAATCATTTGCAGTTATTAAAAAACTAATCAACCCCCCCCACACACACACACAGATTTATTTACGTCAGGAAGGCATTTGCAATACTGTATAAAGATACACACTAATACGATATTCCAATAAAATAATATATTTTTTAAAAGGTTTAAAAAAAACGTTATTATTTGTTTTTATGCTCCCTATTGTTCCCATTTGATGTTCTCAAAGGGTGCTGCGCACTGCCCTCTTTGTTTTAAGTGCCGATGCGCCCTGCTGTTTTCAGACGTGAAAATTGTGTCCTGCCCCTTTTCCATGTTATCTTCTTTACATCGTCTATTTTTTTTTCCCTTTAAAAATATTTTTCCTTTATTTTTTTCGTGCAAAAATAGAAGAAAACAGAAGCTTTGACTCACATGTCATCATTCCTAATCCGCTTAACAAGCCTAGCCTAATAATAATAATAATAAAAAAATCTGTGCATGGTTTCTTTCTGCATAACGAAACATAGTATCTACTGAAAGCTAACGATCTCATTCTGATAACTCTTTTTTGTGTGGTGCTCCGATTTTGGAATAAATTATCATATTTTGATAAAATTTGGGAAAACAGCCTAATTTGCTATTATTGCAACTTGCTGTAAATTTGAACATAATTCGTCAACTAAGGACGGAGATATTTTTTATTTATTTATTTTTTATGGGAAAACGTTTTTTTCATTCTTTTCTTTTAATTACTTTTTTCTGTTTTCCTGCAGCTAAATACAACTATGAATGCGGCGCTTCCTATGGAATATTGGGAAGTCGCCAATAAAGATTATCAGACATCTATATCACAGCTTCAATTTATTGAATAAATTGATGCAATTTTCGGAGATTGGTGGGGAGGGAGGGCGTTAGTAAGGAATGATCAAATAAAAGCGTAAAGATATCAAATTGGAAAATATATGGAGACAAATATAACAGAAGCGGGAAAAACGATTCAGTCCAAGGCATATATAAATAAATATTAAAAAAAACAAAAACAAAAAAACGAAATATTAATTTAAAACTAGTTTCCAAAATGTCCGGATTTTGGAGAATTCCGAATTTCGGATGTCCGGATTTGAGACTTTGTACTGTAATAAGATTAATGATTGTTTTATACTTGATTAAATATAATAAAACTATTTACATATATACATAAAGTCCCATTAAGCAAACGAACATCAAAAGACAACAATCTAAAATCCCTAAGCAATAATAAGTCAATACAAAATTAATTTTGGCAAAATACAAAAAGAACCTGAATAAGATGTTATAAAGATGCATTTGAAAATTCAATAGATGAACAAATGATACCAAGATACAATAGAAATATTGTATAATTATTATTATTAAATTATTATTATATACACAATTAAAAGCGCAATGCAACTATAGTAACTATGTATTCCAAACAGAAGCTAATCAAAGTGATTTATGAGCCAAATAGGCTTAATTATGGTATCATATGAAAATCAATAATTTCTACTAGATAATTATTGAAAAGAATATGTATAAACCATTCCATACCAATTTGCACAATGCAGCAGAATTTTATAGAATATTAAATAATTATAATATCTTTGAATTTCAAAAAACATATCAAGTTCTTGTAACATTCTAATTAAATCTCCTAAGAGATAATTAGTATATATATATATATATATATATATATATATATATATATATATGTGCCCAACTTACTGGGCCACATGAAATGGACTTAAATGCTATGTAGTAAGTACTACTGCTTTATAATAATGTCGATGGAAAATTGCATGCACTTTAAAATCTTGATTGTGAACTGAAGAATTAAAGACAAAATTATGTAGATTTAAATTTAGTAATAAAGAAACAAAAATGAATAACACATATTAGGCACAAATTTGAAATACCTCTTAGGGTGCTGTAAAACGCTAACCATCAGTTCCACAACAAGTGCAGCAGCCATATATGAAACCCCAGGTCTTGTGACAGTACACTGCTGATCTAATGTTCTATCATATGTAGACTAACAAGCAAAAGAATTTGTAAAAAACCAATATTGATAACAAATTATAAATATGAAAACAGTGGGTATTTTCATTAAAAATATTAATCTAATTCAATTATGATGTTGATAATAGAAATTTTAATGCTATTTTAACAAATGTTGATACATAAATGAAAAATATACTAACATTTCCAGGTGCAACAATATCGTTGCAAAAATAACACCCTAATTCACATCCATCAATTATTTTAGAACAATGATCACCTATGACTTCGTGATTTTCAATTTTTGCACCATGTCTCATTACAAGGAATGTGTCAAAACCCAATGCCGCATTAAGAACTATCTAAAAGATAAATAACAAAATTAGCAAACGATAAAACAACAAAAAGATAAATTATCATATCAAAAACAATATGTTAACCATGAGGTAGTTAAGAAAATTAAATATGAGAAACTCCTACCTACAAGGGATGATTATCATAATTATAAATTAAAAATAAATACTCAGTGAATTAAAAGAAATTTAATGAATTAAAGTATTCATATAACTTTAAACAAGAACAAAAAATCATGCATCATTCATAGATTATTAAACACTTTCCAACACCTCCAGAAAACTGTAACGAAACTTTAAATAAGGTGTAAGAAGATATGTAAGTAAACAGTATAGGAAACATATAACACATTTAAAAGTCCAGTTTTTGCAATTACCTTTCAACATTTCAACATTTCAATAGACAAAAATGCAGTCAGATTATTTTGTGCTGCCCTGTATATGATCTATAGATTTGGATATATGATAAAATTTAATTCATTTCGAAAATTCACATTTAGAAATTTTTGCCAATCGATGGAAATGCACTCAAAATCTTTTATACAACCTTGTATATTATCTAAAGGCTTTTGTACACACCCCATATTAAGCTAAAATTTAATTCAGGTAAAAAATGCATAAGGCAAGGTTGTAAAAAAACCGGGTTTAAAAAAAAAAATCAGCCTGGGCAGTGGGCAGCTACCCACTATAACCCTTATGGTTGTAAAAAACCCAGCCCAGGCGGGTAGCTGGGTGGGTACCCAGGCAGCTACCCACTACAACCCTGGCATAACGGAACTTAAAACAAACTTCCAGCAATTAGCAACCATAAACGACAATGTACAGTCATGTGAAAAAAAAATTAACACCTCCCATTAACTCTGCAACATATTATCAAAGAAGAAAATTACTGATATTAAACGATTGGAAATAAGTCTACTTTTAAATTATGTATATACAGTTTGCTTCAGGGGCCATTACATATCAAAACCAACTTAAACTTTGTTTTTTCAATAGCAACACCCAATTTTGGCACAATATTGTAAATCTTCGGTTCAAACTATGCCTAGATACCAAATTTCAAGTCATGTGGATGATAAGTTTTTGAATTATAAACATTCAAAATTTAGAGCTTTTAATGTTAAATTATATTTTTATATATATTTTTTATTAATATCTTCTGAAATTATAATCCTAATGTGCTATTTTTTTGTTTGACTATATTACTAAAAAGACCAAACAATACGTTGAATTTGTAATTTTTATAATTTTATAATATGATTTATGAAATTAACATTAAAAAAAATTATGAATTGCAACCTACAATTTTTTTGATGGATTTATATTTATTATGTCCTGCTTTATGCACATTCAAAATTTAAAATTTTTCTTCCAAGTAGTTTTCAAATTATGCTTAAAAAATAGCAAGGTGATGGTTTAATAGGTCATCTATGATGTGCAGAAAAAGAAAAGCATTGAAAAAATATTTTACTCATTTTATTGTTGATTAGAATAAGATTTTAGTTTTTTAGTTTTTCTGTGTCTGCTCTTAAATTTTTTATTAAATTTATGCAAATCATATTTGTATGAGATATAATTTTATCTCAGTTATGTAAATTAGTTTTGCTTTTATTTTTAAATTTACAAAGCTCATTTTTTAAAAATTAACAGTCCACCTTGAAAAAAAAAATCTTACTTATTATTTTTGTTACCTTTAATTGAATTCCTAGCTTCTTCTCCAGTATAATAAGCCTATTTTATTTTTTCTGTGGTATATATATTTGAAGTAAAGTTTCTTATAAATGCCAATTGTTATGTTATAGAAAAAGAGAAAGCGTTATAAATAAATTAATTAGTAAATATTGAAAGAAAGGGGGGATGGAGAAGAAAAAGGAAAAGGGTAAAATATTTAATTATGAAATAGTGTTAAAGTATAATTTGGAACATTCATTAATAGACATTTAATTTTTTTACCCTTGATCAGTAATAAAGTTTTGTCAAAAAAAATTCAAATATTCCTCAGCAAACAACATATTTTAGAACAAGTAATATAAATTTTTTTTAAAAAGTCAATTCCTACTTTTTAATCATAAATATATAAAATAAACCCGAGCAGCATTAATGTCCCATGTTATCTTTATCGAACATTATTTTATAATCATTGTTGCAGTATTTTATTTTTTGTTGGCATCACTAATTTGAGATAAATCTTTCATTTCATTTATGAAAACAATGGGAGACATTTTTTTCTCCCATATAAAAATTAAAATTAATTAATTAAATTTAATGAATGAATTAATATTTGAAAAAACTGTATTAACATCAATTGTCATCCAGTACAAGTTTTAAAAAATTTATTTGAACTTGAATGGATGAATTTTATTAACGATTGAAAATTCCAACAAGATATATATATAGAGAGTGTGAGCTAATAGTAGGAATTTAATAATTTGTCAAAATGTAAATAAATAGAAAATTATGTCAACTAGGTAGTAAACACATAAATAAACTGCATAATAAATTATAAAAAGTTAATATAAAGGAGAAAAACAAAATAAAAGTTAACTATAGCAAATAAATTAAAAATTTTGAAAACTAAGATTTTGCCAAAATATAATCATCCCACATAAGTTATACCGGTGAGTGTATGAGGTGTTATGCGCATTTGCCCTACATCACTCAGCTAAACTGGCCAGAAAAAAAAAAAATCTTAAACTTTGAATCAATTCAAAGAAAGAAAAAAAAAATTTAATATCGACGACCCTTAGGGTAACTAATTCTACTTTATTAAAAAAAAAATAATAATAAATTCTTAAACTTCGGGTCAATTTGAAAAAAAAAAATTGAATATCAACGACTCCTAGGATAACTAATATCTGACAAAATAAGTAATTGAAATTTAATTATTTCGTACAATGCCAGAATTTCTTCCTGCCTGAGATTAATTCTCAAGGTCACTAACATACTAAACTTCGAATGTTTCAGCAGGAATAGATACACAAATTTTTCAAATGGAATTTTAAATAAAGTGGGAGAGTAATTAACCTATAGTAAAATAAAATTTAAGGAGGATAGGTGTCACACAAGAGATAATTTGAAGACATTTTAGAAAAAGCAATATCATAACTCTTATAAATATTACTAATACTATTTTAAATTGAGATTTAAAAATTGTTGAAGTAAGAAAGTTATGCTGAACTCAAAGCTTTAACTCTCAAACTTTTGATTGAATTGTTTAAATAAATAACAAATATGATATATCAAAATGTTAAAACACTGAAAAATGTCAAATAAATCTTTAAACTGTCTCAAACCACAAACCAAGAAATTAAATCAAATGAATGATATATCCTACTGAATCAGTATCTTGATTCCTACCTTCAGATAAATCTATATGAAATTAAATTATAGTCCGTAAATTGAATCAGCAAAGAATGATTTTACATAATTTTACTTGAAATGTTGTTATTATAAAATTATATATATATGGCAAAAAGTTTCCGATCAGTGTTATCAAGATTATGATTTTTGCGTTTGGAAGCATATATTTCGCGATTCATGAGCAGAGGGGCATTCTTCAATGTGCCAAATAAAAGAACACGTATTAAAATACACTGCTCAAAACAATTAAAGGATATTGCAGTTTTAGGTGGATTTTGTATCTGGGAAACTTTTTAGCTGATTGATACATGGTCGACAGACATAGTAGGTTATATGAGAATAAATTACACATGTTTGGCAGAAAAAAATGCATTTTATTGCGCATTTGTGTACAAAAGGAAAAAAACACAATTTGTGCATATGAGAAAAAAAGAATAAGAAAAGGTGTTTTCTTCAAAGAAAATCATTTTCAGTAGGGGGTATGGTTTCCACGGCCGGCCAGCAACGTTGAACACCTTTGAGGCATGGACTCAATGAGGCTATTAATGACGAGTTGGGGTATTCTGCCCCACTCTTCCAGAAGAGCTCTTTCCAGTTCTTGGAGAGTTTGTGGGGGTTGTTGGCGGCCAGAAACTTGTCTTCCTAGAGCGTCCCAAACGTGCTCGATTGGATTCATGTCTGGAGAACACGCTGGCCATTCCATTCGAACGATTCCTTCCTCGAAAAGGAAATCCTCCACCAGGTTTGCACGATGTGGCCTGCAGTTATCGTCCATTAAAATGAAGTTATCTCCGATTGCTGCAGCGTAAGGGACTACAATAGGTCTGAGGATCTCATCCCTATATCGGCGACCAGTCAGAGCTACATCTCGAATGATGTAGAGGTCAGTGCACCCGTCAATGGAGATGCCACCATACACCAACACTCCTCCACCGCCAAATCTGACACTTTCGTGCACGAACGCAGGATTATTCCTACTGCCACGGTCCCTCCAGATGAAAATACGCCTATTATCTGGATGCACAGAAAAACGGGACTCGTCAAAAAACAGAATATTGCTCCATTCATTTCTCCTCCAGTTGACATGCTCGGTTGCCCACTCCCTGCGGTCGCGACGATGCCTTGATGTTAATCTAACACATACCATCGGTCGGCGAGCATACAGACCTACAGCATGGACCCGGTTTCGGACAGTCTGAGTTGAAATCGTGGTGCCTGTAGCCGAGCGAAGGTGTTGTTGGAGAAGAGTAGCGTTCATGTTTCGGTGTCTCCGAGCTGTTAACGCTAAATACCGATCTTCATTGGGCATTGTTGCCCGTCTACAACCTTGCCCTGGTCTTCGGCCTGCACATCCACTCTCCAAAAAACGGTTCCAGATCCTGGAAATGACACTTTGTGACACTCCAATGGCTTGCGCTACTTCGGCTTGAGTTTGCCCCCTTCTAACCTACCAACAATTCTCCAAGCTTCTGAATCTGTCAAATGACTTCGCTGAGACATCGTACTCATCGAAACAAAGCAATCACTGAATGCCGATCATCCTTGTCTTCATTCTCTTTTATCCAGTTGAAAGTCAAATTTCATTCGCTGCCGCTGAAGCGACGTTTTTGACGTCGAACTCAAAATTTGCATACTCCACAGTTTGAAAACCAGAAAAATTTGCATTTGTGATTCTCTTCTTCTATTTTCGGCAAAAAAAATTTCGTTTATATCTTTATTTTATATAAAACTTCAAATATCCTTTAATTGTTTTGAGCAGTGTATAAAGGAAATGTGAATTCAATATAACATATAATCTATAATTATACTGCAGGCGAAAAAGTTTCCTCGTGAGAAAAAAAAATTCCAATCAAGATGGAAGTTGGAAAATAGTAATCGATCACTGAAGAAACAAGTTTGAAATTTGCATATTGAAGACAGATAAGAGTGTCTGCGCATGATTAAAATCTCTGAATCCTATTTAAAAGAAGAAATCTTCCAGCTGCGAGATCAAAAGCAGTTCTGAAGTGCTGGACAATGGCTCGTGTGAAAAACCTGTCTTGTGATTTAAAAATCCGCATTATTAAATTGTTGCAAGAGGGAAATTCACAAAGGAAAGTGGCTGCTTTATTAAATTGTGCTAAAAGTATGGTATACGATATTTGGAAAAAATATCAGTTGACTAATAGCGTGGAAAATTTACCTAGAAGTGGACGTCCACAAATGGAAAAGACATCTGGACATAGAATGACCTAGGGAGGACAGAAAACTTGTGGAAATAGCGAAAAGAAAGCAGCAAGCAACCTCAAAACTACTCAATGCCGAATGGTCTAAGTATAACGTAAAGGTATGTGACCGCACTGTACATAATCGTCTAAATGCAGCAGGATTTAAATTCTGTAAAGCTAAAATGAAACCTTACTTGAAAAAGAAGCATAGAAAAGAGTGCTTGCAATGGTGTAAAAACATGTACACTGGCCACTTGCAAAATGGAATAAAGTTATTTTTAGCGATGAATCTCGCATAGCTCTCGGAACAGGTGATGACTGTGGAACATTTGTTAGGAGGAGAGTTGGTGAAAAGTGCAATGATAAGAGTGTCAATACAAGGACTAAATTTTCATCTGCATTTACAATTTGGAATAGTATGACATCACAAGGCGTCCGCAAGTTGTGTATTGTGTTACGTACAGTAAACTCTGAAGTTTACACTGACATTTTAGAGAATATTCCCAGCATCGATCAATAGTTCGGGTATCAAAGTGACTTCTTATTTCAAGATGACAACGTAGCTCCCCATGGTACCAATTCAGTGAAGAATTTTCTACAAAATGTAGGTAATAATCTAATTAAAACTATGACTTGGCCGCCCAATAGTCTGGATCTTAAAGCCATCGAAAATCTGTGGAATATATTAAAAAGAAAAATCAATTTTCGAAGGATCGCAAATGCCCTAGACCTACATAAAGCTATAAGGGAATGCTGGTGTGAAATTGCTCCCAATGAGTGTAAAAAGCTTATTGAGTCCATTCCTCGAAGAATTTCGGCTGTCATCCGAGCTAAAGGTGGATTTGCTAAATATTGATTACAGTGATCGGTTATTTTGTTCCAAATCAAAGCACAATTGGATAATTTTTTCTTTCATGTTTAAATTTCAATCACATAAATTGATGTATAATGATTTTTCTTTATTGCATATTGTTGTTCATTTTATATAATACAAATGTATTATTGCTATAATAATCATTTAATTTTTATGCAGTGAGAGTAAATGATCCTTTCTTACAAAAAATGGTAGTGGTGGTGTAATGATCGGAAACTTTGTGCCAAGGGTTGTATATATATATATAAAGAGTATACGTCACAAGAGAAAAATAAATGTATTATGAAAAAGTCTAGCTTTTAAAAACAAAAATAAAATAATATGAAGTTATTGCTAAAAAATATCAAACTAATGGAAATCTTCTAAAAATGTCATAATGAAGTTTTTAAACCTTATTGAAATATTTTGTAAATATATAAAGTTAATTAAAAGATTGTGGCATGCAATATCAAAAGTAATGGTTTTTAAAAATAATAATTGTTCAACATGTTTAAAATATATATGAGTTCAAAATGAACATTTACTGAAAAAAATGTATAGAAAATCAATTGTTATGAAACCATAATAAAAATAGAAGTTATAATTGGCCAGATTATGTATCTTCATAAGTATATTGTATTTATTATTTAATAATTTAACAACAAATCATAAAATAATTTTATTCCTGAATAATGTAAATTAATAAAAATTTGTGGATGTATTTAATTATTTTAGAAACCACAAAAAATAGGTATCTACACCAGAAAATGAATGTTCTTAAATAATCAATAGCAACACAAAAATTTTCTAAATCTAACATCAGGAAAATTGTCATAAAATTTGTAAAATTAAAAAAAATAATAAAGTGTCACTGGTTAGCACATATACAGTGTGATTCATAAATATCGAAACAATAGGCTATCTCCTTAAATATTGCCCCTAGGCACATACTTCCAATTGCAAATTTTCATAAAAAAAGGTGCAAAATTTGATGAGATAAGTTGCAACCCCATGGAGGGTCTATTTGAGAAAATACAAAAAATAAATTTTTATACGGGCCCCGTAGGATAAAATTTCCAATTAGGAAATTATTCCTTATTCATTCCTGAATTAAACAAAAAAAAATTCCATCTTGATACCTGCAAAATTCACAGAGATATCAAAATCCAAAATTCGTGACTTACACCACTTAAGCATATCTCTGAGAGACGCGATATTAGTTCATATGAAATGCAAGTTAGGGATCGACCATAAATTTACACATTATTAAAAGTCGATCTAATCCAATGCCTTAACTTTTAGATATAAAATAATAGCGTATAGATTTTTACGTTAAACTTGCTTGAGAAATATGCTAGAGGTCTGCATGTGGCCGAGCTTGGCCCCAGGGCCGTAATCGGCCCGGCCCGTGTCTTTATTGTTCTTAGGACGTGTCGGGAAGGCAATAAGTTTTATAAAAATAGTAATAGCAATAGTGAAACTTCTGTTAACGGAATCAATGGAAATATCTTTTATAAATTACAAAGAAATATTTTCAAAAATCTATTTTTGCTATACAGCTTCAAAAGTTATGATGTTTTTAAACCTATTTTTCATTTATTCCAAACGACATTGTTTTTAAAAAGAAATCTTTATTCGAATGTAACAGTCTAATAGTATAAATAATCATTAACGTTGCTATTGCGTATTTTTTTAATAGATGCCAAGCTCCAACTAATCTTCTGTTATAAGTGTGTTTATTTAACCCAGGTTTAATACATTCGAATCAGAAACTCTTCAATTGAATGAAGTAATGATTAGACTTAAAACATTTATATTAAATAAGTCAAAGATTCATGAAACAAAATTTCTAGTTTTAAAGGGGTTAACTGGTTCAAATGAATCTACATATTACGGAGGATTAGTGGGAGGTTTGGCAGCTATGTATTTGTCATGTGGAAACATAGTAATCTAAAATGTACTGTAAAATTTACTTATAAATATGTAAGTAGTATTCTTTAAAATAATCTTAATTGTATCCTAAGAAAAATGGGAATTTTTTGTACAAATTTCGGCTTGTGCAGAAATCTAAAATATGCACAGACACATGTCTAGATAATGAATTAAATAAAATTAAGTGCATCGCCCATGAAAATGGTTTTCTTTCGCATCATATCAATAAACCCAACCTGAAACATAAAGTGCATAAAAGAAATTTATATTCTCTAATAAACTTAAATTTTGTAAATTTCGCTGTATACCAGATTTGTATGAGAGACTAGGGTATGCGTTAAAGAAATTTAATATCTATCCGAGAGCCAAACTATTGTAATCAGAAATTGAAGCTACAGCAAGGAGTTACTTACTTACCTGGAAGCTTTTAAAAAGCATTTAAACGTTCTATTAGGACCCAATCTTTGTTTAAAACTTTAAATGCATTTTTCGGCATCATAAGTTTTTTTCAGCATTTCTCATCTTTAAATTTATATAAGTCAATAACCTCTATAAATGGTTCAAACTTGTAATATACATTTTTCAAATATTTTACTTAAATTTTAATTCGGCAAATTTGAAAAAAAATATTCACTTTTGAAAATATGATTTGTTTAAAATAAGTTGCATCTTTTTTTTTTTTTTTTTTTTAATTGCTATTTTAAATATTTTTTTTAATTAATATTTTTGAAAATGCTGAATCAAAATTAAAACTTATGTATTTCTGTTGAATTAAAGGAAAAAAATTCAATTCGACAAATAATATTTTGAGTTATAACAATTTTAAATTACTCTGCATTTTCTGAACAAAAAAAAAAATATATTTTTTTTATTTTGTAAGAAGTCTTATGATGTGATTCTGTTTACAAATTATATGGCTAATTAGCACAAAAAATTCAAAATTTTAACTCTTTAAATAAATAAATAAAAAATAAATGTTTGCCGGACACCCTTCAGTAACATTGTTTCTTGAATTACACGCATTTCAATTTGTGTCTGATCCCTTGAAACTTCATGCTTTATTAAAATGGACATACCTGCCTGAGTTTTGCAGATATCAAGATGGATTTTTTTTGGTTTAATTCAGGAATGGATAAGGAAAATTTTCCTAATTGGAAATTTTATCCTACGGAGGCCATATAAAAATTTAATTTTTGTATTTTCTCAAATAGACCCCCCATGGAGTTGCAACTTATCTCATCAAATTTTGCACCTTTAACTTTGCAATTATAAGCATGTGTCTAGGGGCAATATTTAAAGAGATAGCCTATTGTTTCGATATTTATGAATCACACTGTATATATGATTACTGTTTGTTTATAAAAAATAAAATTTAAAATTTCAACATAATGCTGATTAAATCTATGTTTAAACAATGTAAACAAGACAAATAGTAAAATCAACATACAAATTGAAAATTAAAAATTTGAATAAAATGTTGTATTTCATTTATATTTGAAATAATATTTGTTAAATGTTAAGATGGCTATTGCTGTAACGCAATTATTATTTTTAATACACTTATTACGCACACCGAGGATGTCTGCGCCCTCGGCGGCGGTACCAGGCAGAAGAGAGGGAAAAATACCCAAAGGTTTTTTAACTCTGAGCGCAGCTAGCAATCTCGATCTACAAATGTCCAATAAAAAAACTCTGTTGTCAATTGCGAGACAGCACACTCTATCTTCCAACTTCAGAACAAGAATGGCAGATCGCGGCAAAATAATGTTGTCCTGTCGATTGACAACGATGCATCGCATATTTGAAGTGAGGGAGATGGATAAAGTCCATTGACACTGTGCGATACTGTTATCGCGTTTAAAATAAACTTTTTTTTTGGAGAAGAAAAAAAAGAAAATATTTGAATAGGCTAGCATTAAGTTTTAAAGAAATAAATCAGAAAGAAAATTTTTTAACTTAAAAGGGAATATGAAAATTAATATTTAGGATTTGAATAATATTTAAGAAAAGTAATTTTACATTGAGATGGGGAATTTGAAAATTAATAATTAAGATTACAATAATATTTAAGTAAGGAATTTTAAAATGAGAAAATTGTAAATTGAAGTTAAATTTATTAAAGGCTTTAAATTTAGATTAATTAAATTATGGATTTTAAAATAATTAAATTAAAAGAAAGTTCGTCCTATGATGTAACACATATGCGTTGTGTATTTTCTGAAAATGTTTTAAAAATATGCCATTAGCAATTGAGTTAAGATTTATATTCAGACTGAAAAACTATTTGTCTGGGTTTTTTCTAAATCGTTTCCTTATACTGCTCTATACTATTTTTATTCAAAATTTTGTATTCTCCAATATTCTTCACATATAAATTTAGAAAAGAGTGAGTAAAATAAATTCAAAATCTAACAAAAAGCATTATAAAAACACCTATAAAATTCCAATCACATTCACATATTCAAAAACTATTTTAATCACAGATAACCTTATGTATATTTTAAATCAGATAATTAAACTTTTGTAAACTTTATAAAATGTATATTGAAAAGGATTTTACCATATATAAAATGGTCATATTGGCAAGAAATAATACATTAATAGAAGTGACTGAGCTATTCTGTAGCATTTCCACAAGCGAGTACCAAATTTCAATGTGGATATAACCCCTAAAATATGCTCATTTTAAAATAATTAATTTCTCTGAAACTAATCATAGGAATTTCATGAAATTTGGTATCTAGGCATAGTTTGAACTGAAGATTTAAAATATCTTGTCAAAATTGGGTCTTGCTATTGTAAAAAAGAAAGTTTGTGTTTGTTTTGATATGTGGATGTCCCCTAAGAAAATTTTATATACATCATTTAAAAGTAGACTTTATTTCTAATCGTTTGGTACCAGTAACTTTCCTCCACAATAATTTGTTGCAGAGTTAGTAGGGGGTGTTCACTTTTTTATTTCCACGACTGTACCTTGTTCTTTGCATAGCCCTGTATATGAATTTAAATATTTTCCACAAACTTCTATAAGTCTATTAACTATAGTTCAGCAGGAATATGCATAAAACAATTAAAAACTACCCGAAACAATTCACCACCATACCATGTAATACTTACAAATTACTTTCTGTAGTCCTATATATGAACAAACAAATTTATACACACCACATTCTATGCAAAAATTTAGTTAAACTTAAAAATGCAAACCAAAGTTGAAAACACACTTATCACACATATACTATAACCAATATCTTTTGAGTGTCCCTGTAAATGCACACCATACTTTTAAGTGAGCAATTTATAGTGCACCTCAGTAATGCATATAAATTTCATTGTTTGAAATAGTGAAACATCATTAAATTATACTGCAAATGATTTTTACCCATAGAACAATGTGCAGCAGAATTCTTTTGTGTGACCCTCTAAATGAATAATAAATACTTTGCACCCCATATTTTACAAAAAACATGCTTTAGTGTGCTTCATCATGTTTTAAATGGTGTAGCATCATCAAAATGGACTTAAAAAGATTTTGTCCCATTAATTGTAATGTAATGAAATACTTTGAGCGTTCCTGTAAAAAAACTATAAGTGCCGTACACCTAATTTTCAATAGGGATCATGCTATAGTAAATGACAATAACATACAAACATTTCAGGGCAATCTGAGCATATTTACATAAGTTACAGCATGGACAGACAGCAGGTGGTCAGAGAAACTGAAGTCATAAACACTTCTCAACTAGGTTGGAAAGTACTGAAAATGTTTTTCTTAAGTAGTATTTTTTAAAAACAATATCAAAGGTAATTTAAAAATATATAACCTAAGTAACATTAATTTCTAATAAAAACATACAATTTTTTTCTTTAATCCCAGAAAGATAATATTTTAAGTAAATTTTACTGATATCAATATTTGTTATTTATGTATATACAGAACTGCCATTAATTTTCAAAAAGTTACACATTTTAGATATTTATATGGTCCTTGGGTCTGGTAAGTTCTATTTAGAAAAAAATCCTCCAAGCTCTGACAAGTAAAACAGCAAAAATTCCATTCTTCTGTGACCCAAATTCCCCCAGTTACAATACTTTAAGTTTTATTAAAAATTTCGAAGCTTTCAGGTACTAAAATAAAAAAAACATATTTTTACTCCCAGAAAGTTTTGAAATTTCATAAAATTCAATCTATCATAACTTAGGGTGTTTTTGTGGTATAGTAACAGAGTTTATAGTTCTACTTGTCAGAGCATGGAGAAAATTTTCATAAATACAATTTAAAGGACCCAGAGATCGTACAAAAATTAAAGAGAGAGTAACTTTTTGAAAATTAGTTGCATGACTATTCCATCAACATAATCACAATTCCTACCCTATTATGAACACTTTTGCAATTTCCATTGTTTACATATGTCCAAAAAGTAAAAAAATTAAAGTGCATTTCAGTCTTTTTGGGACAATCATACACAGTTATAAAATATTCTAAATGACAAGTAATTCTAAAATATTCTCTAGTGCTAGAGTAATGAATATGAATCAAAAGCAAAAATAAAACGAACGAAACTACATAATATCACTACAAAAGAGAACTATCGACTGGAAAAAACTGTTTTTTTCATTTTTGTTAGTTTGCAGTTACTTTTGAAGAATAGCACCCTTCTCATCAAATATGAAGTCTTATAAGAAATCTTTATTAGCAAAGTATAGAAAATTATTTTGCATTCTGTTTTAAATGTAGTTTTTATTTAAAGAAAGCAAAGATTATGTCCAACAGCTATATACAATGTAATGGCGATAATTTTTAGAAGCTTAAAAAAATGCTTTCATTTATTTTTCTAAGGTTACAAATTTTGTTCAAAGATATTTAAAAAGCCACTAATCCGCAAAGCTTGGTTCCAAGTGTTGTGCGGATTGGAGGCTTTTTGCGGATTACAGGCCATGTCTATTTAATCTTTGTTTACATTTTTTTAAATTCATATTTTGGACAAATTTAGATTGCTAATACTAAAAAATAAATAAATTACACATTTTAATATATAAAGTAATAACTATGTAAAAAATAATTTATTATTTTTTTAATTTCTTAAATATGGCATCAATTGTTGTCTGTTTTAAGACATTTGGTTTATAGTGTTGAATTTTATCTTTAAGTAAGAGTTCAAAAGCAATATATATGTATTTTTTTTATGTGTTTTTCAATTTTATAATTACGATTTAATAAAAAAATAAATAAATTATAAAATATATTGTCTAAGTAAGGATTTTTTATCATTAAAAAAGAAAATCACAAAAGCTCAAATTGTATTTTACAAGTATTGTATGAAGAAATGAATATATAAAATAATATACTAATTAAATGTGCTTTCATTTTAAACTATAAAGAAGAATGTTATATGATATATAATACTATATATAAAGATAAGAAAAATGTTAAAATTGGTGAAAAAAAATTTCAAAATTCAAAATTTTGTCACCATTGAAGCATTTTTCAAGAATTAAATTTCTTTGTTTACATTCATAAATTGAGTGCGGATTACAGGTTTGCGGATTAGCGACGCTCTACTGTAGTAAACATATGAGCCACAACGAAGAATGGTAATTAAAATTATGTTTAACACTAAGTACCATTTAATTCAGAGAAGTTATAATAACACTAGAACATTTATCTAATCTACTGGCTCCTCATTTCAGTTTTGTCTTATTGGTCCAATTAGTTGTATTGTATAAAAGTACTTTTTTCAACATAGTTTACGACTAAGTTTCTCAATGTCATTTAAATGCTATAATAAGTACACAACAAATATTATAATAAAAGACATTATTTTAAATAATTAATACTGCATCAAGAAATTTTTAACATAATGTGTTTAAGTAATACATCCAACAAAAGTGAACTTAAAAGAAACAGTAATTACTTTGATAATATAAAATTTTATTAAAATAATTGTGAGAAAAAAAATATTCAAGGTTGTCTGTAGAACAAAAGTAATTTTATGATTAACTTACTTTCCCTTTAGATGCTCCTATTAAAGAAGGTAACCATCTACTTTCTCTAGTATCCATAAGGAGAAAGATGATATCATGCGAACTAACTAACTCTTCAATAGATTTCACATCAGACTGCACTTGTTCAACAACTATGAGAATATATTGTTAGTAACATTTTCACGAAAAATTATTCAATTACACTCTATTATAAAGTACTGTATTTCTTAAAAATGACAGATTAGATTTAATTAGATTGAATATGAAAGTGAAAAATACAATGCACATAAAAAAATATAGCAGCATCATAAATAGTGAATCAACGAAGGGGGAGATCAATAAATTGCTATCATAAAATTTTTATTAGAATAATATCTAGACACAAGGCAGTGTGTCAGCCAAGTTCATCTGACATACTAGTGTGTTATATTACATGAACCATTTCGAGCTGTTTTTGCCAAACTTCAACACTCTAGTACTGAAAATCTATTTGACCAACATACTTGTAATTTTAGATGTGTAGTAAGGCCCCCTTAATTACCAAGAATCCAAAATTTTATATATAACACATAATTAGTTTCCGAGATAATGATATTTAAAAATGTCTGATAATCGATAATTTTATCACTGACTCACTCACTCATCAAAAAGATATATATCTACTGCACCTACAGACTTCAAATTTGGTACGAAGTTCATTTACACTATAAGGAATTGGAAAAAAAAAATTTCTGAAAATTTATTAATTACCCCCTTGGGGGTATCTATTTTTACTTTACGTCTATTAGGCGAAATTTTAATTTGCCAAAGGAAGCTCCAAATGTTGAATCCAGGCTGACCTTGCAGCAAAATCACCTGATTATCAGCCATTTTTGGCTAATTTCAGAGAATTAATTTTTTGAGTAATGATGCATAAAATTTACTTTTTTTAGATACATTGTGAAAAAACAAAATCATCTTGAGAGAAAACATATATCGAAATACGCATATATTTCGAGACATCCACAGTTAAAATTCGTCTAATCCCAGAATTAAAAATGTAAACAAAAGACAGTCATTCCTATGATTCAAATAAATATTGATCATGGATGTGTGGCTACCATGGGTCTAGGCAATGTAGCTGTGGACAATCTTGCGGTGTCTAGGACTCTCAGCGCCAGTGCTATGAGTACTCTATCGATTTCTGCTGCGGATAAAGGTACTCTATTGATTGCCGCTGAGTATAAAGATAATGCTTGCAGAGGAGTATCAAGTATCAAGGACTATCAAGTATGTCTTTCGATAGCGACACGAACTTTCAAACTGCTGGATACGGAGGCTTTTGAAGATGCAAATTCTTGATATGCTGTAGTTTCGGTGGACGAATTTGAATTTTAATAATTACTGTCTGTTTACTTTCAAGTTTGTATGCTGTGTGTCAAATAAATGTTATAATTAAGCAAAAGGTGCATTAGCATTTTGTTTTTAACTATACTTTGAGCCAATACTTTCTTTCACCAGACTAAAAACCTACATTAGTAAGGGCTAAAAGTCAGCCGGATTTCCTTGTTAGTGCTTGTTTAAATTTTATACTATTTGTTTGATATTACTTGGATAGCTTCGTCATTTTATTTGTAAATATGAATTGGACTGTTGATTTATATGTTAATGAGTCTGTAATGGTAAAACATAAAATTATGTCAATATGATTATTGTTATTTAAGAAATTATAAAAATTTCGAATCAATACATTTAGTTTCAAAACAAACATTAAATACAGCAGTATTAAAATACAGATTTCTGCTTCAAATTGACAGCCAAATATTTTGTTGTAGGAAATTTAAATTAAATTGAATGTTGTCTGGTGAATAAAATAGTCACTTGTAAACACATTAAAAACCTTTAAGTAAAGTTTTAAGTATATTGTAACTGTACAAAAAGTAATGATATCTAACAAAAACATAGCTGGGAAAAAAGGAAACCAAATTCTGTAAAAAAAAAAAAAAAAAAAAAAAAAAAAAAAAAAAAAAAACAAGAAAAGAAGTGATATGTAAGTGGGTGCCAATTTCAAATAAGATTCACTCAAACTTACCTACTGAAGTATTATAGCATTATTTAAAAATAAAAAATATTGATAACATATTGATAATAAATCTAGAACTTGGCAAGTTTTTGATAAATATTATTCCTATCATTTTCATGTCTTAATAAAATGATGATGATAATATTAATAACACTGTCATTATAATAATTTTTAATATTGTTATTATTATAAACAAATGACTTGTGTTAAAGATTTGATAAACAAATAAACACACAGATATACTTCCGCTCGTCTTTGATTATCACTCTAGTATTATAAAGACTAGCAGGCCCCTAATTTACATCGGGGCCTTGAATCGTGTAAAACCTCGAACCATATACAACCTCGAATATGATAAACCTCGAACCAAACAAATGTCAGGCTCAGGTCCTTGATGCCTTCGGCACCGTATATCGGGCAGGGACCGATTTACAAATTCGGGGGCCCTGGGCACAGATGCTTATGGGGGCCCTCTTGCAAGTGATGCTTGCAGTAGTCTGGAATAAAAAAAATATATATCATTGAAAGTGGTAATTACTAAGATAACCACTGCTGACTTTAATAATTTTGTGATATTTAATGATTTTTAGGTGCGTTCGTAATTATATAAATACGTAGCACCTATAGTCGTCGTTTGGTTCGTCCGTCTGTCTGTCTGTCTGTTCATCTGTCTGTCTGTCCGCATATAACAACGCAAAAACTACCCAACCAAATGGTTTGCAATTTAAGATATATTATCTTTGCAGAATTTCGTCGAGACATTTCAAATTTTATTAAAATCGAATCAAAACTTTAGGAGATATTAATAAAAATATTTATTAAGAAATTTGAATTTTTTTTTTTTTTAAATCGGTGCTTTTTTGTTATAGGAGCTTCCGAAGTTTAATCGTCAAGCGACCGAGATACTTATTTTATAACAGAAATTAATCTACAGACGATATCATTCATTTCACAGAATTAAAAATCATCAAGATCTGAATATTTATATAACTAGCTGATACATATATATCTGAATATTTATATAACTAGTTAAGATATTTGTATGAACAGTGTCATAAAATATATACTTAACTAGCTGTTTAACCCGTTCTACGCACGGGATATCATGAATTTAATTCTAAAACGTGCGTACGAACGCACCTCGTTTGTAACGTTTGACGTACAATTTCCAACTTGTTTTATAAATCTTCTTCTCAATTTTTTAGCAGTAAAACTTTTTATAACATCCTCATAATCAATCTTTATTGTTTTATCTCATTGACGATTTTTCAAAATTGGTTTCGAAAGTGAAAGTATTCTAATAAAAAAAACCCCTGTAAACAAAATTGAAAAAGTAAAAAACGGCCTTTGTAGAGATTGACCTCAACTATCCAATGGAAAAAAAAAAAATTTAAAAATATTGAAAAGCAAACAGAATATTAAAAAAAAAAAAAAAAAAGAATTCTCCCATACAATTAATATTAGTGAGCAGGTGTTTTTGCATGAGTGAAGTAGTTATTTTTAAATGAAAAAAACAAACAGATTTTTCTATATTATTTTTGTTTTTTATTAGCTAAAACTTCATCCGATTTTGGCCAATAATCGAAAAATCTTCAGCAGCATTTGGGGCCCGTGCCCCGAATGCCTGCCGTAAATCAGGCACTGATATCGGGCATGCTGCACACGCACTGGAAAAACCCTTAAATTCCACCTCGAATAATATAAGCCTCTTATCGGACGAATGTTCTGCTCGAGTCCCCGCTGCCTGCAGCACCGTATAACAGTTGTGCTGCGCATGTGCTGCAGAATCCATTGGTTCCACCTTCCACCACCAGGGGGTGCAACGTGTTCTATATGAACCTCAGACACGTGTTCCTGCTGCCTGTGGCACCGTATAGCATGCGTGCTGCAAAATCCATTAGTTACACATTCGACTGCCAGGGGATGCAATTTGTCCTATACAAACATAACCTAAATCTGTAAAGCTATCGAAATCCAGTCGAATGAGCCAAACCCTGTCGTAATTGGGCTCATAGAACCAGAATTATAAAAGCGCCCCCTGGTGTTGAAACTTGGAACTAAAATCAGTAAGCCCTGTCGATGTTGAGTGGAATGAGCCAAACCGCGTTGTGATGGGAACCATAGAACCCGGGTTAGCTACAAAATCTGTTAGTTCCACCTTCCACCGCCAGGGGATGCAATCTGTTCTACATGAACATAACTGAAATCTTTGAGGCTGTCGATGTTAAGTCGAATGAGCCATACCTCGTCGTGATCGGGTCCATAAAACCATAGATAGCAAAGCGTCTCCTGGTGATGGAACTCAGAACTAACATTGGTGAGTTCTATTGATGTTGAGTTGAATGAGCCAAACCATGTCATGATCGGACCCATACAACTCTAGAAAATTTGAATAGAAATAGCAAAATCCTTAGCTTTTTCTTTTTTTTTTTCTATACAAAAATCAGGATTTTGCTAAAATAAAAAATATAGGCTGAATTCAAAAATTTTTTGAATCTCTGAAATCTTAGCCCATTCTAAGCCAAGATTCATACTTTTCAGATAATAAAATCTGATATATTTAGTAATTTGATAGGGCCTCGAATTGGTCCACTATAAAAATTTTCTATCTTCCTGTGAGTAGTCACAATGTCTGCTGTGAAAGCAAAGAGTTTCTGATACGAAAGGTTGTGTTAAAAAAGTGAATCAATTAATTAAAAAAATAAATGCTATTTTAGGTTCTAATTAACACAAAACCTCGAATTTTAGAAACTTATAATCATGGAGAGCAGCTGATTGTAGCGGTGTTAATTTTGAAAGCGTAGGTTAATTATACCTTATAATTTGCAACCGCTTTAAAACCCCTTAGTGCCCTTTGTTGATGCAAACAGATGTCTGTTGTTTCAGTGTTGCAAGAATAAAAAATTTCGAGGTCCTGGTAAAAGAAACAATTTCATTAGACATTTTGCTAGCCTCGCATCCAGGTATCAAAGTATGCAGGAATGAAGTTGTTTTTTTGTTTTGGTAAAAAATCACTTTTTGCACTAACTTTCGAGACTTTCTTAATTAAGGACCAACTTCTTCGAAACTAACTCCTGAAGGCCCGGATTTTTTTGAATTTTTTGCCACCAACGTTGCTATGCTCGCAGACTTTGCCCGGTTACAGACAGATGCACAGACAAACAGATGTTTCTGAACATAAATAATAATAGAGACTATACAAGACTGATACCAATCACATGAAAACTGAAATCCTTTTAGAATGAAAATAGTAATTTCTACAAGAAAATTAAACAATGATTTATCTGAAAATGCTTTAGA
This sequence comes from Maratus michaelseni, assembly GCA_963931845.1. NCBI lineage: Eukaryota > Metazoa > Arthropoda > Arachnida > Araneae > Salticidae > Maratus > Maratus michaelseni. The sequence continues at coordinate 169,496,839 of OZ007587.1, read as the reverse complement.
CAACAAGAAGAATAAAAAGGATTTTTCAAAATCAAAAACACTTTTGATGATTGGATACTTATTGAAGATGCTTTGTTTTTAAAGATTTGATGGATAGATTTGTACACAGTGGAAGGAATTGCACATACCCAGAAAATTTTTATAGCATTTCTACTTTTAAGGATATATACTAGTTCTATATATCAGATATGACCAACCTTTTAGTAAGCAGGGGCACACTGCAATTGGTGGCGAACAATAAAGGGCACCATTATTCACATGATTGGAAATAACATACTGCAATTGGTGGTGAACGATGAAGGGTACTGTTATGACACGAACATAACATCTACTTTTTTTAAAATTATTAAAATTTATTTATGCTAAATTAATTTATTTATTTTTAAATTTAAATTATTTATTTCCCATTTTTAATTAATTCCCATTTTTCTAAATTTATTTTCATTTGATCGGCAACCATAACGCTAATTTCTATATTCTTTTAATTGTAAACAAACGCCATTTTAATTCATCAGAGGTTGTCAATCATATATTAACTTTTTTCCATCGATGCACTAGCTTTAGCGATCGCAAACTTGAGTTGCGAGTCGTTACGTTTAATCTTTAAGCATTTTTCCTGTGGCATTATCTGCACCGGAGTTTTGAACACCGTAGAAGCGTGGAGGTCTCTGATTGGCTATTAAAGTTTCGGCGCGAAACGGGGGACTTCAATGTATCTCCGTAAGCGTCTGATCTCTTGGCTTCTGGACGTGGGTGTGGAAACAAGTCCGCACTCCGCGCTCCTCAAAAATACTTTTTTCTGACTGGCCTACTGTTGGACTAAACAGGTCCAGCAGTAGAGTCCTTTCAGTACAATCTCGTCACAAATTATGAGCAATCATTTAAGTTATAGTATGTAAATAAATTTAATATTGATACTATGTAAAGACATCTATTATGAATCTCAAGTTTGGCTACAGAAGTGCGGAAGAAGGGACCGTTGATGATTACTGATTCAACGAAAGATCTCAAAGATGTCCTATTTCCAAAAGAAAAGGTTTAATGGCTTATAGTGGCTGATATGAGCTGGAAAACATCCTCTTTCTCACGAAAATTATAGCAAGTTCTTGAATAGTGGTAATATTTTTTCATTATTAACGATTCTTATGATGCAGCTGAGAATAATCATTTTCAATAAGAATATACTACGTTTTGATATTTCTGTACTACAATGCCTATTGATATGGTATGATTAAGAAGAATCATATTAGTGATAATTGCTTATACAGAAGTCTAATTATTGAAATTTCAACATCCATTTATCGCTGGTACTGTACATACAAATCGTGATTTTTATTAAAGCAAAAAAAAATCAATCGTCATTCATGATAAATTCTGCTGTTGATTTCTAGCCAATGAACTGTGTGATATTCATAATAAACTTTTCATCTCATACTATCAATTCATCTGTTAATTTTTGTTTTGTCTATATTCATCTTATATTCTAAATCCTAACTAGCTAATTTTAAAGTCAATACGATATTTTGTAAGGTTGTGCACATACCATTAATATTATACAAACTATCTATTTTTAACTTTTATTTATATATGAATAAAAATGTATTGTTCAACCTATGTCTCTTTCTTTGGTGTTTTATAATTTATTATCAATCTGATATTTATAACGTATTTTTTTACAGAGTGCCTTTAAAATTAAAAGCTAACTTTATAATCTTAAAAATAATTTAATGCCTCATGAATAAATATTATTTAATAACTAGGGGGCCTACCCCCTGCGAGCTACGCTCGCCAACCCCCGCTCAGACTTCGAGGCCTCTAAAAACATGACAGCGTGCTTTGTTTTAAAAATATTGGTAAATCTGTAATTGGGTTGCCATGCTTTTAACGTTTTAATGGGCATTTTTTGATTATCATAGCCTCATACACAGCTGTTGCGACAACTGACGACTGTTTTTGGGATTGATAAGTAAAATCAATTACAACTTGAAAACCAGCTTGTATAAAATGGTTAGGTTTAAATTGTGGCTACCTCTCGGACTTTTATAACAACGATCGGTATTCTATTCTTCCTTTGCGTTTAAGGATGAGAAAAGAAAAATTCCATCTTCTTGTGAGTAACATTAAGAACCACGATATTGAAAAGTACTATGTTATAGACATTTTCAGTAACAGGTTTTAATTTTCTCTCTATTTTAGTGCATCATCAAGCATATTTTCATGTTATTTTAAATATGTAAATTATTTATTTTAATTAATATGTATATACGAATTTTCTAATAATTATTTATCATACACAATTAATTAAACATTTTGTGCATGCCTGCCTGCATTTATTCGGCATCAATTGATGAGATATTTAAACAAATTTGCTATCCGCGATAATTTTTCACCATGTTATGTCACTTGAATACTGTCCATAAGAAAATAGGGTATTTTTCCAGTATAGGATCCTTTGCTTTTAGCTTTGGCGTAATTCGAGCTTCAAAAAGGGATAGATTCGTTAATATACATAGATTTGTTGCCAAAAGTTATGAAAACAAACCCAATGAACTTTTGGTGCTTTTCTATTATAGAGGTCTTGACGCTTTTTTAAGAAGCTTGGCGCAATTCGGGCATCAGAAAGTGAGATTTGGTGCCAAATGACATAAACAGCCATGGAAATAAATTCGACGATTTTTTTGTTTATATGCGTATTTTAATTATACGTATATTATTATTGTTTTTTCTATACAAATTACTTCTGATGATATATAAAATAGGATAAATGACATTTTGACGCTAAACAAATTGTGTAAATATTGAAAAAATGCTTCTGTATACGAAATGACAAAGTGAATAGGTTGACAGAAAGTATGTTGCCAAATTTCCTTTTCCGCCAAGGATATTTTCTCTGTTTCGTCAAGGTCCCATATACTGGAAAAGCACTGAACTTTTATGCTTGTTTATACATGTATTTATATGTATATATACAATTTATTTATAATTGTCTTTCAATTTACCTCTTTTTGTACATAAAAATAGATAAATGACTTCTTTATATTAAATAAATGGTATAAATATCGAAATTATTGCTTGTGTATATCAAAAAGCGAATAGATTGTTAGAAAATATGTTGCCGGATTTCAATTCATCGCCAAGGTCACTTACTGTATCTCGCGAAGGCCCCTAAATTGGAAAAGAAACGAAAATAGTTTTAATATATAACGTAATTTACACCTTAAGTGTGTTTCGAGTATGGTAATTTAATTAATTATTTGTAGTTTTTTCTACTCTTTGTTATTTATGTGTAAACATATAATTCATTATTAAAAAAGTAATGCTACTGAAATATTAATTTAAACTTTAATAGCATTTCTTTAGCATATAGGGAACATTTTTTTCCTTGCTGCCAATAAAAGAGATAAAGGAGTAAATGTCATTTTACCATAATTGATGTCATATTCTCATTAAAATTGGAAAGAACACCAAGCAGGATATTTTATTCTCCTTCCGTTCAGTTGGGCAATTATTATTTTATATATTCGTTTCAAATATCCGAATTAGTGATTTTATAAATTCGTTTAATTAAATTTTACAAAAAAATAACAAAATGATAGCAATAAATAATAATTACTATTAATTCCCCCCCTTTCATTTGCGTTTACATAAATGACGTCATTTGGATGAATTTATTCAAAATATTTTTAGTTTATAAATTAAATTAAATGCTGACAGACGATTGAATCTTGACGATAGAAATGTGATTTTTTTCACATTTTCCTGAAAAACATAATTTAATCACAATCTTGTGTTCATTATTGATTGAAATAAAAGATAAATTCAATTTCAATTTGAAAATGATGAATAAAAAGAAATTAATAATCCCTATTGGGATCCTTTTCAATTTTTTTCCCCTTTTTTGTCGCAAAAAAAAAACTGAGTAATTAGTTGCCATCATTACAGAAATGTCATTAAAATTAGAAAAAAATTAATATCTCGAAAACTAATTCCAATTTTAAAATTCTATTACCAGTTTTGACTTCCGCGGATTTTTATGGACAATTGGTATTAATTTCACCATCAAGCGTTTAATATTTTATTAAAAATAGCCCTGAAACATAATCAGTCGTTTAATCAGTCGTTTCATAAAATCGTTTCATAAAATCGTTTCACAAATTCGTTTCATTAGGATTTTATATATATAGGGTAGATATGAAGATTTTAAAGTAACACCTATTCTCCAGTGGCACTATAAACATCGTATTTATCTATGTTTTCAGCGATGCAGATTTTTCAGTTCAGGTAAGAATTGTTACATTTTACTATGAAGAATTCGTTAATTTATTTTTATAATATTCCAAAATTTTATCTTCTTTTCACAACGCATTGTTTTTATTGTTTATTCTTCCCACTTTCGATCATTGGCTAAATTATTGTTCTTCTATTTTAGAAATATACAAAATTTAAATTAACGTTTATAATATATTCAAAATTCGATCTATAACTTCTATGTCAGAAAATGCATTAAATCCATCTTTCCTATTATCTTCTTTTTTTTTCATTTTTTTTTCACCACAGGTACCATTATTCACATGATTGGAAACATGCAACAATATTATCTCATCATAGTAGTGGTAGTGATACACAAGCATCTACACATACAAGATGATTATAAAAAAATGCCCATATATGAGACCCTAGTGAATGTTTTGTTCAAGGAAATGGGTTGCCATTTGGGATATGATTATTTTATGGCATGGGCTCGAGAATAGGGTAAAGAACAAATAAGGTCTCACAGTTACGGTTACCGTGACAGAATTTCTAAAATTTCAAATAGCAATACCCCATTTTTTTATAGCAAAATAATCTTCACAGTGAAAAACCATAAATAGCATTAAAAAACTAATTTTAGCTATAGAAATGATGACATAAAACAAACATATAGAAAAGAAATAATAAGAACAAATGCACCCACATAGGTGAAAAAAAAAAGTTACTCAGACTACAAAATGTTTAAGTGTTTAGGTTCACAGATGATGATACATCGCATGAGGGAGACTATGGGCAGCAATAAATTACTGCATGAAGATTATGCTGAATATCATGTTTGATGACATTTTCCATATCATACTATTTAGCAGATACAACATGTATACCTAGAACTTTAAAATACCCCAAGAAACAAAAACTGATTGAGGTGTATTCAAGAGATCAAGCCGACCATGGAAATAAGAAATGGAGGTTGATGACAATGTCACCAATTTGTTCTTGCAGCACGTGTGAAGTATGAAATGGTGTTCTTTGCATTTGTATTATGTCACCATTTCAATAACAAAAATTAGCTTTTTAATGCTACTTATGTTTTTCATTATGAAGATATATTTTGTGCTGAACAAAAACTGGGTGTTGCCATTCAAAATTTTGTCACTAAAACCATAACTGTGAGACTTTGATTGTTGTTTTTTACTTTATTCTCAAACTCATGCCATAAAATAACCATATTTGAAATGGCATCCCATTTCCTTGAATGGTATGGTCGTTAGGGTTTCATATATCGGGAAAGTTTTTTTTAATAATTACCCTATATATGACACACACGTCTCAAAAAAAAAAAAAAAAAAAAATTAAAGAAAAACACATACATCATAGTAAATTTAGAATTACATTATCTTGGTGGGAGAAAGGGACTACCTCAAAAATTTTTGCAGGGGTAAAAGTCAAAATGTTTAATGACACTTTAAGTAAAAACATTCACACATTAGCAACTTTAAGATAAAGTATTTTTTAAATGGGATTTTAAATTTAAAAAAAAAAGAAATAACACAAAACGCTTAAAGGGTGCCAAGAGAGCTTTAAAACAGATGCATGGTACCCGCAAGTTCATCACTAGACAGACCTGCTGTATATGATTCAAACCTCTTCCTACAAATGCAGTAAAAGAAGTTGATTGGGTTGTACTTACAATATGGCCTACAGATCGAATGACATAAAATAAACACAAGAATTAAAAAAAATAATGAAAATTGTATACTTGTTTTTATGTTTATACCCAATAATGTGAATAAGAAAACAACAACAACAACAAAAAAAAAACATACTTTAGAAAAAAAAAATTATAGTAAAAAATACTTTTATATATATTTGAAAACTTCAAGAAATAACTGATAACTTTGATTAGAAATCCTTTTCACATGTAGTTTTGATTAATATATAGTAAATGATTTATGTTTGTTTCTTGGTGAATTTAATGAAGAAAAATGTTACCAATAGTGCATAAAGAATAAGCAAGTATATCATTTTCCTTTTTGCCTAGAAAATAGTAGCTCAGATTGGATAAATTCAAAATCTCACAGAACATAAAGTAACATAAAAAACATGATTGTTAACTGTTAATAAATAAAATTTTAACAAGCTGCAAGATAATTTTCGATAGCACAATCTAAATTTTGATAAAATAATCTTACAGGTAATTACAGGTAAAATAAACTTATTTGATTTCATAGATACTAAATGAGCTACATGCAATAAAGCAATTCAGAAACTAGAGAACTGACTAACAGAAAGATAACTTGTGTAAACCATACCATTATTTAAAAAAAAAGTTACTGATAAGGTAGAGTAAAAAAATTCTTTCATAAGATGTAGGATGTTGCAATATTACAACATAAGACATCCACACAAAACTCCAGCAGTAAAGTAAAAAAAAAAAAAAAAAACAATTATACAATTTTATGAAACAGGAAAAGACAGAAAGAAAATTAAAAGAATCACAGAAAAAGAGAGCCAATTTGAATGCAATTATTGATATAGCAAATAAATAAATAGAATATGATTAAAAAATAAAACATAAGGAGTGATTTTTTACTTTTTTTAAGGAAATTTTTCTACATATTTAAGTAAATTTTTCTAATTCTGCCATTAAAATAAGTATAATAAATGCAAATACTTGTAGCTACTATTCTGTTACGATTTTACACCTCATTAACAAGTTCAGAACAAATATACAAAAATTATTTCAACTATAGTTCACTGTAGTTTAAGTCCAAGAAAATATAAGAACAATAAGACTACTTACTGTTTTGCGACACAGCATGGCCAGGCATAGGAACATTTAAGACAATACCTGAAGCATCCTGTTTTAAAAAGTTACGTATTATTATAATAGATTGTAGACAGTGGCACTAATTTTGACTAATTTTATATATTAACATGCATATACTCAAACATAGAATGAAGCTTCCCCAAAACTCTGCAATATTTTATTAAACTTACTACAATTAATGAAATTTTAGATTAATCTAGTTTAAAACTGTAAACATTGTCAATATTTCCTAGAAGTTGATGCCACAATATTTGCACATATTTATCAGCATGTACAATCAACTTCCTTTAATCTGCAATACATATTTGGATATAAATAATGAAATTTGGGCTTAGATGCTTTACACTCACGCTAAAAAAAAAAAAAAAGAAATTTAATCGGTTAAAAAAAAAAAAAAAAGTTGCCAAATTTTGGCGACTGTTTTTTCTTTTATGGCAACCCGGCTATTAAGCTTGTATTTAGTTACTGGTGTTGAAATTTGTTATTGTAATCCGTATTTACGTGGATGTTAAGGGAAAGGTTTGTGCATGTCTGTATTACGCCATTGATGATGAAAAGTAGAGAAAACGTGATTGGTTGTAGAAAAATGTTCTATTGCACGTTATTGGTTGCAGAGTCGCGTATTATAGAACCATATATGGAAGGGAAATAAATTTGCATAACTGTTGAGTTAATGATTGGTTTTTAATTGTCATATGAATTATTACGTATTGGCGGTTACATTGGCAGTTATTACAGTGGCAGTTAGAGTGGTAGAATTGAATTTATCATTCTATTTTGTTTATCGAAATTGTTTTGACGTTTGTAGTTGCTGGTAGAAGTTGGAAAACGTCCGTGGCTATGGATACCATTTTTCGAGAGTACCAGGCAAGTTTTTATGAGGAAGCAGAAAGGCAAGTTCAGCACTTCAAAACTGAAATAACGCGATGATTTTATCTAATAGTTTGTGTTAAATTAGAATTTGAATTACCGAATGGTTACCCTGATATAGTAGTGCTCTTTAAAAGATTGAAATGACGTAATTTTATCTAAAGGTTTGTGCGAAATTACAAAATCAGTTATCGAATGATTATTCTGATTGGAGCAGTCCACTTTAGAAGAATGACATAGGTAATGTATTTTCTATTAAATTTATGTTAAAAAAATTTATTTTTTGTTTATTTTGATATTTACTTTCTGGTTTTACTAATACGTCATTATTTATAAATGTTGTGTTCGGCATGAAATTAGAAACTAAATAATCGAATGTTTACACTGATATAGTAGGGCACTTTAAAAGATTGACATGACGTAATGATTTTAACTAAAAGTTTGTGTGAAATTAAAATTAGCATCAGCGAAGGATTACAGTAATATAGTAGTGCACTTTAAAAGATTGAAATGACGTAGTTAACATTTTCCATTAAATTTATGTTGTAAAAAATGTATTTTTGGTTTATTTTAATTGTTGTGTAGAAATACGATTTTCTGTGTTTTCGAATACGTTATTTATAAATGTTCTGTTTTTTATGTTTCCAAAATGGCAACGGAAAATAGTAGCTTGGCGCAGTCTTGGAAATCGCGCCAACCAAACAGTCGCCAATCTTTTGTTTCAGTTCAATGCTTGCTTCTCTTTGAACCATAAGCTAAACAATAATTACATTAATAATTTAAAAAATATACATTAACTTTTTATCAAAACAGTTTTTTATTTCTCAACAGTCAACAGTAGAATTGCATTGCTGCAAAACACACAAGATAAAATCCCCCAAAATAAATCTAGAGTATTGAAACAAACAAAAATTACATCAAGGTTTCAGAAAATCAAAACTAATTGGTGATGTATTTGGATTTGTATATTTAAATATGCACACTTATTTTATTGCTAGGTATGATTTGATATAGTTTATATTTAAAAAAAAAAAAAAAAAAAACTTAATTTCATAAAAGTAAATAATGTTGAAGAGATATTTTATTCTGAAGTAATTTGAAATCATCATCTTACCATTTTAAGCTATTCATGCATTAATAAGGATAATACATTTTGTATCTGCAAAATAAAAATGTAAATAAACAAAGACATATAAACTTCAAAATTCTATAATCCACAGAACCTTTGGTCCCAAGTTTTGCAGATTAGAGGTAGCTGAATGTATTCTATATTTTTACAGGCTTGATTAAAATAATGCGATAACAGAAATTTCATGTATGTGATTTTGTCGAAGATTAAAAATAAAAAAAATCATAATGTTCATTAATAATTCTTATAACTAAACAGATTTTACAGACTCAGTTACTTAATGCAAAGGACTATAAAAAAATTTAATTGGTAAAAGTAAATGATAAATACAGATGAAAATAAGCCATTTCTTAAATTTGCATACACTGGAATCTGGTATCAAATATATAAATCACCAAAAGGCTTATCCTGAATACAAAAGAATCTACTTATGTAAAAATAAATAAAAGCACAAAGAACAAATAATAATAATAATAAAATAACAATATATAAAAAGTGTCCATAAAAACATTTGGCTATTATAAGATAAAACCTGTAGCATCTTTTAAGAGAGCCACAACACTTGTAAAATCTTACAGAAAACAGCTAGTATTGACATCAGGGGCACCGTTTGAGGGAAGATGGGGGGGGGGGGGGGGGTCCTCCTCATCCTCAAAGGAATTTCATATTTCAGAGTTTATTAATCATCCTCAAGTCAGACTCTTTTTTTTTTCCCCCAGATATTGTACACAAGCTAAAATAACTTATCAAGTTTGATTAAAATAGAAACATTAGCATTAAATAAACACTTTAAGCACAGAAATTAACAATTATTAGTGATATTTGCTAAAGCTTTGCTATTGCAACAGTCTCACAGTGAGACACATTTATCATTTATGAGTACTTTGGCTAATTTAAAAAATATATGTAAAAATACAATTGTTTCAATTCCTTCTCAGTTGTGCACATCAAGATCAAAAGAATGTTTAGCCCCCTTTGTGATATGAAATATCACAATTTCATAATTTTTATTCACTGTTCTGCCCTTTATAATTTACTAAGTATGCTGTTGTCATTCTTCTCCCTCGCCGGCGCGGCTTTTTGCATTGCGTCTAGCGCTGTGTCTCTTGGAAGCGTTTCTCCCTCTCTCTCACGCTTTGCCGAGCGCCCCTCGATCTCTTTTGTGCATGCCCGCAGCCTACTGCACCGTATGTTTACGATATTCTGTTTTGGTTCTGTTTTCCGCCGATAGAATGTGCGGCGCGGCATTCAAGTTGCCGTTTCTACGGAATCTAAAGTTTTCTTATTTTTATTTGGCAATAATTAATTATCAAATCAATTTAATTCTTTCTTTTTTTTTTTTTTTTACCTGTGTGAGCCCCGTGGTGGTCATATTTATATCGGTGCAATGGCATTTTTCACCAGAAGTATTCGAAAATTCGATCATGTAAGATCGCGGAAATTTTATTTTATCGGCGCGATCTCCGGTAGCGGAGTTTCGCATTTTTTATGCCGAGATTGTTCTTTAGGTTCATTAAAGTTTTTAATAGTTAAATTTTAAGCTTTTTAAATTTGATGCAGTGATTTTAAAAATAAATGATTTAAATTGTTAATAATTTATTAAAACAAGCTTGCCAAGAAATCTCTTCTTCATATTCTCAAGAAGTTTTGTGATACATCTTGTTAAATGCCGTCAGCAAAATTAATATTTTGTCATTCTAAAGTTAAAGACTTTTGGTTCTGATGGTACAGTAGCCAACTGGATTTATTTAAACGAAGCCTTCCTGCTATGTGATACTAAAGATCTTTAATAAAGAATTTGGATTAAAAAAGCAAGAATGACTTCGTTTTCTTTACAACGGCTGTGTGTCTCCTTTTAAAGTAAGATGAATTATTTTATTAAATTTTATCATTTATCTTTAACGTTGACCAAAAAGAACCAGATCTTGATGATTGGGGTTATTGTTCCCTACCAACAGCAATGTACTCTTTTTCCACTATTCCACTATATAAAAATAAAATTAATAACACCACACCCTTTAAAGACAACTTTAGATGTGGAAGAAACAGTTGGATATACCAGCCATACCAATATATCACTAGAGAAAAGCATACTCATAGACATAAATATACTCAATAATTTTAAGCAGAACCAAAAATCACCACAATGGGAGCAGTGGAAAGATGCAATGGAGGAGCAAGTTGCTATTATACCTGAACAAGAAGTATGGTATCTAATTACCCTACCTACAGGAAATTAACCAGGATACAGGTGGGTATATGCTTTAAAGCATATACCCACCTGGAGTAGGGGAACATAATAAGATATAAAACCAGCATAATTGCCCCAGGGCTACAAACAAATAAAAGAAGAAACATACGGCAAAATTTTTAGTCCTGTTGTTCATGTTAGCCTTATAAGATTTTTCTTTTCAGTTTTGATTTCTTGTCAAGGTTGGATTCATTTGCAGTGTAACATAAAGGAAGCTTATCTATCTTTATGCCTCTTTAGCTGAGCAGGTATACATGACACATTCCCCAGGTTTTGTGGTCAAAGGTAAAGAAAATATAGTTTGTAAATTACAGAGGTTCTTTATGACCTTCATTTGTGGTTTTTTGAATTACACAGGATTTTAATAAATTTGGGTTTTAAAAAATTAAGCTGGTGTGACTGTGTTTATACACTTTTAATAATGACATTCTATTATTTCTCTATGTGAATGATTTTGTTTTATTTGTCAAAAGTAAAAGACATGTGGATAAAGTAGTTAATGTATTAAGCAGGGCTTGACAAATGCAGTCGCCACTGGCGACCAACGTTTGTTACCTGGCGACTAAGTTATTTAATCTGACTCTTTTTTTTTCCTTTACAAAAATTGAACTAAGAAATGAGCACAATTGTCTCTCCTACACCCCTTCTCATGCAGGCAGCAAGCAGGGATCTCTCTCTTCTCTCCCATTTCATGCACATAAAATGCCATTCTTTTCCGATCTAGTCAGCTAGCATGTGACATGATTAGAATGTGGGGAGAGGAGGGAAGTTTCAATAAGAAATATTGTCAATCCAACTTATGTGGCATCTAAAAATTGGATGCAATGATAAAAAGGCTTATAGCCCAGTCAAATAAGGTGAAAAAAGGGGTAAACCTCGGAATGAAAGATAACAAGCTGAAAATTTGCAAAAATCTTTGTTTTGACATTCTAAAAGTAAGCTAAAAAGTCTCATATAATCTTGTGTCCGCGTCTCGAGATATTCAAGGTCAAAGGTCAAGAAAATCGTTTTTTTGCTTATATCTCGAAAACTGTGCATTTTATTTAAAAAAATCCAATTGCAAAATTAAAGTAGACAAACTTTCCTATAAAATACATATATTACCTTTAATTTTCTGACAAAGGGTTTAGGCGCTAGAGCGTGCTGAAGAAAGACAACTTTTTGACCTTCAGACCAAAATGAGAAAAACTTCATCTTTTACTCTCGATTTCTCAAAAACTATGCATTTTATCGAGAAAACATCTGTTACAAAATTAAAATAGGCAATATTTTCTACAAAGTTCATAAATTAACTTTAATTTCTGACGGAATGTTTAGGCCCTAAATAGCGCTGAAAAAAAAAAAAGCGACTTTTTGACCTTCAAGCCAATACAAGAATAACGGCCCTTTCCTACCTTCGATTACTCGAAAACTGTTCGTTTTATCAAAGAACATTAATTACAAAATTAGAGTCCACAACATTATCTGAATATTGCAAAAGTAACTTTAATTTTCTGATAAAGGGTTTAGGCGCTAAAGCGCGCTGAAAAAGGGCTAGTTTAAAGCCCTCTGCCAAAACAAGAGAAACATCCTTCAAGATTGTTTCCTACGCTTCAAATGGTGTTTGAAATATAACAAATTTAAGAAATTTAAATTGTTTACTTATTTATAAATGACATTCATACATAAGACAATTGTATGATAATATTTAATTAATTTATATAAATAATAAGATATTGAAATTAAATAGTTTAAATACATTGTAATTACATTTTTGTTTATAATAATTATATTTTAAGTAGGAAAGGGATTAAGTATTTATTTTTCGAACAATGTAAGTGCTTGGATATAACTACGTATATTATTTTCTGAAACACGGTCTCCTTATAAGACCATTTTCTTTTTTCTATATATATTAATGGCTGTGATGAAGTGGCCACAGTCCTATTAAAGTTCTGTTATATATATGTGGCGTTTTTACGAAGATGAGGTACCACGAGATGTAATATTCCACGAGAAAATGGCAGTTTGTTAAAGATGTAGAAGGTTGCAGTCGATATCAATAATCATGGCGAAGAGGTGAGGCAATGAAAAGACACCAGAACAGTTTCTCCAGTAAAGACCAGCCAATTTCCAGACAAATAGTTTATTTATGAATAAGAGCGATGCAGTAACAGTTCCCACAGGTATAAACTTATAGCCCTTAGGCTTCACGATGGCTCACTACATCGTTTTAAAAGATCTTTAAGAGCTGAATGAAAATTCTACGTGACTACAACACCAGATACCCATTTGGTTACACTTCCAAACACATCAAAAATCCGCCCTCCAAAGCATGGAAGCAAGTTTTGTTCACTGAGCGTAGTGATACAGAAATACGACGTCACGTGCGCACAAACCAATGAGTGAGAGGCGAGCTCTAGCCCAGCGAATGAGGCGCGAGGGAGAAGCTCTAACGCGAAAGAATTCCTCTCGAGCCGCGCATTAATTTTGAATACCCAGCGCGCGAAACCGAGCATCGAACAATAATAATAATAATAATAATAAATAGCTTTTAAAAACATTCGAAATGAGAAAGCGTCTCTCGGAATTTTATAGATTGGGCAGCTGATAAAAGTTACGAATGAACTTAAAATTTTAGATTAAGATTTGGAATAAGATAATTATTAATATACGGGTTAATACTTTTAAAAGGACATTAAATAAGAATAAATATTATTAAGAATTAAGGAAATACTGACTATGTCAGAAGTTAGATTAATTTAAAGGACTAATGCGAAATAAATGTGAAGGATTTGCGAAGGAAATAAATTTTTTATATAACATATATATACTGAAATCCAAAATCATACATCTTATGAATCTTAAAAGTTCTTTATTAGAACAAAAATACTTAATTCTAATTAATATATAATACAGCCCCAAACTAAGCATGAGGCAGCTCATACGTTCAAATCATACACCGTGTTCATTAACACACATGAGCTAGGGTTAGAAAGTTCTAAACAGTTCAGTAAACCTCTCAAATTATCAGAGGTATTAAAATTTCTACTTTACTTCATGGTAGGGATTACCTTCAAGGTAAAACACTCCAATAAGATTATCTGGTGGATTTCATGCTGCATATTGTACCTAAAAAAATGGCCCCTTTTCTGTAAATAGATTATTTACTGTTTACCTTCAAAGGTGACTATTGAACTCAGTATTGTAATCCGTCAACAAAAAGGACCCCTCTTCTGTAAAGAGATTATCTATCTATTGCATACCTAAGGAGATTATCTATTGTATGTCTATTGCGTTGCCAAAGGAGACAATGCAACTCAGGATATCACAGGGAAGATTCCAATTTGTACGAATCAGCTCAATTGTTTCAGGAAGACAACTGCCTTCCAAACACATTATTTGAAAATGGAATACGTGTTCTTTTAGCAATGTATAATGCTCCAAAATCAGAACATAGTACTGACAATTTTAGGTACACACAATTCATTAAATCAACAAGACTCAATAAACCGGTGCAATTATCATCTCTTCCACCAACTATTTATCGTGTCTACTATCAGATCCAAACTTGGTTAGGATCTGAACCAAGGAAATCTTAGGGAAAGATTTAGAACCCAGAGAATAGGGGTGGGTATACAAAACGAGATCCTGGAACCCACAACAACATTATTACCTTCAGCAACAGAAGAACTACTCAGTACGATCTTCTGCAATTGCAAGAAAGGCTGTGGCGCGAACTGTGGATGTAGAAAAGTAGGATTGAAATGCTCCTCAGTTTGTGGCCAGTGAAACGGACAAGCATGTCTTAACGCTTCATCATATCCAAGTGATCTTGATGAAGAAAGTGAATATGTACCTGAGATTCTTGAGGTTTTAGAGCCAAGTATTACGGACAACGAGGATGATGATAAGGATCTGGAAATTTTATATGGACGACCAGAAGAAGGAGACGACAACGAACAAGAGGAAACGTAAGCTGTATGCCTGCTATTGATAATCAGAGGTAATAATCGCCTTATAATTTAACTTAAACAAAATATAATAGATTTGATAATCTTATGATAAATAAAAATGTAATTGCAATACATAAAAACTTATTTCAATATGTTATTATTTATACATAATTTAACAAAATATTATCAAATTTATTTGTAATTAATTCTTATTTATAATTAATATTTATTAATAAGTAAATAATGTAACTAATTAAAACTAAATTTGTAGATAATTTTATTCTCTACAAGTTTTGTAATAGCTTCAAATATCATTTGAAATATAAGAAAAAAATCTTTAGTGAGTTTTTCTCCCTTTTAGGCCAGAGGGCCAAAAACTAATTAAAGTTAATATAGGCATTTTGCAGAAAATGTTGTCTACATTAATTTTGTAGCTGATGTTATTCAATAAAATGCCTAGTTTTTGGGTAATTGAGGGTAGGAAAGGGGGTTTCTCTAGTTTTTTGGCTCAAAAGTCAAAAAGTCGCTTTTTTTCAGCGCTATTTAGCGCCTAAAAATTTCGTCAGAAAATTAAAGTTAATTTATGAATTTTGTAGAAAATGTTGCCTACTTCAATTTTGTAACATGTTTTCTCGATAAAATGCATAGTTTTTGAGAAATCGAGGGTGAAAGATGAAGTTTCTCTCGTTTTGGTCTGAAGGTCAAAAAGTTGTCTTTCTTCAGCGCGCTCTAGCGCCTAAACCCTTTGTCAGAAAATTAAAGATAATATATGTATTTTATAGGAAATTTTGTCTACTTTAACTTTGTAATTTAATTTTTTAAAATACAATGCACAGTTTTTGAGATATAAGCAAAAAACCGATTTTCTTGACCTTTGACCTTGAATATCTCGAGACGCGGACACAAGATTATATGAGACTTTTTAGCTTACTTTTAGAATGTCAAAACAAAGATTTTTGCAAATTTTCAGCTTGTTATCTTTCATTCCGAGGTTGTATCCTTATTTGACTGGGCTATTATGCTTTTTTGCAAGTTTCAAATCAGATGTTTGTGTTCAGAATTAAAACTGATTAATCTATCACATTCATTTTAAAGAATAATAACATATATGTGATTATAAATAATTCATTTGAAGTAAATCTATAAAACTTAATTAAAATTTCAAGAATAATTCATTTTAATAAAAATAATATTTATTTAAAAAATATTTCATCCCCGCTTAAAATGCTTGGTACCTAGCGACTGTGTGCACCACACACGTTGGACAATAGTTCGGCGTCACTCTGTCTTGGAGACAAAGTGTCTGGTACTGGGTTGTTACTCCAGAATATTTTATAATTAGATTGTTTCAATTATTATCTGCAGTAAATGGAAATAAAAAAATCATTGATTGCAATTCAGAAGGGTAATGTCTTTTATTTATTTATTTATTCTTAAATTCTTATCGTAAATTGTTGGATCAAAATAAACCTCAACCGGCTGCTGATCCCGATTATGTAATTCCAGCATGGGAAAATGTTTTTTTTTTCTTTTTAGCAATGCATATTACGAGTTAATAGCTTTCAAGTTTGCGAACGTCACATATTTAATTAAATTTCTTGTAAGATGTCTCATTATAGATGCTGCAAAGTTACACAACATTAAGAAATAAACTTGATACTATATTCAAACATAAAAAAATAGACTTTTATCTTTAATTTAGCAAAAGTAAGAACGTTCATCAAATGCAAATTTTAAAATAATAAAATCATAATTATTTGACTGAATTCGATAGGCTAAATAGGCAAAAAATTATTTTACAGCTTCACTATACTATCGAAGCCCTCTTATCAGATATAGATTTTGTAGCACTCAACTATTCGGACATTTAAAGCATTCGGCAATCAGCATTTTCCGAACATGCCGGTTAATTCAGAATTTACTATATTTCCCCCCTTTTATTCCCAAGAGATATACAATTTTTATAAGTTCCTTTAGAAAACTTAGTTTTATTATCTTTTTTAACTATGTACCTAATAATTCTAAAATAGGTTTGTTATTATTTTTTCTCACTTAATTCATAGAAAACTTTTGTGCTTTTTGAAAATCAATAACTTGGGGGGGGGGGGGTTGTTAAAATTTTTACTGGTGACTAGAATAAGCCCTGGTATTAAGTAAACATTTTTATTTAAAGATTTTAGGATGAACAAGAAGGATGCTACAAGTAGAATTTGAAAAGGAGAGCAAAGTGTTTTAATTCATCAATCTCTACATATTGATGAGGTTTGTAATCGTTTTAAGGAAACTTTCCAGTTTCCTCATTGCCAATCAGTAAAGGGATAGTCTATTCTAAAGTTCAATACCCTCAATTAAATGCTGAAATATCTATTTCAGCATATATATATGTAATATTACAGCTTTAGAATAGAAGTGTTTTAGGGTGTCTTTGCAGATCAGTCATGGCTTTTTATGGGAAAAGAATACAGTATGAAATGCAATTTAATGTATACTAGAGCACATATGCAGAAATGCAAAGTATGCAGATCGTGGAATATTCTCAATGTAAATTTCAAATAAATACAGTGCAATTTATAAATGATTATATATTACTACTATATGTTTTTTCTTTTTAAATAAAATAATCTGAAAAGTACCTAGGTTTATCATTTTGATGGGTTTATGAACATATAAGTATCTCACATGCAAAAATCCTAATGCTGACAAAAATATTTTAATAGTTTCTGTAAACTTCAATGAGAAATCTGTTAAAATAGCAGGTTTGGCTGTTCATTTTTCCCCTCCAACTATAATATCAGTGCTTAGAAAAAAATATTTTACTTTTTATATAACAGTGAGACATTTAAGGTAAAACAAAAGAGATTAATAATTAAAACTTACAACACCAGGAAATATTTTTTTCAGAGATTCAGCTGCTGCAATTGCTTTCTGCTTGCCTCCTTTTAAACAATCATCAAAGTTGAACAAAGTTTGTCGAACAGGATTGGAATAAGAAACAGAAGCGTTGTCAATGAAAGTAATTTTTCTAACACCCCAACCCTGCAAACAATTAATAAATAAATAAAATGACAATAAAGTTTAATGAAAAATGAGTTAATCCATTAACCTTCTGACTGCCGAGCAAAAGGGCAAATTTGTAATGTTGTTTTCTCTTAATTTTTTTAAAAAATGCTATAAAAAGATGAATTATTACTTGATATAAGAACTTAATTACATATATGAGTATAATCCTTGAGGGTGCAAATCATCATTCGATGTTTTAAAACTGCATTATATTTGTAGAATTATATTAATTTAAACAATTCTTCTATTGCAGTGAAACCTACAGAATAGTGAATGGATATATCAGTTCACGAGGTGGGAAGGTTAAGGGGACTCAATACCCTTTGAACTATTTTTTTTTAGTTGAGTATTTTATAACAGCTTTTTAACATGTTATTAAATGCTTTTATGAAGGAAAATAATTTACTCAAAAAAAGTACAGTTCTTAAAAAATTAATTAAAAAATATATAAAATAAATTACACTTCTACAATTTTGAATTTTTTGCACAATTTATTTTTTATACTTTTCTTACAAGTGTGTTCCATAACTAAGAACCAGATTACCAAAAAAACTAATTAGCTTAAACAAGAAAAAAAAAGTCCTGACATGTAAAAATAGAACAAAAACAATTTTTTTAATTTTTTTTTTTACATAAAGTATTTATATTATTACAAATCTGTTCCTTAATTTCACAAAGCATACCATGAGGAACATCAATAATAAATAAATAAATAAATTGAGAAATACAGTTAACTCTGCTTAAGACGAAATTGATCGGGACTGACTAAATTTTTCGTTATAGACAGTTTAATGCTCAGTGTTTACTGTATTGAAAATCTTTCTGTGGGACTTTCAAATCTTTCCACATTAGACAGATTTACATCTTACACAGTCTGCCTCAGACAGAACATACTGTAAATGTTCAGGTTTTAGAATTTTAAACATAACTGATGTATTGAAAAACAGAAACTGATAAAAAGGAATTTAAAAAATGTAATTCTGAATCATTTAAAAGGAAATGGATGCAGTAAAAAGACTTTTTCAAATATTTATATTTATCGGATCTTTATGTAACTTTGGTAGAATATACTACGGATGACTAATTACATTTTAAGCAAATAATAGGAAAATTTATATTTTCATAACTTTTCACCAAAGGAAGTGTAGAGAGTCAGTCCCCTTAAATACAAAATTAATATCTTATCTACTACAATAAAAATAACTAAATAAATAAATTTACACAACAATTAAATATACAAAAAAGTTAAATTTTTATAACTATTATAAAGAACAGTGGTTCAGATAAGGCTTACTTTTTCTTTATAATACATCATTATTTTAGAATACTTCTGGTATCATTTTATTAAAATCTAGAACTGCATTTTATGGCCATATGAATAGCATTTTTATATTGATAATGCAAGAGTATTTTTCACACTTACAAAGCTAGGTTGCAGTTTCTTGATATTTTAGTTTTTTTTTTCATACTTCTGCTCATTTTTTATAATCTCACAATAAATGTATCACAGGAAATTTTTACTATAGTTTATGTATATAATATACATTATTATAAAAAGAAGCTTTACTAAAACTTTCATCACATACAGTAGAAGATCTTTAGAATACAAACCTGAAAACACGAGGTTGTGCATTATATAGAATTTTGCATTAGATCACATTTCACACATTATGAAATTTACCTTGTAAACAAAGCCAAATATGTCTGAAACACTTCAATATATACAACAGAATATCTTTATGTTGCATTCCTTGGGACCAGAAACTGTGCAGATTATAAATTTTTGCATAATATAAATCATTTCACACATTGTTAAATTTACTTTATAAATATTGTCCAAATATGTCTGTACCAAATCATTCCTTATATTAGTAATTTTCAAAAACTTTTATTTCTTTTATTGCAATAATAGCAATTTTTTCATTAAATAGATCTGAATTAAGGAGATAGAGATGAAATAATATATTAAATTTAGTCCTCTAGAGAGTAGCTAATTTTTTAGAATGTAGGTGTGTTTCAACTGCAAAATCCATTGTTTATATCTAAGAACTTGTGCGTTATATGGAGAACTGCATTACATAGAATTGCGTTATAAAGATCTTCTACTGTACTTATAAGCTTTTGACAAATGGGTAGAAGAATGGAAAATTGTTTTGCATACAAGACACAGCAAAATGATCAAATGTTAATAAAATAAAATACATATCTAAATAAAACAATTCCAGAAATATTCTGGAATAATAAATATACTAAGTACATCATAGGCCAAACATAAGCCTTACCAACTTTTGTCCTTTTATTTTATTTTATTTTATCTTTAATGATCAAATAGCCAAATTAACAGATACCAAGAATATTTATTTAAATGAAATGAAAAATAAGAATACATTTGAGTGATATTATGCACGTGTTACATTTCATCTGTTCATTAAATGATGAGCAAGCCAAAAATAGGGAGCAGAGACAATACTAAACTTACTAAGAGGCAACGAGCTACATTACAGCCAAGAGTACCAGCTCCAAAGAGTAAACATTTTGAAGATTTTATTTCATCTAAATGCAGCTCAGGTAAAAGGCGCCAGCGCATGAGCTTTAGATTTAAATCAACTGCAGAATCTGCAAGTCTAAAAAGGAAAAAAGAAAAATTAGTTCAAAGTTAAAAATATACTAACATATAAATAAATTAAACAGAAGAAAGTAATGCTGCTGAATAATAAAGCCACTTAGAACATTTTTCAATTAACTAAGTTTAAACAATTGAGTATAATGGAGTCTCATCGCAATATTCAATACCAGCTGACCCACCTGGTGTTGTCCAGGCCCATGATAATAACCTTAAATACACCTAAAATCAGTGTTGAATGATTTTATATTTTTAAACCAAAATCTTTCCAAACAAACCTAATGTTGCAGATACCACTGCCACTGAATTGTACACCCTCAAATTTATGTGATTTTATATTTTAAAATGAAAATATATAAATGTATGAAATAGAAATGTATAAATCTGAACATGCATAACATGTTTTGGCCTGTTTTAGTTTCATATTTTGAAACAAAAATCTTTCCAAATGAACTTAATGTTGGGGTACCCAATGCCTTTGGCAGCATACATCCTTAAATTTGTATGATTTTGTATTCTTAAATAAATATCTATCCAAATGAACCTAGAATTGGGGTACCCAGTAAATTCGGCAGCGTACATCCTTGAGTTTGTACAATTTTACATTTTTGAACGAAAATTTATCGAAATGAACCAAGGGGTCCAGTTATAGAGATTGCCGATTTAATTTCTGACATTTACATATATTACATTTTGACATTTACTTCAGCTAAACATTCACACACACAATTACATTTATAATATTACTAGTGTAAATAGTGTAAATGCACATCCTAGGACAGTAGGCAGAAATCATGGTTTTCACTTTAAATTTGAAATAATTGATAAATATACTCATATACTATTCACCGATAATAAGGAAAGATATATATTGGAAGATTGGGTACTTTTATGTTAGCTGGGCACCAGTGATAACTCACCAAATCTTATTTCAATTGGCATCATTTGAATTGCAACTTTTCACGTCAGATTTTGTTATTTGTATTGATATGTTTGCATTTAAGTATTTTATCATAATTATATTTTATCTATTTTTAAGTAAGTTTTTAATGATATTATATTGCAATGTTAAAATATTGGCGAGAAAAAAATGGTTGGCAATA
The DNA here is from genome assembly GCA_963931845.1 of Maratus michaelseni. Classification (NCBI taxonomy): domain Eukaryota; kingdom Metazoa; phylum Arthropoda; class Arachnida; order Araneae; family Salticidae; genus Maratus; species Maratus michaelseni. The sequence continues at coordinate 169,474,787 of OZ007587.1, read as the reverse complement.
TTAAAAAAAATCGTCTAACTTGATCCTGCTGTTCACGTTCAAACTCGCTAAGCCTTTTATATGCGTGTGTCTCATAATTTCATCTAATTCACATAAAATATATGGTAAACAATTTTCATTGTGGTTATTATTAACTTGTTACTATACAGCTTGTGCTGTATTTTTCATTTTGGTACTTTTCCATTATGCCAACACCATGCCAAAATCTATGCTTATTTGCCATTTATTTCACCCCTGACCGAGAAAAGGTGTTCTACAGCAAACTGTGCCAAACATTGTGATTCGTTAGTTATTGGATGTAATCATTTCTCAGGTACTTTTCCGTTATACAAACACCATAGTCACCAAGTGTAATAGTTGGCGCAAAATGAAATTCACATGAATCAAAACATTTAAAAATAAAAATATGTTGAAACAAAAGTGAGCATTTAAAAAATATAATGTTTGAAAATTACAGACTTTTATGCACTTTATGAAATCAACACAAATATATACTTAAAATAAGAAAACAAATAATTGTTATACAAAAAAGTAATAAAATAAAACTCTTATTAAACTGTTGGCATGAAATTACAAGTGTGTTTTAGAATCGTAGTAAACATTTCATTTTTTGAATGCAGAGGTTGCCATATGAACTCTATGAGATACAACTGTAAATTATGATGAACAGACACCTGATGTCTTTTATTGCACTATTTTGCAATGCCCCATCTCTCAACATTTTGAGTATGACATTCAGTGTTAGGGTAAAAAAAAATTATATTTGAGATTTACTCTGAAATAATCATATCCAGCATCTCACAGTTTATCTGTTTTATATCCACTCCTGTAATCTGTGTAGATAATATTTCCATCAACTACATTGTTTTCCATTGCCACAATATTATTAGGATAGTATAAAAATTTTAAAACTCTGAAAAAAGAGAATTGCTTTCTTATTAAAAAATTGCTGTAAAATAAAATTTCGAAAATTTTCTTTAATATATGTATATTTTTCTTTTAAGCTGGTCTAGAAATTTTAAATTCTTGTAAAAAAGTATTATCCTCCTTTGGACGCAACTTTTGATTGCAGAAAGGAAACCATTTTCCAAATCTAAATCCTTTGCAAAGATTTCAAAATTTGAAATTTCCACCTTGGATACACCGACGAAATCCGCGTCAACCGACTAAAACCAAGACAAATATTTTGCAGAAAAAAATCAATGAAAATCCGAAACTGACGATAACTGAAACAGAGTTGTAGTGGATAGCTGCCCAGGTACCCGCCTGGGCTGGGTTTAAAAAAAAAATGGGTTTTTTATAACCTTGAACTGAAGTCAACAAAAACTACTGTATAGCTTAATTAAAATAATAATTCACCTAACTGGATCCATGTTAGCACTCATATCAACTTTTTTAGGAGCAAGTTTATTTTGGTTCTTTTCCCATCCGACAGCATTAGGACACTCTGGAATTTAAAATTTTGAAAATATTAATTGACAAAAATTGGCATAGCAAAATTGACAATTACATCTTAGTTCAATTTACTTAGCTTTATTTATATGAAAAAAAATAAACAAGTAAACTAACCATTTGGAATGTCTGATGCACTTAGTTCAATGGATATAACAATGCTATGTTCAAAATGTTTTTTTCTGTCTTTGGTGAATTCTCTGAAACATACTACATCCCAAACCTTTTGTTCTTGTCCCCTATAAGAAAATATGTTTAATAAAAATTTTAAATTGATTACACATGCAGCAAAAACAATATAAAAATGGTGGTTTAGTCTATTTATTAATACCCTATAAAAAGCTACATGCTAAATGTACAGTACATAGTGACACCATTAAAAAAAAAAAAAATTAACTACCTCTAATAAGTTAAATTACCAAACTATAATATTTATTAATACCCTATAAAAAGCTACATGCTAAATGTACAGTACATAGTGACACCATTAAAAAAAAAATTAACTACCTCTAATAAGTTAAATTACCAAACTATAATATGTGACATATTTGTTTTAATAGAACAAGAAAATTTTTATGTTAGAACACAAAATGTACATGTTATTTTTGAAGAATTGGAGAAATTCATCCTATGTCAATTAAAATGATTCCAGTGAATAAAAATAACACTGATGTGGACATTAGTGATTCAGAAGACGGCAAACAAATGAGATTATATATATATATTTTTTTTTAAACATATTACGTGTACTTTTACATAAACATACACCATTGTTTTACAGTAAATTCTAAACTATCCATATTAGGAAACATCAAATTTGTTTATTGCCTAGTGTTGAAAGGGGAAACAAGTGCGTAAGTGTGATCGAAGATCGCTCAAAGGGTTTCGTTTAATATTCCTTTCAAAACACTTTATCCTTTCTTTAGTAAATTCAAACAAATTTCATTTAGCAAAATTAAAAAAAAAAGTCATGTTTTTTAGAATAAAAATTTACCGTTTTATTTACCGTTACTATTTTTTCGTTTTTTCGAATATCTAAACCAGCCGGATAGCGGGCCAAGCCCGCTATTATATTCTGTCATACTAATATCCGTAATACGGACTAAATGCAATATTAAAAAAAATAATTTCAAAATTAAACAGATTGTACACCTTCAAAATGTTAAAATATGCGAATATTTCCATAATCGGATTTTTATCACGATTCAATATGTTTCTCAACATTTACTATTCTCTATTATTTATATTGATACTCGCTTTGTATTATTCCCAAACATTTGAAAAATTAGTTAAACTTCCCATATGACGTCAGATTTTCGTTATAATTCTCTAATGACGTGATATTAATCTGCTTTGTGTACCACATACTCCTTGTATTATTGAGAAATCTTAGACATTTTCCGTTTTATTACGACTATGACGTCAATCAATTTTATTTCATATTAATCTTTTTTTTTTTTTCATTTGGGTGAAACTTTTTATTTCATTTTTCACGTGGAAATCGTCTGATAGAAAATTAATTATTGTAGAAAGAATTTCTTTGTGGATTTTTAATTTTTGGCATCGGCTATAACGAAAAATGTTTAAATTTAATAGGAAAAGGCTGTTAGAATTTTGGTTTTTTATCTCTATTTATTAAAATAATACGAATTTTTCAAATTTTAATATTTTCAGCTCTCTACAGCTGATATTCTGATTTATACACAAAGTTTCAACTCTGTAAGTTACATAGTTCTCGAGAATGGCTCTGTGACATACAGACAACGTAGCGGGAGCAATAGGGTTTCGTGAGATGAATGAAACCCAAAAAAAGAATGCAGAATCTTTAAAGCCTGAAGATGATAAGTAGATTAAAAAATTACAAAATTTAAGCCTTATTATTGAACCAAGGAAGATAAAAATAGTATACGTATACCCAATAATATATGTTCCCAAGAAAGATAGTAGCATACATTTATTCAAAACCTTTGGTTACTGTACACAATAATTAAACCTTTTGTTGAATCAATTTAGGAGCCAATACAAAATATAGTGAAATTGATTAATCAAGTTGTAGAGCTAATTAAACTTATTCATGTGTATGAAAAAAATATTAAGAAAATTCTCTAGAAAACCAGAGTTATGACTTAATCTATTTGAGTCTCATCCTGCTCAATCCTGATAGAAAGTTATGCTATTAGGATTGTGTTATGTTGTTGCTACTTTTTATGAATGATGACATTAGTGAAAAACATGAATATTGAAAACAAATATGAATAATAATGCTAATGTTTCATATAACTGGGATAAACCTGATCCAGAAGAGCTATACTGCCATTGAAATATAAATTCCTATGAACCTAAAAACAGGATAGCTTGGGACTCTTGAGTTATTATTTTAATTACATAAAAAGATATGCTAAAATAATACACCAGGGAAAGTTGCTTCCCATTTTTATACTTTTTATTAACATTTAACATTGCTAGAGTTTTCCAAAGTAATAAATTAGGTCTACCATTAAATGTAAGCCTTATACTGCTATGTTGTCAATAAAGAAATTTCAGTGTTATGCATTTCACTCAGACAAACAAATAATAACTGATCACAACACTTAACTATATCCAGGATAGTGCAAAATTTAATTAAATTAACAATTGAAAATTAGAATTTTAATCATGACTAAAGATTACCTGATTAATATCTGTTTCAGTCCTGTTCATAGATTCTGATCAATTTAATTTCAGTTGCTTTCTTTGATCAACGATTAAATCAATTCCAAATCTAATTAATGATTAAAAAAGTCATGTGTTAATCTAGAACTGATTGGGAAATTAAATATCTTTCTCTTTCTGTCCACCTGTCATTCTTATTTTTGTAAATATGTTTTTTTGTATTTTTCTTGTATGGCAACTACACCCAAAATAAAAACAGGTATGACAGATTCAACTCAACTTTCTTTGACTTTCTAGCACCTACTAGCATAAAATAGAAAATACAAAACATATTTACAAAAATAAGAACGAAAAGCGGCCAGAAAGAGAAAGATATTTAATCTCCCAACCAGTTCTAGATGAATAACACATGACTATTTTAATCATCAATTAGATTAACAATTGATTTAATCGTTAATCAAAGAAAGCAATTGAAATTAAATTTTAAAATCGTTGATTTTTTATGTTTTCTTGAATGACAGTTGGACTCATGTTAAAAATAGTTAGGACAGACTCAACTCAACTTTGCTGTTAGTGCTACCTAGCAGGAATCAAAATATTTAAAATATGTTTGTTTCATGTTTTCTCATATGGCAATAGTACCCAAATTAAAATAGGTAGGACAGATTAAACTTAATTTATTTTAAACTCAACCATTTACACTGCTAGAGCCACATAGTGTAAAATTTAGTAACTAAAGTATTTGAAAAATAGTTTTGTGATTTCTCATGCGGGGACCATAATTAATTGTGAAGCCGTCAGCCCCATATCTGTTTAGAACAGTCACATGATTTGCGATATCATATATATGAATGTTTATCTCATGTTTTCTCATACGGCAGTCAAATCAAAATTAAAATAGGTAGGACAGTATAAACTCAATATTCACTTACTTCCCACTGTGCCACCTAGTGTGAAGTAAAGTAACTAAAGTATTTGGAAAATGGTTTTCTGTTTTCTCATGCAGGAGCCATAATCAAATTAGAAAAAAACTTAGGACAGATTCTATCCAGCTTTCTTTTATGCTGGTAGCACTTCATAGTGGGAAATAGAAGAACTGAATTTAATAAAATTGATTTTTTTAAAAATTTCTAGAATGGCAATCAAACCAAAGTTAAAAACAGTTACGACAGATCCAACTCAACTATATTTTACGTTACTAATGCCACCTAGCAGAAATGAAAGCAACTAAATATTTCAATTAAAAAAAAAAGTTTTCTTAAATGGCAGTCATACCCAAATTTAAAAAGATTAGACATATTACATTTAAAATTAACTTAAACTTCTAATGCCACCTAGTGTGAAATAGACTAACCAAAGTATTTCAAATATGTTTTATGTTTTTACATGCGTCATACCAAATTAGCAAAAATGTAGAACAGATTCTACCCAACTTTCTTTTATAATGGTAGCGCTTTTTAGAGATAAATAGAAAAATAAAGTTATTAAAAGATATTTGTATGTTTTTCCAAATGGCAATCAAACTAAATTGATAAGATAAAAGTTGTTAGGAAAGATGCATTCTAACTTTTTTTTATGCTGATAACACCACCTAGCGAGAATGCAAACTAGATTATTTGAAAATAATTTTCTTTTATCTTTTCTCATATAGATATGACAATCATACACAAATTAAAATAGATTGGACAGGTTAAACTGAACTTTCTTTTATACTGCTAGTGCCACCCACCATGAAATAGAGTAACAAAAGATTCAACTTAATTCTCTTGTATACTTCTTGAGACTTCTAATGGAAAATAAAGTAACTCAAATATTTGAAAAATTACAGGGCTAGAAATTCAATTTTTCCTAGAAGGGGAGTCTCCCTCCCAACATTTATAAATGGAGGGGAGTTGAGGTATTTTTGGGGGGAGGAACAAAAAAAAATCTTTAAACCTCACTATTATTTTACATGCTATTTAATGAATTACATTAATACAGACATGACAAAATACCATTGATAAAATTTAAATCAACAACTCAGAATAATTATACAAAATGTTTTTTTTTTTTTTTTTTAATTATACAATGACTATTTTTAAACTTTCACCAAATGTTATAGGTCCTTAACAATTGGGTTTTTACGGGAATTTCTAAATTTAGATTTTATTGGATTTTAGGTGCTAAAAACTCTTTCACAAGGTACACTCGTGACAGGCAGCGCAAGAGCAACTTTTATATCTTTGAAAACTCTCAGAAATGTATGGTAATGTTCTCTGAAAAAGTATCGGAAAACTTTGCAAAATCTGATGTGCTTTGTACTTGCATGAACAATGCATATTCGGTGATGGCATCATCAATATCCATTTCTAAAAAAATTGCCTTATTATATTCTTAAGGGAACTACAGCCAAAACCAGAATCCCTGGTATTTTCTTTAATTGAACTACGTAATGTGCATTCAAATTTTAAACCTATATCCAAAATTTGAAAAGGAAATTCATTTCTTCTATTATACAAAAACTGTAGGTTAACTTTAAATTGTCAAGTCCTAATTTCTGTGAATTGCAAGGATCATTTAAGCTTTGTGTTTCTAAATATGTTTCCTTGGAGTTTAGATTTTTTTTTTTTTTTTTTTTTTTTTAAGCACACTAAAAGATTTTTTGCAGTTCTTCTAATCTTATTTTTGTTTAGTGCAGACTCTAGACCAATTAGGGAGGACCAGTGCTCTTACTGCCCTTTGTATATTTTTCTTTTGATCACGGAAAAAAAATAATCATGAAATGTGTCCATCAGTTGTAGGAAAAAGATGCTGAATTTCGTTAATGGGTCGAAGCAAACAAAAAATTGCGAAATTTGTCGATTAGTCGTGGGATAAAATCACAATATTCGTCGTTATCGTGAAAAGTAATCATGAATTTCATCAATCTGTCGCATGAAAAAAAATAGCGAAATTTGTCTGTGTTAATTACGGAAAAAAAAAAATCAAAAATTTTTTTCAGTCGGAACAGAGGAAAAAAATTGTGAATTTTGTCAAAGTGCCATAAAAAGAAATCATGAAATTCGTCAATCGGCTGAGGAAATAAAATTGAGAAATTTGTCAGTCAGCCTCGGGAAGAAAACCATGAAATTCGTCGATTCGTGGAAAATCTAATTTCGTCAATATATCGCAGGGAAAAAAATTCGTCTATCAGTTGTGAGAAAATATCGTGAAATTCATATATCAGTCATGGGAAAATATTGTGAAATTTGTTGGTCAAATGTGGGGAAAATTCGAGAAAATTTTCTGTTGGATGCAGGGAAAAAATCATGAATCTCATCAATCTGGCGCAAGAAGAAGCCATGAAAATCATCAATCAGTCGTGAGAAAAAATCGCGAAATTCGTCGATCGATTGTGGAGAAATTTTTTTTTTTTCATTCACCGTTTCTATCGCTGTAAAAAATCCTGTGAAATGCAGCAATATCGATCATGGAAAAATATCAAGAAATTCATCAGTCGTCGGTCACAGGAGTTGATTGTCACTTAAACAAGGAAAATTCTCTAGAAAATGGCGAAATTTTTTGTGCGGGTGTCTCCTGCCCATGATATTCTTTTGGGTGGGATTTTAAAATTTTGGGCGCAAATCCCGCCCTGAAATATTTTATTGTTTTCTGAAACAATAAATATACTCAACTTAAAAATAAGTAAGAAAATTCAACTCAACTTTTTTTTTTTGCTGGTAGAAAGTCTTAGGGTAAGAACTCTTGGCGGAAAATTGAATAACTAAAGTTGATTTTTTTATGGTTTACTGCATGATTGCCGTACTGAAGTTTAAAATTAATAGGGCAGAATCAACCTAAATTTATTTTACAACACTAGCACTCCTTGGATGAGGGAAATAGAGTGATCAATTTAATTAAAATTTATTTTTATGTTTTCTCAATTTATAATTGGACTCGAGGAGCTAAAATGATATAGGAGACTTGACTAAATTTTCCTTTACACACTATTTCTCTTTGGTGTAAAATAAATTTGATTACTATTTATTTTTTATGTTTTCTCTACTGGTAATATGACCTGAGTTAAAATTGGAAAAAACTCAATTTAATTATTTTTTACATTGTTAGGGCTTCTTAGTAGGATAATTCTATGTAGCTATTCATAATTCTTATTTTCAAAATGTAGTTTCAAAAGCATTTAATGTTTAAAAAACTATGTACATTTAGTCACAGATTAATAAAGCAAATGCAATCGTTAAATTTTTCTTTTTCTTTTATGTTTTAATTTTCTTGTTTATATTAAGAAAAGAAACTGTATGTATGTATGGTCAGAGTTGGGCTTAATCAATTACTTTTTTAATTGATTGATTAGATAATGAAATTTTAATATTGTGAATTTTAATCATGATTAATTTAATGAGGATTGTTTCAATCACAATTTTTTAAAACTATAAAAATTTAGCATATGAGTAAATTATAAATAAATAATAATGTATTTTAATAACAATAAAATACCAATAATATGATATTAGTGCCAGAATATTTCTTAAAGGCCATCCTGGATAATTTTCATAAGTAGAGGGATCTGCAAATCCAAGAATCACCTAAAACAAAGTAAACAAACATGATACAATTAAAATTTAAACAGTTTTGCAAGGTTAACATAGAAAAAAAAAATAGACATCTATATTTAAAGAAAACTTAGAACTTCAATTTTTTAATAGTGGATTTGGTGAGAGAAGGAAAATTTTCACAAGTACAGTCACCTCTCACTTAAACGCGTTTGAATGGACTGATTTAAAATCGCGCATAACTGAGAGGATGTCGTATGAAGTAATTCTTTATACACATTATTCGAAAGAAAAACATATTGAAATATAAGAATTATGATTAATGACATTTTATAAAATAAAAGGGGTGTAATTAGTATAGTGTACTAAAAAAAATACAATAAAGTAAAATTTCATTTGACATAGAAGATGATGTACTTACATAAAAAAAATGCCAATTAGTCCTTTTTTAAGAAGTCATCAATGGTAGTTTGTTTTTGCTTAGGCCTTTTCTAATGCATTAAAGTTTGTCATTGTATTTGATGCTACATCAGCATTTTGTAGGTAACATCTCAAAGTGTCCAGGGCTCCTAAAGCAGTAGCATAAGATGGGACAATTACAGTATTAGTTTCATCATTATCATCATCTTCTCTTCCAGCTGTCACATCATCAAAAACCGTTTCAATATCTCTTATTGCCGTTGATGTTAATTTTTCATCAACACTGATGAAATCTTGAAAAGAAAGAGGATCTTGGCTTATTCTATTCCATTCTTCTTCGTCTATGTTAAAATCATTGTTGTTGTTTTCATTTTCCTGTAATGGAATAACCTCAGCATCATTTGAATGAAAAATACCTGCTTTCCTGAAACAGTTAGAAATTGTTGTAGCTGTTACATTATTCCAAGAGCAAACCAACATGTGCATGGCATCCAGAATCCAAATTTTCTTGAATTCCTTTTTCTGCTCTAGTGATATAAACATTCTTCGCACCAAATCTTTCCTATACTGAGCTTTAACTGACCTTATTATACCGCGATCTAAGGGCTGGAGTCTGCTAGTACAGTTAGCAGGGAAAAATATAACTCGTGTATGTGTCAGCAATGGGAAATCTGAAGGATGGGCGGTACACTGATCCATAAATAGCAGAACTTTTCATTTTTTTAAGCTATCTTCATATCGAATTCTTTCAAAAAGTTTAAAAAAATGTTTGCTGTCATCCAGGCTTTGGTGCTACTTGCATAAGAACATGGCAATTTCTTGACATTTTAAACACTGTGGATTCTTGGATTTACTAATCACTATTGGCGGTAACTTTCCTGATCCGTCCGCATTGCAACATAAAAACACAGTCAGTCTTTCTTTGCTGTGTTTGCCAACATGGCATGTTTTTCCCTTAATCCCTCATCGTTTTGTTTGGTAAAAGACTATAAAATAAACCTGTTTCATCACAGTTAAAAAAGTTCTTAAGATCTAAGTTCTGAATTAAATTAAAAAAGCTCTGCGATCCATTCATTAGCAGTTGAATCTGAAACGGCTGCGCTTTCACCACTCAGACAATGATTTGTTAAACCATGTCTTTTTTAAAGTTTTTCTAACCATCCCGAAGAAGCCGAAAAATTTTCGATTCCCATTTTGGATGACAAAGTGAGTGCCTTTTCTTTAAATAACTCACCGCTAATGGGTAAATTAGAACTTCTCATTTCTCTGAACCACTGAATTAAAGTGGTTTCTAAAATCTCAAATTTTCCATTCTGAATTCTTGATCGTTTCTTTGCTTGTGTAGAATATTCAATATTCATTTTTTTGATCGAGTCCTTGTTCTTTAAAATCCCTCTGAGTGTTGATTCTGGCAAATCGAATTTTCGAGCTAAACTTATTTTTGGCAGTCTAGGATCATTTTCTGCTGCTTTTATAATTTCCATTTTGTACGAAATTAACTTTCTTTTGTTCATTTTTATTGCAAAAAAAAAAAAAAAAAAAAAATTCTAGATGCTACCGCAAGGACGAAATGTAACACGCAGATGACTTGATAAAATTAAAACATAAAGAAAAGAAGGAACCATTAGAACTAAGTGGGGGGGGGGGGGGGTGTAAAATCAAACTGTAACATCATCTCCACCCCGTTTTTCGAACCGTTCTTTGACCTTGACAGGTGCAGAAAATTATTTATCAATTAAAAAAAAAATTGTGAATTGCGCTGTTATTTTCGCATATAACTGAGAGAGACAATTCAAAGTGCTGCTTATAAGTGAGAGATCTACAGCATTATCTTCCTATTTCTCATGGCGGGACCTTACGAAATTCGCGTATAACTGAGAAACGCGTATAACTGAGAGGCGCATAAGTGAGAGATGACTGTACTTCCCTCATCTTACCTATTCATTATTTCATAAACACAACTAATTTGTTCAATATTATTTAATCTTATTCTTTAGCTTTGTCCTGACTGACTGATTCACCAATGCACAGACAAAACTGTTGAAGCCAGAAACTTGAATGCTTGGTTACATATATTCAGTGACGAAACTACAGGGGATTGGGAGAGCGCAAAATTGAGGAATTATATAAAGACCAGTGGACCCATGCAAGGATTTCGCACTGCAGTCTAGTATTTTTTACCAATATCTAATATACTATTTTATATGCAGGTTTAAACTTCTAAATAAAAATTAAGGATTAAAAATATCTGCAAACAACATTAGTCAAGCCAGAATATCATCTCATTTATTCCATCAAAATTACAGTAAAAACTGATCAAAGATATCGAATGGAATGAGCGAGAAAAAAAAATTAACAATCGCATTTTAACTGTGTTAGAGGATGACATCATTCGCTTTGAGAAAAACATGGGACAAAGAAAAATAAATAGAATACATATAAAATTCACATTTTAGACTACACGTGAAATACTGCTTCGATCAATCGATGGTATCTTTTTCTTCTAAACATTTGAATTTGAATTTTACTTTTTAATCATAAATATAAAATAAGCTCATGCAGAGACATCCCACTTTATCATTTTTGTACTATTTATCTGTTTTTTTTTAATAATCATTGTTGAGCAGGATATAATGCAATGTTTTATTTTTGTGGCAACAGTGATTTGAGAAATTTTTTATATTTTATTTATAAAAACAATGCTGATTTAATTTTTAATTAACTGTAATTTTTAATTAAAAAACATGTTTTAATGAAATATGAGTGTACTATGTCAGAAGCCAGTTCAAAAACCTTTCGAATGGTACCTCATTCATTGTTGTGTGATTTGTAAATGCATAGAAAAAGGGATGTTAACAACATAAATAATATATATGATTAAAAACAAAGAAAATTTAAATTATGCATGTGAAAATATTTAATTTTACTTTAAAAACTGGTAGGTAAATGTGACTTTCCTCAGGTTAGAATCACCAAGATAAAAGGAGGAAATTTATTTAATAAGGAGCAAGTCAGCTGTTTACTCACTACACTGTGATGGCTCACCACACAAATAAGACTTGCATTTCTCCATACAAGATTTGCAAGATTATGCTTTATCTACCCATTTGGGTTACTTAACTTTTAAATTGCAAACCTTGGTGATTTTGGGTTATGTATTGTGGATTCTGTTTTTTCAGCTTCTTTCATATTAGAGTTAATCTATTAAAGCCTTCTGGGCAGATTCTTATCTTTACAGGGTTAATGTCCAGCTATAGTACAAACAAAGTGGTTGAAGTGACACTTCACCAATATTTAGATATATTTTAAAAATATAGTAACATTACCATGTTTACAAATTGTCTCTTATTCTATAAAACCTTATTTACTTCACAAATGGTTGTTTATTCCACAGACCATCATTTAATTCAGAAAACCATCACTAATTTCAGGACCTCTATACCATGTTCATAGCAAAAGAAGTTTTATGTAAAAACATGAAATTTTATGGGCAACTTAGGTCAGGATTCATGAACAACATGAAAATTTTGCAAGTTCGAGAAACTGAAAGGAATCTTCACCTATGCATCATGTGCCAATGCAAGAATTCATTTTGTTGCTGCTTTATTTCAATCTTTCTGCTATGGAGCCTTTATTTTTCGCTTTAAAATCTTACCGTGCTGAGCAAATGAACAATAAAGTTGGTCAATAAAGTTGGTTATAGAAGGATATTAAAAAAAAAAAAAAAATGCAATGTCGTGTTTTATGCATTTTAATTTCAACAAGAACGAAAAATCATGCGTCAAGCATAGATTATGTAACACTTTCCAACGCTTCCAAAATAATTTTACAAATCATTACCATTTAATAAGCTGAAAGATAACATCTAAGTAAACAGTTTGGAAAACGCAAACATATTTAAAAACGTAATTTCAGGAATTCCCAACATATACAATATTCGGAAAAATATCCAAATACTTTTATTCAGCCCTATAGATTTGTATATATACTACATAGGATGATAAATTTTAGTTTAGTTAGGAAACGCGTAGCACAGTTTAAAATTCTCCTTCTGGAGTTTCTGTCAATAAACGGAAATGTGTTCGTGAACTTTTGTGCTTCCCTGTATATGAAATACAGAATTTATACACACCCAGTAATAGACAAAAAGTGAGTTCAATTTAAAATCGCATTCAGCAACTTAAAACGCACTTCCAGAAATTATTGTTAACATACAGTAGAGAATTCTTTTGTGTGTCCCTGTAAATGAACGATGACTGCTATACACACAATATTCTGTAGTAAGCCTCTTGTAATGCACCTTAGTGATATATATAAATTTCAATGCGTTAAAAATAGTGAAGCATTATTTAATCAAACCGCAGACGATTTTTCTCCATAGACGTAATATAACGGAATTCTTTTGACTGTCCCTGTAAAGTAACTATAGGTTCTATGTACACCCTATTCCATATTAAGCTCCTTCTAATGCACCTTAGTGATATATATAAATTTCAATGCGTTTCAAATAGTGAAACATTATTTGAATAAACCGCAAATGATTTTTCCCCATAGACCGCAATGTAACGGAATTCTTTTGAGTGTCCCTGTAAAAAAACTATAAATGCTACACACTTCCGTTGAAATAGGGAACATGCTATAGATAACGACAATAACATATAAAAATTGCAGAGCAATCCGAGCATATTTACGGGAGTTAGAGCATGGACAGACGGCCATACGGCAGACAAACCGAAGTCATAAACACTTTTCAACTAGGTTGAAAAGTGTTAAAAATTGAGAAGTGTTAAAAAATTACGTGGAAAGTTTTTTATTATTGTGTATTTTATCTCTATCTCTATAAAAGAGTAAGTGTCTGTCTGCCTGCCCGCGGATTTCTCCGTAATTATAACACCTAGGACTCTAAAATTTTTGTCATGTGTAAATGTTGTCACCGGACAGTATACCTCGGGGCCGGATTTTTAAATTTTAATCTAGATTTTTTTTGATTTTTTTAGATTTTTTAAAATGTGTATATGGAATTTTGGGTTCGAGGCTATTTCAAGCTCACCCAGCGAAGCGACAGCAAACGTGCATATGACATTCTGGTTTGAGGCTATTTACAATCCGCCAATGAGAGCAGGCAAAAGGTCTGTCCATAGCCCCAAACATTCACTGCTCGGAGCTTTTAGCTTGGCTAACGAGATCAAACAGCAGTTTTCACTGTTGAGCTATAGTTTTCTATTTTTAAACATTTTAGTATTGTAAAATATATTTTTTACTAATTTAAATTCCCGTAAGTTAGTTTCTGTTCTTTTTTATATATTTATTTTAAGTTTCTGTAAGTAGTTTATTTACATTCTGTTCAGTGAAGTGTAAGATGAAATAGGCCTAAACCCAGTGACAGAACTATCTTCGTGTGTCTGCAACGCTAATAATATTTCAAAAATAGTTTGAAATATGCAATATATATCATATTAAGTTCCCGATAGTTAGTTTTGTCACTGGGGTTTAGGCTTATTTCATCTTACACTTCACTGAACAGAAAGTATATCTTCATGTATCTGCAACGCTTATAATATTTAAAAAAACTATTCTTGACTGTATTTTTAGTTAGTTTGTTTCATTATTTAACATTTTTAGTATGAAAATATTCAGTAAATAATTTGAGTTCTTGGGCGGTTAGGAATCCATTGTGATTTATTTTTTTACCTCATACTTACAAATTAAATATTTTTGATGGAAACAAACAATTTACATTAAATTTTTGAGTATTTAGGGTAGATGTGCCAGTAATGAACACCCTTAAGGAATTTCTTTTTAAAATTATTTTTAAATTAATAGTTATAATTGTTAGATTTCACATTTTTTAATATTATATTAATCTACCAACAATATTTAACCATGCTCATAGTCACATTTCCCAATGTGAATCGAAATTTAATTGTAAATAACAGAAATAAATCAAAACACCCTAAATTCCAGTAATGGACACCCCACAAAAAGTAATAGATAATTGATATTGTGATTGTATTTAAAACTAGAATTTAAAGAAAGCATATTAATGAAATAAAAAAAGCTGAATTTTTATTGTTTATTTTTTTATAAACCAAAAACATTGAAGGTGGCCCATTACTGGAAGGCGGTCCATTACTGGCACATTTACCCTATTTATTGTTTACAATTTTTTTCCTGTAATTGTTTTGTACTACATTTTTAGTTCCCGAGAATGGTGAATTCATAACATGCGATAAATTATTAAGATGTATGTTCTCATTAAGATTTGTTATTGAACTCCATTTAAGAACCATTTTTAACTCCATTTAAGAAGTTTCATTTAAGAACTCTTTTAGTCGCCCAAGAATCTAATGTTTTATTCAGTAAATAATTATTAAATCTTAATCAATTGACCTGAGAATGGAAATTATTTTCTGAATGTTTTCATTTTATAGAAAGTAAAGTTCAAGAAAAGCAGTCGATTCTTGGGCGACTAAAAATATTCTTAATGAAACAGATTTTCTGAGCTGTTTCTATATATTCATTATTTTTTTGTTGGGGTGTTTTTGAGTGATGTTTATGATTTAAGAACTTTTTTAGTCGTCCAAGAATCTAATGTTTTCCTTGAACTTTACTTTGAATAAAATGAAAACATTCAGTAAATAATTATTAAATCTTAATCACCTGAGAACGGAAATTATTTGCTGAATGTTTTCATTTTATAGAAAGTAAAGTTAAGAAACGCAGTCGATTCTTGGGCGACTAAAAATTTCAACTGCAATTTCTCGGTGTTTTTTAATTTTTTTAAATTATTAAGTTTGCTTTATTTTTCTGTTACCATATTAATGACAGATATTAGTGTTATTATTAATCTAAATGCATTCCAGTTTCAAAGCTTCTGAAATCCAGAATTTTTTATAATATGAAATCGCCATTAATAGTAAAGTTATACTGTTTTTCTATTTTGTATATCATTTTTTTTTCCAAATTTTTTCTTTTGTCACTTTATAGAATGCATACTTTGCGACGATCGGCCAGTAGCATCCAACCACCACCACCACCCATAAATATCATATACTACAATTCTAATACCGTGCAAGCGCCCCACCCCGGTTATTTTACGATTCTCCGTCGCATTTAGGGGGGAGGATTAACGGGATTTTACAGTAATTATTAAATTGTTTTGACGAACTGATTAAAAATTCCCAGTCCGTGACATATTTATGATGTGCATTTTGTGACATGAATTTCCGCCAAATCATTTGACAAATTGTGATTTTTTTTTTTTCTTTTGTCACTTTATAGAATGCATACTTTGCGACGATCGGCCAGTAGCATCCAACCACCACCACCACCCATAAATATCATATACTACAATTCTAATACCGTGCAAGCGCCCCACCCCGGTTATTTTACGATTCTCCGTCGCATTTAGGGGGGAGGATTAACGGGATTTTACAGTAATTATTAAATTGTTTTGACGAACTGATTAAAAATTCCCAGTCCGTGACATATTTATGATGTGCATTTTGTGACATGAATTTCCGCCAAATCATTTGACAAATTGTGATTTTTTTTTTTTTTTTTTAAAGCTATTTGCCGATATTTGCATTTTTTCCCCCCGAGACCATTTGATGATTTTTGAGATTTTTTTTCAACTATTGATTGATGAATTTTGTGATTTTTCCCCTATCAATTGATGAATTATGTGATTTTTCCGCTATCGATTGATGAATTTTGTGATTTTTCCGCTATCGATTGTGGTGATTGATTGAAAAAGATTTTTTTCGCCTGCTGTCGTTTGATGATTTTCAAAACCATTTCCCCCCCCCCCCCCCGCACTGCCAAATCATTTGACAAATTGTGATTTTTTTTTTTTTTTTTTTAAAAGCTGTTTGCCGATATTTGCATTTTTCCCCCCGAGACCATTTGATGATTTTTGAGATTTTTTTTCCACTATTGATTGATTCATTTTGTGATTTTTCCGCTATCAATTGATGAATTTTGTGATTTTTCCGCTATCGATTGATGAATTCGCTATATTTTTAGAGATTGACAAATTCTGCTATTTATTTCCACGATTCCTTGACAAAACTGGTTTTGTTTTTTTGCTGTCATCACCAGCCACCCATAAATATATACTACAATTTTAATACCGTGCAAGCCCCCCATCCCAGTTATTTTAAGATTCTCCATCGCATTTAGGGGGGCGGATTAACGGGATTTTACGGTAATTATTAAATTGTTTTGATGAACTGATTAAAAATTCCCAGTCCGTGAAATATTTATGATGTGCATTTTGTGACATGAGTTTCATAAGAATCACTCACATATAGGACAAAATTAGCACTCACAAATCTGCAAGTAGTACTAAAAATTTGTCGATTGACTGTTTTGCCACCACTAGCCATCTTAATAGTCGCACTCGCCAATTGTGATGATTGATTGAAAAAAGAATTTTTGTCGCCTGCTGTCGTTTGATGATTTTCAAAACCATTTGGTACATTTCACAATTACCTCCCCCCCCCCCCACCCCATCATTTGACAAATTGTGATTTTTTTTTTTTTTTAAAGCTGTTTGCCGATATTTGCATTTTTTCCCCCAAGACCATTTGATGATTTTTGAGATTTTTTTTCAACTATTGATTGATGCATTTTGTGATTTTTCCGCTATCAATTGATGAATTTTGTGATTTTTCCGCTATCGATTGATGAATTTTGCTATTTTTCCACTTTCAATTGATGAATTTTGTGATTATTCTGCTATTGGTTGATGATTTTCGTGATTTATCGACTCAAGGTTAATGAATTTCAAGATTTTTTTTTCCATGAACGTTCAACAAATCGCATACTTTCTTTCCGCTGACGTTCGAATTGTGTACTTTATTTCCACTGTCGTTCGACGAATTTTGCAATTCTGTTCTGCAATTATTGGACTATTTTCACAATTTTTCTCCCGTGATCATTTGATGAATTTTGAGAATTTTTTTTTCTGAGACTATAGGTATGACGGATTTCTTGATTTTTTTTTAAAAATTTTTTTTTCACGCCAGTTTGACAAAATTACTTTTTTTTCCTGCAATTATTTTGCGAAATTCGCTATATTTTTAGAGATTGACAAATTCTGCTATTTATTTCCACGATTCCTTGACAAAATTGGTTTTCTTTTTTTGCTGTCATCACCACCCACCCATAAATATATACTACAATTCTAATACCGTGCAAGCCCCCCACCCCGGTTATTTTAAGATTCTCCGTCGCATTTAGGGGGGCAGATTAACAGGATTTTACGGTAATTATTAAATTGTTTTGATGAACTGATTAAAAATTCCCAGTCCGTGAAATATCTATGATGTGCATTTTGTGACATGAGTTTCATAAGAATCACTCACATATAGGACAAAATTAGCACTCACAAATCTGCAAGTAATACTAAAAATTTGTTGATTGACTGTTTTGCCACCACTAGCCATCTTAATAGTCACACTTGCCAATTGTGATGATTGATTGAAAAAAGATTTTTTTCGCCTGCTGTCGTTTGATGATTTTCAAAACCATTTGGTACATTTCACAATTACCCCCCCCCCTCCCTGCCAAATCATTTGACAAATTGTGATTTTTTTTTTTTTTAAAGCTGTTTGCCGACATTTGCATTTTTTTCCCCCGAGACCATTTGATGATTTTTGAGATTTTTTTTTAACTATTGATTGATGCATTTTGTGATTTTTCCGCTATCGATTGATGAATTTTGCTATTTTTCCACTTTCAATTGATGAATTTTGTGATTTTTCCGCTATTGGTTGATGATTTTCGTGATTTATCGACTCAAGGTTAATGAATTTCAAGATTTTTTTTCCATGAACGTTCAACAAATCGCACACTTTCTTTCTGCTGACGTTTGAATTGTGTACTTTATTTCCACTGTCGTTCGACGAATTTTGCAATTCTGTTCTGCAATTATTGGACTATTTTCACAATTTTTCTCCCGTGATCATTTGATGAATTTTGAGAATTTTTTTTTCTGAGACTATAGGTATGACGGATTTCTTGATTTTTTTTTTTTTAATTTTTTTTTTACGACAGTTTGACAAACTTATTTTTTTTTTTCCTGCAATTATTTTGCGAAATTCGCTATATTTTTAGAGATTGATAAATTCTGCTATTTATTTCCACGATTCCTTGACAAAATTGGTTTTCTTTTTTTTGCTGTCATTTCATGAATTTCATGATTTTTCGTCAACTGACAAATTTTGCCATTTATTAACCGAGACAATTTTCTGATTTCTTTTCCGTGATGATTTGACGAATGTCACAATTTTTTTCCAGACACTATTTTATGAATTCCGCTATTTATTCATCAGTCGTTTGACAAATTTTGCAATTTTTTACATTATATCGTTTTGACAACAGTTGCATTAGTTTTATTTTTAAAGTTATTCTTTTAGTTTCAGGAAATTCTTACAACACCTGTCAAACTTTTCATATGGTACCACCACGCAAGAAAAAATGTCTACAAAACATAAATAAAGAAAGAAGAAACAGTAGGGCCAATGAATCCCAAGAACGATGTGAGGCAAGACTTGCTGCAGATGCTGTTAGGAGAGCCAGCCAATCTGAAGACCAACGTGAAGCAAGACTTGCTGCAGATACTGTTAGGAGAGCCAGCCAATCTAAAAACCAACGTGAAGCAAGACTTGCTGCTGATACTGTTAGGAGATCAACAGCCAGAGGCAGAGAATGTGAAGAAAGCCACCGGCGAAGAATACTTGGTGATTGGGTCGATAAAGAAAATTTGGCATTTGCATATGATGAGACAATTCACAACAATGAAGATCCACTTCTCAATATCGGAAGAATGAATGTGACCTGTAATTTCTGCCAAGCATTGAAATGGAAAGGTGAAACACCTGGGATGTGCTGCAGTAATGGGAAAGTTCAGTTACCCCTGTTAATTGATCCCCCAGAGCCACTGATGACATTTTTAACAGCTGATTCGACAGAAGCAAGACACTTTCGAAGCAACATCAGAAAATATAACTCATGCTTCCAGATGACATCATTTGGATCCACAACAGCAATCAAAGAAAGAGGTTTCATGCCCACCTTCAAAGTCCAAGGTCAAGTATACCATCGAATTGGTAGTTTACAGCCACTTCCTGATGAAGAGCCGAAATTTCTCCAGATATATTTTGTAGACAACAAGGAACACCAAGCAGAGCAGCATTGTAGGAATGTTTTAAATGTGCATCCACAGATAGTCAGCCAGTTACAGGAAATGCTTCACCAAGTAAACAGCTACATCCAAAGCTTTAAGTGTGCGATGGAGAAGATGACCCCTGAAATGAAGATTGTCATACATGCAGACAAGACACCTACAGGTGAGCATGAAAGGCGTTTTAATGCACCAGTTTCAGCTGAAGTAGCGGTTGTACTTGCAGGTGAACAAACAGGCAACAGAGACATATCTTTGGAGATGAGGAACAACATTGTTAAGAAAATTGCAGATAGTCATCGATCTTATGATGCTCTACAATATCCTTTGATTTTCTGGCAAGGAGATGATGGATACAATTTTAATCTGAAACAGATTAATCCGAAAACTGGACTTCCAACTACAAAGAAGATTTCTGCTATGAATTTTTATTCCTACAGGATGATGTTCAGAGCATCCAATTTCAATATTATCTTAAGATTTAAAGAACTTTTTCAACAATTTGCAGTGGATATGTTTGCCAAAATTGAATCTGAGCGCCTAAGGTACATTCGATTCAACCAAAAACAACTCAGAGTGGAGAATTATATACATTTGAAAGATGCAATTAATAATGACGCAAATGTATCAGATCTAGGACAGCTGATTATCTTACCTTCCAGCTTCACGGGTGGACCACGTTGCATGCATGAGCGCACACAAGATGTGATGACATATGTAAGAAACTTTGGAAGGCCTGATCTCTTCATTACCTTCACATGTAATCCGAAATGGGAAGAAATCAACGTGGAATTATTGCAGGGACAGAAATCACATGATCGACACGACATAGTAGCCAGGGTTTTCTGACAAAAATTGATGATGCTTATTGATCTCATCAACAAAGGAAGAATTTTTGGTACTGTTGGATGTTACATGTATACCGTTGAGTGGCAGAAGCGAGATCTACCACATGCTCACATCTTGGTCTGGCTGAAAGAGAAGATTCATGTGGATAAAGTGGATCAGTTAATAAGTGCAGAAATACCAAATGCAGAGACTGACCCAGTTTTGCATGATATTATCACGAAGCAGATGATCCATGGCCCCTGTGGAAGAATCAATCCTTTATCTCCCTGCATGAAAGATAAAAAATGCACCAAAAGGTATCCAAGAAAGTTTTTGATCGAAACACAAACAGGTACTGATGGATATCCACTTTATCGCCGGAGGAGTCCAGATGACGGGGGGTACACTGCAATCATCAAGGTTAAGGGTAATGATGTAAAGGTTGATAACAGCTGGGTTGTTCCTTTTTGTCCTTTGTTATCAAAAGCTTTTAATGCCCATATTAATCTAGAATTCTGCAGTAGTGTAAAGAGTATCAAATACATATGTAAATACGTCAACAAAGGGTCTGACATGGCCATGTTCACTCTCGAAACAGATGAAAACAAACGTGATGAGGTGTAACAATATGAGATTGGACGCTACATTAGTTCCAATGAGGCCATTTGGAGAATTTTCAGTTTCCCAATTCACGAACGTTACCCGACTGTTGTACACTTGAGCGTTCATTTAGAAAATGGTCAGAGGGTTTATTTCACAACAGAGAATGCAGTTCAGCGTGCCATTGCTCCTGAAAACACAACACTTACCGGCTTCTTTGATCTCTGTCGAACAGATGATTTCGCTCGCTCATTATTTTATCACCAATTACCTAAATTTTATACTTGGAATACCAGTAGTAAAAAATGGAATCGACGCTCAAAAGGTCAGATTGTTCCAGAATTCCCAGGCATTAGATCAACAGATGCACTTGGCCGTGTTTACACAGTGCATCCAAATAACTCAGAGTGCTTTCACCTTAGAATGTTGCTGCATGAGGTGACAGGGCCAACATCGTTTGAGGCTTTAAAAACTGTTGATGGAATTGTTACTGAAACTTTCAAACAGGCTTGCCAGCTCAGGGGACTTCTTGAAGATGATGCTCAGTGGCACAGAACATTAGAGGAGGCAGCTGAGACCAAATCCCCAGGAATGTTGAGGTGTCTTTTTGCTGTTATGTTACATGGACATGCCATGTCCAATCCGCTGGAGTTGTGGCTTGCGTATAGAGAGTATATGGCTGAAGATCTTTTACATAGAGCTAGGGTTGTATCAGGAAACATTGATTTAGGTTATAATGATGACATTTTTAATACAGCTCTGGTATTGATCGAGGATAGGGTCATGGTTTTGGGGGGATTTGAACTTCATGTATTAGGACTTCCTCAGACCATACGAGAAAGTGTTTGCATGAACTACGAACTTATGAGGGAGATGGACTATAATGTAGATGAGCTTACTTCATTCATTCAGTCAAATGAGCCAAATCTGGTCGCAGACCAACAGGATGCATACAGAAAAATTACATCTTGCGTTTTTGATGGTACTGGTGGTATTTTCTTTATTGATGCTCCAGGCGGTACAGGAAAGACATTTCTGATTAATCTACTTCTGGCTAAAGTGAGACAGAAAAAATTGGTTGCCCTTGCTGTTGCATCTTCTGGCATCGCTGCTACTCTCTTGACAGGCGGTAGGACAGCACACTCAGTTTTCAAACTTCCTCTGAATCTTGCAGGTGTGGAATCTCCCACATGTAACATTTCTAGAAATTCTCCAAAAGCTAAAGTCCTGCAGGAATGCAAGCTGATAGTCTGGGATGAGTGCACAATGTCGCACAAGGCTGCATTTGAAGCACTTGATGTCACAATGCAGGATCTTCGACATAATAAGAGGATAATGGGGGGAGTGGTTCTGGTTCTATCTGGTGATTTCAGACAAACTCTACCTGTCATTCCGCGTGGCACCAAAGCTGATGAAATACAGGCCTGTATACAGAGATCTTATCTTTGGAGAAATATTCAACGTTTTCAACTCTCAACCAACATGAGGGTGCATGTATATGGTGACACTGCCGGTCAGGAATTTGCAGAGTTACTCCTACGAATAGGAAACGGAGATATGCATTACGACACTATAGATGACATGATTTCTTTAGAAAATGTTGGAAGAAATGTTGACACATCGCAGCAACTCATTGATAATGTTTTCCCCAACATTACTCAACACTTTCGAGACCCTAAATGGTTATGTGAAAGGGCAATCCTTGCTCCCAGAAATGATTCTGTTGATGTCATTAACAAGGATCTCTTAGCCAAATTACCTGGATCTCTTCAATTGTATAGATCGGTAGACTCAGTAATCCATGTGAATGATTCTGTTCACTACACGCCAGAGACATTAAATAAATTGGAGCTTTCAGGAGTTCCACCACATAGATTAGAACTTAAAGTTGGAGCCCCAATTATGGTTCTTAGGAATCTTGATCCCCCTACACTCTGGAATGGAACCCGGCTTATCGTGAAGAAATTGTCTCCTAATGTTATTGAGGCCACCATTATGACTGGTCATGCTGCAGGGAAGGATGTATTTATCCCACGAATACCGATTATCCCGTCAGATCTCCCATTCCAGTTTAAACGGCTCCAATTTCCTGTTCGTCTCAGCTTTGCTATGAGTATTAATAAGGCACAGGGCCAATCTTTAAAAGTAGTTGGACTCAATTTACAATCTCCTTGCTTTTCACATGGTCAACTATATGTCGGATGTTCCAGAGTTGGTAACAATAGAAATTTATTCCTTTTAACTCCTAATGGTAAAACAAAAAATGTAGTATACAAAGAGGTCCTAAAATCAATGTCAGCTGTAAAGGTCACTGACATCAAACATAGAAAATCAATTCAAGAAAATGTTGCAACAATCTATCAAACTGTTGAAAGTATGTGTGTTGAGGAAGATAATGAAGACATGGTAAATGTGAGAGACACGCCCTGTGAAGAATATATTGTAACCAATAATGTTGCAATTGGTGAAGAAGATATCAAACAGACTGATGCATATGATGTTTCTGCAGAATGTATTTTACCACTCAGTGTTGTACTTCAAAATGAAACCACGGAAATTGAAATAGTCTGTAATTCATCAGCCAGAAGATTTGATAATGTAACTGGAGAAAACAATAAAACACACTTCACTACAATTAGAGGATTTACAAATGATCGCTTTGAATGTTACGCGAATAGTTTGATCCAGTGTTTGTATCACAGCGAGGACATAAAGAGCCATTTCATCAATTATAATGCTGAACTCCAGAATCACGTCTTAGCATATGAGAATGATAAATCGGTTGATACCAAAATTTTTCGACAATTGGCAAGACAGTATTATTTAGATAATGTCAATCTAGCTGAAGATGTACTTTTCACTGATGGTAGTCAAGAAGATGTTTTTGAGTTTTTGAACTATCTTGCTCAAGCGCTGCCATTTCTATTATATGAAATTTCTTTCACACGACGCACAAAACTACAGTGTTTTAGTTGTTTTAATGAAGTGGATATGGATGATATGGATTCCGTAATCAGAATTCATATACCCACAGGTGGTAATTGCTTTAATTTTGAAGATTTGGTAGCGGAAAGTATATCATCAGTTGAATATATTGAACGTGGATGTGATTTTTGTGGACTCTCTAAAACAAGAAAAGAAGAGAAACTAATATTGCCACCAAATTATTTATTTATGCAAATGATGATATTTACCTCACAGGGTAAAATTACTGATTACAAATTATTAGGTGTTCCGACAGCACGTCTCATTATTCATGATGGTGTCTATGAAGTTATGTCTGGTATATTTCATTACGGCGATTCAACACATGGAGGACATTATTCCAGTTATCATCGAATGGAAGACGGATGGTGCCACGCAAATGATGAACAAGTTGTAAAACAGGATTGGCCAACATATAGTGAGAACTTATATCTCATTTTCTTGAAGAGAGTTGCATCAGTTTAATATTTAGGAATAGAATTTTCATGAAACAGTGTTTGTTGTATAAAAGAGTGCGTTCAAATAGTCTGTCAGGATTGTTGTTATTGTTTATTCTTTGCTTTTTGAACCGCACTTGATTCAAGATCAATAATCATTAAGGGAATACTAAATATAAAGTTTTGTGAACATCCAAGCATTTAACATCTACGAGATGGCTGTATATTCACAGATGGCGATATCGCTTGCAGGAAATAGTACGGTAGTATAATACTAAGTTAAAAAATGACATGTTTTCAGAATATAAATTTTTTTTTCATGTTTTATGTTTATTATATTGTATAGATTGTGTTTTATTTTGTTGTATAGATTGTGTTTTATTTAATTGTATAGATTTTGTTTTATTTAATTGTATATAATGTGTATTTATTGAAATGTTTTGTTTGTGTAAAGATATTGGGTTCCAAAGGAACAATACCTGTTGTTAGCGCAGGCAAATTTTTTTTAAACGCCTAAAAGAAAGGCTTTTGGTTTATGGCTAAAACATAAAATAAATATTTGCTTCTAAACGCAATTGCCTTTCTTTTAGCCAGTCCTAAGCCTGGATAAAAGCTTGAAGGAAAAAATACCATTTGGCTTTTCATAAAAAAATTCTGAGAATTTCCAGGTTTGCTTACAGTAACATATGGGATTATGCATGGCACGCCCAGTGTATGCTGTGTCTATGGCAGTGGGGCCTCTAACATTACTTTCGTTTAAAATTAAAAAATCATTTAACCCTGATTTCAGGTACGTTTAAGGTTGTTGGCACGGGCAACGCCGGGCGGGTAAGCTAGTACTATTATTAATTTTTATGTACTATTAATCAAAATCAATGTATAGATTCAAAAAGGAACAGAGTGCCTCAATAACTATTTAACAAATTAGTTAATGAAAAAGAATATTTGGATATTATTTATATATATAAATGTTATAAATATTTCAACTAATAAACAATTGGTAAAATTATTTTAGCAGCGTTATAATTGCACCACATCACTCCACTAATATAAAAGTAACAAATCAATTTATTTAAGAGATTGGGACATGATAATTTCTAACCGTATTACCAACAAAATAATGAAAAATAGAGCAATCACCCCTAGTGCAATAGAATAAATTCTATGTTACATTCTGCTTAACTTCACAACTAGAAAGTAATCAGTTTTCGGCTGTGATACTTTTTTTTTATCAGCAGTGATATGTATTTTGTTTTAACTTTTTATTTCATTACAATTAATTAAATATTTTTAATACTTTGTAACAAAAATTTAACACTACCTAATTTAACGATTTCCTCAATTTAACGATAAATTTTAATGGTCTGGATGCATCTATATTTATTTCTATGTTGAATGATCTTCGTTTTAACGATAGTTTTCCTCTATTTAACAATAATTTTCATAAATTTTGAAAAATGTCTTTTTTAGTTACAAGAATTGTAAATGTTTTCTCGCTGTTGTTTATCTATGGACCGATGTGCGAAAATAATGTACAGTATGGAACCATTTATCTGGTAACCAGTTATCCAGAAAATTATTTCCAATTGACTGATTTAAAAATCTTTCCAGAAAATGTGCCATACAGTGCCAGTGTGACAAGTGCATTGTTTGATACATTACCACATGCATGGTATAACTTGATGTCAACATCTAAGATTTGAAATGGAAGTATATACACTTAGAGATTGGGCATTTTGATTTTTATGCAGAACTGTTATTTCCAAGGAATTCCCATAAATTGCCTTCTTTCAAACTCTGATTAATTTTTATCTTGATTGAATCTGATTCTTAATCGGAGTAATTTAATAATTAACTTGAGATCAGAAACAATACTGCAGCCACATATATTCTACAAATCTGATCAAATGAATGTTGCTTTAATGCCCAACCAATTATCCAGAAAAATCAGTTATCCGGAATGCATCTGCCCCCAACCATTCTATACTGTATTTCATTTAGAGGAATTTGAAATATCAGTTTAATATAACATTTCTAGCCAGAAATTTTTATTTATTATTTATGAGAACTATGACTCATGTTCCTGTTTCTGCACTACAGATTTTACAATTATTGTGATGAAAACAAACAAAATGCATCTGATTTAGATTCTGATTCTGACACAGAACATAATAAAATCTCAAAAATTACTTCAATTTAAACAAATGCTAGATTGATTCTGCAAAAAAATACTTAATGAGATTTAAAAGTTGATGGACATTTATATAATGCTTTTGGAACAACTGAAAATGCTACGTCGCCGTCTACATTTAAGGAAAAAAACAAAGCAATTATCAATGATTTTTCGTTTTTTTAAGTGTATATTTAATGTTCCAAAATGAATTATAATTAAATACTGGTGGTAGGTAATTAAAAATTTTTTTTTTATTTAATATGTTCCTTGGTGTAACGATAATTTTAATTTAAAGATATTTTTCAAGAGACCCTTTACAATCCTTAAAATGAGATCAGACTGTAATTTTATATTATGCAAAAGTATAATAATTAGTAAGGAACATAAATTAATTTAAATTTTTTATACTAAATGTCACATTAATAATATTTCAAAATAATTTCATTGGCTCTACATTTTGCCAAAGGAATTGTTTTGAAAATTAAAATAACTTGCATTGGTGTTAAATCCATAAATTAAAGTAAGCTTGGTTATTCGTAGACTAGCAGCCTGTCCTGACTTCACTCAGATCGACAATGTGTCAACCTCCTTGGAAAAATGTCTTATGCAAAATATCTAATAAAAAATCAGCAATAGTTGTCTTATTCCTCTAATCTTCCATAATCAGGTTCATTGCTGATGTTGGCAACAAATCACTAAAATAGCTGAAATACGTGTTTAACTATTTTTTAGAAGATTGAAATACATAAAATACAGCTAAACCAATGTTGTAATTTCATTGTTATAATTTCGTTGTTGTAAATATAGTTGTAACTTTATGTTGCAAGATTCACTCTCTTTTTAGCTGAAAATCTCCATTTAACTCCCTTGGGGGGTGAATTTCTAAAATTGCTGAAATACATGTTGAACTATTTTTTTATTAGATTTGCTTTCCTGAATTTTGCACCCCTACCGAAAACTGCTGCAGAGATATGATGAATTGACCTAAAACTTTTGACTCCGACCCCTTTAACCAGAGGTTCCCAAAGTGTGCTCCGCAGAGCACTTGGGGCTCCGCCTATACTTTTCAAGGGCTCCTCTGCGGTGTTCCAGGAAAATAAACAAAACATGAAAGAAATTAGCATATTGCAAGAGAAATTTTTTCGAAAGTATGTAGGAATTTGTGTGTGTGTGTCAAACTATCACTGAATTAAAAATATTATAATATATTTTTTAAATAACATTAAAATTTGCATTATTCATGTATCTATTTTCTATATAATATTTTTGGTTTGAGCTACTTTATTTTTTTGTTTCTGCATTTAATGTGTTTTAAAAATTCAATTCAAAATAAACTAAAAGAAATAGTAGTCTGAATCGAATGCACAACTCCACCTATTCATGTAAATGTTTATACTTCATATGTTGTTCTTTTTTGCTTAGTAACCAGGGTCTAACTTCCTAATGATGTAAGTGTGTCTCACATTGTTTATTTTCTTTCGCTTCACTGTTTACGATCTTTAAAATGAGGTATTTTATAGTCTATTACTTGCTATATTCACTGAGAAATGTGTTAGTTAAGCTTTTATTGTTTTAGTGATAGACTTATAATTGGTTTTCGCTTTTCGTTAATATTTTTATTTAAGTGGTTAATATCAAATTTCATGTTCTATTTCAGTTTAAAATTCAAAACTGCTTCAATTTTTTTTAACCTATTCAGTTTTTCAAAAGTTATATTTAATTTTGACACCCTGCTCGTGAAAATGGAACACATAGCTGCCAACTTTTACGCTTTTTTGCTACCACTAAAAATTAACAGAATTTTTTGGCTTATTGAATCACATGATTTTGACGATTAAATAAGCTTAAATTTTCTATAAAGTTTTTGTGGTAGGAAAAAAGCGTAAAAGTTGGCAGCTATGCATATGCATTTACAAAATAAATATTTATTTTCATTTTTATAATTGCTTGGTCTGTAAATTTTATTTTATATTTAAAATTTGTAGTCAGATTACTCTTGTAACTTATAATTTACTCCAACATTTTTATTACTGTAATATTTAGTGTTTTTATTTTAACTTTACAATGTTCTATTAATAATGTTAACATTATTGAGTTGTTCTTGATGATTTTACATAATTGTACTTAATTTTTAAAGCAATGTATGTTGCTGAAAACTTTTTTTTAACATTTTGTATCACTCACCAACTCCTCTTTAAAATTTCGTTTTAATTGGTCTTGGCATTGGCTAAGAAGATTCTTATGTTATGATGCCACATTTTTCTGTCTGTATATTGGTTCTTTACATTTGTCATCACACTAACAATCTAAACTTTTGCTCAGCTCCACCCCTTGATTAGACTTTTGGTCAATGAGTACCCGCCCTGATATAAATTTAACCCCACCCATATACTATGCTTTGTTAGTAAAGTTTTTCTACAAGTTGCAATTCTTTTAACAAGTGTAGTTTTTAACCGTATATCTATTTTGAGGCAAATACAATGGTGAAAGAAAGTTTCTTTCAAAACTATAATTAATAGCTAAATACTTCAAATAAAACATCCAAAAAAAGCGAACGATGCTACACATAACAATACAGTTTATAAATTTTGCCACGCCCACTTAAACACTAAAACGATGATCGGCTTCTAAATTTATTTTTAAAAAATGGTTCAAAAGAAGAAGCTCAGAAGAGAGAGGTTTTAGTTGCATGTTTAAAAGTACTAGAAACGTAAAGAAGTACGAGAAAAGAATCCGTAATCGCATCATTCTATTACGGGTGGGCGGAACTAACTAAGACGTATATAATTACTCATGGGCGACTGGGTTTACGGATTTTCTTTCTTTTCTCGAGTAGCCTATTGGGATTATACAGAAGTCTCTCTTTGTAAACAAAAACTGTACAACTTAATTTTTTTTCTGTGTGTGCGCAATAAATGATAATAGTTTTACGTAAGCCCCATTGCAATGCATGACCCACACAGGGTTACCATTTTGATCTTTAATTCCGAGTTCCCACTGGAAATCCTGAAAGAATATTTTTTATTTTAAAAATGGATGTCATTAACCTCTTAACAGAATTGCTCGAACAAGAAGAGTTTGTTTTCTTCATTACTAAAAGCTTTCAGAAACTACAAATTTTTAACAAATTATATAATTTGTGCAGACTTATTTCGATTATACAAGGCTTAATACAAAAAATGTGGTTTATAGTCCTTATTTTTAATTTATTGAATTCAATAATTGTAATATTAAATAAAACTGTTAAAGGATTAAATAATAGGAAATTTGATTTTCAAAATTTCTAGTATGAATTCAGAATTTCTGTATAAAGAAAAGGGCCAAACTGAAAACCTTGGCAACATGTTGGAAACTACTGGTTCGGACTCCTATCCAGCAGCAGATCTTTCTATACTTCATAAGCATAAAAAACATTAATTTGTAAACCATAGAGTACCATGGGGTTTAGGGGCTCCGCCTTAGAAACTCTTCCCAAAAAGGGCTCCGCGAGCCGAAAAGTTTGGGAACCACTGCCTTTAACCTTTTTGGGGTAGATTTTCAAAACTCCTTTCTTATTGCTTGCCTAGGTCACAACAGCAATAAACAGTCCAAATTTCGTGATCCTGACTTGAGTCATTTCACCTGAGTGTTGATGAGTCAGTCAATCAGGCATTCTCTCTTTATATAATAAAATAGATTATACCGGGTGTCCCAAAAATGACTGATGGATTTTAAAATTCAATAACTTCCAAACGGTAACAGATATTTAAAAAATTCTTGCAGGAGGGTTATGTATGATGTCGGGAGTTTTTTCACTGTGATTCTTGATTTTAGTTCGAATTTCAAACAATAGATGGCGCTGACAGCAGTTGGCGCTCATTCGAGACTGAAACTGACGTCACTCAGTATTGATGCGAAGAAAGGAGATTAAGGCTATGGAGTGGGTCTCATTCGCTAGTACAATCTTGCTCTTAGGCCCTGATTCTGAACTCATTCGATATGATTTCAATGGAATGCGTTGTTGCCATGGAAACAACAAATTCTTATCAGAGCATGAATTTAACAAGCAGTATTCGAGTTGCAGGTGATTTTACATTTATGAAGTTTTATTTTCCCGGATTAAATTACTTTTTATGGCCTGATTTAAAGAATATTTTATTCATCGTATTTTAAAACTACTAGGTGAAATAAACCATTTTCAATAAATAGTACTCACTAGCAGATTGCGTAGCAAATAACGAATGAAGATGTGACGGATTCGATTTCTGTGCAGCTCTCACATACCTGCATTGCCGTCATTTCGCGAAGCTAAATGTTCATATTGGTTAGGTAAAATTCTCATAAATACTCATAACTGTAAAATCGCCTGCAATTCGAATACTGCTTGTCAGCTTGTTAAATTCATGCCCTGATCTGAACGCTGTATTCCACTATCGAAGAATTTGTTGTTTCCATTGCAACATTTCATTCCATTGAAAATCATATCGAATGAGTTCAGAATCGGGGCCTAAGAGCAAGATTGTACTGGTGAATGAGATCCACTCCATAGCCTTAATCTCCTTTCCTCGCATCAATGCTGAGTGAAGTCAGTTTCGGCCTCGAATGAGCGCCGACCGCTGTCAGCGCCATCTGTTGTTTTAAATTCAAACTAAAATCAAGAATCACAGTAAAAAAACTCCCGACATCATACATAACCCTCCTGCAAGAATTTTTTTAATATCTGTCATCATTTGCTAGTTATTGAATTTTAAAAACCATCAGTCATTTGTGGGACACCCGGTATGTATATAAACTTAAAGATGCTTAATCAACTCTTTCTAAATGAATCAAAGTCTTTCTTAGACTGCCTATATCTGTTGCCTCATACGAAAGAAGTTTTAGCAAGTTTAAATTTATTAAAGCATATCTGAGGTATTTAACAAAAGAGCCATAATTAATAAATTTAATAAATTTAAAATTTTTGAGTATTTATAGTTCACAAACTGCCATATAATGATATAAAGAAACTTTTGCAGCAAAAAATTTTATTAAAGTAATTAATAGAATCTTTTGCCTTATTTAAGCAAGGAAAATTTTTACAAATTCTGCAATCAGACGAGACAATTACGAATTCTGCAATTTAAATATTAAATAGACATTTTCTAATAAAAATAGTGGTGCCAAACTCCTTTGAAATTCCAAGGTACCTTGCAACTTTGTTTAAGTATAGATTTAGATAAAGTTTTGATTTTCTATAAAGATTTTGTATAATATTTAATCATGATAAGTCAAATATTTAATTTTTTGTATATGGATTTTAAAGAAAATATTTTCAGAAATTTTGATATTTTGTAATTTTGATAACATTATTGTTAGTTACAATTTTACAAATAATCAAAGCAATTGACAATATATATATATATATACTTTTTAAAAGTTAGGTTAGCAACGTGAAATGCTCCGTCCTCATGAAGATGTGCTTTGAGGAAACTTGGGACCAGTACATATACAACATACCTGTTGCAAAAGGGGCAGTGCTACTAACGATCATAAGGTTACTTGTTATTTATGTAAGCAAATTTTGAAAGAAAGGCAAAATATCATTCCAAATATTTTATTTATTTAGGTGAAATAATGTATGATAATTTGGACAGATTTTTACTTTTTATAGGATTTAAATAGCAGACCTGCCAACCTTTGAAAATGAGAAATAGTAGCACACCAAATTCATATTTATCTGAAGGTTGGTTGGTTGGTGGCTGTTTTCTACGCTGCAAATTTTAAGCGAGCAAATCCAACACCCCCTATATTCAAAGCCTTCACAGTGAATTCTGGAAGAGGCAATATGGCGGAGACGGTAGTCCGAAGTTATTTCCGCTTATCGTTGACCTTCCCAGTTGCCTCTGCTTGATCGGTCAGTTCACCTTTAGGATTAAATGCGAGAGCACGTATCACGTATTTACAATTGTGAAAATAAGTACAACTTTGGATATGGAGACATATTTTAAAGAATAAAAGTAAGTTTTGTCTTTGTTTTCTTATATCATTGTTTTAATAACATTATCATTATATAATTTCTTTATATGTATGTAAGATACAAATTTAGTTTTTAAACCACGTGTATATTTACAATAGCTTTCAATCATTTGCCTAGAATAAGTATTGTGTTTTAAGTCATAAAAAAAAGGATGATTTTGCTTTTTATCTGATTATTAGTTTACTTCAACTCACTATATTTTCACAGGACTTTGTTATTAATTTATGTGTCTAAAGATAAACTTTATGCATGCAGATTTTAAAAAGAAAAAAAAGATCCCCGTTTTTTAGCTATGCTTTATTTCGTTATTATATATTTTTTCAAAATTCCAGTTTATGCGTTTGTATTCAAATATATTTTTTAAATCATATAATTATTTTACTTTCTAATAGTTTCTAATCATTTACTATGAGTAATCTGGATGCACTATTTTATTAATTTACAAAATATGTCAAGAGTGTGTTTACTATTATCATAGTATTAACTAGCAGCAGTTCGTATATTGCTTTTGTCAATTATCTTTTTCCTTTTTTTTGTTTCTTTTTACTTTTAATTTTAAAGTTGATTTTATGGGAGCAAATTATTAGCCACACACAGGGTGGCTTATTCTTTCAATCTCTATCATTTTTCATGTTTATGAAAAGTCACAGCAATCCATCGTTGCCACAGATTAATCTCGGAAAATGAAACATTTGAAGTTACTTAAAAAATTAATAACTCGAAAAGTATTTGTCACAAAATTGTTTTACAAACTGCGTTAGAATGGTAAAAAATTGTATTTTTCTTTATATAAATTTCAAATCTAATGATTATGTCGTTTTTCAAATATTCGATTTAAAAAATTACAAAACTTCACAATGGAGTACCGTAGCGAAACTTTTACGCGTAAAAAAATAATGATAAAGGCATTGTGGCTCGACGTGTATCGTGTATACTGGCCATAGCATGAGTAACGAATTATAGTAAACTTATTATTCTGTTAAAATATAAAAGTGAATTATGTATATACATTTTTAAAAAATAAAGAAAAACATTTTATCACAAACATCAACAAAATTTTTTCTTCTATTTATTCCCTTATTCCAAAGATATCGTTCTATCGTCTGCTGAAATGGCAACATGAATTAAATTTCATTAAAAAAATTGCTCAGTGGTAGAAAAATATTTTTCTAAATCGAATGGTTATTGAACAACTCAACACTTTAACAGGGGAATTTTTATTTGTTATTTAGATATTTTAAAATTGTTTGTTGTCATTGCGTTTTTATTCTGAGTTACAGCTAGTTTATTTATTTTTTAAATAAAAGCCGTGTGTGGCAATCTATATTCGGCCTTATAGCAGAATTTCCCCCTCTTGTTATTACTATTTATTCTCTTTATAATTAGAGAATGCTGACAGTTGTTTGATCTTGTAAGTGTTATTTTTTTTTCTTTTTCTTTTTCTCAAATTTATTTTTCAATAGCACCTGGCGATATTTATAGAGTTATATGTTGACTTATAAAATTATTGTAGCATATTTTTTTTATATAAAAATAGTTTCGATATGAGCAATTTGAGTACAATAAGGCCTCGTTATTAATTATTTACATTTGATGGTTTAAATACCAGAAAGTGTTTACATACGCGTAAGGGGAGGGGGGATAATGACTACATTGAATAAACAAAAGCTTTAAATAGATACAGAAAATAATTTAACATATATAAATATCATATGATTTAAATTAGCAAGTATTTTCGAATACAAACTAACATATAAACAAAGTCTTGTAAAAAGTATTGAATAATAAATGAATTAAAAGCTAGAAAATAAGTAAAATCTTCCTTTTATGATTTACTGAAAAACATTTTATCTCTCTCTAGGCAAATGACTCCAGTTTTTGTCTTCAAAAAACGAGATTTCTATCTTACATATGTATAACAGAACTGATTATACATAATAATTACATTAAAACAATGATATAAATAAATAAGAGATAATACTTAGTGCCCCAAGTCTTTAAAATATGTCTCAGTATCAAATAAGAATAAAATAAAATAAATCAACAGTGACGGGGGAGGGGGGGGGGGTAAAAATGAAAGCCATGGATATCTTTGAAAAACAATTATGTATATTTTTTTAAATGCTGCGATTACATATATTTTCTTTCTTCTTTCACAATTTCTCACACAATGCATTCTTTTAGTACATTCTTTTTCTGTATTTTCAGATATCTGTTAAAAAATTTTTTGGCTTCTTAAAAGAACCCTTCACAAATTTTTCATTCCAAAACTTCACAAATTTTTTCATCTTAAAATAGACTTTTCACAAAACCTTTCACAAATTTAATCATTTAAAAATAAAATCTGACCTGTCACAAAACAACTGAACTGATCACAACTGAACATATTACTTAGTAGCTTTTTCATGTGTAAAGGATATACAGGAACCTGTATATAACGATAATTTCAAAATTTACAAAATTATAACTAGAATTTTCACAAATATATAAAAAAAAAAAACCCACAATTTCATAAAAACAGGACACTGTGAGAAACAGACCCCTGATTTTTATTTCTAGATCAACAAATTTCAGTCATGTTAAAAACTTTAGCTCCAGGGTTTGAATGCTACGTTAAATAATAATTAAAACTGCAAATTTAGCATATTTTTTATAGAAAAATTACAATATTTTTATAATTAAGCTTCAAATTTTTTTCTAAATATATTTTCTCATGTAAATATATTTAATTCTTTAATACAGATTTTTTTTTTTCTATTTCTAAATTACATCACATTTATTGCCTTTTATAAAATTTTGTATATTGAGCCTTTTTTAGTATATTTTTTAAACAATTAGTATCCGCTTGGTACTTTTATGTTTGTCCAAAGTATTATTATTATTGTTATCATTTTTTATACCAGGTTTACTTTAAATCTGTTGACAAACCTGCATACTGTTTAGGTGAAAAAATAAAGAAAGATAGAAAGAAAATTTAATTCTTAGAAAAAAAATAATTTCAATAAAAAAGAATGATTTAAATGAATAAAGAAAATGAAGATAAAGAACTTGACTATATACAAAATAATCTGAATCAAATGGAATAAATGCAAGTTTAATACAACAAATCGAGTAAGTAATTAATTATGTAAATTGAAGAACTTAAAATTGCTCTAAAGGTAGCACAAGAAGAAAGTTCTTATTTTATAGCCTGTAAAAGAAATTTTTCAGGATAACAAAAATCTATTAAAAGCAAAATTTGCTATATTAATGTTTAAAAGAGTTCTGAAATAAAAGATATTAGGTTAAAAGGAAAGCCATGGATACCCTTGAAAAACTATTATACAAAAAACGCTGTATTTATTTATTTATTTATTTTTTTTTTTTTTTGCATTTAAAAAAAAGAAACTCTCTCACACAGCATATTTTTTATTAGTACATTTTCAACCCTATATTTTTATTTCTAGGCCCTCAAATTTCAGCCACATAAAAGAATTTAGCTGCTGTTTGAAAACTAGTAATTATTAAAATTGCAGATTTTAGCAATTTTTATAGAAAAATTGAAATGTTGATATAGTTGAGCTTCAGAAAATATTTCCTCGTAAATTAAATTTTTTTAATACAGATTATTCTTATATTTTATTCTTTTAAAATAGTGATTTCAATAAAGTAAAGAAACTTTTGTATTTCTAAATTAAAAATTCCCTTTTAGTATATTTTTTAAGCATTAAGTACCCCTTCATGTCTTTTTTGTTTATTAATGCTCCCCCCCCCCTTATATATATATATATATACTAGTATATAACCCCGTCAAAAATGACGGATTATTGATCTGCGTTTCATTTTCATAATACTTCATACAAACAAACAGGAGGAAGATTTTATTATTGAAAGATTTGTATTGTAGAAAAGTACATTTTAAAATGACAAATGATTTCTACAAATAAAAATGATGAGGATATATCTGACGTCATTTTTGATATATTCAGAAATTTAATACTAAGTAAAATATATATATATATATATATATATCCATATATATTTTACTTAGTATTAAATTTCTGAAATAGTTCAACGATTGGACAAAACGTTCAAATTAAATATTAATAAATAACCTTGTGCGAAAGTTTTTGTAAAAAAGTGTTATCAATGAGTTTCTAAACAGCTTGATTCACCACATAATTTATTGTTTGATTACATAAGCAAAATTAAATGCAAATTACGCGGTACTATGTATTCCTTAAATTATTAAGAGTGCAGTTAGAAATCCTCGCACGGGTCTACTGGTATATATTATTTCTGTTGTCAACATCCCTTTTTCTACACTTTTACAAAACGCACAACAATAAATGATTTACCATTCCAAAGTTTTTTAAACTGGCTTCTGACAAAGTACACTGACATTTCGTTAAAATATCTTTTTTGATTACAAATTGCAGTTAATTAAAAATTAAATCTGCATTGTTTTCAAAAATGAAATGAAAGGTTTTTCTCAAATAAATCTTGCCACAAAAATAAAATCCAGCAGTATATCGCGCTCAACAATGATATATTAAAAAAAAAAAAGAAAAAAAAAGATAAAGTGGACGTGTTTACACGGGTTTATTAGGTGCGTTCATAATTATATAAATATGTTGCCCCTATAGTCGTCGTCTTGTTCGCCCATCTGTTCGCATATAACAGCGCAAAAATTACCCAATTGAATGGTTTGAAATTTAATATACTATATAATAGTTGCAGAATTTTGTCGAGTTATTTCAAATTTTATTAAAATTTCAAAATCCACCGGCAGATAGCGCCACTATACTGGATAGATCTCAAATCCTTGCTACGAAAGAAATCACCGTTATTTCTGAAAAAACATGTTTACAGAAACGTTGATATTCATGTTTTATATGAAATAGCTTTTGAAGGTTTTAAACTAAATTAAAATATTTAAAAGCTTTAATATTTCTTTGATTAGTTAATACTGTAACTTTCATGGAATAAATGAGACGATATTTTGGCTTGACTGATGTTGTTTGCAGATATTTGTATCCTTAATTTTTCTTTAGAAGTTTAAACCTACATCTAAAAAATATTAGTTATTGCTAAAAAATATTAAGAGTGCAGTGTGAAATCCTCGCAAGGGTCTACTGGTATATATTATTTCTGTTGTCAACATCTCTTTTTCTACACTTTTACAAAACTCACAACAATAAATGATGTACCATTCCAAAGTTTTTTGAACTGACTTCTGACAAAGTATACTTACATTTCGTTAAAATATCTTTTTTTTTATTATAAATTGCAGTTAATTAAAAATTAAATCTGCATTGTTTTCAAAAATGAAATGAAAGGTTTTACTCAAATCAATGTTGGCACAAAAATAAAATACAGCAGTATATCGCGCTCAACAATTATTAAAGAAAAAAAAAGAATTAGAACAAAAAAGATAAAGTGGACGTCTTTGCACGGGTTTATTAGGTGCGTTCATAATTATATAAATATGTATCACCTATAGTCGTCATCTGGTTCGTCCATCTGTTCGCATATAACAGCGCAAAAACTACCCAATTGAATGGTTTGAAATGTAATATAGCATATAATAGTTGCAGAATTTTGTGGAGTTATTTCAAATTTTATTAAAAATTTCAAAATCCACCGGTAGATAGCGCCACTATACTGAATAGATCACCTCAAATCCTCGGTACGAAAGAAATCACCGCTATTTCTGAAAAAATGTGTTTACAGAAACGTTGATATTCATGTTTTATATGAAATAGTTTTTGAAGGTTTTAAAAAAAAATTTAAAGATTTAAAAGATTTAATAAGCTTTTACAAATATTTTAACAGCAGAATCGGATTTGAAGCTTTCAAAGAGTCGTTCATTTGTGAATCATTTGAATTTGTGATGCTGAATGGCAACAATGTTCGTTTGTTTATAGTTGCGATTCCGATTTTTAATTAAGAACTTAAAACATTATAATAGTATATGATATACATGTTTTATAGAAAAATATGCTGAACAGACATGATTTCAAGTAAAGGATATTATCATTTAGCTGTGATATGTTACACAGGTTTTTCATTAAGCCTAACATGGCGTTTAACTATGGTCGATTCGCAAACCAGAGTGGTCGTGCCCGGAACCGTTACAGACACTTTCTTGCCTTTGAATTTTATTATAAGTAAGATATATATATATATATATATATATATATATATATATATATATTAGTAACGAGGCTTCAAATCTATTGAAAAATAATCTTTATATTGTAAATAGTATATGTATACATCTAAAGCTAGAAAGAAAATTTGGTTCTCAAGGGGGGGGGGGGGGGGGTGAACAACTGTAATTTAAAATATCTGATTTAAATGAAGAACTTGATTACATTAACAATAATTTTATTCAAATGGAATAAATGCAAGTTTAATACGAAAAATCAATTACATTTTAGTAGTTTTTGATATTTATCGTAATTTATTTAAATTACAAAATTTTTATATTGGGATATGTTAATTATTAAAAAGAAATATTCAATAAATATTGGAGACATTGGATTTTATTCAATTTGTAATTGAATGGAGAAAAAACACTCATCCTGTTGAAATGTTTAAAAAAAGTTATGGGAAATAATTCTAAATGCAACTTTCACGGAGGAATTAAAGTTCCAACTTCAATCTGTGAGCGTACGCAAGCTCGCGAAAACGCGTATTGTTGAAGTAGGAATAGGAAGTCGGACTACGGGATCGGCCATTACAATTCACTGTGGAGGCTTTGTATATAGGGGGTGTTGGCAAATCAGGGGTGATTCTGAGTAAAAAAAAAAAAATTCTGAAATTCACAGCAAATTTTCTGAAAAGTTACAACAGAGGGGGGAAGGGGGGGGGTCCACTCCCGCCACTTTTTGTTGCATCCTTTTGACGAAATTTGTGTTTTTACACGATCTTTTGGCGAAATTTGCAGTTTATTCGAGATCTGTTTATAAAATTTGCATTTTTTTGACGAAACTTGCCATTTTAGGCGATTTGTTGACAAAATTTGCCGTTTTTTCGCGATCTTTTGACAAAATTTGCCGTTTTTCCAATGTTTTTGATGAAATTTGCCTTTTTACGCGATTCTCTGACGAAAGTCACGTTTTTCCCGCGATCTGTTGACAAAATTTATCGTTTTTTCGCGGTCCTTTGACGAAATTCGCCCTTTTTCGCAATGTTTTTGAAGAAATTTGTCGTTTTTTCGCGATCTTTAGGCGAAATTTGCCGTTTTTCGCAATGGTTTTGACGAAATTTGCCGTTTTTTCGCGATTTTCTGACGAAATTTGCCGTTTTTTCGCAATGTTTTTGACGAAATTTGCCGTTTTTTAACGATTTTCTGACGAAAGCAGGGATGAGATTGACAAAAAAGCTGAAAACTGCGCAAACGACATTTGAGCAATAATTATGAATTTCAAGCGCAACAAATATTATAATTGCTATTAAAAAATATATTTTTTAAACTAAAATAAATGTATATAATATAAAAAATCGCGTTTTTACGGCGATCTTTTGGCTAAATTCGCGTTTTTACGGCGATCTTTCGGCTAAATTCGTGTCTTTACGGCGATCTTTCGTCGAAATGCGCGTTTTACATCAATTTAGCGGTGAGTACATTAAAAATAAATTATCAACAAGAATTAGGTAGAAATTATTTACTTACTCTAATTAAAAGTCTATTTTACCAAGATACAGCACATTAATAAAATCCTTCAATGAAAAACATTTTTTTAAATTGAAATTTTGAAAAATAGTAAGATACTTTTCTTGAAAGAGCAAATCAAGTATGTGCTAATAATTGCAACCACCTTAAATATAGAACAGCGTTCCCACCCTTGTTTTAAATAAAAAATAAAGTTTTTAAGGAATTAAAGAGATTTTTTAAAGACATTATCAGTGGCACCAACTAGTCAGTGCTGTGGTTATTCCAGATTCCAGGTCATTTTTACCAATCAGCTTGAAGCTAGTTTTTGGATTATTTGAATAGATTTTTTTAATTTTAATTTGTTTTCGCATTTCATAGCAAAATTTCTACATTACGAAAAGAAATTTGGTTTCAATCTTTTAACCCAATGCAGTAAATTCTGAAGAAATTCGCGTTTTTTCAGCAAACCTTTGACAAAATTCGCTTATTTTCAGCGATATTTCGACAAAATGCGCATTTTTACGGTGATCTTTCGGCTAAAATCGCATTTTTACGGCGATTTTCCGGCTAAAATCGCGTTTTTACGGTGATCTTTCCGTCCGCTAAATTCGCGTTTTTACGGCGATCTTTCGACTAAATTCGTGTTTTTTCAGCGATCTTTCGGCTAAATTCGCGTTTCTTCGCGCGATTCTGTGACGAAATTCGTCCTTTTTCGCGCAATCATGCGACAAATTTCACGTTTTTCTCGAGTGATCCTGTGACGAAATTCGCATTTTTTTTTTTTTTTTTTTTTTTTTTTTTTTTTTTTTTTTTTTTCAGAAAATCGTAGTTTTAGACAGATTTTCGTAGCATCGTAGTTTGTGGTTCAAAATCGTAGCAACTACGATTTTTTCGTAGCAGTTGGCAGCTCTGAAATAGTAACTCTGGTTATCTATTGTTACTTCTGATGAGTAACAATAGCTTATATGTTACAGATATTTTGGTGACATGCAGGTAGCATAAATTAAGATGTAATAAACATAAATCAATATGCAACTAATTTAATGCTTAATTAATTTAAGTTAATGCATAATTAGCATATATTAGTGCATAATTATAGATAGTATTTAAAAAATATATATTGTAATGCTTCACTTTGAACCCCTTCCTTTTGAAAATCCTGCACTTAGGCCTGTCCAGAAACAATTCATTTGTTCATCATTTACATAATTTATTTAATATATACAGTCAGAAGCAAATGATTTAATGTATATTTAACTAACACAGCAATGCTATAATAAAATAGAACAGAAACAGGGAAAAATTGTAAGGTAACTTAAAGCGAAAGTAAGAAAATTATTTTAGTTTTAACATTTGAAATATAAAAGGAAACAAAGTACCTGAATAAAATGAAATAGGTCAGCTCTTAAATAAAATAAATAAGAAATAAATAAAAAATATTGCTTAAGCAGCTAGAAACTCACTTTATCAGATGTCTTTTTTATCATTTCATATTCCTTCAATGTTGATAAACAACATTTTCCTTCTTTGGAAATATATATCAGGAAAGCTGTTTTATCATTAGTATGAAGATCATGATAAGCATAAAGGAATTCTGAAACCTAAAATTTTTAATGATAATATGTAATTACATATTTAATTTGTTCCATAAACAATTGTAAAAAATTAATGACACACTTAATTGCACTACTGTTAGTAATAATACTACTGACGCATGTAAAAATAAATAAATAAATAAAAATGTTAGAACTCATTTTTTAAAATGATCCCTAAATATGTAAAACTAATTAAGCCTTAGCATTAACACCAACACATATTTTAATTACAGTAAATACGCCTATTATTCAAACTTCAATTAAATGAATTTCTAATTATCCAAATATC
This sequence comes from Maratus michaelseni, assembly GCA_963931845.1. Classification (NCBI taxonomy): domain Eukaryota; kingdom Metazoa; phylum Arthropoda; class Arachnida; order Araneae; family Salticidae; genus Maratus; species Maratus michaelseni. The sequence goes on along the minus strand of OZ007587.1, from coordinate 169,432,002 downwards.
TATCAATTTAATTTTTTTTTTTTAAATCTTATGACTTAAATAGATATTATTTTTCTTTATTAAAGAAAAAAATGAGAGTAAAACCTTTAAAAGAAAAAAAAATCAAATTATATGAAAAAAATAGAGATTCTTAAACTTATGGCACATTAAATGCCTTAAACTGTAAATCTAAAGTAAGTTTTGAGAAATGCCAGAGGGTAAGGGAATTCCCAAAGGTGCTAGAAAAAAGGCTTAATTTTCACCATAATCTCATCCCACCAAAAGCAAAAACTTTTTTTTTAGTAGCAAAGTAGCTTCTAAAATATATAGAACTATCATCAAATATGCTTAACCCCTTCCCCTTTTTTTTATCTACTTCTTACCTGAAATTTGAATTATGCCATTACAGTATCATCATTTGCCATTACACTATAATATTGTTATATATTATTTGATTTAACATATTTAAATAAAAAACCTTTTAATAAGTGAACAGCTTCAGAAATTCTTTGCACTTTATAACAAACAAACAAAAAATAAATGTGTGGCTTTTGAAAATGACTTGTTCATTGAGTAGTTTTAAAAAGAATGTGTGCTAGTTAAAGTAGATTATATTGTCTTATTTTTTCCCATCTGAAACAACTCTACTAAATAGAGTAAATACTCAATATACCTCACAAATATTTCGTTGGATTTGCATTACATAATGCTTTTATTTTATTTTGATAAGTTATTTGCATAAAAGTTAATATCAATTTAGATAATTATTCTCTTTTGTAAAATTATTTTTTAAATATATTTTTCAATTTATTCATCACTAGTTGACCCACTTAGTGTTGCCCAGGCCCGTGATAAAACCTTAAATAAACACCACATTTGTATTATTTTATATATTTTACCCGATTTTGTACGAATTTATATCTTTAATGATAAAATTGCAAAAAAAAAAACATTTACTTCTTTTTTCAAGTAGGATTGTTAAATAGTTAAAAAAATAGCTTTTGTTGTCCAAAACCTTTGAAATTTTCAATGGTCATAAATATAACGGTTTTACAGCCCATGTAAAAATTACGTCAGAAATATTGTTATCTGGTTATAAAATAAATATATTTTCTTTTTGCGTTGGTCCATTAAAAAAAAAATAGTATTCATCTTCCGATCTCTCTGAAATTTTAGCTGTTTATAAATATAACTGTTTTCAAGTCCTCTATAAAATTATGTGAAAATATATGCATTTTAAATAGTAAAAACGTTACCTAAAGCCGAGCGTGACTGCAGAAAATATCCCGTTATTATGGGATTTCACCAAAAATATCTCAGATTTTATTTTTTTTAAATACTTGTTCTCGTCTAAATGCTTCGAAATTGTTGTAGGTGATGTAAATTTGGTCTACCCAGACGTTCTGAAAAGATTGTGTCAAAATACGAACATTTAGTAACTTTTAGTATAAGAAAAAAAATCTTCTTGTGAAGTGTGAAATGACCTGCATTCGCTGGTGTTTGAAAGGGTTAAAATCTGCATTTAAAAAAATATAATTATACCCTCTATTAGAAGAAGGTTTCAGCTCTAAGAGCATATTTTTGGTTTGTTTGTGTCTCTAAAATTGTGCTATTGAGGGGCGTTGGCGTAAGAGAGAAAACATAAGCCTGGGAAAATGACCCTTTTTCAAAAATGTTTTTCAAAGGGTTAACATAATTTTTTTAAAATTGATTACGGCATTGGAGACGTAAGAGTGTGATCTTTTAGAATATTATTTTCGTTTTTAAATAAACCAAACAGTTTAGTTGATAGAATTTAAAACAGAATTGTGAAATAAACACATTCTTCATGCAAACAGTTGTTCATTCTCGTGCGCTGTGGTGAATCAGGTTCTGAGCATGCGGAAGTTCTGAAAGCCGGCTCACAAAAAAAGAGATGAGTTATTGATCAGTTTTTAATTAATATTTTTGTTAATTTTCAAAGTATTAAAATTCTGAGACTCATGTGCACCAGGCCAGGCCTTGGACTATCCACACCTAAATTTTCAGACTTCTAGGTGGACTAGATTTTGCTAGCCATCGCAGACAAACAAACAAACAAACACACAGAGCAAAACTTTCTTTTATTAGTATAGATGTTATAAATTAAACAGAAAGAAATTTTATAGATAGATTCCAGGCTAAAAATCTATAGAAACTTAGGATGTAAGGTCATCAAATCATATTTAGGTCAAGTATATTTTTTGAAAATACAATTACATGAGAAAGAGGAAGTTAGTATAAAAGTTAATCAGACTTCTAGGTGGGCTAGATTTTGCTAGCCATCGCAGACAAACAAACAAACAAGCAGAGCGAAACTTTCTTTTATTAGTATAGATGTTATAAATTAAACAGAAAGAAATTTTATAGATAGATTCCAGGCAAAAAATCTATAGAAACTTAGGATGTAAGATCATCAAATCATATTTAGGTCAAGTATATTTTTTGAAAATACAATTACATGAGAAAGAGGGAGTTTAAACATGTAATATTGAAAAATAAATATGAAAATGTTTTTCAGCTGGTGCGAATGAAAGCCAATGAGTAAATACAATTGCACAGACTTGAGAATTTCTGAATAAAATTAAAGTTTAGATAGGAAAGTTATTTACATATTTTTTAATAATAATCAGAGAACCATCAGTAAAAGACATATAATACTGATAATTAAAACTACATGGTCTACTTAATATATATTTTTAGTACTTTTTTTTTTATAATGAAATTACACTTGAAATAATAAAAACATAATGAATAGATAGTAAATTTAAAGGTATCATAAATTGAGTTAGTTGGACCCAGAAAAGGAAAATAGTTTAAATCAAACCTGGGTCTACTGTTTTAAGAGTATTGTCATAATTCACCGAGTATTGTTGAATACTCTCAACATAGTATGACCAGGACTGATTTAAAACATTTTTTTATGGTGGATCTAATTAACCACACACAAGAAACCCTAGTTTATAGTATTGTAAGATTCAATTTAAAAAGTTAAAAAATTTTTGTCTCTTCAATAAAAATTATATAACTGAATTTTTAAACATTTAAAAACATCTTTGAATATTTATTAATCAAATTTATTTCTTAAGTTTAAATTGAAAGAAAAAAAATAATCTTTTGTTTTATTCAATACAGATAATAAATAAATAAATTTTGATTTGGCAAATTTGATTCTAATAAATTAAAATAAAAGCTTTGCATTGATATAATTGAAAATGAAGGGGTAATTGGATTTTCCCAATCATTGTAGAAATTAAACACAATTTAAAAATTCTTTATAGTATAAAGAAGTTAATGAACTAACCTGTTCAGAATTGAAATAGTCAGAGAATTTTTTAATTTTACTGACTATCTTAGCTTCAGGATATATAAGTGCTGGAAATGCTACCCAGTAGTAATAGTGATATTTTTTCAAATCCTAAAATAATAATTTTTTTTAAAAATAAACAAAGCAAAAAATAATTATTAATATTATTATCATCACACAAAAATTCTTATTTATAACAAAATCACAAAATAATTATTTAGTTTTCTCAGAAAAAATACAGAAGAATCACAGTTGTTTACTTCCCTTCTATTTTCTCAATCACAGTAAATGCACAACTTAAAAATTTGATCAATGTGAAAGAAATAATAATAATAATAATTAATAAAAGGAAATAAAACATTGAATGAATTAATAATATCCAACTAATAAAATAAATTAGATCTGAATTAATATGTCAATAAGTGTATTCCAAAAGTTCAACAAAGGAAACTATTTTTTTTTTCTATAGTCTGATAATATATTTAAAATGTGATTTCAAATTTCTATTATTCTAGAAATTCTAGAACAATAGAAAGGGGATAATTTTTCTATTTTTCAAATTATCTACCAATAACAGTCATTTGCATTTTTTATTTATTTTAGAAAAGTTCAAGATATTTTTGAAAAGGAATTTTAAAGATTTAGAAGTGTAAGAAGTTTATCTTCTTATTAAAAGAAGTGTAAGAAGTTTATCTTCTTATTAAAAGAAGTGTAAGAAGTTTATCTTCTTATTAAAAGAAGTGTAAGAAGTTTATCTTCTTATTAAAAGAAGTGTAAGAAGTTTATATTCTTATTAAAAGAAGTGTAAGAAGTTTATCTTCTTATTAAAAGAAGTGTAAGAAGTTTATCTTCTTTTTAATTCTCTATACAAAAAGTATGCTATAACTTAAGTGATTTGAAAATATTACATTAAAGATTTAGAAGTGTAAAAAAAAAAGTATATCATTAATATAAAATATACTATAAAACTTAAGTGACTTTTTAAAATTCTTACATTAAGATAATTTGGCATAAATACATCATAACTGCTAAAGAATTACAAAACAAATAAACTGCATTAATTTACATCTCCTCATTCATGCTTTTTCAAGAATAAAACTATTAAAAATATTTCAAATTTTGAGAATTTGATAAGTACTTACAGCAAATGTAAAGCATATTAACTTCTGTAGAACTGATGGATTATTCAATGCATCACCATTTTTAATATCATCCCATATCTATTTGAAAGGGGAAAAAAAAGAGAATGTAAATAAATAAATAAATAAATATTCCCATACTATAACATACATTATTCTAGAGGGTTTTTTTTAAATTTTTTAAAAATATTAATTATAAATGAAAGTATAGTAGTACATTTACACATATCATTAATCAATTCTATTAATGTCATAGACATTAATTTTTTAAAGGTTTGATTTATAATTATGACAATTAAGGAAAAAATGTGAATATATGCCGAGATTTTTTCTCATTCAAATGGTGAATTTCTTTAAAGATCATTGTAAAGGATATTTATGCATCCAAAAACAATCAAACAATTTTATGAGTGATTTATTCAATAACTATAATTCAAAGTTTCAACATTTTACTTTTTGCAGCACTACCATTTTCATAATTTGATCAGAGTTATTATTATTTAAAGATTCAGCTATTCCCATAATTATTCCTATTACTACCAAGTTAAAAAAATTAATTTCTTTTTGATATCAATTATTATTATTTCATACTAGCTGATCTGCCCGGCATTGCCCGGTCGCATAAAAAAATAGTAAAAAATGTGAAAACACTCTAAAAATCGCTGCATGAAACTGTTCCTCTGGAAACCCATTCTTCTGTCAGAAAGTAAATAGAGAGGCGGAAAAATCAGCAAAATTCTGTGCTCTCAAGTTGATGCGTCTCATTTTAAACTGGCGAGACGTAGGAATCTCTTCACAATGCAGGGGTAATTTAACCAATGAGGTTGTGGGATTCATTATTGTGCGCAGCATAAAATTGAATTGAACTGTCCTAGTCGAGAATGTGCAGGAAATCAAATTATAGAATTTTTTTTTAAAAAAAGAAGAAAAAAAGAAAATGGTATAAAAATGATAAATGCTTTTAATAGAATGAATTCGGCTTAAAGATTGCGAAATAAAAAAGGTTTTTTGAAGAAAAAATAAATACGGGAAGTGATTTTAGACAATATTTGAAGGGGAATAAAATAGGAATATACGCAATTTAAAATAAAAAGAGATTTAGATACGGAAATAAATGGAATATTGTCAATGGAATATTACAATCTCCCTGATCGCACGTTTTACTCTATTTCATTATGCACCACTCATACACATCGTTCTGTCTACGTTGTAATTAATTCACCCTGGACCAAGTTGTCCAATGCACGTTCTCTCTTTGATTCTATACACTCTTCTGCATACTTGATTCTGCAAGTCTACCCGTTACTCTGCACACTGACAACTCTGGCGTCCTACACTCTCCACTGCTCACCAACCACTCACTTGTCTCCCACACCTCAAATCAACGGGGTCTCTCCTACTTCCTTCACAGGGTTTCTACACCGGTTGAAACATTTATCTAGAACGTTCCCTCAATCTATTATCTTCTGAATCCAGTTCGCTAGGAATCCAGTGCTCATTGCATTCACATTCCAAAAGCAAATTAGCTCTTTTCACAATGATCTCAGGAACATCCCCCAAATACATAATCGGATCAGGGAAATTCCATTGTCAATCACATACGGAAATTTTACAGAAAAAAAAATATATCAGAATACAGTAATATATAATAATGATTAAATATAATTAATTAGATATATACAATATAGGTTCTGTTAAAGTCAGAAACCTGACAATCAGGTTTCAAAAGTCAGGAACAGAATGTCTCTCACAATTTCTGCAACTTGTACTCTTTACTTCTCTCAGTTAGGTCTGTGCGCAGGGTATACAGTTACTTTAAAATCTTGATGAAAAACATGTTCGATGGTGAGATATTGTATTTAATTTAATTATTCGATGCATTTGAGCACCAGATTACTGCTTTTATTCACCTTTTATGTAATATTAAATCATTTTAAGCATTGAAGAATATTAATTGATGATGTAACCCTGCGCACATATAGTAGAACATTTTCCTTCTCTGCTGCTGATGTCTGATAGGGAGTGTGATGTCAGCAGATCATGTGGTGATGCTCAGGGTTCATTCCCGTTTTGATTACTTTTCCATGCACAGTCTGGCTTCTGGCATCCATTAGAGTTTTTGTAAACAAGAGGGGGAAAACAGAAAAGTACAGAGAGCATAGGAAAAGGATTTCAAACACATGAAAGAAAGTAAAAATGAATAAAATTTTATATTTAATTTAACCAGTAGCATCCACAAACCTTTTAAAATACCAGCAACTCCTTACGTATACTTTTAATAATATAAACTTTTAACAAAAAACATACTTGCAAAATAAGTGTAAAACAACATCATTCTATGTACCACAACACTCTTAAAAATTTGTGTTAGATAGAATGAAGCGTGCATTAATCACCCTATCAAAGACCAATTCACAAAATATGTTAATAAAACAATAATTATTCTACACAATTATTACGAATATTAAAATAATCCAATATTTACCTAGTAACTATTGATTATGGTGGACAGTGTGAATCGTTTTGTTTACTAAAATTTCGTGCCACTTTAATTTAATCAAAGCAATTCCCAAATTAATAATTTATCAAACTAATAATTAAGGAAACATAATTAATTACTTAATTAATTTTGAAGCTAAAATTTGGCAATTTAGCAATATAACACTAACTACTAGTACAACTACAAAAACTTTGTAAAACTTGTGAAACTCTGAAATACCAAATAAAGTGGTCGTATAAAATTGTTGGTGCTAAAATTAAATATACATGTATATATAAATAAATACAATGATTTTTAAAAATTAATTCAGAAGAAAATGGGAATTATTCCCTAGCACAAATATAAAACCTAAACCTGGTCTTGTATCCCAAAAGCATATTTTTGTTTGCTTAGTTTAGCTGACCTATAGGTGGCCTGTGAAACCTTATGAATTTACTAATTGTGGCTCTCAAGCAGGTTGAAGACCCCTAGTGTATATAATGCTGAATGGGGTGAAATTTTTTTTAAATATCCGGAGGTCAGATTTTCAAAGTCCAGTTTGAAAGAGGGAGGGGACTAAGAGACCACAACCCAGGGCCCAAGGTAGAAGGAGGTCCTCTGAGAAGGACAAAAAAAAAATCCTAAAAATAGTAAATTTGACATGAACTTAAAAATCAGGCAATACTTTTTTGAATGCAAGATGGCAATAAAAGTATTTTGTTGCTTTTTTTATTATTATTACTCACTTAGTTTGTGTATTTAACCCTTCATTTTTCATATGGTTCTAGCACATCATAAAGATATTATAATTTTCACAGTAATAACTTTTTATGCTTTCTTTGATTTTAAAAGGAAATCCAGTTTCAAAACATTATTATTATTATTATTATTATTATTATTTTCTTTTTTTTATAATTATGACTTTAGCATAAAGTGAAGAGTCTCTTATAATACAATTTTACTGTCATATAAATGTTACCCCTTTTTGACTATAAAGTTTATTCTAATGACAATTATTCAGATGGGAAGGTTGAGTGAATGATAGGGCAGGGAGGGGAACCACACACTATAAAAGCTCCAGACTCTTAAATAAATAAACTGAGCTTTGGAGATGAATTATATTACTAAACGATTACATGTGACCATGGTGCCATTTCAGAAGATTCTTCGAGGGGTGGGAGAGAGAGGATAAGTTTTCTTTGAGGGGAGTGGCAAAAGTTTCTTTTGATCTTGTTGAGCATATCTGACAAGCTATTGGTACAGTTTTATTTCCCACATATTTTTTAAATTAGCCTGTACTCATTAACGATAAATGTTTCACTTTAAGAATGTTTTAGTATATATTGTTAATAATAATTATATTTTCTGTGCTTAAAGTGTTTAAAGATAATGTTTCTATTTTAGTCAAATTTGACAAACTATTTTAGCTTTTGTGAAATTTTAGAAAAGTTTTTTTTTTTTTTTAAATATACCATAAAATCCCGCTTTTAAGCAATTTTGATTTTCTTTTCCATTAACAAATATAAGCCCCCCTACCCACAAAAAATTGATTTAAGAAATCCAAGGAAGAGAACTTTCAATCTTTTGAAAATTTTGGCAATTTCCACTTTTGTCTTTATATTTTGTTAATGAAATATCCCCCCCCCCCCCACACACACGAAATGTCTGATTCCCTTCTCTGCCTTCCCCAACACAAAAAGTTCAAAATCTTTAGAATCTTAAATTCTTCTGGCCTTCTTGCTGCTTGCTAGTAATATAACAATAAGTAAAAAATCAGTCCTCCAAAGTCCAAACTACAATCTCCCCCTCCATCTAAAATGTTGTATGTTTCCCCCCTCAACATACAAAGTTTAAAATCTTTAAAACTCTTTATTAAAAAATATATGCTCTATTTGCTGCTCTCTAGTGACAATAAATAAATAATCAACCATTTCAATTATCTGTCTACCCCCAAAATTTCTGCTTCCCCCAACCCCTATAAATTTTTTTTAACTGTTTATATTTTTTAAAAAATATTCTGTCCTATTTGTTGCTTTCTATTAAGAATAAATAAATAACAAATCATCTAAATTACAACCCCTTCCTTTGAAATTCATATTACCCCCCTCATCTTCAAATTTTTTTTTTTTTTTTTTTTGTGTGTGTGTGGGGGGGGGGAGGGATTTAGATTTTATATATTTATTTATGTTTGAGTGAAAATATGCTGAAATACAGAAGATTCTCACCCCTTTTTTCTTCTAAATTAATGATAAAAACAAGTTTTTAAATGATTATTTTAAAAAATCTCCGATTATAAGCTCCCTCCCACATTTAACCCTTTTTGGTTTTGAAAAAAAGGGAGGCAATCGAGATTTTACTGTAACATATGTGATGATTGATACAGTCTGAAATATCAAATTCCTTAGAAGTCTTTGCCTCTCCCAAGTGGCACCCCTGCATGTGACATTAGCTTCACGAAGGAGAGATATTTTTTTTTTACTCGTTTGATAGCTATCAATTTCTGGCCATCCCAATGATAGGCATAAACATGATTCTATTCAAACTTTTCTGGAGATGAAGAAATCATAAAATGATTCAATATAACATTTCTAGTTTTTAATTGCATAATTTTTAATTTATAGCAAATATGAATTACTAGTACTATTACTTGAAAAATGATTTTTAATATGTGTTTTAAGAATATATTAAAAATATGTAGCAAAGCAAGTAATGTTAAAAAGCACGAAAATGTCCTCACCTGGGAACCAAAAGATTGGAGTAATGATTTTTTGTCTTTTGACTTGAATTCTTCCAAGGTATTTGTGTTGATTAAGTAACCAGTTAAAGAAAAACTATTTGGTGGTGCTTGGAAATCACTAAAATAATAAAGTTAATCAAATATCTCATTTTTGATTATTATTCAGCATCACAATTAACATAATAAAGTTAAATAACTAAACGTAGCTTAATCATATCAGCTAGTCATCACTTTGACATGCTAGCTGATATGATAAAGTTACATGCTTTTGAAACATATTTAAAATAAAATAAATCATGCATCTGAATCTTGCATAGATTTTAAATAGATTTTTACCCTTTCAGGCTGTTTTATAAAATTATCAGTACTTTGGTCATTTCAATTTTACAATGAGGTTAAAGTAAAGCAAATAACTGAAAGCCAAGCTTAATGTTATTTATTTAAGCTAAGCAACCAACTGAAAGCCGAGCTTAATGTTATTTATTTAAGCTAGCAAACCTATTGAAAGATGCCTTGGTGTAAAAATCTGTAACCTCTGTTACTGGACAAACAGATGCACTTATCATATTTATAAGAACAAGCAGCCAAACAATTTTCTTTATCACTGTGTTTAATAGATGTCCTTAGCCAAGTTAATGCTGCTTATTGACTAAAATCTGCTTAGGGAGAATGAATAATAAAAAAAAGAGTGAACATGTAACCTCTGTTACCAAATTGCAAATTTTAAAGTTAAATCTTTTTTCAAATATCTTAAAAAATTAATACAATATCAAAAATGACATTTAGAGATTGTGTGGCCACTTACTGGGTAAATAAATCTATTGATAGATTGCATAATAATCAAAATAAAAAAATTTCAGAAATTAATAACTCTTTTGTAACCAGAGGTTACATAAGATAACAGAAAAGCTACCAACTTAATTTAGTGATTTTGTTCTTCTCATATGTTAGGAATGACATTTATAGTTTACAACACCAACATTTTTTTAATTAAATAAATTAATAGCTAATTTTGAAGAATAACATCTGTAACTTATGTTATCTGGTAACCAGGGCTTAATTTCTAACAAAAAATGTACCGGAGCCCTAATATTCTGCAGTACTAACACCCATAGCATACCCCCACCCCCCTCCGCCATCACTCCCATCTGCATATTTAAATTTTATACATTATTTTAAAAATTTAAAGCATTGTTTTTTTATTTAGCAAAATAAAAATTTTAAATACATCTATTTGTGTACAATTAGCTATCAATTATTCCACTTTTTAGTTATTACTACTTCCAAATAGAAACCTTTGCCTAATCTTAATGTTAATTAATCGCAGAATTCTGAGATTAAATAAGCTCAAGATTATGATTTGAAAATATTGTTAAAAAAAGAAATGAATAGTTCACAGCTATGCAGATTAGAAAAAGACTATTTCTGTTTACTCTTTATTCTTATCAAAATAGCATTAAAATGATTAGAAATGGAAATAAATAAAATTTTGAATTTAAGACAGATTGAGCTCGAGTCTGCCCAAACCCAAAGACTGATATAAAAATCAAGCTGTGTTTCATCTCCATCTCTTACATGAGCGACACATTACATCACTTATAAGTGTTTTGATACAAAAGAAGACAAAAGATTGGAGATAGGAGGGAAAGGAAAGGGTAATTTAGGATTTGTTTTTCGGAAGTGTTATTGCACTGGGCTCTGGATAGTATTGTTTATGAGCTCCGGTAAATTCTGGTCAATATTTAAATTTTTACTAAAAATAGAGAAGTACTGGAGCTGGGCTCCGGTGCAAATCAAGCCCTGCTGGTAACACAGGATGTGTAAGGTAAGAGATTTCCAAAACTAACTTAATTTAGTGATTTTTTCTCCTCATGTGTTAGGAACGATGTTTATAGTTTACTACATAAAAAAAAACTTAATTAAATGAATTAATAGACAATCAATAGGTAATTTTTAAGAATAACATCTGTAAGCTCTGTTATCTGGTGACAGAAATTACATTCAGAAAGAACATAAAAAATAAATGTTCGAAAGAAAAAAAAAATACCCTTTATTTGGTTTACCCATCAGTCTAATTATTTGATAGTGGTACCAAATGTGAATATTTGTGTCTATTCTAAAATCACGATATAAAGGTGATGAATAATTGTAACAGAGTGTTAAAAGATGAGGTCAAAAGGGACTGAAGATTAGGGAATCTATATATATATATATAATAACATTAAGGTACATAGCGGCAAAGAGGGATTATTTATTTTTTGTCGATGGAAATGAGTGGGTTTTTTTTCACTAATTTGCGAATATCAAGAAAAGTACATGAGGTATCGATTTAAAACTCACTACACAAATGTAGAAAAATTTTCTGCACCCGAAAATGCAATTTTTGTAAAAATCGGCCAGTAATTTTTCTTATTTTTTGCAAAAAACTAGATACTTTCTGAAAAGAATAGAAAATAAATTGCGAAGTCAAACCAAAAAATGCGCCATTTTGTTATCAATTAACACATTAGCTCCATTGTTGTACATTATGCAGTTTAACCTCATAGCTGTCTGCATCGTTATGACGTTAGTGTTACTGATGCACAGATTCGTGATTTAAAATATAGATAGATTGACTTTTATCTTTTGTAAGTTTTACTTCTTACATACATAACGACCATGTTTTTCATTTTTTTTTCCTTTGAAAGTGGGAGCTGATATCTGTAGCCAAATTTGAGTTTACATTCTTTGTAACTTCCAAATCGATGTAATTTTCTTTTAATTTTATATTCAACAACAACAAAAAAAAAAGAAAAGAAAAGACAGAAAGAAAAATCAGATAGGAATACGGAGAATATGAATTTAGGTACTTCCGTAATCATTCCATGCCACGGAAAATAAACAAAGAAATCGAGAAAAATCTAATGTCATGTACACTTACCACCGAAACTCTGCGTACAGTTGATCATATTACGTGTTCATGCTAAAATTACTATTGCAATCTGGCTTGGGAAAATCAACATACCTCTCATTGATTCTTCAAGCTTACCTGGTTCAAATAACAACAGTAAAACAGATCTTAACGTGAAAAAATAAGAATGACCGGCAAACAATCGCCAATCAGTCAAATTGGCCAATCGCCAAAAGTCAGCGTACACTTATAAAATAGAGCTCATAAAGGCCTTCTACTGTGAGATAATTGAATGAAGTTGTGTTTTTTTAAGTAATTGTGGGCTTCTACTACGATTTATTTAGGATTTGAGATTTTGAATGTTTGTATGGTTCCATGGGAGGTAACAGAAAAGAGATTGATATTGCTGAAAGAAAGATCATCATAGATCTTTGGAAAAGGGGGAAATCTCTTAGATTAATTGCTGAAACTGTTAATAGGAGACATTCATCGATTCAAAAAGTGATCATGAACTACAAATCAACAGGACTTTTAACATCCAAGCCAAGATCCGGCCGCCCTTCTGCACTGTCGATTCGAGAATCTCGCTTTATAATATGCTCTGTAAAAATAAATCCAAGACTATCAGCTTCACAAATAGCTAAAAGTGTTGCTGAGAGATTCCAAAAAAAATGTGAGTTTAACCACAATTCGAAGAGAACTGAAAAAACATAACTATCATGGCCGAGTTGCACGGAAGAAGCCATTCATCTCTCGAGTGAACAGAGCTAAGAGAATGGCCTTTGCCAAAGAACACCTAAATAAAACACTTGATTTTTGGAAAAAGGTAATATATTCAGATGAAAGTAAATTTTGTATTTTCGGCATCAAAGGACGAAAATATGTCTGGAGGAAACCCTGTACAGAGCTAAAGAAAGAGAATCTTTTTTCGACTGTCAAGCATGGGGGGGGGGGAGGCGTTATGGTCTGGGGGTGCATGGCAAGCAGTGGGGTTGGTAATCTGGAGTTTATTGAATCAACAATGAACAAAATTGATTACTTGAACATATTAAAGGAAAATGTCAAGGCAAGTGCCGAGAAACTTGTGGTGGGAGATGATTTTTACTTTCAGCAGGACAACGACCCCAAGCACACGGCGTATATTGTGAGGTCATGGCTGCTCTACCATGTGCCAAACCAACTCCATACACCACCCCGGTCCCCAGACTTAAACCCCATAGAGCATTTGTGGGATTTACTTGAGCGGAGAATCAGGGAGCACGTAATAACATCCAAAGAAATGCTCAAGTCTGTCCTGCTAGAAGAGTGGAACAAAATAACAACAGAGGAGACATCTAAGCTAGTTGAATCCATGCCAAATAGGTTGAGAGAGGTTATAAGAAGAAGGGGATACCCTACAAGGTATTAACTTTTAGTTACAATCCATTATCATAAAGGTATTTTCCGGTGTACGCAGACTTTTGATGGACACAATTTGTGTCGTTCTTAAGTTATGAATTTTTGTATTATTTTATGTAACGATCAGGCGATTGTTGTTTGTACTATTTGAATTTAAGACGTTAGAGGAATCAATAAAAGTTGTTTTGATTCAGAAAGACTCCATTTACTTAGTGATGGTTGCATGAACGTGGGAGATGATTGTCTGTACGTAGACTTTCGGCGGTAAGTGTATGTCCTTGCCGGTAAGAAAGTGTTAATTTATCTTTTGCCAATGGCAATGTGTGGTTTGTTTGCTTCTAAAACTGAGTTACTTATGATTACAATATTTTGATATGATGATTTTTTGATGATGTTTAGCTAATATTTTGCCATTTGTTTTCTGCAAAAATCAGTTTACAGTGTAAAGTTTATAATTCACGCAGAAGACAGTGGCGTGCTGCTGAAACTGTAGATAAAATGATTGAAAGAAGATCCATTCGAAATGAAGCTGATTTAGGTTTAGGTGAGCCACATAACATACAATCAACGTCAAAATAGACTTATCCAGTGAGGGTGAAACTCTATGAATTCAGAATTTGAAGTGAACATCTGGAAGCATAGCTGTGGAAATATGACTGAGGTGGGTGATTTTTGCGATGCACTTTACTAGAAAAGTGAACTTAATACTATATGAATATTGTATAAGTGAGAAATCTCACTCCATAATCAGATTAGCTGTTCATTTGCTAGACCAACAGCATATTTTTTATAAAGATGATCAAGAGAATGAAGCTATTGCGCGAGCATCTATTAAAAGATACAACTGTAACTGCATGGTTTCATCTAAATAATATTGATGAAAAAGCTCATAATTATTATTATCCTGACATCCCTCAGTATTATGTGTTTGATAAAACAACAACAAAGTGGAAAAGGAGGCAAAGAGGAGGCTAACAAGTCATTGGTAGAATGCCAGTGGTTAGTGTACAAGATTCTGAGAGATACCTTAGAAAGTTGCTATTGCGAAAACCAGGTGCAGTAAATTTCAATGATCTAAAGACAGTTAGAGGAACAATTTATGAAATGTTCCAATAAGCTTGCAAAGAGATTAGACTTCTTCAAAGAGATTAGCACTGATACGATACACTATTTGAAACATCAAGAATATGCATGCAAAATTACTTGAGAATTTTATTTGCAGTAATCTGTGGATTTGGGGAAGTTGAAAATATTCCTGAACTTTGTGCTCAACACAAAGTATATCTGAAGATTTTGTGCACATATACTCTGAAGAAACTGGCACAGAGTATGCAGTTACAGAAGCTAATGAATTGCTTAAAGCTTACGGTTTGAATTTGCAAAAACTGAATCTTCCTTCAGTGGATTTACAAACAGATATGTTTTATTTGTTACTCTATAATGTCTTAGATGAACAAGCCAAAGCAAATATAAACATTAGAAATCTGAACACCAAACAACAATTTGTTGTTGAAAAAGTACTCCCTGAGTATATATGGAAAACAAACAGATTCACCAAAGTGTCTCTTTCTAGATGGACTTGCTGTAATGGGGAAAACTTTTGTCGATTCAACTGTATTGCATGCAGTTAGAGGAAAGGATGATGAAGCTATTCCAGCTGCATCAAATGGAACAGCAGCTACATTGTTAAGTGGAGGCAGAACTGTTCACTCTATTTTCAAAAACCACTGACTCTAAATGCAACTTCAACCTGCAGTTTGAAACCAAATTCTTCAGAGGCAAAAATATTATTGGATACAAAGCTGATTGTTAGGGATGAAGCACCAATGACGCACGTGCATGCATTTTTAGCTGTCACCAGATTTTTCAAAGACCTTAGAAAATGCTCTGAACTGTTTGGTTAGAAAATAATCTTATTGGCTGGAGATTTCTGTCAAGTCCTACCTGTCAATTTAGAGGCTCTAGATCACTAACAGTTTCAAGTTGCATAAAGAAACATAGACTTTGATCTGAATTTTACATTATGAAACTTGCAAAAAATTTGCTTGCCTTTCAAACAGAAGGAGAGTTTGCAAGTTGGCGAATGTGAAAGTGGGGAAACTATTAAGTTGCCCCCAATTTGCTATCCTGATATACAAGATCTAGTGCAGCAACTTTTCAGTGACACCTCAAAAGTTTAAAGAACGAGCCAAACTAACAGAAACAAACAATTTGTCAATTGAAATTAATCAGGGTGGAATGGCGGGATTTGTGCACAAAATTTTGAAATCCAACACAAAGGAATATCGTGGGCAGGAATCTCCACCCTAAAAAATTCACTATTTTCTGGAGAATTTTTTTTAAAAACTAGGATCAAGTCCCACGTCTGACTGATGAACTTCACAATACTTTCTAGCGACCGATCGATGAATTTTGTGAATTTTCCCCCGTGATAGATGGACGAATTTTGCATTTTCCCCCCCGCAAACAATTGAGAAATTTCACGATATTTTCCACGACTGATTGGCAAATTTCATGGGTTCTTCTTGCGACAGATACATGAATTTCACAATTCGATTTCCCCCTGTGTCCGACTGAATAATTTTGTGATTTTTCTCTGCGATCGACTGATAAAGTTCGCGATATTTTCCCGTGACCATTTAACGAATTTCATATTTTCCAATGATCGATTGACGATTTTCAAAAATTTTCCTGCGACCAATTAGCGAACTTCACGGGGTTTTTCCCATGACAGATCAACAAAATTAATGATTTTTTTTTTTATCGCGACTGATCGACGACTTTCGCGATTTTTTTTCCTCAACCAATTGACAAATTTTATGATTTTTTCCCCTGACCGATTTTTCTAATTTCACAGCTTCTTCTTGCGAGAGATTGATGAAATTCACAATTTTTTCCTCGCATCTGAATGAAATATTTCACAACTTTTCTCTGTGACCGACGGATGATGTTCATGATATTTTCCCACGATCGTATACAAATTTCACAATATTTGTCTATGACCCTTTGACAAATTTTGGAATATTCCCACAAGCAATTGATGAGTTTCGGAATATTTTCCTGTGAGTGATTGGCAAACTTGCATGTTTTTTTTTCGAGCGACTGAACGACAAATTTTGTGACCCCCCCTCGACAGAATTCAGGAATTTTTTTCCGTGACTGACTGACAAAATTCATGATTTTTATCTCGTGTCAACTGAAAACTCCCGCGATTTTTCTCCTCGAATGTTTGATGAATTTTGCGATACTTTCCTGTGACTGTTTGACGAATTTCACGATACTTTCCCTTGACCGTTAAACAAATTTTGTGATATTTTTCCAGTGACTGCTTGACGAATTTCATGATACTTTCCTTTAACCGTTAAACCAATTTTGCGATATTTTTCCATGACTGGTTGATGATTTTTGCAATATTTTTCCATGACTGACTGGCAATTTTTGTTAATGCTTTAAATAAAAAAATAAATAAAAATATTTTCATAATTGTGAATGGTGTAGATATTTTTAATATATAATATGTATACACTTTTTTAATTTAAGAGAGTATCCAGTAACTATTATGTGAATACAAATATTTTTATATGCATGATGTTGAAAAATACCTCTATTTTCATATTTTTAAATAATGTCCATATCTTATGATGTATATATATATTAATTTCAAAATACCCAGTCCTAAGTGGGGTAGTTTTTATGTACAGTATTTATACAAATAATGCTAAAGTTTGTATATTCTAATATGCATATTTAAAAGAGTAGACACAAGAGTTCAGATGCACGAGATCAGCTAGTTGAATATTAAAATTTATGCTGTGGATGAAATAATTACTGTAGAAAATGCTGTATAGGGTAATTTGGAAGAAGTACCATTACTAGCAATAACAACCACATTTTTTTCTAAGTGTAAAAATACTAAATCAGTAAAGAGATTTTAAAATGCACACACACATACATACATATATATATATATTATTTAACTTATTGCTATCATTTCAGATAGTAATTTGGTTTAATTTTTAAACATTATTTTTCATCCAATACGCTTTTTATTCAGGGTATATTCACTTTTTACCATTATAGATTGCAGCACTAATGTTCCTGTTGCTTTACAAAAATATTCATATTCTAAAATCTTTTCTGGCAACATAGTAAATCATTTTCTAATTCTAAATTTGGCAACATGTAATGATTTTTTGCAATTCATTCCCTAGTTTTGGTTGTGTTCATGTGTGGTTCATGTGGTGCACTGGTATCTTTTTTAATCAAAATGGATTACAGTATGGAACCATTTATCCAGAATGATATTTCCAACTGACTGATTTCAGAATCTTTCCAGAAAAAAGTGCCATGCAGTACTAGTTTTACATGTGCATTGATTGATACATTACTACTAGCTACATGCATTACAAAACTTTATCAATATCTAGGATTTGAAATGAAAGCATTTTTAGATAGATATTGAGCATTTTAAGTTTTATGCAGAATTATTGCTTCCAAGGTATTGCCTTCTTTCAAACTCTGATTAATCTTTGATCTTGATAGCATCTGGGCCTTAATCAGAACAATCTAATAATTTGAAATCAGTAACAATGTTACAGCCACATATATTCTACAAACCTCATCAAATGGATGTTACTTTAAATGTCCAACCAGTTATCCAGAAAAACCAGTTATCTGGAATACATCTGGCCCCAACCATTCTGGATAAATGGTTCTATACTGTATACTTTCTGACTCTATTTCATGTTTTCTCTGTATATTATAGATATGGCTTCTTTCCTTTTAATATTGTATTTATTTTTTATTTTTTCACAGGTTTGATTCAATGTTTATGAGCAGGTAGTCCCAAAATCATATTCTTTAGCAATGTTATGGCTAATATGATGATGAAACCTCTCATTTCATTTTATTTGTGGTATTTAGGCATTTGGGACTTGAAAATTCTGTCTAAATTCCACAAATTTCATTTCATTTAATTCCATTTATTCAATTTTTAATTTAATTTCTTATTCTTTTAAATAAGTTTTTGTATCCATATTCAGTGTGTTGGGGAATACTTTCATTGACAACTAATTATTACATACTTAATCATTATTTCATAGTTTAAGTTGGTGTTATGGTAATCAGGGTTGTTAAAAATCGAGATTTTTTTTAAAAAATCAAAAAAATCGGATTTTTTTTATTTAAATCAGATTTTTTTGATTTTTTTAAATATTTATTTAGTATAATATTATTTGTGTACTCTGCACATATTTATTTATATTTCCTGTATAGATTTACATATTTCTATTAATTTCATTACAATTTTTAGATAAGAATTAAAAATAACTTAAATTTCAAATTGTTGCAAACAAATTTAGATGATTCATTTAAAATTTAAAACATTCTAATATTAAATTGTTATACATATAAATATGTGTGTTATATAAATTTCTATTTAATTTTAAAGTTATTAAAATTTTCTTTTGTGTATTACTCCAAATAACACAAATTTTAGATAACAACGTATAATAAATACAACAAAGAATGCTAAATGCATATGGGTATATATTTATTATGCATCATGCAAGAACAATTCTATAATTTTTAAGTTATGACAAAATATTAAATAGAAACAGTTTAACATTGGTGAATATCTATAAACAGATAATTGTTTAAATCATTAATATAAAATAATAGTTTAATATTAGATTACAATTCAATCTTTTACAAAATCTGGTTTTTATTTTGTAATTATTTACATATATGCAATTATATTAACATTTTTAACTATTTATGCATTTAAGGTTTTGTATAAGAACACCAATTTGGCTGCTTTATCATTTCCTAATTTATTTCTAAGTTTAGATTGAACTAAACCATATGTTGAAAAAATCCGTTCCACGGAGGAAGAAGTAGCTGTTGCTGTAAACAGTTGCTCTATGACTTTCTTTACACTCCCCTCACCATCTGATACACAAATTTCTGAATCAAAGTGTGTTTTCCACCAGTCTAAGGGAGAAATCTTTGTTACAATGTCTTCATCAAATAAAAATTTAGAAAAAGGATCAGATTTTCCTTGAAATTTCATTATCACATATATAAAATGTGAACTGCATTTGTCTTTAGCAAAAAATAAAGCTTTCTTTTTTTCATCATTAGTCAAATTCACACTATACTATTCTAAGGCACCAAATGCAAGGTAATCCTATAACTAGAAGTGTGAAGCTATCAATTATCAGTGTTATTGCCCCCTCCCCTTACTCAGCCATGGTCAATTTTAGAAAACAATCTTGCTTACTTGACAATACGAATGACTGCTTAGTGCTTAGCTTAGTACAATAACATTTCTTATTTTTTTTCCATTGCAATAAGCAATGAATTCTAGGAAAAGAAAGAGGAAAGGGATCAGTTACAGGGATTAAAGTATTTTCAATTATAGAGGAAACATGAAACTGGAATTAATTCTATGTTAGACAAACAGTCCAAATATTTATGTTATAATTAGTTCATGTATTGATCACATTATATGATCAATTACATAAACATCAACATATGGGATATTGTAATTTGCAGGTAAATGTAAAAAAAAACTTGTGAATTATGTATAATTTGCTTTAGAGACAGTGACTCTCCACTGAAAATACTATTATATTAAATAGCTTTAGCTTCAGCATCTTGCTTTCAAAAAATGGAAGTGACTAAGAAAAAAAACTTTAAAAATTAGTAAGTATTTATCAGTAGTTTTGGAGAATGTACTATGGATAGATAATATTTTTAATGCAGTGTTGCATTTACTTTCATAATATAATCGTGTTTTTAATCTAAAAAAGTTTTATTTAATGTTATTAAAAGGTAATTTTTAATCTGAAATGAATGATTTTAACTTTTATTTTAACATGAATGAGGAATTTGATCCTTATTCAGCCAGTAAATATGAATGTTAAAAAAACTGATTTAAATCAAAGATTTTTTTGAAAAAATCATTTGATTTAAATCACGATTTAAATCAAGCTGATTTAAATCAAACAACCCTGATGGTAATGTTTCATTTATGGTTATATATATATATATACGAGGTAGAGTCAATAAATTCCCGGAATGGTCGCATACATTCACGCAGGTGTTCGTTGGAGGGGAAATATATTTTTTGGAGTTTGGCAGCACTGATAAGGAAAACGCACAGGCATCTGGAATTCATTTCCGGTATTGTTGGTGTTAGGTGCAGATCAATTCTGACAAAGCGAATTTTTAATTTGTCAGATTTTGAAATGTCGTCTTTAGAGCAGCGTGCAAACATCAAATTCTGCGTTTTGCTCGAGAAATCACCTTCTGAGACACTCGAGATGCTGAAGAAAGCATATGGAAATGATGACATAAGCAATTTGGTAAAGGTCAGCAAAAACATCACCAAGGAAGGAAAACTTTCGGTTGGACAAAAGCCGAGGGAAAGTGATGTTGGAGGTGTTTTTTGATTACGACGGCGTCATTCACTATGAATTTATTCCTGAAGGCCAAACTGTCAATAAAGAACTTTACCTGGAGATCCTTAAAGACTACGAGATGCAATCAGACGAAAACAACCGGAAAAATGGGTAACAAATATTTGATTTATTTTACACAATAATACTCCACCACATCGCGCTCTTATTGTGAAAAATTACCTTGCCAGACACAGTGTTATCACTCTGGAACACCCTCCTTATTCTCCCGACCTACCACCAGTGGATTTTTACCTGTTTCCACGGCTGAAGATGAAATTGAAGGGACACCGTTTTATGGATTCAGATGAGATGATCGAAAATGCGACGAAGCTACTGAAGGACGTCTCCAAAAATGGATTCAAGTAATGTTTTGAATAGTTATACGAACGCTGGAAGAAGTGTGTTGATGCAGAAAGAAAGTACTTTGAGGGCCAATAAGGTAAAATTATTGTTCTATTTTTTAATAATTTGTAATTGACCTATTCCTGGAACTTTTTGACCCTACCTTGTATGTATATATATAACCATAAATGAAACATTACCATAACACCAACTTAAACAATGAAATAATGATTAAGTATGTAATAATTAGTTGTCAATGAAAGATTCCCCAACACACTGAATATGAATACAAAAACATTATTAAAAGAATAAGAAATTAAATTAAAAATTGAATAAATGGAATTAAATGAATGAAATAAAATGAAATTTGGGGAATTTAGACAGAATTATCAAGTCCCAAATGCCTAAATACCACAAATAAAATGAAATGAGAGGTTTCATCATCATATTAGCCATAACATTGCTAAAGAATATGATTTTGGGACTACCTGCTCATAAACATTGAATCAAACTCAAACCTGTGAAAAAATAAAACATAAATACAATATTAAAAAGGAAAGAAGCCATACCTATAATATACAGAGAAAACATGAAATAGAGTCAAAAAGTATATAATCCATTTTGATTAAAAAAGATACCAGTGCACCACATGAACCACACATGAACACAACCAAAACTAGGGAATGAATTGCAAAAAATCATTACATGTTGCCAAATTTAGAAATAGAAAATGATTTACTATGTTGCCAGAAAAGATTTTAGAATAATATGAATATTGTAAAGCAACAGGAACATTAGTGCTGCCATCTATCATGGTAAAAAGTGAATATACTCTGAATAAAAAGAGTATTGGATGAAAAATAATGTTTAATAATTAAACCAAATTACTATCTGAAATGATAGCAATTAGTTAAATAATAAATAAATGAAATGAATTAATAAATAGAAAATCTAATTACATTAAAGTAATGGATGTATTAATGAATAATTCTATGTTAAAAATAAGATGTAAGATGGAAAAATTAATAATTAAAGCAACATAAAAATATATGTACCATGAAATGACATCAACTTATTAAATAGCTGTGCCAAAAATGCAACATCACATAAATTAAATTAAATTAAAATACTAAATATTTGAATTAAGATACGAAGGATTTAAAATTAATATTAATTAAATATTGAAATGAATTAGTAACATATAATGTTTCTTCATACAAAGTTAAAAAATTATAAACACTTAATATAAGTGGTAAGGGTAGAACATTTAATAAAAATAAAAACATATTATATTAACACTTTAGAAAAGTATACATTATATTAGAAGTTAATTTGATATTGTCCACCGTAGGTATTAATCCAAATCATTAGATCAAAAACATTCTTAATATTAATGAATATAAATTCATTTAAATTAATTAAATAATGAATATGTAAATATAACTAAATTAATATACATATAAAAATATCACATCACAGTCCATTATAAAATGTGTAATATCAAACATTTGTGTAAATCAAAATGCCCCCCCCCACCTTTTTTTTTTAATATAATATAAATTAACCATGCGTTTTTTCCATACAACTCCGCCACACACCTCCTCAATCCAACATCTACCCACCCAACCGTCCTGTTATAATTTTTTTTTTACTATTTTCTAAGATTATATGATATATATATATATATGTCGTGTTTCCAAGTTCAAATCCGGGAAAAAGGCAGTCGTGCTCGTGATAAATAGGGTTAGCGATGTGATTGGTTTCCCTTTTAGTTCGCATCAGGCGGCAGTGTGGTATCATCAACAACAAGAAATGTCAGTCCATATTTTTGTCGAAGAACCTTTTATTTCCAGTTTTAAGACATCTCTTCAGGGAAAATGCTCATTAGCCAACGCTAAACGAAAAAAAATACAACGTTCCATTATTTTCTAGAATCCGTCCCGATTCTTTTAGCAAACACCAGCGTCGAAAAAAATCCTCTCCGAATCAGGATGATCGTGTTTTTAAACTAGCTTGCGTAATAATACAGAATACGTCACGTGACCCACTTCTATCGAATCAAAAGGTCTCTTTTGGAACTTTATCAATATTTCCGGCGGATTTATTTTGTTGTAAAATGCAAAAACTTTCTACGCCCATCCAGAATATTCCATAATCTCGTACCAGATGCCTGTCATATCAACAAACGAGCTTATCTGTTTTTGAGGCTGTAGCTAAACTTCGAATTTAATACGTAATAAAAATAATAAGAAGAAAAGAAAATGAATCTTTATAAAAGGGAAAAAAAAAAAGAAAGAATTAAAGTTTTTCGGAAATATTTTAATAGACATTTGATATTTAATAATAGGATAACTTTATGAAATAAGGTTTTTTGAGCGGAATATTTTAAGAGATACGATATTTTAGCATTTAAATAAAGAAGTTATAGCAATTTGACCACACGGGAATAATACTAATGAATTTTAATAATGGATTAAAATAAAGATGTTCTATTTAAAGAATAAATTAAAAAAGCTATCGCCATTTTTAGAATAACTACATTCGAATAAATATTATTAAGTGGATTAGGAATAATTGGCTTTACATATGGATAGTAAAAGGCTATTTTAAGAATGAGAATTATTTTAATAAGCTGGGTTATATACCGAATATTATTGAATGGACAAATTTTATAGAATAATTGCGGAAAAAATTTAAATTTTGTAATATTATCCCCCTTTCCTAAAGATTTTGGATGAAGTTAATAGTTAAGTAACTATAAATTCAGACAATATAAATTTAATACTTTAGAAATTTGAATTTTGACTAGTATAAATTTAGAGACTGCCAGCAAGGAGATGGGTAATTTCTGAAGAACTGGAAGACAAAAACAAAAACAAAAATAAAATAATAGTAATCAATTAAAATTAATAGATAAATAAAAATAAAGCTACGAGCATTTCCCCTGTAAAATAATACAAGAAATGGTTACAATCTCACTTACCATTTGTAAGTGCACAAGAAAAATACAATAACAATAAATAATAAATATTAATAAACAGGAAAAACAGGATAATAATAGTAACAGAATTTTGCTTTTACCAAGTTCACAAGCTTTAGAATAAGTAGTCACTAGCAAATTGTTAAAACAAAGTTTTTAAAAAAAATTCGACTTAATTCAAATTTGAGTTCATTAGATCCAACTGTTTTATTTCAGTCTCTTTCTTGGATCGTGATAAGTCCTCATTTTGTTTTTAAAAAAAAAATGGTTACTGCAGTCCCTTTCTTAAAAATACAGTTTTTATGTAAAGGCTGAAAATAAAGACATTACTCCATCAAAATTTTAAAACTGTAGTCATTCTTACCAATACTTTATAATGACCTTATAATGCTAGCACTTGTCACAACATCTTCTCTTAAGTATCACATTAATTTTCTCTCATAATAAACAAGTCAAATTATCTCTTGGTCGTTTATTGTACTTGGAATATGTTATCTTTGTTATATTCCTGTGGGATTTGTTATATTTCTGTTGGGATCCCACCATCTTTAACTAATATTTGTCAAACATTTTTTCACTAATAAATAATATAACTCTTCAATAATATAAATAAATGCTATAATAAAATTCAATTCATAAACATAACAATAATAACTTTCAATATAACTAATACTTCTCAACATATGTAGTAATTCATAATATAATTCAATAGTAGAAATAATAATATAATAACATCAGTATAATTTAAGAAAATATCACAGTTTGTTTATTTATTGTTAGGAAAAATATTGGTTGAGGATAAAATAATTACATAGCAAATAAATAAATTTCTTATTTTTTAATTATATAAGAAAGTATTTTTGCCAGTCGAAAGTATACAAAAAAAAAAAAAATATATAATAATTTCAAAATCCAAATAAATTTAAATCTAAATATTTAGAAATTGAACTCTCAACCATTAGTTCCTTACAATAATTTTTTCCTCTGATACCCTTTTACAAAATTATACTGTTAAGTTATAAGTATTCATATCCTAAATGCAGAGAGTTGTTTTTTTTTTTTGGCAAACTTAGAATAAATAAAGACAATAAATAACAAATAAAAGATGTTAATTTTAGCTGAGAAATGGAATACAAAGGCAATTAGTTTAGATACTTAATTTTCTATTGTCACACCAAAACAATCACTGTAAAATCACATCATCACTATCCAATCATTTATATGTTTGTATAATTATAGAAATATTTATAAACGGTTACTATTTGATTATCTATTGAAGTAAATAACATAATATTAAATTTTTGAAACAATTGGTTTAAGAAAAAGTAAATAAAGTAAAAATAGTTTATTTTGATATAGAATTAAAACATTTAATTTCATTTTTCAACATCAATTTGACAATTCCTAAAATCAAAATACACATCTTATGCCTGCATAAGGTGTCTACTCAACCTCAAAAACTCTCAAAAACAAGTAAATATTTTAGTTGATCAGGCTAAAATATAACCACAATGTTGAAATAAAAGCTGTGACATTTATTTTAAATTTTAAAATATTAAACTTTCAAAAATGGGTAATATCTCTGTTGTACACCAAAGACATACCTGATAATGTTGAAACTAGAGTAATAAGAGATATTTAAAGAATTAGAATTTATTCTATTGTTTTTACTTTAGTTTGATTTTGTGATGGTGATTGTGATGTCTGTGGTGATTTTGATTGTTGTTTGGGTTGCTCATGAAATAGTCTGAAGTTATCTGGTGAAAAATAGGGTCGTAATTTAGATGCATGTACAATAACTGAATTTAATTTAGTCTCATAATTAAATTTGTCTATTTCATAGGTCACATCAGAAAGTTTATTTATTATTTTGTATGGTCCAGAGAAAGTAGGTTCTAATTTTCTAGTGTTAGGATATTTAAATTCTTCACAAATTACATAATCTTGTATTTCTAGTGGAGATTCAACAAATTTTCTATCATAGAGTCTTTTACTTTTAAGGTGGAATTCACAAGTTCGCGCTTTTGCAATTTTGAGTGCTTTATTAACAGGAGGGTAATAATTTTGTTTTAAAGGAGATTCATAAGGTAATTGACCATAAAATAAATAGGCAGGTGGGAATTTGGTTATGGAATGTGGTGTGTTATTGTATTCTTGGATGACTTGGTCTAATAATCTAGTCCAAGGTATTTTAGAAGAAATGGAATTAACTTTACATTTAAGTCTAGTAACTATAGTTTGGTTCACTCGTTCTACCTTCCCATTGGTTTGGGGGTGATGTGATGATGTAAAACGTTGTTGAACATGATATTTTCTGAGGAATTTTTTGAATCTTGGAGACCTAAAAGATTTATGTCTATCGCTAAGTATTGTTTTAGGTGCTTGAATATTGAAAATTTGTTTTAAACAGTTAGTATATGTTTCGGTAGTAACACTTTTGGATGGAAAAGCCCAAACAAACCTAGTTGCATGATCTATTATTATGTGTAAGAATTTTTTTGTTGAATTGTAATAATTAAATCCACCCACAGTATCAATAGAAAGACATTCAAAAGGTTGATCTGTGGCTGGCATAGCTTGTAACAAGCCAAATCTTTTTTGTTTTGGTTTTTTATTTCTCTGGCATGTATCACAATGTTTAACAAATTGTGTAATATCTATTGTCATGTTGGGCCAATAATAGTTTGGAGATATTAAGTTAAGCATTTTTTGTATTCCTAAGTGTCCAAAATTATCATGAGCAATATGTAATAATTTTCTCCTGAGTGACATTGGTACTACTATTTTTTTGAATCCCTTTCTCTGAATAATTATAATCCCATTCTCTTTTTTGTATTTTCTGTCACAAACATTATCTTTATCTTGCATCGCTATAATTTCTTTTTTGTCCAATAATAAACTTACATGTTGATTAAGATAAGCAACAGGATTTCGTGACAACATGTCCGCTTCGACATTTGTAGAACCTTTTTGATACTTGATCTCATAATTGAACATGCTAAGTTTTAAAGACCATCGAAAAAGTCTACCTCTTAGATTTTTAACATTCTTTAACCATACCAGAGATGCATGGTCGGTATGGATTGTGAATTTAGTACCATGAAAATAGTGATAAAACTTATCAAGAGTATCTATGATAGCAAGGCATTCCAATTCAGTTATAAAGTAATTTTGTTCATAACTCTTCAAAATTCTAGAATGGTAAGCAATAGGATGCAAAAAATTATCTTTCCCTGGTTGTTTTAGAACTGCACCTACTGCTACCTGAGAGGCATCTACAAACATGTGGAGGGGTAATTTTGGGTCATAAATTTTTAAAATTGGTTTTGCAATTAGAGTATTTTTTAATTTCTCAAAAGAGTTTTGACATTCTGAGTTCCATTCCCATATTGTGTTTTTCCTAAGTAATTTATTGAGGGGGTATCTAATTTCAGCATATTTATCTATGAATTTGTGATAAACATTAATGGAACCTAAAAATCGTTGTAGTTCTTTAACATTAGAGAGAGGTTTCAATTTTTTAATTGTCTCAATATTGGTATTAGCTGGAGTTAAAGTCCCATTGGTGATCTCATAGCCTAAGAAATTAATTTTATTTTGATTTAGTTTACATTTAGAAAGTTTAAGTTTAAGGTTTTCTAGTTTACAGATTTCAAAGATTTTTGCTAAGTGATTTAAATGTTCTTCTAGAGAGGAGGAGAAAATTATGATATCGTCGAAATAATGGCAAGCAAAATCAATTTTATACTTATTGAGGATTCTTCTAATGGTTCTATTAAATATCGGGGGCCCTGTCTTTATACCAAAGGGGAGCACCAGCCATTCGAAGAGGCCAAAATTGGTGGCAAAAGCTAATTTTTCTGTATCGGATGGATGTATTGGTATGTGCCAGTAGCCAGAGGCTAAGTCCAAAGTGGAAAAATACTGGGCACTACTCAATTTATCTAAAATTTCATCGATAAGAGGTAAAGGTTCTGCATCGTTTTTAACTATTGCATTTAATTTCCTATAATCTATACATAGTCGGGTCTTTTTACCTTCCTCTCTTTTCATAGCCAAGGTGACGGGGGCAGAATAAGGACTATTGCTTTCTTTTATGAGACCAGCCGCT
The DNA here is from genome assembly GCA_963931845.1 of Maratus michaelseni. Classification (NCBI taxonomy): domain Eukaryota; kingdom Metazoa; phylum Arthropoda; class Arachnida; order Araneae; family Salticidae; genus Maratus; species Maratus michaelseni. Next base: position 169,403,159 of record OZ007587.1, on the reverse strand, counting down.
AACAAAGATTGAATTTGATTTTTTATTTCTTTTTCCTCTAAGGGGGAAGTTCTGTAGGGCCTCAAAGATATAGGTAGGTCAGATTTTAGTAAAACGCGTTGTGGTTCAATATTTATCTTACCCACATCATATTTATGTTTTGCAAAAATATCCCTATAATTTTGAACTATTTCCCTTAAATCCCCATTTTCAATTAAATTTATTTCCCCAATTAAATCTGAATTATAATCATTAATATCGCGAAAATTTTGAGGAGTCATTGAACTTCTGTAATCAGGCTGCACGTTACAATCATTGTAATTAGCTGCAAAAAAGTCCTGAGTATTCACAAAATTTTCATTAGTATATGGTGATACTTTGTCATCATTATATCCATTTAAACTCTCATTACTATCACCATTTGTTAATAACTCATCTTTACATGAAATAGTATCTTCACTATAAGTTGTTATCAAGTTACCATCATTAAATAAATTCAAATTGTCACAATCAGAAGTTATCAAGTTATCCTTACCTTGTTGTAGTTTTTTTACAGTTACAGTATTAAAATGAAGTGATCTCTCATCATGTATGGATATACTCCTATTTATAATCTTCCTTCCCTGTTTTACTGTACAATTCTTACAATTTATATTTAAATTAAATTTTGAACATTCTTTTAACCCCAAGATGCAGTAATCCAAATCTGTATCACATACTAAAAAGTTAACATATTTTTGGATTTTACCCACTTTAAGAAGAATACTACACTTTTGATTAATTTGTAAAAATCCCTTTGCCTGACCAATAGTAACTGGAGGAACAATTTCAATTTTAGCATTCAATTTTTTAACAAACTTTAATGGTAAAATTGCGATAGTTGAACCGGTATCGACGACACATGGTAAATTATAATTATTCGTATATCCATACACAATTAATTGTCAAATATTAGGAGTACCAATTGGAAGAGTATCAGAGGGTGTTGAGTTGTTATTAAAAATACACTCTTTTTCCCAGTGAAAAGCATTCATTATACCCTTGTTTACACAAATTCTACATGGCCTAGATGGGTACTGGTTCTGAAAATAATTGTTTTGTACTCCGTTTTGGAAATTTCTAGGTCTTTGAAAATTATAGTTTGGTCGAGGAACCCAGTTTCGAGGAGAATTAAATTGATTATTGGGCCGATTTGACTGAATCCAATGCCTAGGAGTATTAATTTGTTGAAAATTTGGTCTATTAGGCTGCACACTATATCGAGGAATGTCAAAATTAGTTGCATTAGGTTTACTTGGTAATGATGGACTTGTAACAGCAGGGGTGGAAACTTCCATAAATTGCTTAACAATTCTATACCATTCTGTTGTACTCTCAGGAGGGTTAACAATTAGATAATTTTGATATTCTGGTTTTAAACCATCGGTTAATCCTTGTAGTAATATAGTTTCACATAAATGCAATTTCCTACCAATTTCAATTTTCTTTCTAAAATAAGTTTCTAAGTTACTTAAACTATCCAATTTCAAAGCAGAAAATTCAGAAAATTTCGGGATATTTACCCTAATAAAATTCTCAGTTAAGATATCAGCTATCTGTTCGTATTTAGTGCAATTAAGGCATGTAAATCTTAAGAGCTTCTCCCTTTAAATTTTGAGAAATATTTTTAAACTTCCAATCATCATCCTTCTTTTCTTTTTCACAAGCATCATCAAAGTATTTTAACCACGCTTGTATCTCAACTCCTAAATCTGGATCAAATGCTATAAATTTTGGTTCTGCCATACTATTTAATCTAACAAAAGAGTTAACTCGATCTTCTTTTAAATATCCGGATCTTAAAAACATTAAATTTTAAACTTATAACACTATATACCATACAAATAACGAAATAGTAAATAAATATGTAATTTACGATCTCAGTAACATTTTAAAAATGATTTTTTTTTTTTTTTTTTTTTTTTTTTTTTTTTTTTTTAAGAATATCTGTTCTTAAAACATGAAAATATAAATTATACCGCTGTCTATAATATTACAATGACGTATCACACGAAATCATCAAATAAATTAATTAACCTTAACAACACTTAAATATTTGCAACAGAAATAAATTTTAAAAACAAAATTTTAATCAGTATAACATAGTATATAAAACCTTTAAATTTCAAGGTAGACTATTAAATAAATAAAACATTTTAAATATAACATAAACTAATAAATATCAACATATAAAGATACCAATAAATAAAAATACCAACTTACAGTTACTCTTGAGCATATTTCACAGGAAAGTTTCCCACATCTAAAAATCTTTAATTTTCTTGATAACACAAAAGTTCTGCTTTTTCGCAATCCTTTAAAACCAACACCATGAAGACGCTTATGAAGATGAATAGTATATTCTCTAGCAACAACTTCACTTAGGCCAACTTTTCCTCTTCTTTTCTCTTTTAGGCTTGACCATTTTTAATTTATTATAAAACTACAAAATAACAAAACACCAGACGTAAACGTGCTGTAATGGCGTAGACGTCCTCGTAACATATTCTTCTAATCGGCAAATTTCACGTTTAACTACACAAACTTTCTGTTGATCACAGCATCCTGTTCGACTTATTATATTAATGTCGTGTTTCCAAGTTCAAATCCGGGAAAAAGGCAGTCGTGCTCGTGATAAATAGGGTTAGCGATGTGATTGGTTTCCCTTTTAGTTCGCATCAGGCGGCAGTGTGGTATCATCAACAACAAGAAATGTCAGTCCATATTTTTGTCGAAGAACCTTTTATTTCCAGTTTTAAGACATCTCTTCAGGGAAAACATTAGCCAACGCTAAACGAAAAAAAATACAACGTTCCATTATTTTCTAGAATCCGTCCCGATTCTTTTAGCAAACACCAGCGTCGAAAAAAATCCTCTCCGAATCAGGATGATCGTGTTTTTAAACTAGCTTGCGTAATAATACAGAATACGTCACGTGACCCACTTCTATCGAATCAAAAGGTCTCTTTTGGAACTTTATCAATATTTCCGGCGGATTTATTTTGTTGTAAAATGCAAAAACTTTCTACGCCCATCCAGAATATTCCATAATCTCGTACCAGATGCCTGTCATATCAACAAACGAGCTTATCTGTTTTTGAGGCTGTAGCTAAACTTCGAATTTAATACGTAATAAAAATAATAAGAAGAAAAGAAAATGAATCTTTATAAAAGGGAAAAAAAAAAAAAAGAAAGAATTAAAGTTTTTCGGAAATATTTTAATAGACATTTGATATTTAATAATAGGATAACTTTATGAAATAAGGTTTTTTGAGCGGAATATTTTAAGAGATACGATATTTTAGCATTTAAATAAAGAAGTTATAGCAATTTGACCACACGGGAATAATACTAATGAATTTTAATAATGGATTAAAATAAAGATGTTCTATTTAAAGAATAAATTAAAAAAGCTATCGCCATTTTTAGAATAACTACATTCGAATAAATATTATTAAGTGGATTAGGAATAATTGGCTTTACATATGGATAGTAAAAGGCTATTTTAAGAATGAGAATTATTTTAATAAGCTGGGTTATATACCGAATATTATTGAATGGACAAATTTTATAGAATAATTGCGGAAAAAATTTAAATTTTGTAATATTAATATATATATAAGGAAATTCATGCAAAAACAAGATCAACAAGAAGGCATTATATTAATCTAGGACTAGGTTATATTTATTGTATATGAAGAGATAATTCATATTATGGAAAATATTAAATTAAAACACAAATCAAAAATTAAAAAGATCATTGAAGAAATAAAAAGTATTAGAATACTATAAAAAAGGATGAAAAATTATACTGTAAATTTTATGCACATCATGCTGTATTGACTGAAACACTACTCCAGCCTTTGGCTGTATTCTGATTACATCAGATAATTAAAAATTGATATCATTTAGTTTTATATCTATTTTGATCGTAGGCTCTTGTAATTTCACTTAAACACAATTCATATCACTGAAAACTTGAACACAACGTTGATAAATTAGCCAATATTTTTGGCTACACATGATTTGTAGCAGCCTTCAGCTGAACCAGGGGTCTGTCCAGACTTTTTTCACAGGGTCCTGTTTTTGTGAAATTGTGAGCAGCTTTTTATATTTGTGAAAAATCGAATCATAATTTTGTGAATTTGAAATGGTCGTTATATTCCGGTTCTTGTTTATGCATTTTTAAGAAGATATGGATATAAAATACATATATTTTCTTTATATATGTAAAAGTGACAGGTCAGATTTTACTTTTAAATGATTAATTTGTGAAATGTTTGGTTTAAAGATGGAAAATTTTTGTGAAAAACCTATTTTTAAGACAAATAATTTTGTGAAGTGTCCTGTTTTAGGGAAAATAATTTTGTGAAGGGTCCTGTTTTAGGGAAAATATTATTGTGAAGGGTCCTGTTTTAGGGAAAATAATTTTGTGAAGGGTTCTTTTTTGAAATGAAACATTTTGTGAAGAGTCCTTTAAAGGACCCAATTTTTTCCTAAACAGATCCCTGTGAACATAGCATTTCTTGAAACAATGACGAAAAAATAGGCCAACAACATATAGTAGATCTTTAGTATTACTTGGTGATGGAAAATACAGTTACAGAACTGGCCTCACTATAGCAGTCAATACACATTTGCCATGTTGTAGGGAGGGATGAATATATTGCAGAATGTTTTTCTGTTTCAGATATGAAATCGGGTGAAGGAAAGAATTGATGATTCTGACACCGACATCTCAAAAACTACCGATGGATGTTGAGAACTGACTGGATTCTTTATAAACTCACATTTTCAAACTGAAAAATGATTATTACTTAGGCTAGTGCCTTTTCAAGCCGAGAAAAAAATCTCGAATCTGAGAAAAAACGGGAGCCTCACTCAATTAATCAAATCTTGTTCCTCTACCAACTACCAGTGCTAACTGATTCATAAACACATCGTTATTACTACGGCAGGTTGCCATTTAGAGAAAGAAAAACAGCCAGTCGAAAGATGCAGGAACGATAGCTAATGCACATTACACTGCCCTGGGAAGAAACAAAGAGAGAAAAGTTTGCATTCAGACGTTACACTTGCCTTTGCAAAAAAGACTGTTGAACTCTGTGAATTGGCAGAAAGAGAGTATGTTTAACACTGAGGTTACAGAGAGGAAAAATACCTTCACGAGAAAAATGCAAATCAGACCACTGTATCTGATATTCATAACAAATTTTCAAAATGATTATTGTGACGATTTGCTCACTTATAAACTTCACTTGTGTCCTGTGATAAATTATTTTGAGAAGAACAGAAATAAATTATATCTTGTAACTGAGGTTACAAAAACCTGGGATACCCACTTTTTAGTGAAAAAATAAACAAAACATTGAGTTGAAGAATAAATTTATGTAATATTTTATAGTATCTGTTATTATAGTAAGATGTTTACACATGAGAACGTTATACAAGGTGTGGAAATTTTTTTGGATGGTTCAATCAACAATACTATCAGGATGAGATTCTGCCGAAAGTGCTCAATCCTTTTGCTCAAAAACACTTTTCTGGATGAAATTGGGTGTTTCGGCTAATCTTTGCACAAGTCCATCACATGCACAAGACTCTTGAGTGGATTAGGGCGGAGAACATTGACTTCATTTCTCCTAATGAATGGCTCAACATCAATCCAATGAATATTTCCATTTGGAGAATTTTAAAGGCAAAGGTCTTGGCTACTTCCCATTAAATTTTGGATGGTCTGAAAGCAAAATTGATTAAGGAATGGACCAATCTTCCCGATGAGATACTTCGTGCTGCAGTCAATGATGTCCCAAAACAGCTATGGGCATGCATCAAAGAAGAAGGCGGATACTTTGAGGTCTAATCTGCTTTTCCATTATTTACATATTAAATTTAATATATTTGTTAATAAATTGTTGACATACACAGTTTTTATGAAAATAATGGATTTTATTCTCATCCATAACTTTTTCCACACTCTGAAGTACTAAAGAAACAATATATTTCAATGAAACTTCATCTTGGGATAGTCAAAATCTTGGATGATAAATTTTTTTATTTTTTGCTTAGTAAATAAAGTCTTAAACATACTTAATGTATTTTTTTAATGAGCAAATAAGTGATAGCGACACTGAGTAAAAGTGTAAGCAAGGGAAAACTTATTATTATTTTCAGACATGAAATCTGTGTGCAAATTTTAAATGACCCACTTTATAAATTATCAATGCCAGGAAGATAAGATTACTAAAAATGGCAGCAATCACAAATTATAGATTGAGCCTGTCTCATTTCTAATGTGCAAATTTGATTTCTAAATAAATGTTTGGTATAAAAACCATGTGACATACACAAGTAAATATGGTAAGCTTTCTGTATTTAATAGTTAATAAAGAATTAGAAACAAAATTCCTAAATTTATAACTTCTAAATAATACTTACTTGTCAAAAGCTGAGTAGTCAATATTTGCTATGGGTGGTAAGCCAATTGCAGTATCTGCAAAAATAAATGCTGTTTATTAAAATTATAGTTAACAATGTGATTTGCTTACAATAATGTGCTTAAAGAGAAATATTTATTATTTTTGTTTGTTAATAGAGATAATAGATCAGAATCAGGAATGGGACAGAGGACATTGATATTTACCCAAGGACCTCAAACACCAACCCCATGTATATGAACAAACCAATGGAAATTAATAATCTTGAACTCATTACTGATCACCCAAATATGATGCAATGACAACAAACATGTGCCTGCTTATGACGGAGGAATGTCTCACAGAATGCAAAATGGTTGGTTTATTCAGTACTTTTCCAATAGCCGGGCAAAAGTTATAAATCACCAAATATTGTTTCAATAACCATCTTTTACACTGAAAAAATTTACTCTCATACTCCATGCCATGTATACTTCTGAAATTTGATACTTGGTTATTTTATTTTACCAAGATTCCAGTGTGTTTAGTTATAAAGAAAATTACAAGCTTGTCAATGAAGGAAAAAGAAATTGTAATATTTTTTCAGAAAAGGCATTTTGTGCCAAAAATGACAATGTTATATTTTCTTAAAAAAGTCAAAACAGATCTTTTTTTTTTTACTTTCTTCTATCTAAACAAGAAGAAAGTAGTGGATTCCTGAAAATTTTCTATGGATTTAAACATTTTAGAAGGTTCTGAACACAATTTGACTATTTTTACAAAATGTCTGTCCGGGAGTCTGTATATGACACATATTTTGTGGGTGCTCTAGGTCAATGAACTACTGTGTAGAATAGGATAAAATTTCATATGTACGAAGTTCTATCTTTATGTGAATGTGTGCTGATTAGTTTTTGAGCAAAATCCCCTAAGAAGGGGTGCTACAAATTGATGATTTGCTCAATTTATCTGATGCTTATATCTTCAGTTTATGTGTGCAGAAATGAACGAAACATCCAGGGGCGTAGCGAGCGGGGGGGGGGCCTGCCCCCCCCCCCCCCCAATGTTTGGTAAAATGATTCAGTCGGTTTATCAGCAGATTTAATTAGTGTCTCTGTAGTATGCCAGTAAGCCGATTAAAAAAAACAATTCGGAAAAATTATGGTTGGCAGGACTTTAAGTCTTCAGAATGCATTTCACTACACCCTTACAATCATATGGCAAAAGCTAGTCGGTCTGTCAATAGATAGGTTATGAGTAAAAAAAGTAATGGCTTCAATAGATCTATATGGTCAGCCGGTATGAAAGTCACGTGTTCTGTCACATTTTTGAATCACATAAATAGCTAGTCGGCCAACCCACTGAAAAAAAATTATCATGTATAAATCTTGTCTGGAGAGCCGGAAATGTTATACATATACTATACCTTACCCACGCATGGAAAAGCTCAGTCGGCTGTCGATACATAGGCCAATAGGGGAAAAAAATGAATCTGATCTATTGATTTGAAAATATCAGAAATATGTCCTACAGTAACACTCGCAACTTACATATAGATAAAAACTATCAATATATAAACTGGGTAGACCGAATGCGAAAGTCGCTTAAGAAAATTCAAGAAATTTTATACTTGATACATAGTAGGTTCTAGCAACGATATGATGTTTATGCCCTTTGGAACTATTTTAGGAACATTTGGAAAATGAAAACGAAGAATTTTTAAAACTATTTAAAAAAAGAAAATGAATAAATTAAAAAGATATCCGTGCATTTAACATTTAATACCAAAAAACTTCTTACTTTTTTTTTTTTTTTTTTTGACAAAACTAAAACTAAATTTATATTCTTGTGTCAACATAACATAATTACATAATTTTCACTAAATTTTCACTTGTTATTATAAAAATTAGAATTGGAGCCTTTATTAATTACTTAATATTTATTGTATACCCTGATTACCTTAATTTCCGGCGTATAATCTGCAGATCAAACAATTATGTTAATGACCCAGAAATTTTATTTTATATAATGGAACATACTAGATCGCTGTAAATATTTTACTTCAATTATTAAATAAAATTTCTGGGTCTAAACATAATTGTTAGATGCGCGGATTATACGTTGGAAATTACAGTACATGTTAGCGATTACTTTTTTTAAAAACTAAATCATACGTAAGAAGAATTATTTTTTTAATAAAGAATTCAGAAAGTAGAGGATTTCAGGAAAAATTAAATTATTAAAAGTAGTTTTATGGTAAAAAAAACTTGAAGTGATTGCAGAACATTAACACGTTTGCACTTAAAACAATGTAAATAGTTCAGCGTTTCAGGCCCATAACTACTGCCGGGGCCCCAAACTAATGGTTAAAAAATTATTGTATTTTAATATCTAATCTAACTTCCTATAAAATACACAGCACCTAGCTAAAAGTTAATAATAAAAAAATCCATCAAAGTGCCAGAGTAAATGTTTTTGTGTGTCCGTTCAAATACTCCATACGCTTCGCATGCAAAAGCATATCTAGAGCAGACAGCAGAATGTCGAGTCGAATGTATCATGTCGCGCCAGGTGCCTGCCGAGTGATGAGTCGAGTGCAGGCTAGGACGTTAGCTAGTGCTATTCATGATGAGTCATTCGTTTACTAACTGCTCATCAATATCGGACTGTCAGAGCAGTTGAGAGTCGCATAGTAGTGATAGTACGATAGTTTATTACTTAACCCCTTCGTGACGAGCGTCTTTTACGGAATTTTTAATCTTTTACCTCCGGTTTTTCAAAACAGAAATTTTTGCCTAATTGAATTGCAGAAATGCTGTCATTAAATAAGGCAAAGCTTACAATAAAAATTAAATGGTGGGAATAATCGAGGATTCTGAGCATCTTATGCGTCACGTATACGTATCGCTCGTCCCCAAGGGGTTAATCTTTACTTTGCTTGTGTTGAGATAATAGTTTATATTATGAAACGAATTCGGCACCAGCCAAGTGGAAATAAAAAAAGACAGACTCTAAAATGAAGAAACTTGGAGGCTGCAAAAAGTTCGAAGAAGTTATCAACATAGCTGGACAGTGGAAACCACTCGACAGGGAATGGTGATAAGAAAGGTATGAATGGTTTGCTTTATTCAGTGTGATGTGTAATTCATGTAAAAATAGTACAGTCAAACTTGAATAATTCGAACGTGTATAATTCGAAATCGTGGATAATTCAAATGTTTCTGTCGGTCCCTTGACATTCCTATAAAACACAATCAGTGGTGGATTAAGCAATCAAGAGGCCCCAGGCTCAATTAAATTTTGAGGCCCCTCCAAATATTTTCAGTACCCCTATAGTGTGCATTTTTTAGTTTTACAATTAGAATTACTGAAAGTGTATGTTGTTAATTCCATATGATATTATCTCTAATTGGAATATAATGTTCAAATTATTTTCTATCGCATGCTAATAAAATATTGAAAGTACTTCCCATTCATTACATTATCATAATTTTTAGAACTATGAGATCACATTTTTATTTAGCTTTTATTTTGAAAATCACTATGTTCTATTTACTAAACTATCACTTCATTCTATCATTCTAAACAAATGTGTTTTTCACAAATACAACTGTAGGATTTTTTCATATCAATACATATTCTTTTTTTTCCAGTAAAGTTCTTGGTAAATCTTTGAAATAATTACTGAGTTATATCAAAGAAACATTTTAGTAATATAAAATCATATATTTTATTTTTAACTATCAATTATAATTAATCAGTTAAAATTAATTGTAAAAACTATTAATTAAGAAATAATGCGACAGATTGACTATTTTACATTAGTCGGATTTGAAACAATTTTGAGTCGGCCAATCTTGCCTTTTGCCCCCCCCAAAAATTTTCTTTCGCTACGGCCCTGGAAACATCAAATTTAGAATCCCAATGACAGGAATAGATTGCCATTCAATTTTGGTTGTGGGTGCCGAAATGCGATGATTTGTTCAAAATATGCAATGCTATCACCAGTTTAAATGCACAGAATTCAACGAAACTTCGCACTTAGCATGCTGAATATGGGAATACATGGCCGTTCAATTTTCGGTTGCAGACATCTCAGAGGGGGTATCAAAATTCAATGATTTGTTTAAAAAATGCGATGCTTATATCTTCAATTTTAATGTACACAATTCAACAACCTTTACTTTTAGAATCTTCATCATGGGAATAGATTGACATTCAATTTAGGTTGCGGTCATCTAAGAAGGGCTGCCAAAATGCACAGAGTCTAACATAGATTCATGCTTAGCATCCTGAATATGGGAATACATTGTGTAAAAAACCTACTTGCTAAATCAATGTAATTTCTTATGTTATTTAAATCATTTAATTGATTTGATTTACATAGAAGAAAGTTTTGTGATGACCACAACATATGTACTAGTTTTAAATTTCTGAACATGTTCATTACAAATGCGTCTTTGCTGTTTAAAATAAATGTTCTTGGTTTATGTTATAACTTATCATAAAAAATAGTTTTTCTTTTTGAATTTTAAATAAATAAGTAAAACTTGTTTTTATTTTTCAAATGTGTTTGTATTTTCCTTTCTGGTGTATGCGTTTGAATTCCTTAATCTCTTTGGTCCTAGATGAAATAACTTTACAGAACATGTAGTATCCACTAGTGGATATACTGGGAACAAAAGGGTTAACTAAGGAAGGCATTATGCACCGTTACCAAAATGAAAAAAAATATCTGCTATTATTGATACTTGCACCCAGCTAAAAGAAAAGTACCATTTCAGGGTTTTTTTTTCCCTAAGAGTTCATCTCATTTTTGTGAAAAATAACATTTTGTAACAAAAGATGAAATCAAATTACTCGAACCAAGCATTTATTAATAATAACTTCTTTAAGACCTTCTGCTAAAGTTTTCCTTTCTGGTGAACATGTTTTGTTTGCAAATTACACATTTTAAAACCTAACAAATTAAAAATAATTAATGAAGAGTATGTTTTTATGGAATAGAATTTTGTGAAGGAAGCCTATTTTATCAAGAAAAATTTAGTGAATGGGTCTGTTTTATTAAATGGATTTTTGTGAAGGGACCCTAAATAGCCCTCAATTTTTTCCTAGATCAACCCCTGCATAGTGACTTAATAGTTAATATAGATTAAAAAAATTCTTTAACAATGAATATGATCATCTTTAACCATAATCCCTAATATTAAGCGCGGTAAACGTCTGTGTGTGTGTGTGTGTGTGTGTGTGTGTGTGTGTGTGTGTGTTTCTGTCTGTGCACTCCACCTTTGTACCCGCAAAGGCTCCTGGACTAATCGACGCACCGACGGCGGACGGGTACCGAAAAATTCGCAAAAAAGGCGCGACGCTCAAGTTTCGATCGGGTCGGGCGTCCGACCCGGACCCGGGGCGTTATTAACAGACGAAATTACCGCCCGAAACCGAAGTTGGAAGAGAAGTCAAAACAGCGAAAAGTTCGCCTCCGCCGAGGGTTGCCGGTGGAGACGATTCTCGAAAAAGGCAGGGTCGCCAGGAGCAAATTAAGCCCCAAACCGCAGTGCGGGTTTTTAAACCGACCCGGATCTACGGAAGTCGGGGGGTCAGAAATTCGGAAATGGGACAGACAGATTCAGGAGAGCATTTGCTTTCAGAAATTCGAAAAATCATTCCCGTACGACCATTAGAACTGAAAAAATCGATCAATAAAAAATAATTTTTTAATTCTTTCGGCGCGGCATGTGGAGACCGCAGACTGCCTGGAGCGCAGATGTTTGGAAGGAAGAAAGAGCAAATTCACCTGACAGCTTTCATGTATCTGCATTTTCTTTGACGGAGGTCAGGTCACATGACGTTCAAGTGGGGTTTTACAGAGGGGGGGGGCATCTCTGATTCTAAGAGGCGCAGAAATTCCAAACTTTGACAGGGCGATGCTAAATAGATTCTGCTTTCAGAATATCTAAAAATTATTGCCATATCTTCATTGCGAGCCGATATATTATTTTATTGTATAATTAATCATCGTTATTTGTATAATTAAAGCAAAAGAAAGATTTCCATTACAGTGCCGGCTAGATATTACGATTTTAAGAAGTAGGCCGCGTCTAAAAACTGCATTACGAGTATTTTCAGTTTTTGTTTTAGAGTGGCAACCAGATATTATGATAGGAAAAAGCGGGCTTCGCCCGTTATCGATTTTTTTTTTTTTTTTTTTTTTTTAGTTTTAAGTTTTTCTACAGCTCACTGTCTTTGAACTAGAACTCAGGTAGTCTACATAAGTTGTTTGAGGAAAAGCAGTGTCATCGCCAACCCCCCCCCCCTCCCCCCGCTTTTTATGACAGTGCCGGCTAGATATTAGGATTTTAAGAAGTAGGCCGCGTCTAAAAACTGCATTATTATTTTAAGTTTTAGTATTTTAAGTTTTTGTTTTAGAGTGGCAACCAGATATTACGATAGGGAAAAACGGGCTTCGCCCGTTATCGATTTTTTTTTTTTTTTTTTTTTTTAGTTTTAAGTTTTTCTACAGCTCACTGTCTTTGAACTAGAACTCAGGTAGTCTACATAAGTTGTTTGAGGAAAAGCAGTGTCATCGCCAACCCCCCCCCCCTCCCCCCGCTTTTTATGACAGTGCCGGCTAGATATTAGGATTTTAAGAAGTAGGCCGCGTCTAAAAACTGCATTATTATTTTAAGTTTTAGTATTTTAAGTTTTTGTTTTAGAGTGGCAACCAGATATTACGATAGGGAAAAGCGGGCTTCGCCCGTTATCGATTTTTTTTTTTTTTTTTTAGTTTTAAGTTTTTCTACAGCTCACTGTCTTTGAACTAGAACACAGGTAGTCTACATAAGTTGTTTGAGGAAAAGCAGTGTCATCGCCAATAGTATTTTAAGTTTTTGTTTTAGAGTGGCAACCAGATATTACGATAGGGAAAAGCGGGCTTCGCCCGTTATCGATTTTTTTTTTTTTTTTTTTTAGTTTTAAGTTTTTCTACAGCTCACTGTCTTTGAACTAGAACACAGGTAGTCTACATAAGTTGTTTGAGGAAAAGCAGTGTCATCGCCAACGCCCCCCCCCCCCCCCCTCCCGCTTTTTTCTTTTAACTGTGGTCCGTTTCTATAACTAAGAAACTATGTTACGGATGTCCACCAAACTGATTCCAAACATCATAATTAAAGTAATAAGGACCCCCTATCCAGATATTATGATAGGGAAAAGCGGGCTTCGCCCGTTATCGATTTTTTTTTTTTTTTTTTTAAGTTTTAAGTTTTTCTACAGGTCCCTGTCTTTGAACTAGAACTCAGGTAGTCTAAATCAATTTGACTCGACATCGATAGAGCTTACCGATTTTATTTCGTTTTTTCACCACTAGGGGGCGCTTTCCTATCTTCGGTTCTACGGGCATGAAAACGACGGGGTATGGCTCATTCGACTAGACATCGAAAGTCTTAACAATTTCAGTTATGATCATATAAACAGATTGCGCCACCTGGTGGCGGAAGGTGGAACTTATTGGTCAGCACAAATGTACTGACTGGGGTTTAGAGAAATAGCAGATGAAATTTGCAGTAAAAGCGTATTAGCTGATTTTAATAACCCCAAAAAGTTAATTTAAACTATTAAATTAAGATTCAATTTCTAACATGAAATGTATGTCTAACTAAACTAACTATTAAAGTAAATGTATGAATTTCCATGAAGGCTAGAATTAAAGACAACTATATTTAAAACAATCAATATATTTATTCAAAACTTAACACATGTAAAAATGCAAATATTGTAAACTTAAGTATTAAGCCTTGCGCGGCAGCGCAAGGCTTATTTATTTCCAGTGTGACATCCTAATGTTAATTTAACACAGGAAATCCCATTGAACGAGTTAATTTACTAGAGTTTTTCCCACTTTTTGTATGCGCTTCCACAAATTTTCTTCAAAACACCTAATTCTGTAAAAAAATAAATCCTCCAATCAAAAAACTCTAAATGTAGTAAACGTGGAGTCTTTAAATTAAAGTCCAAATACTGATTAAAGTGATAAAAACATAACACGGAATATTTAAAATAATTAGCTAAAATTTGGCACGCGATGATCGATAGATTGAAGAAGCAATAAAAATAAAAACAAATAATAATTTTTCACGTTTCCCAGTTTTGGCCAATTTAAGCACCTGCTAGCCTTGGACATGCGATCTCGTGGTATATGTTTACTATTTCAAAAATATACGAGAATATTGTATTTATCTTTAAGATCCGAAGATGTCACCAATAGTTGTGAACGATCTACATTAAAAAGGTATTTTAAATATTCCGTGTTATGTTTTTATCACTTTAAGCAGTATTTGGACTTTAATTTAGATGTTACTGTCTTTATCAAAATTGGATGAATGTTCGATATTTACTTATCTAGTGATACTGTGATGTTACGAAATGCGTTTTTAAATTTCTCTCTTAATCGATGATTACTAAAATTCAACATGGTGAAAAAATGCAAATTTTCTGGTTGCAAGAGTGATGCACGATACTTTTACAAAGACTATATGCTGGGAGTTTTGTTTTTCCCTTTTCCTAAACCACAGAAAAACTTGAGTAAATGTAACGAATGGCTTTCTGCTTGTGGTATAACAAATAAGGAAAGGGCATGTTTACAAACAAACAGTTCCATCAACCAATCTACCACTGCATTTTTGTCGAAGCTATCATTGCAGGAATCGTCATGGCGACGTAGGCCAATCATATCATAGACCAGTTTAACATAGACCAATCAAATCCCACCATCTCATGTGTATTGTAGGAGCCGTAAAGAACGAACAGGTTTTTCTGCCAAACCAACAGTAGTTTAACCAACAGTGACGTCAGATGCCCTTTCCTTATACAGAAACGATGACTAGAGACTGGTATGTTTGCTCTCGGCATTTCATTGATTTAAATGGCCCAACTGAAGAGTATCCTAACCCTATACAAAGAGTATCTCTGTCTGAACCGTTAAGTGATACATCAAATAAATATTCACGATATTATCGAGGAAATCGTGAAATTATCAAAAATAAAAGAGCCGCATACTATAAAAAATGTAAAAGCCAGATACAGAAGCGTAATACTTCATATTGTTTGCGAAATAAATCAAAGGCTAATAAATATAAGCTAAAATACTGGAAAAAAAATACTCAAATCATAATAGGATTCTCACCTCTAAGAAAATTAATCCTTCAAGATATCGACAGCTTGCTTTAGTGAAAAATCTGCTAGAGAGTTATAAATCAAACATAGCTCAGCAAAGCAGAAGAACAAATATTCAATTTGTAAAAACTCAAATAAAAGCTCAATTACTTGCGCGTAAAGCTATTCATACTAAAAATGTTTTGTATGCAAAGAGTTCATCGGCTTCAGAAAATTTTTCAAACAAATTTCAACAGATGTTATCAAAATCAACTCAAAATATCACTGCAGAAAATTTATGTGAAATAATTGGTGGCGAAAGAATTCACAACTCCAATGCAGAACCCTATTTTTGGGAAATAGCATATCACCCATTAGTTCACATACATTTAGATCATAATTATAGTAGTCATTCCAATTCTAAAATAGAACATATTCCTTTAGGTGATTTACATTTCGAGAAAAACATTGATGGTCATCATCCCAAAACTCTAATGTAGAAATGTGGACCTCTCTGTAACATTTGAGAGAATTCAGTTCGAAGGTTATTGCATATTCTTCATATATTTGCTTCTTCTCAGGGCAGTTCTACAAAGGAATTATTTTCAAACATAGATTGTTGTGAGTATAAATCGTATTACATAAAAGAAGATCAAATGTGTGCTGTTAATGAAATTATTGTTATGAAATTATTGTAACAAATGAAAACGAGATCAATAAATGGACTGTTTGTGACGATAAGAAAATAACAGATCGTACACGTTTTGTAAAAAATCTTGCAGATGTTTACATTTTGCTTCTACAGAAATGTTAAATTAAGAAATTGTTAATATAAGGTAAAATATTTATTCAGCTACAAAAAGAAATATTTTGCTGAAAATTTCATCCTCCATAACTACACATTTTATAACAAAATCAGAATACAGTTGTTTCATATATGCTCATTATTATTTTTATGCTTCTTATGTGATAAAACAACATAAGATGTTATTAATAGCTTTCACACACGCTTACTAGTGCCTCTTTCCAAAGTGGTTGCAAATGTATTTTACACTATGGCATAAAATTATTTGCAAAAATGAACATGATTCGTTTTATTATTATCATTATAAAGATGAGAAACAATCCGTTAAAGTCCGTTATATACATTTTTTTGTTAAAAATTACTTTTATTATTTTAATTGTTTACAGAATAATCAGTGTTTGAACTGTATATTTCATATTACCAATACTGATTTTGATACGTGCAGTCTTTTACATACTTGCCTCGTTTGAATCTTGTCTGCTTCATATTAAATTGTTATTAAAAAACTTGAGATATTAAAAAAAAGGAACCTGCAAAGCAAATTAAAAAAATAAATTTATTTCCATTTTGTTAAGCCCGAGAAGGGACAGATATTAAAATTATTTTATTTAGTCAATGCTACAATAATGTTGCATTTTTATATTAAATCTTGCTCAGTCTATTTAATCTTAAAAAATTAAATTTAAATTTGAAACATGATATTAAAGCAACTTTAAAACATTTCATTTAGAAATCTAAATAAATCTTCAACTTTTTTTTCAGTTTTACATGCATTATACAAAATTTGTATTGTAGCAAATTCTAACAGACAAGAAACATGAGAAGTTCAAATAATTTTAAAAAGTTGAAGATTTATTTAGATTTCTAAATGAAATGTTTTAAAGTTGCTTTAATATCATGTTTCAAATTTAAATTTAATTTTTTAAGATTAAATAGACTGAGCAAGATTTAATATAAAAATGCAACATTATTGTAGCATTGACTAAATAAAATAATTTTAATATCTGTCCCTTCTCGGGCTTAACAAAATGGAAATAAATTTATTTTTTTAATTTGCTTTGCAGGTTCCTTTTTTTTAATATATATAATCACTTACTTAACAATAGAAATAAACTCATTTAAATAAACGATAAACAGACATCATGACGTGTAAACTCAAACCTCATTAAATACACAAATCATATTATTCCGGAACTCAAAATAAATAAGCCAAGAACGTTCATTTTTAACTTTATGTGGACTTGTGAGAAACACGAATAAATGAAACCTGTTCTAATATTAAATAAACGGCAAATAGGTATCCAGCACATCTTTAGTTTGAAAAGCATTACATGAAAAGGAAAATCACTTGAAGCATTCAAGCACTTCCTCCGTTCGTCAACATCAGATCTCTATGCAGCCATGGCGATACTTTAAAACGATGAGCACGTCGACTAACACAAAGTTAACACCTTGATGAGAAAGATATCCAGCCAGATTAACCACACGTATTTCATCTTTTAAAACATACGGGAAAAAACCATCAGGCTTGACCACTATCGATCATCGTTAAAGATATCAAAATACTCAGAGTTCCAAAGAAATCAAACACAGCACTACAATATTAATCTGAACAATTATATTCCTTTCATATGTAAAACTAAACCAATGCCTTATAAACGAAACTCCATTCAATTGCATTATACCGGAAAGATCATAACCACAGCTTTCACATTTCTCCAGACACTACACGAGGATAATAAACAAACAACTAAAAGGATGCAAGCCAGGAATGTCAATAGGCAGAACTATTTATACTTACAACACCCTAAAAGAGAAACTTCCACGCATGTCCGATCGCTTCTTCTATCAGCTTCTCGAATGCCGTATGCAAATCTGACAACATCGGCATGAGGCAAGGAACGAACTACGACTGCGTTGAAACACATCGCCATCTATGAGCGTTCGGAAGAACTACTCAGATAAACAAGAGATACGGTCGATGTGTCGATAAGATGCTATCCGGAAATGTCGTGAGCAAAGGATTGAAATGTGAAGTAAAAGGGCTTTAAACATTATAAAATATGAAACGGTAGTTTGAAAGAAAGTTTATTAAAAGTGACTTAATGTTATTTTTAATAAAAACATTTATCACAGATATCACTGAAAGATATTTATCAAGTATACTTCTTAAGGATAAATTAAATAAAAGGTAAGTTGTAAAAGTAATTATCTTTAATATATTTAAAGTATTGTATTATATTTAATGATTAAATAAAGAATATTATATCATAAAAGTATATTATATAATGTATTATAAATAACTTTAATGAAATGTAAATGAGGTAAGTGAAAGAATAAGCATGGTGATAAGAACTAGGGACTGCTTTTTCCTAACAGAACTAACGTATACTGCAGCGCGTGCGCAGCACGACTGCTATACGGTGCCGCAGGCAGCGGGGACCCGAGCCGCAGGTTCGTTCAGTTAGAGGTTTATACTATTCCATGTGCAATTTAAGGGATTATCCGGTGCATGCGTAGCACGACCGTCATACGGTGCCGAAGGCAGCGGGGACCAGGGTCGGAACGACTGCTATACGGTGCCGCAGGCAGCGGGGACCTGAGCCGGAGGTTCGTTCAGTTAGAGGTTTATGCTATTCTATGTGCAATTTAAGGGATTATCCGGTGCGTGCGCAGCACGACCGGTATACAGTGCCGAAGGCAGCGGGGACCAGGGTCGGAGGTTCGTTCGGTTAGAGGTTTTACAAGATTCAAGATTTTCTACAATTCGAGGCACCGATGTAAATTAGGGGCCCACTGGCGGGCGAAGCCAGCTAGTAATGTTATAATACTTTTAATTGCTAAAAAGGTAGGGATGCACAACCTGTGGCCCGCGGATAAATTTTGCGATCAAATCGCGAATTTCGCCGATCGGGTGCATAAAAGTCGCGATTTTGCCAAATTTCGCCGATCGGACACGTAAAATATGTTAATTTTGGCGATCAGGCCCATATAAATTGCGAATTTCGCCAATTGGGTGCGTAAAAATCACAATTTTTACCATTTAGGCGCGTAAAAATCATGAATTTCGCTGACTGGATGAGTAAAAATCATGAATTTTGCCGATCTGGTGCATATAAATCGCAAATTTTGCCAATCGGGTGCGTATAAATTGTAAACTTTGCAGATCGGGTACAAAAAAACGCGAATTTCGCCGATTGGGGCATATAAATCGTAAGTTTTGCCAATCAGGCACGTAAAAATCATGAACTTTACCGATCGGGTGCATAAAAATGGCGAATTTTGCCGATCGGGTTCGTATAAATTGTAAATTTTGCCGATCGGACGCGTAAAAGTCACAAATTTTGACGACCGCTCACATAAAAATCGCGAATCTTGCCAATCGGGTGCGAAAGAATCGCAAATTCAGCCAATCAAGCCAATCAAGCATGAAAAAAATCACAAATTTTACCCGCCAGGTACGTAAAAATCACGAATTTTGCCGATCGGGAGCATATAAATCACAAATTTGGCGCATAAAATCATAAATTTCGTCAATCACTAGGAGAAAAGTGCGAATATTGTCAATCGCACGTGGAAAAAAAATGCAAATTTTTTTCACCCTTAGCAACTAAATTGGGTTATGCTGACTAAGAAGACGGTTGAGTACAGAGGGCTATCCGCCTCTTTTTAAAATTAGCCCCCCCCCCCATTTTTATGAACTTTTCGGCCAATCCTCCCCCTTCTTCCTCGAAATAAAAATTTGTCCACACTACAGATGTTAGCTCTCTACAATCCAATCATTTTTGTGACTGGCCCTCCTCTTATAAAGGTTGTGCACCTCTACTTGATATCCACATTTTATGACTGAATATGTGTTAAGAAGTACAATTTATAATAAGATATGTAATCCTCCTTCCCACCTTCATTCATGAAAGCACAATTTTTTTCGGCACTGGCAACCTTTAAAGCTAAATTTACTCCTTCAAATAAAGCCAAGGTGTATTTTCCCACTTTGAAATTATCTCTTTTATAAATACAAACGTTGATATACCATTGCCAACAGATCTGAATATGTTGACTAGGAAGGAAGGAACCTAGGGGACTAAAACTACCCTTCCGTAATTGATGTTTTTTTTTTATCTGATTGTAGACTAATTCTCTCTCCCTGCCACACCTCCTCGAAACAAAATTCTCTCTGTGCTACTGATGGTGGCCCTCGACAACCCAGTCATTTTTGTAAGTGGCCTTCACTTATAAAGGTTGTGCACCCCTACTAAAAGGTGTAAAATAAAAACTTTAGAAACAGTAAAAATTTTTTTTAATAGACTACTTTACTTACATGTTTTGACTGCATCGAAACCATTATCATAACAAATAAGAATATTCTAACAGTGCACAATCTATGATATAATGACTTAAAATACCATCATTTAATTTTTCACTTACTGTTTGAGATTACACATGTTATTTTTTATTTTTACTTGGATTCAATATGTAACAATGCAGCATCATTTAACTGACCAAAATTATGACTCAAGTTAATCCATGGTTATGAATATGGATATAAACATCCAAGTAAAAATAGTGGTAGTTATCTGAACAAAAAAATCCCACTAAATCTGCAACACTGGAGAAGAGGAAGAAATTCTCATCTTAGTCTATGAATTCATGTATTATGCAAGATTTTTTGCCCCAAGGTACCGAAACTTTAATGTTTATTAAGCGGGATTGCATAATAACCGTTCGTGTATTAAACACAATATTTTTACATTAGTCTTATGGTATAGGACAAAATTAGCACTCGCCACTCGCTGAGTAATAATGAAAATTTGGCGATTGACTTTATTACCACCACTGGTCAAACTTAATAGTCACACTCGCCAATTGCGATGATTGAATGGAAAAAGATTTTCCCCTCTGTCGCTTGACAAATTTTGAAACCATTCAGCGAATTTCACGATTTTTTCCCCGAAATTATTTGACGGATTGTGATTTTTTTTTCTCAAAGACATTCGACAATATTCAAAAATTTTTTTCCTCTGAAACTAGTTGATGAATTTTGAGATTTTTCTGCTATCGATTAATGAATTTTGCGATTTTTTCCGCAATTGATTGACGAATTTTGTGATTTATCGACTATCGAATTTCATGATTTTTTCCATGAACAAACAAATTGTGCACTTTCTTTCTGTGTTAGGGATTAAAATAGTTATGCTTCTCCTTGTCTCAAAGACATTAAGTTATCCATACAGAGTCAGTGCTAAGTTTAAATTACGTTTTCTTAATTTCATTTTTACATATATTTTTAACATTTAAATATTATTTAAATATAGTTTACTTTCTTTTGTTTTTGGCCTTTGTTTAATTTAGAAATTCCTTTTATCTTTCATTTATTTACTTTGACTTAATGCTAAAACTTTTGTTTTCACCGGCATATCGGCACTCACTATCATAAACAACTACCGAAATCTAACATCGGCATTCCGTTCATCTGCGATCATTAATCGATTCACCTATTTTTCTTTCGCAAGTAGAGCTTTTGCAAATCACATCTACTTGCGTGCGATTCGATTCCGTATTCAATTACGCTTTAATCGATATCGTGATGACGCATTGCCGTATGTTCTGGATAGTTTGTTTTGAATGTTTAATTAGCTTTGGCTACTATAAAAGGCTGTGTATCGTGTGTTTGAGCAGATTTTTAGCTGTTGTTGAAACAATCACGAACGTGAGTGAAGCTTAGGCTTCCTCATAATAAGGAATTATCATGTCTTTTGTAATTAGTTATTCAGTTTAATAGTTTTGTCATCATGCTGTGAAACAAGTCTTAGTGAGTTATTTTTAAGTTGTGCTTATGTTTATTCTGACTTTAGTTACTTCATCTTAAAGCTTGTTTTTCGTTTTTATTATTGACTGGATATGTGTTAAAGAGATTTTTCATATACTTGACTTTATTTTGAATAAACTGTTTGACTTGAAAAACCTGCTTCCTTAAATTAGTTTCACTACATTATCTTACAACATACCAGCTCATGCTTCCAGTTGCATCTTTCTGCTGTGTTAAGCTCTTAAAATGGTCAACATCATTTTATAAGTATGTTAATTAGATGTTGAACCAAATCAAAAGGTTATGGGCGAGTTGTAAGACCCATAAGTGAAAATATGTGCTATGAAGAAAATGGCTCCCTTATATAATGAGATGCAATTAGATTAAAAGTGGGGGGGGAGGGGGGCCGTATTTTGTGAAAAAAAAAAGTGCATATTTTATAATGAAAAAGGAAGCTGATAAAGGATGGTTTTAAAAGAAAAAAAATTCAAACCTGAGACTGAAATTTTAACATTTTTTTTTAGTTTATACATCGTTTTTCAGTGACAATTTTAGAATTATACTATTTTAATAAAATTTTTTTGAGTCAAAATGGCTGTTGTAAACGTTGAAAAGCTAAATCACCGTAACTATGCAAGTTGGTCTTCAGATATGAAATATCTTTTACTTGAAAAAGGACTGTGGGACATTGTTGAAAAAGAAAAACTCATTTCTGGTATAGAAGATTATAAAAATTTTGTTTCTCGTGCCAATCAGGCGTTGTCAATTATTTATTTAAATATTGATATTGACTTTAAGCATATTATCGATGGTTGTATAGAGCCAGTTAGTGCATGGAAAAAGTTGAAACAACATTTTTGTCCTGATACACGAGCTTTCCATATGCAGTTGTTTTCTGAATTAATTGAATGTAAAATAAGATCTAATGAAACTGTGAATTTATATGCGTGTAGATTGCTAAAAATATACAATGACATCAAGCTTATTGACAAAAATTTCAACGAATGGTATCTCAGTTACCAGTTCTTGAGATATTTACCAGCATATTTTGATTCTACGGTTCAAACAATCCTACGGTGAAAAGACTCTGAATTTGTTTTTGACAAAATAGTGACCGAAGTCGCGGCGGAGGAAGTGAGACTGAAATTGCGTGACCAAGACAGTAGCAGAGCCAGTGCTTCCAGCATGCAAACGCCGACTCCTTTAAATTCTAAGCCTAGAAATTTTGGAGCAAATAAGCCCAGGAACGGAGTCATATGCCGGAATTGCAATAAAAGGGGTCATGTACAACGGAGATGCAGATTTCCTCGAAGTCGAAGGGGCTCTCAACATCGTTCCCCAGGATATTCTCGATACTCATCGCCATCTTCAAGGTACTCGTCACCCGATAGCCGAACCCGGAGATCCTTTTCTTCGAACAGCGACGTTTTCTCTGAGTCTTTTTCCGATGGATCCAGGCATGCAGGTAGTCCTCATCGTGGCAGCTCCTATTCTGGTGGTCCTCATCGTGGCAACTCCTATTCTGGTCGTGTTCATCGTGGCAACTCCTATTCCGGTCGTTCTCATCATGGCAACTCCAACACCTATTCTGATGGTTCTAGATCTAATAGGCATCGACATTTCCAGAAACAAAAGGACTAGGATGGACATTTTTCAGACAGTTCACGTAAGTCCGTTCTTTACATTTCCCATTCTAGTGTTAGTAATGCAAACGAGCAGGCAACTTGGATATTGGACACGGGTGCTACGCACCATTTTTGTTCTGATATTGAAATGTTTTCTAAATATATCCCTTTATGTCATGAGAAGATGTCGGTGGCTATTAAGAGTGTTTCTTTCCCAATTGAGGGCAAAGGGGAGGTAAAGTTGCGTTTTGGGCAACGTATTTTTACTTTAACAAATGTCATGCATTCAAGTAAATTACGTCGTAACTTGCTCTCAGGTCCTCAATTGGACATAAATGGTGTTGAATTTATTGGGGGTTGCGGCGAGGTGAAACTTAGGCGTAAAGGGATTTATCTTTTCAGTGCATATCTTAAAAATAGGATTTATCACTTATATCCCAAAGTAGTTCCTCCTGACAATAAATCTGTTTCCTTTGAAGCTAGTGCAGTTAATAAATTAGAGTTAATGAAAACTTGGCATCGACGCTTCGGACACATTAGTCCATCTATGTTAATTCATACTAGTAGGAAACAGGGTGTAAGGGGGCTACCTAATTTGGGAAATGTTGATTATTTTTGTGACTCATGTAAATTGGGTAAGTTTCGAAGTGTATCACATAAATCCATAAGACAGGTTCGTTCATCACATCCATTATAATTGTTGTTTGCTGACGTTTGGGGGCCTTGTGCAGTCACTGGTAGACAGAATGAAAGATATTTTCTTTCAATTATTGATGACTACTCTCGTCGTGTCTCTGTATACCCCATGAGATTTAAATCTGATGCTTTTGACCTTGTTAAAAATCATATTACAAAAGCAGAAAATTTCCTCAATAAGAGGGTTAAATTTTTCAGATCAGACAACGGTCGAGAGTTTCTTAACAATAACTTTGAAGAGTATTTTGCCAGTAAGGGAATTTCTGTGGAGGTCACCAACCCATTTACACCCCAACAAAATGGAACTGTGGAACGATACATGCAAACTATAGCTAATGGTGCTCGAACCATTTTAATAGAAAGCAAAATGGATCCCAGTTTTTGGCCAGAGGCCATGTGTTATTTTGTGTACACTTGGAACAGAACCTGCTCTAAAAAATTTTCTAAGACACCGTTTGAGCTTTATGGAGGCAGGAAACCGTCAGTCAGACATCTTAAACCCTTTGGTACCATAACATATGTAGGCATACCCAGACAAAAACGCCATAAACTTGAACCGAAAGCTAAGCGTGGTGTAATGGTGGGTTATGCATTCAGAACAAGGGGTTACAGGATCTGGCTACCTGATACAAACCAAATAATTGAAACATCTAATGTAAGTTTTAATGAAAAAGATTTTGGGGATTTTGGACGCAGTGGAGTCGTGATGGGCCCGGATGATTACAACCTCTTTCCACTTGGTACTGAAGGTAATCCTGAGCAAACTGTTGAGGTTGAATCCAGAAACTCCTATCTGATTCCCTCCAGTAGCCAAGATGATTCCCAGTCCAGTGAGAGAGAGGATGTTGACTCCGGACCCAAAACACCCTCGTCCGTCATTTCCTCGTTAAGAGAAGTTGACTGGATTAGAAAGTCAATTCCACGTAAGACAGGTAACAGAACTGACATTTATTATTTTGAAGCTGGTAAAAACCTACATCTAAGATCTCATACAGAAATCAAGAAATATTGTGAAGAAAATAAAATAAAGTACGATTCTTCTTTGTTTGATTTCAGTAGTTTAAATAAATACTCGGGTCCAGTTACAAATAAAACCATTGCTGATCCTATTTCTGACGATGAAGACGATGATGAGTCTGACTCCATGGCTTCGAGTGTATCATACCCAATAGCGTGACTAGGCGTGGACAGCATCCCCCGTACATATAAACAAGCCTGTAAGTCCGAACAGCGTGCTGCCTGGCATAAAGCAATGCAATCCGAGATTCAGGTAATGTGAGAGAGGGGGGTTTGGCATCAAGCTGATTTACCAAGCGGCGTTTCCCCAGTAGGTTGTAGATGGGTTTACACGGTGAAAAGGGATGAAGTAGGAAGGATTGCCTGATACAAAGCCCGGCTTGTTGCCCAGGGATTCAAACAGGTGAAAGGGGAGTCGTATGACGAAACCTTTAGCCCTGTGGTCAACTTTGCGGTAATTCGGTACTTCTTCTCCCTTCTCGTTTCGTGTTGCGGGTGGACTCACATTCAGTGTGACGTCACTAGCGCCTATCTTTATGCACCTCTACGGGAGAACGTTTTTATGTCACAACCTCCCGTTTTCGTAGTTCCTGGATTGGAGCATAAATACTGCAAGCTAGACCGCTCGTTGTACGGTTTACATCAAAGTGGCCGTGAGTGGTTTTTGGAAATTCATCAGGTCTTAATTAAAATAGGTTTTAAAAAGTTTGAATCCTGCAATTGTGTTTATATCTATGGCACTGACATTGTTTTACTACTATATGTGAATGATATCATTATTTTTGGCAGACAACCATATTTTGTTGATAGGGCCATAAAATTGCTGAAAAACCATTTCGACTTAAAGTTATTAGGTAGAACCAGGAAACTATTGGGTGTTGAATTTAGTGAGAAAAATAATGATCTTGAAATTCATCAACACCAATATATAGCTGAAGTCTGTGAAAAATTTAGTAAATTTAAGTTTCCTATTTCTTCTTTACCTATAAGCAAGGGAATGGTCTATTCGAAAACTGATTGTCCTAATACTGATGCTGAAATAGAACATATGTCTCACTACCCATATCGTAGTTTACTAGGATGTTTGTCTTTCATTGCCAGTCGTACGAGACCTGATATATGTTATGCTGTAAATATATTCTCTCAGTTTCAAAGCAATCCTGGAATGCCTCATTGGGACGGTCTGTTAAGACTGCTTGGATACATCAAATACACCTGTAATTATAGCCTTAAATTATCTTGTAAAGCAAATAATATTACAGTATATTCAGATGCAGACTTTGCCGCGAACCGGGACGACCGAACCTCGATCGGCAGCCAGATAGTCATGGTGGACAACTCACCAGTCGACTGGCGCACTTTTAAAGAAAAGTGTGTCAGTTTGTGTACAATGGAATCGGAGTTTGTCGCCATGACTGAGGCTGCTAAGAACCTGGTTTGGTTTGACCGGATCCGGCAAGAATGTATAGGTTACAATATTTCTCCACCTAGCAACAAATCTGTAATGAAAGTTGATAATCAAGCTACTATAGATTTTGTTCGTTCACCAATTGAAAATTACCGTTCCAAGCACATTGACATTAAGTTATTTTTCATACGTGACCTGGTTTATAATGAGGTATTTTCATTAAATTTTGTACGTAGTAAATTAAACTTTGCCGACGTTTTTACCAAGCCGCAAACCCGCCATGATTTACTTATATTTATTAAGTTATTTTTCAATGTATAATTTTTATAAATATATTTTTGTGCAATGTGATACATGTTAAAGCCTATTTATATATATAATTGTTAGAACATTGTTTTACTTAAACATGTTTTTATACCATCATCTGACCTTTTAACATTTTTTTATATATCTGTATCCCTTAGCAATGAGCAATTTAATTTCCCGTCCGAGTGTGGAAATGGCGTTTCCGTGTGGGTTATTTTCGGATGGCTCGAACAGCCTTCGGTACCGTCTCGGGAAGGTGACCCTTGTCCGGTAAATGTCAGAGAGTCATCTGGGGTAATCCTCCGGAAACATACCACCATACAAAGACCTTTACCGCGGGGACGTTATTTTTATTTCAGTAAGTCCTTGATTTTGAAATTGGGAGTGTCACTTTTGTCCCGCTCATTGTTATTGGGTTGTGTTGTTAATTTTTCAGTTAAAATTTATTTTTATTTAAAGCTTTTAACTTAATTTAAATATTTAAAGATATATATACAAATGTAACTTCTATACTGTGATATTTTTGAATTGTTATATATCTATATCCATATAATGTTATTCATGTGTAATGAATGAGTTTCTCTATTTTTGCAGGCATCTAGGATATCCATCCATCTTTTTGTGGTTTAATGAGATGTTATCCGTATTTGCATTTAGCAGCTGCATACGGAGGAATGACTGGAGAATGCTTGACCTAATTAGAATGGCTGAATTTAGTATGAAAGGAACGAGCAAGTGCTCTGTGGGTTTTGTCCTATATTTTGGATGCCTGGCGAAGTTTATTGAGAGATGATATATATTCAGTCAGTTTAATCTGAATATGGATATTGTAATTTTTGAGGATACAGTATGATGATTGTATAATAAAAATGAACTTTTTATATTTTTTTTGAAATTGTTATGTTGTAATCAAGGTCAAGATGATGTTGTTGGCTTGTTCAAATCCTTCAAATAGAAGGTATTGTATGTCATGTATCACAGCATGGTTTGTATTGTATTTTTCATTAGTTTAAAGTTTGTTAATGTTAAATGAAGAATGTTAAAACGTTTTGAAGTTGTGAGAATTTTTCTACTTTGGCAAGTTTTTAAAAAAAAATATGAATTTAGAAGTTTTTTTTTCGTTTAAATCTTTTTAGTCCATGTTTGAAATTTCAGTTAGTTGGAATGCCATGATGGTTTGAATTACTAATATTTAATCATTGTTTAATTATTGTTGAATTTTTTATTTAAATTTGATATGGTTAAAGTTAATAGCTAAAGTTCTTCTTGGCTTTCTACTTAGCCTTGGATTCTGTTTTATCAGATGGCTCAAAAAATGTTGAGACAACGAGAGGGGGGACTTCTGTTAGGGATTAAAATAGTTATGCTTCTCCTTGTCTCAAAGACATTAAGTTATCCATACAGAGTCAGTGCTAAGTTTAAATTACGTTTTCTTAATTTTATTTTTACATATATTTTTAACATTTAAATATTATTTAAATATCGTTTACTTACGTTTTTCTTTTGTTTTTGACCTTTGTTTAATTTAGAAATTCCTTTTATCTTTCATTTATTTACTTTGACTTAATGCTAAAACTTTTGTTTTCACCGGCATATCGGCACTCACTATCATAAACAACTACCGAAATCTAACATCGGCATTTCGTTCATCTGCGATCATTAATCGATTCACCTATTTTTCTTTCGCAAGTAGAGCTTTTGCAAATCGCGTCTACTTGGGTGCGATTTGATTCCGTATTCGATTACGCTTTAATCGATATCGTGATGACGCATTGCTGTATGTTCTGGATAGTTTGTTTTGAATGTTTAATTAGCTTTGGCTACTATAAAAGGCTGTGTATCGTGTGTTTGAGCAGATTTTTAGTTGTTGTTGAAACAATCACGAACGTGAGTGAAGCTTAGGCTTCCTCATAATAAGGAATTATCATGTCTTTTGTAATTAGTTATTCAGTTTAATAGTTTTGTCATCATGCTGTGAAACAAGTCTTAGTGAGTTATTTTTAAGTTGTGCTTATGTTTATTCTGACTTTAGTTACTTCATCTTAAAGCTTGTTTTTCGTTTTTATTATTGACTGGATATGTGTTAAAGAGATTTTTCATATACTTGACTTTATTTTGAATAAACTGTTTGACTTGAAAATCCTGCTTCCTTAAATTAGTTTCACTACATTATCTTACAACATACCAGCTCATGCTTCCAGTTGCGTCTTTCTGCTGTGTTAAGCTCTTAAAATGGTCAACATCATTTCATAAGTATGTTAATTAGATGTTGAACCAAATCATTCTGCTGATGTTCGACAAATTTCGCATTTTATTTCCGCTGCCATTCGATGAATTTTGCAATTCTGTTTCGCTATTGTTAGATGAATTTCACTATTTTTCTCCCGAGATCATTTGACGAATTTTGCGATTTTCCCCCCCTAACCTATTTGACGAATTTCTCGACGACAGTTAGACAAAATTAATTTTTTTCTTGCAATGCCTGATTTCTTTCCCGAGACCATTTGACAAATTTCGCTGTTTATTCCACAATCGTTTGACAAATTTCACAATTTTTTTTATCAAGTATTTGTAAATTTGTTATTGGCCAGTGCTGACACTGGCGAGTAAAAAAATCCATGTACTGGCCAGTGGCCAGTGAGTAAAAAAATTAATTTTTACCTATATCTTATGGCGATATTCAAGAAACCAGAGAAAATCTGCATATTAACTGGGTTCGACTGTACTTCTTAAATACACGTGATTCACGAGTGAGAACAGCCTGGATTTGCTGGGGTGGAACTTTAAGGAGATAAGAGGGTAATTTAGATGACTGATTATTTATTTACAAGCATATGCCCCCGTCAAAAATGACAGAAACATGTTATTTTAAGTTTAGAACGTTATGTCAGATTATTGACATATTATTTCATTTAAACGGGTGATACAAATTTAAATATTTTGCATGTTTTAATGGGAGATTCCTGTAATGTTGTCTTATTGGCATATTGTGTTATGCACAATATTTCCAACAGTGGTAAGTCATCCCAAAAACATTGTTTGGAAAAGTCAACCTCCAGAGTAAGAAAATATGGTGCTTCTTACGCTTTTAACTGCAATTTAAACATAAATTTTTGCTTAAAGTTTAGACTGCATAAAAATTTTAGAATGGTTAATTTTAGGAATAAAAAAAATCCATATTTTTTCTCTATTAATACTATTTTTCATTTCTAAAATGTGAAAAAAGTGTTACTTTGAATCAAGTTTTTTTTTTTTTTTTTTTTTTTTTTAAGCAGCTTAATTAACTGATTTTTTTTAAGAAATCTACTGAATTTTCTTTTGCGTATGTTGGTAAAGCAACCACAAAAAATATGCATAGGTTAAAAATAAAGCAAGTTAAAATATGCATAGGTTAAATAAGAAAATTAAAAATAAAATGAAAAAAAATGTTGCAAATTTCATTATAACTATTTTATTAATAATTAGAACTATTACCAATAAAGGCAGGAAAATGCATTTTAATTACCTATAATGATTAACACAGCTCACACCTGAGGTTGATCCAGGGAAAAATTAGAGATACTCTTCAAAAAATTCTATTTAATAAAAAGGGCCTTTTTACAAAATTTAATTTAATAGATAGGGACAATTTTCAAAATTCTATTTTACAAAAATGATCCTCAATGCTAGTTCAATGTTAGGAATATTCTTTTAATAAAAGCTAATAATAAATTCATAATTTGCAGCATTCGATCTTTCAGTGTAAAATTTTATTTGTCACAAAATTAATAAAAAAAAAAAATTACATTAGTATTTGCATACAAAGTATGTCCTTTTCTTTTTTTTCTAAAAAATTAAAGTTACTTATGTATAGTGCTGTAAAAGTAATGACTAAATGACTGACATTTGTATTCGTTACTTTTAAACTCACTACCCGTTAGAAATTATTCGTTACTCGTTACTTTCGTATCTATTTAGAAAACGGATATTAACAATCGTCATAAGTACTACACCCATATTCGGTGTATTTCTAATTTTCAGAGGATTGTTTTGATTACAATTAACTTTAATTATTCATTAAAACAAAGATAAAATGTATCTGGATACATGCTTTAATTTAACACTTCAGAAAATATAAAACTGAGCGCTCTTAAAGTACTTACATGTGAAATATATGTTCACAGAACTGCATAAAATGAAAATTTAATTATATACTATACATGAGGTGATCGGAAAACTATTACCTAAATCTAGACCCATAACGGAATCTTGTTACTACACAGCCTTTCTGTAACAGAAATCTGCATAAAAGTGAAAATAATTAAAAATATAATAGTAAATACAATAACACTTGTAAAAATAGAATTCTGCCTTGAATAGAAATATTCCAATGTCCATTTCCATGAAAATAACCCAATACAATTTTATGTGCTAAGACGGAAAAATCTGTCCAAATCAGAATTTTTCTGCAGTTTCTTACAATTTCGTCTCAGGAGGTTTTGCTGTATATATTAAAGAATAAATACTACTTCAGTATTTTTAATAGAAATACTCATTGTTTACTGAAAACAGAACACACGTCGTTCCTACAATGACAGAACCTGTCTATAACGGAAAGTAGCATTAAAACGGTTCCCAAAAACACATTTTCTCCCGCTCTATATTGCAAAACTTTCTGCACATTCATAGACTCATTTTAATACATAAAATAATAAAATTGTCAGTCACGACGATTGAAATCTTGTGGAATCAAATAGCGTTTTTCATATTTCGATAAATGTATTACATCTCGAGTTATAATCGATTGCTGTCTTACCTTCCATCACTATCGCGTCCAGAAATACGTTTCAAAACATGACTTTTGACAGTATCTCCAGAAAACTCTTTTGCATTTAAAGAAAAAAAAGAGAGACACTAATCGATTTCTTAATTTCTGATCGTGAGTACCTTTATTATTTTATGCATTTATGAATAAAAGTCAATAATTAAAAAAGTTATATTTCATAGAAATACTATATTTTATAAATCCTTAAATATAGCTACAACGAATATTTTATTTCACTCTAAGCTTCTGTTCTTTTTACAGTAAAATTATGAGCAATTTTAATTGATTAAATGTCATAATTAATACAAAATTAACCTAATTAAAATCCTACAAGAAAAACTAACATGTCTGCCTCCCTATTTCTTAGATCCATGGTTCCTTAATGTTTTCCTTCTTTTTAAAAATATGTGCATGGTATATTTTTTTGGTCAAAATATAATCTCTACAAGTTTCTTCTTATGCAATTAGTTCTGCTGTTAATATTTGAAAAATACATACAAAATTTCATATCTGTGAGATTACAAAAAAAGTGTAATCCCTAAAAGAACAAACGGTCTTTACGCGAACGAGCGGGTCTTTATGAAGCCAGTGCGAAAGTAACGAAATGACTAAATGAACACCCGTATGTCCGAAGTCCAAACAAGAACTCTCATCTTTTCGCATCAGACAATCCAGCTCCATGAATCATGTGCAAGAGCTGTTGCAAACCGTACATAT
Organism: Maratus michaelseni; assembly: GCA_963931845.1. NCBI lineage: Eukaryota > Metazoa > Arthropoda > Arachnida > Araneae > Salticidae > Maratus > Maratus michaelseni. The sequence goes on along the minus strand of OZ007587.1, from coordinate 169,370,388 downwards.
TCGTTACTGAGTAATGGGTATTCTCTCAGACTCAAAGTACCAAATCGTTTTATGAATGGAGACGGATAGTTTCATACGAAAGGATGAGGGGTTTGCAGTTGGACTTCGGACTCAGAGAATTCGGTCCCAGTTCTTCTATATCAGTATCACATATGGGGATATGGGTGTTGATTTAATTCTTTTGTTATTTTAGAAATGGCATAAGTAAATACCATGCGAGTGAAGGTAGCAATTGACGTTTGTTTCATCTAGTTCTGCAGAGCGTTGATGCAGTAACGAGTAGTATTCCAAAGTAATGATTTGGTACTTCGTATCAGAGAAAATACTCGTTACCCAGTAACGAATACATACAGTTTGCAACAGCTCTACTTATGTATTATCCGATCCAGGAGATAGATTGTCAAAAATGGTTGCCAATTGCTAATTTTGTTTGAAACAGTAATTTAACATTTATTAAATACATAACATTGTTAAAAATGGTAAATAATATAAAGTAATAAATGAACATTAATAAAAAAATGAAAAAACTATAAACTATAAAATAAAAAAATTAAACTATAAATTACAATAAAAAAATAAACTGTAATAAATAAGTAAACTATACAGATGTAAAAAAATAAGGGTTATTGTAATTGTTATAATTGGTGCCATGCTTGGCGCAGTTGTATTTGATCTGGCCCGGATAATACGTAAGTACCAAATTATTAATTGGGACTTAAAAAGACCTAAAGAGGGTGCTAATCGCAGCTGTCGGTACAGGAAAAGGCTATGATGTCTTACACTCACACACTTTTTTTTTTTTTAATCAGGTATAAAAAGAAAAAAAGTCACCAAACTTTGGAGATTTTTTCTTCTAATAGTAACCTAGTGATTATGCTTGTTTAAGTAATTGGTGTTGGAATTTTGGAAAGTGCAAAAATAAAAAAATCACCAAACATCGGTGCATGAATGTAACAAATCTGTTCCCAGGAAAATTGTCCCTTTAACCTTTAGCTAATGCTAAAGTGCCATTGAAATGTGTTTGAAAGTGTTAAATATTCATATTTGGATAATATTTACCTTGTCATATAAACACAGAACACCAATATTACATGAAATCTGAAATTGTGCAAAAAAATAATCATTATGCACAAATTAAAAATACGTGTAATAAAGGACAAAATTAGCATTAGCCACCGGACACAGGGTCACTAAATGAAAAAAAGTGGCTATTAAGAAATTGTCCATCAGCAGTCACCTCATGTCCACTTTCCTACAAGGTAAGGGTAAAATTATTTTCTATTTAATCAAGGATTCCACTTTTGTTGGTTGAAATATGTTTATATTAACATATTTATTTGGGCTATTTAATTTTAGATTGATACTAATTGAAATTTTAACAAAAGTTGACTGTTTAAGACTTTTAAATAAGAAAGTAGCCACTTATAAAACTGCTACTACTGGCCACCAGTGAAATTTCCCAGTTTTGCCCTTTAACAAATAATTCAATGGGCTTGCACGAAGACTTTCCTGAAGCGAGAAGTTATATCTTTTTTCCACCAGGATGGTGGATATATTCAAGCGCTTGAATCAGCAATTAACTCCATTTTTCAGTACGAGAAATGTCACATGTTCAAGAAAATTCGATTAGTTGGGTCACTATGTGTCAAGCTAATTTTTACCTAAAAACCAGCTCTAACGGTTTTAACTAAATTTTGTATACAGTGAGGGATCCATTATCCGGCATCCCCGTATCCGGAACACTCCGAACATCAGAATGCAAAATGATAACTAAGGCTTAATTTGTTTCTTTTCAAAAACTTAAACAAGATCGCAAAATTCTTCAGTCAGTTGTGGGGAAAACATTGCAAAATTAGTCCATCGATCACCATCACGTGAAAAAAACCCCTGAGTTTTGCCAGTATGTCATGGGGAAAAATCTGGAAATTCACCAATTGTTCACGGGAGAAAAATTATGAAATTCACCAATTGCTTGCAGGAAAAAGTGCGAAATTCGTCCATCGGTAGAAGGAAAATATCCAAAATTTGTCAATCAGTTGCAGGGAGAAAGTTGCAAAATTTGTCAGAAAAAATCACGAAATCCTTCAATTGGTTGTGGAAAAATACAAAATTCGTCGATCAGTTGCGGAAAAAAATTGTGATTTTCACCAATAAGTCTTAAGGAAAATCCACAAAATTTGCCATCGATAGAAGCAAAATATCATGAAATTTGTCAATTGGTCATGAAAACAGCGAAATTCGTCCATTGGTTGAAGGAAAATACTGTGAAATTCGTCAATCGGTTGTGGGGAAAAAGTTGCAAAATTCAAAATTCAGACGTTGGGAAAAAAAATCTCGAAATTCATTAATGCAAATTTTGCTGATGAGTTGTGGAAAAAAAACCTGTGATTTTTGCCAATCGGTCACAAGAAAAAGCCACAAAATTCCCCAACTGATAGAAGCAAATTATCGTGAAATTCGTAAAAAAAATCGCGAATTCATCAGTCAATTGTCGGAAAAAATCACGAACATCTTCAATCGGTCGCGGGTAAATTATCATGAAATTCTTCGATTGGCCACATGAAATATTCACGAAATGTGTCCATCAATCGAATGGAAAATTGAGGGAAATTCTACTGATAAAAGGGGACCTCTAAACAATCCAGTTCAAAATATGTTTTTGGAACAGGGTGCAAGAGTACCTTTTTTAAGAATATCTGCTTGGCGGCCCTTTTGAATTATATTGCTTGCATTCATTAATTTAAAAATTCAATAAATAAATATAAATAATTATGGTGCAAAAAACATTGCGACAAACAGCATTAAAAACAGATCCGCACCTGAAATTTTTCACTGAACAACTGATTTGTAAAATGCAGCACAGAGAAGCTACTTTCATGTACAGCAAATCATGTCAGTATACAGGATACAAGAATAATTAGTGTAAGAGGTCATGCTATGAGCAACCAACTTTAATAGAAATGTTCCAAAAATTGAAATCAAAGGATTCAGCTCTCAAGTCTCAAAAATAATTTTTTATTGTTAAATGTAGTATTTTTATAATTTGAATTGTAATTTAGAATGTTTTTTAGTCTGTGTAAATATAGGGGAGACCGGTACACACTGGACCTATGGGCACAGTGGACCACTCCCTAATATTTTATTTATTTACATTTTTTTTAAGCTTCTCTTCTATCCTAATAGACAGCATTGCCCTGATTATTTATAGCCTTTAGAAAATATGTTTAACTCAGATTGAAATATTTTATCCTGATTGGTTGTTTTGAGCTTCTAAAAGTAAAATTTTTCATCATCATATTTTTATATTTTTAGTAATTAAAGGTTGTAGATAAATAAGATAAAACAGCTTTTTTACAAAGTTAACATACTTGTTTTTATTTAACTTTAAAGTTAATATGTTTAAAAGAAAGCGATAAACAATATTAATATGATTATTTATTGAACTTCAACATGGGGTACAGTGGACCACCCACTCCTGGGGCACAGTGGTTCACGATCCACTCTGCTCCTGTAATGCAGAATGTTAAAAATATTTAATTGCTACTTATTTTCTATCAAGAAATATTGTTTTAAAGTAGATATTTAACTGTAAAATAAAGTAAACAAAGAAAATAATTTATTGAACATAGTAAAAAATATTTTGTTTTGTATTTACTGCCTTTGATAAATATAACTGTAGTCTAGTTGGCAGAGCCGAAACTAGCCTTTTTGGCGTCCCCCCCCTCCCCCCTACCTTCGAAAAGAAAATTTCCAAAGCGAATTTTTTCTAAGTTTCTAAAATTTAGAGTATATAATCAGATAATCTGAAATACTGAACTAAGTAATCAGCTTTGTCAAATACTGATTCATTAAAACCTTGAAAATGGAATCGAAAAACATTCCGCTTTATACAGGTTTTCATCTTAGGAAGTATAATTATTGATATTCTCAGGGGCAGATTTAAGGGGTCGTGGTGGTCTCAATCGCGAGGGGCCCTGCATCCATAGGGCCCCAAAATCCTCTTTTGAGTTCAACGAGAAAAATTATTTTTTGATCAAAGGATTTTCTTAGCACTTTTTTTTAATTAGTTACATAATTTTCATGTAATTTAAATAGAATATTTTTTATGCCCTTTGCTATTCCCAGAAATGTTTTAGTTATGTTTAAATGTTTTTCCTTGTCTTGGGTTGGGGTGAGACTCAAACTTGGATCTGAGCTGAAAGGAACCCTGTTACTGTTAGAGACTTTTATGACGATTTAATTACACAGATTCAGAGTCTAATTAAATCAGAGCTGATAAATCTAAATCTGGATCGTGACACTGGGACCCCTCACACTTGGTATGCTGTTTACATAAAGCTGATATTTAGAATGCATTTGACTTTGTTACTGATTATAAACGATATTTTGCATTTTTAGAGTAGGATACGATTAAAAACAAAGAAATTGAGCTTGACTATTACAGGGGCACATGATGTATTTGAGCCGGAAATTTACATCTGGATCTAAAAAAATAATCACAGCAAAAAAATGGGACGGCAAAACACGTAAGAATGGGAAAAAGACAATTTTTTTTTTGCAAAGATAAAGGCAGAGACGACTTTATTAGCCATGGTACTCTGTGCGAGGTTCTTTTCTGCGTCTCTACAAATGCTATATTCTTAAAAAAGAAAAAAGGGGAGGAGAGGTTACTATTTTATCTTGCATATGTTTCATCCCTTTAGTTTTTAGTGTCGTTAGCAATGGCCAACCTCGCGCCCTTTAAAGCCGGATCTGTATGTAAAAAAGTAATTGTAACAAATGGTATGGCGGCATTTTTCATTTATCTGGAAATAGCCAAAGGACGAGAAAATAATTTGGGAGGATAAAGGCAGGGGCGGCTGCAGTTTTATTAGTCATAGCAACTTGGGTATGGTTTTCTCTCTGCATCCCTACAAATGACATTTTTTTTCTTCAAAAAAAGTTTTAACAAAGAGTTTTATTTTGCGCATTTTTCAAATTATCCTTTTAAATATTATTTGTTTTTAGTATCCCAGGCAGTCACCCAATCTCGCCCCCTCTAATAATACTAGATTGGATCTGGATAAAAAAGTAATTTCATCAAAAGTAACAGGTCGGCATATTCCAGTTGTCACCAAGGGCGGCAAAACGCTTAGAAAACTTTCGCAAAAAGACGAGTAAAAAACTTTTTGGAAGATAAAGCCAGGGGCGGCTCCAGCTTTACTAGCCAGGGCCGGCTCCAGCTTTACTAGCCATGGCGCCCTGTACGAGATTTTTTACTGTACCTCTACAAATGCTACACTTAAAAGAAAAAGATTTTTGTGAAAAATTTACTTTGGGCATTCATCCCCCAATTTGTGTTTATTATCCAGGGCAGTCACCCCTCGCCCATGTCAAAATGGAAAAAGAAGAAAGCTCCACGCTGTGAGAAAAGGGAAAAAATAGAACAGCCTTCACGGAATACTTTTATCTAATAGAAAAGTCAAAGTGAGGGAATCGTTTGCCAATTATCCATGCTGGACAGTGCAGTACCGTTTTCAGACGACGTTGAACAGTGCCATATACAGACATGAGTAGGGACTGACCTTGAAAATGTTAGTGATTCTCCTAAAACCACAGGAAGAGATTTAAATGATAGACGGCATAGACATGATTACATTTGTAATGGGAGAAAGAAAATAGCCTAAGAGAACAGTTTATTTTTTATTCATTTGCTATCTTGTATTGTAGATGAATCTTTTTATCTATTTGTCTATTTTAATGCATTTGGTTCAGTTTTTCTTTTGGATTTTCCGGCTGCGAGACTTTTTATACAAATTTCATATATATATACATTTCTATATCAAACAACAAACAAAACCTGCATTTGGCGCCCCCTTCGCCTTCTGTTCTGCTGGTGCCCGGGGCACATGCCCCCTCTGCCCCCCCTTAGTTTCGGCCCTGCTAGTTGGTGATGATTCTAAAGTAAGATTCATGAGATGCAAATTGAATGGAAATCAGTTTTTTTTCTGAAACTGAGGATGAATTTGTTGTTGATGTCAATGATTTCATAATGTTGCTCCCAGATCCAAAAGTATTTCAGGAAAATTCCAGGCTCAATCTTACTTATAAGTATTTTGGAATTTCATTTGCAAATTTTAATGTTCGCTGATTTTTTTACATCTGGCGAACTTATTTCTCCTTTACCCAGAAAATAACATAGTAATATAAATTTACAAGTAACATTTTGAAACAAAAACAAAAAAATTAATTATAATTTGAAAATAATAACAGATTAATACAGGAACAATTGCAATTTAGTTGGGAGTTATTACTTAAGTACAAAAAAATCAGCGAACATTAAAATTTGCAAATGAAATTCCAAAATACTTATGAGTAAGATTGAGCCTGGAATTTTCCTGAAATACTTTTGGATCTGGGAGCAACATTATGAAATCATTGACATCAACAACAGATTCATCCTCAGTTTCAGAAAAATAAACTGATTTCCATTCAATTTGCGTTGCATGAATAGAATCATCTAACTTGAATAGAATCATCACCAATTAGACTACAGTTATATTTATCAAAGGCAATAAATACAAAACAAAATATTTCTTACTATGTTAAATAAATTGTTATTTTTCTTTGTTTATTTTATTTTACAGTTAAATAACTACTTTTAAACAATATTTCTTTATAGTAAATAAGCAATTATTAAATATTTTGAGCATTCTGCATTGCAGCAGCAGAGTGGATTCTGGACCACTGTGCCCCATGTTGAAGTTCAATAAATAATCATATTAATATTGTTTATAGCTTTCTTTTAAACATATGAACTTTAAAGTTAAATAAAAACAAGTATCTTAGCTTTGCAAAAAAATTGTTTTATCGGATTTATCTACAATCTTTAACTACTAAAAAAATTAAAATATGATAATGAAAAATTTTACTTTTGGAAGCTCAAAAAAAACAAAAACAATCAGGATAAAATAGTTTAATCTGAGCTAAACATATTTTCTGAAGGCTATAAATAATCAGTGCAGTGCTGTTGTCTATTAGGATAGAAGAGAAACTTTAAAAAAATTTAAATAAATAAAATATTAGGGGTCCAGTGTGTACTGGTCTCCCCTACATATTATTGATGTTTATCACTATTTGTGATGTAAGTTATTTTGTACATTTTTTATACTTATAGTAAAGTGTTCTGAATTACGGGAAAACCCCTTATCCAGAATCCCCAGGTCCCAAGCATTCTGGATGGCAGATTCTACCGTTTTGGGGTTCGAGACGACTATTGGGCTGTTGTATTTTAAGGTTCGTGGTAGTGTAAGAACTCATGCCGGTAGGCAGCTAAAAACATTAACAACATTTATTAAGATCTGAACAACCTCGCTACATCGCGGCTAGTGCTAGACTAGCGACTGACCGACGATATGCTGATCACATAAGCGCACCGCAGTGGCGCCATCTGTTGTGGACAAGATTGAGTATAACAACTCATAACATCCCCCCCTTCTTAAAGAACATACTATAAATGTCAGAGTCTTTTACATAGAGATAGTTCAAAGCAAAACAGTCTATCACAGAAAACGGTTCAACACTAAAGAACAGTTTGTCAGGTTCAAGGCAAAACTGTCTAAAACTGTAGACGTGCTGGTTTCACTTTAATACGTTCTGAACGCCTAAGCAATGGAGTACTTACATCAGGGGTGAACACTTGTGGTGATAGAACCGGGGGGTTTGCAGGCGACTTGTTCACTATATTTGGAGAACTTACTTCTAAGGGGAGCACAGGGGGTTTGGGGGTGCTAGTGGGAACCTCTGTCTGCAGATCAGCAGATTCTGTTTGTGAAGCTGTAGGAGCTGCTAAGTCAGGTGGAGTATGAACATCACCAGTCAGATCCTCCTGTCTGAGCCTCAGCTGGTCGATGTGACGTGTCCAATTTCCCAAAGGGATTGAGACTTCCCACATAACTTTTCGCACGGGACGTAAAACATTGCCCGCAACCCATGGTGGGCCACGACCAAATGAATGCCCCCAAACTGGAGTGCCTTTTGTATATTTCTCTGAGCTGGTCTCTTCCTCCTCATGTGTCTGGCTCACAGGATCTCTAATCAGGTCCAGCCATGTCCGGAGAGGACGGTCAAACATAGCCACAGCTAGAGATATACCTGTAGCTGCTGATGGTGTATTTCGATAATTGAGGAGGAACCGAGACAGCCTACCTGCAAGAGTCCCTCCAGTCATTTTCTTCAGGGCTGATTTCACTGTTCGAACCGCTCGCTCCGCTAAACCATTCGAACGTGGATGGTACGGTGACGTCTTAACCTCGGCAATGCCATTGCGAGATAAAAAAATCCAAAATTCTTCACTTTTGAATCCAGGGTCATTGTCGCTGACCACGCTTTTGGGGATGCCGAAATGAGAAAATAGGCTACATAATATCATTATGGTTACACTAGCAGATGTACTAGATACTTGTGCAACTTCTAGCCATTTTGTCTTGGCATCTACAATTATAAGAAGCATGTGACCTTCCACTGGACCTGCATGGTCGATATGGATCCGTTCCCATGCTTGCTCTGGCATAGGCCAAGGAACATCCTTTGCCGGAGATGCTGAAGCATTTTGTTGACATGCAACAGAACCCTTAACTTTAGCTTCCAGATCAATATCTAACCCTGGCTACCAAACATAGGAACGAGCATGTGCCTTTATGGCTGTTATGCCTTGGTGAGATGAATGGAACTCGTCTAGGATGAATTTTCTAAATTTTTGAGAGATGAGCACTCGTGAGCCTCTAAAAATTATATCTTCTTCCAAAGATAATTCATCCTTTACTCGGAAGAAGGGATGCAAATTCTGCTCTATTTTCTTAGGGAAACCTTTCAAGATGTAAGATTTTAGCTTTCTTAGGTCAGAACATTTGTCGATTTCAGTGGCAATCAGATGCCTCGTCACTGAAGTGTCGTCCAGCTGAGTTAATAACAACACCGACTCTGTTGGAACTGGTGGATCAGCATACTTGGTATTCAGGGGCAGTGTACTGCAAGCATCTGCATTAACATGCAAACTCCTTTTTCTGTACTTAATCGTGTACGAATATGCTGCAAGGGTCAGAGCCTAATGCTGGATTTGCGCAGCAGCTTTCACTGGGACCGGCTTGTCTGCAGAAAGAAGGTTCACTAAGGGACGATGATCAGTGAGCAATGTGAATGTTCGTCCCAACAGATATTTGCGAAATTTGGTAACACCCGAAACCAAAGATAATGCCTATTTCTCTATATGGCTGTAGTTTTTCTCAGCTTCGGTTAAGGAACGGGAAGCGAAAGCTATTGGACGATTGCCATCATCAGTTTCGTGGGATAAAACGGCTCCAAGTCCATAAGGACTCGCATCACAGGCCAACTCAACCTCTTTCCCATTATCAAAGTGTATCAGCAGCGATGAGTTCTGTACAGCCTCTTTCACTTTCGAAAACGCTTCCCTCTGCTGTGTCTCCCATCTCCATTTAGATTTGGCTTTCAACAACTCATATAATGGAGCTAACAGGGTGGCCATGTTTGGTAAAAACTTACCATAATATGTAATCAGTCCGATGAAGGAACGTAGCTCATCAACATTCTTTGGATCACGTGCTTTGACCACAACGTCCACTTTTAGTCGATGAAGTCCTTCCCTGTCAATCCGATGACCAAGGTATTCGACCGAAGGCTTCAAAAATTCACATTTATCAGAGTTGAGCTTCATTCCGGCATCCTGTAAGCGTGTTAGAACAGTCATCAAGTTCTGTAGATGTTCAGCTTCATCTTTCCTAAAAACCAGAACATCATCCAGATAGCAAGCATCCTTCAGACCATGCAGAATTTTGTCAATTTCTCTCTGGAACATAGCTGGAGCTGAGGCTACTCTGAACGGTACTCTAGTATAGCGGAAAACTCCTTTATGGGTATTAACTACGACTAGATCTTTGGACTCTTTGTCTAGCTGCAACTGGCAGTAGGCATCCCGAAGGTGCAGTTTAGAGAAAACAACTCCACCAGAAAGCTGGGCAAATAAATCTTCGATGTTCGGCATTGGATATTGCTCCAATTCCGTCATCTTGTTAGTTATCAATTTAAAGTCTCTGCATATTCTGATGCGTCCGTCACGCTTCAACACAGGCACAACTGGCGCTGCAGACTCTGCGGTCTTCACCGGCTCAAGAATGCCTTCTTTAACGAGGCGAACTAACTCATGATCAACCATGTCTAAAAGAGCATAAGGGATTGGACGTGCCTTGAAAAAATTAGGTGTGGCAGAATCTTTCTTTATCAATCAAATGCACTTTGATGTCTTTCACAATACCTAATTCTGGTGAAAATAAATCTTTGAATCTTTCTAAAAGGTTATGTAACATCAGTTCAAATGTTATGAGTTGTTATACTCGATCTTGTCCACAACAGATGGCGCTACTGTGGTGCGCTTATGTGATCGGCATATTGTCGGTCAGTCGCTAGTCTAGCACTAGCTGTGATGTAGCGAGGTTGTTCAGATCTTTGATGAGAAAAATTGCTGTTTATTAGCATATCTCATCACCTCTTTTCCCTTTATTACACATTACCAGACCACACAATTTATTTCATTCATACATGTATTCTAAATTCAGCCACTCAATAATATTCATTGATATAATAACTTTATTTACTATTCACTATTGTTAGGATATAAACTAAACTTACCTTGATATTCTACTTTTACCTTTCATTAAAAGTATTTAAGTTCTTTAAAAAAATCCCGTCTCAGCATTACGCCATTTTCTTTAATTTAATATCGTAAACTTTCACCACCTACTTTTGTTGAAACAATAATCGGACTGACGCTAATTTACATCCATCTTATTTTCTCCGCCAGATGGTGACATAGCACTTTAGTTGGTTTGAACCGACTCTCATCGAATCCTAGCAAGTCGAATTCGATGCTCGTTCGTGATTGGCTCCACTGGTGGGTGTTGACCGGCTGTGGAATCCGCGACTTCGTTTAAATATGCGATGTCAGTGCTTTAGAAGCTGTCTTTTCTCATCTCCATTCATGGAGATAATAGTCATGAAACTTGGAATAGGCTGGTCCTGTTCCAGGGAAGTTTATAAGTTAAACTTTTTAGTAGTCTTTAGTTCTTCGATAGTTTTAATTAAAGTTTGAATGTTATGGTGTGAGATAAGTTATTTTATTATACTGTGTAAATCTTCAATATGCTGTCTTGCTCTACAATATTGTTTTCTGTGAAAAACGCCATGTTTAAAGATGTCCGACGATACTACGTAAGTTTGTTTATCTTGCCATCTGTTATGCTGTTTATCAAGTTGTTAATAAAAACTGAAATTCTACTATGAGTTTTCTTCACTGCTGTTTTTACGATTACATACTCACCATACAAGAACTTAATCTATTTAAATTGATTTCTCATTTTTCCAATAATTAAAAAGAACTTTGTTTACAACGTATTTTACAAAAACTTACTTGTTATACTCTGCCAAAACCAGAAACATCGTATATTATTCTCAATCTTAATAAATGTTGTTAATGATTTTAGCTGCCTACCAGCATGAGTTCTTACACTACCACGAACCTTAAGATACAACAGTTGGCGACGAAGATGGTTATGGTGATGTTAGAAGAAGTTTTTTCTTTTTTTCGGCAAATCTACACAGCCAATCTTAAGCCGCACCGCGCTAAGCCTAACACGCGGTCGCGGAGTTACCAGTTGCCGGTAGCGCTCGCCGAACGAAGCCTAAAGCACGAGTGCGTTCGTGCTCCTTGCATTAAGCTTTAGAAAATAGCTTAAGATGGGCTCTTTTGGCCAGAGTAAAAAGTTCAATTCCACTACCGAATCATGGACATTGTATACTGAACGTGTTGAACAGTTTTTTATTGCAAATGGGATTGTGAATGTTCGTCCCAACAGATATTTCCGAAATTTGGTAACACCAAAAACCAAAGATAATGCCTCTTTCGCTATATGGCTGTAGTTTTTCTCAGCTTCGGTTAAGGAACGGGAAGTCAGTTTCATCCGAATTACAGGAAAACCCCTTTTCCAGAATCCCCAGGTCCCAAGCATTCTGGATGGCAGATCCTATAATGTACTACCGTTTTGGGGTTCAAGAAGACTATTGGGCTAGGTCACATGTTAAAAAAAATTGAGTTGAACACAAAGCTAATTTGGAACTGATGTGTTACACTCATGTACCGATGTTTGGCCACTTTTAGAATGGTGCAATTTCCAAGCCTTACCAAACCAATAACTTAATACAATAACCAGGTTACCATTAAAGGAAAAAATCTCCAAAATTTGGTGACTTTTTTTCATTTTATATAACCAATTAAGGCACAGATGTCATATACGCACCACATTGACGAGATTTTTTCCCCCCCACCAATTTGGCGAAAACTTTGTTTTTGAATATTAGTTACAAATAGCATGCAATAATAGCACGTGGTTTTTTATTACAATTACAATATAAAAATAAAATAACGTAATAAATGGAATAGCTTCTATTATTTCAAAAAAGGAAATAAAAATAAATAAATGATAGTTTGATATTATAAATAAATATTGATATAGGATAGATGTGCCAGTAATGGACACCCTTAAGGAATTTCTTTAAAAATTAATTTTTAATTAATAGTTATAATTGTTATATTCCACATTTTTTAAAATTATATTAATCTACCAACACTATTTAACCATGCTCATAGTCACATTTCCCAATGTGAATCGAAATTTAATTGTAAATAACAGAAATAAATCAAAACACCCTAAATTCCAGTAATGGACACCCCACAAAAAGTAATAGATAATTGATATTATGATTGTATTTAAAACTAGAATTTAAAGAAAGCATATTAATGAAATAAAAAAAGCTGAATTTTTATTGGTTATTTTTTTTATAAACCAAAAATGTTGAAGGTGGCCCATTACTGGAAGGCGGTCCATTACTGGCACATCTACCCTACATAATAAAAACAATTTATGAAATGAAAATAAAAAATAAAAGTAAATAAACAGCAATATAAACAAAATAACCGGGTTACCACGTGAGGTGTAAAATTGCCATTTTGTTGCAATCGCGCTAATGTGGTGCGTATATGACATCTGTGCCTCGGCCAACCGGCACAGGATATGGAACTCTTCCCCATTTATGTTATCGGCTTAGATGCTTTACACTGACGCTAAAAAAAAAAAAAAATTAATCGGTTAAAAAAAAAGAAAAAAGTTGCCAAACTTTGGGGACTGTTTTTCTTTTATGGCAACCCGGCTATTAAGCTTGTATTTAGTTACTGGTGTTGAAATTTGTTATTGTAATCCGTATTTGCGTGGATGTTAAGGGAAACGTTTGCGCATGTCTGTATTACGTCATTGATGATGAAAAGTAGAGAAAACGTGATTGGTTGTAGAAGAGCGTTCTATTGCACGTTATTGGTTGCAGAGTCGCGTATTATAGAACCATGTATGGAAGGGAAATAAATTTGCATAACTGTTGAGTTAATGATTGGTTTTTAATTGTCATGTGAATTATTACGTATTGGCGGTTACAGTGGCAGTTAGAGAGAGCAGTAGAATTCAATTTATCATTCTATTTTGTTTATCGAAACTGTTTTGACGTTTGTAGTTGCTGGTAGAAGTTGGAAAATGTCCGTGGCTATGGATACCATTTTTCGAGAGTACCAGGTAGGTTTTTATGAGGAAGCAGAAAGGCAAGTTCAGCACTTAAAAACTGAAATAACGCGATGATTTTATCTAATAGTTTGTGTTAAATTAGAATTTGAATTATCGAATGGTTACCCTGATATAGTAGTGCTCTTTAAAAGATTGAAATGAGGTAATTTTATCTAAAGGTTTGTGCGAAATTACATAATCAGTTATCGAATGATTATTCTGATTGTAGCAGGAATGACTTTAGAGGAATGACGTAGGTAATGTATTTTCTATTAAATTTATGTTAAAAAAAATTTATTTTTCATTTATTTTGATATTTACTTACTGATTTAACTAATACGTCATTATTTATAAATGTTGTGTTCGTCATGAAATTAGAAACTAAATAATCGAATGTTTACACTGATATAGTAGGGCACTTTAAAAGATTGAAATGAAGTAATGATTTTAACTAAAAGTTTGTGTGAAATTAAGTGAAGGATTACTGTGCATCAGCGAAGGATTACTGTAATATAGTAGTGCACTTTAAAAGATTGAAATGACGTAATTAACATTTTCCATTAAATTTATGTTGTAAAAAATGTATTTTTGGTTTATTTTAATTGTTGTGTAGAAATAAGATTTTCTGTGTTTTCGAATACGTTATTTATAAATGTTCTGTTTTTTATGTTTCCAAAATGGCAACGGATAATAGTAGCTTGGCGCAGTCTTGGAAATCGCGCCATCCAAACAGTCGCCAATCTTTTGTTTACATTTTAACGTCAGTGTAACACATCTGTTCCATGTTATCTATATATATTAATTTTATATATAAATTGACCAAAGTCCAAAAGATCGCAACAATCCCAACGAAACATTTATCACCAAAAAAACCTCGCCAAATGTTGCGGCACAGGATATGGAACTTTTTCCACAATTTTTTGTGCAAAAAAAAGTTTTTGTGTGTTGGGGAGGAGGGTGTGTGTACTTATATTTGAGAATGAAACAGAAAATCAAAATTACTTAAAAGTGGGTGGGGTTTACAATCCGGATTTTATGGTAACTTACTTATTTATGATAAACTGTATATGGTTTCGAAATTCTTATGACACACAGTATAAGAATAGAGTATAGTAAAAAATGAAAGTTTACACATATGAATTTATTATCCAATGCATTTACTTACTATTAGAGTAGAATGCTTTAATACTGACTGGAGTATCGTCTAGCTTGTAATCATCTATTTTCTTTTTACTAAGTTTATACCAAAATCCCGCGTCAAAGGCAGATGCGAATGGAACATATTGCAAAAATTCACTTTCAGACATAATATCAAGTTGAGTAACTAAACGTAAATAAATATGTACAAAATTTATTTCATTCTGTTTTAAATGAAGTTCTTTATTATAATTCGTAGACTGTGATGCACAAATATAATGCAATTTTTTTTCCAGATTATAGATATTTTCTTTTAGTTAATAGATAAAGAATACGCGATTATTTAATAGTGATACTGATTTTTTTTTTTTTTTTTTTGCAGAACTTACGAACAAAACAAACCTCTGAACTCTGTGGATTCAAAAGGGAGTGTCTAGGCTGCCGGCTGGTAGACGGCAGCGTAGACAACAGGGATAAAGCACCGGCTGGTTGAGCATGCGTAGTAAGCGCGTGTATTCCCCGCCTTCCCCCTCCGTTCGCGCTTCATTTTCATTCATTTACAGTTCAACCTTTCCTCGTGTTGTGTCTGTTGTTAATGAAGGCAAAAAGAGAAAATATGCCAAGTAAGTGTTTTGTATAATGTTTTCTGTTTAATTATCTTTTTTGTTAAATCCTGTTATTTGAACTGTTTTAGCTCAGTGTAATTTTGTGTTGAATTTTAGATATAATTACGTGTATTACATGTGGATGTGGTAGGATATACTTTCTAATCAATCGCATTCGTTAGGCGTGGATAGGTCAATGAAGAGTACGTGCCTTCAGGCAACCGAAATAAGTGGTAAAATATGTATTCAATTACTTTTATTTAAGCGAAAGTCATTGTAACTAAAAAGCTGTACCCTCCCTCCCCCCCTACCTCTCAAGAAAAAAAAAGTTAGGTTACATACTTAAATTAATTCATGTATTTTGAAAATGAGCTGGATGAAATTGCAATAATGAGTTCAATTACAATCATAAACAGCAATTTTTTTCTCTCAATGCTTTTATTAAAATTAATTTTTAAAAAATCTGCTTTTGAGGGGGGGGGGGGAGAGCCTCTCTCTGATTATGTCCCTGATAAATGTTATTGCATATATCCCATCAATCGTTTTTACTTTTATGACTTGTCAAATTTTATGTATGAGGGAAATATGAGTGTTTGAATATATGTCGTCCTACTGTTTTAAACTGTAACTGCTCTTTCTACATTTGGTTTGTTAATATTAAGATCATCGACCTTCATATAGACAGGTTATTACTCTTTTTATACACGAATTTCGTTAAGGTAATGTAGCTGAAAACTGAAATGGCACCTAGTGTGTAGTATGAACAGGGATGTAGTGAGTAGCTGCCCGGGTACCCATCCGGGCTGGGTTTTTAAAAAAAAACCTGGGTTTTTTACAGTCATAAGGGTTGTACCCAGCCCGGCAGGTAGCTGCTAGGTTAAAAAAACCCAGCCCGGGCAGGTAGCTGCCCTGGTTGGGTTTTTTATTTTAAAAAACGGGTTTTTCACAACCTTGAGTATGAGCAACAGTTGTGTAGTCATAAAAAAAAAAAAATCAAAGTATATGCTATAGCTTTGTTTCAGAAATAGAGTGTATACGGAGTTTCGTAACAAATTCCAGAAGGTATAACAAGTTCCTGAACTAAATCCAGAAGGTATACAGCATATGCCCTGGTAAACAATCAATGTTGAATCCAGGAGGTGGCCCGGGGAGGAATGTCCCCCCCGGAGCATTGAAATGTCCCCCCCGGAAGATTTGAAATTTTATGCTTTTAATGGTTAAAAAGTGCAATTTCCCCCCCGGAACTCTAAAATGTCCCCCCCCCCCCCGGAGCGACAGAAATCCCTCCCGGAGAAAAATGTCTGGATTCAACACTGTAAACAATTGAATTAAAAAACTAATGAAGTTTGTCTGATGCAGTGTTTGTGTACAATTCTATAATAAAGTTTTGACATAACTATTATAAATTATATACTTAAACTGATTCTTTTTTTCCTATCAACAGGGCAATTTTGCAAGCTTTAGTTGCAGTTCAT
This sequence comes from Maratus michaelseni, assembly GCA_963931845.1. Lineage (NCBI taxonomy): Eukaryota > Metazoa > Arthropoda > Arachnida > Araneae > Salticidae > Maratus > Maratus michaelseni. The sequence goes on along the minus strand of OZ007587.1, from coordinate 169,353,513 downwards.
CTTTGATCCTATGAAAAGAAGTGCTTAGACGTTTCAAAGAAAAGAAAGTTTTGAATTCACCTGAGAGATTCATGTTTGAAGATTTAGAGAATAAGTTCAAAGCTTAAGTCTGCAGGTTAGCTGAACCCTGGAGCTATTTGTGAAATCTTCAGATATTAAGAGCAATAGCCTGGTGAAAATCTCTAGTGCACAGAGCTCTTTTTATTGAAAGGTGGCCGTGCACTAGGGACCCCCACCCGGATAGTTGCTCTGAAAGAATTAATGATCAAACACACTATGTTCTAAGTGTGCAGCATCTCTCATATGGCAAAGTGCTCCCTTTCATCTTTTATGACTTTCTTTTAGCTTAGCATATCTTAAAAGTCAGAGGTCAAGAACGGGAGCCATTGAAAAGTTGAAAAACACCCATTTCTTTTGTCAATTACCACAAAATGATTCAAGAAGAATGGGAAGGAAGGACCTATCTCAGTAAGACTTGCTCAGGAAAGCTCTGAACTGACCTTTAGAAGAATCAGTAAACAGTTTTAATTTCGATCTCTTAAACTGCCTTTTATATTAACTTCCTCATTTAAATTATTTCGTTATCATCTGATTGTCTAAGCTAAATTTTTTTTTTTTCTTCAAAGGGCCCATTTGGCAAATGCTCAAATTTTATTCTTTTTTCTTTAATGTTCAGTGTACCACATGAAAACGTTAACTGGGAAAACAGCTAACATAATCTTATTTCTTCAGTGGTCGATAAGTTTTTTTTTTTTTTTTGGAGGGGGGGCGTTTTCTGAAAAGTTTAAGCGTTATTTTTGTGAATTTATTAATATTTGCAAAAAAATAAAAAAAATTAATGAAAGATGAAATCAATTTTTCAAATTAGAACCAAGATTTTATTAATAAGTTCTTTTGCAAAAGATTTCTTTTCTGGTGAATTTGTTTTGCTTGCAAATAACACATTTTAAAACCTAACAAAATAAAAATAATTGAATATTTTATAAAATGTTCTGTTTTAAGATGAGGATTTTTATAAATGGTGCTGTTTTAAGATGTAAAATGTTCTGAAGGGTCCTTTTTTAAGGACCCAAAAATTTTATAAACAGATTCCTGCTGTATTATACTGTTTCCTGCCTTACCCTTTCCACTAATTGGTATTACTGACTTTTATTATAAATTTTTAATAAAAGAACAAGGGTAATAAGGTAAAATTTGGGGTCTAATTAGGACCCCTTTACAAAAATCAATTTACTGAAATAGGCCCCTGAAAAGTTCTGAAAAGCCCCTGAAAGTTTTCTGAAAAGTTTAAGCGTTATTTTTGTGAATTTATTAATATTTGCAAAAAAATAAAAAAAATTAATGAAAGATGAAATCCATTTTTCAAATTAGAACCAAGATTTTATTAAGTTCTTTTGCAAAAGATTTCTTTTCTGGTGAATTTGTTTTGCTTGCAAATAACACATTTTAAAACCTAACAAAATAAAAATAATTGAAGATTATGTTTTTATGGAATGTAATAATGTGAAGTAGCTTATTTTATTAAGAGGAATTTTATGACGGGCCCTGTTATATTTATAAAAAAAATGTGAAAGTGCGTGGTTTATTAAAAAAATTTTGTGAAAGGACCTGTTTAATAAGAAAGAATTTTGTGAAGGGGCCTATTTCAGTAAATTGATTTTTGTAAAGGGGTCCTAATTAGACCCCAAATTTTACCTTATTACCCTTGTTCTTTTATTAAAAATTTTATAATAAAAGTCAGTAATACCAATTAGTGGAAAGGGTAAGGCAGGAAACAGTATAATACAGCAGGAATCTGTTTATAAAATTTTTGGGTCCTTAAAAAAGGACCCTTCAGAACATTTTACATCTTAAAACAGCACCATTTATAAAAATCCTCATCTTAAAACAGAACATTTTATAAAATATTTCATCTCAAAACATGATCATTCATAAAATTTGTTGTCTTAAAAATAGACACAAACTTTTCTGCTTCGAAACAATCTCATAGATTAATAATAATTTAACCTAAAAATAAAATAAACTCTAACCTGTCGCAAAATAACTGAACTTGTCAAAGAACATATTACTTGGTTTCTTTTTATACGCCAAAAAGCTCCTGTGTAAAGAAGCATGATTGTAGCGATAGTTGCAATTTCACAAATATAAAAACTTCTCACAATTTCACAAAAACAGGACCCTGAGAGAAAAATCTGGATCCCTGTTATAGTATCAATTGAATTTTTTAGTACAAAATATTTATTTTCTGTTATCCACTATATTCCTTTTATTGTGTGTATATTTTTTTAACTTTTGAACATTGCTATTTCCAAAGAGATTGTGGAGAGGGAATTCCAACACTGTAAAATTTTAAGACTACCACCACCTTTTTACTGAGCCAATGTATCATAGCATATGCCTTTTTCTTTCCCTTTCACTCAAAAATTCTTGATTGTTTGCTTTCTTCATATTCCACGTGTAAATGGAGAAATCAATAATAGTTATTATCATGGCTTTTTTTTCTGAGTAGGTAATAGGTATACACATCACTAAACATTTTATGAATGTAAAGAGAAAGGTTTTAAAAAAAAATTGTGCTAAACCAGCTTTAAAAGTATTATGTTGCATGTGTAATTTGCTGATAATAAAGATATTTGCATTTACTACTCATGTACTTTTATTTAAAAGAAGTGCAGCTAAAGACTTACAAGATCTAACCCCCCCCCCCCCCCCCAAAAAAAAAAATAAATAAATAAATAAATAAAGGGAGAAAATTTGAACACTTGAATATTTTACTCCTTTACTTATTAATATTTACTTAAAAAACTACAAGACAAGCATTATTAGTGAGCAAATAGGATTGAGCTAAAATTAAATTGTATCGTACACTTCTAATGAAATTGTAATCATGCTCAAGTTTTCTTTTTTTTTTTTTCTTTTCAATTCTTACTTTATTTGAAATATTGAGGAGGACTCTCCTTGTCCTCGAGTTAATGATGACTCAGATTCAACTCTTGATTAAAAAAATGTTTATGAAAATCTTCCTGAACAGAGAAAAAATGTTCTTATAAAAAAATATATGTTAATTTCTCAAAACCTCATGGGGATGAGTGTAGCTATGCTTGACCGCGCCAAATATGGCGATAAAACAGTTTTAAGAAAGCGATAAAGTCTTGGGGATGGTCAGAGCGATAACGTGCTCTGTCTGGTTGTTGAGGTGTTTCTGTTTCCAGGAGTAGAAGGGAGGTAAAGGGAAACATCTGTTGGAAGTAATAGTGAATTTCTTAGAAAGGGCGGTGTTTCAGATCTAAGGGGGTGTTGGATTTTGATTGATAGACGACGAGAAATAAGAGACATGTTTTACAATCCTTTAAATAAACAGATTTTTAGACACGACAATTTTTACTATCAGAAGAATTTCATTTTATTTTGAAATGCGACTTTTAGATGAACAAAGCACTTAAAAGTTAGTTTATATTAAAGTAATTATGATAAAAATGTGCTAAAAGATTTCAGACAATCAATATTCAGAAATGATTTTCATTTCGTTTATTGGAATAATTTAAAACAAGTTTACTCACTGTTTTAGACATTTTTCATTTAATTTCTTTAAATTTTAATTTACATAATTTTTTTTTATTGTAATCGGGAAATATATTTTCAAACAATAACAATTATTAATATAATAAAAATTTCTTTTCTTGGCTATTATTTTTGTTTGTTCAAAATGCATTACTAAAATAAATAAAGCAAACGCATCCTCGGATATGGAAGACTGTTGATTGAATAGGACTTTTTTTTTTTTTTTTTCAATACAAACGAATCTATGAGAAATCAATTAAATTGTTGAATAAAATGTATTTTTCATTTAAGGCCGTTCTCGAAAAAGAAAAATCTGCACTTAGCAACAAGAAACTTTCTGACACATTCACCGACTCATTTTTAAACGCAAAAGTATGAAATTGAACTATTATAATGATTGAAAATCGAATAGGGTTTTTCATTTTTCGATAAATGTATTGCATTTTAAGTTGTAAGCGATTGTTGTCTCATGACGACCTTTCTCAGACTGTTGCATCTGGAAATTCAGTTCATAATGCCAACTTTGACTGCATTTTCCGAAAATCCCGTGCTTTTATCGAAAAATGAAAAACACTATTCGATTATAAATACATCTGCCAATGAATTTGAGGACCGCCTTATGATGTATTATACTTTTCTTATGTCATAAAGACTTACTTTTTTAGATTAATATTTGAATGCACTTTCGTACAAGTGGAGGACTTTGAGCCAAATAAGAGAGAAGGCTGTAATATACAACAAATTGCGGACCTCTTCTGCCCCTTTCCCTGCGAGAGCGACTAATTTAGCAGTTATTAATGGACACTGTTCACAATTGTATTTTAAAGCTAGTGTTGGCAGTTCCACTTTGACAAAATGGCGGGACAGCGGCTTCTAAATCAAGACATATAAAATAACTCAATTCTACGAGAACGGAACCTGTCTATAATGGATTTCTGATTTAAACGTAAAAAATTCATACTGTCTTTCGGAAAAATACCCCAAAATTATACTTTCTAAGATTGATATTGATACCTCTCCAAAACGGAATATTTTTCTGGTGGTTATTTGAGATTTTCTCTTAGTAGGTTTTATTATTTTAAATAAACATATTAATCTTGCACAGTTAAAATATGTGAAAGTGGAATTGCTTCGGCCCGAAACAAAATTGTTTTGGAGAGGTTTTCTATTTTGAGAAGTTATAATTGTATGGTTATTCCTGCACTAGAAAGATTTTTATTATTATTATTTTTTTTTATAACGTTTAAGACAGGATTTCGTTATAAACAGTTTCCGTTATCCCAGGTTTTATAGAACCATGTACATTAAATTTGCGTAATAACTGAATCGTTAGGGACATAGTGACAGGAAAAATATGTTGTTTTTAGACAAGTTTTCGTCTTAGCAGGTATAGATTTGTACTATATTCCTTTCGGCAAGAAAAAACGTAAAAGTTTTCTGTTATACACAGGTTTTTTTTCTTTTTCAGTTCCATTCGATGCAGACTAATGAACACCATGGTACTAAAGAAAATTTAAGTGAATTTATGTATCAAGGAAAATCGGAACTCCCCAAATAAATGATCTAATTTTAGTGATTATGCTTAATATGTGACTATTCTAGTATTATTCGCTTATTATTATAACATGTTAACAGCACTGAGACTGTGAGGCAATTTTTATTGGGAAAATAAATAAAATCAGTATGACATACGTGGGAAATTGCATGGCGCGCAAAGAAATCATATTGTAAAGTAATAAAATGTCACAACGCTGCGCTAAAAAGTACCTCACATAATCGCCGGATATTTATATCTGTGTATCTTATGCATTATTACAAAAAGACTTCAATGAGTATTAAAATAAAATATGGTTAAAAATATTGAAATTATGATTATTAAAAAAGTGTTATGTGATTTTGTAAAATATTTTCACTAGGGGAAAATTTGTAAAGAGTCAATAACAATGTTTTATATATGCTAACATACTCTTAAAATTTTTATTCATCATTTTTTATTAAATATTACAAATGAAAAATAAATATTAAAAGCAACCATACTTTCTCTCTTAAAAAAAAAAAAATATGCATATACAGAGCACTTCAAAAAAGATGGGACAAACTGTAAGAGGTGGTATAGAGCACACTACAATTAACAATTTTTGTATCGTATTATAGTAAACTAGGTCGCAATGCATTTTAGTCAAAAATATAGGGTATAGACTTTAAGACAAACCCAAATATTTATTTAGAGGTTAATAATATGACGATATTTTAACGAAAAGTTTAACAGATTTACATTGCTTTATGCGGAGTGCGATATCAAGAAAAGTGCTGGATGTGCACAGTAATTCAGTCGATGACACAGTATGTAATGTCAACTACATTCCGAAATATGGAGCACCTAATTCAGCACTGTTTGGATGCGGGTGATAATAACTTTGACCAATTCTCGTGATACGTAAATATTGTTACATTTGTCGCTAAACAAGGTAATATCGAGATTTTCGCTAAAATAGATTCATCATTTTAACAAAACAAGAATTAGGGTTTGGTTGGAGCGAAACATTCTGTATATTTGATTGAAAAAATTCATTGTGACCATGGTTTCATATACAAAAATTGCTTTTCTACTAAATAAACTTAATTGTCGAAAATTTTAACAGTCAACAATCTGCATCAAGCTAATATTATCAATCTCATTCCAGTTTGAAATTTATCAAATTTCAATTTTTTTAAAGGGCTAAACGTTGCAGGGTCTTCCTCTATGTAAGTTAGTTAAATGTTATTATGTGCAATAGAAAAAGTTAAGAAAGTAAAAAAAAATCAATCATCTACTTTTCCTCAGAGTTAAAGCTATATGCACTGAAGAAGTGTGGGGTTGAACGGAGGGTGATTTCTGAGTTAAAGCCTTTCCCATAGCATTTAAAGATAATCAGATGTATACAAAACCTTGTGTTAAGATTGATTATAATGTGTAAAAATTAAAGTAAAAAAAAGCATAAACAGCCTAAAATTTTACTGTTATCTACAGGGCTTAATTTCTAAGGAAAAAAGTACCGGAGCCCTAATATTATGCAGTACTAACACCCGTAGCGTACCCCTCACCCCCCCCCCCCCCCCTCTCTCTCTCTCTCTGCCGTCACTCCAATTTGCATATTTATATTTCATACATTATTTTCAAAATTCAACGCATTGTTTTTTTATTTAGAAAAATAAAAAGTTTAAATACCTCTATCTGCGTATACTTAGCTATCAACTATTCCACTTTTTAGTTATTACTACTTCCAAATAGAAACCTTCGCCTAATCTTAATGCTAATTAATTGGAGAATTTTGCGATTCAATAAGCTCAGGAGTATGATTCAGAAATAGTGTTAATACAAAAAATGAATAGTTCGCAGCTATGCAGAATAGAAAAAGACTATTTCTGTTGACTCTTTATTCGGATCAAAATAGCATTAAAATGATTTGAAATAAATAAAAATTGAATTTAAGACAAATTGAGCTGTAGCTTGGCCAAACCCGAAGGCTGGTATAAAAATCGAGCCTGTTTCATCTCTATCTCTTTCGTGAGCGGCACATTACGTCACTTATAAGTGTTTTGATACAAAAGAAAGCAAATGATAGGAGATAGGAGGGAAAGAAAAGGGTAATTTAGGATTCGTTTTTCGGAAGCGTTAATGCTCCGGAGCGCAGTGTTTATAGCTCCGTTGATTTATGGCCAATGTTTACTAAAAACAAAGAAGTACCGGAGGTGGGCTCCGGCGCATATTAAGCCCTGGTTATCTAATATCTATATCTATACTATTATATAAAGAGAGAACGCCTGACTGACTCATCAATGCCCAGCTGAAATGACTAAAGTCAGGATCACGAAATCTGGAAAGTAGATTGCTATTATTATCTGGGCAAGCAATAAAAAAGTATTTTTTTAAATCCCCCTCCCCTCCCATTGAAGACGGTTAAAGTAGGGTCGAATGTTTTAGGTCATTTTTTTCGTCATATCTTAGCAGAAGTTAGGTAGGAACATGAAATTCAGCATAACATGTCTACTAAAAAAAATAGTTAGACACGTATTTCAGCGATTTTAGAAATTCACCAACTAAGGGGGTTAAATGGAGGGTCGAACGTTTTAAGTCATTTCGTCATATCTCAGCAGGAGTGTTAGGTAGGAGCATGAAATTCAGGATAACAAATCTACTAAAAAAAAAATAGTTATGCACTTATGTCAGCGATTTTAGAAATTCACCCACTAAAGGCGTTAAACATCGGATATGAACACGATTATGGGAAGTTAGACGAATAAGACAACTATTGCTGATTTTTGATTAGATATTTTACGTAAGATATTTTTAAAAGAATTTTTTTTTAATTATCATAATTATCATTTATAAAGCTGAGGGACTTAGTATGATTACGTCAAAATAAGATAAGTTTTTCTTAATATCATTTTGACGGTTTATGGACGCGAGTGCGTTGTTGTGGTTGGCGTGTTTTTAGGATATTATATTTTTACTTATGTTACCCAGAAGACCAAGGTTAACTCGGGCGAGGCCGGGTGGTTCAGTTATATTAAAACAAATTTATTAGTTTCAATCTGTACATAAACAACAACAAAAAAATATTTATAAAATTTTTACAAACTTTTATTTAAAGTTTAAAATTTGTATGTACTGCAATTTTGTCTCACTCCCGCTTTTATCAGATTTAGAAATTTGTTGACTCATGTGTGAATAAGTTTTCAACCCTCCCCCTACCGCGACCTGCGTTATACACGGTCGGTGCATGACGTTTTAAACGTATGTAGTGGATCATTTTTACACGGTGATTGGTGTAAAGCAACGCACCCCCCCGTTTTGCACCAATCACTTTGTAAAAATGATCCACTACATGTGACGTATTAAACGTCCGTGTATAACGCAGGTCGCGCCCCTACTTCCAATACGAATTAAGTTGAAATAATTTTGCCAAAGTTTTATAACGCTATAATCAAATATGTATCTTTTGACCATATTTCCAGAATTTTACCTAGCGTTCCTAAAGGTTTGCCCAGAGTTTTTACAGCAGTAACTGGTTTTCTCAGTGTCCTTGCAAATTTGCTCATCGTTCCTACAAATTTCCATTTTTCCACTCACATGGGTAAAGGAGGACTACAATACAACCCGGGCTGACTCACGCCGTCATTTAATTGCCCATAGGAGCAGGAGGAGAACGATTGGCCACGCAGCGTGGCAACAATCGCGGATTGGTTTAAGTGAGCATCAAAATGCTTGATGATTCAGCCTGTATTATAGCGCGACCTACGTTATACACAGCCAGTACATGACTGTTAAAACGTCACATGGAGTGGATCATTTTTATATCGCGATTGACGCAAACTGGCGCGCCCCCCATTTTGCAACAATCACCGTGTAAAAATTATCCACTCCATGTGACGTATTAAACGTCATGCACCGGCCGTGTATAACGTAGGTTGCGATAACAGTAGCCCTACATAAAACCCATGTCACATCATCTGCGGGTATAAAAACTGAGCTGCGCCGCGAGGCACCTGAGTGGCGACCGTCAGAGTCTCAACCGCCATACACATGTCCTGAGGGACATATAACGCGCACGAACAGGGTCTGCGCCCATATGCGCTACGGCGTCGGAGCACCACCACCTACGCATCACTCCGATTCTACGAAGTGGGGACGGCATAGGTCGTTACGATACGTGGAGGTTCCCATAATCAGGAGACCTCCACGAAGACAGCCGACGGCTTCGTCGCCGGAACCCCATGAGGGTAACCGGGTTCTAAGCCATAATGCCGAGTTCCCCCGACGACCCTTGCTTTCCCGTGGCGTCCGAACATCGAGTCCTAGGGAAGGAGAAAACGACTAGTTCATCTGCCGCGATTATTGCTTGTGCGATAGAAGGAATTTCTCACCAACCCGGGACCATAAAGAAACTTGGCCCTTGACGCCTTAGGTTATCCTCTCTCGATGGCTTTGCTTCCGGTCAGAACGCAGGTGGTATCCAATGGACTCCATCAAGAGGATCATCCACATGTAAAAACAACACATGCAAACACAAAACTTAACATATCACAAAAATGTTAGAAACAACGGAAAATTAGGTTTAGATCCACTACCGAACTCTGATGGGCATGGAAAATTCCTTCAAGAACGCTAAAGAAGCAGTCCCGGTCGAGGTTAGTTGCGTGAAAATTAGGTGAAGGCTACCGCTAATCCAACCATCGGGCACGGAGAGTTCCAATTACGCAAAGACACGCTGGATTGGTTTTTGACCCGAGGCACAGTGGGGCGTTTTGATGATCTAGGTGGACAAAATTCATTTTTCCGATTATCTCGGAATTTAACAAGACCGCGTATATTGGTAGATGAATATCTCTTTTTTCGAGATCCGTACGAGTTTTATCGAAAAAATCCGATTTGTTGATTAACTACGACCGTAAAAAAGGCAGTTGGTTTGAGATAGTTTCAACAGTTGCACTATTTTTCTGTAAGTTCGAAAACAAGTCGTGACTTTTCTGTTTTATTTGAAAGCAGGAGTTTACTGAACATATGTCACATGTTTTTCACAAGATTAAACCTATTGTTGTTTGAAAATAAGCGCCATCTTGTTTTCAAACTTCATCTTGACTTTTAATACAGTATTAAGCATTATTAAAAAATAAGCATTTTTTAAAATCAAAGTGCCATTCCTAAAGTATTGGAAACTTTAGAAAGCTCCTGCGAAAGTTTGCGAATCATTAAATTATATTAACTTGAAGTGTGTGTATGAGTGTTTAATTCTAATCTTGCAAGTCAATTTTAAACCACTTTTAATTATCCGATTGAGCTGAAACTTTGAATACATGTGTAGTTTCAATGACAATACAATATTATAATATAAATAAATAATAATAATATAAATAATAATAATAATAATAATAATAATAATAATATAAATAATTAAATAAGCCAAATATTTATCACTGTTTGATTATTTTATTACTGATACATTCGAAAACCCAGCAAAACCTAATGGACCCTATTCTCCGTTTGGGTTTGAGGCTACGATTTCCGAAATGTTTCCCCAAAGCACGTGACTCAACATCACGAAAATCTGGTCCGTTGCTGCTCTATGGCATGCAGGCTTGAGTTGCAAACGAGTCGTTGCATAATTGAGGACTACAATATCGGCAATGTTTCCCCAAAGCACGTGACTTTGACATCAGTGGGAATAGGGTCCATTAAAGTTCAGCGCAATAATTTTGCCCACCTAGATCCTCAAAACGCCCCACTGTGCGAAGGACCAAGTTTTGACTTGATCGCCGTCGCATTAGTCGACGAGCCTCCGGCCCGTTTCCTCGTAGTTGAACAACACGAGGAGTGGGTGATCCCCTCACCAAGATATGGTTTTCGTCCACAGCGACCTGAGGAGCCGCCTTTGGATTGAAACTCCATCTGGTTTTGGAACCTCCTGCGCTGTCCACCATTGAGATTGGCTCCCAACTGCTTCAACTGCAAGGGATGACGTGGCTATGCGCCCCATACGCACGCACGCCATTAGATATTCCACCTCTGACGCTGGTACTGTGCAGATAGTTTTTGCATGCCGTATCTCCCAGCGCGCTACAGAGTCACCACGCATCGTGCTCTACAAAACCAAAACCTGATCTCGCCGCCGTCAGTTCCTTGGATAAGTTTGTGGAGATGGCCCAGCTACCGTTTGCTTGCCTTTGCTCAGCGTCACCTACCTCGGCACAAAAGAGAAGGACTAGTCTCCTTAGTGAGCCCCTTGCCTAAGCAACTGGGATTGGTCTACGGGACCACTACCTACGGAGGAGACTCCAAGCATTGACCGAGTCCTGGCACCGCGGAGAATCTGCGCTTACGATAGGGGGACCCCCCAGACCCGCAGGCCCTAAGGGACCTCATTGAGGCCCCACAATGGGTCTTCTGGGTATCTCGGATATCCCTTTTTCATCGGCGGACCACGATGAAGCTGTAGTTCGTCCGTCTCCTGTCCCTGTCTTGTCGACGAACATCTCACTATATCGAGTCCGGTCCTCTTCCCCACTTAAGTGGTCGAGTCGGAACAACCCGACGGAGAGTCGCAAAATGCTTGGCTCCCGGTCATCTTTCCCACTTAAGGGGCCGAGTCAAGACCACCAAGAGGGACCCGCCAGATCATCTGCGGGTATATAGCAGAAAAACAGCAATAGGCGTTAAGAACATTTTAGCTTAGCACAACTTTCCCTTCGTTCAATAAACAGTTTTTTTTGGAGGGCATGTACTCTCAGAGACGTAGCTGTTGCCACTCGTGGGTAAAGTCCATAGCGTTGTCCGGTTTTATAGAGTGTTCGTAGCCTTTTTCCCAAAGTTCCTAAAGTTATATCAGCGTCCCATTTGCGGTATGTTTCGAAGGAGAGGGTGATTCCAGATTGACAGTTTGAGAGTTTGACAAGGTTAGAGTTTTCTGATTTGTCTAGTATTCCTAGAATTTTGTCCCGTTTTGTCCAACGTCTAGAGTTTTGTTCAGCGTTACTAAAGCTTTGCCCGTGATACTATATCATTACCACGTGTTGCCCATTGTTCCGAGTGTTTTCCCAACAGTCTTATGTTTGTTTAGCTTTTTTAGAGATTTCTTCGGCTTTGCCTAACATTCTTGCAGCATTTTCCAAGTATTTATAAAGTTTTGCCTAGCGTTCTTAAAGTTTTGCAGACTTTGCCTGTTTTTATATAACATTGGGCGCGTTCACAGACCGAACCCCGAGTTACATAGAATAACGCATAAGGAACCCGAAGCGTTCAGAGATCAATATCATGTGACTTTTTGAGGTTTTCCAGTAGCGTTCAGAGCCGGAAATTACCCAGACTTCGGGTAACCCACATTACCTGAAGAATTTTGTTGGGTAAAGTGATCACGTGGTTGGGAAATATTATTTGTTTTTTTTCTTTATAGCTAACTGCAATTGTCAACTGTTGTTCTTTATGACTCCTACTGTACACTTGAGTCCTGACCATTTCATTGGTCTACATTTAACAGGACTATGATATAATTGACCAACGTCGGCTAGGATGCTTCCTGCAATCAAAATGTAATGGTAGATTGTTTGATGGAAGTGTTTGATTGTAAACATACCCATAACTTCACCCAAAATCGTTCACAGCCGTTTTAACCCAACTTTACCCTGACAAAATCAGATGACGTCATTCCCCAATTATACGAGTAACCCGCGTTTCGGTCTCTGAACGTGCTCATAGACCGTTTTTTGAAATTATGCTATAGAATTGCCCTGTTTTGCTCAGTATTTCACAAGAGCTTTGTCCAGATTTGCACAGCGTTCCTAGAATTTTATCCAGCGTTTCCAGAGTTTTGACTAGAATTTCTAGAATTTAACCTTGCATTTCAATTTTTTTTTACCTGACTTTACTCGTTTTCCTTTAGCATTACTCGGTTTTGAACAGCATTCTTAAAGTTTTACGTGGATTTCACGTGTTCCGATAGCATTCCCAGGTTTTGTCTAGTGTTCCTGCATTGTCCCGTTTTGTACAGTGTTTCTAGAATTAGCCTAGTTTTGGCCAATGTTTAAAATTTTTTGCCCGGTATTCCTAATTTTTTGTCTGGCTTTGCCCTTGTTTCTATAAGGAAAGATCAGTTGACGTCACTCAGGGCAAAACTTTGACGTCACTCAGGGCAAAAGATGGTTTTGATTGGTGTACGAACAGGGACGAGTTTGTCTGATTGGCTGGGAGAGGGGGAGATTGATTGACGGGAGTGTTTGTTTGTAAACATGCCCTTTCCTTATAGCATTGCAAAGTTTTGGTCAGTATACCTAAAGTTTTTCAAAACGTTCCTAGAATTGTGTTCAGCAGTTGTGACATTTACCCGTAATCCTATAGCATAGCCCAGTTTTTCCCATTGTTTCTAGAGTTTTGCCCAACAATCCTAGTTTAGTCCATCGTCCCTAAAGGTTTATCCGGCTGAGCCCAAATTCTTTTATAGCACTGCCCAGTTTTCCCCCCTTTTCTTAGAGTTTTGTCTAGTTTTGTCCAGTGTCCCTATAGTTTTGTTCAGCATTATTAATGTTTACCCAGTCTTGCACAGCCTTCCTGAAGTTTTGCCTAACGTTACTAAAGTTTTGTCCAGCGTTCCTAAGGATTTGTCCAACATTCTTGTGGCTTTGGCCGTTTTTCCCCAATATCCTAGAGTCCCCCCCCCTACCGTTCCTAAATTTTTGACCTGCATTGTTCGTGACCATATAAAATTGCCCTGTTTTTTCCAGTGTTCTCAGAGTTTTGCCAAACGTTCTTCGAGATTTATCGGCCGTTCTTAAAGTTTTGCCAGGATTTAGCTGATGTTCCGAAAGTTTTTCGATGACTATAGGGAATTGCAATCAGCTAATCAACCCATTGTACTTCAACTGGAGGTCAGTATAGTTCCATCAATCAGAACTGCCTATTTGTAGTGTGTGACCTCCATCATGACGTCAATTGCAACTGCCCCGAGGCTAACAAAAAAGACCGGCTACCGCGGTGCATTCCACTTATCTTTTTTTACAGACCGCTTGAGTGACGTGATGCTCTTTTCGTACACCTGCATTGGTGCATTCGAGCATCACGTGACTCCCGCGGTCTTTAAACAAAGATACGCGTAAAGCACCACGGTAGTCTTTCTTTTTCGTTAACATCGCAACTGCCCTATTCCCAATACAACTGTAAATTAAATTTTATTTGTTGACCTATTTTTCTTAATAGCATCCCCCAATAGGAAGTAATGGGTGGGCAAAACTTGAACAAAATTTCTACGTAAATTATATGCCCTTATTCATATTGAGGAGTGCCTACTTCACACTGGGTCAAAAAATAAAATTTGATTTACATCATTATAAAAGACGTGCAAAAGCAAAATTTTTACATTTTTACGTAATTTAAATTACGTAAAAATGTAAAAGTTTTGCTTTGTACAATTGTATGGCTATATTGAAATTCGCTGGTGCCAGCTGGACATGTAATCAAAACCATATTTTGTTAATTTACAGCGTTATAAAAGGTGGGCAAGATTATATAATGGGTGGGCAAAACTTATGTGTATAAGGCTTATTTCGTAATTGGGGGGGGGGGGGGGTGCCAACTTCACACGTGGTCAACAAAGATATCTTTGATTTAGAGCGTTAAAAATTATAGTCAAAATTAAATAATGAGTGGGCAAAACTTCTACGTAATTTGTGTAGCTATATTCGAATTGGGCGGTGCCAGCTGAACACGTGGTCAAAACCATATTTTTTAATTTACAGCTTTATAAAAGGTGGACAAAGTTATATAACGGGTGGGCAAAACTTCTATGTAATTTGTAAATCTTAAATCGTAATTGATGGGGGGGGGGGGGTTGCCAACTCCACACGTGGTCAACAAAGATATCTTTGATTTACAGCATTAGAAATGGTGAGCAAAATTAAATAATGGGTGGGGCACAATTGTTCTTTTTAATTTCGTATTGTGAGGTGCTGGGTGCTAGTATGAGAAATGGGTCAAAAAATGAAATGTGATTTACAGAGTTATAAAAGGTGGGCTAAATTAAATAATGGGTGGGCAAAACTTCTACGTAATTCATATATTTAAATTCGTAATGGGGGTTGCCAACTTCACACAGGTCCTTTTCTTTCATTTTAAACAATTTAATTTTAACGAATCTCCATTTGAATATAATTGTCTTATCTGATCAGTAATATTATAATTCCGTATACCATGACTTGCGAATATATAATCTGAAAAAAGCTGCCCTTTAAAGTGTTTGTTTAAATATGTATGCAATATTCTCTTAAATAATTTTAATTGTAGGCTAATAATGACTAAAAAATACCGGACATTTTTGTAGGAATTGAGCCTGTCGGGCCTGCATGATTTTAATGATTTTTGCTCTGCTCAGACCCCCCCCCCCCTGCACACACACACAAATCCCCGCTCTAGAACGCCAAACTTTCTGGCACATTTACGAACTCGTTTAAAAACATAAAAACACGTCACTTGTAGGTATAACATTGCAATGATTTGTTATCCAACTTTTTTTGAATTACATTTTGAGTTATAAGTAATTGTTTTCTCATGATGGCAGTTTTTTTCTGTGCTGTCGCATCCGGAAATTTAGTTCAAAACGCTAACACTGATAGTATTCTCTGAAAAATTTTCTACCTTTAACCCAAAAGGGAAAAACTGTTAGCGTTCGTAGTTTTTAAATAGGAGCATCTGTCCCTTTGATACGTTTGAGAACAAAATTGTGTAAGAAAGTATCCAGTTTGGATTTGAAAACCACCATAAGTCTAAATATTTTTATTAAAACAGCAATGTTGAACGCATAATCTGAAATATGAAAGTAAAAGGAAATACCTTGTACGATTCTCAAAAAGTTCACACTGCAAAAAATAAGTGTTGATTTTACAGTATAATACTGGAACCCCAGCTGCCAGCATTATACCGTAAAATTAACAGTAATAAACAGTAAAATAAGCATTAATACGCTACCGCGCATGTGCCGCAGCGTATTACTGCTTATTTTACTGTTTATTACTGTTAATTGTACGGTATAATACTGACGGCTGGGGGGGTTCCAGTATTATACTGTAAAATCAACACTTATTTTTTGCAGTGCAGAAGAATATCTGAAAATTTTATGCATGTACAGATGGAAAATAAATATGTTACGATGTGAGAATGTCTTTACGTGTAAAGTGTGCCCTTTATCCAAGATTGAGAAATACTAATATAGAAAGTTCAGTTATTCATACGTATTGATTATAAAATTCAAATATCTTTGCTTCTCAAGTTTTGTTCAATGATTTAAATATGAGTTAATATTAATTTATTATATTCCATCAGTTTTTAAATCTTGTTTTCCTCCTGGGTTTTATTCAGCCAAACCTAAACAAAATATGGCTGAATATTTTATTTTTTATTTTTTAAATCATTTCTGAGTTTTTATCGCGTAGTTCGAACGTTATTTAATAAAAAATATTGAAATAAAAAAAATATAGATATTATTATTGCCAAATTGTGTAATATATATATTATTATTATTATTATTGTAAATTAGAAATGTGAAATTTCCTAAATTTTCCAAATGGTGGGGGAAAAAATGTTTCTACTTTCCAGTTTTCTTTCTAGATAAATTAGAGGAAAATTAAATTATTAAGAGGAGAACGATAATAGTCCATTTTTTGTGAAATTTGGGGTGACAGTTTCATTTAATGGTTTGAAAGGCGTACTATCATTTGGTAGAGGAATAAAATGAAAATAATCCTTTGAAAAAGCAGTTAAAGACAAGATCGATACATAGTGCTGAAGCTAAGATATCCACGCCGGTAAAGAAAAATAACTCAGAATAACATAGTTTATGACTATCATAATTTTTCCCTTTCGACCCATATATATGCTATTTTTATAATATGTCTTTTAAACTGTATTAAAACCAGATTAATGAGACTACTTGCTAAATTATTTGGATTTTATCATTTTTCTTAATACAATCAGTATTCAAATTTTCTATTTCTTTAAAAACTGATATTATTTTATAATATAATATTTTTACAATTAAAATATAATTTTGATTTTTCGAAAATCTATATAAACTCAGAATTCCAGTTTTGGCATAATGCTTAAATTTCTGTTATAATTCTATTCCCTTTGTGTTTTACAACTTAATATTTGATAATACAGGAAATATATTTAATTATAAGCTTATAATTGAATATTACTTGTAAAAGTAAAAATAGTTTTTTTAAAAAGCATACTTTCATTCGTGCATTTAAAAGTAGAAAATTACTCCAAATTTAAAATTCCTGTTTTATAAATGAAAATCTGCTTCTTTATACGACGTTGCATTCCCATGTAAAATTCACTATTATAGGTTAAAAAATAATGGATTGATATAAAAAAATTAATTTTCGTTCAGAAACACATGAAATTAATAAGTGTTCCTATTCAGAAACTATGTCACTGAATGACATTTTTCATTTTTTGGAAAAGGCAGAAGATTTTTTCAGAAAACACTGTCAAAGTGGGCCTTTTTAATCGAATTCCTGGCACGACAGCGCGAGAATGGGGAAAGTCATCACGTGACAAGAATCGCTTATAACTCGATAATGAATTTATTTATCAAAAAATGGAAAACGCAGTCGATTCCAAATCGCTTCAACAATCAGACCTGCCAGTTTTATGCCTTTACGTTTAAAAATGTGTCAGAAAGTTTCACATATTGTTGAGCAGGGAATTTGAGATTACCTTAAAGAGATATGGCAACTGGCAACATGAAAGAAAAACAGCACTCTTTTATTACTGCAAATGTTGCTTTACATTATTGTAACACACAAATATTTGTTCAAATAAGCAGTATATTTTTTCCATCACGTTTTAACAAAATCTTTAATGGTATAATCGAATTACAAGTAAAAATATTTCCCTGCTTTTTTCTTTTTTGCAGAAAAGTAGAACATATTTTTCTTCTTTCATTCTAAAAGGCTGTTTGCATGTACATATGGGAAGAGAAAAAGTCTCTTGACTATGACTGTACTCCTTTTCTTTAGTATAATACAACTTCCTGACTCTTCTGGATTATGTTTAACGTTATGTTATGTTACGTTTATGTTAACTGTATTATGTTTAACGTCACCTATTACAAGACGCCAATTAACACAAAAATCCCTGACGGCTCGGCCTACATGCACAGGTACATTTCGAAGACGCAGACCGTGGGGCGCCTGTTTGTTGGGAATTGTGGAAGAAATGACCTTTCTGCCATGATGCGACAGTTGGAACCGTCCACTTGGAAACCTAACTTGTTTGCAGGCAGAGTCGGCAGGGATTTTTTTGTTTTTAATTTTTTTTTTTTTTTGCTATAAGGGTTAGTCCTATAAAAAACTTGTCAATATAAAAGTTTTAGATACTATTAAGAGGAGTTATAATAAATTTAAGTGGATTTGATATCTTTTGAATTGACGAAGTTATGATTTTTTTTCTTCTAACCCCCCCCCCCCCCCTCCCCACTTGAGGCCATTTTTAATGATATCAAAACTCTGTCATACATAAATTTTCGGCCCTTTTCCTAGAAGTAATAATAACTTTAAACGGATTCGATTCGTATCATAACTAAGACGTTATGGGTTTTTTTCTGTTTTCACAAAAAGCCCCCCCCCCCCCATTTCCCCCCTCCTTGGTTCGATTTTGCCCATTAACGAACCTGACTGACATTTTATGCCCCTTGATTTTATGTATGAGTTTGGAAGAGATTTGAGAAGAATTATTCGAGTTATCGTGTCCATAAGAAAGTGACATAGATAGATAGAAAGATAGATAGATAGATAGATAAAGTTTTGAACTGAGGGTGGTTTTGGGTTCTGGGAGTCATGATCGGCGTAGATCTGCAAAAATTTTCCAAAAATTCCAACTTAGAGGAGAATGTAATATGTAGTATTTCTTACGAAATCTACCTAAAATGCATATATTTTTTCACATAATTTTATAGAGCACTTGGAAACAGTTATATTTATAAACGATTAAAATTTTAGAGAGATCGAACGACAAATACTATTTTTACGCAAAACCGTTATATTTAAGGCCATTGAAAATTTCAAAATGCTTGGACAAGAAAATCTATTTTTTTAACTATATAATGATCATACTTAAAAAAATAAGTAAATGTTTTTTTACGATTTTGCGATTTCGTCATTAAAGATATAAAATATAAATAAAAAAAGATATAAAGATATAAATTCATACAAAATCGAGTAAAATATATAAAATAATACAAATTTCGGGTTTATTTAAAGTTTTATCACGGGCCCCGGCGACGCTGGGCGGGTCAGCTAGTGTTTATATAAAATTACAGTTCATTCCGCCACGTAAGCTCTGGAGTTATGCTTTAAAAAAAAAAAAAAAAAAAAAAAAAAAAAAACTACACACGTACCAAATTTGTTTGCAATACTTACAAATGGATTTAACATATTAGGGGTTCTAAATTTTAAACCTTAAAAAAAAAATAATAAATAAATAAAAAGTCACTTGTGACAGCTTTGCTAGTGTTAAATTAGACAACTGTGTATTCGAAAAGTTTTGAAATCTATTCAAAGCAATACTTTTGCATTATCTGCATGCCAGAGGTTAAAAAGCCATTGAAATCGACAAAGATTTTACTACTTAGAGCAAATTGATTGAGTCTAATTATTTCAGCCTTAAAACACATATATGTTAAATTTGTATTATAATTATCTATGTGTAAATGAGTTTATTAAAGTTCCACTAGTCCCTTGTAGCTCCCTCCCTCTAACCTTAATAGCTGATATATTACTTTAAATTATATAAAACAAACCGATTTAAAAAAAATACTTGTCAAAATACAGTTTTTATGTGTCTGTAAATATAAAAGATTGTTAAGTCAGTTCTATAGTCCAACCAATACTCATATATTCAAAACTGTCACAGGGGCAGGGGGATTTAGATGATCTAAATTCCCCCATATTAATTTATAATAATGATAATATCTATTTATTGTTGTTACGAAATAACAAACAAGACAGCAAAAAAATAAAAAAAATACTTTATTTCTTAACCCCCCCCCCCCCTGTTTTATTTGTTATTTTGTATTATTATACAAATTCAATGTAACTAAAAAACTATACGCTACTCCCTCAAAAAAAAAAAATAATAATAATAATAATAAATAAATAAATAAATAATAATGTATACTAATATTATAAAGGAGTAACGATTGTTTTTTTGTTTGTTTGTTTGTTTGTAGGGGGTAATCTCTGGAACTACCGAAGCGATTTCAAAAGTGATGGTGGCAAATTGATGGTAACAATCCCTGCACCAACATAGGCCATATTTTATGTCGGTGCCACAACCCCCAGGCTGGTGCAGGGGCAAAAAACGTTCCAAAATTTCGATTTTTTTTTTTTTTTTATACTGAAGGTGTTAGAAACATGAAATTTGGCATGGTAGTTACTTATAAGATGTAAATGTTCTCTAAGAACAAATTCTAAAAAACTTTGAAATTTAAAAGGGTGAAATGAGCGAAAAGCGTTCTAAAAACATTCTAAATTACAATTTCTATGGAATCTCTGGAACTACAGAACTGTTTTCAAAAGTGATGGTGACAATCCCTGCTCCAACATAGGCTAAATTTTATGTCGGTGCCACTACCACAGAGGGGTGCAAGAGCGGAAAACATTCTAAAATTTCAATTTTTTTTATACTGAAGGAACTAGAAACTTGAAATTTTGCATGGTAAATATTTATAAGATGTAAATGCTCTCTAAGAACAAATTCTAAAAAAATTCGAAATTTAAAAGGATGAGATGAGCGAAAAGCGTTCTAAAAGCATTCTAAATTACAATTTCTTTGGAATCTCTGGAACTTCAGAACCATTTTCAAAAGTGATGGTGGCAAATTAGAGGTAACAGTCCCTGCTGTAACATAGGCTATATTTTATATCGGGGTTACTACCACAAGGGGGGGGGGTGCAAAAGCGAAAAACGCTCTAAAATTTCAAATTTTCATACTGAAATAACTAGAAACTTAAAATTTGGCATGTTAGTTAATTATAAGATGTAAATGCTCTGTATGAACAGTTTCTAAAAATTTCGAAATTTAAAAGGGTGAAATGAGCTAAATGTGTTCTAAAAATATTCTAAATTACAATTTCGATGGAATCTTTGTAACTACCGCACAGATTTTAAACGTAATGCTTTCAAATTTGTTGTGACAGTCTGTGCTCTAACACAGGCTATATTTTATGCCAGTGCCACTATCCTTAGAGGGTTGCAAGAGCGAAGAGCGTTCTAAAATTGCAATTTTTATTATACTGAAGATATTAGAAACTTGAAATTGGGAAAGATAGTAACTTATAAAATATATACATGCTCTCTAAAGGACAGTTTCTAAAAAAATCGAAATTTAAGAGTGATATGAGGAAAAACTGTTCTAAAAACATTCTAAATTAGGATTTATATGGAATTGTTAAGGACAGAAACTTAAAATTTAATATGGCTGATACTTTTTAAGGCAATAGTGCACACAATGAAAAGTTTTTTAAATAAATCGAAATTTAAATGGGTGAAAAAGAAAAAAAAAGTTATAAATTACGATTATTATTATTATTTTTTTTTTAACTAACAGGATTAGAAACTTTAAATTTGACATGGCGGTTACTTTTAAGATACAAATGCTCGCTAACAATGGTTTGTAAAGAATTTCAAAAGGTAAAATAAGCGGAAAGCATTTAAAAAGCGTTCTAAATTGCAATTACTATGGAATTGTTAGGGGTAGAAACTTAAAAATTTATATGGCTGCTGATTTGGTCGCACAGAACAATTTGAAAAAAAAAAAAAAAAAAACGAAATTTAAAAGAGTGAAATGCTCGAGAAGCGTTCTAAATTACTATTTATTTGGAACTATTAAGGCGAGAAACTTAAAATTTCGCCTGGCTGTTACTCACGTAAATGATCACTCAGAACAGTTTACTAAAAATGAGTATTGTAAAAGGACAGCAGCAAAAACAAAAACAAAAAAAACCGTACTAAAATTGCAATTTTTGTGATACAGCTGGTATATAAGATTCGTATTTGGCATGGTGGTTACTCTTAAAATGCAAATGGTCGCTAAGACCGGTATCTAAACAAATCAAAATGTAACAGGCTGAAATCAGCGAAATGCGGTCTAAAAACGTTCTACTTTATGATTTAATTGGATTTATTCGGGTTAGAAACTGGAAATTTAGTATAGTTGTAACTTTTAAGATGCAGACGCTTGGTATAAAAAGTCTATTAAAAATTCGAAGTTTAAAGGTGTCAACTGAGCGGGAAACGTTATAAATTATGTTTTTGTTCTAAATTGTTAGCGATAGAAACTTAGAATTTAACATGACTGTTATTTGTTATACGTAAATGCTTCCAAAGAGCAGTTTTTACAAAATTCGAAATTTAAAAAAGGTGCAGAAGCAAAAAACATTCCAAAGTTGCGATTTTAGTGATGTTGCTGGTATAGGAAGATGAATTTTGGCATGGTGGCTATTTTTAAGATTTCAGTGCTCGCTAAAAACGATTTTAAAAAAGGACGAAATAAGCTGAAAAAGTTCTAAAAACCTTCTAAACAATGATTTATCTGAAATTGTTAGGGACAGAAACTTGGAATTTTACATTGCTGTTACGTTAGAGACACAAATGCATCCATAGAACAGTTTAAAAAAAATCTGAAATTTTAAGGTGAGCAGGAACAGAAAAGTTTTAAAATTGCAATTTCTGTGATATAGTTATTACAGAAATTTGCTTAATTAGTGTGGCTTAATTAGTAATTTCTGAATTATCTGTGGCAGTAAAATCTCCTCTAATGAAAATTGGCCAACAAATACCACTTTGCATTTTTTCAAGAGTTACGCGAGCAAAGCCGCTGGTTTTGCTCGTAATAAATAAAACAAAATCCTGGTATTGGGTTTAAAATTTTCCATTGTTTAAAATCACAAAGAATTCTTTATTTGTTTAATATAATCTTAGAAAACTGAAAAAAATCAGTAGTTATGGATGATTACGGTAAACAGTGTTATTGAATGAAAAGGGTCAATCAATCGAAAGTAAATTACATAGTTCACACTTGTAATGAAATATAAGGGGAAAAATTAAACACAATGTTACCCCCCCCCCCCTCACACACAAAAATAAATAAAATAAAATAAAATAAAATAAAATAACTTTAAATAAAACAAAAAATGACAACTTTAAAACAAATAAAATAATTTATTACAAACCTATGAACTATGTAACAAATTAAAGTTTAGCTTAATAAAATTATAACGTGGCGTGTTTAAAAATCTGTAGGTAACATACAGGGCTGTACAAAATATTTTTTTTTTAATTGAAAGCTGTTTTTACGTAAAAATTAAAATAGCCGTAGGGTTTCGAACTGGAACCTAACGGAAAAATGGAAACACGAAAAATTTTATAAATGAAGAAATGAAAACCAGAACTGAACATAAATTGTTTTTTGGCTTTGGAACTGAAACTATTTTTTAGTTCCAAATTCTTTTAATCTGTCTATAGAAAAATATATATTTGTGAATTTTCGATTAATTAATTTCAGTTATTTAAAAGATAAATGAAAGCACAAACCGTTCGCTTCATTTTAATCACATCAACAATCGTTAATCATCATCATTATTATTATTATTTTTTTTATATAATCCATGTCAGCAGTAAAGTAAGAAATTATGTATACTGAAGTTAATTACTAGCTAATGTGTCCAATGTACGAATGCGAAGAATGAATTCAATACACTAAATACTTTTTTAGGTAAGGATTGAGGATTGTCCTTAAGGCGGATCTCCCCCCAAAAATTTCCCCGTTTAACAATGAGAAGCTTTCTGACACATATGCGAACTCATGCAAAAGGATATAACGCTTGCAGGCATGATTATTGAAGTGATTTGTAATCGAACAGGCCTTTTCACTTTTTTGATAACTGAATTACATCTTGGGTTGCAAGCGATTGTTGTCGCATGACGACAGTTTTTTCTTTTCCTGCGCTGTCGCGCCCAGTAATTCGATTCATAACCACCAACTTCTCAGTATTTTCTGCACGTTATACCTTTACAGAAAAAGGAAAAACAGTTAGATTACATAGTTTCTGAGTAAGATCATCTGCCAATTCCATGTGTTTGCGAACAAAAAAGAATTCAGAAATGTGTCAGAAAGTTGCCAGTTTGGATTTGAGTACAGCCTTAAAGTTAATTAATAAATATGAATGCTTAACCTCCTACATTAAAACAAAACTTTTTTTAATTGTGGAAAGTGTACAGAATTTTAATACAACATTTTGATATTTTTAGAATTTAATTATAAATTAATAAATTAATTTTAAGCAATTTTTTTGTTAGCAGGGCGCAGATGATAAATCATCAAATATTCTTTATGGTTACAACTGTTTACGCGTTACAAAAACAATGGACTATACCACTTTCGCCAAAATATTCCAACTGTCTGTGTGAAACTGCAACAAATTCTCTTAAATTTCTTTTAGACCATAGTATACCATAGTTTTAGTACATACTGCGTAGAGTTTGACTTTATACAGTAAAACCTGTGTAAACAAAACTTGTCTATAATGGGAAATCTTTATGGTACTGCCGAAAGGGATATCGTACAAATCTACATGCTAAGTCTGTAACCTGTCCAAAAAAAAAAAAAAAAAAAAAAAAAATCCGGTCCCTAAGCGATTTTGTTTTTACACGTTTTAATGTACATGGA
The DNA here is from genome assembly GCA_963931845.1 of Maratus michaelseni. Lineage (NCBI taxonomy): Eukaryota > Metazoa > Arthropoda > Arachnida > Araneae > Salticidae > Maratus > Maratus michaelseni. The sequence goes on along the minus strand of OZ007587.1, from coordinate 169,328,696 downwards.
TCAGTAGAACTTGGGATAACGGAAGCTGTTTATAACGAAATCCTGTCTTAAAAGCATAAAAAAATTATAGTGCCTACTGAAGGAATATACCATACGATTGTAACTGTTCAATTGGAAACATCCCTAAAATTGAATTTTGTTTCCCTCCTTAGCGATCCCGCTTTCACGGATTTTACTGTGTAAGATTGTCATGTTTATTTAGCACAGTAAAACCTACTAAGAGGAAAACTGAAACGACTGAAGAGAGATTCTGTTTTAGACAGGTTTTCGTCTTAACAGGTACAATTTTATGCTTTATGGTATTTCTTACATAGGGACTAAGAACTTTTTTACATTAAAATCAGGATTCCGTTTCAGACAGATGCAGTTTTCATAGAATTTAGTGTATTTTTACGGTCCGATTTCGAAGCCGCCGTCCGGCTTTTTATGGATTGGAAAATGACAGCACTAAGTGTAGAGGTCTGCACGGGCACGAGCACGACATGCGGTCGAACCAATTTTCATTCACAAGACTCGGTCCAGACCGGGCATGTTTTTCACTCTTTCCGGGCCGGTCATTACTTTTCCCTGCAGACACGGGTAGGGCCAAAATTCTTTTTTCCTAGTCCAGTCGAACCTGGACTTCATTCTTTCTAGAAGTCTGCATATGTTGAAAATTTCAGGCCCGGTACCGACCCATACTGATACCACTGCAAATATCAGTAAAATTTCGCTTGGCTCAACAGTTTTTTGCGAAAAATGCATGTATTTTTAAATCGCCATTATTGTACAATTAAAATTCTTTTTAATGAATAGTAATTTCTACATAAAAAACAAGAACAAAAATCATGCGTCAAGCATAGATTATGTAACACTTTCCAATGCTTCCAAAATAATTTTACAAATTATTACCGTTTAATAAGCTGAAAGATAACATCTAAGTAAACAATTTGGAAAACGCATAACCTATTTAAAAACGTAATTTCAGGAATTTCCAACATATACAATATTCGGAAAATTATCCGAATACTTTTATCCAGCCCTGTATAGGATCTACAGATTTGTATATATACTACATAGGATGCTAAATTTTAGTTTTGTTTTGAAACTTCGCAGCACAGTTTAAAATTCTACTTGTGGAGTTTCTGTCAATAAACGGAAATGTGTTGGAACTTTTGTGCTGCCCTGTATATGAAATACAGAATTTATACACACCAAGTAATAGACAAAAAATGAGTTAAATTTAAAATCGCGTTCAGCAACTTAAAACGCACTTCCAGGAATTATTTTTAACAGGCAGTAGAGAATTCTTTTGTGTGTCCCTGTCAATGAACGATGACTGCTATGCACAATATTCTGTAGTAAGCCTCTTGTAATGCACCTTAGTGATATATATAAATTTCAATGCGTTTAAAATAGTGAAACATTATTTAATTAAACCGCAAACGATTTTTCTCCATAGACGTAATGTAACGGAATTCTTTTGACTGTCCCTGTAAAGTAACTATAAGTGCTATGCACACCCTATTCCATATTAAGCTTCTTGTAATGCACCTTAGTGATATATATCAATTACAATGTATTTGAAATTGTGTAACATCATTAAAATAAACCGCAAATGATTTTTCCCCGTAGACCGTAATGTAACGGAATTCTTTTGAGTGACCCTGTAAAAAAACTATAACTGCTACACACTTCAGTTGAAATAGGGAACATGCTATAGATAACGACAATAACATATAAAAATTGCAGGTCAATCCTTTTTTACGGGAGTTAGAGCACGGACAGACGGCAGACAAACCGAAGTCATAAACACTTTTCAACTAATGTTGGAAAGTGTTAATAAATTTATTCATAAGTAATGATAATAAAGTACAGTAAAACCTGTGAAAATAAATCTGTCAATGACGGGATCCTGTTTTAAGCGGAAAAAGTGTTGATCTTTGCAAAATGTACATAATAATACGTGCGAAAAGAAGATAAAACATTTACAGCAGACGATGTGCCTGCTAATAAGGGAACCTGTCTATAACGGATTTTTCTTTCCTATGCGATTCCGACTTAAAAGATTTTACTGTATAGCATTTATCAGATTTTTATGTCTTCAAGCCATGGAATATGGATTAAAGACATTAATGATAACACACACAAACAATTATATACAAATAGAGATTCATTAAAAAATCAATATAGTTTAAATAGGCACAGGAAGAAAGAAATGTAGGGAGGGGCAGTATTTTATAACGGATGTGCCTATGCAATGCATCACAGCGACAACTCTGGGTACTTTTTAAAAAATAAACATAAAAAAAAAAAAAAAAAAAAAAAAAAAAAGCTGAAATGAGTATTTTCTATCAGAACCCATCGCACAAGACAATTTCTAACCATAGAGGCGCAAAAATCTATGTTTTGTAGAAATTCAGTCGGGTCGAACCGAGCTGAGCTCGGTCGTACTTTTAGCTTTTAATACAGGGCTTCGCCAGACCAATAATTTGTACGGGCCGGTCCAAAAACTTTCTTCTATGCGTCAGGCTGTTCCCGGGCTTGGAAATTTCAGCCTATGCAGACCTCTAACCAAAGAATATTTTCTTTATATTCTTTACTCTAACTACACGGATCTTATGCCGAGAAAAAATTAAGCGAAAGCCATTTTGTTAATCCACTCTTATGCGCAAAAAAGAAAAAAAAAACGGATGGAGAAGGTTAGAAATAATAAGAAAAAAGCAATGAGAATTGAGAAGGCAACTTTTTAGTAAGACGCTAGTAAGACAATGACGAATGAGTTTTGTACAGGGTTGCTGCAAAGGCTCTTCCTTCGAACACGCCTATCATCCAGGCAATCATCTGTGTCTTTCGCCAAACTTTGGCTACTTTTAAAGGAAGGGTCACACTTACATTCATCGTAGGATTTTTTTTTTCTAATTTAGTGAAAATTTCTTGAATGACGTCACCCCCCCCCCCCATCCTTTGCATTGGACATAATACAGAAACTAATATAATACACTCCTCAAATTTTCTATTTTTTAAAATGAAAATAATATATCTAATGAAACAGCTGTACTGCTTCTTGTCATTCAAATGTAGAATGTTTATGATAGTAGCATAGCAAAAAAAAAAAAAAAAAAAAAAAAATATATATATATATATATATATATATATATATATAGGAGGTGTTTCAAGTAGTCATTTTCAAGTTATCGACAGATTGCGATTATCAATTGTCCAGACTAATGCTATTATCACGAAATAAACATTTTAATTATCTTATATAGAAGATTAAAAATTTAAAAAATATATACAGAGTTTCGATTATCAATCATATTATGAGACAACTAGAGTAGAATTTCATAAAATATAAAGTTTTAACAGGTTAAAAATTTTGATTGATAGTTTTAAATATTAAATAAATTGTAGTATAAGCCCTTTTCTTTCCTACGTCTCTGGATGATGATTATTTTTAATCACACTTCTATCTCAAAACATCAAACTCCAATTGATATGAATTAAAGTAGGCCATAATTTTAAATAAAATATGCTTCTTAAAGACCAATGTTCTATTCATAATTGAAAACTGCTTTTTATATGATGTTATTTTTATATTGGTACTAAATTTAATAGATATATGTTTGATGAAATACTTTGCACATCAAACAGAATTTGGGATTTACTTTTTTACTTGTTCTTGTGGAGTTTTAATCATCATCTTTTATTTACCTGAAATCTTAAGTCAAGTATGAGGAGTACTTGATATCACCTAGATATTAAAAGTTACTTCCTTAAGTTAATTAATTTAGTTTTATGTGAGTAATATTAAACTCGGACCAATTTTTAGCATACAGCCTTCCAGTTTGTTCATATTTTGGTGGATATTAAAATTTTACTTAGAAAATTTGAAAAAAAAAAAAAGTTTTTTATTTCATTAAATAGTAACAGTAATAATAATAATTAAAAATTTTATTTAATTTTTAATATTAACTTTTTTAAATACTAATTTTGAATATATATATATTTTTTAATTTAAAATTTTAATTTATTTATTTTAAAAGTAATTTTTTTAATTAAAATTAAATTTAGCTCATCTTTACAAAAAAAAAAAAATCGAAAAAGCAGAGCAAAATAAAATTAAAATATAGAAATTGTATTAATCTCTAAGGTCCAAATAGATATATTTGTCTGTGCTTCTTTAAACCAGCTAGTTTAAAAAAAAATTATATTACAATTTTAATATATTTTTTATATTTCATATTTTTAGAAATGATAATTTTTAATACTTTTTAAAATAATACTATTTAATATATTTTAAAATTTAAATTTTAAATACATTTATTTATTTAAATTTAATTTAATCCATCTTTAGAAAGAAATCGAAAGTGGAAAGCAAAATAAAATAAAAATATAATCATTGATCATATAAAAATATAATCATCATATAAAAATATAATCATTGATCTGAAACCAAAGTAAACATATTTCTCTGTGCTTCTTTAAACCAGCCGGTTTCCAAATCTAACCACAACAAAACAACCTTATATTGCCGGCTGGCCTGGCCAGCCGGCAACCGATAGAGGGCGCTGATCCGAATAAACAAAGCAACATTGTAAACAAACTCGTAGGACGGCAGCGGAGTGGCCAGTACTAGGAAACCGACCAGCCGGCAGCGTAGTCACGGCCGATTCAAAACATAAACATATAGCAGAATGACACCCCACTCTTACTGTTGCCAATAGTGATTGAGAAAATTAATATTTAATTATCACAGAAACATTCAATGATAATTTAATTGAAAATTATTGGTCAGGATTAGAATTCAAATGTATTAAAATTTTGCAAAATCAAAACCGGACATTTTATGCTAGGTTTACGACCGAAAACCTACATGGATTTTTGCTTATCGCATTTCGATTTTACATCTCAACTCCATTCGCTTGTTTACTGTTTACATCTACCACGTTTTTGTTTTGGGAATAGTCACAGACTACTCCGTGGGGCATAGTCGTCCAACAAAAAATAAAACAAATAGTCAACGTGCAATATATAATTGTATATATATATTTCAACTCAAATAACATGACTCGGTACTCAAGGAAAAAAGGAAACCATGGTTATACAGCTAAGCGAAAACAAATTAAAATTAAAAGAAGAACAAAAGATTTAGATGAAATTGACGAAGATATGAAACCACAAAATGCCGAGGCTCTTTTAAATCAAAAAGTCGATGTTGATATGCCTGGTGGTGCCCAGCATTACTGTTTACACTGCGCGTAAGTAGCAATTAAATATAAATATTTATTTCATTTATTTATTCAAATCTGTTAACTTGGTTTTCTGTTAATTTATATTAATTTCTGTTTTAATACTCGCTAAAATCTATCTCAAATTCTAATGTGGATGGTGCCATAACTAGGATTAGACTTTCCATCACTCCTATATTTCTTATTTTGGTACTTGTTTGGGTTATAGGGGGTATTGTCGTGACGTGTAGTAAAACTTCCCTTTCACCAGTAGAGAAAGGAAAATACAGTTACTGCGTTCTTCTCTCAACCTTGTGCTTGCCCTTTTCGCTTGCATTTATTATTCGGTTATGGAAATCATTAAAGTTATAAATAAGCAGCAACAGTGGCGTACTCAGGATTTTATTTCAGGGGGGAGGTGGCTGACTTAAATTTCCATAATGTACTGAATATTACGAAACACGTTGAATTGCGTTGTAAAAAATAATAATTTTTGACAATAAGGACGTATCCAGAGGGGGAAAAGGTGAGTGTGTGGGGGGGAGAAGGAGAAAAGGGTGATTCTGTTCCAAATTTTCTGAAAATTTAAGGCATGAGGTTCCGAAAATTTAAAAAAATCTGTCATCAGTCCGAAAATTCGGACTTAAAAATATATCACTATTTTTGTTAAATGGCCATCGAAACAATGAATTTCGTCAATCTTCTGCAGAAAAAAATCTCCAATTTCGTTAAAGGATCAAGGAAAAAACAGAATTTTGTCAAAGCACCGCGGATAAAACTCAAAATTTGTCAAAGGATCGCGGAAAAGAGGTCAAACTTTCTCAAATAATTGCGAAGAAAATGCAAATTTCGTCAAATAATCGCTGAAAAAACCCGAATTTCGTCAAATGATCACGGAGGAAATGCAAACTTCGTCTAATGACCGCTAAAAAACGCTTATTTCCGTTGAATAGCTGCAGAAAAAGTTCGAATTTCATCAAAGGGCCACGGAAAAAAATGCTAATTTTAAGAAAGGATCACGAAAAAACACGTATTTCGTCAAAGGGCAGTGAAAAAAAAGCGAGTTTCGTCAAAGAGCTGCAGAAAACCATGAATTTCATCAAAGGGCCATGCCCAGTGGCAGAAAAATCGCGACACGGCGACGTAGTCGCAGACAGAGAAAACCTCTTGCAGACGATTTTTGTCTGCACTAATGAAATTAATTTAAAAAACTAGCTGGCTTCGCCCGCCAGCGGGCCCCTAATTTACATCGGTGCCTCGAATTGTAGAAAATCTCGAATCTTGTAAAACCTCAAACCGGACGAACCGCCGACCCGGGTCCCCGCTGCCTTCGGCACCGTATACCGGTCGTGCTACGCATGCACCGAGTAATCCCTTAATTAGCACATTGAATTGTACAAACCTCTAACCGAACGAACCTCCGGCCCTGGTCCCCGCTGCCTTCGGCACCGTATACCAGTCGTGCTACGCACGCACCGGGTAATCCCTTAATTAGCACATTGAATTGTACAAACCTCTAACCGAACGAACCTCCGACCCTGGTCCCCGCTGCCTTGATATTACAGGTGCTTTCGATTCAATAAACTGGCACCAATTATCAGAAATAATTGATGACTCACCGTTACCCAGATACCTCAAAACCTTATTAAAAAGTTATATAAGCAAAAGAAGTATAGGCTTAAATCAATATGAATATATAGAGTGGTTCAGGGTATTTAAAGGATGTCCTCAGGGATCCTGTCTTGGACCACTCTTATGGCTTCTTATAGTTAACTACATAATAAAAAATTATAAAAATCTATATGAAGATATTATTGTTTACGCAGATGATTTTTTGATTCCAATAGAGGGAAATACCGTAATAGACCTGGAAGTTACAACCAACAACAAAATAGTCCATTTTAAGAATATCTGTCCTCAGGGATCCTGTCTTGGACCACTCTTATGGCTTCTTATAGCTAACTACATAATAAAAAATTATAAAAATCTATATGAAGATATTATTGTTTACGCAGATGATTTTTTGATTCCAATAGAGGGAAATACCGTAATAGACCTGGAAGTTACAACCAACAACAAAATAGTCCATTTTAAGAATATCTGTGATGAACTCGGTTTAAAAATATCAACTCAGAAAACGCAATCAATGCTTTTCGGTAGCAATCTCCTCGAAAGAAGACTTCCGAGATTTAAATTAGAAAATATAAAAATAAAAGTAGTAAAAAATATTAAATATCTTGGCGTATTGTTAGATTCTAAATTCAATTTTACAGATCACATGAAAGACCTTCGAACAAAGATTGCAAACTTTGTAAACGGATTTAGAGGATTTCGATTCTTTAATAAAGGTATCAAACCAGACATCCTGAAAATATGGTATCAAACAGTCATAGAACGCCAAATACTATATGCTTACGAAATTTGGTATCCAAACTTGAATACTGATGGCCGCAAATTACTACGTTCAACTCAGCGTTTGGCATTATTAAACTTAATACGGACCTATAGGACTATCTCTCACGAAGCTCTGTATCTTCTTACAGGAACTCCACCAATCCTAATAAAAATACAGAATGAATTTCAGTACTACCAACTGAAAATAGGAAATAGAAATTTGTTAATCAATAACACACAGCTAAACATTAACAATATAATGCAGAAAGAAAAATCGTATCGATTCCTCAATTACTACAGAGTCCAAAATATCAGAATTATAGAAGATAGAAAATCCATCCATCCAAAAGAATACGATGTGGAAGCCTACACAGATGGTTCTGTCATGCCAGGGGGTGTAGCCAGTGCTTTCACCATATATAAAGATGGAAATAATATACATGATGAAGCAATACGACATCATCCACTGAATAACATATATCAAGCAGAATTAATGGCAATTTATAAAGCAATAAAATGGTTCTCTACCTCCGACTACAATAAACTACTAATTATTACAGATAGTTACTCTTCTATGGAAGTATTAAAAGTTGCTTTTCCTAGAAACTACAATCATCCTAATAAAAATACATTATCAAAAACATTTACAATCAATTACTTCAAATTCCTGATAAATCCATTATAATAACATGGACTAAATCTCATGTGGGTGATACTGGCAACGAAAGAGCTGATCTCCTAGCAAAGCAAGCCATCTTACAAGACCAATATCAATCAAGAAAAGATCTGTTGTTCCCCATTTCAATAGCAAAATTGTATTTTAAAAAGAAAACCATCTCTGACTGGCAAGCCATTTGGGACTCATGTAATAAGGGCAGAGATACCTATAAAATTATAAATAAAGTCGATCCAAATTATCTCTGCAAACAGCCAACACTGCCGTATTATCTGAGTAACCATGGCAGTTTCCCACAATACTTACATAAAATAAGAAAAAGAGCCTCACCTAGATGTCCATGCGATAAAGCAGAAGGAGATGCAGTTCACTACATATTCGGATGCTGCCCTCTTATGATCCATCACTTCCCTTTTGATAAGAACGAAACTCTCAAATATAACCTTCGTAATATCATTTTCAATCCTTCAAACTCTCAAAAGTTAAAAGAGAATTATAATATTCTCAATAAAAATTTCTCTTTCATTACGAAAGAATTTAAAAAAAAAATTGACTGAACTGACCATTGACTTTCTGAACTAAAATACCATAAATTTAGGACATTATGAACTTATAGTACTTCGAAAATATTTTATATTTAACTTTCAATTTGCAAAAAATTGTTATTTTTTACCTTTTATATTTTATTATTGTTATGTAATTATATTCATTGTTTCAAATCTAATAAACAGGCGCCTCCTGCGGTGGGGGTTGGAACGGATGGGTGCTATCGGTGCCGGGTAGCGTTTATTTTTCCCCTCGTGGACTTATTGTTCCTATACCTCACGGGTGGCTGTCCACGAGTGGGTGATTTCGGTCCCCGCTGCCTTCGGCACCGTATACCGGTCGTGCTGCGCACGCACCGGATAATCCCTTAAATTGCACATAGAATAGTATAAACCTCTAACTGAACGAACCTCCGGCTCGGGTCCACCTTTTATATTTTATTATTGTTATGTAATTATATTCATTGTTTCAAATCTAATAAACAGGCGCCTCCTGCGGTGGGGGTTGGAACGGATGGGTGCTATCGGTGCCGGGTAGCGTTTATTTTTCCCCTTGTGGACTTATTGTTCCTATACCTCACGGGTGGCTGTCCACGAGTGGGTGATTTCGGTCCCCGCTGCCTGCGGCACCGTATAGCAGTCGTTCCGACCCTGGTCCCCGCTGCCTTCGGCACCGTATGACGGTCGTGCTACGCATGCACCGGATAATCCCTTAAATTGCACATGGAATAGTATAAACCTCTAACTGAACGAACCTGCGGCTCGGGTCCCCGCCCGGTCTAAAATTGATTTAGACTACCTGAGTTCTAGTTCAAAGACAGGGACCTGTAGAAAAACTTAAAAAAAAAAAAATCGATAACGGGCGAAGCCCGCTTTTCCCTATCATAATATCTGGATAGGGGGTCCTTATTACTTTAATTATGATGTTTGGAATCAGTTTGGTGGACATCCGTAACATAGTTTCTTAGTTATAGAAACGGACCACAGTTAAAAGAAAAAAGCGGGGGGGGGGTGGGGGTTGGCGATGACACTGCTTTTCCTCAAACAACTTATGTAGACTACCTGAGTTCTAGTTCAAAGACAGTGAGCTGTAGAAAAACTTAAAACTATAAAAAAAAAAAAAAAAAAAATCGATAACGGGCGAAGCCCGCTTTTTCATATCATAATATCTGGTTGCCACTCTAAAACAAAAACTGAAAATACTCGTAATGCAGTTTTTAGACGCGGCCTACTTCTTAAAATCGTAATATCTAGCCGGCACTGTAATGGAAATCTTTCTTTTGCTTTAATTATACAAATAACGATGATTAATTATACAATAAAATAATATATCGGCTCCTAATGAAGATATGAGAATAATTTTTAGATATTCTGAAAGCAGAATCCATTTTGAGTCGCCCTGTCAAAGTTTGAAATTAATGCGCCCCTTAGATTCGGAAATGCCCCCCCCCCCCCCCCCTCTGAAAAAACGCAGTTGACTATTTTATCTCTTTCAGAAATGACTTATCCACAGACGATTTGTCTCCGTTGAATGTTGAAATAAAAAAGAAGCTGTCTCTTCGGAATAGAAATTAATTCATTTGCCGTGTCATTAATGAGTTTTAATTGATATCTTCAAAAATTACTGGTCGATTTTTACGAATTTTTTTTTGTTGAATTCGCGATTTTTTTATACACGTGTTAGCAAATTTTCGCGAATGTAGAGTCATTATTTCCACTTGTTTCAAAAAGGACTGGGGCGATTCGATCTCGGATCTGTCGACCTGCATTCTTTACGGCAACCTCTTTTTACGTCTGGGTCGATGTTGGATGTCTGGTCAGTTTTTGGCCAAAATAAAGAAAAGTTACGGTCCGAATTTCAAAAAATTTGACGTTTTGCAACGACAAAAATCGGCCGCGTGTGTACCCCGATTTTTGGATCGATACCTCCGGTACATTTTTTTTTATTCGATGATGCGTTAAAAAGCGACGATTTGGATGTCTGCGATTATCAAAACGGAAGGCGAACTTTTCGCTGTTTTGACTTCTCTTCCAACTTCGGTTTCGGTCGGTAATTAAAACACTTTCGCTCATTAATAACTCCCCGGGTCCGGGTCGGAATCCCGACCCGATCGAAACTTGAGCGTCGCGCCTTTTTTGCGAATTTTTCGGTCCGCGTCCGCCGTCGGTGCGTCGATTAGTCCAGGAGCCTTTGCGGGTACAAAGGCGGAGTGCACAGACACACACACACACACACACACAGACGTTTACCGCGCTTAATATTAGTGACTGTCTGCAACTTGTGAATTTCGGCAAAGGATCGCGGTAAAAACACGGGATTTCGTCGAAAGATCGCGGTAAAAACACAGGATTTCGTCAAAAGATCACGGTAAAACCCGCGAATCTTGTCAAAAGATCGCGGTAAAAACACGCGATTTCCGCCAAAAGATCGCGGTAAAAACACGGGAATTTCGTCAAAAGATCGCGATAAAAACACGCGAATTTCGTCAAAAGATTGCGGTAAAAACATGCGAATTTCGTCAAAAGATAGCGAAAAAACACGCGAATTTCGGCAAAGGAATGCGGTAAAAACATGCGAATTTCGGCAAAGGATCGCGGTAAAAACTCATGAATTTCGACAAAGGATCGCAGTAAAAACACGCGAATTTCGTCAAAAGATCGCGGTAAAAACTCGCGAATTTCGTCAAAAGATCGCAGTAAAAACACGCGAATTTCGTCAAAAGATCGCGGTAAAAACACGCGAATTTCGTCAAAAGATCGCGGTAAAAAAAAAGCTATTTTCATCAAGCTATTTTGGAAAAAAATAATCGTGAGTATCGTCAAAAAGACTGCTAAAATATTGAAACCCAGTTCCTTTTACTAATGTCTAAAGATCGTCGCAGAACAAGAAAAAATGCTAAAAATTGCATAAAAAAATCAAAAATAGATGGAGGAATTCTGGATTCCTTTTACTAATGTAAAAATTCACTGCAAAAAGAAAAAAAAATAAAATAAAAAAATTAAGAAAACTAGTCCAAAAGTGGGATTTGACTATTTTAGGTGCGTAACTTCAGACAAAACAACACTTCAGACTCTTCCTGCCAAACCTTGCAGCTCTGCACTTAGCGGTCTAGTCAGAAAACATCTATGTTTAATACATAAATTTTTAAATCTGAAAGAATATACAGAACCAACTTTTAAAAAAATGGACCAATCCAACCTGCAGGAATCTAAACTCAGCTCGAACTGAAAACAGTGTTAACCCGATCTGCAGCTGATGCAGGACTTCAATTACGACATTTTTCTCCACAAGGAATTTCTGTAGCTGCATCAGGGGAAGGAATATTCTCTCTCTCACCCCCCCCCTCCCCCCCAATGCTTATCCTTCCCATTTTAAAAATCCCACAAGAAGTGGGATGATGAAACGATATGTAACATCAAAAGTCATAAGCAAAATTAATGAGAATGCATCAAGCTTACCCTATTTTAAATAAAATGATGAAAAATTCCTAGTTTAATGTATTATTCATTCATTAAAATTGCACGCAAAATTTGCAGACAGATTATGAAATTTTAAAAGCTTGTCGCAGACAGCTACAGAACTTTCTGCCACTGGGGGGCCATGGTACAAATGCGGATTTCGTCAAAAAAACGCGTTCATCAAAAAGACGTGGTAAAATGCGAATTTCGACAAAGGACCGTTGAAAAAAACGTGAATTTCTTCAAAATGACGCGAAAAAACGCAGATTTGGACAAAGGAATACAAAAAAAGGGTCAAATTTCATCTAATGATCGCGGAGAAAACGCGAATTTCGTCAAAAGGCCATGGTAAAAACGCGAATTTCGTCAAAAAGACGCGGGAAAACGTAAATTTCGACAAAGGATTACGAAAAAACGTTAATTTCGTCAAAGGATCGCAAAAAATGCGAAATTTGTCAAAGGATTGAAAAAAAAAACAAACACGTAGTCCGTCAAAGGGCCGTGGAAAAACGCGAATTTCGTCAAAGGGCAGTGGTAAAAAAGCGAATTTCATCAAAGCATCACAGAAAAATGCGAATTTCGTCAAAGGGCAGTAATGAAAACCTGAATTTCATCAAAGGGTCGTGGAAAAAAACACAGCGGTCTCTTTAAAAAACAGCACACATACAAACATCTATGTTTATAGGTATAGTTTTTAAACTGAAATAATATACTGAACTAACTTTTTAAAAATCTGGTTAACAAAATATTGTTAAAAGGCCCTTTCAAAACCGAAAATCAATAATAAATGGCAAATATTACTTGACATTGCCATTCACAAAAAAAAATTTCAGTACGTGCATTTGGTGAAATTGTTTTAAAATGATCAATTTAACAATAAGTGTTGCACACACAGAGCAATATATATAGAGAGCTAAAATTTAAAGAATGTGTGGTAGATTCTTAAACTAGATCCTGTTTGAAAAAGGTTTTTTTTTTTTTTTGAAGAGCAAGAAAACTATCATTTAGCCATTATCTACAAAATGTTGAACTATCCTGCATGTAAAGTGGACATTCGGGACATATCACACCCATTATTATATGCATACCAGTATTATATACGTCCTGCATTACGCTATATATAAAATTTTCTCAGAACGCTAAAGAAACATTTACCCCAAACATATGACTTGGTACTTTTGAAGATTTCCTGATCTTAGACCTCACTTTTAAGTTCCCCAATTGTTTTTTCGCAATTTCCTTTCAACAAAAACTCCCATACAATATAGTTTTGTAGAATTCATACAATTGTTTATGAGCTGTGTATCTCGTCTTTTGCTTCCTTTAAATCCAAAAATTGTTATTAAATTAATTTGAACCAAAATATATCAGATACTCAGTGGATTAGGGAAGATTTGAGGGAGTAATTGAATGTTAAAGTTTCTTGCTAGAACACTAAACATTTAATAAAATAAATACCTTTTTTTTTCTTTGCTAATAAGAATATGTGATGTGTAAATAAATAGCAGCATAAAGAAAAGCACAAATAACCAGAATAAAAGATACATCCAACATCATAAAAGAAGTTCCGATTTTTCAGTGTAAAACGATAAGACATAGACAGCAAGAAGCTCTTTTTATAAACATATACACACAAAATATTTTTATACACATATCTAAAATAACGACTTTACTTATTATTTGTGCATTGCACAAGTAATAATAATGACTTTAAACTGTACCAAATGAAAAGTATTGGCTACAAAGTTAGGACGGAATAGGAAGATAAATGGGAGGAGTGTTACCGAACTCCAAAGATGTCTTTGTAGTCAGACAAGAAGTCACTGTGTATTTTACAAATACGAGGAAGTAATCGAGTGCTAAAAACGAAAGGTAATGAATATCATTCACAGTTAGTTCTTGCGTGCAAATACAGGGTGATAAGAAATAACTTGGACACACATGATGCATTATAACTGTAATGCTAATGAAAATATTGCGACCAAACTTCAGAATAAATATGAATACATTATTTCATCTAATATATTTACAAATTTTCAAAGTGGCTACCTTTAGCCTTAATACAAAGCTTTAAACGCGTCACAAAATTTTCGGCTATGGGCCGCAACTCACTTACTGATATTTTATCCCATTCCTTGCATAAGAATTTCTTTAGGGATGCCAAAGTTTTATGAGGTTTAGCACACACCCTTGTCTCCAAGATGGACCAAACAGAATAATCCATTGAGTTCATATCTGGGGAATACGGTGGCCATTCTTGAGCTCCAATGAAGTCAGGAAAATGTGTCTTGTACCAATCTTGAGTGCCTTTAGCTCTGTGTGCAGGCGCGGAATCCTGTTGGAAGGTCCATCTTTTGTTTCCAAAGAGCTTTTGTGACCAAGGTAAGACAACATCTTCCAAAATGAGTTTGTGATATGTTTGTTGATTAATTTTTATCCCTTGATCAACAAAAACAAGTGGTGTTTTCCCACTAGCATATATCCCACACCAAACCATTACAGATTGGGGTCGTTGACGCCGTTCAACAATGCAAGAAGGTCCAGGTGCTTCTGCTGACCAAACTCTATCATTATGGCTATTGTGAGCTTGTTCAATCGAAAACAGTTTCTCATCTGTGAAGACAAATGTTTGTCATCGATCACCTGCAGCCCGCTTTAACAGTTCTTTACACCTTTGAAGTCTTGTGCGTTTGTTCTCTGCTGTTAGCTTTTGAGCCTCGTTCATTTTGTAAGGGTGAAGACCAAGCTCTACTCTTGCCAACAAACGTGTGGTTTCTCTGTTGATCTTCATCTCTCTAGCAACCTTTCTCATTGAAATCCTAGGATTTCGTTGAACTCGCTTTTTGATAACTACCCGGTTTCTTGATGTGTTAATTGTGCGCTTTCTTTCTCTTCCTGGCCTGTCACCATCATGTCCGAGTTCTTTAAACATTTTGATTGTGTATGAAACCGTCTGCTTAGGCACTTTCAATCGTTGAACAATTTCACATTGTTTCATTCCTTGCTTATGTAATTCAAGTATGGCAGATCGTTTGTTAACCATAATGGTTAATCACAACTAACTTACTTACACCTGTTTAGTAGCTTTCTAGAATCCATTCCCTATGACAATAACTTTAGTGTTAGTTACAGAATTTTGGTTTGAAACTTCGTCCAAGTTATTTCTTGTCACCCTGTATAGTGCTTGACTTCCGACTTAGCCAAAATTCTGAAGAGATTAGCTAAAGTGTCAATGTGCACTAATATGGGACTAACAAGAAAGACAAGTGCTATACATGACATATATACATATATATATATTATATATGTATAATATTATATATATGTATATATACATACAAATTGATCTAAGAAGTAAAGGAACAAAATCAGCCCTTCTTTTATCATTTTACTCGGACCATTTCGGCAGGGGTCCCTTAAACCCCCTACACATTTCGGTATGGCATGGAGATGTGTCTGAAAAATGAAAGTTAATAAGCTATTTTTACAGTCAACTCCTCCGCACCTATTTCCGATTTAGCCGAAATCGACTTGAGATTAGCCGTGGTGTTACTGTGCATTAACATACTTCCGCATTGACAATCTTTGCGCCGCCTGTGGGAGAGATTAAAAAACTCCTTAAATTAAACTGCTTCTAAATTTGTCGAACTTACTTGTAGGTCTCTTGAACTGAGCATTATGTATTCATTTATCCAGTAAAACAGGGATGGAGCTATTTTTCAGTGATTTGAAAATAGATTTTGTTTGTCTCAAGAAAATTAGTTCAAAGGAATGAGGAAAATTTTGGATTAACGAGAGAGACAAATTTGTTGCATGCCAGAAAATAAAACGAATTTATCTAAAAAAGAAAGAACCAATATCAGCCCTTTTTTTCATTTTACTGCGACCTCTTCAGAGGGGGAATGGAGCTGTAACCTCATAACCCCCGAACCCATCGCCTTCTTTGGGTATTGTATGCTGGGGTATCACTGTGCACTAATATATGGGACTAACTAGAATGGCTATATGACAAATTACAAATTTATCTTTAAAAAAAAAAAAAAAAATCAGGAGTTTTTAACACTTTCCAACCTAGTTGAAAAGTGTTTATGACTTCGGTTTTTCTGCCGTATGGCCATCTGCCGTCTGTCCGTGCTCTAACTCCCTTAAATAGGCTCGGATTGCGCTGCAATTTTTATATGTTATTGTTGTTATCTATAGCATGTTCCCTATTTCAACTGAAGTGTGTAGCACGTATAGTTTTTTTACAGGGACACTCAAAAGAATTCCGTTACATTACTGTCTATGGGGAAAAATCATTATGGGACTAACTAGAATGGCTATATGACAAATTACAAATTTATCTTTAAAAAAAAAGAAAAAAAATCAGGAGTTTTTAACACTTTCCAACCTAGTTGAAAAGTGTTTATGACTTCGGTTTTTCTGCCGTATGGCCGTCTGCCGTCTGTCCGTGCTCTAACTCCCGTAAATAGGCTCGGATTGCGCTGCAATTTTTATATGTTATTGTTGTTATCTATAGCATGTTCCCTATTTCAACTGAAGTGTGTAGCACGTATAGTTTTTTTACAGGGATACTCAAAAGAATTCCGTTACATTACGGTCTATGGGGAAAAATCATTTGAGGTTTATTTTAATGATGTTACACAATTTCAAATAGATTGTAATTGATATATATTACTAAGGTGCATTACAAGAAGCTTAATATGGAATAGGGTGTGCATAGCGCTTATAGTTACTTTACAGGGACAGTCAAAAGAATTCCGTTACATTACGTCTAAGGAAAAAAATCATTTGCGGTTTAATTAACGCATTGAAATTTATATATATCACTAAGGTGCATTACAAGACGCTTACTACAGAATATTGTGTGTATAGCAGTCATCGTTCATTTACAGGGACACACAAAATTATTCTCTACTGTCTGTTAACAATAATTCCTGGAAGTGCGTTTTAATTTACTGAACGTGATTTTAAATTCAACTCACTTTTTGTCTATTAATGGGTGTGTATAAATTCTGTATTTCATATACAGGGCAGCACAAAAGTTCGCGAACACATTTCCGTTTATTGACAGAAACTCCAGAAGGAGAATTTTAAACTGTGCTACGCGTTTCCTAACTAAACTAAAATTTAGAATCCTATGTAGTATATATACAAATCTATCGATCATATACAGGGCTGAATAAAAGTATTCGGATATTTATCCGAATATTGTATTAGTGTTTCCCCTAGGCGTTTTCGCGAGGGCGCAGCGCCCTTCCCGTTTTTTTTATAGCTGTAAATGCGCCCTGCCCGTTTTTTTATAGTTACAAATGCGCCCTGCCCGTTTTTATGTATCTAGAATCTAGAAATGGGCCCTGCCCATTTTCAGTACTCAATAATTTGCCGCCGGCAGATTTCAGCGTCCGAAAAAACGTCCTTGAACTACGGTTTCCGATCCCTTGGTGCCGCACCCTCCCCTCCCCCTTCCGCGAATTAACGACAGGTATTTCCCCTCTGCTGCCGTTTTTTGTTTGCCATCAGCATATTTCTATGACCAGAAAAAGTTCTTTGAACTACTGTTTCCAATCTCTTGGCGTTTTTATGTATCTAGAATCTAGAAATGGGCCCTGCCCATTTTCAGTACTCAATAATTTGCCGTCGGCAGGCAGATTTCAGCGTCCGGAGAAACGTCCTTGAACTACGGTTTCCGATCTCTTGGTGCCGCACCCCTTCCGCGAATTAACGACAGATATTTCCCCATATCTGCTGCCGTTTTTTGTTTGCCATCAGCATATTTCTATGTCCAAAAAAACTTTGAACTACTGTTTCCAATCTCTTGGTGCCCCCCCTCATCTCCTTCTTCGGCGAATTAACGACAGGTATTTCCCCATATCTGCTGCCGTTTTTTCAGGGGTAATTCTGGTTCGAATTTTCCGAAAAATTAAGGCTATGATTTCCGAAAATTAAAAAATATATCTGTCATAAATTCGAACATAAAATGTATCGGTATTTCGGCAAATGATCGCTGAAAAAAAATCAATCTCGTCATTCGTTCGAAGAAAAGTCGTCAATTTTGTCAAAGGATCGCAGGAAAAACGTGATTTTCTTCAAACAAGTTGGAAATTGTACGTCAAACGTTACAAACGAGGTGCGTTCGTACGCACGTTTTAGAATTAAATTCATGATATCCCGTGCGTAGAACGGGTTAAACAGCTAGTTAAGTATATATTTTATGACACTGTTCATGCAAATATCTTAACTAGTTATATAAATATGCAGATATATATGTATCAGCTAGTTATATAAATATTCAGATCTTGATGATTTTTAATTCTGTGAAATGAATTATATCGTCTGCAGATTCATTTCTGTCATAAAATAAGTATCTCGGTCGCTTGACGATTCAACTTCGGAAGCTCCTATAACAAAAAAGCACAGATTTAAAAAAAAAAATTCAAATTTCTTAATAAATATTTTTATTAATATCTCCTAAAGTTTTGATTCGATTTTAATAAAATTTGAAATGTCTCGACAAAATTCTGCAAAGATAATATATTTTAAATTGCAAACCATTTGGTTGGGTAGTTTTTGCGTTGTTATATGCGGACAGACAGACGGACAGACCAAGCGACGACTATAGGTGCTACGTATTTATATAATTACGAACGCACCTAAAAATCGCGAAAAAACGGCAAATTTCGTCAAAAACATTGCGAAAAACTGCAAATTTCATCAAAAGATCGTGAAAAACATCAAATTTCGTCAAAAACATTGCGAAAAACGGCAAATTTCGTCAAAAGATCGCGAAAAAACGGCAAATTTTGTCAAAAAAACACAAAATTTATCAATAGATCTCGAAAAAAAACAGCAAATTTCGTCGAAAGAGCACGAAAAAACACAAATTACATTAAAGGGAGTAAAAAAAAAAAAAAAGTGCCGGGAGTGGATCCCCTCCCCCCCTCTGTTGTGACTTTTCAGAAAATTTGCTATGAATTTCAGAATTTTTTTTTTTTAAACTCAGAATCACCCCTGCCGTTTTTTGTTTGCCATCATTTGCTTGCAGCATATTTCTATGTCCAAAAAAAGTTCTTTGAACTACAGTTTCCGATCTCTTGGTGCCCCCCCCCCCCCCCTCCTCCTTCCGCGAAATTAACGACAGGTATTTCCCCGTATCTGCTGCCGTTTTTTGTTTGCTATCGGCATATTTCAATGTCCAGAAGAAGCTCTTTGAACTTCTCGCATTAGAGTACGATTTCCGGAACCTCCCTACAGACTAATATAATTGCATTTATATGTTTTTTTCAAAAATCCTCCACAAAATCTCGTAAATCCTGATTGGCTTTTCTTTTCCAAAGATTTTGTGTTCATCAACAAAAAAAAGAGGCGGTGATAGGGTAATAAACCTGTCATCGATGTTTGATTTAATATTATTGTTTGAGAATTTTCAGTTTTATTACAGAGATAATGAAATGTGCCAATTTTACTCCTGACATATCAATTCTTCAACAAAACTTCTTTAAATGTTTTTGAGAAAATGATGATTTTTATCTTAATTGTATGATTCCCTCCCGATATTGAGAAACGAGAAACATTAATCCTATAGCAGTCTCAGCTCTAAAACTTTCGCGCAGGAGGTTGCGTGGCATATATTGGACTCCATGCTGATTTTGTTTTAAAATTACCAGGCATGAGATTCTTCCGCGGTTTTCCGCTTTTTTGTCATTTTCCATTTTCCGCCATTTTCGAATTTTCCGAAAAGACGCGAAATTTGCATAAAGATCGCGAAAAAAAAAACCCACGAATTTCTTCAAAGGATCGCTGAAAAACGCGAATTTCTTCAAATGATCGTGTGAAAATCGTCAAAAGATCGCTGAAGAAACTCAAATCTCGTCAAAGGATCGCTAACAAAACGTGAATTTAGCCAAAGGATCGTTGAAAAACGCGAATTTAGCCAAACTATCGCTGAAAAAACTCGATTTTCGTCAAAGGATTGTTGTAAAAACGGGAAATTAGCCAAAAGATTGCGGTAAAAGCGAGAATTAAGCCAAAAGATCGCGGTAAAAGCGAGAATTAAGTCAAAAGATCGCGGTAAAAGCGAGAATTAAGTCAAAAGATCGCCGTAAAAACGCGAATTTAGCCGAAAGATCGCCGTAAAAACGCGAATTTAGCCGAAAGATCTATTAAAAAACGCGAATTTAGCCGAAAGATCGCCGTGAAAACGCGAATTTAGCCGAAAGATTGCCGTAAAAACGCGAATTTAGCCCAAAAAGATAGCCGTAAAAACGCGAATTTAGCCCAAAAGATCGCCGTAAAAACGCTAATTTAGCCCAAAAGATCGCCGTAAAAACGCGAATTTAGTCCAAAAGATCGCCGTAAAAACGCGAATTTAGCCGAAAGATCGCCGTAAAAACGCGAATTTAGCCCAAAAGATCGCCGTAAAAACGCTAATTTAGCCCAAAAGATCGCCGTAAAAACGCGAATTTAGTCCAAAAGATCGCCGTAAAAACGCGAATTTAGCCGAAAGATCGCCGTAAAAACGCGAATTTAGCCGAAAAATTGCCGTAAAAACGCTAATTTAGCCCAAAAGATCGCCGTAAAAACGCGAATTTAGTCCAAAAGATCGCCGTAAAAACGCGAATTTAGCCGAAAGATCGCCGTAAAAACGCGAATTTAGCCGAAAAATTGCCGTAAAAACGCGAATTTAGCCGAAAGATCGCCGTAAAAACGCGAATTTAGCCCAAAAGATCGCCGTATAAACGCGAATTTAGCCGAAAGATCGCCGTAAAAACGCGAATTTAGCCCAAAAAGATAGCCGTAAAAACGCGAATTTAGCCCAAAAGATCGCCGTAAAAACGCTAATTTAGCCCAAAAGATCGCCGTAAAAACGCGAATTTAGTCCAAAAGATCGCCGTAAAAACGCGAATTTAGCCGAAAGATCGCCGTAAAAACGCGAATTTAGCCGAAAAATTGCCGTAAAAACGCGAATTTTGCCCAAAAAGATCGCCGTAAAAACGCGAATTTAGCCCAAAAAGATCGCCGTAAAAACGCGAATTTAGCCCGAAAGATCGCCGTAAAAACGCGAATTTAGCCCAAAAGATCGCCGTAAAAAAGCGAATTTCGTCAAAGGATCGCCGAAAATAAGCGAATTTCGTCAAAGGATCGCCAAAAATAAGCGAATTTCGTCAAAGGATCGCCAAAAATAAGCTAATTTCGTCAAAGGATCATTGAAAATAAGCGAATGTCGTCAGAATTTACTGCGGGTTAAAAAATTTTAACCAAATTTCTTTTAGTAATGTAGAAAATTTGCTATGATAAAAAGACAGATTAAATTAAAATAAATCTATTAAAAAAATCCAAAAACTAGCTTCAAGCTGACTGGTAAAAAAGACCTGGAATCTGGAATAACCACGGCACTGGCTAGTTGGTTTCACTGATAATGTCCTTAAAAAATCTGTAATTCCTTAAAAACTTATTTTTTATTTTAAAAAAGGGTGGGAACTTTGTTCTATCATTAATTTAAGGTGGTTGCAATTATTAGCATATACTTGATTTGCTCTTTCAAGAATAGTGTCTTACAATTATTCAAAATTTCAATTAAAAAAATGTTCATGCTATTGAAAGGTTTTATTAATGTGCTGTATCTTGGTAAAATAGACTTTTTATTAAAGTAAATAATTTCTACCTAATTTTTGTTAATAAATGTACATTTCTTTTTAATGTACTCAAAGCTAAATTGATGTTATATATTTTATTTTAAAATATATATTTTTTAATAGCAATTACATTTGTTGCGATTGAAATTCATAACTTATTGCTCAAACATCGTTCGCACAATTTTCAGCTTTTTTGCTTTTTTGTCAATCTTGTCCCTGAATTACGTTGTTTTTATTAAATTGTATTATAATAAATAATAAGAAATGAAATTGTAATTTATTTTGATGCAAGATATATTTTATTATATGATTTTTTTTTTTCAAATAGTAAGCAAAGTTTAATATTTTAACAAAACAGTCATTGTGTCCTTCAGATACACGCAACAGCTCTAGAATAAACTGCAATTAAAACAAAAAATTTCAATATCACTTTTTATAAAGTGCCCTTTTTTGAAGCAGCACCCTGCCCTTTTTTATTCTGGGGGAAACACTATTGTATGTGCTGGAAATATATGTTGGAAATTCCTGAAATTAAGTTTTTAAATATGTTATGCGTTTTCCAAATTGTTTACTTAGATGTTGTCTTTCAGTTTATTAAACGGTCATGATTTGTAAAATTATTTTGGAAGCGTTGGAAAGTGTTACATAATCTATGCTTGACGCATGATTTTTCGCTCTTGTTTTCATTTTATTTTTGATTATTTCGGGAGGTTGAGCTGTAACCCAATTGCCCTCTTCAACCTCTTTTGGCAACTATACTGATATAGGACTAAAGAGAGAAACATTGAATGACGGGAGGGAAAGAAAAAAAATATCAATGCTTTTTTTCCAGGTCATTTTCGAATATTTCAGAAGGGAGTGGTGGCTATAACCCCATCAATCTCCTTCCCCTTCTTTGGGTATGCTGTGGTGTCTATGTGGACCAATATGAGACTAACGAGAATGGCTAATCCGCGATAAAACAGAAAACTAAATTACAAATTTATCTCAAACAGAAAGAAAAAAACAGCACCTTTTTCATTTCATTTTCAAACTATTTCGCAAGGGGGCCTGTAACCTCATCGGCCCCTTCCCCTCGTTGAGTGTACTGTGGTGTAACTGTGCGCTGATATGAGACTAAACAGTGGGTAGTTCGTCGTATTTCAGAAAACAAAGTTACAAATTTATCTCAAACAAAAAGAAAAAAATCAGCATTTTTTTTCATTTAATTTTTTACTATTTTGGGAGGGGGCTGTAACCCCATAACCCCCCTTCCACTTCTTTGGGTATAATGGGGTATACTAACATGGAAGTAAAGAGAAGAGAGCGGCTAGTCTGTTGAATGATATGGGGAAAAATACATTTTTTTCTCAAACAGAAAGAAAAACAGAACTATTTTTTCATTTCATTTTCGTTTATTTCGGGAGGAGGGGGTGTAATACCATCAGCACCCTCCCCTTTTTTCGATATACTGTCATGTCAATGTGGACTAACATGGGACTAACGAAAATGGCTATTTCGCTGTATGACAAAATAAAAAAATTACAGATTTATCTAAAAAGTAAGAATTGCAGAAAACAAAATTACAAATTTATCTCAAACAAAAAAAAGAAAAAAATAAGCATCTTTTTCATTTCATTTTCGACTATTTTGGGAGGGGGCTGTAAGCCCATTAGCCCCTTTCACCTCTTTGGGTAGGCGAAGGGAGCAGCTAGTCTGTTAAATGATAGGGGGGGGGGATGCAAATTTATCTCAAACAAAGAAAAAAAATCGGCACTATTTTTTCATTTCATTTTCGACTATTTCGAGAGGAGGGGGCTGTAATTCTATCAGCCCCCTCCCCATCTTTGGGTATACTGTGATGTCAATGTTCACTAATATGGGGTTAAGGAGAATGGCTATTTCGCTGTATGACAGAAGAAAAAATTACAGATTTGTCTAAAAAAGTAAGGAAAAAACACTTTTTCATTTAATTTCCGACTATTTCGGAAGGAGGGGGCTATAACCTCATCAGCCCCCTTTCTCTTTTTTGATTTCAATGCGGACTAATGTGGAACTAATGAGAATAGCTAGTCCGCTGTATGACAGAAAGAAGTTAAAAATTTTCCAAAAAAGAAAGAAAAAAAATCACTTTTTTCATATCACTTTCGAAAATTTCGGGGGGGGGGGGGGGGTGCTGTAGCCCCATCAGCCCACCCCCCTTGGGTACGCCCATGAGAAGCAAAGAATGTTAAATTTTGTAATTTGAAAAAATGTATAGATAAATAATTTTTGTAATTAACACATTTCTAAATTAAATTTTCCTAAAAAAACAAACAAACAAATAACTTAAAACATTTCAGAAAGGGTTTCACAGCATCTCATATACCAAGGGGGGGGGGGGGGGGGGCAAAAGTCTCTCTGCAACTTAGCGGGCAAAGAACACAGAAGGGTTATCTGCAGATTTTGTGATAACTGTTTTATGGTTAAACTTTTTACAAGGTACAAAAACAATAGAGTTAATTTTGTGCCAAACTACTCTTGTCAAAATATGTCGACTGTCTGTGAAACTGCAACGACGACATATTGTAAACACTAAAAAGTGGAAAATATAAATAAAAAATAAACCGAGTATTATATTTAAAGAAATATTCTTTCATTTTCTTTTTTCTTTTGTGTGTGTTAAACATTTACACTTAAATTTGACCATGTGTCTCGGTATTTATATAATTGCTGCTCGTATAATTAATTAGATAAACCATGTTCATATAATTTATAGTTGAATATAAACATTTGTCTCCATGCTTATGTAAGTTACAGTACAGCCAATGAAAGAACAATTACAGCAGTACATCGATCTTGGCTTTTTTTTTTTTGTCTGCCTTGACCACATGACAGTTCAACAACTGGTGGAAACCAGCGTATCTTGATCATGTGATAGCCAGGAGGGATGAAAGTCTCTCGACCTGTCTCTTTCACGGTTGTGAATGTGATATAACTACTCTTGTACACTTCAGATCACTTTGTTGTGAACATCAGTAGTGTTTGATTAAAGTCTTAGCTATGAACCTGCTTACAGAGGTTTAGCATACACATTTATTCATGTATGTATGTATACATTCATTATAAGTTTGTATTCATGTATGCTTTATTCTCATATGTTTGATTGTATCCTGAGAACAATTGCTAACTAAGCAATGTCTAGTTGAAATAAAAAGTATTTATTGATAATAATGAACTTTGAAGTTTGCCAATACCATGCAGATAATACGAAAGTAAACTGAAGTTGCTTTTTTTTTCTTCCCTAATTGTTAATAGTGATAGTGCTATTTTTGTTGTTATTCTTAAGTGCAAATACTGCATCATCTATCAAATAAATTCAAGTTGTCATACGAGGCTTTTAGCAGATATATAATTTTGTCTATTTTCACTTTTCTCATTTGGATGTTTCAATTATCCTTTATGCATTGTCAGCGATTGCTGACAAAGTCATATAATGAGATTTTGCATGGAATTCAGAACGCTTTCTCTGCCCCAATACAGATTTTCTACATTTTATTCAGCACTGTAACACAATGAAAAGAAAACATATATGCCCCATGAATATCGAAACATCGGTTTCTTTGCCAAACAGAAAATTCTACAACTTTGTGAGAGGCAAATCTGGGCATTAAACAGATGTGATCAAGAATTCCTAAGCCATTTTTTATACTAGGGAAGGCTGATATGGGAAAAAATAAATGTTAATCTCATAAAGATTGAGCTCTGAATCTGTTATGGTCTTAGGGTACTTCGGGAAAGGTTAAGAAGATAGTGTGTACAAGGCTGGGATAGCCTGTTAACACCCTTGGCTTAATTTGGTTGCCATATCGGGCGACATAGCACTCATTTCGGCGGCATAAAATTATTTTAGGTCTGCGTTTCCAGAAACCTTATTTCAGGGATGTTTTATTGTGTGTGTGTTTTTTTAAATTGAATTTAATTAGTTATTTAATTTACAATCTATCACAAATATGCACATTACTTAAATTAAGATAACATGCGCCAATTTTCAAGATCTTTTGACCTTTGAAAGTAATCTTGAGTATTGAAACAGTTTGAAAGGGAAAAAATAATATTATTGCAATTTAACATCATATATATAACTTTTTTCTTATTTTTTAAAGCATAATATATTTTTTTCGTTCAGAATTTATTTTTAAGTAATACAAATATATTTCTAATCAGTTTTAAACTGATATGTAGGTGACAGGCGTAATCTTGAAGAACCGTATTAATTCCCATTTATATTTTTATGTAAAGTAATCTTAATTTAAGATGAGAAAACAAATTTTAAAATCTATTATCTTTAATCAGCCAAAAAGGAAAGGTAGAATGCGAAATAGGTAACAGGTAAAATTTTACTCTGATATCCAGTTTTCACACGACTGAAGAGTTAAGCTAATAGTATAGTTATGGGAAACAGGTTTAAAATTAGAAATCAGGTGGTTTTACACATAAGGCATACACATGATGTTTAACACATGTGGTGGTCGTAAAGTTGCATTACAGCCTATTGTTGTCTATTGGTGACTATTGTCACATTGGAAGAAAAAAGGTAGAAACTCGTTTCTAAACATCCTTAAAATACGAAATGGATATCTCCAGTTATATTTATACACATGCAGACATATATATTATAACATCTTAATAAATAAAACCTACCGGGGATTTTCTCTAACTATGTGTATATATATATTCCAATATTTCTTCCTTTTTCTCCTCTCCTACCCCTCCCCCACCCACATTTTAAAAAAAATACACTCGCTGAGTCAGATATAATTTGTAATGTAATAATTGACTTTAATAAATTATATTTAAAAATACGATGATTCAATATATATATAATTTTCAAAAGTATTAATAAATTGTATGATGTCTATAGACATAACGGGGGGGGGGGGGGGGGGGGGCACGAGCTCTCACCATTCGTAATAGATAGAAAAAGATCTATTCAAATAATTTTCTTTAAAAGAATGATATTGTAGCTGTGTCCTCCCACGCCCACACACCGACCAAAAAAAAAAAAAAAAAAAAGCGATTTGGAATTGAAATGAGTTTTTTTTTTTTTTAAATAAATAAGTTACTTACTGAGTTACAAGCGATTCGTGTCACGTGACGACACGTTTTTCCCTTTCTCGAGATGCCGCATTGGTAATTCGGTTTTAAACACCGACTTTGACAGTATTTTCTGAAAGATCTTCTGCCTTTACCAAAAAATGGAAAACGTCTTTCCATTACAAAGTTTCTGAATAAGAACACCTGCCAATTTCATGCGTTTCTGAATAAAAAAAAAATTAAAAATATGTCATAAAGTAGCCAGTTTGGATTTGAGAAGTCTTAAATATTATTGGCACCCCCCCCCCCCCCTCCTGCATATGTCCTTGCCCATGTTTCTGTATAATGAAAGATTTTTGTTGTTGTTTGTTTGTTTTTTAATTACAACCACAGCATTTCTTAAACACATTTCCATTCATTTAATTTTCAAAAGTTTCTTTTTGTTTTGTTATTTTAAATATATTTTTGGCATACTTGGTATGTATTTCAGATAAAATTTCTCGAAAAGTTCAAATCCACAAACATTTTTGCTGTATCTTTAATAGTTTCAAAGATAAAAAACATATATTGTGCATTTAAAACCACAATCCTTAATGTAATTATCGGTAAACTTGACGGAAGTGGGGTGCAATTATCATCATTAGGTTTGCAGTTTCTCTTCAACGTGTCCCTGTTTTTCGCCAAAATTCCGCCAAGCGAAAAGATACATCTTTACGAAATATTAATACATATATATCATAACAGTGGCACATTTCAACTTAAATCAGTTTCATTTAGGCGGTCAATTGTTTCTGTATTTAAAGATTTAAAAAAAATCAGCTACAGAGAGATATTTTATTAAAATAGGCAGCGCACTACTTTTTGTCGCGGAGGTATAAAGCTCCCAGTATATTCTGTACTGTCAACTTGCTCGTTCCCTAAGTATAGTAACTGCAGATATTAACATTGATAGCAGAACACAACATTCACACTTGAGACTGCTAATCTTAACACTTTCTGTTCATTCACCAGGTGATTCTTGTTCTCTATAGTGTACATCTTTATTATTGACGTTTTCAATTATTTTTGGTTGTAATATGAAGAATGCTGTTGAAAATTGCTGCAATGAGCTAAACCCCAAAAACCGTTTGGTGGCTTATTATCTTTTTGAAAGCAAGATAATAACCTACTCGACATGTGAATCTTTTAATTCTGTTAATTGAATGTGTCTTTTAATAAAATCTTTCAATTATACCCAATCATGTTTATTTATTTATTTTTTCCCTTTTTAGTGCATTTTTACAGCATAGTTCTGGCAATTCGGTTCAACAGAAATACTAGTTATTATTAAATATATGGTAATATTCACATAAATATACATTTTGAGTAATTTTTGTAAATTAAAGTTATTTAATAGAGTTTTGAACACCTTCGAGTTATTGAGGTTAAAATTGATGGTTGAAACCAGTTTTGATCTCTGTCCTGGTTAAAATTAGTTTTGACCGTTCAAAATTACAACCCTGGATGTGGGTGGTATAATAGCCACACTCATTGATAAAATATTGATTGAGTATTTTCTCATGGCCACCTTAACTTATTTTGTATAAAATCTGAACATTAAATATAGATGAATATTTATTATATCCAGAACATTTAATTTGCAGCTGATATTTTTCTTTAATTTGCAGGAGATATTTCATTGATAACCATGCTTTAACTGAACATTTTCGGACTAAAGTTCATAAGAGGAGGTTAGTATCATTTGATGTTTACATGCAATATATTGCTTCAATTGTTATTTTTAATCTAACAAATTTGAAATCAGTATATTAAGTTGGCTTATGCACGATTTTTAGATTTAAAATTATATTTCAGTTTGAACGTTTAGTTAATTTTCAATATAAATCTCAAACAAGCACTATTTTTGTCTTCTTTTAATTTCTTATGGTATATTTGCAACATCTTCACATTTCTTTGATTTCTCAAATAAGGGATATTCAAAATGACAAATACAAAGTCGTATTATCAGCATATTTCTTTCTATAATATATATATATATGTATTGTCTTAATTTGAATATTGAATGGGTAGCATATCAACTGGACTAAGACGGCCTTTGATAATTTAACAAAGATGAATTTATTGAACAATATGAAACAAACATAATAAATTACTTGGCTAAATAGATATAATAAAAGGTATTTGGTTGAAATTGTTGACAAAACAACATCAAGAGTATTGCCATAAAATAATTTAAATTCTATACAGCAAGGTAAGTAACAAGATTGTTCAATAGATTCAACACCAATCTGTTGATCTCAAGAGTTCTTTGAGACACAATTATTGGATTTCACAAAGTTCTCTAATCTCTAATTTTTTTAAAGAAACTTAGAGTATATTCTTGTTTCTCGAATAGGAAGGTTTTTTTTCTCCTTTTTTCAATTTGTGAATAAATAAAATTTTCGCCTGAGCTGATGACTGGTATAAAATTTATCCAAAGTCCACATGGGCTGAGCCTGTCCCATTTTTAATTTATGCTATTGGGAGCTGTTAGCATGAAGTGGTACTGCCAGTCTCATACAGTTACCAGCAGTGGTGAATTCAGGGGGTGGCCTGGGGGGGGACATTCCCCCCTGGAGCATTGAAATGTCCCCCCCAGAAGATTTGAGATTGCATGCTTTTAATGGTCAAAAAGTGCAATTTCCCCCCTGGAACTCAATATCCCCCCCCCCCCCCCGGAGCCAAAGAAATCCCTCCCGGAGAAAAGTGTCTGAATTCAACACTGGTTACCAACTTTTTATGGCACGAAAGGAGCAAATTCACTTTGCAGGCATTTGAGTTCAAGTTGACAAAAATTAAATGTACCAAGGGTTTTTTTCTCTCTTTCTCAAGGCTTTTTAAGGCTCACATAGTAGGATGTGCATTACAGACCTAAAATGAAGGGATTATAACAATTTACAGTTTTTTCCCAATTAATTCCCAATCCAACCCCTAGTCATTGGGTTACTTTGAGTACTTATTATTCATAGTACATATTTGAATTATAAGCTGTGACCAGGGGTCGGAACAACTACTTTATGAAAAATGTAGTTAACTACAACTACTTGTTTTAAAAAGTAGCGACTACAAACTACTTTTCAAAAGTAGTCGCTACTTTGCTACTTTTCGCTACTTTAGTTATTATCGCTAATTAAATGCACCAAAAACAATTTTTCCCCATAGACTATAATGTAACAGAATTCTTTTGAATGTCCCTGTAAGCGAGATATAAATGCTGCACAGTTCATATTCAATACTGAACATTTTATGGTAAACTTCAATAACATATAAAACTTTCACGGCAGTCCGAGTATATTTACGAGAGTTAGAGCATGGACAGACAGACAAAGCGAATTCATAGACACTTTTTAATTATTTTGAAAAGTGTTAAAAAGAGGAGATTTGAAAACTAAAATTGTAATAATCTTACAAATTTATGAGAGTAATATAGCACAGTAGCGATTAAGGTGGTTCTCAAATTCCTTGTTCAACAACGCGAAACTTTCTGACACATTATCTGACTCATTTTTAAACACAAAGGCATAAAACAGGCAGGCCTGACTATGGAAGCGATTTGGAATCAAAATGAGTTTTCCATTTTTTGATAAATAAATTACTTATCGGGTTATAAGCAATTCGTGCCACGTTTTCCCCATTTCCCCTGCTGCGGCGTTGGAAATTCGGTTGAAAACGTCGACTTTGACAGTGTTTTCTGAAAATTCTTCTGTCTTTACCAAAAAATAAAATAAAATAAAGAATAATGGAAAACGTCTTTCGGTTACAAAGTAATTACAATTTAATAATAATTTGAATAATGCTTTAGATATTCGGTGCGAGATGCGATCCAGTAATTATTATTAATAAAGAAAATGCTAACTCACCTAGATGTAGACCGGGAGCTGGCAGCACAGACAACCACCTCATCGAGTTCACGGCTGAAATTCCAGAATTAGTTAAAACTCGATTCGCATATTAAAAAGCAATCTGTCTGCCAAGTCATATCTTGGTGGAAACTACGTGAAAACCCAATTTTAGCGGTTGACTCGTAGGTTTACCATTGTGTGTTCCAGCACCCAAAAGTATGAAAACATGGAGAACTGGGTGCAGGAAAACACAATGGTAAACCTACGAGTCAACCGCTAAAATCGGGTTTTCATATAGTTTCCACCAAGATATGACTTGGCAGACCAATTGCGTTTTAATATGCGAATCGAGTTTTAACTAATTCTGGAATTTCAGCCGTGAACTCGATGAGGTGGTTGTCTGTGCTGCCGCCTCCCGGTCTAATGTGCAACTTCCGAATGTAAGCAGATGATTTTGATACTGATAACTTCTTATTAATTGGACAAAGTTTACATGCTACAGAATAATTATTACTTTCTTGTTCTGTAACTTCAAAATATTCAGTATATGCCGACCAGTGCAGTTCTATACTATTTTTGTCTGTCATTCTATTACATCAATCTGAAAAGAAGAATCCCCACATTAAAAAAACAAGATCTAATAATGAGTAAGAAGACAAAGGGTTGTCAGCAAGAAAAATAATTTTTTTGATGAGTGAATATTTTGCGGTTTTATTAGCAAATCCAGCAAATAATAGATCACGGGCATGCTGACGCTTTACGTTTCAGCTGCTAGTTTGTTTGAAGGCAGAAATCATTCCTTCCTAGTGCACTTTTCTCTAATAATAAAATGCTGTACTTGTTCTTTTTCTGTGCTTTTTTGAATATATTTTAATTAGAGTTCTAATGATTTTAAACTGGCAGGAAGCGAGCAGAAATTTTGTTCGAAGGGAATATTTTAGATGATTGCTTATTTATTTAATGTTACTGGACAGCAAAGAATACGGAACTTAAAAAAAAAGAAGAGTTTTAAATTTTGTATATGGGGAGGTGGGGGAAATTTTAGGGGAAGGGGGATAATTTCTATTACTGATTATTTATCATGACTACAGAGCACTATTTAGGGCAGAGATTTATTTTTATATAAAAATAAAAATAACTTAAAGATTTTAGATTTATTTGTATGTTGGGGGGGGGGGGGGAGAGTAAATTATGGGAGGTTAAGGGACAATTTAGATGATTTATGTTTAGATAAATCGATTCTTTTTTTTAATAAAGATTTTACATTTCTTTGCTTGCTGGGGGTGGGAGGAAAAGGGGAGAAGAAATTAGTCAGATAAAGACTTAACATAGCCAGATGACTATATTTTGATAAAAACAATCGTAGTCGTATAAAAATACATTATATTGAGAAGATTTCTATGGATTTAAATGACAATACACGAAGTTTCTGACACCCAAACTGTGAAAATGACAGTTAATTTGTGACCGTGGTCTATGGAAAAATCTATGACACCGCAACTGAGATTTTTCGCTGACATTCGCAAATTGTTGCAGAGAACATATTTCGCACGAAAGAAACGAGTTATAATCACGTGATTTGAAGATTGACACTTTTTCCTCCCTCCTAAAGTAGCGTTGATGCTCGCTACAAACTACTGATATTTTGTATCGTGCTACTCGCTACACTACACTTTTTTAAATGTAGCGCGCTACACTGCAAACTACTAGAAACAGTAGCAGCTACTGTAGTTTCGCTACTTGTAGCGCGCTACTTCCGAGCCCTGGCTGTGACATTAAGTGTGTGTTCTTGATTGGCAAGCTGAAAAAAAAAAAATATGAGGACTTGGAGTCTGCACAGCCACAACTCTATTTTGTGCCTGGTGCAAAACATTTTGTTTGAATTTTACCTGTCATTAGTGCATCAATAAAAATATCTGATGGCACTGATGAAGTTCCTATTTAACTGGTTTGATGTCTGATGCTGGAGCACCACTTGTATAACTCTTGCTTCAGCTCTGCTGGAAGTTCATGCCTATAAGCAGAGTTTAAACTGTGTTGGGTTTTTTGCATTTTGCAAAAGTATGTTGGTAATATTTTCGCTAAAAAGCAAAAATCTAATTTAATGTGCGGCAATAACTACAAAACCACTGAAAACATCAGAAATCGTTATTTCTTTAACGTAATAGAAGATTTTAAAAATAATGTGCCAAGTGTAAAAGACAGCACACTTTTGCAGTTATTGCAATCTTTACATGAATATGAAATGCAGGATGATTTTTCCTCTACTGTGCTCCATAAACAAAATATGCTGCAAGCATATGTATAAATACATACTGTAACATGACTGTGAAAGAACTTTCTCCCAAATGAACTTAGTTTTAAAAAATCGTTCGACAACAGAAAATCTAAGGAAAGTACAAACTATAAATATAAAAAGACCTCCATACAGTGAGTTTAATGTTGGAAAATCTTTCGAAATCTGAAGTTAAGGAGAATGTTACAATAACACTTAATTCCTAGTATTAATATGTCAAAATAAAATTATTAATTTGTAAGTTAAGATTTAAGTTTTCTGAAAGTACTTAAGGTGGTATTAAAAAAAAAAAAAATTCCACGCTTAAAACTCAAAATTTTCTGACACATTTTCAGACTCATTTTTAAAAGTAAAAACATGAAACTTGGTGGCGTGATTTATGAAGAGATTTATAAGTGACTTGTATTTTTATTTTTCATTTAATTAATTAAAAATTTATTTACAAACAATTATTTTCACAGTACGATAATTTTCTTTTGTTTCCAGCGCTATCGCTTCAGGAAATTCGGTTCCACTTTGACAGCAAAAAGCTTTGACAGCTTTGAATAAAATATCCACTTTGACAGCATTTTTTGAAATATATTCTGCCTTTATCAAAAAATCGACCAATACGAACATTATAAAGTTTCTGAATAAGAGAACCTGCCAATTGGATGCATTTTAGAGCAAAAATGAATTTTAAAATAAGTCACAAAATAAGCAGTTTAGATTTGAGTACACTCTTAAGAGTAAGAATTATTAAGTTGTCATAACTTTCGTCCTTAAAGAAAAAGCTAAAATATTAAAGAAAATTGCTTGCCTTCCGTATTAGTAGTTCTGAAGGAAGCGGAGAGAAAGGTTTTAGCACAGGAATTCTCATATTTTTCTTTGCTGGTTATATTTGTGTTCCTGTAACTGTAATTTTATGAGAATTTTGTTATCATTTGAAACTTATACAGTCTTTCCCAAAAGTATTGGGCACCCTCATATTTTTAATACATCTTTAAAAGTAATAGTCAGATATGAATGTTTAACTGTGTACAGTTATGAATTTGTTTTTTAAGTTATTACAGATTATACAAAATAAAATGATAGCAAACAAAGAACTCAACTTTTAATTAAATCATTTGCTTTAAAAATGAGGTGTTTAAAAAATTACTAAACTACTTGTTTTCTGGAAGTTTTATTGCAGTGTTATGCAAGTTGATACATAATCATGGAAATTAGAATAATTCTTTCAGAAAACCCTAAAATAAAATTAATAAAATTAGTCTTCAGCAATAAAAATAATACTGAAAATTATTTTTAATTAAAAAATACATTTTAATTTTTTAATTTATGTAATTTTATATTATTTTAATAATATGTATTAATAAAAATTATAAAAAGAATCATATATAAATGAAAAAAAAAATCTTTATTGAATTTTTTTAACATGAAAAAATTATTTAGTATTTTCATTGCTGAATATTAAGTTCTTTATGTTTTGGCATTTTCTGCAAGAATGATTCAAATTTTCAGAATAATCTATTAACTTGCATACAATTATGAATACATATTTCAATGGAACTAAATTAAAACAAATTATAACTTAAAGATAAACATACTGTAATCAAAAACCTAATAAAGCATTCAATATTTCCAACTGAAAAAAAAAAAAAAAAAAAACCTTAAGCTACAAGATTGCAATTGATGTTGTGTCAGAACACACAAGCTACAATTATATATCAATTTGATGTGGACTCAAATTATGGAAGATTTCTTGTTTAAGGTTGTTTTGATTTTACAATATTAATAAAGAGAAAATTCAATCTGAAATTAATTTTGTGTGATTAAATAGTTAAAAAAATAATAATAATTGAAAATGTTCTAAATGTAATACAGAAAATCATGAAATAATATTAAAAAATGATTTACAATGTAATAAAACTTGAAGTTTCTCTGAGATTATATTTATATGTATTTATTTATTTGTTGTTAGATTGAAAGCCTTAGAAATGGAACCTTATTCTCAGAAAGAAGCTGAAGCTGCTGCTGGTTTAGGAAATTATGTACCCCCCAAAAAGAGGAAAATTGAAACCCAAGAGTTGAAAGAATAAAACTAATTTTAAAAAATCTTTTGTCTACTTTTTTTGCTTTAAAACTTTTTTTAAGGACCATTTTTCAGTAACTAACTACTGTTAAAAAATTACACGACATAATGTGTTTTATTACTTAAAAGATAACAAAATGTAGAAGAACTTAAAAGATAACTGTAGAAAGATTTTACATTACATTAATAACTCCAAGCACTTTCAGCTATATACATATGGCATGACAAATGCAGTCGTCACTGGCTACCAAGTTTTTTGATCTGGTGACCAAGTTATTTAATCTTTCGAGGTGATATCTGTATAAGAAATGAGTACAAATGGCATGTGCAACCGTCTTATAATTCCTAAATTAATAAATTGTGCTTTTCTTTATTTATATAATAAGCAAAGTACGTAACACTTCAAAGCAAATTGGTGTTAGAAATACAGCATAGAACCATTTATCCAGAATCATATTTTCAAACCACTTCAGAACTTTCCAGACAAATGCTATGTGCCATTTTGCATTGCTTAATACATGTTGGCCTTGATGTTAACATCTAGGATTTGAAATGAACGCATATAGATATAGAGCATTTTTTTTTTTTCAGAATTATTGTTTCCCATAACCTGCCTGTGACAATGATATAAAATTGATGATAGGAATAAGTCAATTGCCGTAATAATATTATTATTTAATGGATGGAGGAATAAGATCGTATAGTGAACCTTTAAATATATTGCAGTTGTGTAGAAGAATTCGCAATAAACCCTGCACAATTTGTGCATGTGTTATTTTGGTCAAATTCTTGAAGAGAATCACATCAAAATAATAAAATGCTCTTACTTGTTTGTTAAATAATAAACTCAGACTGCTTGAAATAAAAACTCCTTTAGAATTGGGTCCAATAATGTTTATTATGTTTTTGAGGAACGCTGAAGGATGAGGATGACAGCTGCACATCATATCTGGGAAATTCTGGCTCGAACATCATAAAATTCGAAGAATCTTTAAAATATTCCTTCTGGCCACGTCCATGAAGAGTTATAGAATTAATTCAGGAGTCAATTAAATTACCATTTGATTTAAACGTTTAAAATATTAAATTTAAAATTTACAACAGCATTTTTATAGAATAATTAAAAACGTAAAATTGATCTCCATAAGAAACCGCGCAACACTGAAATTTCTCGGATATGAGAGCCGGGACTAAGCCAGGCCTCCAGACCAGACCACGTTTAGAATAATTTTTACAGCATCATTTTTATTAAAATTCTGTTTGAAAAATGCGCTACATTAGTATTTATACCCGTAACAGGGGTGCACAAATGTGAGAGCAAGATTAATTTAAACTAATTTGTAGATTATGAATTACGCGAAAATTAAAAGAGCAAATTGTAAACTCATTAACATTTAACAATTAAAAGAAGCCTTCTAATTTGCATTTGAAAGACACGCCCAATCACCTGGAGCGCCAAAGCGGACGAAATATGAAATACTTCCCAAGAGCCAAGATCACATCGGCAGAAAACGAGCGACGCATGCATAAAACGCAGGAGCGGGAGAGCCGCCGAATACGATGACGTCACAGCTCAATATCAGCTTTAAAAAAAAAATATCTCCCTGTAGAGAGAGTTTTTAAAAGTTTCAAAGTGACAATATACAATATGATGTAGTGAAGATTATATAATATATGAAGATACAGACTGTGCTAGTGAATATTCCAGCAATAGTGACAATGGTTAATTGTGAACTACATGTAGGGAATTTTGAATGTGTGTATATTTTTATTTTCCTATTGCTGTTTTAGTTGTGCAATGGCAATCTAATAAATAAAGATGCATCAAGTATTGGTCTTTGATAAGTTTTGACTTTATTTATTTTTCAATTATGACAATTTAAGATAAAATAAAATCATTGCTTCTTCCAGTCATTTGAGCAATAAATGCAGAAGTGATTAATTACTATGCATTTGCTCACAATAAACAAACTACAGTGTGTAAAAATGCAATTTCTTCACTTATTTTACTTACTATTTCTATATTCGTACAACTGTATCACAATATCTAAATGTATCAGTGACTTTTTGAAAGCATGTGTGGTTTCATATAGTTGTTGAAACCATTCCATTCACACTCTGCTGTTTAGTCCTAAAATTTTTGGGGAAAAATTGCATTATATGCAAGTTAGTACGATATATCAATAAAAGTGTCTATGCATATACACATGATGTAAATGCCTTCCATCATAGGGATTTTGCTGAAAGCAGATTTAATAATAACTTCTGACAAGTGAAGAAAATGAGAAGCTACCTTTAATTAATTTATTAAGACTATAAATTCAAATAATGAAAATGAGCAAAATTTAAGTGTTAAAATTGCAAAATATCATACAGGTTTCCCCAATTAGTGCAGTTAATTATTCCCATTACCACACTAATCGAAACATATATGGAATGGGAAAAAACTACAATACATCTACAGCCAATTTTCTCAAATACATAGACAATATAATAATGTACTACGATATTGTTCTTGATGTATTATTGTTAGAAAGTATATATTGGAATTAGATTTAAAACTTTATCAAAATTTCATTAATTTTCATTAACAGAAACATGCGAGCTAATTTAATAAGTAACAATTGAGAAACATTGAAAAATCAATTTTAATTTTGCGTTAACAATTCTTTATGTTTGCTTACTTACTATAGGTTTGATTTTTAAAAATTTACATAATTTGATTTAAAACTTATTGTAATAAAATTTCATTACTTCAAACTTACATATATTTTAATTTATTTAAGGAAAACTTATGAATTGCTGAGCACAGTTTTTAATTTCTTGCGGTAATATAAAATTTGATTTTCTAATTTTCGGTGTACTTTCATTCTTTCA
This sequence comes from Maratus michaelseni, assembly GCA_963931845.1. Lineage (NCBI taxonomy): Eukaryota > Metazoa > Arthropoda > Arachnida > Araneae > Salticidae > Maratus > Maratus michaelseni. The sequence continues at coordinate 169,290,597 of OZ007587.1, read as the reverse complement.
CTTATGTCTGGGTATGTATCTATCAAATGCTGCTTGAAGAATTCTGATTTTTGAAAAGCTTCTTAGAATTCTTTTATTGTATTTTTTCAAATTTCATTTTTAAAAATCCGATATCTTGCTGGGAGAGAAAAAGATCACCCATTTTGTGCTTTGTGCACTAATTGAAATTTTGCCTACACTAATCAAGGGAGCATCTAAAAAAAGTTTACCTCACTAAGCAAGGGATACCTGTATATAAATTCATATAATTTAAGAAAACTCTTTTTGAGTAATTATTGAGTTAAGTTGATAGGTATAAATTTTTTGAAAGACACTGCCTTTCAAAAAATTGTATTAACATTATTATAAAGTTATTCAAATTTTCTAAGGAATTCTTCTCTATATATCTGACCACAGTTTGACAATAGCCGAGTTAGATAATCTGATTATTTGTCCAGTTGCATAAATAAACCATATATTAGAAATATTTTCATTGGTCACAGTTTCATTTTCGTGATTGTTTGCAGTGGCACCAACTTCTATGGGACCGTGGGGCCTGAGCCCACCCAATAAATATCTATACCAGCGTACGCTGTTTCTACTGTTCTGTTTCAGGATCAATTTCAATTTAAAAAATGTTTATTATTATTTCCCAAAAATTACAGCAATAAAAATTGTATTGATACATTCTACACATTTTCTGCAAAATACTAAATTTGAATTAGTTGCACAGTTTGAAAGAAAAAAATATCCATATGTGTGACATTAAGCTGATTAATATATATGATACTGTAACTCTGCTTATACATGGTGTCCACAGACATAGTTTCAATTGCAAAAATGTTTTAAATGAAGTATTTAAAAAGTGATTTGGGTCAATAAAAACATTTCTTAAAAAGTTACAAAATTTAATTTTTTATACAGTTTCCTAGTCCTATAAGTGATATTTAGTAAAAATTTCCTATTACACTAACAAGTAAGACACAAAAGTTCTATTCTTCTGCAATTAAAACTGACCAAGTAATAGCTTTTTAAAATTGAAGCATTTTTTTTGCTGCGAAATAGAGGTCATTCTCAAATTTACTAGAAATATAAATAATAGTCAGATATAAAAGATAACAGTTGAGAATAAAATTAACATTACAATATAAATTTGAAATCTTATTTTCATTGATATATTACCGAAAACTATACAACTTGTACTAAAATTATAAGTGAAACAATATTAGAATTTTTGTCAAATGAAATGATGAAAAGAAACAGTCTCAATTCGTTACAAAATAAAGCATATGTTAAAATACAATTATTTTAACCAATCTCAAACTTAATAAAAATTAACACCATCATAATACTTGTACGATGTTACTACTTTCAGTTAAAGTGCAGATACATGCGAAATACATTCTACTAATACTTTAAGCACTTTGTGTACAATCCCTCGAAGCATGACCTAACTCATCTATGTTCAGATGCAGAAAATTGGTGCAAGTCATGCAATTCAAAGTTTCATGACTCTGTCAATTTTAGAGTTAGATGAATGGGACTTTTTTCGTCTTATTGTTAGTGAATAGGAAATTTTTACTAAATATCACTTATAGGACTGGGGAACCGTATACAAAATTAAATTTTGTAAATTTTTAAGAAATTTTTTACTGACCCAAATTGTTTTTAAACTACTTCTTTACCTCATTTAAAACAATTTTGCAATTGGAATTATATATCTATGACTAACAGTTTAGGAATTAGTCACCAGAGGTTGTGCGAATTTTAGAATCTTGCAGATTTCTGGTCACTGTTTTGTTTGCATTTTATAAACAGTAATTTGAATGTAATAATGCACTGTAAATTATAATGAATGCTTACAATAAAGTAAAATTAGTTAATTTTTATTACTTTACTTATTTTAATATTAAGAAAATTCAAAACATGATTAAAATTTTAAAGGTCAAGTAAACAATAATGCATAACTAAATAAACATAATAATGATGAGATAATTTTTAAAAAAAATTATCCAATGAAACTTGCCTCATAAAGGTATACTAATAATTTATATAAAATCATAAAATAAAGTTTTATTTCATGCTTAGCCAAACTTAATATCCAAAAATGCTTGATGAATACAGAAATGGATTTGGTAAAAAGATCGCGATCACCGCTGAAATCAGCACAGTCTTGCATTTTTTTCAGAAATAAAGTTATACTACCTTAATGAGAAAATATGTGTTCAGCCATATTAACAATAATTACACATTAAAATGCGCATAGAATGATATAATAATTTAAAAAATCTTTAATTGTTCCCCTATATCTTAACTAAGTTTCATTGTTTACATCTGCAATTATGTGCAAATTTTAGGAGTCTACTGCACTAGGTATGATATATATAGAAGTATGATAACTCAATCTGATTTTCATGAATAAGTTTTCTGGATGAAAGGAAAAACTGAATAAACACCAAGTTATTATCTGAATTCAGAATGATTTCTATTCAGATGAATTATGATGTTTACCTATGAAAATTCTAAAAGAAATTTGGAATGGACTGAAATTCTGCTTATGTTTGATATTTTATACATAAAATTTATGTTTAAAATAGCTTCAGATCTTATGAAAAATATTAAAATACTAATGCAAATGCAATTTACTTTGCAAATAGAATGCTACAGAATTACTTTTTTTCTATTATTAGATCAATATATCTATAGAATTATTATTGCTATCATATGCATAATTTGTAAAGTTCTATCATTATATTTTAAAGAACAGTTAAGAATATATCATGAAACTGCGTCAGAAATTATCCTGATGTCAGTAAAAATTAGGGATCTAATGGATAGTGATTTGGCCAAATATTCAGCCAAATTTTAGGCTTATATAATGTCAAATAGTAACATCTTTTTAAAAATATGCATTTTGATTATAGATATGTTTATAATACAATACATATTAATTTAAATATATATATTAATACCATACACATATTTAAAAATTAATAAAATATGACTTTTAGCAATTCTAAATTACGAATTGCATAATTTTATCTATAGATACATGCAATTCATATATATTTTATCTAGAAATCTTCTTTAATCTAAAAAAATTAAGAATATGCATTTTATGCTTTTATATTTTGACGTATCAAATTGATTTTCTGTAAGTCAGAGTGATAAGTTAATACTTCCATTAAAACAAAAAAGAAAATTATTTACTTTGTTTATTTAGTGATACTTTTATTCTTTCTTACATTCAAAATTAATAAGTCCCTCACAATGCTTACTCTCTTACATGATTCACAATGAGACACTTCCTGAAACAGCCCTTGGTTAGGTAAACTTTTTTATGGAAATATCGGTGTATTGTATTGCTACTGGTCAACAAATTTGTAAAAAGTTCAAAATACGTATTTAACAAAACTTTTAACGGTTGAACCAGCATATGCACAACAAAGTTTTACAACTTACTCAACACATATTGAAAGTATACACAGAAACTGAGATTTTTCATCAAGAATAATCTTGAATTTTCTGCAATATTCTGTATTAAATATAATGTATTCATAAGCAAAGGTGTTTTTTCAAAAAATACTGCTGAATAATGGGAATGTTTCTGACACAATCTCAAAGCCATTTTTATATGCATAAGAAATTTACAGACATTAATACGAGGGTATTAATGTCATCATTACGACATTATTTCGAAAAGTAAAGATACGCCGGAGGAAAAGAAAAGTTTTGGCAAGCAAGTTGTCAACACAGGTGTTAACCTTGAACCGTTAGCTTTCTCCTCGCGGTCATTCGGCATTTCAACGTTGATTCTGGTTGGAGTAGGTCGTGTTTAAAATGGTTCTGCCGATTCAGAATCCCGCCAAATGCGCTCCGTCATACGTTTTCTTCATGCAAGAGGTCAGCGACCAGCGGATATTCACAAAAAAATTGTTTCTGTTTATGGGAACATTATGAATCGACAAAATGTAACGAAATGGTGTCGTCATTTCTCTGAAGGTAGGGCCAATGTTCATGACGAACAAAGAACAGGTCGGCCATCTGTGATCTCTGGTGCCCTTCTTCAGAGAACGGAGGAAGCAATTCGTGCAAATAGACGTCTCAAATTGAAAGAATTGCATCAGATCATACCGGAAGTGTCAATGACAATTAGACGACGATCATGAGATCAAAGATGAAGTTGAAATGTGGTTCCGACAACAGGTGGAAACCTTCTATGACTGTGGGATACAAAAGCTCGTGTCCCGACTTAACAAATGTTTGGATAACGGGGGTGATTATGTCGAAAAATAATAAATAATCCAGTTAATAAGATGTAACTTACGTTTTCTAAATAAATGTTTTTTTTAAGGAATGCGAGCCATTGTATCTTTACTTTTCGAAATGCCCTCGTATTTAAGTGCTTTAAAATCGTAGTGTTTTTAGTTTTTCTATAATATTGCATTCCAATGAATATCCTTCTCTGACAGTTGTGTCTATACAATTTGTTTAAATCTCCAGCTTTGAGACTCTTTTCTTAAAGATCCTTAGTCTTTATAGAAAATTCTGATTGATTTCTTACTATTGGAATCAGAATAGCTGAAAATTTTGTGTTTTTAAGAATGAAAATGTTTTCATGAATGTGTCAGAAAATACCCAATTTGGATTTGAGAAAAGTATTACATAAAAAAAGAGAAACCATATAACAATTAGTAAATCTTCAGATCGTGGACAAAAATGTCAATTTTGCAAGCCATTTTAATTTCCATATCACTTTACACAATATCGAACATACTGAAATTCCCAATTTAATAATGTTGGATTATATGTTGATTTCTAAGCATATAAGATTTCCCAAAGATTCAAGAAATCTAACTTAAACTCGCAATTATACTCTTCAACTGCTTTTTGTTAAAAATGTAGGTCAAACTATTGAAAATTTAGAACACATTTTCTTCAGACAGTTAAGAACCAAGATGACAATGTCCATTGCTTACAATCAGTTATGGGATTTGGTGTTAGTATATAAATACCTATACCTTATTTGGTTGAAAAATACCATTGCAAACCTCAATTAACCTTTTAACAAGTAGTAAATCTTCAGATCGTGAACCTCAATGTCAATTTTACAAGACATTTTAATTTCCATATCACTTTATACAATATCGAACATACTGATATTCACAATTTAATAATATTGGATTATATGTTGATTTCTCAAAGATTCGGGAAATCTAACTTTTAAGAACTGTTATATTAAACACGATTTCATGCAATTATACTCTTCAACTGCTTATTGTTAAAATTCTGTAGAATATAAAAAAAGGGGGTATCTATTTTATATTTTATTTAAACTTTTTTTTCAAAATCTTCAGTAATCGTGAAAGTTATAATGAATGCATTATTTTAATGAATTTTTAGTACTTTTCCATTAAACCAGCACCGTGTCAAAATATATGATAATGTGCCATTTATTTCAATCCTGACCATGTAAGGTTTTTGTTGCAAACCATTCCAAACGTCATGACCCACTATCTATAGCGATATAATAATAGATTCTAATAATAATAAAGAACTTTATTATTTAATTATAACCATGCAAAACATCTTAATTTGCTATTTTCCAAATTGAAAATATTTGTTATTAAGTTATAATTTATATTTTTCACTGGTGCTAAAATGGATTTTATCATTTGGCAGTTACTTGATGATGAGGAAGCAGCAATAAATTTATTTCAGGGCTATGGAATTATACATAAGCAAAGTTTTTTTATGAGATGTTGGTTGGGAACATTTCATGGTAAATAAAATATAATTTTGTTGACTTTAACACCAGATGTCATACACAATAGGGTGGAGCGAAAAAAGTGATTTTTTTTTTTTACAAAAACGGGTAGGTGCCAAAAGTTGCCTTTATACTAGTACGTCAAATATCTGAAATTTTAGCGCTGAAAAAAAAATGCCTTGAGTCTGCGCTTTTGGTCCAAATGTCGAAATTTTGGGTAAAATTTGACAATTTTTCAAAAAAAAATAAAAATTTTCTGTAGAACTGGTTATGATTTAAAAGTGTCATTTCAACCTTTATTAATAAAGATTTAAAATATTGAAACGACAAAATGGTATCTTTATTCTGTATAACTGGAGCAAAACTGACAAATTTCGGTAAAAATGGGGTATTTTCATTCTGGTACAGCATACAATGAATCGTTTTGAATGCAGCTTTTCGCTAATTGCTTTTACAACTACCCAGGAGTGGAGGTGGGTGCAAGCAGTGACGGATCTAAGGGGGGGTTAGCCGGGGCAGCTGCCCCGGGTGCAAGACTTGGAAGGGCGCAAAATTGAGGAATCATAAAAGATTAAGAATAAAAGAAAATCAAAAATTCACATGAAAAGATATTCAATTTTATTTTGTTCAACGGCGGTTTACTTTCGTTGCATATAAGGATCAGAAATAAAAAATAAGTTAATTTATATTACATTATATAAAATATCACATTGCCACCAGTATTTTTAAGAAATTTTTTATTTATTAAAAATTCAAAGATTTTGCGTCATCTTTTTTCAGTCATCGTTCTATGTTGTTTTACAGCGTGCGCAGTATTTTATTTGGTTATGTCTAAAACACATTCGGGTGATTATTACAGAAAGAAGACTAAAAAAAGAGAAAAGGAGGCTTCACAGCTATAATTTAGTATGTCCTCATGGCTTAAGCCGAACGATATTCATGAAGGTAAGCTAGAGGTCTTCGCGGTCTCTGGCCGATTTTTATTTAGGAAGTACTGGTAAGGTTCGCGTGAAAAAAAATATTAGCAACAATATGGTTTAATGTAAACATAGATATCATGAAAGGCTTTAAAGATATTAGATGAGAATAATGATAACCCGGGTCGGGTCGGGCCGGGCCTAGTCTTCACTCTTTCCGGGCAGGGCTCGGGATTTATTTTATTTTGAAAACTCGGGCTTCCGGGTCAGGGCTGATCTTTACTTCTTCCGGGCCGGACCGGACTTGTCCCTTTCTTAATTCTGCATATTCGGACCCGGTCGAGCCTAGTGTTTACTCTTTCCGGTCTTTACTTTTTTCTGCAGACTCGGTTTGGTTGGGCTAGACTTAGTTTTTCTGGGCCGAACCTAGCCTAAACTTCATTCTTCTTAGAGGTGCAAAGGCCGAAATTTCCACTTACGATCTAACATTATTGGCCGGATTTGATCCATGCAAAAATCAGTAAAATGTGTCCCGAGTCCTGACGCAACAATCAAGGGCGTATTCAGCCCTCCATTAAACGGGAAGACGTGGCTCCTTTTTTTTTTTTTTTTTTGAGTGGGGGGTGTCACATATCTTAATAAGTAACTTTTATATTAAAGGCTGTTGCCATATCCAAAATGGCTACTTTTCCGAAACTTTTAGAAAGTCATTTCTATTCGTAAATACAAAAATATTGTATTAATATTTGTAAAAATATAAAATTTACACATTTTATTCAGATACCAAGAAATTGAAGAATTTCCCATTTTCTTATAAAGGCAAAGAATCATCCAGAAAATGAGCATTTTAAGCCAATTTTTAAGACTTGGCAGTTACAGAAATGCGGTCATGAGGAAGTAATTGGCTGCTATGGCCTGAAATTCAGATTAAAACACCTATTTTACGGAGATTTCTCCGAAGGTTTCTTTGCCTTTATCGAAAAATGGAAAATGCTATTCAATCATATTTGTTCTGAATAAGTGCACTTGCAATTGTCTTGCATCTGAGATTAAAATTGACTTCATGGATCTTTCAGAAATTACCTAATTTGGATTTGAGTAGAGCTTCAGACAGTGAAAAAGATTCTCTTTGTTGATCAAGAGGAAAATTTAAAAGAATTTAATATAGCTTTTTAAAACATTCTTTAGAAATTTTCTTCGTTCAGGGGAGTCATTATGAACCACATGACCTCTTCTTTGGATCAGCCGTTGGCAACAATCTTTGTAAAAAGTACACATAATTTTATTCGTAGAATAATGATCATTTTAAACTATTTTCAACCCTTTATGTCCCAAAATATGAATTAATGAAAATTTCATCTTCTAAAGTATGTTTCGTGAATTTTTGAAACCACGTTAGAGGATTTACATAATCATTTAATAAATTTTAGAAGGATTTTTCCAATTAAAATTAATAAAACATACTTTTAACTTTTATATCGGGCCGGGCTCGGGCCGAATTTTCAGATTTTATACCGGGCCGGGATCGGGCCGAACTTTTAACTTTTATACCGGGCCGCGCCAATCACTTTTTTGCATGGGCCGGGCCAATAATTTTTTTGTAAGGATCGGGCCGGGCTCGGCCCTGGAAATTCCGGTCCGTGCGGATCTCTGAGGTAAGCAACCAAGTTACTTGTTTGTTTTATACGTGCTGCACCATATTATAATTTATATGTATTATTTCTGTTCTAAACATCTCCTTTTCTATGTAATAACTGAGTTGATATGTAATAAAAGAATTATAAATCGATTTTTTATTAATTTCTTCTAAATTTAGATATTTTTGTAATTAACAGACATTTACGAAAACGAAATTACAAAACGAACATTAGACAAAACAGACATTAGAAAACGAAACTTATACTCTGTTGAGAATTCAACGTGTTCTGGCCCTTTAAAGGCATTTTATTTATGTAGTTAAAAAGGTTTTCTATCCATGGGAGTCAGTTTTATGTCTTTATTTATGTTTATCAGTTGTTAATAAGCCTTTTAAATTTGGATTTCCAAAATATCGCACCTATACTTTTTTAAAATTAATTAAATCTTCCATTAGAAATGTTTATCTAATAAAATATGTTAACTTAAGTTGTGCTTCACAGTCACCCCACTTGTATTAATTTTGAAGCAAAAAAGTACATTAATTAAATTTAAACGGCGTAGGGTAATATAGCAATAAATTTAAATGTTACTTTTAATCGAGATCGTCATGATTGTTTACATTTCTTGCTATGCTTATATTTTCGCTTCAAATCTCCTGTTTCTTTTTACGTACTATAACGAATAAAGTTTATAACAGTTCCACTATAATCAGTGTTGAATTCAGGGGGTGGCCCGGGGGGGGGGGGATGTCCCCCCACGGAAGGTTTGAGATTTTATGATTTTAATGGTTAAAAAGTGCAATTCCCCCCCCCCCCCCCGAAACTCTAAAATTCCCCCCCCCCCCCCCCCCCCCCCCCCCGGAGCCGCAGAAATCCCTCCCGGAGAAAAGTGTCTGAATTCAACACTGACTATAATTTTTAAGAAGTTAGTTATTTGAAAAAATGTTTCCTGCTTAAAAAAATTGCTTGCTTCTTTATTTCTAATGTAGTTCAATAACAAATATTTTGAAACTTATTAATGGAGCATTTACTCAGCAACCAAGTATAGCTGACGAAAAACTGAATTACCCTTTTTAGAGGTAATCTTTTGCAGTTAGACTCATGGTCATCACACTAATTTTAATTCGTTATATAACCGTGACAGTTGTAACAGAATATTTGGGGCATGTTTTCAGATTTTTGTATATTAAATATTTATTTTTAAACTTTTGTAGTATTAGTCAAATTTTAGAATTGTTTATACCGTAATAAATGAGAAAGACCAAAGTATTCATTTTAGCATTTAAAGATTATTATTTGAACCGCGGGAAATTTTACTAATGTTTTATAAAAAATATTTTATATCAGAATTTTTATTTAAAACCATTTAACTTGCATATTGAATTTATTTTTGTAAAGCATACATGGTTGGGGCTTATTAAACTTTAGCTCTTGGGTAGGCCTTCTCATCTAGCTGAACCTGGGAAACATACATTTAACTTATACTTATTTTATATAGAGTTTCCTGATACGAATCGACGTGTATTTATTTGGTAATGATTTTCATCAATGACCCATTACCGTAATTCTGTTTTAAGACTTTAAAACAAGCCTGCACTGCACTGCACATGTTGACTTGGAGACCTTTTATCAGCGCCCAAGGGTGGGGCGATCGCCACATCACTGCTCCTTTGAATCCACCATTTTTATACATAGATAAAGTTACTGTTTCTAACTGATGTATTTATATTTATAGTACATTGTTTGTATAAATAAGAATATAGTGTATATTTTTGAGAAATTTGAAAAAAGAAATTCCCGTACACAGAGTTTGACAAATCCAAGTGACTTGAATTCAAAAGGCTCACTTTCATTAAAGGAATGAAAGAAAAATGAAGGGGGGGGGGGGGAAGTATTTTTAATTAAAAGCGTTGAATGAGTTGAAATGTTTAAAAGCCTTGGGAGTAGGGGGGGGGGGGGGGGGGCGCAAATCTACAAACTTGCCCCGGCTAAATTTTAGTCTAGATCCGTCTCTGGGTGCAAGTGCATATCATGTCCCACCCGTAACCAGCACAACCACCCTACTATCTGAGCACAGTATTTTATTTATACATTGAATTGTGATTTTTTATCAGACTGGCACGAGTTTTCTGTATATCAACCTAGTCTTGGTGTATTCATCTCTTTCATATCCACAGACTTTGGATGATACTGGCTGTGACTTCCTTCACGTATCTTTCTACTGCTTGAGTATGAGAAGGCATGCAAAGTAACTCATTGAGGATGTTAGTACGGAAATCTATCCAGCCGTCTATTATCTTCAACAAACTTGCATCCGATAAATCGATAAATGCATAGTGATTGGGGGTCCAGTTACCGCAATAGTTTTCCAATCAATTAAATTTATATAATCATCTGCTTCAATGTTGATTCTCAGTATTTCAAATTTGCATATGTCATCATTTATTCTACCTCTTGCATTTATTATGGGATGAGCAGCTAGTTGTTTAATGTGATTGCAGAATTTGCTCTGAGTGTGCAAAGTAACCATTGTCCTGAATAACTTTTTTAACTATTCGTTTTATGGCGTTTGCTGTGTTGTTTAGTAGACGAGTAGTTTTCTATAAGGTTTTAGATACATTCTTTAGCTGTGGATTACATTTGATGATAAACCATCCTGGGGCATAAACTTAGATCACATACTTCGTGAGTGAAAATAGACTCTGACGCGCAGTCAATGCGAATAATTAAGGCGAAGAATTCTATTCGCCGTTGTGAGCCATACTGCGTGGGACAATTTTCCTAGGCTCCTATTTGCTAGTTCTTTAGAGCAATATCCTGATGAAATAGCTTTGCAAATGTCCAGCAGGTATTTCTGGTCTGTGCTAAGTGCCTTTTCATCGATTTCAGGAAATATATTTTCTAAATTACTCTTTATAGGTTCAAAAACTGCAATAGGGAGTTAATGGCACGTGAACAAGGATTTCCCTAATACATTTGGGCCAGAAGTTTTCCCATCGATCATGCCTAACAAATGATGCAGAGGCAATTCATTTAACTGGAGCTGGCATATGATCCATTGCAATGGTCTTGCAAGCTTCTCTTCCATTCGACGGATTACTTCAGTATGCTTCCCCATATTCACAGGACACCGGACACCCATCACAACTCAAGCATGAGAGGCTGGACAAATCAATATTTTCACCTTTTAAAAACTTTGATATGCATTTAAAAATATCTTTTGATACTCCAGAAGAGGAAATGTTAGGCAAAATTAGTCCCCAAATATTTGGAGCCAGGCTCTTCTAAGATAGTAACACGTTCTTCTTTCGTAATTCTATGATACACATGTTTATCACTTATCTTTTCTATACATATTGTGTCATCTTTTCAGGAGTCGAAATATAAGGCTCTTATTTCTGTTTTAGGGTTCTGTTCTTTACGTTGAGATGAACAAGCCAATTGGCTTTCACGTTTTACATTGCTTCTATGTGTAACGGGTACATTAGTTTTCCAGTGTCATTTGCTGTACATACACAATCCTGAAGAACTGCTGAAGCAAGAATTACAGCAGACTGATCAGAAATTCTATAGCTATCACATGCTCAAGAAAAAGTTTCAAACTTCATTCGAGTTTCGGTATATGAGGATGAAGATGGGAATTCAATTTTATCTATTATTGAATCATTGCATACTGATTCGTTTATTTCATAATTTCACATGCAGCATCTGCTAATTGCGGTGCTTCTTTATTTAATCTCTTTCTATTAATTTTTTTTCAACGAGTCGTATGCTGTACCAGAATGGCAACGCCCCTTTTTTACCGAAATTTGTCAGTTTTGCTCCAGTTAAAAATAATAAAGATATCATTTTATCGTTTCAATATTTTAAATCTTTATTAATACAGGTTCAAATGACACTATTAAATCATAGTCAGTTCTACAGAATTTTTTTATTTTTTTTGAAAAGTTGTCAAACTTTACCCAAAATTTCGACATTTGGACCAAAAGCGCAGACTCAAGCCATTTTTTTTCAGCGGTAAAATTTCAGATATTTGATGTACTAGTATAAAGGCAACTTTTGGCACCTACCCGTTTTTTGTAAAAAAAAAAATTTTTTTTGGCTCCACCCTAATACACAATCTGTTGAGATATTATGGAGCATTGGAAAGTGGCATAATAAAAGAAGCATGGCAGTGTTCTTCGTTATTTACAATTCTATCTAAATGCCTTTATTAAAAAAATGAAACATTTTCTGCAATGCTAAGAGACACTAACAATTTTCATGCTTGCAATTTAATTTTATTTTTTTTATTGGGTAAAATTTAGATGTTCTTTTATTTGAAGTATATATTTGTATTGATTTAATAAAATAGTTTGTGAAAGCCTGTAATTTTAAAATGTTTTATTTTTTAAATGATCACTTTTGCACCGTAATAATGAAATTTTTTTTCAAATGTTTCATTTGGTGCCAACTATTATGCATAGCGACAAATTTTCTTTTTCTGACATGTTATGAAATACATTTGTTAGGCAACTGGTAAAGTAAAAAATAAAATAATAATTTCTTATAATAAAAATATAAAATTGAAAAACAGATGCACAAAATTCCATCAAAAAATACATAGATAATTTAAATGTGTGACATATGTATTGACAAAATTTCAAACTAATGAGAGCAATTTAAGATTCACATTTGGGAATTTTAGCATCCATAATTTAACATTTAAATCACTTATCAAAACAGGGTTGATAAAAATCACGATTTTTTTTAAAAAATCAAAAAAATCAGATTAATTTGATTTAAATCGGATTTTTTTGATTTAAATCAGATTTTTTTGATTTAAATAAGATTTTTTAAAATTAATATTATTTGTGTACTGTGCATGTATTTATATTTATTGTCTCTGTATAGATTTACATTAATTAATTATTACAATTCCTAGAAGAAAAAAAAAATTTGATGCAAACAAATTTGGATTTACTATCATATTATTCTACTATTAAATTGTTATAGATAAGATATACCTATGTGTGTTGTGTGTATAAATTTCTAGTTAATTTAAGTTATTAAATTTTTCATTAAGGTATTACTCCTATAATATACATAATATCTTATCATATAATAAATGCAGCAAAGAATGTTAAATATATATTGTGTATTTCAACCAGAGTTTGGCCAATTTTTGCCGAAGTGGAAAAAACCGTCCCGGCAAAAATACTTTTTGTCATAATTTTTGACACTGGCAAAAAGTGCTAGCATTTTAAAACAGGGTTTTTTAGGATTTCATTTAAATTACATAATTTCAATGTTTAAATCATAATTTTAACAGATTAAAATCAGTGATTTAAATTACAATCTTGATCAATTTCCGTTTTTGCCAATTTTTGTCTGTTTTTAGGTGCGTTCGTAATTATATAAATACGTAGCACCTATAGTCGTCGTTTGGTCCGTCCGTCTGTCCGTCCGTCTGTCTGTCTGTCCGTCCGTCTGTCTGTCCGTCCGCATATAACAACGCAAAAACTACCCAACCAAATGGTTTGCAATTTGAAATATATTATCTTTGCATAAATTTGTCGAGACATTTCAAATTTTATCAAAATCGAATCAAAACTTTAGGAGATATTAATAAAAATATTTATTAAGAAATTTGATTTTTTTTTTAAATCGGTGCTTTTTTGTTATATGAGCTTCTGATGGATGTTAAATCGTCAAGCGACCGAGATACTTATTTTATGACAGAAATTAATCTGCAGACGATATAATTCATTTCACAGAATTAAAAATCATCAAGATCTGAATATTTATATAACTAGCTGATACATATATATCTGAATATTTATATAACTAGTTAAGATATTTGTATGAACAGTGTCATAAAATATATACTTAACTAGCTGTTTAACCCGTTCTACGCACGGGATATCATGAATTTAATTCTAAAACGTGCGTACGAACGCACCTCGTTTGTAACGTTTGACGTACAATTTCCAACTTGTTTTCCACTGTTTGCCACTGTCCTGACAAAAATACATTTCGGAAAATACAAAAATATATTTCCAAAATACATTTTTGAAAGGCAAAAACCAACCTGATTTCAACAGATTCAGATTCACCAATGTCATCTTTATCACATAGACAGTAAGTTTCTTTGTTTTTTTTTTGTTTTTTTTGCCACAATCTCCGCCATTTCTACACTACATGGTTTGCATATTGCTTTCATACATTTTCAAGATTTTTTTTTTCCTCCTGTAAAATAAAGCCACATTGGATCTTTCTTTTTGCCAGCCATTTTTCTTGTGTATCAATGTATCCAAAAGCTCTCTATACTGATATTCTTGTCCCAACTTGTGTTTCACACTTTACCATATTAATGATTACAAAACAGTTACAAGACACGAGGTAATCACACAACTAAAAGTACGAAGCTAGCAATTGTCAGTGTTATCCAGCCCTCAACCATTGACAATTTCAGCAATCAATCATGCTTACTTAACAGTAGAAATAACCGTTTAACCTAGAAATAAGGTATAATAACATATCTTATATTTTCCATTGCAGTAAGCAATGAATTCTAGGAAAGGAAGGGCAAAGGGATCAGTCACAGAGATTAAATTATTTTCAGTTATAGAAGAAACATGAAACTGGAATTCTATAATTCTATGTTAGTCTAAATAGTTATTGTGTTACAATTAGTCCATGTATTGTTGATCGTATTATCTGATCTATATATTCCCCATCAACATATGGGATATTGAAGTTTGCAGGTCTAAGCAACTAAACATAAAACAAACTTGTGAATCATGTATAATCTACTTTACTGAAAGTAACTCCTTACTGAAAATGTTATGAAATAAAATATTATTATCTTAAATACTTTTATATTGAATATATTTAACATTAGCTTCAACATCTAAACTTGCAAAAATGAGAGCATTTATCAATATTTGTTTTGGAATGTACCATGGATAAATAATATTTTGAATGTAGTGTTGCATTTACTTTTATAAGTTGAAAATAATTATTTTATGAAAGTTTTATTTAACATCATTAAAAAGTAATTTTAATCTGACATGAATTATGACATTTATTTGAACACAAATTATTAATTTAATCCTTATTCAGCTTGTAAATATCAATGTTAAAAATACTGATTTAAATCAAAAGTTTTTTTTAAAAAATCATTTGATTTAAATCAAACAACCCTGTATCAAAATGAGAAATTTTCTTTTCAATGAATGGTAAAATTTGAAAATAATCTAAATTCCCATAGAAAAGCATTATGACATCAAATAAAATATTCTATATTTTTGAATGAATGAACCAAACTTAACCAAAAACAGCTAATTTTGGATACTTCACAAAAATACCTACCTAATTACAAATTAATATGATGCTTTTTGTGTCAGTTATTGCGAGACATACACACAAAGACACTAAAAATATTGTGCTAACTCTACAGTAAGACATCCCTTGACTTCACCGAATACTCCTCTATTTCAAAGTTTAAAGGTATTAAAAAGTTAAATTTTAAAACAATTTTACATATTTAACAAAAATACTTCCATTTTGATGAACAAGACCTTTTTACAAATACACTTTACATTAAAAAAAAAAAATGCTTTGAATTTTTGAATTATTATTTAAGAGGACAGTTTTAAAACCTTTTTAATTAGTAACATTTTAAACTTAATGACTTCTTCTGTGAATTAAAATAAATGAATAAAGTTTTCTTATATTCTAAAACGGCGGTTCCCAACCTGGGGTACTTGGCCGGCCTGCTGGGGGTACAATAGTATCGGTAATGGTGGAAATCATAAAAATGGTTCAACTGAAAATACATAAAGAAAGTTGATAGTTTTGGATTACAAAGTTAGTCTCATGTGTAACTCCAAAATGTTGCTTTCAACATGAGGGTAAAGACCCACTAGATCTAATAATTCATTGATAATTCAATGTCATTAGCTCCGCCCATTGCTAATAATATTGCACCTGTACTTATATATTTTCCCCAATCTTCGCAAAAACTTCCACTGACCATTATACAATGTTCTTTTCTCACCTCTTTTTTCATATTGTTCCTTTTTAATAAAAATTGCAAAACGCCTAAATTACGCCAGAGCTGTTTGTTTTAATGTTTTATTTTAAAACGTTTTGAAAAGCAGGCCCTTATTTTCGTTTTCGAATAGGCGGACTTATATCATTAACGTATATAAATTTGAAAGCTTTCTTCCCTTTAGAGTATTTAATTTTAAGTGTTTACTTATTATTTGAATGATTTGGTTTTATGTTTAAAATGGATAACTCGTTGAAATCCGGAATTCGTAAGAGTTCTTCGAAACAATTTGATTATTTAGATTTGCAAGATAACCTCAGCTTAGCCATTAATAGGCTTATTCTGATAACTGATAAACCTAATACTTCAAATAAAACTGAAAGCAAAGGGCTCCCAAATAGTCTGCTTTTTGAATACCGTATTTTCTTAGAAAATTTTTATTTTTAGATTTTTCTTGCAAATTTTGCAGAAACCACCTTCAGAGAAAAATTCATCATAGAAAAATTTACATTTTTGCGTAAATGCTGTAGAAACCTATGATGAAATTTTCTGTTAAAAATTATTCATATTCAGTTGGGAGCCCTAAAAACCAGTGGTCCCTTAATGAATAGAAAATATGCATAATTTCTTGAAATATGGATTTTCATTCACAGGAGATGAATATTTTAATAATATGTGGGGGAAGAGAGGGGGTGGTGGGCGTTAATGATAAATAGGGGGTACTCCGAAATGAAAAGCCTAAGCAAAAGGGTACGTGAAAGAAAAAAGGTTGGGAAGCGCTGTTCTAAAACAAGCATTAAATTTAAATTATGGCAACTCAACAAGAACAACTCTCCTGCTCATTTTGATTTAGCAAGGAAGCTTTTAAAGGCACCAACCAGAGAAATTCTGCCTGGAATGGGTACTCATTTTCAGATGTTGTAAGCATACAGGGTGTTCCTAAAATCTTGATACAAACTTTCAAGGGAGATAATGTGGTCAAGACAAACATTTTTCGCACAGGAAACTAGCATCTCAATCCACTTATTCCTCAAAAATACAAGGTGTATCACTACAAGCTGAAACTGAATTTTCATTCACAGCTTTAACAATAATGAAAATATTTTAGCGAGATTTTCATAGTATTAACATTGCTTGTATAAAATGTGATAACATCATTGGAAGTAACTGAATTTTGGTCAGTGACAGAGTATGAGAGTATATGCACTGTCAGTTGCATTGTGAGTAATGCAATATCTATCTTAGTGTTATTTGGAAATTAATGGTGGCAATTCCCAGCACTTCTCAACATGTCACCATATTTCAGTAAAATAAAAATCCAAGTTCAGCCGGGAGTGAGATACACTGTTTTTGGCTGAATAAATGGGTTATGATCCTGGTTTCCTGGAGAAAAAGTGTCTTGTCTTGATGCCTATTATCATCCCGGAAAGTTATATCCATTTTGTTTAGAAGCACCCTGTTCACGAAAAAGCAAGAAACAGATTATTACCAGACAATATTCAAGAACTTGCATTTATACATCAATAATTCCTATGAAGGTCGTCATTAATGGTCAATTTTTTTAAGTGTTGCTTTTTAAACAACAGGTAAATAAAAGGATTCTATTTTATTTAAATACGATTCTATTTCTTAATTATTTTGAATGTCTTTAAAAATTGACAGTTTGAAATTGTGAAAAAAAATATTTTTTAAGTATTTGACCGAATATTTTGATATTCAGTAACCAGTAGCAAGGTTGTTCGATTTAAATCAAATGATTTTTTAAAAAAAATCTTTGATTTAAATCAGTATTTTTAACATTGATATTTACAAGCTGAAAAAAATTAAATTGATCATTCGTGTTCAAAGAAATGTCATAATTCATGTCAGATTAAAAATTAGCTTTTAACAATGTTAAATAAAAGTTTTTATAAGTTGAAAATAATTATTTTATGAAAGTAAATGCAACACTATATTTAAAATATTATTTATCCATAGTGCATCCTAAAATAAATACTGATAAATGCTTTCTCATTTTTAAACTTTTGTCTTTCCTAGATGATCACTTCATTTTTGCAAGTTAAATGTTGAAGCTAAAGTTAAATACAGTGGAACTTCCCTTTAACGAAGTCCCTATTTAACGAAGTTTTCTACTTAACGAAATTTTCTGCAGAACTTTGACTTTGAACACCATTAGCATGTAAATTAATCTCCATACGAAAAATATATTCTATATAACGAAGCTTATTCCACTTTTGTACGTGTACAGAATCCAAACTAAGAGGTTGCTGTTGCGATGGATATGCGAACTTATTTCAGCAGATTGTATGAAAATAAATATATTTAAATAATTTCCATTCTGCTCAGTGCTAAATAAAACTTTTTTTTTTTCACACTAAGAAAAAAAAAACTTAGTGTAAACATTACTCTCCTACATCGCTGACAGTTGGGGAAGTCAAAGTTGGGGAAGCCTTTTTACATTCAATGATATAGAAGATGCGTAATGATATAGAAGTACGCAATGGCGTCGGATACATTGAAGCAAAAAATATCAATTAGAGTCACACAGTTACCATTCTGACCCTCCATTGCTGATAGACAACTACTTTGTGCATCCACAAGAACGTGCTTCAAAATTCAAATCAAAGAACATCAAAGTTATTTTTGTTCATGACAATACAACTTCTAAACTTCAGCCATTAGTCTAAGGAATAATAAATAATCATGAAGTACATTATCGAAAAAGACAGAAATACGACAATGTAGTGAAAACATTAGTTTGAGAACCTGTGTATCAGAGCTGATGGAAGCTTGAGAATGTGACGTGATTTTATCGACCGTACGCAACTGTTTTGTAAAAGACGGCTATATAATTGAAACTGAATCAAATGCTTCTGAATCAAATACCTGTTTGTCATATCTGAAGGAAAATGTTCATGAATTTAAGTTGATTTCTATTTAACGAATTTTCTTCATAACGAAGTTTTTAGATGTAACGATGAGACTTCGTTAAATAGAAGTTTCACTGTATATTCAATATAAAAGTATTTAATATAATATATTTTCAGTTCCTCTAAAGTAGATTATACATGGATAATTCACAAGTTTGTTTTATGTTTAGTTACTTAGACCTGCAAGTTTCAATATCCCATACGTTGACGGGAGATGTATTGATCATATATTGATCAATACAAGGACTAAATTGTAATATAAATAAATATTTAGACTGTTTGTCTAACATAGAATTATAGAATTGCAGTTTTATGTTTCTTCTATAACTGAAAATAATTTAATCACTGTGACTGATCCCTTGCTCTTTCCTTTTCTAGAATTCAAATTCATTGCTTACTGCAATGGAAAATATAAGATACTAGATGGAACCCGTCAAAATTTGACGGCAAACAACTTGATAGTACCATAAAAATAAAATTTATAGTTGCTTTAACTTGACAAATTTCATAGTGGGGAGCATAATATGATTAAGCGGTCACTGACCTTTCCATTGATATATCACATGAGGGGTGTGTGCAAAGTTTAGAAAAGTACCCCCTTGGGGGGTCAAAGTGGGGGATGGACATGGGAGATGCATAATATGATTAAGTGGTCACAGACCTTTCCAATGATATATAACATGAGGGTTGTGTGCAAAATTTAGAAAGTACCCCTTGGGGGGGGGGGGGCAAAGTGGGGAGATGGGCATCGGAGATGCATAGTATGATATAAGTGGTCACAGGCCTTTCCAATGATATATAACATGAAGGTTGTGTGCAAAATTTAGAAAGTACCCCTTGGGGAGGGGGGGGGCAAAGTGGGGAGATGGACATCGGAGATGCATAATATGATTAAGCAGTCACAGACCTTTCCAACAATATATGACATGAGGGGTGTCAACAAAATTTAGAAAAGTATCCCTTGGGGGGGTGGGGGGCAAAGTGGGGAGATGGACATTGGAGATGCATAATATGATTAAGTGGTCACAGACCTTTCCAATGATATATAACATGAGGGTTGTGTGCAAAATTTATAAAGCACCCATTGGGGGGGGGGGGGAAGTGGGGAGATGGACATCAGAGATGCATAATATGATTATGCAGTCACAGACCTTTCCAATGATATATAACATGAGGGTTGTGTGCAAAATTTATAAAGTATGCTTTGGGGGGGGGGGGCAAAGTGGGGAGATGGGCATCGGAGATGCATAATATGATTAAGCAGTCACAGACCTTTCCAACAACATATGACATGAGGGGTGTCAAAAAAATTTAGAAAAGTATCCCTTTGGGGGGGGGGGAAGTGGGGAGATGGACATCGGAGATGCATAATATGATTAAGCAGTCACAGACCTTTCCAACAACATATGACATGAGGGGTGTCAACAAAATTTATAAAAGTGCCTCCCTTAGGGGGGGGGGTGGCGGGATGGACCCCGGAGATGCATAACATGAATAAGCAGTCAAAGACTTTTCCAGCGATATATCACATGAGAGGTGTCTGCAAAATTTAGAAAAGTGTCCCACTTGGGGGGGGGGATAGACCCGAGATGCATAACATGAAAAAGAGGTCACAGGTGTTTCAACTTGCAACTTTTTTTCTCAAAGGCATTTGATAATATTAAATTTATTTTACCCAAGACAATTTAACGATATTCTTAATTTTTTTGCATAATTCGTCAAATGTTCATGGAAAAAATCATGAAATTCACTAATCAATAATTGATAAATTATAAAATTCAACAATCGATAGCAGTAAAATTGGTCAATCGATAATGGAAAAATCACAAAATTCATCAAATGGTCTCCTGTAAAAAAATTGTCCTGCACACTGATGATATGATCAAAAGGATTTTGAAGTATAGGACAAAATTAACACTTGCCAGCGAGTAATGCTGAAAATTTGGCAATGGACTTTATTGCCACCACTGGTCAAACATAATAGTCACACTCACCAATTGCGATGATTGAATGGAAAAAGATTTTTTTCTCTGCTGTCGCTCGACAAATTTCGAAACCATTTGGCGAATTTCACGATTTTTTCCCCGAAATTGACGGATTGTGATTTTTTTTTCTTGAAGCCATTCGACGATATTCGAAAACTTTTCCAACCAGTTGATGAATTTTGCGATTTTTCCACTGTCGATTAATGAATTTTGCGATTTTTCCGCTATCGATATAAGAATTTCGCAATTTATCAACTATCAATTAATGAATTTCATGATTTTATCCATGAACGAACAAATTGCGCACTTTCTTTCCGCTAATGTTTGACACATTTCGCCCTTTACAATTCAGCCAATGAGTTGAACGTTGTTTCTTTCCAGAAATGTCAAGAATGAAACAATGATTCTTTAGTGTTGTGAAAACCTTAATGTGGAAGCTTAACTTCCCCATATTTGTTGTTTTTTCCTTTTAGGTCTCGCGCCACTGAAATATTCTACTTTAAGTGCTTCTATCGCGATCGTACGTACGACGATACGCGATCTCTTAGCGTAAACAAAAACACATGTTTTTCTTGCTCCTACGTATGCATTGCCAGGTGCCGTTTCCTGATTGGATGCCATGACTGCGCATGTGTTGAATAACTAGCTTAAATACCACTGCATGACTTGTCTGCTCTCTTCTCTTTTTGCTTATGTGGCAGCTGCATATCGTACGATGTTTTGTTTTAGTTATTTTTAAATGTCTGTGCAAGTATGCCAGACTGTTTGTTAATTCTTATAATGTTAAAGTATGTTTAATAAATGTTATTTATTAATTTAAGCCATCCTCTTATTCAGAGTCAGTTTACTTTTACTTTACCATTTGAGCCCGGTGGATTAACCACCCAAATTCTTTAAGACCGGTTATGGGCCAAATGAAGTCTAAATTTAAAAAGAGTTTGTCCATTTTTGGTAATGTTTAAATGTAATTTTTGACTCTGAGGTGTTGGCGTGAATTATCATAATGAGGTCATCTTTAATGGCAAAGATGGGGGGCCTCTTCGAGAGCTACAGTATTGATGTTTTGACAAGCAACAGCAGACAGCTAATTTGTTTTTATCTCCACCCTTTCGTTGTGAATGAACTTCAAGGCTGCTCCTTCCTGGTTTCTGACTAAGATAAACAAACTTGTGTGGACTCTGGAACTGTAGTGTTTTCTTTCCCTTTCCCCCATGACTGATAAGGAGTTACGTTACAGGAATGTTGTTTACTTTGTGAACAGCTGTTAACTTGGAATGGAGTAAAGTTTGTGGTTTTTTAGTGAAGTTATTATGGATTGATAAAACTTTTGCTGTTTGTTTTATTGGTGAAGTGTTTTTGCTTGTTAGTCTTCAGTGTTAAATGAATGTTTTTCATCTCATTTAGGAAAGTTATTTTTTCTGAGTATTATCAAATGAATAATTTATTAATTTAAAGTTTTTTAACGTTAATAGTATACTGTGATATGTTATTTGTTATGAATTAATTGTTAGAATTTGTTTTTTTTAGAATTTTAAAATTTTAAATAGATTTAAAGAAAAAAAAAAAGAAAGATTTGTTAAAGTTGTTAATTGAAAGTTTTTAATTAAAGATTTTTATATTGAAATGGTTTGAATATAGAATTGTATTTTTAATAAAACAGTGAATAATTAATTTAATATGGATAATTAATAGTTAATTTAAATAGTTAATGATTAAATTTGAGTAATTAATGGTTGATTAAATTTGAGTAATTAATGGTTGATTAAATTTGAGTAATTAATGGTTGATTAAATTTGAGTAATTAATGAATTTTTTTTTACTTCATTTATTTTGTATATTTAATGTATGTATTGTTGTTAAATGGTTCTTTTTGAAGGGTTAGTAGGTTTTAATATTGTTGAATGGTTTATTAATATTGTATTGAGATATGCATATTTAATTATCCCCATGAGCTTATAGGATGGAGTTTGCTATCCAAAAACTTAACAGTAGCAATTATGCTACTTGGGCAGAGGAAATACAGGTGTATATGATGGATCGTGGAGTTTGGCAATTTGTAGAAAAACCAGACCTTGAAACACCTAAAGATTTAACTGGAAAGGAACTTCGTGACTTTGAATTGTGTAGGGATAGGGCATATACCTCAATTTATTTAAATATTGAGAGACCATATCGTAGTATAATAAGTGACACTAAAAATGCTGGGGATGCATGGAGGAAATTAAAGGAGCGTTACCAGCCAACGTCTCGCAGTAGGATTGTGAGTTTATTGGACAAATTTTTCTCATTGAGG
The DNA here is from genome assembly GCA_963931845.1 of Maratus michaelseni. NCBI lineage: Eukaryota > Metazoa > Arthropoda > Arachnida > Araneae > Salticidae > Maratus > Maratus michaelseni. The sequence continues at coordinate 169,267,054 of OZ007587.1, read as the reverse complement.
TTTGGCACAGGGGATGACATTAGTATTTATGCAGCTAACCTTAAAAAGGTAGTTAATGAATTGGCAGACGCAAAACATGTAATGGAAGAAATGTACCAGTCTTTTCAACTTATCCGGTTTTTGCCATCCAAATTTTCAGGGATTGTTCAGTCAATTTATAGATGGGATGACAAAACATTTACTTTTGACAATGTATTAAAAGAGTTGTTGGTTGAGGAGGATAGGTTAAGACAGTGTAACATTGACCTTGAACGTGTAGATGCATCTGCTTATAAAGTCAAAATTAATAAACAAGGAAATAGGAATAATAGCAATTTTAAATTTAATAAACAGAAAGACATTAAGTGTTTCCATTGTTCTAAATTAGGCCATTTTGCTTCTAATTGCCCAGAAAAGAAGCCAAATTCTGGTAAATTTCAGGTTAAGAAGTTTAAACCAAAGGGGAATTTTAACCGAGACAATTCAAGTTACATTGTAGAGGCTAACTACAGTCAAGGTAGTAATGGTCCTGATGATTTGTCTTGGGTTGTGGATTCTGCTGCTTCTTCTCATTTTTGCCGCAATAAAAATTTGTTTGTTGAGCTTAGGCCAGTAGTAGATACAACAGTATCAGTCGCTATCGGTGAAGAGTCTTGCTCAGTTGAGGGAATTGGCAAAGTGGAATTTTTGGTAAATATAAAAGGTACCCAGAAGAAAATAACATTGAACAATGTTCTTTATTCACCTAGATTGAGGAGAAATTTATTTGCAGGATGTGCCATAGATAAAAAAGGAGGGAAATTTGTTGGCAAGAATGGAAAGATTTTCGTGTATAATAATAAAGGAAAATTGGACTTCTTTGCAAAAAGAGAAAATGGTTTATATTTTCTTAGACCAAAATACCCCGGTGTTATCAGAGAGCATGTAAATTTAACTCAGTCTAAGGAATCAAATCTTGAGATTTGGCATAAGAAATATTGTCATATCAACACAAATTATATAGTTGATACCAGTAAAAATAATGTAGTTCGTGGGTTACCTAAACTGAAAAATCAGGAATTAAATTGTGAACCTTGTCGTTTGGCAAAGACACGAAGAGTAAGTTTTAAGCCATTGCCGGGAAACCGAACACGTGGGCCTCTTGAACTTGTTTTTACCGATGTGTGTGGCCCAATGCCAGTACCTTCAATTGGGGGATCACGGTACTTTGTCTCTTTCATAGACGATTTTTCTAAAAAGGCTGCCGTTTTCCCAATTAAACATAAAGATGAGGTCTTTGATACTTTTGTTCGATTTAAAAACAGAGCAGAAAGGTTCATTGGAAAGAAAATTAAGGCCATAAAGTCAGATAATGGAAAGGAATACTGCAATTACAAATTTAAACAGCTTACTAAAAAAGAGGGAATAGATCATCAGAAGACGAACCGGTACACGCCGGAACAAAACGGGGTTGCTGAGAGATTTAATAGCACTATAAATAATGGCATTCGAACAATGTTGAAGGATAGTGGTTTAGAAGAAAAATTTTGGGCTGAGGCAGCTGTCTGTTTCACATATGTTTGGAATAGAGTTGTCCATCAAGGCCAATTAAAGACGCCATTTGAATTATACGGTGGGAGACGTGCTTCTGTGAGTCATTTAAAACCGTTCGGATGCACTGCATTTATAGGGATCCCCAGGCAACTACGAAAAAAATTTGATATGCGTGCAACTAAAGGTATCATGGTTGGCTATGCAGGACAGACAAAGGGATACAGAATTTATAATCCTGAAAGGGGTGTTGTCGAGGAAACTTTAAATGTGAATTTCAATGAGAGAGAAATGTACAGTGGTCGCATCCTGGGCACCCTGGACTGTAATTCTGAGAATGGGAAAGTTTTGTCAGGAGTTGAAAATCGTTATATTGATAATGAAGAATCTGATTCTGAATCTAAATTTGATCAGATTATACCACAAAACTCTATAAAGTTACAAAGCACTCCCAAAAAGGAAGCTGAAGTAAGTTCCGAAACTGAAGAGTCAGGAGATGAACACCCAGACCGGGATGTGAATGAAACTGAAAAAACCCCTTGTGAAGCTATTAAATGGGTCCGAGAAGCCATTATGAGAAAAGATAAGTCCCGCAATGATATATATTATGGTGTGGAGGGTTCCAATACTAAACTTCGATCTTATAGAGATGTTGAGAATTACTGTAAAGCCAGAAATATTGATTATCGAAAGGAATTTTTTAGTTTTAGAAACAAAGATGATTATTCTGGTTTAGAACCACGTCCCAAAACTGAACACTATGAAGCTAACATAACGGAAGTAGAAATACCATCTTCTTATTTTGAAGCTATGCGTTCTCCTTTTAGAAAAGAATGGTCTAAGGCGATGGATGATGAAATAACAACCATGAAGGAAAGGCAAGTATGGGAACTTGTTCCCAAACCTAAAGAAGAGAAAGTTTTAGGTAACCGCTGGGTATATTCCATTAAACGTAATGAGAAAGGCGAGATTGCTCGTTATAGAGCTAGGCTTGTAGCACAAGGCTTTAAGCAGGAAAAAGGCATATCTTACGAGGAAGTATATAGCCCAGTAGTTGATTTTTCCCTTATTAGATTATTTTTTAGTATACTAGTCTGTTTTTTCGGTTGGATTCATCATCAAATTGACATAAACTGTGCATATTTATATGCGAATTTATCTGAAAGAGTCTTTATGAGTCAGCCTTTGGGCTATGTCAGTGAGAAGTCTGAGTATGTTTGCCGCCTGAAAAAGGCTATTTACGGCCTTAAACAAAGTGGTCGTGAATGGTATTTCGAGCTTCGGAATGCACTTGAGGGATTAAATTTTAAGAAATTAAAATGGGCAAATTGCATTTTTATATTTAAAAGAAAGGTTCTATTATTGTTGTATGTGGACGATATTATCATTTTTGGACAAACAGAAACATTGGTTTCTGAAGTCATAGATCTCTTAAAATCTAAGTTTGATCTTAAATTGTTAGGACGCACTAAGAAACTCCTAGGTGTAGAGTTTGAAGAGAGGGACTGTAAACTTTTCATTCATCAAAAGAGTTACATTGAAAAGGTTTACAATATGTTTAAAGAGTATAAACCTCCAATTACATCTCTCCCAATTTCTAAAGGAGTTGTGTATTCAAAGTTAGATTGTCCAAAAGATGATTTAGAACTAAATGAAATGCAAGGTATCCCATATCGCAGCCTTGTTGGATGTCTCGCTTTTATAGCTAACAGGACTAGACCTGACATTTGTTTTGCAATAAACCTTTTCTCACAATTTCAGGAAAACCCTGGGCCTACTCATTGGAACGGATTAGTTAAGCTACTTGGTTATTTGTATACAACCAGAGAAAGAAAGCTTGACTTATCTAAGATTGATAACCTTAGTGTCACATGTTATAGTGATGCAGATTATGCCACTAATCGTGATGATAGGAAGAGTATGGGGGGTTTTGTGTCGTTTATTGGTCAGTCACCTGTTTCTTGGAAGACTTTCAAACAAAAGTCTGTTGCCCTTTCCACAATGGAAGCTGAGTTTACTGCACTTACTGAGGCTGCAAAAGAAATCACTTGGGTTAGACATATACTTCTAGAGTGTTTTGAAATGGGGTTATTTGGGAATGAAATAACACAATATGAACTTTGTTGTGATAATAAGTCTGCCATTGACTTTTGCAAGTCACCAATTGAAAATGCTAGGTCAAAGCATATTGACGTTAAATTGCATTTTTTAAGAGATTTGGTGTCTGAAAAGCTATTTAATTTATCTTATGTAAGAAGTACAGATAACCTTGCAGATATTTTCACAAAGGCTCTAGTTAAAATGTCTGTTGATAATTTCATTTCCAGACTATTTATATAAGTGTAATAAAATTTTATGGCATATTTTTGAAATTTTAAAGTATTATACTCTGAGGTTATGATATAATTGTAATGTTTTAGGTATATCTCCTGGTGTCTCATTTGATATTTTTGAATTGTAAAGATTTAATTTTTTTTTTACATGTAATCTCTTGATGCTTTTATGCCACATATTAAAAGGGTTTTTTTTTTGAATGACTTGTTTTATATGTATCCTTAAATGGGATGATTGTTGTAAGCAGTCTTGGCTTTTGGATCAGGAGCGTATTTGACGGTTTTTGTTGCAAGTTTTTTTTAAATTTAGGAGTCCTTTTGCAATTTCGTAATGCTTGTTTTTTTAAGGAAAATTTGTTATATTAAATATTAAGGGGGGCATGTCTTGTTAGACATTTGTGTTTTTTTCTTGGGATTTCAGTGATCGCGAGAGGGGGGCCTTATGTTGTGAAAACCTTAATGTGGAAGCTTAACTTCCCCATATTTGTTGTTTTTTCCTTTTAGGTCTCGCGCCACTGAAATATTCTACTTTAAGTGCTTCTATCGCGATCGTACGTACGACGATACGCGATCTCTTAGCGTAAACAAAAACACATGTTTTTCTTGCTCCTACGTATGCATTGCCAGGTGCCGTTTCCTGATTGGATGCCATGACTGCGCATGTGTTGAATAACTAGCTTAAATACCACTGCATGACTTGTCTGCTCTCTTCTCTTTTTGCTTATGTGGCAGCTGCATATCGTACGATGTTTTGTTTTAGTTATTTTTAAATGTCTGTGCAAGTATGCCAGACTGTTTGTTAATTCTTATAATGTTAAAGTATGTTTAATAAATGTTATTTATTAATTTAAGCCATCCTCTTATTCAGAGTCAGTTTACTTTTACTTTACCATTTGAGCCCGGTGGATTAACCACCCAAATTCTTTAAGATTTAGGATGAATTTCCTTCGTTCGATGTCACATGGAAGAATGTGTGCAATGCAGCAACGGGCGTCACAGACTTTTTAGGGCACCTGCAGACTAAAAACATCTAACCAATCTTCGCGGGGGGGGGGAAAAAATCACAGATTTCGTCAAATGATTGAGGAAAAAACACTAAATTCATCAAAGGATCATGGGGAAACATGACTTTCGTTAAAAGACAACAGAAAAAACATTAATTATGCAAAAGGATCGTGAAAGATAAGCAAATTTTGTCAAAGAATCGCAAAAAAGGAAAGTTCACCAAAAGATCACGCTTTTTTACTAAATTTCATCTAAAAATTGCAGAATAAAATGTATTTTATGAAAGAATCGCTGGAAAATGCGAATTTCGTTAAGGATCACGAGAAAAATGCGAAATTCTTCAAAGGATCGCTGAAAAAACACGAATTTCATCAAAGAATTGCTGAAAAAACATGAATCTTGCCCAATAATAGAAAAATCATGGTTCATAATCATTATGTCTAGTAGTATATGTAAATACAGTTTGTGATATAAGACAAAATTAACACTCACCAATCGGCGAGTAATACTGAAAATTGGTAATTGATGTTATTGCCAGTACTGGCTAAACTTAATAGTCACACTCGCCAATTGCGATGATTGAATGTAAAATGAAATTTTTTTCCCGCTGTCAATCAAAGAATTTTGAAACCATTTGGTGAAGTTTTTCCCGAAACCATTTTGTGAATTTCCCGATTTTTTCTTCAAAATAATTTTTCAACAATATTCGACCCAATACGCATGCGTAAAAAAATCACCAGCCAATGAGGTGAGGGTCTATTACTGTCTCTAGAAACGTGTTTGGGATCATCTCCTGTTTGTTTTTTTCTTGCACATTGCATTAAACCTAGGAAGGTATTTATATAGAACTCACTGTGGAGTGTTTAGAAGGTATTTATTTTATTTATTATAATTTGTATGAATACTTAGGTGTCCATTTCGGATTTACTGTTTAAAAATGAATTTAGGCTCATTTAACATTCGCAAAATCAATCCGATGGAAATTGTGTTTTTAGATCTCTATCATTTTGTATATATAGTACAGAAAATAATTATTCAAACGTACGTAAAAATATCGTAGAACACGTAATACAAAATTGGATCACTTATAGTCCGTTTATTATCAGGGATGAATCTTATGGTGTTCCGATTGCTAATGAAAACGATTATGTAAATATATGGTTCTTCATAGAAGTATGTGCTTCTTCACACTTCAATAGAAGCATTGTTTAAATTAATATAATTCTACAAATATGATGCAGTTTTAAAATATTGAGTAACGATTAATACTGTCAAGGAATCTACTCATATACGTAATTAAGTTTTGGTACGTCTCTATTATCTCATCGACCACTTTTCATAACAAAAAACTGTCGCCAAACTGTAACGCCAAATAAACGGGAGAACGTTGTAATTAATACGCGCAAATGTTGAATTAAAAACCACTTGACGACATAACAAACACGTATAATGCTTCCGACATCAAGTACATGGGACTGCATTTGTGGCATTTATTCATACAGTTTGACGATAGTATTTTGTTATGAAAAGTGGACGATGGGATAATAGAGAAATACCTAAGTTTTTTATACCAAGTTTGAAAATTTATCTTTTTTTGACATTTAAAAAAAATAACAGAAAAAACATTACAAATTTGCCTATTTGCTCAGCGGTCAAAGGATTAAGTAAATATTAATGATTAAGCGGAACTGGTTCTAGTTATGAAGTAATATTATTTTTCTCAAAAACCCCCAACAAAAAAAGAATTACAAAGAATAAGTAATCGTCTTTAAATATACAAAAAACAATGTGATTAATGACCAGGATTTTTTTACATATAACATTTTTTATATACAAAATAAAAACGGAAATAACCTCATTCATTTCACCAGATGTCAAAAATAGTTTTTTTTTCCACATTCCTGGGCAAAGCACTAAATCAATAAAATCACCAATTTGTGACAAATTATGAGTTTCTTATGAATCGCCAATGAATGGACATGCAAACTGGTAAAAAATGAATGTAATAAATTAAAACATTCAAGATTTGTATACATACAAACAATGTAAATATTAATATTGCTACATGATACATTGTTTGTATATATACTTGTTTGTATACATACAAACAAATATAATGTAAACATTATTATTCAAATATTAAGAGTTTGCAAATCAAAACATTCTAAAGATTTGTATACATACAAACAATATAATGCATACATACTCTTTACAAATAAAATAGCACACTTATGTAATGACAAAACTTTTAAATCGAATAGAGATAATATATTTCTGTTAAAAAATAATGCTAAAGTTCAGACTTATATATATTATACATTCACATAAAGCTAGTCACATTCCTGCATATTTATTAAATATTTAGTTGCTAAATACAGAAATAATATTTTATAATTTATATTCAGACGCTCAGATTCGCTTTTTTCGAACACATAATAATAAAAATATTACTACCGTGCGTACTGTCTTTTGACATTATATTTACATAATAGTTTTCATTAGCAATCGGAACACCATAAGATTCATACCCGATCATAAACGGAATATAAGTGGTCCAATTTTGTATTACATGTTCTACTATATTTTTATTTACGATTGAATAATTATTTTCTGTACTATATAAACAAAATGATTTGATTTCGCGAACGTTAAATGAACCTAAATTCATGTTACACAGTAAATCCGAAATGGATACCTAAGTATTCATACAAATTACAATAAATACAACAATAAATAAAATAAATACCTTCTAAACACTCCACAGTTTTTTATATAAATATCTTCCTAGGTTTAACACAACGTGAAAGAAGCCATCAAAACAACATGATTTGATCTTGATCCCAAATACGTTTGGAGACAGGAATAGACCCTCGCCTCATTGGCCGGTCCTTTTTTGACGCATGCGTACTCGGTCAAAATTCGATGGAAATTTGACAAAATTACCAAACTGCTTTAAATAGATGGATGTTATTATGCCTTATTTCTAAACTAAACAGCCATTTCTACTGTTAAGTAAGCATGATTGATTGCTGAAATTATCAATGGCTGAGGGCTGGATAACACTGACAATTGATAGCTTCATACTTTTAGTTATGTGATTACCTTGCGTCATATAACTCTTTTGTAATCATTAATATAGTATAGTGTGAAACACAAGTTGGGACAAGAATATAATTTACTAATACTAGGTACAGTACAAAGAGCTTTTGGATACATTGATACATTTGAAAAATGGCTGGTAAAAAGAAAGATCCAATGTAGCTTTATTGTACAGCAAAAAAAAAAAAAACTATTTCTGGAAAATGTGTGAAAGCAATATGCAAACCATCTAGTGTAGAAATGGTGGAGATTGTGGCAAAAATAAAAAATACAAAGAAACTTACAGTCTATGTGATAAAGATGACATTAGTGAATATGAATTAGTTGAAATCAGGGTTGGCTTTTTGTCGGCAAAAATGTATTTTTGACAGGACAGTGGAAAAAAAAAAAAAAAAAAAAAAAAAAAAAAGACAGAAATTGATCAAGATTGTAATTTAAATCACTGATTTTAATCTGTTAAAATTGTGATTTAAACATTGGAATCATGTAATTAAAAATCCTTAAAACCCTGTTTTAAAATACTAGTAATATTTCCCAGTGGTAAAAATTATGGCAAAAAGTGTTTTTGCTGGGATGTTTTTTTCCACTTAGGCAAAAATTGGCCAACCCTAGTTTAAATACACGTATATATTTAGCATTCTTTGCTGCATTTATTATGTGATTAGATATTATTGGAGTAATACCTTAATGAAAAATTTAATAACTTAAATTAACTAGAAATTTATACACACAACACACATAGGTATATCTTATCTATAACAATTTAATAGTAGAATAATATGATTTTAAGTTTTAAATAAATCTGAATTTGTTTGAAATTTTTTTTTTTTATTTAAATTATTTTGAATTTTTATCTAGGAACTGTAATTAAATTAATAGAAACATGTAAATCTATGCAGAAAAAATAAAATAAATACATGCACAGTACATAAATAATATTAATAAAAAAAATCTGATTTAAATAAAAAAAATCAGATTTAAATCAAATAAATCCGATTTTTTTGATTTTTTTAAAAAAATCGTGATTTTTATCAACCTTGACCAGTAGTATGACTAAATACCAAATAGATACTAAATATTCAATGCATCCCTAGTTAAAAAAAGGATCAATTGTTCCTTCAATTGTTCAAAACCATCATTAATTGTTATGTATGAAAACAAAGGTACTTTTATAAGGGCCTTGGTGCACTTTAAAGTGGCATCGGCACAGTTTGGTCTTAAAAAAGTGAGATTTGTTGTCAAATTATATAAAAAGCTATGAAAACAAAACTGATGGACTATTATGCTTGTTTATACACAGGTATTTAAAAAATTGCTTCTGATTATACACATTAGATAAAGGGCTTCTGTCTATATGTGAATGTATACATTAAATAAATTGTGTAAATATTGAACAAATTGTTTGTGTGTTTGAAACAGTAAATAGGTTATCAGAAAGTATGTGTGGCAAATTTTCTTCTCTTGCCAAGGCCCCTATAACAGTGAAATAACCAAACAAATTTCTGATGATAACCAGAAAAAGTGACCAATTGTTCACATGACAAGTGGAGACTAGAAATTTTCAAGTTTACATAAATTAATGTACAGTCATATAGTGGAATTATATGAAACATGAAAGAAATAAAACAATAAAGGCACTTGAAAAAACTTTAATAGTAATCAACAATATATAAAAAATATATGCTTATAAAATAAGACTAATGAAGCTCTGTAAAAAGAAAAGCAAAATGTTTATAATTTCAAAACCTGCCTCTTCATAACACGGAAAAGCCCATTTGAATCTGTATTATATAACAGCCGGATGGCTTCAGTATAATCAGCCCAAATTACATGCACTTTGTTTTCTAAACCATCAACAATATCCATTAGATCATCATACTCATCCGGAGTTATACCTGAATTATCAATACGCAACAATTTAAGTTCCTTGTGCACCTTTAAAACTTCTTCAAGAAATGAAGCTTCCACTGAAGTATTGCTTAAATTTAAAGCTCTAAGGTTTCTAGGATAAGTTAAAATATTATCGGTAATCTCATCAGTAAGCTCACATCGAATCATAATCAATTCTTCGAGATTTGGACTAGAAGAAATTATATAATTTACAGATTTGATATTTTCTTCAGAAACTACAAAGGTATGAAGACTAAACACTTTAAGATTTGAAAACATTCTATCTAAACCCCATAGAGGAATATCTTCAAACTGGGGATAATCTAAAGTTAAGTATTCTAAATTGGGACAGTTCTGAAGAAGAACACTCAACGATAAAGAGAAAGACATTAAAGATAAAGACTGAATTTTATCTCCTCTTATCTGTAAGAAATTATTAATACTCAGACCATGTTGATTAACTAAACTACATTGTAAATTAACAGTTTTCAGCTCTGGAAATGAAGAGCACAAAGATAACTGTTTCTCGGTTACAATTTCAGTAATGGTCAAATCATTTAGATAAGGACAAGTAGACTGACAAACTCTTAAAATTGAAATCAAATGATTCTCAGGCCTAAAAGAGTTATTTGATATAACAATATTGTTCAAGTTGAATACTGTATTTTCATCAGTTGTCTCTAATGAATCATTCAATCCTAAAACTTCAAATATTGCTCTTGGCACATTTGAATGCCATAATTTTTGAAGAGATTGAATATTTTTTAATACAGATGCAAGTCCTTTGTAAGTAACGCTAGTTCCTTCAACATTCAAGCTTTCAAGTGGAAGTTTAGCATCAATCAAATGTGTCAGACCCGCATCATTCACTTTACAACAGCTAAATAAATTTAGATTTTTCAAATGAATGCAATTTTCAGTTATAAGAGAAAGAGAATAATTAGTACAGTTTGTATGCTGAAGATCTATTGTGTGAACATTGGGTAAATAACTCCACACTCTGTTGAAATTGAAAAAAACAGGAATATCTTTCAAAGAGACTTTTTCAATAACCTGTAACAAAAAATAAATAAATAAATAAATAACAATAATTCAGGAAATTAAAGAACACATATGTAATCTATAGTTACACAGGGACATTTTACTTATGCACTAACATTTAACAGGGAAGGTGTGTTCCCATAGATCACACTGTCTAGATTAAAAATGAGGTTTTTTGATGTAGTAGTCCATGCTTTAAAAATGTCTTCATTACGAAAATTTCTTTGACAACAGATTCCCCCTACCCCCTCTCATAAGTTGAATGTTTACAGTATGCATCTGTACAATTTTACACTAATATTTAAGCGAGGAAGTTTTATTGGATTCATAAATAAATACAATCTCTGAGACTGCATGTTCCCTGTTATATGTCTTACTTTTTCACATTCCCTGTTACGAGTTAATTTATTCATGGAGAGAAAATGTATAAAATTTATGGTGGTTCGAAGCAGAAATGAGTACTTTGATATTATAGCTTGGCGCTTGTACATGAGTTGAAGTTATTTCATCTAAAAATCAACCATAAAATATAAATTAATAAATTTTTAATTAGCCTTTTTTTTTGTATATTAAAATAATTTTATTTGTATCAAAGTATAAATAAGTATGAAAATACTTCAGATTAACAATTCATAAACAAAGGTAAAGGTTAAAATTCAATATTTTTATTAGTAGCCAGCGGCCAGTAAAGGCTGTATGTTTAGTAGCCACTACTGTCAAGTTAGTGGCCACTTATGACTGTGATTTGTAGATTTAAATAGTTTTACAAGTAAAATTTTAAAAATATGAATATTACAGAGACATCTCTTCAAGTAAATAAAAATAAAACTATCACAGTGGCAGTTTACCTCCCCCCCCCCCCCACCAAAAAATAAAATAAAATAAAATGTAACAATTTTATTTCATGATTGCCTGACGAAAATCGGGGTTTTATTTTGCAATTTTATTTAGCGATCATGTGACGAAAATCATGGTTTTATTTCGCGATCGTTTGACGAAAATAAATTTTCTTTCGAGATTGTTTGATGAAAATTGCGATTTTATTTGACGGTCCGTTGCGAAAATCTCAATTTTATTTCGCAATCGTTTGACAAAAATTGTGGTTTTATTTTGATTATTCAGATAACAAAATCCAAATAGATAAATAAAATATAGAGACACTTTGAAATTTCCTTTCTTCTTTAATAATGACATCAGTGGGGAAAACTGAGCTACACTTGGATAAAATTAGCTTTGTGTTCAACTCAATATAACAATAAATTCTGTGTACAACATATAAAAATCAGTTCTATGTACCCTGATTGGTTGAATTTTGTTTTCAAGAACGCTCTATGGACGTTGAATCATATATCTCTGCATTTATTGAGAGTTTGCAGAAAATTACTTCAGATTCTGAAAGCCAGTTTTTTCGAAAATGTAGACAAAATTTGGCAAAAATTTGCAAATTTGGCGACATTCTTTCACTTGGCACTAGGCATGCATTTTGGCATTTGAAATCTTGAAAGTCAAATTTCTAGCCAACATTTTGCCAAATTTGGTGAAATGTTTCCAACTTTGTGACTTTGTTTGCTGCCAACTGTTCAACAACTTAATAACAGTTTTAACCTTTACTTACATTGAAATGCATTGACCCATAGCCGTAGTAACCCCAAAATGACTCACTAATCGAATTTTCTCGAACATGTGACCTATCTCAATGGTTTTCTCAATACAAAATAGTAGGTTACAAAATTTAGTCAAAATCATTCGAGCCCTTTTTTAGATAAAATTAGCTTGACCCATAGTGACCCCAGAATGACCCACTAATCGAATTTTCAGAAACATATGACCTAGCCCAATGGTCTTCTCATAATTTAAAACAGTAGGATACAAAATTTAGTCAAAATCATTTCAGCCGTTTTATACATAAATTTAGCTCCAACTTGATCCATTGTGACCCTAAATGACTGACTAATAGAATTTTCTCGAACATGTGACCTAGCCCAATGGTCTTCGTGTCCGAAAATGGTAGAGTAAAATATTTAGTCAAAATTGTTTCAGCCATTTTACATAAATTTAGCTTGACCTGTAGTGACCCAAAATGACCTACTAATCGAATTTTCTCAAATGTGACCTAGCCCAATAGTCTTTTAGTGCTAAAAAATGATAACATAAAAAACTTAGTCAAAATCGTTTTAGCCATTTTTTGCATAAAATTAGCTTGACCATGACCCATTAATCGAATTTTCTTGATCATGTGACCCAGTCCAATGGTCTTCTCATGTCCGAAAACAGTAGGATACAAAATTTAGTCTAAATCATTAGAGCCATTTTTTAGATAAAATTAGTTTGACCTGCAGTGACTCAAAAATGACTCACTTATCGAATTTTTACAAATATGTGACATAGCACGATGGTCTTGTTGTGCCCGAAAACAGTAGGATACAAAATTGTTTGAGCTGTTTTTTACATAAAATTAGCATATAATATATATACATACATACAAGATTTACTCGTATTATAATATATAATTATGCTAGTTCTATTAATACTCAGACACTAGGAATATTTCTAGAGTCAACTGCGGCAAAATGTTTGCCTGAAACACAATATAACATCATTGAATGTTTGTAGGGTTTACCAATTACCTACAAAAGCAATTAGGATGCACAAAATCCTGTAAAATTCACTGTTAAGGAAATCTGTGGAATTTGTTGTTAAACTACATTATTATATGCCAAGGTACACTTGTTGATTTGCGACAGTCATTAAAAGATTTTTTTTTCTCATCAAGATAATATAGTTAGAAGCAAATTTTCCTTGTTTTAAAAACAATCCAGGGACAGTTTAATGCAGCATTTCCCCGCCCCACCCCCTTTAAAATCTTCATAGAGATGGGTCAAAACAGGGGTGACTCTGAGTAAAAAAATTTTTTCTGAAAAATTAACAGAGGAGTAGGGGGGGGGGGGGGGTGTCCACTCCCGCCACTTTTTTTTGCGTTCCTTTGACGAAATTTGCGTTTTTTAGCCATCTTTTGACGAAATTTGCAGCTTTTTCGAGATCTGTTGAAAAATTTGCAGTTTTTTGACGAAATTTGCCGTTTTTCGCAATGTTTTTGACGAAAGTCACGTTTTTCCCGCGATCTGTTGACAAAATTTGACGTTTTTTCGCGATCTTTTGACAAAATTTGCCGTTTTTTCGCGATCTTTTGACAAAATTTGCCGTTTTTCCCGCGCTTTGTTGACAAAATTTGCCGTTTTTTCGCGATCTTTTGACAAAATTTTCGGTTTTTCGCGATCTTTTGACAAAATTTGCCGTTTTTTCGCAATGTTTTTGACGAAATTTGCCGTTTTTTCGCGATCTTTTGACAAAATTTGCCGTTTTTTCGCAATGTTTTTGACGAAATTTTCCGTTTTTTCGCGATCTTTTGACAAAATTTGCCGTTTTTTCGCGATCTTTTGACGAAATTCGCCGTTTTTTCGCGATCTTTTGACGAAATTCGCCGTTTTTTCGCGATCTTTTAACGAAATTTGCCGTTTTTTCGCGATCTTTTAACGAAATTTGCCGTTTTTTCGCAATGTTTTTGACGAAATTTGTCGTTTTTTCGCGATCTTTTGACGAAATTTGTCGTTTTTCCCGCGCACTGTTGACAAAATTTGCCGTTTTTTTGCGATCTTTTGACAAAATTTGCCGTTTTTTCGCAATGTTTTTGACGAAATTTGTCGTTTTTTCGCGATCTTTTAACGAAATTTGCCGTTTTTCACAATGTTTTTGACGAAATTTGCTGTTTTTTCGCGATCTTTTAACGAAATTTGCCGTTTTTCACAATGTTTTTGACGAAATTTGCTGTTTTTTCGCTATTCTCTCACGAAAGTCACGCTTTCCCCGCGATCTGTTGACAAAATTTGCCGTTTTTTCGCTATTTTTTGACGAAATTTGCAGTTTTTTCGAGATTTGTTGATAAAATTTGCGGTTTTTTGACGAAATTAGCCGTTTTTCGCGATCTTTTGACGAAATTTGCCGTTTTTCGCAATGTTCTTGACGAAATTTGCCGTTTTTTCGCGATCTGTTGACAAAATTTGCCGTTTTTCGCGATCTTTTGACATAATTTGCCGTTTTTTCGCGATCTTTTGACGAAATTTGCCGTTTTTCCCGCGATTTGTTGACAAAATTTGGCGTTTTTTTCGCAATGTTTTTGACGAAATTTGCCGTTTTTCACAATGTTTTTGACGAAATTTGCCGCTTTTTCGTGATTCTCTGACGAAATTCACGTTTTCCCCGCGATCTGTTGACAAAATTTGCCGTTTTTTCGCGATCTTTTGACGAAATTTGCCGTTTTTCGCAATGTTTTTGACGAAATTTGCCGTTTTTTCACGATTCTCTGACGAAAGTCACGTTTTCCCCGCGATCCTTTGACAAAATTGGCGACTTTTCTTCGAACGAATGACGAGATTGATTTTTTCGGCGATCATTTGCCGAAATACCGGTGCATTTTATGTCCGAATTTTCGGATGTATGACCGATATTTTTTTTTAATTTTCGGAAATCATTGCCTTAATTTTTCGGAATTTTCGGAAAATTCGGACCAGAATCACCCCTGGGTCAAAATTTGAAGATGCTAATGTTAAATTCAAGTGACAAACTTTAATTTATACCTTCTCAAAAAATCATCTGATGGAAATGTTTTTAACCTGAGTATCTTTAAAGATATCTTGAACCCATTTTCCAGTGTACACCTCATAGATGAAAATAGTTTTTAATTGAAAACTTTAATAGATTTTTTACATTTAGTATAATTTCTTAAATTGCCAAGGTCAACCAACTACACCAAAAAACATTTTTAGTACTTTCATATTAGCTGCATGCTAGCAGTCAATTATGAAACCTTTCACTATTTATAGGAACCTTTGTTACTCTGATCATTCAGTGTTGAAGCATGTAGCTAAATTACATATCTGTTAAATTAGTCTTTTATTTATTTATTTGAGAAGTTTAAATTTTGTAAGGATTGTTTTTTAAGGATTAATTAAAGATTTTTTAAAATCACTATGGAGAAAAAAATCACAATTTTTGTGACCGATCGCCAATTTTCATGTTTTATTATCACAACTCTGACGAAATTCACATTTTTTTTCTGCAATCGATTGATGAACTTCGCGGTTTTTTCGCGACCGGTTGATGAAATTTGCATTTTTTTTTTTGCTTCACGAAATTAGCTCGCTTTTTTTTTTTTTTTTTTTTTCAGAGACCAACTGGGGAAATTCGCGGTTTTATTTTGTGACCGATTGACGAAATTCGCAGTTTTATTTCACCAGCGATTAATGAAATTCTTGGTTTTATTTGGAGAGCGATTGACGAAATTTACAAAATTTTTCAGTGACGATTTCACGAATTTTGCGACCGATTCCCGAATTTTCAGATTTCTTTTCATGACTGATTGGCGAATTGATTTACGGAAATAAATAATAATAATAATAATGAAAATTCGAGGAGTTTTGCTAATTCGTGGAGGAATCGCATGCTAATATCTATGTCTACATGTAAGAACATATCTGAAAAATCCCAGAGATGCAGATTTAATGAGTAGACCCAAAATTATTCTATTCTTGGCACGAATTTTACAGTGTCGCTGTCTAATTGTAGTATACCATCGCCGCAGAGTTCATTCGCGACGCATATCAACATTTTTTTTCTTCTGATTATGCAGACATTTGAAGATTTTCTTTTAAAGAAGAAAATGGGAAATTTGTTTATCAGTGGAAATGTGGCATCCATGTTTAATCATATTTTTTTGATTATGGACAATAGAAAAAAAGAGCTAAATATCGCTGAATTATGTAGGACAATCCCCGAATTCATATTAAAAAATAAAGCGGAAATCTGCCTTTCGGCGAAAAGGGGGCATCCATGTAAAACAACTGGCGACTTGGAAACATAGAAAGTTGCAACATAGAAAGTTAGTCGCCAAAGCAAAAACTTTAGTCGCCACATGGCGACTGGCGACCGTGAATCTGCACCTATAGTGTAAACCAATGAATAACAAGAAAGAAAAATCATGCATCAAGCATAGATTATGTAACACTTTCAACTTTCCAAAATAATTTTACAAATCATTACCATTTAATAAGGTGAAAGATAATATCTAAGTAAAACAATTTGGAAGACGCATAACATATTTAAAAACCCAATTTCAGGAATTATTAACAATATTCAGAAAAATATCTTAATTCTTTTGTGCAGCCCTGTATATGATCTATAGATTTGTATATATGTTACATAGAACGCTAAATTTTAGTTCAGATAGCAGGCCTCGGAGCGAGTCGCTAATCTCGCTATTTTTTGCTTTTGTCTCTTTTAGTCTATATTTTTCAGATTTAATCTCTTTTCTCGCTTTTTTTCCCGATATTTCTTACTGATCGATCCTTATCCCTGCCCCTTCCCGCGAGAATCAAATTAAATAATGCGATGCGCAAGATAATCATTATTGGCAATTTGCCAATTTTCCGCAAAATCAAAGCACGGCAGAGGCGTGGAGAATCTTTTCATTGCTCTTTCGTTATTGGCTAAAAGTTACAATCGAAACTCCCGTAATTGCTCTTTAATTTTTAAGCTCACTAGTAGAAGGAAGAATCTTCCTATGGTGTCTGAATTGATCTATGGTATCTACAATTTCGGAGTATATTTAGGTAAGTGATTTCTTTTTTTAATAAAATAATTTTATATTTTTGTGTTATATATTGTATATATATATATTTTTTATGAATGTTGTTCTCAAATCCAAACTAGTTACCGTAATTTCCGGCGTATAATCCGCAGCTCAAAGAATCGTTTTTCGACCCAGAAATATTTTATAAAATGTAACCTAAAAGATCGCTGTAAATATTTAACTACAATTATTGAATAAATTTTCTGGGTCGAAAAACGATTCTTTGAGCTGCGGATTATACGCCGGAAATTACGGTACTTCTGACTGACCCCTATAAGTGTTTAAAAATATAATAAAATGCTTTATTTTACATTAAAGGCAAATGGTCTTTTCAGTAAATGCTTTCGAAATTGTCATTTTGGGTGGATTTTATGTACGCGACTGTAAAATTCGTGAGCTAAGAACTTAAGCTCCGAAAAACGGATACCTTCTTTTCTGCGTTCTTACTGCTGTTACACTGTTTTTAGATCTATGAAGAAGCTTTTTTGGCAAACAAAAATTAGATATTTTAAAAACTAAAAATAAAAATCGCAAATGCATACCATTAAGTAAAGTGCGTGGCGCACTCTTAGAATGGCATCCTTTCGTCAGAAATTGACATGGCACTATTCCATACTAAATATGCCTGCAAATACAAAATTATGTATCCATAAGAGGAAATTTTTATTACTTGGTTCGCGGTTTAGTTATTCCGACTCGCTGGCTAGTGGATAGAATAACGTTTCATTATAGTTATGTTTACTTTAATTTTTATTCTAATTAAAATGAAACATTTTGAAGTTACTTTTGTTTTGTCATTAAATTCTAAACTTTAAAATTTTCAATTCATTTATAAGTTATAGGTTAATTCCTTCGCGACGCATAAAGTTCTTGGAATATTTCTTTATTTTTACCACTAATTTCTTATTGAAATTTTAATTTTATTTAATCGAAGCACATTTCTACGATTCAATTAGGTAAAAATTTCTGTTTTTACGTTTTTAGAATCAGTTTAGAAATAATTCTATAAATGGCGCTCATCGCAAAAAAAATCTGCCACCTTCAAAAAAAAAATAAAAATATCTACTGAACAACCCAAAATTTTGACGCATTTTTAGGGCTGTTCTCAAATCACGAAGAACTGCTTTCCGACACATTTCTGAATATATTTTTGTTCGTAAACGCATGAAATAGGCATGTGTTCTTATTCAGAAACTATTATAATCGAATGGTGTTTTCCATTTGTTGGTGAAGGCAAAAAGTTCTTTCAAAACATACTGTCAAAGTGGGCATTTTAAATCTAATTTCCGGACGGGACACCGCAAGAAAGAAGAAAGACCTGTCGTCACGTAAGCACAGTTGCTTGTGCGAGTAATTCAATTAGTAATTTATTTATCAAAAAATAGAAAACTGATTTTGATTCCAAAACGCTTCAATAGTCAGGATTGCCAATTACGTTTAAAAAGTGTCAGGAAGTTTCGCTCTATTAAACGGGAAATTTGATGACCATGTTAAACATAAAGCATGATACTTGCAGGCATGGTTATTGAAGTGATTTCATTTGCATTCGAATATTTTTTTCATTTTGAGTTATAATTAATTATATTAGCTTAGAAAGTAGGCAGATTAGATTTGAAAACAATAAAATAAAATGACTTGATAATTTTTCGTTTTTTCCATTTAGTAAATTACACTAAATAAATTTGATTTTATTTTCTATTTCTAGCTGTCGAATTTCTGCAGATTTTAACTCTTATATTTTTAATCCCAATTCAAGTTTTTTTTTTTTTTTTTTTTTTTTTTTAAATTAGCGTGATCTTATAAATTTTATGTATAGTTTTATTGTGAAGAAATTCTCCGGCATTGGCGATTCCGAATTTCGGATCACTTTCAGTTTATTTGCCAAAAAAATAAATAATAATTTTACACCCCCCCCTTTTTTCCCCTCACACACACACAAAAAAAAGTGCGTGATTTACTCGTGCCGAACTTTTATCTATTATACCGAGCCTGGTCGGTCTCGGACCGTGCCTAGAAGTTCGACCTAGAAATTCGACCCGTGCAGACCTTTAATCGCGGGCCTGGAAAAGCATTACAGAAGAACATCGTAAAATCATTTTTCCGAAACTAGACATGTGGAATGAAAAGATTATAAATATCTTTATTCTTTAAAAATTGTTAGATGAGTGGAGAGATATTCGATCCGGTTTTAAGAATTCCTAATTTATAATACTTTTTTTTTACAAAAAAAAAAAAAAAAAAAAAAAGCTTATACAAAGTCTTAAATCCGGACATCTAAAGTTCGGATATTCTCCAAAATCCGGAAGTTATGCTAACTATCGTTTTTATTTATTTATTTATTAAAAAATATATAAATTTGGAATTCTTAAAACCAGTTCGAAAACCTCTCCACTCTTAACAATTAATATATAGATATATATATATATTCATACTTTTTTCATTCCACAAGTCAAGTTCCGGCAGCAAAACGATCTTACGATCTGCTCTTGCTGTAATGATTCTATTTTTTTTTCTCTCATTTTTTTGCAGGAGAAATAACTATTCAAAGTCTCTTCTTTTACAAATAAAAAGGACTGTAAGAATGTATCAACCAATTTGTGTTGCTTAAGTGCAGAAAAAAAATATATTTATATATATTATTGAGTTGCAAGCAAACCAAAAAAGAAAGAGAATGAATAAACAAACTCTTTTTTATTTTTTCGTATCTGTTACAGGAAGAAGAAAAAAAAAATTCCATATCTCCTATGTAAATTGACAGATTTCTTTCAAATTTTCAGCAAGTTCAAATAACAGTAAATTAAGCTGTGTAACAAATTTTTGTTAAAATGTAATCAGTTATTAGAAAGTTACAATACCTGCCTAAAATGTCCAGTAAACAAAACAGAAACGGAGAAGAAAAGAGTTGTTTATTCACCTCGCTAAGTGAAATCGGAAATCTAATGTTTACACAATCAGATCGTCAAAACTTTGGAGGGATAATATGGTTTGCAGAAAGGAATCATGGCTAGATTCTTTATTATTATTTTTTTTATCTTTTCAAGTAAGGGGGTGATTTTAAGGGACAATTCTGAGTAAAAAAATATGGTACTTTTCGGTTAGCCGGGCGCCAGTGATATATATACATGTATATATATATATACACACACACACACACACACATATACACATATCTACGTAACATATATATACATACCCAAAAATATACATATATGTATGTACATATATACATATATATGTATATACATATGTATTTATATATGTACATATATCACTGGCGCCCGTCTAACCGAAAAGTACCAAAAATATTTTCTGAAAAGTTGCAACAGAGGTCGGGGGAGGGGGGGGGTCCACTCTCAGCATTGTGTGCATTTTTCACGCCCGTTTGACGATTTTTTTTTTTTTTTTTTTTTTTTTTTAATTTGACGAAATTAGTCTTTTTTTTTTTTTTTTTTTTTGCGAACTTTTGACAAAATTTGTCGTTTTTTGCGATTTTTTGATTAAATTTGCCGGGTTTTTTCGCAATCTTTTGATGAAATTTGCCGTTTTTTCGCGATTTTCTGACGAAATTTGCCGTGTTTTCGCGATTTTCTGACGAAATGTGCCTTTTTTGTGACCTCTTTGACGAAAGTTGCTGTTTTTTCGCGATCTTTCGACGAAAGCTGCCGTTTTTTCACGTTCTTTTTACAAAAGCTGCTGTTTTTTCGCGATCTATTGAAAAAACTTGCCGTTTTTTCGCGATCATTTGACGAAATTTCGCGATTTTTTGACGAATGTTGCCATTTTTTCACTATCTTTAAAATTCGCTTTTTTTCCTCGGAACTTCGTCGAAAATTTCATTTTTTCCGCGTTGATTGTTTGATGAAATTTGCGTTTCTTCCCGCGATCCTGTGACGAAATTGCGCGTCCCGTGGGACATGTAAGAGCTGTTTTTTTTTGCGTACAGTCTCCGACTTTTTGCGTAACTGGTGTGTATAAATTCTGTAGATCATATACAGGACAGCACAAAAGTTCGCGAACGCATTTCCATTTATTGACAGAAACTCCAGAAGGAGAATTTTAAACTGTGCTACACGTTTCCTAACTAAACTAAAATTTAGCATCCAATGTAGTATATATACAAATCTATAGATCATATACAGGGCTGAATAAAAGTATTCGGATATTTTTCCGAATATTGTGTATGTTGGGAAAGTATGATGGAAATTCCTGAAATTAATTTTTTAAATATGTTATGCGTTTTCCAAATTCTTTACTTAGATGTTATATTTCAGCTTATTGAACGGTAATGATTTGTAAAATTATTGTGGAAGGGTTGGAAAGTGTTACATAATCTATGCTTGACGCATGATTTTTCGTTCTTGTTTAGTATTAAAAATGCGTTCTTGACATAAATCACGCCTTTTTTGCAAGGGGGGATGGATTAATTTTTTGACAAATAAACTGAAAATGATCTCAAATTCGGAAAAATCCAAAATTAACAGAGGTCCGGATTTTTGATTTTGTACTATATATGTATGTATGTATATATATATATTTAATTAATATATTTTTCTTTTCCTTTCAGGATTCGTATTAACTGGCTGCTAAATTATAAAGCTTTGTATACAATGGGTAAATGTAAATTTAGAACCGATTGGATGTTTAAAACAGACAAGAATGGCGACCTTCTTTCCTCATGGGTTTCCAGATTAAGTGAAGATGTGGCTATTTGTAAATTTTGTGCCTCTACAGTTGATTTTAAAAATAAAGGTTTTCATGCATTTTTACAACATTCAGGTACTGGCAATCACCAAAAATTAGTTAAAAATAATAAAAAACAGATGGTTTTCATTACTGGCACCCGTGAAGATAGTTCTTCCCAATTAGATCAAAGTGCAGGTAATGGTGAAAGTACAAACTCAAGTGCTGCACAGATTAAACTTTATAGTCCAAGAAATGCTGCATCAATTTCGGAATTAATTTGGGTTATGAAGTCTGTTTGTTGTAACTTTTCAGCAGCATCATGTAGAAATATAAAAGATACATTTGATGCAATGTTTCCTGAAGCAGTACCAAAAGATTTTTCATTAAGTCCCAAAAAAATGAATTATCTGATTACAGATGCTCTTGGACCATATTTTTATCAAATGATGACAGAGGATGTAGGGGAATCATTTTTTACTATTTGTTTTGATGAAACAACGAATGTTGAAGATAAGAAAGAACTTCAGGTAACGATTCGTTATTGGTCAAAGGCTAAAGATGAAGTAATCTCAAGACACCTACAAACATATTTTATAGGAAAAGCTGATGCCCAAATACTTTACGAAAAAATAAGTTGTGCTATCAGCAATGCAAAATTATTATTACAAAAGCTTTTAATGGTTGGTTCAGACGGACCTTATGTAAATAAGAAAGTGCATAAGCTCTTCAATGGAAATCTACTCGAAATTCGATCTTTTCCTTTAACAGATGTTGGAACATGTCCTATACATATTGTACACAATGCTTATTTAAAGGCTTTGCAAGCTTTTGGGGAAAATTCATCTGAATTAGCAGTTGCTGTTTTTCATTATTTTGATGGGTGGCCAGCTAGATGCGAAGATTATGAAAAGATTCAAGAAAACCTTGGTTTACCTCTCAGAAAATTTGTGAAACATTCTCCATCTCGATGGCTAACTTTTCGTTATGCTGCTGAAAGGCTTCTTGAACAGTGGGAAGGGATTATTTACTATTTTCAGAAGTTCATACCATCAAAAAAAAAAAGATGTAGTACAATCAACCTCATTCAAAAAGATTTCTAACCTGATTCGTAATCAGACAGTAAAAGCTGAAATGCATTTTGCTATGTCTTCGGCAGACCTCTTCATGAATTTTACTGAGACTTTTCAAAAAGATGAGCCACTGGTACATATACTTTATTTAAAGCTTCAAGAACTTATTGAAAAGCTAGCCAGACGTGTTTGCAAACATGTTTCTGAAAGCAATTATGATGAGTTGTTTCAAACTCAAAATATATTACCATTGAAAGATATAGTTGTTTCTCAGGATGTTAAAAAAGAACTCATGCATCTTCCAGAAAAAGATATCTTACTATTTATGAGAAATGTTAAAGAGCATTATGTTGCTGGCTGTAGTCATTTAATTGAAAAATCACTTAGTAACACAGCTTTAATAAAATCTCTGAAATGTTTAAGCACATTGTACATAAAAAACAAAAAGAGTTGTAGAGATATTGTATCTATTGCGAGGAAGCTTCCTATAAGTATAAAAGAAGATGTTTTAATTGATGAATTTAAAATTTTGCAATTAGAGGCGACAGAGTCATCAAATGAAAATGAAAGAATAGATCATTATTGGCGAAAATTATTGAATAAGAAAAATGCAATTGGACAGAAAAAGTATGCTGAAATAGAGAAAGTTGTAAAAGTGGCCTTATCGTTATCACATGGTAATGCTAATATCGAAAGACGATTTTCTGTTTCACGATCGGCTTTAACAGATGAAAAAGCATCTACTTCTGAAAGAACTTTTAATGCTATACTGACAATAAAAGATGCATTGAAGTCTTTTTCAAATAAACCAGAACTTGTTCCAATGACTTCTAAACTAATCTCTATGGGGCAAAGTGCACATAAGCATTATATAATGTACATGGAAGAACAAAAAAGATTAAAAGAAATAGAAGAGAAAAAGAAAAATGAAGAAATTTGCTTGGCAGCTAAAGAAAAAGAAAGATTAGAAAAGGCTGAAGAAAGTAGAAAACAAATTAATCAGTTTGAAGACAAAATATCCAAATCAAAAAAAGAACATGAAATAGCTTCTGAAGCATCCGATCGTTTATTTAAAGAAGCAAATAATCGCTTGAAAAGTGCATTACAGAAAGGAGATTTGAGTGAAGTTAGTGTCGCCCAGGGTATACTGGAAGGAATTTTAAGCATACGTAAAACTGAGCAGGAAAAACTTAGGGAAGTGGTAAAGCTTCAAAAAAACGTTCAGAAAAGAAAAGACAATATAATTTCAACATTTTGTGTCAAAAAGCCTAAGATGACTTAAAACTCGGAACTTTTTATTTTAAAGTCAATATTTTGTTTAATTTTTTCCTATCAAGATTTTTTTAAATTGATAATTATTTACTATTTTGTAAGCTTGTAAGTCAGTTATTTACTGTAAAATAAAAAGTAACATTTTAAGTGAAAATTTGAATTATTATTATTTTAATATTTATTTTATTTATTTTTATGGCCATGTCTTCTAAATTTACATTTGTATATGGACGTATTTTGTGTTAAAATATATTCAATTTGCAATTATCACAACAGGTTTGTTTTCTTTCTATGAGTATCTATGAATTCACTACATTATAAATTAAAACATGCAAAATGATGTAATTTTAAAAACTGCATGAAATAGGTTACAAAGCAAAATAAGATTAAAGAGTAAAAAGTGCAGAAAAAAAAGTTTTATTTTCTATCTGACATAATTATTCTGTATAGCTTAATTCAATTAATATCATGTAGATTCTTTAATATCATTTGTTTAGTATTCATAAGCCTAGAAGTTAGAAGATATGTTCTCTATGCATTAACATATAACGTAAGCATAAACTAATAAAATTGCTTAATTCGTATATATAGTAAAAAAAATCTCTCGACTTGCATAAACACATATGGCTTAGCTCACAGCTCTTATAAGCACATAAATCTATATATTTCTTGTAAATAATAGGAGAAAAATATATGCTGCAGCTGTCTGTTTAACAATATATATATATATATATATATATATATATCTAAGGCGAAAATTGCCTCTTTTTTTGGTCTCTTTTTAGTCTCTTTTTTTGTGCATGTTAGTCTCTTTTGTCTCTATTTTTTGCAATTTTGTCTCTTTTCTCTCCTTTTTAAGAGTGACTTACCAGTCCTAGGCCTGAGATAGGAAATGCATAGCACAGTTTAAAATTTCCCTCAATAAACATTAATGTATTCCATAACCTTTGTGCTGCCCTGTATATGATTTATAGAATTTATACACATCAAGTAATAGAAAAAAATGAGTTAAATTTAAAAACGCGTAAAGCAACTTAAAAAGCACTTCCAGCAATTATTGTTAACAGACAGTACCAAATTCTTTTATGTGTCCCTGTAAATGAACGATAAATGGTATAACCTAAATATTCTATAGTAAACCTCTTGTAATGCACCTTAGTCACATATGTAAATTTCAATTTGTTTGAAATATTTAAAAATTCTTAAAATAAACCGCAAACAATTTTTCTCCATAGACCGTAATGCAACGGAATTCTTTTGAGTGTCCCTGGCATGCAAAACAAATTTAAGTGCTATACACACCATATTTTATAGTAAGCCTCTTGTAGTGCACCTCAGTGATATATATCAATTTCAATATGTTTGAAATTGTATAACATCATTAAAATAAACTGCAAATTATTTTTCCCCCATAGACCATAATGTAATGGAATTCTTTTAAGTGTCCCAGTAAAAAAACTATAAGTGCTACACACTTCATATTCAATACCGAACATGCCATAGTAAATAGTAAAACTCAATAACATACATCAATTGCATGACTATACATATATATTTACGAGAGTTAGAGCACATATCAGACAGACAGACAAACCAAATTCATAAACACTTTTCAACTATGTTGGAAAGTGTTAAAAAAGAATAAAACTCTGTGTATTGACAGATTGACACATAACATATTGAAAGCATTCCAAATTCACAGGTTAGTATTTAAAATTAAACCATAAACCCATTCTTCAAGTAGATTTTAACTGTTCAAGATTTCATGACCAGAATAAAGTTGCAATAATAAATAGGAATCATAATAATTGTAAAATTCGTTCATCAGAGTCGCAAAAATGAGATAGTCATGTCAATGACTAATATATTTCATATTATTCTGTCTTTTTATATTCTTCAAGTATGAATGCTTTTTAAATTATGTATTAATAATTAATATTAAATTGATGCATTCATTTTTTTTTTTTTAATTGATGGAGTCATTGTGAAGTATTCATACAAATTGATGAAGCATAAATGTATAAATTGTTGCATTCAGATAGAAATATATATATGTATTAGTATTTCTCTATGGTACTTTATATTCAATTGAGTATTAACATCCTTAATAAATTTGTGAAAAAGTCTTAGGGCTACTAAAATTGGAATTAAAAGTTGCGTAAACAGAGCAATGAGATACCACACAAGCACTGCATATGAACTGCTGCTAAAAATTATCCTTCCTTATAGATAAATTACTTGTTGTTGTGTGAATGAATCAAACGAAAAACACAATGAGAAGTCTTAAAATACAAGAACAGCTGAATAATCAGTAAAATTTATGTAAATTTTAGAAACACAATAAAGAACAGTTGCAAACTTACCATATAATTATAACTGTCTTTCTTTTTAAAATGAATACAATAAAATACAAAACATGTATAATTTAAATACATTTAATGCACCACAGTATTTCATCTAATGTTAGACAGTCATTCACTCTTGCTTAGCTACTTTTTAAACCCATACATATGCTTATTAATAGCAAAATATTAAAACTTGTAACATTATCAAATAGTGCAATTATTTTCTGCCTTATGCACCTAAATACAACTACTCAAAAATAATTGTGACAATACTAAAATACTCTGGTAAGAAAAGGAAAATATAAAATCATCCAATCTTAAAGTATAATTATTGATATGACAAATATTTTCCCTTTTTTGTAAACATGGAAAGCAATATAAAATAATCGTATCAAAATATCTATAAAATTTCAACTTAATTTTAAAATAAGAAGAAACATACTTACATTTCCAACTTCCTTAAGACGGTTTATCACAGTTTCACTTTCACATTGCAAAACAGCCTGGAAATCTAGCTCTCTGGTATGTTTATTAATAACAACCTGCAGATGTTCATCTTTCAATAAAAATTTTTCAAACAGCTTTTGCAGAATTCGAGAACTCCAATGTCTCTCTAAAGAAAGAAACCAAGTTGGAAAAAGTACAAAATAACTGTGCATATGATTTTATTAAAAATCTAAGACTGAAATTAGAGAGGGTATAATTAGATAGTTTTAAATAGCATGAAATTTTACATTTTTATAAATTTGATGAAAAGTAAAAAGAAAAAAAATGCACACAATTTGTATTTTTCTAGAGCACAAATTTTTGCTGTTTTAAAATTACTTTATATCATGAATAAACTCCTACTTTTCACAGCAAAATAAAAAAAAATTAAAATACATTACCATTACATAAAATTAACATGAGCTAATTGCAATTTTTCTAATATGCCAACTTAAAAATGTTATGATTGTTTAAAAATTTCTTTTTAAATTTTTATCTTTTTAAATGAAATATATAAGAATTAAAACTTATGATTTATTTTACTAAAAAGGTGTTAAAAAATACATAAAAAGATTTTTAAATCATAAAAACTGTCAAAAGATGTTAAAACTTAAGCGCTTTCAACTGTTACAAAACAGCCATCATCAGGGGAAATTTTCAGAGGTGTGAATGTTCATGAATGTGTCCGTTGGTTAAATAAATAGCCAGAGACGAGTCTATTTCAAAAGAGGAGAGGAGGGGGGGGGGGGGGGAATACAATAGTTACATTTCAAAAACGCCAAAGATATTTAGTGCGCTGTACCAGATCCTGAATATGTTGCCAAAGAAGATATCATTGCAGGTGTTATTTCCTTGAAATAAAATCTCTAAAAAATCTCAGATTATTGATGCATAGCAGGGTTGGCACGGTTTAAACCAATTGGTTTTTTTGTTAATTTTTTTTAAGATATTTTTCTTATATAATTAAGTTTTCAAATTATTTGATGTACAAATAACTTCTACTTCTAACTGAACAGCTCAACTCATTTCAGCAGTCAACCTGCATAAGTCACAGTTGCATCATAGTTGCACCTGTGTATGAATGGTCCAAGAGTTAGCATTTGAGAACAAAAAATGTCTAATTTTGGTAGAAGAAAAGATTTAGTTTGGTTATATTTTAATGAAGTAAAAAATGATAAAAGGAAAGGTTGTAGAGCTAGATGCAAAAATTGTAATAAAGAAATGGAAGGTCAAGTAGCTAGGATGAAGAAACACATTGAAACTTGTAATAATTCTCATCATCATTCTGATTCTGATTCTGATTCTGTTGATAATGGTAAGTACTTATTTTATCATTATTATTGCTGCTATTATTTTTAATTTTGAAAGAAAATTGTTAAAAATTTGTTAATAAGTTAAATATTTGTTAAATTCAAAATTTTTAATTTATCTGTAAAATTACAAGTAATGCATATTGAGAACACATTATGTATATCTTCATTCAGATGATTCTAAACTCTTATAAAAAAATTACATTATTATTTGAAATGCTATTTGATTGAGAAGATAAATTATAAAAATCACATATATTATTATTTAATTTGCATATGCTATTTGATTTTAGAAAGTTATATTCTATGAAATAAAAAATATTTATGTAATTCTAAGTAATGAAATTTTGGAAAAAACAAGAAAATTTTAAATAGACATTTTTTTGTTAGAGAACTTTATTTTGATAATCTTAAAATTACATTTGATAAAAGTTTGAAAGTTTTACAAATTAATCATATTATTAAGAACAAATTATGTGATCAGAACTGTTATTAAATGAAATTGTTAATTTTTAATTTATGCATGGCTCTTAGAGATTAACTAAGTTTTCACCAATCATAAATATCCAAAATTATAAAAGACATGGTAATTTTATCTCGAGTATTAAATAAATTATCAAAAATAAATATATCAATATGATAGAGATGTTTACTTTGCAGTAAAACAAAGAAAAAAAAATGTCTTTGTATTGAATTATTGTTAATTATATGATTATGATTTTTGAAGTAATATGTTCTGTATCATTAAGCAATTCTTATTTTTATTTTTGTGTAGATGATGTGTCAGTGTCACTATCCAGTATTTCAAGTTCTTTGGATTCAGCAATAACACAAAGAGCAACAAGTGAAATTGGTTCTTTAAAAAGGAAAAGAGATACTATGGACTTTTTTGTCAGTAAATCAACACCATCTCAAAAGCAAATGTTTGATGAACAAGTTGCTAGGTTTATATATGCTACAAATACGGCATTTATTACGGCCATTAAAATGGTTCAGAGTTTCCGCCCAGAATATTCTCCACCATCAAGAAAACAAATTGCTGGGGATTTATTAGATCATACTTACAGCAAAGAAAAAGAAAAATGTGCAAATATATTAAAAAATGAAGTTGTCACATTAGGATTAGATGGATGGTCAAACATTCACAACGAACCTGTGATCTGTGTTACTTTAACAACAAAAGACGGGAATACATACTTAGCAGACACTATTGATACATCGGGAATTGCTCATACAAGTGAAAATCTGTATGATATTGCAACTACAACCATTAATAAATGCCAATCGGAATTTCAATGTTTAATACAAGCATTAGTGACAGACAATACTGGAAATGTCCGAAAAATGAGGGATATGTTTGATGAAAAAGAAGAGTTTAATATTATTACTTATGGATGTGCAGCCCATATTTTAAATTTACTGGCAAATGATATAAGTTATCCAAATGTAAAAGAACAAATTTTGCATGTAATCAAATACTTCAGAAACAACCAATATGCAAATGCGTGCTTCAGAAAAGATGCAAGTACATCAAAACTAATAATGCCTTGTGAAGTTCGCTGGAACTCATTTGCTGACGCTTTAGACAGCTATCTGAAATCATGGTCAGTTCTTGTAACTATATGCGAAAATAATAAAGACAAAATTGATAAAAATATCCAAAGTCTAGTTTCAAACATTTCATTGAAAAGAAATGCTGAAGACTATTTTCAACAATTAAAGCCAATTAGTGTAGCTTTAGATAAAGTACAAAGCCAAAATTGTACAATTGGAGAAACTGTTTTTCTTTTTAAAAATTTAAAAAAACAGATGGAAGATTTGAAACTGAATAAAGACATTATGAAAAAACTAGATACTCGTTATAAAATGGCAATAACACCAGCCCATCTTCTTGCTTATCTGTTGTATCCAAGAGCCAAGGATGCTGATCTCGAATTGTCATCGGAGGAAAAAAAAGAAGCATTGGAATATGCTAAAACAAAATTTCCCAAAAACAATTTATTATCTCTGATACTAAAATTTTGTGCCAAAAGTTCTCCATTTCAAAGATATCTTTTTGAGAATGATTTTAGTGAAGATGTATCAGCTATAGAATGGTGGCATATTCAAGAAAATGAAATCAAAAAGTTCAATGATGGTGTGTTGAAAGAAGTTGAAACGATTCTTACTGCAAAAGCGACTACTGCAAATGTAGAGAGAATTTTTTCTTCATTTGGTGTTGTACAATCAAAGTTACGCAACAGACTGGGTTTACAAAAAGCGGCAAAACTTGTTTTTTTGTTTAAAACATTAAACCCTAATAATCCTGTTTATTAACATAGAATCTTTATAGACATGTGTCGTACTTCCATTTTCTTAAAATTTTGAAAATTTATTCAATTTCCATGTTTTTAAAATGTTTCTTTTATATATATTTTTTAAATATATTTCAATTTCATTTTCTTACTGAAATTCAATTTGTTTTTTTAAATTGAATAAAAAAGTAAGTCTCACTTTCTTTTCTTTGCATTATTTTTATTTAAAAAAAAAATTAGTATAGCATACCAAGGTAAAATTCTACATTATATCTTTATATTCTTATGTAACACAACTAAGTGTTGCTTATTAAAATGAAAAAATATAGGAAGGCAATAGATTAAGTTAGGGGTGCACAACCTTTTTAAGCAAAGGGCCACTTACAAAAATGACTGGGTTGTTGAGGGCCACCATCAGTAGAATTTTGTTTGGTGTGACGGGAGGGAGGGGTGGGGGGGGGTAGCCCTGTACGTTCCTTCCTTCCCAGTCAACGTATTCAGTTCTGTTGGCAAGGATATATCAACAGTTTACGTTTGTATTTATACAAGAGATACGGCTAAGATTATTTTCAAAGAGTGAAAATACTCCTTGACTTTATTTGATAGTAAGGGGTAAATTTAGCTTTAAAGATTGCCAGTGCCGAAAAAAAATTCTGCTTTCATGAATGAAGGTGGGGAGGAGGAGAAACATATATTATTCTAAATTGTACTTCTTAACATATTCAGTCATAAAATGTGGATATGAAGTAGGGGTGCACAACCTATATAAGAGGACTATCACAAAAATGACTGGGTTGTCGAGAGCAAACATCCGCAGGGTGAACAAAATTTTGTTTCGGGGAAGGAGGGGGAGGATCGGCCATAAAGTTCATAAAAATGCTAATTTTAAAAGAAGAGTTAGCTCCCTATACTCAACCACCTCTTTAGTCAGTATAACCCATTTCAGTTGACAAGGATAGAAAAATCTTGCATTTATTTTCCATGCATGATTGACAATATTCATAGTCTTTTTTCCTAGTGATTGACAAAATTTACAATTTTTAGGTGCCCGTTCGGCAAAATTTGTGATTTATATGCATCCAATCGGTACAATTCGCAATTTTTACGTACCTGACCGGCAAAATTTGAGATTTTTACGCGCCCGATCAGCGAAATTTGCGATTTTTCGCAATCGATCGGCGAAATTTACGATTTATACGCACCTGATCGGCAAAATTTGCGATTTATATGCACCCTATCGGCAAAATTCGCGATTTTTACGGGCCCGATTGGCAAAATTCACGATTTTTGTGCAGGCGATCGGCAAAATTTACGATTTATACGCACCCGATCGACAAAATTTGTGATTTTCACGTGCCCGATTGACAAAATTCGCGATTTTTATGCATACGATCAGCGAAATTTACGATTTATACGCACCTGATCGGCAAAATTTGCGATTTATACGCACCCTATCGGCAAAATTTGCGATTTTTATGGGCCCGATCGGCAAAATTCACGATTTTTACGCAGGCGATCGGCGAAATTTACGATGTATGCGCAACCGATCGGCAAAATTTACGATTTTTACAAACCCGATAATCGAAATTCGCGATTATTATGCATACGATCGGCGAAATTTGAAAATTTCGTGCTTTCTATGCGTCCGATCGGCAAAATTGATTCGCGGGCCACCAATAATCCGATCGCGGGCCACTTTTGGCCCGTGGGCCACAGGTTGTGCACCCCTAGATTAAGTCTTTACAGAATTTAATATAAATCTTGCAATTAAATACTATTAAAAACTTTTAAGTATCAACATTAAGATACAGAATCCATTCTATGAATGCAATATGAAATACATAAACATATTAATATGTTTTATAAGTGTGCTAAATCATTTGGTAAACATGAATTACAGGTTGCATTTGGAAATATGTATATATAAAACAGCAATTATTTCTTCAACTTTTTTAAAAAGTAATCTTTAAAAATTATTTAAAACTTATCACCATTACTGTAGAACCTGACGGCACAAGTGATCATGTTCTATGTATTACATAGGAAACTTTTGTATATATATAACTGTTTTGAATTTGAATGTAAATGATGTTAGCTCAGCTCTAAATAAAATTTAATGATTTGAATTTGTACATAATTAATAACAATTGTTTATTTATTTTGTTTAAACTGTTTTCAGAAAATATATGTATATATATATACAGGGCTTTACAAATTTGAAAAAATCTGGTAGCCAGGTATAAATTCTAGTCGCCAGTAAAAAAATTTAACACCCCCCCCCCCTCCCCGTTATTGATTTTTAAAAAGTACAAACGTTTGCTTAGGAATTAAGTCAGAAAAAATAATAACAAACATAGTTTAGAATTATTAGTTACATAGTTTATAATAGTGCATAATAACTAAGTTTTCTAAGGAAACTTATCAAAGTTATATATTTGTGAAAAAAATAATAATAAAGGAAATATTGTAAACTCTGAATTAACCGACATGTTCGGGAAATGCTGATTGCCGTATGCTTCAAATGTTCAAATAGTTGAGTGCTACAAAATCTATATCGGATGAGAGGGCATCTATAAAATAGTGAAGCCGGAAAACGATTTTATGCCTATTTAGCCTATCAAAATAAAAAAGTCAAATAATTCTGATTTAATTATTTCAAAATTTGCATTTAATGACATTTGCAATAGTTTTGCCAAATTAAAAATAAGTTAATTTTTTCTGTTGTTGTTTGTTTGTTTGTTTGTTTGTTTGTTTGTGTGTGTGTGTGTGTGTGTGTGTGTGTGTGTGTGAATGTAATTTCAAATTTATTTCTTAATATTTTGTAACTTTGCAGCATCTATAATGAGATATCTTACAAGAAATTTAATTAAACGTTGTGATGTTCGCAAACTCGAGGGCTATTAACACGTAATATTACGAGTTATTACGTAAACGTTTGTTTTCGTAGCTAAAAAGGAAAGAAAAAAATATATTTTCCCGCGCTGGATTAAATCGAAATCAGCAGCCGGCTGAGGTTTATTTTGATCCAACGATCTATAATAAGAATTAAAAAAAAAAAAAAAAAAAAAAAAACTTTTCGAAGTGCAATGAATGATTTTTTATTTCAATTTACTGCAGATAATAATCCAAACAATGTAATTATAAAATACTATTGAGAAACAACTCTGAACCAGACACTTGTCGCCAAGACAGAGTGGCGGCAATGTCCAACGCGTGTCGCGTGTGGTGCAAACAGACGCGAGGCGCCAAACATTTTAAGCCGGAAAAAAATATTAAAAAAAATAATACATATTTTTATTAAAATGAATTATTCTTGAAATTTTAATTAAGTTTTATAGATTTACTTCGAATGAATTACTTATAATCACTTATATGTTATTATTCTTTTAAAATGAATGTAATAGATTAAAAGTTTTAATTCTGAACACAAAAATCTGATTTGAAACATACAAAAAAGTAAGCATTTTTTATCATTGCATCCAATTTTTAGAAGCCACATAAGACTATTTGTTATTGACCCCCCCCCCCTCTCCTCACATTCTAATCACATGACTAGCCGACTAGAGCAGAAAAGAATGATGTTTTATGTGCATGAAATGGAAAATGCCTTTTTAACTTCGCTTTAGAGAAAATGTCGTTTGTGCTCATTTTTAGTTCAATTTTTGTAAAAAATAAATAAATGAATGAAACAAAAAAAGTCAGATTAAAAAAGTTAGTCGCCAGATAAAAAAAGTTGGTCGCCAGTGGCGACCGCATTTGTCAAGCCCTGTATATATATATATATATATCTACCCTATATATATAAAATCCTAATGAAACGAATTTGTGAAACAATTTTATGAAACGATTTTATGAAACGAATTTATGAAACGATTTTATGAAACGACTGATTAAACGACTGATTATGTTTCAGGGCTATTTTTAATAAAATATTAAACGCTTGATGGTGAAATTAATACCAATTGTCCATAAAAATCCGCTGATGTCAAAACTGGTAATAGAATTTTGAAATTGGAATTAGTTTTCGAGATATTAATTTTTTTCTAATTTTAATGACATTTCTGTAATGATGGCAACTAATTACTCAGTTTTTTTGTGACAAAAAAGGGAAAAAAATTGAAAAGGATCCGGATAGGGATTATTGATTTCTTTTTATTCGTCATTTTCAAATTGAAATTAAAAAGAGGTAAATTGAAAGACAATTGTAAATAAATTGTATATACACATATAAATACATGTATAAACAAACCTAAAAGTTCGGTGCTTTTCCAGTATATGGGGTATAGGTGCAGATTCACGGTCGCCAGTCGCCACGTGGTGACTAAAATTTTTGCTGTGGCCACTAACTTTCGATGCTTAAGTCGCCATGTGATTTTAAAAGTGATCAATTTCCGGTATTCCCAGTCCCTATCGTGAAATTTTGATATTAAAAATCTTAAAAGATTAAGACCAAAGCACATAACAAAATTATTTTTCTTATAGGAAAACAAATATTTGAAGTGCGTTTTGAATTTTATAGTGTAAAATAATCTCACACATTCAGATTTTCTTTTGTATGTACTTTGGTATGGCAAAATCAAAATAAGAAATATTGTTTTTCTAATATTCCCCACTATATCAACGACTGCTTAGCTTAAACAAAACATATATATTTTTTAAAAACCGTATCTTGCCCAACGTTATCTTCTGACTGTACATGAATACATGATTTAAAATTTATATTACACTTAATTAATATTCAAATTTTGTTGTACATGTGTGTATATTAAATAAATTACTTTACACTTTAAATTTATGAAGGTTTTTTTTAATTCCATATAAACACTATTGTTTTTATGCGTTTGTTTCACAATTGTGGCCACTGGATTTTTTGACTTTAGAAGCCACTGGCTCCTTCCAAATTTTGGGAATCTAGACCTATAATATGGGGCCTTGACAAAACCAAGAAAATAGCCTTGGCGGAAAAGGAAATTTGGCAACATACTTTATGTCAACCTATTCACTTTGTCATTTCGTATACAGAAGTTTTTTTTCAATATTTATATAATTTGTTTATCGTAAAATGTCATTTATCCTATTTTATATATAATCGGAGGTAATTTGTATAGAAAAAACAATAATAATATACGTATAATTAAAATACGCATATAAACAAAAAAATCGTCGAATTTGTTTCCATGGCTGTTTATGTCATTTGGCACCAAATCTCACTTTCTGATGCCCGAATTGCGCCAAGCTTTTTAAAAAAGCGTCAAGACCCCTATAATAGAAAAGCACCAAAAGTTCGTTGGGTTTGTTTTCATAACTTTTGGCAACAAATCTGTGTATATTAACGAATCTATCCCTTTTTGAAGCTCGAATTACGCCAAACCTAAAAGCAAAGGATCCTATACTGGAAAAGTACCCGATTTTCTTATGGACAATATTCAAGTGACATAACATTGTGTAAAATTATCGCGGATAGCAAATTGGTTTAAATATTTCATCAATTGATGCCGAATAAATGCAGGCATGTATGCACAAAATATTTAATTAATTTTGTATGATAAATAATTTTTAGAAAATTCGTATATACATATTAATTAAAATAAATAATTTACATATTTAAAATAACATGAAAATATGCATGATGGTGCACTAAAATAGAGAGAAAATTAAAACCTGTTACTGAAAATGTCTATAACATAGTACTTTTCAATACCGTCGTTCTTAATGTTATTCACAAGCAGATGGAATTTTTCTCATCCTTAAACGCAAAGGAAGAATAGGATACAGATCATTGTTATAAAAATCCGAGAGGTAGCCACAATTTAAACCTAACCATTTTATTCAAGCTGGTTTTCAAGTTGTAATTGATTTTACTTATCAATCCCAAAAACAGTCGTCAGTTGTCGCAACATCTGTGTATGAGGCCCATGATAATCAAAAAATGCCCCATTAAAACGTTAAAAGCATGGCAACCCAATTACAGATTTACCAATATTTTTAAAACAAAGCACGCTGTCATGTTTTTAGAGGCCTCGAAGTCTGAGCGGGGGTTGGCGAGCGTAGCTCGCAGGGGGTAGGCCCCCTAGTATATATATATTGTTATTGTAATACACTGCTCAAAACAATTAAAGGATATTGCAGTTTTAGTTGGATTTTGTATCTGGGAAACTTTTTAGCTGATTGATACATGGTCGACAGACATAGTAGGTTATATGAGAATAAATTACACATGTTTGGCAGAAAAAAATGCATTTTATTGCGCATTTGTGTACAAAAGGAAAAAAACACAATTTGTGCATATGAGAAAAAAAGAATAAGAAAAGGTGTTTTCTTCAAAGAAAATAATTTTCAGTAGGGGGTATGGTTTCCACGGGCGGCCAGCAACGTTGAACACCTTTGAGGCATGGACTCAATGAGGCTATTAATGACGAGTTGGGGTATTCTGCCCCACTCTTCCAGAAGAGCTCTTTCCAGTTCTTGGAGAGTTTGTGGGGGTTGTTGGCGGCCAGAAACTCGTCTTCCTAGAGCGTCCCAAACGTGCTCGATTGGATTCATGTCTGGAGAACACGCTGGCCATTCCATTCGAACGATTCCTTCCTCGAAAAGGAAATCCTCCACCAGGTTTGCACGATGTGGCCTGCAGTTATCGTCCATTAAAATGAAGTTATCTCCGATTGCTACAGCGTAAGGGACTACAGTAGGTCTGAGGATCTCATCCCTATATCGACGACCAGTCAGAGCTCCATCTTGAATGATGTAGAGGTCAGTGTGCCCGTCAATGGAGATGCCACCATACACCAACACTCCTCCACCGCCAAATCTGACACTTTCGTGCACGAACGCAGGATTATTCCTACTGCCACGGTCCCTCCAGATGAAAATACGCCTATTATCCGGATGCACAGAAAAACGGGACTCGTCAGAAAACAGAATATTGCTCCATTCATTTCTCCTCCAGTTGATATGCTCGGTTGCCCACTCCCTGCTGTCGCGACGATGCCTTCATGTTAATCTAACACATACCATCGGTCGGCGAGCATACAGACCTACAGCATGGAGCCGGTTTCGGACAGTCTGAGTTGAAATCGTGGTCCCTGTAGCCGAGCGAAGGTGTTGTTTTAGAAGAGTAGCGTTCATGTTTCGGTGTCTCCGAGCTGTTAACGCTAAATACCGATCTTCATTGGGCGTTGTTGCCCGTCTATGACCTTGCCCTGGTCTTCGGCCTGCACATCCACTCTCCAAAAAACGGTTCCAGATCCTGGAAATGACACTTTGTGACACTCCAATGGCTTGCGCTACTTCGGCTTGAGTTTGGCCCCCTTCTAACCTACCAACAATTCTCCAAGCTTATTAATCTGTCAAATGACTTCGCTGAGACATCGTGCTCATCGAAACAAAGCAATCACTGAATGCCGATCATCCTTGTCTTCATTCTCTTTTATCCAGTTGAAAGTCAAATTTCATTCGCTGCCGCTGAAGCGACGTTTTTGACGTCGAACTCAAAATTTGCATACCCCACAGTTTGAAAACCAGAAAAATTTGCATTTGTGATTCTCTTCTTCCATTTTCGGCAAAAAAAATTTCGTTTATATCTTTATTTTATATAAAACTTCAAATATCCTTTAATTGTTTTGAGCAGTGTATTAATCATTCTTGTCAATGTTAAATTTTATTTACTGATGTGCATATATGTAATTAAAAAAGATACAAAAAACCCCGGTTTAAACCAAAAAAACCTGGTTTAAACCAAAAAAAAAACGTTTTTTTTGTTTTTTTTTTTAAAAAAACCCGGTTTTTTGCCAACCCTGATGCATAGTAATGTAAAGTAAGGGCTATGATCCTTGCTTTACTGAAATCTATATTGAGGTCTTGTTAGGTGCGTTCATAATTATATAAATACGTAGCACCTATAGTCGTCGTTTGGTCCGTCCGTCTGTCTGTCTGTCCGCATATAACAACGCAAAAACTACCCAACCAAATGGTTTGCCATTTAAAATATATTATCTTTGCAGAATTTTGTCGAGACATTTCAAATTTTATTAAAATCGAATCAAAACTTTAGGAGATATTAATAAAAATATTTATTAAGAAAT
The DNA here is from genome assembly GCA_963931845.1 of Maratus michaelseni. Taxonomy (NCBI): domain Eukaryota; kingdom Metazoa; phylum Arthropoda; class Arachnida; order Araneae; family Salticidae; genus Maratus; species Maratus michaelseni. The sequence continues at coordinate 169,227,951 of OZ007587.1, read as the reverse complement.
TTGAATTTTTTTTTTTAAATCGGTGCTTTTTTGTTATAGGAGCTTCCGAAGTTTAATCGTCAAGCGACCGAGATACTTATTTTATGACAGAAATTAATCTGCAGACGATATAATTCATTTCACAGAATTAAAAATCATCAAGATCTGAATATTTATATAACTAGCTGATACATATATATCTGAATATTTATATAACTAGTTAAGATATTTGTATGAACAGTGTCATAAAATATATACTTAACTAGCTGTTTAACCCGTTCTACGCACGGGATATCATGAATTTAATTCTAAAACGTGCATACGAACGCACCTCGTTTGTAACGTTTGACGTACAATTTCCAACTTGTTTTTGGTTTAACCTTATTAGAGCAGTTGAGGAATACTATATGTCTGCTATATGTTCTTTAAGTCTGTCTTTAAATTTCCTAGATGTTAAGCCTATGTAAATGAGCTTTTTATGATTTACTTTATCTGTAAAAGGTATCATATATACGCCTACAGTTTCGTTGTAAGGGATTCAGTCTTTTTTTCGTGTTGCAAGATCTTTTAATTTAGCAGATGGTTTTCGAATTATGTTGATATTATATTTCTTTAAAATGCATATCTAATTCTTTCAAATAATTGAGATATGTAATTGAAACTGTAAAATTTGAGATTTTTATTTCTAATGCCACTTTTAATTGACTCTTAAATTAAGGGACTCATAATTAGGGATGCACCGAATATTTAGTATGTATTCGACCATACTACCGAATATTCGGTTAGGCTGAATATTAAACTATTTGGTAATGCCAAATATCAAGATATTTGGCCAAACCGAATGCTTAAAGAAAACGCTTTTAAAAATATTTTTACAACCTTAGATAACTTTTATTTTTAATTGTCAATAAATAAAGATATTCAGAAAAGTTAAGAAATAGAATTATATTTAAATAACAGATTGCTTTTACATTATTTATTTCCTGTTTGAAAAGTAACAAGAAAATTAACTGTTAATGACATTCATAGGAACTTAATGATGCATAAATGCAAGTTCCTGAATAGTCTTTGCTTTTTCACAAATGGGTGTTTCTAAGCTGTTTGAATAAGAATGGTTTATTGAAACTTTTCAGGTAACAGGTTCCTTATACCTTAAAAATTAATAGTTCAAAATCCCATCATTTCACCATCTTGAAATTTTACATAGTTGTAGTCAAAAAATCAAATAACAACATTTATTTTCTTGAAAAAAAGGTAAAAATGGTGTTTTTGAAAAATTTTAATTCAAAAATTTTGTCAAAAAAATTATTTTATTCAAAATAGTTAGTGTTGCATATCATATTAAAGTCCATAAAAATAGCTTTCAAATAGGATACAACTGAGCTCTCTAGCCCAATTTATTACAGAATTGCAGAGAATCTTGTGATTGAAAACTTGACTAAATTTCGTACTTTTGGCCAAAATTCCATAAAAAAACAAAAACCGCTAAGAAAAAGAAAATTTTAAAAGAGATATATTTATATACTACATACATTTATATACGACAATATTTAATATACTACATGGATTCAAACTATAAATAAAAAGTTATAGAAATCTGAGATCGTGATGTCAAGGTCCAAAATTTGCATTTATTTTGTTGATTTGACATGGAATGACTGGGTCATTTCCATGTCAAATCAACATGGTGTCTGAACCTTAATATCTCAGATTTCCATAATTTTATGTATGAAAAATCTTATTTTTTTCAATTAGCTGTTTTTTTTTTTTGTTTTTTTTTTACGGAATTTAACAAATTGTCAAAAGTACCAAACTTAACCATGTTTTAAATCACAAGATCCTCTACCTGTAACAAATTGGGCTAGAGAGCTCAGTTATATTTTATTTGAAAGACCTTTTTATGGTCTTTAATATGATATGCAACACTATTTTGAATAAAATACATTTTTTGACAAACTTTCAAAATTTTTAATTAACACAAATTTTAATTTTATTTTTTCAAAAAATTATATGTTAATCTTTGATTTTTTTAGCTACAAGTATTCAAAATTTTAAAATGGTGAAATGATGGGATTTTGAACTATTAATTTTTAAGGTAATAAGGAACCAGTTACCTGAAAAGTTTCAATAAACCATTCTTATTAAAAAATGAATAGCTCAAAATTCCATCATTTCACTATCTTGAAATTTTGAATACTTGTAGCCAAAAACATCAAAGATTAACATATAATTTTAAAAAAAAGTAATTTTGGTACTTTTCAGTTAGCCGGGCGCTAGATATGTATATACATGTATATATACACACACCTATATACACATATCTACGTATACATATACATACATACACATATATATACATATATATACAAATATATTTATATATGCACATATATCACTGGCGCCCGGCTAACCGAAAAGTACCGTAATTTTTTTTTTAATTTAAAAATTTGTCAAAAAATTTATTTTACTCAAAATAGTGTTGCATATCATATTAAAGACCATAAAGTGATCTTTCAAATAAGATATAACTGAGTTCTATTGCCCAATTTGTTACAGAATTGTAAAAGATCTTATGATTGAAAACATGGTTAAATTTGGTACTTTTGACAATTTTTTAAATTCCATAAGAAAAAAAAAAAAACAAGAACGAAAAATCATGCGTCAAGCATAGATTATGTAACACTTTCCAACGCTTCCAAAATAATTTTACGAATCATACTCTTCAATAAGCTAAAAGATAACATCTAAGTAATCCAAATACTTTTATTCAGCCCTGTATAGGATCTATAGATTTGTATATATACTACATAGGATGCTAAATTTTAGTTCAGTTAGGAAACACGTAGCACAGTTTAAAATTCTCCGTCTGGAGTTAAATAATACGGAAATGTTTTCCCGAACTTTTGTGCTTCCCTGTATAGGATCTACAGAATTTATACACACCACGTAATAGACAAAAAGCGATTTAAAATTAAAATCGCGTTTAGTAACTTAAAACGTACTTCCAGAAATTATTGTTAACATACAGTAGAGAATTCTTTTGTGTGTCCCTGTAAATGAACGATGACTGCTATACACACAATATTCTGTAGTAAGTCTCTTGTAATGAACCTTATATAAATTTCAATGCGTTTAAAATAGGGAAACATTGTTTAAATAAAGCGCAGACGATTTTTCTCCATAGACGTAATGTAACGGAATTCTTTTGACTGTCCCTGTAAAGTAAGTATAAGTGCTATGCACACCCTATTCCATATTAAGCTTCTTCTAATGCACCTTAGTGATATATATAAATTTCAATGCGTTTAAAATAGTGAAACATTATTTAAATAAACCGCAGACGATTTTTCTCCATAGACGTCATGAAACGGAATTCTTTTGACTGTCCCTGTAAAGTAACTATAAGTGCTATGCACACCCTATTCCATATTAAGCTTCTTCTAATGCAACTTAGTGATATATATAAATTTCAATGCGTTTAAAATACTGAAACATTATTTAAATAAACCGCAAATGATTTTTCCCCATAGACTGCAATGTAACGGAATTCTTTTGAGTGTCCCTGTAAAAAAACTATAAGTGCTACATACTTCCGTTGAAATAGGGAACATGCTATAGATAATGATTATAACATATAAAAATTGCAGAGCAATCCGAGCATATTTACGGGAGTTAGAGCACGGCCAGACGGCAGACGGCCAGACAAACCGAAGTCATAAACACTTTTCAACTAGGTTGGAAAGTGTTAAAAAGCTAATTGAAAAAAAGGTACTTTTCGGTTAGCCGGGCACCAGTGATATATGTACATATATAAATATATACCGGGTGTCCCAAAAATGACTGATGGATTTTAAAATTCAATAACTTGCAAACGGTGACAGATATTAAAAAAATTCTTGCAGCAGGTTTATGTATGATGTCAGGAGTTTTTTTACTGTGATTCTCGATTTTAGTTTGAATTTAAAACAACAGATGGCGCTGACAGCGATTGGCGCTCAGTCGATGCCGAAACTGACGTCACAAAGCATTGATGTGAGGGAAGGAGATTAAGACTGTGGAGTGGGTCTCATTTGTCAATACAATCTTGCTCTTAGGAACCGATTCTGAATTCATTCGATATAATTTCAATCGAATGCGTTGTTGCCATGGAAACAACAAATTCTTCGATAGTGGAATACAGCGTTCAGAATTGGAGCCATGAATTAATAATTATTTGATTAATTATTGATTTATGAAGTTTTATTTTCCCGGATTAAATTACTTTTTGTGGTCTGATTTAAAGATTATTTTATGCATCGTATTTTAAAACTAGGTGAAGAGATTTAGTGTTTTTTGTTGTTGTGAAAAATTTCATAACTTTTATTACATTTAAAGAAATTTTAGATCTTTTAAGGAAGCTCGTCAGTAGGTTTTTATTAATGTTAAAAATAATCGTGAAAAAATGGTTAATAGTATATTGTTGTTCAAAATAACTATCTAAAAACAAATATTAGATGTTGCCTTGTTTATTCCTTTTGAATAGGAGTATTCTATCATTGCATTAAAATTAAAAAAATAAAATAATGCTAGTTAATTAAAATTTGACAATTTGATATTTAAATATTGTACACGCAGCTTCATCTTGATGTTTGATAAAATAAAAACAGTAAATATGTTTTATCTACATCCACTTTAAATTGTAAAAATGGTGTTAAAAGTATTCTTGGAGTTTGAATTTTTACACTTTGGCAATTCTTTCTAACAGAGTTATTTATATAAATAATAAACAGTAAAATAAGCAGTAATACGCCACCACGCATGTGCGGTAGCTAGCGTATTACTGCTTATTTTACTGTTTATTACTGTTAATTTTACGGTATAATACTAGCAACTGGAGTGCTAGTATATTATACTGTAAAATCAACACTTTTTTTGCAGTGCATCATGAGAAATGTATTACAAATAAATTTGGATACGTTTTACCATTTAAGATCAAACAGATAAACAGTGGTTTGTGGATCCAATACAATTTGCGGATCCAATCCAATATTATTTTGTGTAACCCTGTAAAAATATTTTAAAAATTATATTCACCCTCTTCAAGAAAAAAAATACATCTGTAGTTGACTGTAACAACATACTAAAATTACATTACGGTCAGCGTTCTAAAACCCCAGGATTTAACACATATCCATACTCTTTTCTGCAGCCCTGTAAAATAACTATAAATACTATTTTCATCCTCTTCAAGAAAAAAAAAAACATCATGTAGTTGACTGTAACAACATACTAAAATTACATTACAGTCAGCGTTCTACAAATGCCACATTTAACACATATTCGTATTCTTTTGTGCAGCCCTGTAATATAATTATAAATGCTATATTCATCCTCTTCAAGAAAAAACATGCTGTAGGATAGATAGACAGACAGAAATAGAAAAAGGAACCTCCCGCAGAAATAAGCACTTATGTACTACTGTGCTAATCATCCTTAATCATGTCTAAAATTTGTTATACGCGTATTTAAAAAAAAAAAAAAAAAGTCTTCTGGAATTCCGTCCAAAGAACTGACAACCGGCGCTTTAGCCTGTTGTAAGTCCTACAACAGGCTAAAATAGTTACAACAGGCTAAAAACGGTCACCTTGTCTGTATTCCACTATGAAGAATTTGTTGTTTCCATGGCAACAACGCATTCGATTGAAATTATATCGAATGAGTTCTGAATCAGGTCCTAAGAGCAAGATTGTACTGACGAATGAAACCCACTCCATAGCCTTAATCTCCTTCCCTCACATCAATGCTTTGTGACGTCAGTTTCGGCATCGACTGAGCGCCAATCGCTGTCAGCGCCATCTGTTGTTTTAAATTCAAACTAAAATCAAGAATCACAGTAAAAAAACTCCTGACATCATACATAACCCTGCTGCAAGAATTTTTTTAATATCTGTCACCGTTTGCAAGTTATTGAATTTTAAAATCCATCAGTCATTTTTGGGACACCCGGTATGTATATACATATATATTTATATATGTATATATACTCATACTCATATATATACTCAATCTGTATATATATATATATATTAGGGTGGAGCGAAAAAAGTGAATTTTTTTTTTACAAAAAATGGGTAGGTGCCAAAAGTTGCCTTTATACTAGTACATCAAATATCTGAAATTTTACCGCTGAAAAAAAAATGGTTTGAGTCTGCGCTTTTGGTTCAAATGTCGAAATTTTGGGTAAAATTTGACAATTTTTCAAAAAAAAAATAACAATTTTCTGTAGAACTGGTTATGATTTAAAAGTGTCATTTGAACCTTTATTTATAAAGATTTAAAATATTGAAACAATAAAACGATATCTTTATTCTGTATAACTGGAACAATAAGGACAAATTTTGGTAAAAATGGGATATTTCCATTCTGGTACAGTATACAACGAATCGTTGTTTTGAATGCAGCTCTTCGCTAGTTGCTTTTACAACTACCCAGGAGTGGAGGTGGGTGCATATCATGTCCCACCCATAACCAGCACAACCACCCTACCATCTGAGCATAATATTTTATTTATACAATGAATTGTGATTTTTTATCAGAGTGGCACGAGTTTTCTGTATATCAACCTAGTCTTGGTGTATTCATCTCTTCTTTCGTATCCATAGACTTTGTATGATGCTGGCTGTGACTTCCTTCACGTATCTTTCTACTGCTTGAGTATGAGAAGGCATGCAAAGTAACTCATTGGGGATGTTAGTACGGGAATCTATCCAGCCGTCTATTATCTTCAACAAACTTGCATCCGATAAATGCATAGTGATTGGGAGTCCTTGTACTGCAATAGTTTTCCAATCAATTAGATTTATATAATCATCTGCTTCAATGTTGATTGTCAGTATTTCAAATTTGCATATGTCATCATTTATTCTACCTCTTGCATTTATTATGGGATGAGCAGCTAGTTGTTTAATGTGATTGCAATCAGAATTTCTTTGAGTGTGCAAAGTAACTATTGTCCTTAATAACTGTTTTAACTATTCGTTTTATGGTGTTTGCTGTGTTGTTTAGTAGCCGAGTAGTTTCCCACCCGGTAGCAGAAACCGTGCAGCACGGCAGCGAGCACTGCAGATTCATTTTGAAACTTGCAGATTCATTTTAAACTTAAAAAAAAAAAAAAAAAAAAAAAAAAAAGATTTTTTTTTTTTTTTTTTTTTTTTAAATGTTCATGACGCTAAAAAAAAAAAAAAAAAACTGGATTCCAAATTATTGTATTTTTCTTTCTTTTTTTAAAATTTTTCCTTGCAACAAATTACCGCCATTTTCTCCCAAAACTGTATGAACGAAAGATTCTTTTCCTTGAAGAAACCAAAGTGTCAATCATCGAGATCGCGGTGATACTGACACGCCCAGTGGCAGAAACACCGCGACATGGCGACATAGTCGCGGACAAAGAAAATCTCTTGCAGACAGTTTTTGTCTGCACTAATGAAATTAATTTAAAACATTGTCCGCAACTTTCGGGCCGCGGGATCGTGGTAAAAATAAGAATTTCGGCAAAGGATCGCTTTAAAACCACGCGAATTGCGTCAAAGGATCGCTGTAAAAACATGTGAATTTCAGCAAAGGATCGCGGTAAAAACACGTGAATTTCGGCAGAGGATCGCGGTAAAAACACGCGAATTTCTTCAAAAGATCGCGGTAAAAGCACACGAAGGATCGCGACAAAAAAACACGAATTTCGACAAAAGATCGCAGTAAAAGCACACGAAGAATAGTGGCAAAAAACACTAATTTCGGCAAAGGATCGGGGTAAAAACACGTGAATTTCGGCAAAGGATCGTGGTAAAAACACACAAATTTAGGCAATGGATCGCGGTAAAAACACTCGAATTTCAGCAAATGATCGCAGTAAAAACACGTGAATTTCGGACAAAGGATCGTGGTAAAAACATGCTAATTTCGCCAAAAGATCGCGGTAAAAACACTCGAATTTCAACAAAGGATCGCGGTAAAAAACACATGAATTTCGGCAAAGGATCGCGGTAAAACACCCGAATTTCGGCAAAAGATCGCGGTAAAAACACTCAAATTTCGGCAAAAGATCGCGGTAAAAACAAGCGAATTTCGGCAAAAGATCGCGATTAAGAAACAAAAAACGCGATTTTCATCAAACGATTGTGGAGAAAAATAATCGTGAGCATAGACAAAATTTACTGCATAAAAAGGACTGCTAAAATATTGAAACCCAGTTTCTTTTACTAATGTCTGAAGATCGTCGCAAAACATGAAGAAATGCTAAAAATTAGCAAATTCGCTGCAAAATAATAATAATAAATAAATAAATAAAAATACATAAAAAATTAAGAAAACTAGTTCAAAAGTGGGTTTTGAAGTGCATAACTTCAGACAAAACAACACTTCAGACTCTTCCTGCCAAATCTTGCAGCTCTGCACTTAGCGGTCTCTTCAGAAAACATCACACACAGACAAACATCTATGTTTAATACATAAATTTTTAAATCTGAAGCAATTTACAGAACCAACTTTTAAAAAATTGGGTTAACCCGAACCCAACCCGCAGGAATATAAACTCAGCTCGAACTGAAAATAGAATTAACCCGATCTGCAGCTGATGCAGGACTTCAATTAAGACATTTTTCTCCAGAAGGAATTTCTGTAGCTGCGTCAGGAGAGGGAAATTTCTCTCATCCTCCATATCTCCCACCCTGGAACCTTTCAGAAAATTCTCTGTGAATTTCAGGAAATATTCTTTTACTCAGAATTACCCTTGGTCTCGGGATAAGCGTATCCTTCCCATTTTAGAAATCCTACAAAAAGTGAGATGATGAAACGACATGTAACATCAAAAGTTATAAGCAGATTTGATGAGAATGTATCATGGTTACCATGTTTTAAATAAAATGATGAAAAATCCCTAGTTTAGTGTATTATTCATTCATTAAAATTACGCGCAAAATTTGCAGACAGATTATGAAATTTTAAAAGCTTGTCGCAGACAGCTACAAAACTTTCTGCCACTGGGCTGACACGCCCTTCATTCCCTCTGGAAGAGGTGATTGGTTTTCAAACTTCAGTGGGCCTCTTCTATCTTCGTGACGTAGTACAAAAGAACGTACATATAACTTAGTACTCCTTCCTAAGTGCGTGACATTATTGCTCTTTGACTCTATTTCTTCATTTCTCTTGCTATTTTGTTTGTATGCACGTGCTCGGAAATCTTTGGAATGGCTTCGCAGACCGAAAAAGTGTCGTGTTTGCATTGCGACGAATCGCTAATGCTTAAAAATTTAAAAACGCATTGTCAGCGTATTCACCCAGGTCTAAAAGTGAAATTCAAATCACTTGCAAACAAAAATGTTATGGACTTGTTTAAAAGAGCTGCAACTTCCGATTCAGATACGCAGCAAGTGGAGGTTTCTGTTGGACAAGGGTTTCCTGATGATAAACCAACGCAAGAAGTTAACTCAAAGAGAGAATTGGAAGAAGTTAAATCCATAGAAAAGCCCCCCAAAAAGGCAAAAACGAATGAAACACTAGGGAGCAATTGTGGTGATATTAATAAGGAACTTCTGGAACAAATTTTAAAAACTGTCACAAGTAAGTGGTTTATTATTTTTTTTTATTGTGTTATTTAAATAAATATATTATTACAGTATATAATTGTTTGTTTCTGGTACGATATATATACCGTATATTCTGCCATATAATGTGCATCACACGCATGGCTCATTCAAAATACTAAGATTGTTATTTGTATGTACGTGAGAACGAATGATGTGTGCCGTGTACAATAATGCAAAGATAGTAATTCTTACGCTCATACATCCTAAATTTTTAATGTTTTATTTTTTGTAACTGGTGTACCATGTATCTGTAAATTTTGATTAATTTTCTATTAACAAAAATGCGCGTTATTTGTCGGAATATATACGGTTATAAATAAATACGTGGAAAAGCATTTTGCTTATGGTACGAATTTAATTTTTTGATCCTGGACAAAAATTTCATGAATATAACCCCCACGTTTTTATAAAAGATATTAAAAAAATGTTTTTCTATGTAAATTGTTTTTGTATCTTTGATATATAAAAATATTGTTTTGTATTGAATGTAATTCAAGCCTCATGTAGTTTCGTAAAATTTTGCAAGTAGAAGTGAAAATAAGTCGCCACATGGCAATTAAAGTCGTAAAAGTGGCGATAAAAAATTGGTCATCAATCGCCATCTTAGTTAACACTCGCCAAGTGCCGATTAAAAATTTTCTTATAGATTGCCAAGAGAAATATGACTTTTTTTATGGAAATATGCATCTCTGCTTTGATTTCACCTAAATTAGCAAACTAGTTAATTTAAATATTCATTTATTTAGATCTACAAGCACAACATAAAGAAGCTGCTACTTCAAAAAATCCTGCTGTTATAGAAACAGAAACTTCAGTTGATTTGACAGATGAAGAAAGGATAGAACTCTTGACTAATTCTCGATCCATTGAAAGGCTTCTGAAATGGGCAAGATGTTTTGTAAGAATAGATGATGGACTTCAATGCTTATATTGTGGAAGCAGTCTTCTTTATGATTTCAAAAATGGTGAATCTTTCACAGAAAATGACATAATGCCAAGATCATTTAGAAATTTAAAGACAGACATCAAAAGACACATGCAATCAAACAAACACATTACCAATTCACAAACCTATTTCCGTGAAAAAAAAGAATCTGAAGAAATGGAAAATGCAGGGAAATTAAATGCCCTCAACTGTGCGAATGCTGCTTATTTCATATATAAAAAAAACTTATCTTACGAATCATATGAAGATTTGGTGTGCATCATGCATAACAGTGGCTGTGATATTGGAACGAAAAATCACTCGAAGGAATTCCCCCGCTTGTACTTACCACATGTGCATTCTGTGCTTCTGAAAGAAATAGCAACCTTTATTACAAGTGCAGATCTTCCTGTGGGAATTGTTGCTGACAAAATAACAGTCAATCATCGTAGCAGACACATCGTTGGTTTGAGAATACCGATTTTTGACGTCAATGCAAGAAATTTATTTCATTCTATTTATTTAGAACACAATTTTGTGAATGATTTTTCTGGCAAAGGCCTGTCTTCCAGCATTCTTAATACCCTTGATAAATTTGGTTTAGATGCTCAGTATGTGAGGGAACACTTAGCTGGTTTAGCTGTAGATGGACAGTACATAAAACTAGGTGTTGCTGACCATATAAAAACAGAATTAAATTTAAAAAATGTCCTTGCATCTTGGGACATAATGCATCGGATTGAATTAATGGAAAAAAATTCTGAGATGCCGAACATTTTAAACAAGGCATATAATCTCATACTTGAATGTATGAAAGAATTTAATTATGGCCTTATGTACGAGAGTCTTGTAAATATTTCGCAAGATTTTCAGGAATTTTTATACAGACCAAAACTTTTCAAAACTATGAAGTTTGCTTCATATTCTATGGAAGTCTTCACAACCTTCATACACGATTATAAATTTTTTGTATCTGCTTGTGAAAAAGATATGGATTTATTTACCTTAAGAGACAAACTGCTAAATAAGACAACTTTATTTCATATACTTTTGTTAGCAGATTTATATAATATTATATCAAAATTTTCCAAATGTGTTCAGTCAGCTGAAATCCTTCCCTGGGATTATTTGAGAAACCTCAACAATTTTCATTCTCATTTAGAAATATTTTTGAATTATGTTAGTGAAATGTCCCACCTCACAACAATTGATGATTTGTGCAATTTTTTGGAAAAAATTCCAAATGCTTTTTTTGCACATTCCAAAACAGCTCTAGAAATGTTCCAGTTTTGTACATATCAAGGTGTCCCACTTCCTGACAAACCAATAAGTGCAAAAATATTAAGATAATCTGTTTCAGCCACATATCATGAAGAGAATGAAAATCAGCTGACTGCAACTTATAAAAATGATCTCAAAGATTTCATCAAATTTATCACATGCATTTTGGAAAAATTTACCTATTATACAAAAGGAAAAAATCAATGTAATGATGAAATTATAAAAAAAGTTGAATGTCTTTTTAGTTTTGACCACTTGATATTTCCACGATCAGATATTTCTGGGGCACATTCATCCTCAACCTTCACCTCTGAGACATTCTCAAACTATATAAGTGATTTTCCTTTCATCGTTGCAAATGTTGACAAGGACACACTTTTCTTTGAGTACAAAAGGTTGTGTTCATTTATAGAAGATAAAATAACTGAGAGCCGGGACGAGGGCTTACTTTGTGACATACGAAAGCTTTTTAAAGTAGCTATGTTACAACTAAAAAATAAGTTTCCACTTATTTTAAAATTTTTTATGTTTGCCATTTCCATCCCTGTGTCAGAGGCTATATGTGAGAGTTGGGGCTCTGTAATTGCTAATGTGATGCTAAAAAGACCAAGAGGTGATGATGGCTTTTTGGAAGATATTGGTACATCTGACATGCGTGTATTTATAATGCTCAATGGTCCTGAAAGTGGATTTAAAAATATACGCAAGTTTTTGAAAACTGCATTGGTTGAAAAGTATGGCATGTCATATTTTCAACATTTTAAGCATGTCTCAACAAAAGTTGCTTTCAAGCAATCTGTTACATCAAAAGTAGTTAGCAGAATCATTAATGATTCAGACGGTTGCTTGCCATGTTTTCAATAAATTATTTTAAAAGATTAAACTGAGTTTATTATTACTTTCTTTACTTTAATTAATCTTTTTGTATTGCATTAACTAAACTGCATTTTTCTTTCTTTTTTTTTTCTTTCTTTTTTTTTTTTTTTTGTTTATTTGCATATTATCCATCAGATAGTATTAAAAGCAAATTTTGCTTTCTATATGAGTTAAAAATGACTATAATTTTCCACCATAAGTTTGATTCCTCAATGCTAGGAGTCGCAGATAAATTTTGATTTGTGAATATGGTGCTGCAGATTGATACAGAAAATTCTGCTACTGGGGTTTCCCATAAGGTTTTAGATACATTCTTTAGCTGTGGATTACATTTGATGATAAACCATCCTGGGGCATAAACTTAGATCACATACTTTTTGAGTGAAAATAGAGACTCTGACGCGCAGTCAATGCGAATAATTAAGGCGAAGAATTCTATTCGCCGTTGTGAGGTATATTGCGTGGGACAATTTTTCCTAGGCTCCTATTCACTAGTTCTTTAGAGCAATATCCTTATGAAATAGCTTTGCAAATGTCCAGCAGGTATTTCTGGTCTGTGCTGAGTGCCTTTTCATCGATTTCAGGAAATATGTTTTCTAAACTACTCTTTATAGTAAAGGTGAAAATAATGAATTTCGCTTAGTAGCCACTGGCCGGTAGGTTGACTTTTTTTAGTAGCCAGTTACTGGCTAATGAGAATAATTTCTTTAGTAGCCAGTAAGTACACTTATGTCACTGAATATTTATTTTTTTTAAATACAATGACTTTACAGTAAAAAAGTAATTTATGTACTAAATAAAAATATTTTAATTGTTTTGAATAAACTTGACATATTAATTTCCAATCTATTTAAAATTTTAAAATAACTTAACATTAAGGTTCTACACAACATGCTTATGTAGCTAACTACATAAGTCACACTAAGCTTAGGTACTTGTGTAGCTAACTACATAAGTACCTTTTTAAAAAAAAATTATTTGTCTAAAATTAAGGTCTGGCAATAATAAAATAGGTATGTTTATGCACTAAATAATAACCCACAACATGATACACATGCACAACCTGTGGCCAGCAGGCCAAAATCTTCACAAATTTCGTCGATAGCGTGTGTAAAATCATGAATTTCGTCGGTCGAGCGCATAAAAATCATGAATTTTGTCGATCGTAAAGGTGAAAATAAGGAATTTGGCTTAGTAGCCACTGGCCGGTAGGTTGAATTTTTTTAGTAGCCAGTTAGTGGCGAGTGAGAATTTCTTTAGTAGCCAGTAAGTACATTTATGTCATTGAGTAATTAATTTAATAAATATATAATTAGTTTACAGTAAAGCAATTTATGTACTAAATAAAAATATTTTAATTTATATTGCTTTGAATAAACTTGAGATACTAATTTCCAATTTATTTAAAATTTTAAAATATGTTAACAGCAAAGTTATACACAACATGCTTATGTAGCTAACACCATAAGTCTCACTAATCTTAGGTACTTGTGTGGCTAACTGTAACTACATAAGTACCTTTTACTTAAAAAAAAAATTTGTCTAGAATTAAGATCTGACAATAATAAAATAGGTATGTTTATACTAGGGATGCACAACCTGTGGCCGGTAGACCAAAAGCGGCCCGCAATGACCCTAAATGCCAACATCTCCAAAAATCTTTTAATTTTACCAATTTGTCGCGATAAAAATTTCAAATTTTGTCCATAGGTTGCATAAAAACATCATGAATTTAGCTGATCGGACACGAAAAATCATGAATTTCACAGATCGGGTGCATAAAAATCGCGAATCGAGGGCTTAAAAAATGCGAATTTCGCCGCTCGGGCTCTTAAAAAAAGCGAATGTCGTCGATCGGGAGCATAAAAATTGTGAATTTAGCTGATCGGGCATGTACAAATCACAAATTTAGCCGATCAGCGGGTAAAAATCACAAATTTCGTCGATGGGACACGTAAAAATCGTAAATTTAGCCGATAGAACAAGTAAAAATTGCAAATTTAGCCTATCAGGCACGTAAAAATTGTGAATTTTGTCGAACGGGCATGCAAAAATCGTTAATTTCACTGATCGGACATGCAATAATTGTGAATTTCGCCGATCGGGCACATAAAAATCACGAATTTAGCCGATAAGGCGCATAAAAATTGCGAATTTAACCGATAAGGTGAGTAAAAATCGAGAATTTTGTTGAACAAGTCGGATTGCGGACCTCGACAAGCCAGTCATTTTTGTGAGTGGCCCTCCCATTATAAAAGTTGTGCACCTCTAGTTTACACACTAAATAATAACCCACAACATGATATACATTACACATGCACAACCTGTGGCCCGCGAACCAAAAGTGGCCAACATCTTCAGAAATTGTGTATTTCGTCAATTAGTCCGGGAATCAGGAGTGTAAAAATCCTGAATTTCCGTCGTTCAGAAGCGTAAAAATGATGAATTTCCGTCAGTCGGGAGCACAAAAATCAGGAATTTCGGCGATCTGCTGCAACAAAATCACAAATTTCGACGATCGGACGCGAAAAAATCCTGAATTTCGTTGATCAGATGCGGAAAAATCCTGAATTTCGTTGATCAGACGTGGAAAAATCCTGAATTTTGTTGATCGGACATGGAGAAACCATAAATTTCGTCGATCAGACGCAGAGAAACCATAAATTTAATCGATCAGCCATGGAAAAATCATGAATTTCGAAGAACGGGAATGAAAAAAATAATGAATTTCGGCGATCTGGTACAAAAAAATTATAAATTTTGTCGAACAGGGGTGAAAAAATCATGAATTAAGGATATTGGAAAATCCTGCATTTGGCCGTTTTTTTTTCATATTTTTAATCGCCAGTTTTTCAAATTTAATCGACGAGTGGCGACTGGCGAGTGCTTATTTTCACCTTTACTTTATAGGTTCAAAAACTGCATTAGGGAGTGAATGGCAAGTGGAGAAGGATTTCCCTAATACATTTGGGCCAGAAGTTTTCCCATCAATCATGCCTAACAAATGATGCAGAGGCAATACATTTAACTGGAGCTGGCATATGATCCATTGCAATGGTCTTGCAAGCTTCTCTACCATTCGACAGATTACTTCAGCATGCTTCCCCGTATTCACAAGACACCGGACACCCATCACAACTCAAGTATGAGAGGCTGGACAAATCAATATTTTCATCTTTTAAAAACTTTGATATGCATTTAAAAATATCTTTTGATGCTCCAGATGAAGAAATGTTAGGCAAAATTAGTCCTCAAATATTTGGAGCCAGGCTCTTCTAAGAAAGTAACACGTTCTTCTTTCATAATTCTACGATACGTATGTTTATCACTTCTCTTTTCTATACACATTGTGCCATCTTTTCAGGAGTCAAAATATAAGGCTCTTATTTCTGTTTTAGGGTTCTGTTCTTTACATTAACAAGTTGATTGACTTTCACGCCTTACCTTGCTTCTATCTGTAACGGGTACGGGTACATTATGTTTTCCAGTGTCATTTGCTGTATATGTACACAATCCTGAAGAACTGCTGAAGCAAGAATTACAGCAGACTGATCAGAAATTCTATAGCTATCACACGCTCTAGAAAAAGTTTCAAACTTCATTCGAGTTTCGGTATGTGAGGATTAAGATAGGAATTCAATTTGATCTATTGAATCATTGTATACTGATTCATTTATTTCAATTTCACATGCAGCATCTTCTAATTGCGGTGCTTCTTTATTTAATCTCCTTTCTATTATTTTTTTTTCAACGAGTCGTTGTATGCTGCACCAGAATGCCTAACGCCCCTTTTTTACCGAAATTTGTCAGTTTTGCTCCAGTTAAAAATAATAAAGATATCGTTTTATCGTTTCAATATTTTAAATCTTTATAAATAAAGGTTCAAATGACACTTTTAAATCATAACCAGTTCTACAGAAAAAATTATTTTTTTTTGAAAAATTATCAAATTTTATCCAAAATTTCGACATTTGAACCAAAAGCGCAGACTCAAACCATTTTTTTTCAGCAGTAAAATTTCAGATATTTGATGTACTAGTATAAAGGCAACTTTTGGCACCTACCCGTTTTTTATAAAAAAAAATTATTTTTTTTTGCTCCACCCTACTGTATAGAGCAGTTCACATCACATGACTTTTACCGGAGAACAATGAAAGCTGTAGGACACACAAATAGAAAAAGCATTGATAAAGGTAGCGATAGCTGTCCTACAGTAGCAGCAAAAACCTGTTCATGACGTCACCTTGCACAGCTCTATATGTATGTATATATATGTATATGTAGATATATGTGTATACATACATGTATATATATATACAGTGTCTCACAAAAGTGATGGGACACTTGTGCTTTATAAAAAGAAACTGCAATAAAATAAATAAACAAACATGTGCAAAAATTTTTTGGGTGTGTTTCATATTTAAAGTTAGTAACAATTATTACATAACATACATTTTGTCAAAATATTAAAATATTAATTTAGTAAAAATACAATTGTTCAGAACGGAGCAAAAAATGGCTCATATAAGTGATGGGACACTTACTTTTCCATCAAATATTTATCCAAAAATTTTACTTTTTAAAAGGTTTTAATATTTTGTTGGATTTACTTTTACTTTTAAAACATGATTTAATCTTTTTGGGATGGATTCGACTAATTTTTTTGTGATTTCTGGAGTGATTTTACCCCATTCTTCTTGAAGCACCGATTTTAGTTGTTGTTTTGAAGAAATGGTGTGTTTGCGAATTCTTGATTCCAATTCTTGCCAAATATTCTCTATGGGATTTAAGTCTGGAGATTGTGGTGGTGTTTTTATTATTTCAGGACAGTCATATAGCAGCCAGAGTCTAACGTTCAGAGCAGTGTGCTTGGGGTCATTGTCCTGGTAGAATTTAAAATCGTTATGAAGGTTCAATTTTCGTGCTGAAGATTTCAAATTTTGCTTTAAAATATCAATATACTTGTACTGATCCATTATACTGTCAATAAAAACAAGATTACCAACTCCAGCGGACGACATACACCCCCATACCATAACTCCTCCTCCACCATGTTTTACTGTTGGTACCAAGTTCTGTTTGCGAAATTCTTCCCTGGGTTTTCTCCACACCAAGATTCTACCGTCAAAACCAAATATATTAAATTTACTCTCATCAGCAAATATAACTTTATTCCAGTAATCAGAATTCTTATTTATGTTGGATTTTGCGAAAGCTAGTCTGAGTTTTCTATTCTTTTCACTTACGAAGAATTTTTTCCTGGCTACTCTACCGTGATATCCAGCAGATCGAATTACCCTTCTAATAGTCTCAGGATTAACAATTATTCCATATAATGCTTGTAAATCAGCAGCAACTTTTGAAGCACTAATTCTTGGATTTTTTTTAATATTTCGAACGATAATTCGCTTTATTCCATTGGATAGCTTTGATGGTCGGCCAGGTCTTCTTTTATCCTGAATCATATGATTCTTTTTATATCGTTTAATGATATTGAAAACTGTTGAATGACTCAAGTTAACTGTTTCAACAGTTTTTCTAATAGATTTTCCACGTTCAATATGCAAATTAATAACTAATTTTCGAATTTCAGGCGAAGTTTCTTTTCGTTTAGCATTCATGGCTACACAGAGCTAAAAAACACAAAAATTCCAAAACAAACTGGAGAGAAATACTGCAGACGATTTTATAAGTTATTGCCAATTGCTTTTAAGTAAAAATAAAACCCCAAAAAATATTTTTATTGCTTATTTCAGACGATTTTTGTTGCATATATAATGGTGTCCCATCACTTATGTGAGCTATTTTTTGCTCCGTTCTAAACATTTGTATTTTTATTAAATTAATATTTTAATATTTTGACAAAATGTATGTTATGCAATAATCTTTACTAAATTTAAGTATGAAACACATCCACAAAAAAATGTGTACATGTTTTTTTAATTTATTTGATTAGTTTCCTTTTGTAAAGCACAAGTGTCCCATCACTTATGTGAGACACTGTATATATATCACTGGCACCCGGCTAACCGAAAAAAAAAAAAAAAAGATTTTTCATATACACTATGAATCAGTGGCGCCGACTTCTGGGTCTGCGGTGCAGACCCTGAAAAGTATCTGCAGACCTTGCAATATCTCGGCAGACCCTGCAAAATGTTTTTAAAATATCAAGAAACGGTAAATTTCATCGTAGGATCGTGAAAAAACAGCCAATTCTGCCGAAGGATCGCAACAAATTTCGTCGAAGAATCACCAAAAAGCGGCACATTTCGTCGAAGTGTCTCACAAAAACGTCTAATTTCGTCGAAGTATCTCGCAAAAACGGTAAATTTTGTCGAAAGATCTCGCAAATTTCGTCGAAGTATCTTGCAAAAAGCAAATTTCGTCGAAGTATCTTGCAAAACCAGCAAATTTCGTCGAAGGAACTCGCAAAAACGGCAAATTTCGTCGAAGGATCTCGCATAAACGGCAAATTTCGTCGAAGCATCTCGCAAAAACGGCAAATTTCGTCGAAGGATCTCGCATAAACGGCAAATTTCGTCGAAGCATCTCGCAAAAACGGCAAACTTTGTCGAAAGATCTCGCAAAAACGGCTATATCGTCAAAGTATCTCGCAAAAACAGTAAATTTCGTCAAAGTATCTCGCGAAAAACGGCAAATTTCGCCGAAGTATTTAGCAAAAACGGCAAATTTCGTCGAAAGATTTCACAAAAACGGCAATTTTCGTCGAAGTATCTTGCAAAAACGGCTAATTTCGTTGAAAGATCCCGCAAAAACAGCAAACTTTGTCGAAAGATCTCGCAAAAACGGCAAATTTCGCCGAAGTATTTAGCAAAAACGGCAAATTTTGTCGAAAGATCTCACAAAAACGGCAATTTTCGTCGAAGTATCTTGCAAAAACGGCAAATTTTGTCGAAGTATCTTGCAAAAACGGCTAATTTCGTTGAAAGATCTCACAAAAACGGCAAACTTTGTCGAAAGATCTCGCAAAAACGGCAAATTTTGTCGAAAGATCTCGCAAAAACGGCAAACTTTGTTGAAAGATCTCGCAAAAACGGCAAACTTTGTCGAAAGATCTCACAAAAACGGCAAACTTTGTCGAAAGATCTCGCAAAAACGGCAAACTTTGTCGAAAGATCTCGCAAAAACAGCAAACTTTGTCAAAAGATCTCGCAAAAACGGCAAACTTTGTCGAAAGATCTCGCAAAAACGGCAAATTTCGTCGAAGTGTCTCGCAAAAACGGCAAATTTCGTCGAAGGAACTCGAAAAAACGGCCAATTTCGTCGAAGTATCTCGCAAAAACGGCAAAATTCGTCGATGTATCTCGCAAAAACGGCAAATTTCGTCGAAGTGTCTCGCAAAAACGGCAAATTTCGTCGAAGGAACTCGAAAAAACGGCCAATTTCGTCGAAGTATCTCGCAAAAACGGCAAAATTCGTCGATGTATCTCTCAAAAACGGCAAATTTTGTCGAAAGATCTCGCAAAAACGGCAAATTTTGTCGAGGTATCTCGCAAAAACGGCAAATTTCGTCGAAGAATCACCAAAAAGCGGCACATTTCATCGAAGTGTCTCGCAAAAACGTCTAATTTCGTCGAAGTATCTCGCAAAAACGGCAAATTTTGTCGAAAGATCTCACAAATTTCGTCGAAGTATCTTGCAAAACCAGCAAATTTCGTCGAAGTATCTTGCAAAACCAGCAAAAACGGCAAATTTTGTCGAAAGATCTCACAAATTTCGTCGAAGTATCTTGCAAAACCAGCAAATTTCGTCGAAGTATCTTGCAAAACCAGCAAATTTCGTCGAAGGAACTCGCAAAAATGGCAAATTTCGTCGAAGGATCTCGCATAAACGGCAAATTTCGTCGAAGCATCTCGCAAAAACGGCAAACTTTGTCGAAAGATCTCGCAAAAACGGCTAATTTCGTCAAAGTATCTCGCAAAAACAGTAAATTTCGTCAAAGTATCTCGCGAAAAACGGCAAATTTCGCCGAAGTATTTAGCAAAAACGGCAAATTTCGTCGAAATATCTCACAAAAACGGCAATTTTCGTCGAAGTATCTTGCAAAAACGGCTAATTTCGTTGAAAGATCCCGCAAAAACAGCAAACTTTGTCGAAAGATCTCGCAAAAACGGCAAATTTCGCCGAAGTATTTAGCAAAAACGGCAAATTTTGTCGAAAGATCTCACAAAAACGGCAATTTTCGTCGAAGTATCTTGCAAAAACGGCAAATTTCGTCGAAGTATCTTGCAAAAACGGCTAATTTCGTTGAAAGATCTCACAAAAACGGCAAACTTTGTCGAAAGATCTCGCAAAAACGGCAAATTTTGTCGAAAGATCTCGCAAAAACGGCAAACTTTGTCGAAAGATCTCGCAAAAACGGCAAACTTTGTCGAAAGATCTCGCAAAAACGGCAAACTTTGTCGAAAGATCTCGCAAAAACGGCAAACTTTGTCGAAAGATCTCGCAAAAACAGCAAAATTTGTCGAAAGATCTCGCAAAAACGGCAAACTTTGTCGAAAGATCTCGCAAAAATGGTAAATTTCGTCGAAGTGTCTCGCAAAAACGGCCAATTTCGTCGAAGTATCTCGCAAAAACGGCAAATTTCGTCAATGTATCTCGCAAAAACGGCAAATTTCGTCGAAGTGTCTCGCAAAAACGGCAAATTTCGTCGAAGTGTCTCGCAAAAACGGCAAATTTCGTCGAAGTATCTCGCAAAAACGGCAAAATTCGTCGATGTATCTCTGAAAAACAGCAAATTTTGTCGAAAGATCTCGCAAAAACAACAAATTTTGTCGAGGTATCTCGCAAAAACGGCAAATTTTGTCGAAAGATCTCGCAAAAACAGCAAATTTCGCCGAAGTATTTAGCAAAAACGGCAAATTTCGTCGAAAGATTTCGCAAAAACGGCAATTTTCGTCGAAGTATCTTGCAAAAACTGCAAATTTCGTTGAAGGGTCTCGAAAAAACGGCCAATTTCGTTGAAGTATCTCGCAAAAATGGCAAAATTCGTCGATGTATCTCTCAAAAACAGGCAAATTTTGTCGAAAGATCTCGCAAAAACGGCAAATTTTGTCGAGGTATCTCGCAAAAAGGCAAATTTCGTCGAAGTATCTTGCAAAAACGGCAAATTTTGTCGAAAGATCTCGCAAAAACGACAAATTTTGTCGAAAGATCTCGCAAAAACGACAAATTTTGTCGAGGTATCTCGCAAAAACGGCAAATTTCGTCGAAGTATCTTGCAAAAACGGAAAATTTCGTCGAAAGATCTCGCAAAAAGGCAAATTTCGTCGAAGGATCTCGCAAAAACCGCAAATTTCGTCGAAGTATCTCTCAAAAACGGCAAATTTTGTCGAAAGATCTCGCAAAAACGGCACATTTCGTTGAAGGATCTCGCATAAACGGCAAATTTCGTCGAAGGATCTCGCAAAAACGACAAATTTCGTCGAAGGATCACGCAAAAACGGCAAATTTGTCAAAGGATCTCTCAAAAACGGCAAATTTTTCGAAGGACTCGCATAAACGACAAATTTCGTCGAAGGATTTCGCAAAAATGACAAATTTCGTCGAAGGATCTAGAAAAAACGACAAATTTCGTCAAAGGAACACTAAAAAAATGTGAATTTCGTCGAAGGCCCAAAAAAAAAAAGTGAATTTTGTGAAATAGTCGCAGAAAAGCTGCAGCATTCCTTTCGAAAACAGCACACACACAAAGTTCTATGCTTGTTAATACAGGTAAAGTTTTTAATCTGAAACAATATACTGAACTAATTTTTGAAAAATCGGGTTAACTTGAACCCATTTTGCAGGAATCTACACTCAGTCTGAAATCGACTCGAACCAAAAGCAGGGTTAATTAAAAAGTTATCTAAAAGTGGTAAGAAGTCTAAAATATTCTGAATTTGCATTGCTCAAATTGCATCGGCTCACGGGGCTCAGCCCCGTACCCCGCTGGGGGAGCTCAGAATGCTCCCCCAGACCCCGTAACTCATTGAGCTCGCTGAAATCGTGTGTTTCGGCAAATCGTGTGTTTCCCCAACCTCCTCAAATCTGCCCTTGTCGCATACCCAGCTATGGGACCAAAGTTGGCTCCTATGCTATGAATACAAACTATAAACCAAAAATTATGGAAATCTGAGATGTTGAGGTTCAGACACCAAGTTGATTTGACATGGAATGACTGGGTCAATCCATGTCAAATCAACGAAATAAATGCAAATTTTGGACCTTGACATCTCGATCTCAGATTTCTATAACTTTTTATTTATAGTTTGAATCCCTGTAGTATATTAAATATCTATTTTTAAATTTTCTTTGTAATTTTTTTTTTTTTTACGGAATTTTGGCCAAAAGTACGAAATTTAATCAAGTTTTCAATCACAAGATTCTCTGCAATTCTGTAATAAATTGGGTTAGAGTGCTCAGTTATATCCTATTTGAAATATTTTTTATGGGCTATAATATGATATGCAACACTAACTATTTTGAATAAAATAAAATTTTTTGACAAATTTTCAAAAACACCATTGTAAAAATGGTGTTATTTTTTTTTCAAAAAAATAAATGTTGTTCTCTGATTTTTTGGCTACAAGTGCAAATATGCAAAATTTCAAGATAGTGAAATGATAGGATTTTGAACTATTATTTTTTAAGGTATAAGGAACCAGTTACCTGAAAAAATTCAATAAAACATTCTTATTCAAAAATTAACAGCTCAAAATCCCATCATTTCTTCATCTTGGAATTTTGCATACTTGTAGCCAAAAAATCAGATGAACATATTTTTTAAAAAAATTTAAGTTAAAAAATTGATTTTACTCAAAATAGTTAGTGTTGCATATCATATTAAAGCCCATTAAAAGAGCTTTAAAATAAGATATAAACTGAGATCTCTAGCCCAATTTGTTATTACAAATATGTAGAGGATCATGTGATTGACAGTTTGGTTAAATTTGGGACTTTTGGCCATTTTCAAAATTCCATTTAAAAAAAAAAAAAAAAAAAAAAAAAAAGAGAAAAAAAAAATGATTTTTCATATACTCCATAGATACAAACTATAAACAAAAAATTATAGAAATCCGAGACGTCAAGGTCCAGACCCTTGGTTGATTTGACATGGAATGACCCAAAATAAACAAGCAAAGAACTTCTACATTTAGCAGATATTATTTCTATCTAAATTGATTATGTAGGATTTAATACCTGTGTTTTATTGCAGCTAAGTGACAATATATTAACTCTTCCATACCCATCATCAACAGGATTTGAAGGGCTCGAAGTATACGTGAAAAATTTTATTGTTCCTACCAGTATGGGGGATAAATTACTTTAACACATGCAATAGAAATATCTCATGAAGGTAATTATTTCAAAATAGTGGTAGGAACAATAAAATTTCCTCTATATGCTGCGAGGCTTGTAAATAATCATCATTACAACGAAAAAATTGTACAAACAAGCTATTTTCTTAAATATTATTTAGCAATAGTGAAATTACAGAATATTCTACTTAATAGGATTCGTGTTTAATACTAATAAAAATGTGTGCTTTGGCGAAATAATAAAATAGACAAAACTACTTATATTGTAGATTTATGCTTACGTATGAATTCCAGATAAAATTTTAAATTGTTTTCTTCAGAGCAAAATGCTGCACAGAACCGATCAAAATTCGTTATTACAACATCTAAGCATAGTAACTCTAAAGTATTACTGTCTGAAAAAGACATTTTTTTCGACAAGATGCTTAAAAATAAATATTTTATTGCACTATTCTATACCAACAACACTGCGCTAAGAAAAACATACAAGTACAACTTGTGTTTAGAAGTATTATAACGATCTATCAATCATGAATTATCTCTACTTTAACCTCCTTGGATTAAAGGGAAATCTGCATCGAGGGTATGATGTGGTTTTTTTTTTTTGTTGTTATTTAATAATATATATAAGTGAAGTAGCCCTTCTCAACTCAACTTAACCTTATTGATGGTTCACAATCATATCTTCATAGTTTCTGTTTATGAATATTATTTAATTATTTATACATTTATTACCTAATTAGTCCCATTATATTCTACTATGCAATTTTTAACAAACACTTTTTGCACTTTTTATCCATTCTACTGTATTAGCTTTAGCTGTTGAATAAATTATGAATATTTGCTATATTATTTGTTTGCATTATAAAGTCATATAATTCAATGCTATCATATGATGTTGTTTATGCTTTCAAACAGCATGGATACAGCATCTGTTGAGTGCCAACAAAAGCTTGAAGTGACTAAAAACAAAACTGAAACTACGGTAAATACTAGTGATCGTGAATCATCAATTGAATCATTTCACACTAACAAGTCTGAACCCTCGATTACGACTGAAACCGAACTTATTGACGTCGATGATATTGAATTATCAGACGAAGAATCATGGTACTGATCATATTTTGGTGTTAAAAAATAACTCATAATAAGAAAGGAATTTTTAAGTATTTTAATTAATTATTTTATATCTGTTCCCAATTAAAATGGAAAAAGGCATTTTTCTTAAAGCATCCGCCTAATTTTTTTTTTTTTTTCAGTTCAGCTAAATTATTGGAAAATAAAACGATCTATGTTAAAGCGAAACGTTAGTTATTTACAACATAAGTCGAACACCAATTTATGTATTTCATTACTTTTGCTTTATATGCTTTATAAAAGCTTTAAACATGGCAGGAAACACCTGGCCACAACAAGCAGTCAAGTCTGCCAGTCATGATAATTCTGAGTCTTAAATTTCATCAATGGGTAACGAAAAAGTAAAAAATTTTAGCAACTGGGTCAAATGTCATTTCAAAGCTTAAAGCTTGTCATAAGCATTTTCCAGTTCACAACATAAATATTATACCTTTTTTAAAAAAAATCTAAAACAAAAGAGGAAATAAAACCGGCATCCGATATTCCGGCACAGATGTCATATAATGTCATTCTCCCCCGCCAATTTGGCGAATAAAATAAATTGTTGTTTATTTACTTTTATTTTTTATTTTAATTCTATAAATTATTTTTATTATGTATATCAATATTTATTTATATCAAACTATCATTTATTTATTTTTCCTTTTTTAAAATAATAGCAGCTATTTCATTTATTACGTTATTTTATTTTTATATTGAAATACAAAATCACGTGCTATTATTGCATACTATTTGTACCTAATATTCAAAAACAAAGTTTTCGCCAAATTGGCAAAAGGAAAATATTGTGCCAAAGTGGTGCATATATGACATTTATGCTTATAATTTCTTTATCTGTTTTATTTTTATGATGATGTTTTCTGTGTCTTTGAAATTGTTCAATTCATCACAATTATCATTGAATTATATATATTTTTTGTCTTACTACTTTCTTTACTTTTAACTACTTCTAATTTCCTCCACTTGAACATTTTGGTACTGCCGTGTTATAGTGGCCACCAGTTTACGATTATATCAAGGTTGCAGCTATAATTTCACCACGATCATCGCAAAGCTTGCATATGCATATATATACTCCAATACTCCAACAAAAATACAAATATACAATATATATGCAAATATACTCCAAATACTTTAATGCCATATATGTCATTATATAAACATTATTTATATCTTATATGTCATATGTATATGTACATCATATACGTCTTATATACGTGTCCTATATATATATATATCATATATTTCTATAACTTGGCCATATACGTCACGAAATGTTATATACAACATCATATATTAAACTATAATGTCATCTGTGCTTTATAATTTGGCGATAAATTTTGGTCGCTTGGTGATTTATCCATGGGGGCCGCTATAACACGAAAGTACCAAAATTTTAACTCCAGAAATTAGGGATGAACTGGATATGGATTTTACCAGATTTCAGATATCGGAAGCTCCTTTGCCTGCTGGATATCCGGCACTAGATATGCTTTTAGTCATGGTGTATGTTTGTTTATTTCTTTAATTAATGCCATCTCAGAACAATAAATTACAAACACGTTTCACACATCATTAAAACATTTTAAATATATTGAAATATAACTTACAAAAACTACATCTTTTTAAATATATGTACAGTATCGGACCTCTTATCCGGCATTCCGTAAACCGGAATATTCCGAAAACCGGCATTTTTTATGATCTCATCATGAATAATAACAAAAACTACAGTTTAAAAAAAAAAAAAAAAAAAAAAAATCCATAAATACGGAAATGTAATCTGAAAAAAAGTTATTTTATCTTTTTCTTTTTCCTCCCTACCGCGAGCTGCCTGTTCGAAGTTTGAAAGAATGAACCAGATAAAAACTGCTTCAAGGTCGAAGGGCAGAATGTTTAATAGGTCATTCATTCGTTCCAGCAGGCTGAAAGAGAAATCTTTCCTTTAGAAAGTGCAACTTTTTCAGGGATCTTCTCTCTTAATTATCAGATTGTGTTAAAATTTTCAGCAAATTGAAATAATAATAAATAAGGCAACTTACCAAATTTCTATTAAAATACCTTAAATTTTCAGAGAATTAGAGACCTCCCAAAACAGTCCACTTCAATCATAAAAAAAAAAAAAAAAAAGAGCTGACTGTTTGTAGTTTTTTTTTTTTTCTGGTGATCTGAGAGGTGAAGTCGGATGTTATCTTGCATCTGATAATGAATGTTCTTAGCTATGCAGAAAAGATTCATTATTATTGTGGATTGCTGCATTTTTTTTTTTTTTTTTTTTTTTTTTTTTAATTTCGGATGTAATTGAGGCAATACATGTGAATCATACAGAATTTAATTTTTCAAGTGTCCACGTGCTTTTTCCGAAAAGGAAAAAAAAAAAAAAAAAAGAAGGGACGCAAAGTTGATGTTTTAGGAAAAGAGTCTTTGAAAAACATCTAACAAAAACACTAGTTTTTAGTTGACTTCATTAGTTTTGCCTGTTACTTTTTGCATGTTGAGGCTTAATTTATTATCACATGAAGTAAGAACAGCATTTGTTATTTATCTTAGTCCTAAATTAAAATCATTATGAGATGTTTAAATATAAATAATGTAACGTTATAAAAGATTAATAAATAAATTTAAAAATTACATTCTGACACAAAATATTGTTTACTTTTATTTATAATTCATCAAAATTAACTTTATAAAGCGCAAATTTAAGAATAATAAAAGAATCATTTGATCAATTTCCCGATGAAAGGAAAATATGTCAAAAAATCATTTTCCTGTTTCATTGTTACATCGATGTACCCTCCCCCCCCCCCCAACTTTCATGCTGTCATGAATAAAAAATAAGCTTTTGAAAATTTAAAGTTATTATTATATTATAGTTTTAGAAATTTCTTTCATGAATGGTAAGTATTTTTAAACTTATTTTCTCTAATGCGCTTATCTAAAAAACTAGATCATGGGAGAAAAAAAAAAAAAGAGAAAAGCAAGGGGGGGGGGGGGGTTGCTGATGCAATATTTATGTTTTTGGCATGGATCCGAAATCCGGAAAATTCCGAAAACCGGAATCGGATTGATCCCGATGGTGCCGGATAATAGGTCCTGTACTGTATATTAATAATGTATAAAAATGTAATTTAAACATTAAAATACTCTGTTTATTTGAACAATGCTGGCAGGAGTAAACAAATTTTAAACATAACATATTTATTAATATACCCATAATTGTAGAGTATTTTCTTTCACAAATAAATACATACTTTTTTTTTTAATTTAAGCATAAAATATTTACTAATATGGTTGAAGAGTTATTTTCTCCAAACATAGGTTTAGTTAAACACATTTTTTTCTGTTTTTGTTATTTAATACTGTTTTACTTTAAGGCACATTTAGTTTATTTTAAGTTAAATTACTTTTTGAGATTTATAAGTATAAACAGAAAATAACTTTTAATTTTAAATATTTATAATGAAGTTATACTTTCCCATGTAGTTTTATACAGGTATGAAACAATTTCAAGTTATGCATTAAAATGCCTAGTATTAAAAACTAACTGACCCACTCGGCGTTCCCCTGGCCCGTGATAATAACCTTAAACAGAATTCAAGTTTGAATGATTTTTTTAAAAAGAAGCTGCCCCAAGGAGGAGATTAGTATTCAAAATTCGTTGTGGCTGAGGTCCGAGAAATTTTGTCTTTCAAGGCACAAAAAGTTCATGGGCCTCTGACCGGGTCCCAGGGTTCGAATTTGAATGTAGAAATGAGGCAATAGCTAAATAGAGAAAAAGCCTCAAAAACAAAGGTTTGATTAAAAAGGGGCAAGTTATTAACAATTTAGGAAACAAAAACTTCAAGCGGCCCTGTACCGGGTGCCAGGGGGCTAGGGTCTTAACTGTAATGGAGAAATGGGCCCTAAAAACAAAGAAGATCGGATAAAAAGGGGACAAGTTATTAACAATTTAAGACACAAAAACTTAAAGGATGCCCGGGTCTTGTCCGAGAAATTTTTTGTCGTTCATGTAGTAGCTGGAAGTCCTAAGAAGTTGTTAGAAAAAAAAACAACCTAGTGAATCAGACAATTTTTAAGGGAGCTATCGTAGGAGGCATAAAAAGGGGCCAACTGATAGTTTTGAGCAGGGCCCTGAGAGGAAAACATCTTAAAAATTTCCTAGTACTCAGCACTTTAGACCTTCAATAAGTCGAAATTAAACATAGGATATAAATTAATCATTAGAATAAAATTTTAAAGAAATGCTTAAAAAATTGGGCACAATAAAATTATGAGGGTAGTGGCGGGGCCTCCGAGATGTCGCTGTGTGTCCTACACCGGGCCTGCTACAGGTGACGTCACAACCTGCTGACGTCAAAACAGTGATCCATAATAACTTAAAAATTTTCATGTACTTTGTTCGTTTGTACGTATTGTTTACGATAGTATTTTGATTTTATTTATTGTTTTATATAGTAATTAATAATATTTTTCAGTGTATTTAGATTATAATGCTATCAATAATTATTGATTATAATTATTAAAGAAAGTGTAGATTATATCTATAAAATAATGAGAAGAAAATGTTGTGCTCCTAGTTTCTAATCTAAGTCTTCAAATTCGCTACTGATAATGAAAAGAAGAAATTTTAGCTACGAAAATTACCTTGTGATAATTATTTTTACATTTCAACAGAAGTGGTTTGCATTAAATGTTTCGATATACGTTTCATAATTCGTGAAGCTAAAATTAATATGATGGTATTGAACTTGCTGTGCTGAGAAAAAAAAATAACCCTAACAACGAATGTCCATCCTACTGTAATGGAAATATTCCGGCATATTTGAATGAATTTGTACTTCCAAATCAAAAAGAGTCAAATGATCTTTAGAAAAAAAAAATAAATAAAAGAAGCAGACGATAAACAGTTTAAAAAATGATTTTGAAAGAAATACTGTAATAAATTGAATGAAATCTGGATACATTTAGTTAGAAGTGAGTGTGCTTTGTATATAAAATTAAAAGTAACTAATTTACACAACTTAGTAGTTCTACGTAGTTCCATTTAACATTTTAGCTAACTTAAGTGTACAAATATATTATGAAAATAAAACTTTTGATAAGTTAATTTGGGTGGTTATTAGGTCCTAGACCCAAGTACAATAAATAGACAATTATTAAAATATTACAAGTCAGTTACAAAGTTAAGATAGAAAATTGGGTACTTTTCGGTTAGCCGGGCGCCAGTGATATATATATATATACACATATCTACACACACATATATGTATGAATTAATATATATATATTTATATATGTACATGTATCACTGGCGCCTGGCTAACCGAAAAGTACCGAAAAAGGCTTATGGCGAGAGAAGGAAAGTTTGCAACATATTTTCTGGCAACCTATTCGTAGTTTCATATAAATAAGTATTTTTTTTTCAATATTTATATAATTTATTTAATATAAAGAAGCCATATATCTCTTTTTATATGCAGGTAGAACAGAATTGTATATATAAATAATTTTATATATATAAATAAACATAAAAGTTCATTAGGTTTGTTTTCATAATTGTGTATATAATTTAAAAACATATCTAACTTTCTGAAGCCCGGATTACGCTAAAGCGTTAAAAAAAAGTGCCAAGGTCTCTATAGTTAAAAAATGTCGATTTCTCTATTTAAATTGACATTTATTGTGTTTTGGTGGTTAAATTATGGTATGTAGTTGTAAAAGGGAGGAATGGGATTGATTTTGTAAAGTTTTTGGTAGATTTATTATATTTTTTGTACGTATATTTATTGTAAAATAATGTGTTTAGGAAAAGGTAAGTCAATGGGTTCAATCTGATTTATTAATCTTAGCATTTTTTTTAATTTAAAACTTTTAATTTCCTTTAATAAAACAAGTGTATTGATTCCCTTTTATTTCACGATTATGAAATTTAATATTATTTATGTAATCACAAATTATAAGAGCGGAAATGCTCTTTTTATTACATCTTTCTGCTGCGATACATTGACCAAAGTGGATCACTACTGTGACGTCACTAATACTTGTAGCAGGCCCGGTGAAGGACACACAGCGACATCTCGGAGGCCCCGGTAGTGGTCTGAGGAGAGGAGTCCAAGACACAACTTTAAAGTTATGCATTGAGAGGGTGACACAATTAGGGGGCATGAAAAAAGCATGGCACACAATAAGTTCAAGGGGCCCTGGACCGGGCCAAGGTTCTAACTGGAATGTAGAAAGAGGGCAATAACTAAATGGAGAAAAGGCCCCAAAAACAAAGACAATTGGATTAAAAGAGAGCAAATTATTAACAATTTAGGGATCAAAAATTTCAGCGGAGCCTCCCATACCGGGTTCAAGTGCCTTAGCTGGATTGTAGAAATGGGGTAATAGCTAAATGGAGAAAGGACCCCCTAAAGCGAAGGAGATTGGATAAAAAGAGGGCAAGCTATTAACAATTAAAGGCACAAAAACATAAAGGGGCCCAGTGGGCCCGGGTCTCAAAAAATTAAAAGTCTGAGCCTCAGGTGCATCAGGACCTGCCTCTTGACTATCATCACCCAAATTTTCAGACCTCTATGTGCGGTAGATTTCTGTAGCCATCGCACACACACAAAGAGAAACTTTCTTTTATTAATATAGATAAGTATAAAGTTTTTTATTTACATTTTTTTAAAAAATTTTCTTTGTTTACTGTTCTTTTTGGGAACTATACCTACAATTTTTATCCTCAGAATTGAGTACAGACATTTTGCTCTGAGAGGCTGTTCTGTAATCCTGTGGCTCTGGGAGTGGAGGGAACTTGCACTTTTTGACCATTAGTAAACATAAAACCTCAAATATTTTAGGAAGGGGGGGAGGAGGGGTACATTTTGATGATGCTGAAAAGGGTATGTCCCCCTAGGCCACCTTCCGAATTCATATCTGTTCATATCTGTTTATTTCTGTTACACTAGATTAATTTTAACACAATTATTCAAATTGGTAAGGAAATCATATGAGTTGTAATTTCCCAACTGGGTGAAAAATGTCCAGGCCAGGATTCGAACCAGGGATCTCTTGACTGAAGCTGCCAATGCTCTACAAACAGCCATCCCGGACAAATCTGGAGGACCTAATTCACCCAGTTAACCTGATTGATCATAGCATCTGGTCTGATATCTGAATTAGTTCAACAGAATAAATCGCAGGTAAAGGAACTCCAGTAACTCTAGATACATGATTACACTAGATTAATTTTAACGCAGTTATTCAAATTGGTAAAGAAATTGTATGAGTTGTAATTTCCCAACTGGCTGAAAAATGTCCAATTTGAATAATTGTGTTAAAATTACTCTAGTGTAATCATGTATCCAGTGTTTACTAGAGTTCCATTACCTGTGATTTATTCTGTTGAACTAATTCAGATATCAGATCAGATACTATGATCAGTAAGATTAACTGGGTGAATTAAGTCCTCCAGATTCGTCCGGATGGATCAGTTTGTAGAGCATTGACAGTAAAGGTGAAAATAAGCACTCGGCGATTAAACTTGAAAAACTGGCAACTAAAAATGTGGAAAGAACCGGCCAAATGTAGGATTTTCCTATTTCCCTTTTTCCCTAAAATTCGCGATTTTTCTGTGGCCGGTCGATATAGGTGCTTATTCCCATAATTTGGAAGGAGTCACTGGCTTCTAAACCCAAAAAATCCAGTGGCCACAATTATAAAACAAACGCATAAAAACAATAGTGTTTGTTTATATGGGATGAAAAACTAAAAAAAACCCTCAGAAATTCAAAGTGTAAAGTAATTTATTTAATATAAACACGTTTACAACAAAATTTGAATATTAATTAAATCTTAAATCGTGTACAGTCAGAAGATAAAGTTTGGGCAAGATACGGTTTAAATAAAATATGTATAAGCTAAGCAATCATGATAGCAGGGAATATCAGAAAAACAATATTTCTTATTTTGATTTTGCCAGACAAAAGTATAGGAAAGAAAATCTGAATTTATGAGATTATTTTGCACTATAAAAATCAAAACACACTTCAAACATTTGTTTATATATATATATATATATATATATATATATTTAAATCACAGTCTGTGTAAAATTATCAGATTCAAACTGTTATGAATAACATTTCTATTTGAATATATTTAATAGTTTGTTGTGTTAAACAGATCATACTGAAATGTTATAAGATATTATTAGAGAAAAATTTAACGAGAGGTAAGACTTAAATTTAATTAATTAAAAGATAACAATAATGTTTGTTATGCATTTTGGTCTTAATCTTTAAAGAAAATATCAACATTTCACGATGGGGACTGGGAATACCAGAAATTGATTACTTTTAAATCACATGGCGACTTAAACATCGAAAGTTAGTGGCCACAGCAAAAAATTTAGTCGCCACGTGGCGACCGTGAATCTGCACCTATATCAGTCGACAATATTCGTGATTTTTATGCACTCGATCGATGAAATTCATGATTTTTACATGCCTGATTGATGAAATTCATGATTTTTACGTGTGCCATCGACAAATTTCATGATTTTTATGCGCACAATTGTCGAAATTCATAATTTTTACGTACCCGATCGATGAAATTCATGATTTTTATGCTTCCGAATGATAAAATTTGCAATTTTTTCCAAGACTAATTCTTCAAAATACACACAATTTCTGGAGATGTTGGCCATAGGTTGTGCATGTGTAATGTATATCATGTTGTGGGTTATTATTTAGTGCATAAACATACCTATTTTATTATTGTCAGATCTTAATTCTAGACAAATAATTTTAAGAAAAAGGTACTTATGTAGTCAGCTACACAAGTACCTAAGCTTAGTGTAATTTATGTAGTGGGCTGTACATTAGGGTGGATCGAAATTTTTTTTTTCACAATTTCAAACCTACCTATGCGGAAAAGATGTTCTATTGTATGGAGATAAAGAGAAAAATAATTAAAAAAATTAATTTCAAAATTTAATACTGCCGCAATGGGGTTGAAATTTCTAAAAAAAAATGAAAAAAAGACATAATTTTGGTTAGATGATTTTTGACTAAAAATAATTGTTTTAATATTAATCAAAACCTACCTATGCGGAAAAGATGTTCTATTGTATGGCGATTAAGAGAAAAATAATTAAGAAAATTAATAATACTGCCGCAAGGTGTTTGAAATATATGTATTTGAGTCTTTTTACGGTAAAAAGTCAAAGTGATTTTTGTTAAATGAAATATACATTTTAGTAATTTTAAATATTAATTGCAATAAGAGGACACTTACTTGGTTACAAGAAAAAACTTCAGCTTCTTTATTATTAAATAAAGAAAAACCTATAAAATCGTCGAAATTACAGTGTGCGATAATCACGTTTGGTGTTGAAAATTGGCATGAGGTTTCGTGATTCAATGCGATTTCTTATAAAACCGTCTCCTCTATATGATTAACAAACAGCAGAAGATGCTTCCGTGACTGTTTTGACTATCCGTTCTGTAGCTTGAGTGTGGCACGGAAACCCCTTGATAGTAGATATTATTGCCGCCGGAATAATTGCTGGATTTACTATTGCTTCTAAAATCATGTCGTCACTAAATCGTTCAGTTAGTGGAGGTTCTGTCACATTTTCCCATTTAATCAAATCAATATAATCCGTCGCACAAAGTTCAAAAGCTGGTAAATTGAAGATACGGATATTATTCGTTGAAATGTTTGGGATTGCAGTAGACCATTTGACTTTGCTCGCTTTTAGAATTCTTCGAAGGGCCAATTGCCTTATGTGAGTTCCGTCGTCAGGTAACATCGATATCAGGATATTTTCAGGATGGCAAAAAATTCATTTCTCCTAATAACAAGGTCCTATTCCACCAGTAAAGCTTCTGGGTCCAGCCGTGGTTCCATCTACGTACGCGAAAAGATGACGTAGTGGAAGCTCATTGGCGTGTAACTGGCACACAAACCATTGTAGTGGACGCTTCAGAATCAGTTCTAAATTTCGAATAAAATTTCTCAGAAAAATCAGGAATTTGTGTATCTGGTTTTTATTGTGAAGAAAAAAGTAATTTAATTAATTAAAACACTTTAATATAACTAATGATGGAGTATATAGAAGTTGTAAGTTGAGACAAAAATATTTTATTTATTGTTTAAAGTTTGTCCACAGAATGTGATTTGTCACGTCTGTGGACTGTAACCACTTACTGTTTTGTTTGTTTCCAGGTTTATATTTCATACATCAAAGAAGAAATTAACTCGTTCGACTATATTTTGGATTAAGAACACAATTAGAAAACTTCTCCCAAACCTTTAAAGTTAAACTTAATTTTCAAATTTATTTAATTGCAAGTTTAATGTCTGTCACTAGAGCAGTAGATCACGTCTGTGGACAGAAAAAAAAAATGCCAATAAATTCTTCCTGATGGCAGCACAATACTGTATTGGTTGAAAAATCAGCACTAGAGCAGCCATATTGTTCAGTGCTACAGAGACAGAAGCCATGCTTTGTGATTTGTGTGGTTTTATTTATAGTTTTTGGTCTTTGTTTTTAAAAGGTTGAGATCAACTCATCACATCTGTGGCACATACAGATTTCAAATAATCAGATAAGATAATAAAATAATTCAATGAATTCATAATATTAGATGTAAAGTATTTGTTTACCAACTTTCATATCATAACCTCAAAAGCATCTGTTCTTAAATATAGAAAATGATTAGTTTTATCACATCCGTGGACACTGCTTGTCCACGGATGTGACACTGTGTCCATGGATGTGACTTTAATACCAATTTGGTTGAAATTTAAACAATGCATTAATATATTTGAGACATAATGTCTTTAAAATTAACTACAGGGTTCTCACAGACTCCTTAGACTCATTGGAAACTCCTTAGAAATGAAAACATTCCCAAGTAGTACTTAGAACTACTTTGATAAGCAAACCACTCCTTAGAAACTCCTTAAATTGTATTGTGGCTTCAGACGCAAGCGATATTGCGGCCGAGGGGAAAAAATCGGGGTTGTAAAGCGCACGGTAAATCCTTTATACACGTCAATTATCTGAAGCACAGCATTGATTGGTTAGGATAATCTTATAGCAGGGCTCCCACTAAGTCCGTTAAGTCCATTTTTCAACACTGTACTTTACTTTAAATTTTATCAATGTTTGGCATTTAGCCAAAAATCTCGGAAAAATCGCGTTTTTTGCAAATATATCCCAAAAAATACTGTCAAATTTCGTCAATCGATCGCGGAAAAAATTAGTAAATTTTGTCAAAGGATTGTGAAAAAACTCTAATTTCTCCAACAGATCGAGAAGAATGCGGATTTTCTCAAAAGATCACAAAAAACGTGAATTTCCTCAAAAAATCTTGAAAAACACGTAAATTTCATCAAAGGATCACGAAAAACATGCGAATTTTGTCAAAGGATCAGAAAAAACATGCGGTTTCCATCAAAAGATTGCGAAAGAAAACGTCAATTTCATCAACCAATAGAAATAAAATGCGAATTCCCTCAAAAGATCATGCAAAAACATGAATTTCCCCCAGAAGGTCACAAAAAACACGTGAATTTCATCAAAGTTTCGCCTTCAACGAAATCGATTACAGCTGTTCTAAAAGTATAAATTCAAAACTTGTTATATTTTTTCTTGTATGTTGCATTTAGCATCTTTTTTTTTTTTTTTTTACCTTTTAAAATTTTTTTAAAGATGTATCATGTATGTGATATACATAATAAGTGTTTGAGGTTTGACTAATCTCTATTTATATGACCATTGGTCGCTGCATATAAAAGTTGATTGTCTATTTAGTATTTAAACTTACAAAATCAGTAAGCAATATTTTGTGAATACTGTGCAATTCCAGCACTAACAATTAGATTCTAGTAGAGTAAAATTTGTTTTTGTCTCCAAATTGGCCATTAAAAATTGGAGTGTGCATACCACATAACGATGCAGTACATAAAAACAACAACAACAAAAAATTGCAAATCCTTAACATTTTTTGGACTCCTTGGATTTTTTCGGTACTCCTTGGATTTTTTCTTCCCTACTCCGTATGAACCCTGTAACTAGCAACAATTTATATGCATGTTTTATTTATTTTTTGTTGCTTGTTTATTTTTTTTAAATTATTTTTCGCCCACCATGGCTGAGTGGTCAAGACATCACACCTCTAATCGCTTGCAAGTATAGGTGGGAGTGGGTTCGAATCCCGCTGGCTCCGTTGCAGTGTTAAAAAAAAAAAAACAGATTAATGAAAACTTCAAGAAAGAAGTAGTTTTGCATAAGAAAAGAAACTTAGTAAGTATGATAACTGGGAAAATTATTAAGAAGTACAGATTTAAGAAAAAGATTGCTCTTTTGACTTCTAAAAACCTGTTGAAACCAAAACTCAGATAATAAAATATCTACAAAAAGAAAAACTTCAAAATTTAATTATCATGTTTCTTGAACAAGATGACAATAGCTGGCTCTGTCCTGAGAAAAAGGACACTATAACAAAAAGAAAGCAGAAAAAACAAAAGCAACTATTATCTGATTCTAGGGATGCACCGAATAGTGATTTTGGCCGAATACCGAATATTCGGCTAGCCGAATATCGAATATTCGGCCGAATACTGAATATTCGGCTGGCCGAATATTTTTATATTTCAGGGTTTAAAAGTTAAATTATAAAAAAAAATAATATTTAACACAGATACTACCATTTTATGAACTAGACCTTTTTACAAGAAACCTTTACATAACAAAAAAAAAAAAAAATTGTACTTTGAGTTACAACTTTAAAAGAGGACAGTCCTAAAACTTTTTTAATTAATAAAGCTTTAAAGCTTCGTAGCTTCTTTCTGTGAATTAAAATAAATTTATAAAATGTTCTTATATTCTACTTTAAAATCAAGGAAATTCTTTGAATGAATCAGAAGAAACATTTTGCAGTGTTTATTTGTCAGGAAGGGACTAAAGTATAACAATACAATATATTAAAATGCTGGCAAATCAGCAAGAATAACTTTTCTGCTCCTTTTGATTTGGCAAAAGAGTTTTTAAATGAACCACAGAGCAGATATCTGGAATGGACGATCATATTCAGAGGTTGTAAACATACAGGGTGTTCATACATCCTGGAACAAACTTTCTGTGTAGATAATGTGGTCAAGGCAATTTTTTGAGCAAGAAACGTTATCTCAATCCACTTATTCCATCCAAAATACAATACATTCAATTAAAAACACAGAATTTGTCACCGCAAGCTGAAACTGAATTTTTGTTTAAAACTTTAACAACAATGAAGGTATTTTAGCGCTATTTACATCGTATTAATTTTGATTGTAGGAAATATGATGATACTATTGGAAGTGGCTGAATTTTGGCCAGTGACACAGTATAAGTAGTGTTGTCAGCTGCACTCTGAATAAAGGAATATCTAGCTCAGTGTTGTTTAGGTATGAATGGTGGAAATTTCCAGTACTTATTGTGATTCACAGAAATCAAAGTAACTATGTTGAAAGCATAGTTACAATATATCTTCAATATTATTAAAGTAACAAACGAAAATTCAAATTTGACCTGCAGTGAGATGCACTTTATTTTTGATTGAATATGCGATTCTGGATTCCTGGACAAAAAATGTCTGTCTTGATGTGTATTATCACCTGTGAAAGTTTTTTCCATTTTGTTTAGAAACATGATGTTTGCAAAAGAGCAAGAAACAGATTATTTATTAGGCAATATTCAGAAACTTGCATTTATTTGTACATCATTAATTCTTTTGAAGGTCATCATTAATGGTTAATTTTCTTAAGTGACACTTTTCAAACAGGGAATAAATAATGCAAAAGCATTCTCTTTCATTGAAATATGATTTTATTTCTAATTATTTTGAATATCTTTATAAAATGACAGTTAAAAGTAGAAATTGTGGGTTTTAAAAAATATTTTTTTAAGTATTCGGCGTGACCGAATATTTCGATATTCGGCCAAACCGAATATTTGGCAGGCCGAATAGTTTGATATTCTGCCAAATCGAATATTCAGCAGACCGAATAGTTTGATATTCGGCCTAACCGAATATTCGGTAATAAGGCCGAATAGATACCGAATATTCGGTGCATCCCTATCGGATTCATTGAAAAACTTGCACCAAAAGTTTACAAACTCATTTCGAGAATACAAAGATCTTAGTTGTTCCCAGTTTTGTCGAGGATGTCCATTTTGGATTGTCAAAGGCGAAATACTTGCAATTGTAATTTGTGTGATAATTTTGGGATGGTTGTGAAGAAAATAAAGTTGCTAGGAATGATTGAAGAAAGATCTCCTAATGCATTACTTCAAAGAATAACGTGGGAAAAAGAACTTGACATCAAGAGTGCTTGGAGAAAACTTGTATGGAATGCTGCAAAAATGATACAGTTGAGATTATTAATGAATTCAAAGATGGAGAAGTTAAGTATGAGCAATTGATAACAAGAGAGTAAAGATTGAGACTGAAAATGGAAGCAAAATCACACAAAATACATGCAAAGAATAAATCACTTCTACTAAGCATGAACTAGTTTCAAAGTTTAGAATGCTAATTGAACAGTATATAGAGCATGTGGCCAATATTAAGCATCAGTATCAAATCACAAGCCAGATGAAGAATTCTTTAGCTGAAGATAAAGTTTTTATACACATTGATTTTTCAGAAAATTACCAGTGTAAATAGGGTGAAGAGGTTCAATCTGTACACTTTGGGGGTTCCAGGAAGCAGGTGACATTGCACACTGTTGTCTTGTACTACAAGATAGAAAGAGACAAATCAGTGCAACACAAATCTATCTGTACAATGTCTGACAGCAAACGATATGATCCTGTGGCTATATGTGTGCACTTAAAGCCTATTTTTGCCGAAGTAAATAAAATTGTTCCTGATCTGAAAAAAGTGAACTTCCTGAGTGATGGTCCTAGTACCCAATACAGGAATAAAAAAATGTTTTACTTGGCTGCAACTGTAGTTGCAAAAGAGCTGCAAATTGACAGCCTTCATTGGCATTATTAAGAAAAAGGACATGGGAAAGGAGCACCCGATGGAATAGGTGGGTGTACATAAAGGTTAGCTGACACTATTGTGAGTTATGGGAGAGATATTCAAAATATAGATACTCTTGTATCAGCACTTAAAGAAATCAGCAGCACCATAGACATTCACAGAATTAATTCTGAAGATATTGAGGAGCTGGATAAACAACTCCCTAATAATATACAGACGTTTCGAGGTACTCTAAAAGTACATGAAAGTACTTGGAGTAAAGACAACAGGACGACAATTCAGGTAAGACAGCTTTCCTGTATGCAGTGCACTGCTGGACAAACTTGAAATCACTATGGAATTGAAAAAATCAAGATTGATGATTCGACATGTATTGCAAGTTGGAAGCCGTTGAAGGTGCATGAGGTATACTCAGATGAGAAAAGTGATAAAGAACAATTGGAGACAATAGCACCTAACAGCTATGTAGTTGTTAAATTTTTTTCAGAAAGGCACCTTGTGTTGAACATTATGCTGGGTTGGTGGAAAGAGTACAATCTAATGAAGAGTTAATTGTAAATTTTATGCAAAAGTCGACTGGAGTTGGAAAGTTTATTTTTCCTGATAAAATGAATGTGGAAACTGTCGATAAAATTGATGTAGTTAAAGTTTTGGAACAGCCAGAAATAAATAAACGTAACCAATATATTTTTGCAGAAAATATCCAAAGTTTTAAAAATATGCATTGATTTTGCTAATTCTTACTGATGAGAATT
Organism: Maratus michaelseni; assembly: GCA_963931845.1. Lineage (NCBI taxonomy): Eukaryota > Metazoa > Arthropoda > Arachnida > Araneae > Salticidae > Maratus > Maratus michaelseni. Next base: position 169,187,028 of record OZ007587.1, on the reverse strand, counting down.
CATAGGTCTACAGCCCATTATGATTTGTAAATTGTCTTGCAATTTTTGTCCATATTTTCCACCCTTTCTATGAATAATGTTGCTTATAGTGTTTTAATTTTGAATTGTAATGGTAGTACGTTAATAAATTTTATTTTATTCAGTATATAAACTCTTTTATTATTTCTGTCACACCTGTGGAACAAATTGTCATGTCTGTGGACCCGGTCGTCACGTCCGTGGACCCGACTTTTTTTTAAAGTTTAAAACACTTAAAATATTTACATGTTTGATCTGAATAACTATAACAGAGTTATTACTTCAGATAAGATCTAACTTGAATGTAAGTATTAACATGTTAGAAGAAATTTTAATTTTTAAAAAATCAGTAATGAAATTCCTGATTTTTCTGAGAATGACCCACCTGTGTTAATAGATGTTCCATCGCAACCAACTTTGTTACATCTATATTGTTGTCAATGCAGGACAAAAAATTTACGATGCCTTTTCCAATAACTTGCGCTCTCCCAGAATTTACAGATACGTGTCCGATGTACTCGGAACCAGGTTCTTTTACCAAGCTTACGTGTTCTTCTATTATGACTTTTCTTCTGTTATCTCCTAGTGATATAGTCCTGTCTTTACGTCCATTGAAGTATAAACCAAATTGGTCATGGTCAGAATCTTTCACAACTGACTGAGACTGTAGAGTGGTTCATGCTTTTCTCTCACGTCGAATTTTATTTCTGTCAACGACGTTCGATACATCGCTTTGTGAGATAATGCCCAAATCTTGAAGCGCAGCTGACACGATGGCAGCGCCTGCTCGGTCGGAAATTCTAAAACGGTCCAATGTCTTTGCTACGGCATGTAAGTTTGTCACTACAGATGTGACAGTGACACAGTCAGCGTTTTGGGTGCCGCTTTCAATGATAGCTGATGATGAAGAAAAGTCAGTATGCTCGCACATACGCCGCTTCAATTTACACCCGTTATTCATATTCAAATATATTGAACTGGAAGAAACATCAGGCAGTGTTTTGTTTTTCTCCACGTATCGCCCTTGCTTTAATTTTCGTTTCTCGGCCTTAGTTATTTGTAAAGTGACTTTCCGATCCAGCGACCCGATTACCATTTTTCTTACAGTTCGCATGTCTAATAGAAATTCTCTCTCATTCATTGGTACTTTCCGTTCTTTCTTACAGAAGCAACGTTCAAATGATTTACAAGTACACACCGATATATCAAAAACAGCATTTGCGTTTTTCCGGAAAACGTCAATCTGCTTGCGATAGCTTTCAATCCCTTTTCTGGCTTTGTAAGATTTAAGAAGACTGCGATATTTGTCATGGTATAATCGAACTTTTCTCAAAATGCTATAGTGGTCAATTATTGGGATTGAAGCTCAGTTCCAGGTCTCTTCTAACTTATTAGCAACTTCTTCACTTGAGGAGGAAAGTGTAGATGTAGACAATGTTTCCTTGCTTCAGTATTCTTTTGAATGCCAACATACACACTCTATTACGTTACTGTAGGTAGGAAGCATTTTCGTTGGCATATCACAACCAGACCAATATATAGGGCAAATCATGTCTTTTCTTAACATTGCCATAGTGCAATAATATTCAAAGTACACTACGCAACACAATACACTTACAAAGGAAACTTACGCAATGAAATCGAAATTTATTTCACTTTGCGAGAACAGCGCCCGATTCCGTAAGCCGCTAGTTTTGAACTGAATGAGTGAGCGGTGGGAACACGTTTATCCAGTATTATTCGGAGTAAGGCTCCTTTAACTATTATAGGAGCCCTAATTCAGAGCCACGTGGGCGTATCATGTGACGTAAGGAAGATTCCATGACGTAGCGCTTTCAACTTATGGAGGGGTGGAAGGATAAAGCGGGAGAATGAAAAAGCTGGAATTACCCTTTTTTCGAAAATCCAACCCCCTTGCGGCAGTATTAAATTTTAAAATTAATTTTTTTAATTATTTTTCTCTTAATCTCCATACAATAGAACATCTTTTCCGCATAGGTAGGTTTTGATTAATAATATTTATTTTTTCACCATATAACATCGACCCACCCTACTGTACATAAGTATGTTGTGTATAACTTTGCTTTTAACTTATTTTAAAATAGATTGGAAATTACTATTTCAAGCTTATTCAAAGCAATATAAATTAAAATATTTTTGTTTAGTACATAAATTACTTGTCTACTGTAAAATCATTATACATATTTTTTAATTAAATAATATTCAGTGACATAAATGTACTTACCGACTACTAAAAAAATTATTCTCACTAGCCAGTAACTGGCTACTAAAAGAAAAATCAAGCTACCGGCCAGTGGCTACTAAGCGAAATTCCTTATTTTCACCTTTAATTGACAGCTTCAGCCAAGAAATCCCTAGTTCTAATCCTGGCCTGGATATTTTTCACCCAGTTGGGAAATTACAATTCATATCATTTCTATTAGTTGATCCTTCATATCTTTTAATGCAATTAGATTTTTTTTTTCTTATATATGACAATGTATTTACTTTGTCCTGCCAAAATACTTTATTCTGCTCTTAATATTTCTGTCTTCCAGAAGAAGGAATTTTCTTTTACTAAACTTTGTTATATATTACATTTAGTATTTCACATTTGTGTTTGCCATGTTTATCGTATTTTGTTTAGTTTATATTAATTATTTTTTTAATCTTTCTAATTTCTCTACATATGTATTTTACATACAGGCTCTACAAGTCCCCTAAAAAGCTTACATCTGAAGAAAAGTCTGAAAGCACTGATAAATGGCTTGAAAAAAATATTGATGACATGGATGATGTAGAATTAAAAGCAACTAGAACTGCTCTCTTAAGCAAACTAAACCAGTTAAAATTGCTCAGTAAGCTGTATTATATTATATTTTTTTATGCATTTGTTAAATCTAATTGCCATTATTGGGTCATTCCATGTCAAATTAACCAAAAATTTTCAATATTCAACCTGACCATTTCAGATTTTAATGAAATCTTCAGAAATCGTTCTCCCTGGTGATACAGATGAGAATAACTTTTATAATTTTTTTATCTCAGTAAATTTTCATACAACTAATTTTATAAATTTCGATAAATCATCATTTTTTGGCTTGTATAAATGTTTTCAATTTTGAATTTCTCAAGTTCTATCAGACATAGAGAGTTGTTTGACCCTTCATTTTAAAGAGTATTTCATGAGGTTTAATTTGATATGCAAATTGATTATGCTTGGTTAAAAAAAATAATAATTTTAAATTAAAAAAAATTTTACATAATGTTTTTTAAAATTTTTGAAAAAAATATATGTTTTTTGTAATATTATAATCTTTAAATTCTGAAAGTTTTAAAGTGGGATCTCAATGGGATCAGCAGTTAATATAAAATCGTTAAAATAATAATCTTTAAAATTAATAAGACAATACTATCTATAGCACAATCATAAAGTTGGTGAGGTGCCAACTTTAAATACCAGCCCCAACTGGTGTTTAACATTAGTTTTTTAACATAACTGCTGATCCCATTGAGATCCCACTCTAAAACTTTCAGAATTTAAAGTTTATAAAATTGCAAAAAACATTTTTTTCAGAATTAAAAAAAAATTAAATTATAAATTTAATTTAATTTGCCTTTTTTTAACCAAGCATAGTCAACTTGTATATCAAATTAAACCTTATGAAATTCTCTTTAAAATGAAGGGTCAAGCAACTCTCTATGCCCGATAGAACTCCAGAAATTCAAAATTGAAAATATTTATACAAGCCAAAAAATGATGATTTTTCGAAATTTAAAAAATAAGTTGTATGAAAATTTACTGGGATAAAAAAATATTAAAAGTATAGTCTCATTTATATCATCAGGGAGAATGATTCCTAAGTTCCATCAAAATCTAAAATGGTCTGGTTGAGTCCCTGGTTGATTTGACATGGAATGACCCTATTCTTGAATTTGAATTAAGAAAATATATGAACTTAAACTAATATTTATGTACATATAGCAGGGAAGACCGAGCTATGCCTGGTCAAAATTAGCTTTGAGTTCAAATATCCTGATGCATGACCAAAATGACCCACTAATCAAATTTTCTCAAACATGTTACCTGGTCCAACAGTCTTCTCGTGCCCAAAAACCATAGGAGACAAAATTTAGTCTAAAGTCTGAGCTGTTTTTAAGATAAATTAGCTTGACCCATAATGACCCACTAATCGAATTTTCTCGAACACGTGGCCTAACCCAACAATCTTCTTGTGCCCGAGAACTGTAGGATGCAAAATTTAGTGTAAATAGTCTGAACCGTTTTTTAGAAATTAGCTTGACCCACTAATCGAATTTTCTCGGACATGTGACCTAGCCCAATGATTTTGTCGTGCCGAAACTCGTAGAATACAAAATTTAATCAAAATCGTTAGAGCCTTTTTTTAGATAAAATTAACTTGACCCGGGATGACCCAAAAATTACCCACTAATCGAAGTCGAGTAAGTCCAAGTTGTAAGTGAGAAATATCGAATTTACAAATAATTAATAAAAATATGTGAATTCTTTCCATTCATGAAACAAGTTGTCATCAAAAATTCCTATATCTATGTACACGACAGTGTGTGCACATTACTTTTGTATCTAAAAATATTTTTATTTTAAAACACGACTTTACAACAAAAACAAATGTAAGTCAATATTAAATTCCGAACACAGCAAAATATAATAAAAAACAAGGACATTTTATGACCTGCAAAGCATTTCTACCATCTGACTCAAAACACTGATCTGTCAGAATTCTAAATCAAAGTATTCTAAAAATTGCATAGTGGCACCATTTGTTGTCAAACAGAGCAACTAAATCAATCGGAGTACAAATGAATTGTACTGAACATACTCCTACCCATCAAGAAATTATTCTTGATGCAAAGGAAGTAAACAAAGTTTTACAATTGGTCTCATAAAGACACCCCTAGAAGCTTTAACAGTCACTATGCAGACTATTCCATCCTTACCTGGATGAATTTCAATAATTTAGCCCAATGACCAAACAGACGGAAGAACATTATCCTCTTTCACAGGGATCATTCTAGAACATAAAAACTATTCCATCCTTACCTGGATGAATTTCAATAATTTAGCCCAATGACCAAACAGACGGAGGAACATTATCCTCTTTCACAGGGATCATTCTAGAACATAAAAAATGGCAGGGCGTAGTTACAGAATAAGGGCACTTTTGTTAAAAAGGGCATATCATTTCATAAAAAGGGCATTTTTATAATAAGTGCATACATAAGTGCATTAATATTACTTTTATGTAATCTTCCCCAAACAATACGCTTTTGTCTCATTCATATACTTAGAAAATTTCTGTTTTACATTGGCTAATAAAAATGTGAGTCTGTATTTCGAAATTTACAAAAAAAATTATATTTTAAATGAGAATAGAATAAACGGTATGAAGATGGTAATTTAATTTATTGAATGATTAATTACATTGAATGTACAAATTAATAGAACCAGGGAACAATTTTGAAGATAATTTCTAAATAATAAATTGTAACATCTTAATATATAAGTCTCACTTTGATTGTTTTCCATTTTTCCAGCAGCGACATCTTTTTTATGGTGTAAACGGAAACCTAATCAGCGTTAATTATTTCAAGATCTAACAGAACATGTAATTTGATGAAAATCCATAAATTCTTGAGATATAGCTATCACAGAAATCATGAAAAACAGAGCATAGCAGCTCCATCTGTTCAGCAATTTACACCAAAACTTAATCAGCATCTATCATCTATTTATGTGAAGGTCTTACAGAATATGAAAGACTATTGATTTACTACTTTGATTAAATTCCGTGCATTAGTTCTTGAGATAAAGATATTGCAGAAATCATGAAAAATGCAACATAGCAGCGCCCTATTGGGCGATTTAGACTTAGACTTAAAGATGGGGGGCTCAAAGAACCTAGCACTGCGATCAGAGGTCTATTGTACTAACCCCAGAAAATAGTCCTAAAAAAGGCCAGTAGCTGAAGCAAAATTCAGCAGACATCTCAAAGGAATGTCATAAAGCTCCCAAGGTTCAATTATATGGCGACCAAGGTGCTCAAACCTATAGGCAGAAAACCCCTCACACTCACATAAAACATGCATGGTCGTTTCCTCCATATAATGGCAACCCCTACACGTTGGATCATTTTTTACACCCATAACTGTAAGGTGCCTTTTCAAAGGGCAATGCCCCGTTAAAAGACCAATGGCTTTCCTAATGCCATTCCTACTCAGCATTAAAAGTTGCCTAACACTAGGACAACCACGGTTAAGCTCCTTTGCTTGCCGCTGTCCTTTAATGTTATGCCAGTCATAATACTGCTTCTTTCTAAAGATCTTAAAGACAGTAGTCCTAATAAGATTACTTGAAATCCCAATAGCTGGTTCTGGACCAGCAAAAGGGGTAGCAGATCCCTTCCTTGCCAATTCATCAGCCAACTCATTACCAGAAACACCTGAATGCCCAGGTACCCAGTAGAGAGTGACCCTGTTGTCAATTGCCAGTTGGCAAAGTAAAATATAACATTCCCAAACTATATGGGAGGAAATAACAGTTTTACTTAAAGCAAGTAATGCCGCTTGACTATCAGAACAAATGTGAACACATCTATTCTTACAGCCAATGTCTAAATAAATTCTGCAGCACTTTAGAATGGCAACACATCTATTCTTACAGCCAATGTCTAAATAAATTCTGCAGCACTTTAGAATGGCAAAGACTTCAGCCTGAAAGACAGTAGAAAAATTGCCCAAAGAACATGAGTACTTAATGCCATCACCAGGGCAACAGACACCAGCACCAGTGTTCTTGTTCATCTTTGAACCATCCGTATACCAAATAGAGCACTTCCTACCAATATGGGTAGGAACTGAATCCCAATCACCATGTGAGGGCAAAAGAATTTGATAAGGTTTATCAAAGGCATACTTTACAGGCATACCATCACTAGGCATATCAAAAAGAGGATACCTAAGAACATCACCATCAAAATTTTTCCAAGACAAACAGTCTGAATAAGACTTCCAATGACCTAAATACTTAAGCCTCCTCATGCATATGATAGCCTCAGCTTCTATACACATAAAGAGAGGATGCAGCCCAAACAGAAGCTCAAGAGAAGCTGTAGGAGTGGTTCTGATACAGCCAGTCATAGCAATACAGACCATCCGCTGGAGCTTGTTTAATTCTTTTTTAGCTGAATCCAGCTTTGTCCTAGACCACCACACAATGGAACCATAAGTAATTATAGGACAAATGATCATCCTATAAATCCAGAGGATAGTCTTTGGACGTAAACCCTAGGTTCTGCCAATAGCACTTCTATAGGTCCAAAAGACTTTTTTTGCCTTATTCAGGCAAAATTCAAAGTGCTTCTTCCAACTAAGTTTAGAGTCAAAGTAGATGCCGAGATATTTGACATCCTGAGAGCCTGTGAGTGCCTGACCAAAGAAGACAATATTTTGCACATTAAGATCTCTCATACTCGTAAAGGCAACCATTGTGGTTTTATATGGATTAACTGAAAGTCCTTCAGTATAGCACCACTTTTCAATACGTCTAAGTGCATCAGACATAATGGAACAAATAGTTTTTATAAATTTGCCTCTAACAATGACAACAACATCATCAGCATAGCTAATACAAGACAAGCCTGAAGAAGTTATGTCATTCAAAAGAGAATCAACAACTAGGCACCAAAGAACAGGCGAATGAACACCCCCTGTGGACACCCAGCATTTGCATGGACAGTGTAACTGTCACCACCAAGAGAAGCATTAATGTACCTAAAAGATAACAGAACCTTGATCCAGTTGACGATAGTTGCATCAACGTTCCTCCTAGTTAGGGCCCGAAGGACAGTGTCAATAGGGACCTTGTCAAAAGCACCCTCAATATCTAAGAAGATTGCCAACGCAACTTCTTTGGATTTCAAAGTCTTTTCCAAAATGAATGAAAGACTATACAGAGCAGTATCGGTAGATCTGCCAGGCTGATAGGCATGCTAAGAGTCTGAAAGCGGAAAAGCATTCAGCACAGTTGCCCTAATAAACCTATCAATAAGCTTCTCCATTGTTTTTAACAGAAAAGAAGTGCGACTAATAGGTCTAAAAGATTTAGCCTCATAATAGTTATCTTTCCCTGCTTTTGGAATAAAGATAACCTTAGTATGCCTCCAGGCACTTGGAATATGTCCATAGGTAATACATGCCTTGAAAATTCTACAAAGTACCGGAGCAAGGAGCTGAACACCTTCCTGAAGAAGCGCAGGAAAAATGCCATCCATACCAGGCGTTTTGAAAGGCTTGAAGGACTTAATAGCCCAAACAACCCTATCATAGGTAACAACCTTCTTTGCAGTATCCCACTTTCTCTTCCCACAACTGTTTGTTGAGATAGGAGAAAGGGGAGTAGCACCAGTGACAACACGAGAACCTGGAAAATGAACACTCAGCATTTCAGCTAATGTTTCCTTTCCAGTATTAGTAAAGTCGCCAGTATTTAAGCTACAGTTCCTGTTCTTGGCCATAATCTTTACAATTTTTGCCGTCATAGAAACATCATTAATGCCATTACAAAAATTCCTCCAAGAATTTCTCTTGGCATCCCTAATGGCTTTATTATATATGGTGAGAGAAGCTTTATATGTTTCCTAATCACCACTCTTTTTAGCTCTATTAAAGAGCTTTCTGCACTTGCTACGTAAAATACTGAGCTCTTTAGACCACCAAGGAACTAACCTTGGTGAGTCATTAACAGTAGCATTACAATTTTGATAATACGACTGGAGGATGGCATGTTGCAACTGGTCAACAGCCAGCTCCAAATCGGCTATTGAGGACAACTTACCAACTAGGTTGTTCAAGGAGCCCTCCAGATCTTCATAATAGGAACCCCAGTTAGTCTTTCTGGTGTTCCTACCTTCTGTTACAAATCTTGTAGGTCCTGTAACAGAAAAAATGATTAGCCAGTGATCAGACATAGTTACCTCATCAGACACCTTCCAATCCTTAATATGATTTTTGCAAGAGCTATTGCATACAGTAAGATCAATGACCTCCCTTCTATTCTTTGTTACAAAGGTAGGTTCATTGTCCCTATTAATAAGACAAAGGTTAAAACCTAATATGTCTTCAAGAAGATCTTCACCACGCTTGTTGCAGTCAGTACTGCCCCATATAACATGGTTAGCATTAGCATCACAACCAATAATTAATTTCTTTTTATCCTCAATACAGTGCTCAATAAGAGCCTTCATTTTCTCTGAAAGAGGATCGTTTTCTTCAAAAGGAAGATAGGCAGACATTAAGATGATTTCATCTTTATGTCCCTGAAACTCATAAATAACCCTGATAGCAACATCGTCACCATCCAGATAATTAATAAGATTTAGCACATTAAGCCTAGAGCTAATAAGAATGCAAGCCCTAGGCCTCACACAGGTAGCATCATAAAAGTTTTTATACCCTTTAATATTCAAACCCAGGATTCTACCATTAAGGGTCCAAGGTTCCTGAATTAATGCAATGTCATAATCACTTCTAGTCAACCCTCTGCCAAGAATGGCTGAATTGGGCGATTTACACCAAATTCTAATCAGCGAACCATGTGTGCTAAAGTGAATGAGAAAAACCCGAAGTATGATGTATGTAGGATTTAAGCTGGCGTCTAGGGGATGAGAGTAATAGTCCACACATTTTTCCAATTGATTAAAACGTTATACTTTTAATTCTTGATTATCATATAAAATATTTACAACATTAATTTAAAAACATATATACACTTAGAATTGATCCGACCGTCTGTCGGGCTTAATCATTTGTTAAATGCGCGGTTCCACCGACCGGCATAGAATTAACAAGAGACCACCGTCGATCCGTCTGATCGAGGCGAAGGCTGTAGCACATCTACTCTGTTCTCACGATAAAATTGCACATCATCAAAATTTATATTGTTCGCGAGGCATCATTCAACTTCACAAGCCCCAATAAAGTATGTGCTTGTGTTTGCAGTTTAAAGTTCAGATGAGAACTCCTGCGACCACAACTCGGCCGTCCTGACTGTGCTGTGTCCTCACAGTCATCATCTACTAATTTCACTAGGTATAGAACCAGTCGACTAAAATCTAAAATTATCAAATACACACAAAAAATATATATACAAACAAAACAATAAACAATAGTAAATATTGAAACATACAGTGTTTCCTAAAATATAAAAATGAAAATAACACAACAAAACTTGTTATAACGTTGAAAATTGCTTAAAGTTCAGAGTTCACTCATAATGTTCAATAAAAGTAAAAAGAATATTGTTTCAAAATATCAATCTGTCCAATTTGTCCATCGTTTCATAAAGTCAGCAGCACTCGATGTAATGTTTGGACCATCATGGTAGCCAATTTTCTTTACGTTGTATCGATCCTTTCCTTTCACTTTGGTGATTTCATAGGGACCGAGAAATTTAGGTCTCAACTTCATGCCTGTACCAAATTGTGTTTTTTGTATAGCTACTAAATCACCGAGTTTATAAGTGTATGCCGTTTTTCTTTTTTTATTAAAGGTTTTGCGATTCTCTTGCTTTTTATTACACAAAATGCACTCTACGCAATTCGCAATGACATTTTCTATTTGCTTCCTTAACTGGGGTATAAAATAGTTTTCTTTTATTATTGTTTCGGTTTTTGCTACAGCATAATGACCTTTATTGTGAACATGGCGTATTATTTCTTTTTGCATATTTACGGGAATCATCAACAGTTCTCTGTCGTTTTCATATTTATACAGTATGTCATTTCGATTAAAATATTCCGGGCTTTCATTTTTTTCGATTAATTTTTTGATGGTTTGAATATGCTCATCTTCTTGTTGCGCTAATTTAATTTTTGCTGTTAATTCGTCATAAGAACGTGTTACTACCAATACCGTATTTCTGCTTAGTGCATCGACATGCTTCATTTTATTTCCCGCTCGATGTACTATTTCATAATCAAACTCTTGTAAAAATAGTGCCCATCTGGCAACTTTTGGCGCAAGATCTTTTTTGTCGAGTGTCTTTTGGAATGCTTCACAATCAGTAACAATTTTAACTTTTGTTCCCAATAAATAATTTCGAAATTTTTTCATTGACTCGATTACTGCAAGTGTTTCTAATTCATAACTCGAATATTTTGATTGAGTAGGTGTAGTTTTTCTACTCATGTAATGTATGGGGTGTAGGTTTTTGTTTTCATCTTCCTGTAGTAGGACACTACCAAAACCTATAGCACTTGCATCTGTGTGCAACTCTAATTTAGCACCGCGTCTGAATATGTGCAATACTGGGGTATTTACTAATTTCTCTTTAAGTGTCTCGAAAGCTTCTTTTTCGATGGGTCCAAATTTGAATGTATTTTCTGCTTTTAACAAATCGCTTAAGGGCTTTGCTACTCTAGCATAGTGAGGAATGTATTTTCTAAAGTAAGATGTTAAACCTAAAAAACTATGTAGTTGCTTAAGAGTACGGGGTTCGGGGAATTTTTTCACTGCCAAGGTCTTAGCTTCTGATGGCCTAACCGTACCATTTTCTATTATGTAACCTGAAAATTCTATTTTTCGCTTGAGAAATTGGCATTTTGTAAAATTAAACTTAAGTCCGTAATCAGCTGCAATTTCTAGAACACGTTTCAGTTTTAAAAGAGCTTCTTCGTCAGTTTGCGCAAGAATTATAATATCATCTAAATAAACTAGTACAACTTTTTCTTTAATTAGTTGTTTAAAGACAACATGGATGTATCTTTGGAACTGTTGAGGTCCAACCGATAGTCCGAAAGGGAGTTTATCGAACTGGAATTGAGAATTATGTGTTACAAATGAGGTATATTTCTTACTATCCTCTGCAATATCGATGTGAAAAAAACCATTTTTTAAATCTAAGGTAGTGAAAACTTGCGCTTGTTCTATGTTGTCTAGAACTTCTTCTATTATTGGTAAGGGGAAGTGATCCTTAATTATTTTTTTGTTTAGGGGTCTGTAATCTACACAAAGACGCCATGAATTGTCCTTCTTCTTCGCTAGAACTATAGGGGATGCATAGTTCGAATGACTTTCTGTTATAATACCTGAGTCTAACCATTCCTGTATCTGTTTATCTACGAATTCCTGTTCCGGAAATGCTAACCTACGTGGTCGCTGTGCAATTGGAACATCGTCTGTTAATATTATGTTTACTTTTAAATTCGTATCTTTAATTTTATTAGGCCTATAGTTAGTGATAAGTTCCGTTAATTTTGTTTTAATTTCCTTGTTTGTAATATGACTAGTATCTATCTCCTGAAAATTTATTGAATTTGCTGTTTCAGTTAAACAAATCTTTGTGGTTTCCATTAAATTCGGTTGCATATCTGTACACTCTTCATTTTCTAACAAACAGTCACTTTGCACTTTAATTGGCATGTTTGATTTCTCAGCAAAGTTAAAAATGGGAGTGTTGCGGTTAAATTCCTCGGTTCTCACGAAATCAGCGTGCGTTGCAGTTTTTTCAAATGTAGGAGAGGTTTTTAACACTGACCGCAAATAATTTCTGGGTGTGCTGAAACTGATGTGGGCAAATTTTTTTCTTGTGGTTTCTCGTGGGAAAGCTATTGCGTAATTGATTTTGACTTCTTTCAGTTTTCTTTTTCCAGTAATCTGAATTCCGTTTTCAGAAATATTGAAATTTACTTGTTTTAAAAATTTACTCCCCAATATAATATTATAATTTAAATCTTTTACAATATATAAATCGGTATTTACAATATAATTATCCATCTCAACATTTAGATTCACGTAGCCCATAGGTGTTACATGGTTTCCACCTATACCTGACAAAGTTATATCATTTGCATATAATTTGGGACGTCCTAGAGAATCATAAGTGTCTAAATTTGCCATATTTACTTCGCTCCCTGTGTCAATTAAACTTTCAATACTTTTTCCTAAAATCATCACGTTTTTCATTATTCTATCTGAAGAAATTGAGATGTCGCTTGCAAAGGAATTTACACTTTTAGGGACATTATAAGTACACTGATCCGCTTTATGACCTATGGATTTGCATTTGACACAAATGGGTCCTTCTCTTTTACGTGGGCAGTTAATCGACTTGTGCGAAAATTCGTTACAGTTGAAACAACGAATTTTTACACTTGAACTATTTTTTGGGGCACTTGCGTAATTTTTCTCATACGGCACGCGACTCGTATCACTTCGATGAAATGTCCTATTACTTTCAATCGAACGTTTTCTAAATTCCGAATTCGGGTTTCTGTAATCATTTTTTCTAATATTGTTCCTTGCTGATTCATAATCGTCTAATTTAACAATTAACTCTTCTACATTTGTTATTTTTGGCAATTCATCACAAAAATGTTCACGAATGTCTGGAGGTAATTTTTTCCGGATTTGATCCACAACTATCAGGTCTTGAAATTCTGAAAAAGTCCGTATTTGAAGACCTTCTATCCATTCCCGTAGAAATGTGTTAATCTCAAAAGCATAATCACGCCAAGAAGATGAAATGTCTTTACGATGATTATTAAATTTCTGTCTAAATTGTTCAGGTGACAAGCGGTACCGTTTAAGCAACAATTTCTTCACGAAATCATAATCTGAAGCATTGGGGTCTGGTTCCCGACCAACGAATTGTACTATGTCAAGAGGTAACAAACCTAGCAAATGAGAAACCCACTCACTCTTATCTAATCCTATTCTATTTATTTGCCTTTCAAAAAGGTTAAGATATACCCCGATATCACCTGGTAATTCAAATTTCGCCATAATTTTTAACAAATTATTTTTATTTGTTGGAGGGGGGGCATTAGCACTAATTGTTGACTGCAACTCTAACTTACGAATTTCAAATTCCCTCTTTGATTGTTCCTCAGCTAATTGCCTCTCTCTCATTTCTTTCTCTTCCCTGTCTAACGTAATACGCATTTGAATATTTTTCGTGTATTCTTCATCGTAATTATCGGATTTAAGAATTAAGTCTGTCAGTACTGAACATTTTACATTTTCTGGCAATACTAGATTTAATTCTTCAACCAATGTGATTAGATCACACTTTTTAACTCGCGCGAGGTATGCCATTTTCTATTAAATTCAAAATTAACTATCTAATCGTAATAAACAATACACATAAAAAACATTTTTTTTTTCACTTACTTCAATAAGAGATCCAATTTAAATATATAAAAATAAAACATATAAAATATACACTATGCATGGGAATCTGAGCTCCCTTTATTTTTTTTAAGACCAAGGTTCGACCGCCTTGTCTTTTTAATATTACTGAATATTACCTGCACAAAAAATAAAGCACTACAGGTAATTAATTTTCGTTTTCTTTAAAATAGCGTAAAGAAAGGTACCACCACCTTTTTTCTTTTAAATATTACCTGCAAAAAAATTAACACTACAGGTATTTATTTTTTTTCGTTTCCTTTAAAATATTATAAAACAAAAGGTACCACCACCTTTTTTATTCTTTTTCAATATTACCTGCAAAAAAAATAAAGCACTACAGGTTTTTTATTTTCTTTATCACTTCGTTGAATGCAGGAAAAAAAAGATTACACCCTGCTTTAATCTTTGTAATGTAAAAAGATAAAGAAAAACAAAAATAATTTCACTGCTTGAAATCACTACTTGCGTGCACAAAAATAGCTACAACAACAACAAAAAATAATCACTTCACTTTCTTTCACTAATGAGACCAAAACATCGCACTCGATGCGAGGCCTTTTTTTTCTTCTTCTGTAGAAAGATGTCACAAACACTCAGGAAGCAATTCACACTATTCACGCTTTTCGGTGCAAAAACACTGTAAAACACATCACATCTGGAGAAAAACGCACGTCAGTAGGTCAAATTATTTCTTTTATCAGCTTCGGAAAACTTTTCTTTCTCTTTTTCGAAGCATCGGAAATTTATGATAAGAAGTCTGAAGTCTGTCCTCTGGTGTTCAAAAAAATTATCGCGGCCGAATTCCCAAAATCTGTAGGATTTAAGCTGGCGTCTAGGGGATGAGAGTAATAGTCCACACGTTTTTCCAATTGATTAAAACGTTATACTTTTAATTCTTGATTATCATATAAAATATTTACAACATTAATTTAAAAACATATATACACTTAGAATTGATCCGACTGTCTGTCGGGCTTAATCATTTGTTAAATGCGCGGTTCCACCGACCGGCATAGAATTAACAAGAGACCACCGTCGATCCGTCTGATCGAGGCGAAGGCTGTAGCACATCTACTCTGTTCTCACGATAAAATTGCACATCATCAAAATTTATATTGTTCGCGAGGCATCATTCAACTTCACAAGCCCCAATAAAGTATGTGCTTGTGTTTGCAGTCTAAAGTTCAGATGAGAACTCCTGCGACCACATGTATATTCACACAAAGCTCACGGCACTAGTGCCACGGTGAACGAGAGTGCAGCTAGTTTGCGCACAATCAAAGCAGAGAGGAGAAACAAGAGAAATCTCAGAAATCCCCTCCTCCACACACAGAGGCACGGAAAAGCAACTCACGTGTGTGCTCGGCACTCCACATGTTCTTTCTCTCACCTCCCCCTTCCGAAAATTGCTGCGGCCCATAGGAGAATAAAAATTCATTGCTGATGGCGGCGGCCACAGCGACTTGCATTTAGGTTCCCAGCAGGGAACCTGAGTGGAACAAATATGTTCCCAGAAATGATTTCTGGGTATCCCAGGAATGCTATTTTTTTAGCCCTAAATTGCAATTTTATTTTTCAGCTCCACCAGTTTATTTTTTTTCTGTGTCTTAGTACTGTTCATAGATATACATGCATTGTTACTTTAATGCATTAAATTTTTTATTTAGATTCAAGTATCATGGAAAAAGAAATGAAAGATGCTAGAACAGCAGATGAAACAGGCTCTGGTAAAATAATTTAAAATTGATATCTTTGTATACTTTAAAATTCTTTCTATCTTCTCTGTACATGTTCATGTGATAAGAGATACATCTTTTAAAAAAAATTATATACTCATACATGGATTTTTAATTATCACATGATGTAAGAAAGTTGCCCATTTTCACATTCAAAATGTTTTTTTATGACATGTATTGTAGTATAAATTAATTGGTTATTTCAAAAACTACATAAGTCCAGTTTTTATCAAAATGAATCTTTTGTTGCAAATGTGTCCTTGAAGATAGGTTCAAATGTGTAGGCAAAAATTACATAGATTTATTTATCCATTACCACTGAAAATTCATAATAAAATTATCAATTATTGTAAAAACGAAATTAGTCTATGACTTACGTAGTTTTACCAGACACTCACAGATGATGGTAACACTTGGTGTCTAAATAATGACAAAAGTAAGCTAAATTTCAGGTGGTGGATTTGGCACCTCCCTCAAGTTTTCAGGCTGATATTGAAAAAGACGTAAAACTTTTAATTATTTCAAGACTATCGTTACTCATTTTTACATATCTAATAATTTGAGACATTTTATCTACATGGCTTATATCGGAAGTAGAGTTAAACAATATGAGAAATATGTTGCTTCTTTAATATCATTGAAAATATGTTCTATTTTCGTAGCAACAATCTCTAGTATGAAAATGAAGCTTCCAAAAATCTTACAATACAAAATAAGTGCAGTTCGTAGCTAGAAAAAATTTCCCACAAATATAAAAATTAGTAACCCAATTGGTCCTAAATAGCCTAATCTGGCTAACCTTGTATGGAGGCATGCAGCTCCAACTACTGGAGTTGCATGTCTAGGGGAAGGGGTCTACTCTCCTTTCTCCTATTGGGCAGCTTTGTCAGTCTTCTGTCACTTGCCTGTTTATGGTTTCACAAATCTGTATCACTATGAAACAAAGCCACTACAGCCAGGACCGTACAGAAAGACCGCGGGGCCCCGGTAATAATTCCAATGCGCCCCCTCACCATAAGCCTGATAAAAAAAAATAAACCCTTCTTAGACGAAAACTTACAGGAATTCTGTTTTAAATAGGTTTTTTTTGTCTCAAAAGAAGTATAAATGCATGGACTTTTTTTGTCTAGACCATGATTTTTTCTCAGTTTACAGCAGAATTCCGTTATAAACAGCCTTTACTGTATTAGAAAATAAATATGTTGGATAGTACTTTTTTAGAAAATCTGTTGTATTTTCTTGCAATTTTATTATTTTTCTTTTGCAGTATTTAACAGTAGCATTACAGTTTATGATGCATTGGTAACACCTTTTCATATAAGGATTTTAAATAGAAATTTAAAATATTCAAAATATAATAAAATTTTAATTCATCAGTTAAGCCGCCGATTGCCTGACCCTATTGCAAATTTTGTTATTGTGTTTTACAATTTAAAAAATATTTGTTCTATAAAACCAGGGGTGATTCTGGTCCGAATTTTCCGAAAAATTAAGGCAATGATTTCCGAAAAAAAAAAAATATATATATATATATATATATATCGTTCATAAATCCGAAAATTCGGACCTAAAATGTATCAGTATTTCAGCAAATGATCACTGAAAAAAATCAATCTCGTCATTCATTTGAAGAAAAGTTGCCAATTGTGTCAAAGGATCGCGGGAAAAACGTGACTTTCGTCAGAAAATCGTGAAAAAATGGCATATTTCATCAAAAACATTGCAAAAAGCGGCAAATTTCGTCAAAAGATCGTGAAAAAATGGCAAATTTCATCAAAAACATTGCAAAAGCGGCAAATTTCGTCAAAAAATCGCGAAAACACAACAAATTTTGTCAAAAACATTGCGAAAAATGGCAAATTTCGTCAAAAGATTGCGAAAACACAACAAATTTTGTCAAACATTGCGAAAAATTGCAAATTTTGTCAAAAAATCGCGAAAAAACGACAAATTTTGTCAAAATACATTGCAAAAAATAGCAAATTTCGTCAAAAGATTGCAAAAAAATGACAAATTTTGTCAACAGATCACGGGAAAAACGTGACTTCCGTCAGATAATCGGAAAAAAATGTTTCAAATTTCGTCAACAGATCGCGAAAAACAGCAAATTTCGTCAAAAAATAGCGAAAAAAACCCAAATTTTATCAACAAATCTCGAAAAAAACTGCATATTTCGTCAAAAGATCGTGAAAAAGTGCCAATTTCGTCAAAGAGACGCAAAAAAAGTGGCAGGAGTGGTGGACAACCCCCCCCCCCCTCCCTGTTGTGACTATTCAGAAAATTCGCTGTGAATTTCAGAAATTTTTTTTTTACTCAGAGAATCACCCCTGTATAAAACATAAATAAATGCCTGCATCTCTGCTATGTGCGTTCTGCTGGATAAAAATAATAAAAGCTGTTTTGTTTCAAACGTAAAATGCCTCCTGAGCACTCCCCTTCCCCTCCTAGCCAGTCCATAAAGACATTCAAGCAACTTCTGACTTTGGAATTTTATTATTTGTTAGTTATTTTAATTAAAATTTTTATGTAAAAAATACCAGTCTACTTTTTCTGGTTAAAAACCAGTGCCGAAGCCGGCCCCCCGAGGAGGCATGGACCCTGGTAATTTGTACCTTGTCTATCCCCCCCTTTTCTACGGGCCTGACTACAGCTCATCATTGATTTCACCTATTGTACACACTGCTTGTTGGCAAAACTTCCTTTGTTACAGTAAGACAATACACAAGAACCTCCATGAATCCTATCATGATTAGGATTTCGAAGTAATAAAGTCTCAGGTAACAGAGGCTGTCAGTCACATTATGGCAACTCTCAACCGCCTTTAGAAATTTCTAAGGAAATGTTCAGATCAGGGGTTCACACAGTAACTCCTTTCAAGTCACCACTAAAAAGATGTCATTACACTAAACTATATACACAAATAATAAATGTCTATTAAAGTTTAAATTACCTCCGAGTCTCTCAAAGTACATAAGATAGCTCAAATTACTCAGTTTTGAATTTTACTTTGCATTCAGCCGAGAAGTCAAATTTTGAGTACCCTAAATCTTTCTTTAAATTTTTAAGCAGAAAAAAAGGAAATTAAAATTAAATGTAGTGATTTATAAGTCTAAGCACCTATTCAATTACATACAAAATACAATACGATACAGAATTTAAAAGTTTTATACACTGAATATTAAATAATAAATACAGTCAAACCTCGTTATACCGCCATTATCCGTTCGAGAAATTTTTGGCGCTATAACGAGTTTGGCGGTATATCGAATTAGAATACAATAAAAATTAATTTTCATACTATTATACTATTATTATTATTATTATTATAAAAATAAATATCATAATGCCTTTTTATTAAATTATCAAATAGTATATAGTATATTATAATAGTATAAATTAATATAATGTAATTAATATACAAAATATAATTAATGCTACATCATTCAAAATTATCCAAATGTATGAAATTAACATGCACTTACCTCTTTATATAATCAATTTTAGATAAAGTAGATAATTATGCACATAACAGACACACACATACATTAAATCTCACACTGCATTTTATTTTACTTTAATTATCTTTTACAGGAAAATATTTTAAAATGCTAGTTTGAGTTTTCCTTTCAATATTGATTTTTTCAATATCTTTTTCTACAACTAAAAGATTGTTCATCATTTTTTTATCAGTTGCATGTTTTTCTAAGAAAATTCTTATTTTCCCAATGCAATTTTTAACTTCATCAGATGCGTTTCAGCTTCTTCAGATTCGCTGTCAGATGAATTTTCATTTTCATTTTGATTGGCAACAATTTCTTCGATTGTCAAATCTTCAACTGTTGAAACACTTTTGTCTATATTAATGTACTCAATTGCCGATAGAGGATGCTCAATATCTGTTAATTTGTGTATTTCGTCTTTTAGTTCCTGAAGTGCTGTACTATTTTGTTTTTTAGTTGATCCTTCAGGTTTAATCAATCCAGTATGTTTCCAGCAGTTAACAATAGTTTCTGATGAAATTTCATCCCATGCTTTTTTTTATCATGCGAATAGCATCATGTAAAAGGATTGGAGAAAAATCATCTTTACTGATTTTTCAATGATAGGGCGGACGTGATACTTTCGATAATGAGCTTTGAATGAGTTTATTATACCCGCATCCAAAGGTTGCAAAAATCCAGTGCAGTCAGGAGGTAAAAATTCAATGCGGATATTGCTCATTGGATATGCTTTGTGACAAGGGGCATTATCCAAAATCAATAAAATATGGCGTTTGCTTCTTTTCATTTCTATGTTGAAATTCGCTAACCATTTTTGAAATAATGCTGAAGTCATCCACGCTTTGTTATTATTCTCATAATCTACATAAAGAGCAGGATTAAAAATTTTAAAACATCATGGCTTAGCTGATTTTCCAATCACTGTCATAGTTCTTTTATCAGATCCATCACTATTCGTACAGAACACAAGAGACACACGATCTTTTTTTTTTTTTTTTTTTTTTTTTTGCATCCTTTGGCAGGCCCACTCGAAATTATTCTATCTGGTTGCAAGCGGAAAAAAGCCACTTTCATCCATATTGTAAACGTCCTCTGGTTTATATTCTAAAATCAGCGCACTCAGTTTTTTGCGACCATTTGACACAATATCTTCATCAACACCTGCAGTTTCACCACTTCGTATGTACTGAGAGAATCCTCGTCGCTTTTTAAATCTGTTCAACCAGCCACTACTGTATTCGAAATCTGTAATATTCATTTGCTGGCCAAGGACTTTTACCTGCTCTCTGATCACATCTCCGTTGATGGTAGCATTTTTAGCACTCATTTGTTGTATCCATGTGCAAAGGGCATCCTCTAAGTCTTCATGTTTCGCTGTTTTCAGTCTTTTTACAGATGATTGCAGTTCGTTGGTGTTAATCCATTTTTCTGTATTCATCAAAATGTCTCCGATGCAGCGCCTGCTAACAGGCTTTTTCCAGAGTATAGAGAAATGATTGGAGATGTGTTGCTGCGATACATTCACATTTCTTTCTTTATATTCACAAATTTCCCGCTTTTCCGAAATTGATAAAACTGCTCTTTTCGCCATAATGAGTTAAAATAAAGAGACAGGATGATATTTTACAGATTTAGCTGGTGAATTCTTCGATGTTTCAATCAACGTCTGACCAAAATTTTGAACGAGAGATTTTGCATTGCACACCGTTTTCTTTCTAGAAATCGACATAAAGTACAGGGAGAAGTTCTTTTTTACATTGTTCTCACCTGAGAGAGGAGAGACCCTTTCAGCCAATGGCGTGCCACGCTTTGTTTTCGCCCCACTCCAGAAGCGCATCGGATCACGTGACTCGCCAGTCTGAATCAGAACTTTCACTTGCTCGGCACCTCAGCGGGCGTTATTTTTCTTCTCCCAATGACAGGTAGAATGGGTAGCAGGTGTTGAGAACAATACGAATTCTTTGCTATTCAATAAAGTTTGAATTGAGCTTGAAAACATCTAGACACATGAAAAGGAAGTGCCCTTTGAAATTCTAACAAAAAAATTTAAAAAGAAAGATATGCAAAGAAAATACAGTAATTTCTAGACATTTTTTTTGGCGGTATATCGAGTTGGCGCTTTAACGGATACACTACATTGAAATTCCTATTTGGCAGATTTGTTCATAGACGCAATTGGCGGTTAAACGGAATTGGCGCTATTTCGAAATGGCACTAAATCGGGGTTTGACTGTATATACAAGACATTTTTTTTTCTCTCAAAGCTATTCTTTTCTGCTATGACCGTCTGCATTACCATGTAATTTGCCTGACTTATGCTTAATCTCAAAATTATATTACTGTAAATACAGTGCCCAGCATGTCAAATAGGAGTTGGTTCCCATAATTTTTTTCAAGAAAATTAAAGGGTTGCAATTCATTTGTATCATGAACTTTTGACCATCGAAATAGTGGTTTAGCTTTTTTAATTCATAAATTATCGCAGCTAATTCATGCTTTATTAACTTCTTGCTCCGATATAATATCAGATGTTCTTTGCTCTCAAAAATTTGCAATGAATCTGTCCTCGCTCTATACAAACTAACATTGGACTGCACAGTAAATCTTTTTGAAAAATCCAGTGTGTAGAATACCAAGCTTATCATTAACTTCAACTTTAGATCTTCAAAAGCCCTATCACACTCCTCATTTCATACTTTTTTTTGTTTTTTCTTTTCCCGTTTTAGGCATTTTCAACGGGACTGCTATCATTGCATAATTCTTTATGTACTTGGAATAATAGCTGACCATTCCTGGATATGCTTTTGTCCAATCTATTACTGTAATGGTCACTGCTATGCTTACCTTTTCCACCACTTCTTCTATATTGGGGGGATGGGAGGAGAATTCTGTTTGCATCTGCACATTTAACTTGCAGTAATCCATGCAGGGGCAAGGGTCTTTCCTTTGTCTCTCCACTAAGATCATCGGTGATGCATAGTCTGATTATCCAGCCTCAATCAAACTCAGATCTAAAATCCTCTGTATTTCATTCCTTAAGATCTCCATTTGTCTCTGTGACATACTATACGGGTTAGTCGGAACAAGTGTACCAACTGTTAGCACAATATCCATCTCCACTAGATGGGTGTACCCAGGGTCTAAAGAAAGTCCTTCTCGTGATGTTCGATCATGCTCTGGAAATCACCCATCTTCTCAGCTGAAGCACACTTTTTTAATTCCCTTTCCATAATGATTTCTCAAAAATCCAACTGAGTAGGGTCTTTTAAAAGGCGGGGTACCTCTTTATCCTCTAAAATTTCTTCCCTTCCCTCACCTATGAGAAAATTTACACATTATGGCCTGCTATGGTATGGCTTCATTGGGTTTATATGATTAAATAGTAGACATTTTGTTTTTCTGAGATACCTGTGTAATTGGTCTGGGATATTTTACCTGTAATGGTACATTAAAGCACTAATGGTAAATATTAAAGCAGAGTGCAAAAGAGTAGGTGTTTAATAAAAAAAATTCAATGAGATATGTGTTAGCAAAAATCCCCTTTATATCATTGTTATGATTAAGCATATGTCTACTATTAAATTACATGAAGTATGAAAATATAAAAAAATAATTCATAAATTGAGATGCAGAATTATTTTAATGCTTTTCATGCAAAGAAAACTAACTTCTTCATTTTAGGGAATGAAATTACTTAAATTCTTTTTTATAGATGTAGTAATAAATATCTAGGTTAACTTCTTTTGCTTTCCCTATTTCTTTAAAGACATAAAGCAATTTACTTAACATTTTAAAACTAAAAACATCATACTTGAATTAGGATTTTTTTGTTTATTTATTTATTTGTCTGATTTAATTACTAAATATATGTTTAGCTCTCTATTTTTTCTATTACTTATTTGAATTTAACTTAAATACTATTAAAAACTAATACATAAAACTTTCTTTTTAATCATTAGAAAACACGAACAAAGCCATAAAGTATACATCTGTGACTGCTTAATATGTATTTTTTTTTCTAGCTAAGGACAAATTAGAAAATCAAAGAAAAGCAACTAATGATGACTTCAGGGCAAACATGACTGAGATTTATAATAAAACCGAAATGGATTCTTCTTGTTATAGTTCTGACAATAATGAATGTAGGTCAGATGATCAAGAACCAAGAAAAAAAAATGAAGTCTTTGATGTTGTTGATGTGCAAAAAATTGCCAGGCTTCAAGAGGAAAGTAAGTGATATATTGTATTTTTTCATGTTTGCAATACCCTTGTGTAACATATACACCCTGACTTTGTGTATCTCGTTTGAATATAAAAATCTAATGCAAAATACAAGAAATGTATTTCAAACAGATTTTATTCAATTACAAATATAACAATTATGATTAATGTTGCACAATTTTTACAAAGATTTGCTTCATGGTTTCGTATATTGAATATATATATATATATATATATATTGATAATGGAATGTGAAACTTCACAAATAAACTTGAAACTCACTGTTGCCAGCTATTCAAAAATATTCAAAATATACAAGTGATATACAAATAATATTAAATGCCAATTATTGTCTGAGTGCAACGAAGACTCATACACAGCGCAGTATTACTTTGCCCCATATATAGCTACGATGGATATTAAAACCTTTCGTCAAGCATAACTCAAAAAATATTTAACGGATTTCGTTCAAATTTTTACAGCAGGTACCTATAAAGGTGACAACGTCGTCTATTTATTACCAAGAATAAGTGTCAAACCGTTTGGAAGTTATATTAAAAAAATAGATAAAAAAGCACAATTAAAGTACATACGTCACTAAATTTTGTGCGTACGTCATTTTCACCGGCGGGAGATTTTCGTAAACAATCGGAATTGAAAAGTTCATGGAATACATGGAGTAAAAAAATATGCAAGCACTAATATTCAGCACAATAAAATATATTTCAATTTAATAAAAATGGAAAGTTAATCTGGAATTTTTTCTGTTTGAAAAATATTAGAGATTAATAAGAGTAGTATTAGTATTAGAGATTTGGCGTAAATCACACCATTAGCAGCTTTTTTATTTCGCGTGTGTATGTTAGGAACAATTCTTTGATGTTTAAATAAAAGGTTTCGATTTGTGGCATTATTTCTTATTTTCTTTTCCTTTTTAGTATTTTAAATGGAATTAGTGAAAGGCGAGTATTTTAAATTAAATGAGTGAAAGACGTGTATTTTTAATGTATGTATTTCAAATGAAATCAGTGAAAGACTTATATTTAAATGAAATGAATGCAATATGAAGATGTTATGAGAAAAATATTTGGCGATTTATCAACTGCGCCAAGTTAACATAAACGTTCCAATACATATGTGGGTACTTCTCTATTAGCCCGTCGACCACTTTTCATAACAAAAAACTATGGCCAAATAAACGGGAGAACGTTGTCATTGAAATATCAAAATACATAAATAAATAAAATATAAGAATTTAAGGACACAATTGTTATTTTAATGAATGAAATAACTAATAAATCAGTAAAACATAATGAAAAATACACGCAAATGTCGCGTTAAAAACCACTTGATGACATAACAAACACGTATAATGCTTCTGATATCAAGTAAATGGGACTGCATTTTTGGCATTTAATCTAACAGTTTGGCGATAGTTTTTTGTTATGAAAAGTGGTCGACGGGATAATAGAGCAGTACCTCTATGTGAAATGAAACAAGGCACAGATGTCATATGCGCACCACGTTGGCGCGATTTTTCCCTCCACCAGCTTGGGGAAAACTTTGTTTTTGAATATTAGTTACAAATAGTGTGACAAATAGTACACGTGATTTTTTATTTCAATATAAAAATAAAATAACGTAATAAATGAAACAGCTTCTATTATTTTAAAAAAGGAAATAAAAAATAAATAAATAATAGTTTGATATAAATAAAGGCGCGGATGTCATATACGCACCACATTGGCGCGATTGCAACAAAATGGCAATTTTATGCCTCACATGGTAACCCGGTTATTTTGTTTCAATTGTTGTTTATTAACTTTTATTTTTTATTTTAATTCTATAAATTGTTTTTATTATATATATCAATATTTATTTATATCAAATTATCATTTATTTATTTTTATTTCCCATTTTTGAATAATAGGAGCTATTTCATTTATTACATTATTTTATTTTTATATTGAAATAAAAAATTACATGCTATTATTGTATGGTATTTGTAACTAATATTCAAAAACAAAGTTTTGGCCAAATTGGCGGGGGAAAAATTGCGCCAATCTGGTGCGTATATGACATCTGTGCCTAAATACATATAAAAATAATCTAGAATTAAAATAAAAAATAAAAGTAAACAAACACAACAAACAGTTTTCGCCAAAGGGGCGGGGGAAAAATCGCGCCAACGTGGTGAGTATATGGCATCTGTGCCGGGATTTTTACCCTTTTATCTGTGCTTTCGGAAATATAAAAAAATTAAAAAATTCTTATATCAGGTGTATAATGTTTTGCATTTTTATACGGACCACTTCTCCATT
Source organism: Maratus michaelseni (assembly GCA_963931845.1). Classification (NCBI taxonomy): domain Eukaryota; kingdom Metazoa; phylum Arthropoda; class Arachnida; order Araneae; family Salticidae; genus Maratus; species Maratus michaelseni. Next base: position 169,161,003 of record OZ007587.1, on the reverse strand, counting down.
TTAAGATTTTAAATGCTATTTATATCAGATATTTCTTTCTTGAGATTCCCACAAGTTTTTTCCGGTAATTTTTTTAGTTCGCTTATTAATTGTTTACAATTTGCCCCCCTGGCAATAACAATTATTTATCACAAAAATGGGGGTACTTCTCTATTATCCCGTCGACCACTTTTCATAGCAAAAAACTATCGCCAAACTGTAACGCTAAATAAACGGGAGAACGTTGCCATTGAAATATCAAAATAAATAAAATATAAGAATTTAAGGACACAATTGTTACTTTAATGAATGAAATAACTAATAAATCAGTAAAACATAATGAAAAATACACGCAAATGTCGAATTAAAAACCACTTGATGGCATAACAAATACGTATAATGCTTCTGGCATCAAGTAAATGGGACTGTATTTTTGGCGTTTAATCTTAGTTTGGCGATAGTTTTTTGTTATGAAAAGTGGTCGACGGGATAATAGAGAAGTACCCAAAAATGGCTTAGTTTTGTTAAATTTGTTTGTTATGTATTTTCATTTCTTATTAAAATATCGAAAATGGCAATAAAATTTTATTTTAGCACCGTACTTAATTTTTTAAAATGGCTCAAAAACATGGTTTAATAAACGTATATTTGTAAATATTTTAAAAAACATGTTTTTCCGCTCTCTAGAAAAATTTGTAAGATTCTACAACTGCCTTTGGCACCAACCAGTACATGATACGGAACTTTTCCCTATTCAGATACACAGAAGAGGTTGGTCACAAACAAGAGAAATGCTAGCAACAATATTGTTTTAACTCTATAAGAGTTAGAAACAATAATGATATTAAATTCCCCGATTAGCTTAGGGCCCGATTACGGAACTTTCTCCTAGAAAAAAAAACTGTAGAAGTCTTTTACAGTTGTTTCGAATGAAGCTCGATCAACAAAGTATTAATTGATAATACAAACAACACTAATATTAACATGGGGGCAAAAGTTTGAATTTAAGTGTATATATTTGGAACCCTCCCCCAACCACCCACCAAAAAAAGAAAAAGAAAGTTACAGAAATGAATTTAAAATGGCGTGAAGCCACCCTTTCTGACATAAGAAATTGGCTGCGAACCCGATTACGAAACTTTCACTTAACTTAATAACATGTATCTAATAGCCCTGAGGACAATTCCCCTTCCCAGTTATACGGACCTTGGGGCTTTTTTAAAAAGCTTGACGCAGTTCGGGTTGAAGAAGTTGAGATTTACTGTCAAATGACATAAACTACTATGAAAATAAAACTGGTGAATTATTATGCTGGTTTATGTATGTATTTAAAAAAAATTGCATCTGATTACACTCTTTAGATAAATTACTCCTGTTTGCATTTAATAACAGATAAACGGCTTCCGTTTACTAAATTGTTTAAATATTGGGAAGAGTTGGCGAGAGATAGATAGACGTGTAAACAAACGGGTAGAGAGACAGATAGCGACAGAGATAAGCTAATGGGTAGCGAAACGAATAGACAGACGGGTAGCGAGGCAGGTGCAAAAAAGGGTTGACAGAGGGGTAGTGAGATGGGTAGGGAGACGGGTAGCGTGGTGGATAGAGATACGAGTACAGAGACGACTTGACAGACGGGTAGAGAGAGAGGTATATAGACAGACAGACGTGTTGATAGACGAGTAGTGTAACGGGAAGCGAGACAGGTAGAGACACAATTAAAGAGTCGGGTAGAAAGACAGACGGATACAGAGACGGGTATACAGAAGAGTAGAGAGACAGTAGACAGATGAGTTCGGAGAGAGACACAGCTAAGACATACGAGTAGTTAGACTGGTAGACACGTTTGTAGCAAAGCATGTTATCAATGTGGTTTGAAGTATACGAGTTTCTATAAATAGTTATACAAATAAACAAAGGAAATTTTTTGAATTCAAATATTAAATATTTGATTTAATATTTATATTTCAATATTTAATATTTTATTTTTTAATATTTTATTTAGATATTTGTCACAAAGAAAATGCTGCAAAAATTAAATTAAATTTGCGTTAAACTACGCTTGCTAAAATACGCTATTGGCTACAAATCTGATTATGTGACTTTAAAAATATCGTTTTAAAAGATCCGGCGGTTTTTTTTATTTAAGTTTTGAGCAATTCCCGCTTAAGAAAATGAGATTATTTGCCAAATGTTATAAAAAAATGCATATGAAAACATAACAGTATATGAATTTATATATGATATTTTGTAATTATATCATTTAATTTGCTATTTTTCATATGTTGTATCTTTATCTATCTCTTGTCTATCATATGCTGTATATTCACTTAGATTCTTGTTGATATCTTCTTTATTTCGTAATTGTTAACTTTATGTTCTCAGCAATATCACTCAGACTAATCCCTTTGAGGGAAGTCCTAGTATACTATACTAGCCCGCTGCGCTGGTCAATTTCTCTTTACGCACCTTTAATCAAGTGAAATATTGACTTTGAATTTGACCTTGTATTTTAAAACCCTATGGATCTTTACTTGGAATGTCCTTCTGCATTTCTGAAAACGATATGAACGCTATTGCGTTATTACATTTTTAATGTGTCAGACAAAATTTGGGCTGTTAAGGACAAATTAGGCCAATTCTCTGTAGACTTTAATATAGAATAGGTCAACATTAAAAAAAAAATGAATAATTGTGTTAAATTATGGTATCTATGGGAAAAAATCATTTCCGTTGGATTCAAATTGGGTTTGAATGAAGTTACAATTTACAATACTTCAAATATAATGAAATTGATATGCCTCACTGATGTGGACAAAAATATGGTACTCGTCGAGAATTAAATAAAAATCATGCACTCGCGACATCATAATTCACTTTTATATTTTAATAGAATAATAAGGCTACTATAATTTGTGACTCATGCTATAGTCAGTATATATACATCAGGACACAATGCCGTTATCATTATCTTTTTATGCGTGAAGATTTCACTATGGTACTCCATTGTAAAATTTGGTAATTTTTTAAATTCAATATTTGAAAAATGGCATAATCATTAGATTTAAAATTTATATCAAGAAAAATACAATTTTTTCCCTTTCTAACACAGTTTGTCTAACAATTTTGTGACAAATACTTTTTGAGCTATTAATTTTTTCAGTAACTTCAAATGTTTTATTTTCCGAGATTAATCTGTGACAACAATTAGTGAAAATCTCAGTCATCAGCAACACATACCTTTTTATTAAAGAGGATATTATTACATTCCAAATGTAGCAGTGACATTCAAATCTCAAATCCTTATCAAGCATATTTCTGATTTTTTAAGGTTATTTTTTGGGATAAACTGAACTGCATACACAAAAAATACAGTAGTTGTTAATACAGACATGCAACCCTGTCACTTTAATCACTTTTTTACAGTTAATCACTTTTAATAACTTTTGTAGAAAAAAGTCACCTTTTTTATAGAAATTGTACCTTGCTTTTAAGATTTTGAATTATAAGTGCATTCTAACTACTAGACTTGGCAACTTCTGTAGAAACTTGTTGAAACACTTCTGCTGACTTAAACCAAGATGGTAGGGCAAAACCGGGTACTAATCAAAAATTAAGCTTTTATACTTCCAGTAACTAAAAAGCTTTATTCTAATAAACTTTGAATCAAACTTTAAAACATATATACATTTTTTAAGATCAGTAACTTTTTTATTTCAGGTTTTCAGTAGGGTGTCAACAATTTTAATCAGATGATTTAAATCCGTGATTAAATCATGATTTAAATCAACTGGTTTTTTTTTTCAATTACTAGGGGGCTCTGCCCCCTACGAGCTACTCTCGCCAACCTCCGTTCTGAAACCGCATGATTTAAAAACACTGATTTGATCATCTCTAAAACGATTATGGAATATTGTATTATAATTAAATGACCAGTGGCGATCTGCTGTAACCGGGTTTCCATTCATTTTCCTTTGACTGAGGGATTTTAAGGTCGAATCAACTGCTGTTGAAACAGCTTACTGTAGTACAGTAACTGTTGCTAAAATATATGATTTAACGCCAAACGTGCATAATCGTGGCGACGCGTCACATTCAGTTGACATCATCAGATGCGTTACACGTATTAGTTATTTCATTGAGGAATTTTTAATTCAATGTTTATTTGTCTTTTGATACTTCTCCATTACCACGTAGATCAATTTTCTATTTTTTAAAAAAACTATTGCCAAACTGTAACGCCAAATAAACAAATAGAATTATTTTGCCATTGGAATCTCAAAAAATAAAAATAAATAAATAAATAAACAAACAAATAAATAAAATACAAGAAATTTGGAAAAAACCCACTCACCAAAGTGTCAACTATCAGTAAGTTTAAACAATAAAATTTACAATATATTAATGAAAACAGAAAAAAAAAATATTGGATATTTATTTACATTATTTTCTTTAATTATCCCTCTCGGCTGGTGAATAATTGTTTGTGACGTCAGTTGAAACTGATATATTGTATTTAACTGTTCTTCACAACATTTTTCAATGCCTTTTCTTTTTTAATATCATGGCACTGCCGTTTAAGGATGCAATTGTTATTTTAATTAATAAATCGGTAAAACATAATGAAAAATATATGTATATGTTGAATTAAAAACCACTTGATGGCATAACAAACACATGTAATGCTTCTGACGTCAAGTGAATGTGACGAAACGATCATGCATTTTTGGTGTTAAATCCTATAGTTTGGCGATAGTTTTTTGTTATGAAAAGTGGTCGATGGGATAAAGGAGAAGTACCATATACGATAAAAAATATACATAATGATATTTTAACAATTTATTAGTTATTTCGGTATTTTAAAGGTAATTATTAAACATAAATATATAAATTTTAATTGAGAGGAAATATTATTATTTACGCTGTTTTAAAATTTGCAATAATAGATAAAAGATTTGTCGAAATAAATTTATCTCTCGTGTAAATATAATTTTTAATTGAAATTGTTTAGAAATATTGTTATTTGAGCATTTTAAATATGATGTAAATTTCCCTACTTAATGCTTTGAAAACGCGTAATAATTTAATTATTTCTATTTTTAATATTCACGCGCAAGTATATTTTTATTACGTAATTTTCTACATTTACTGCTTTTAACACGTGATCATTTAATTATTATTTTAAAGTTTTATTTCTGTTTTTAATAGTCATGTGTTAATACATTTCTTAATTGATAGGGAATATTATTATGTGTGCTGTTTTACAAATTGGCAACAATTCAAATAATGGATTTTATGAAATATGAAGTAAATCTTCATCAAAATATGGAAAATTTTGAATAAAAAATTGGAATATAACCTCAAAAAATGAGTCAAATTGAAAAAATAATTGCAGTCTGCACACAGCAACCTTGTCAACTATATCCTTACAAATTATGGTTAAATTCCTGTGCATAGTTTTTGTTTCTATAAAACTTTTTTAAGAAAACTATTTTGACCAACTTTAATATTAAATATCTCTTAAAATAATTTTTCGATTTAAAAACTGTCTACTTCAGCGAGTTTATCGAACATTTCTTTATAAAACCACCAATTTTTAAATTTTTATTTGCAATACTTTTCTGGTCCAGAAAGACTTCAAGGCACAAAATCTTCATTGACAGCGGCTGCGGCGGCGGTGGTTACTTTTTTTTTAATATAGAGAGATAAATTTTCTAAGTGTTTAAAATGACATTAAAAAATAATAAAATCTAAGATGAACATAATTTGGAAAGTTTCTATGGATATTTTACCTTATTAATAAACAAAAAAAGCTTTAAATAATTGTTTCTAAGCTTAATTTTGCAGGCTTGTAAAAATTAAATACAGTAAGTTTGTATAAAGCAAGTTTTTATCAAGCATAAAAAGTATTTTATTTAAAAATATTTAAATCTAATAATAATTTACAATGTCATATTTTCTTTCAAGTTATCAAATTATTCATTCTTTTATACAAAAAAAAAAAAAAAAAAAAGAATATCAAGTATAATAAATTTCTGCTAGTAAAATAATAAATAGTTTCCAGTACCTTATTTTCCAATAATAAATTTATAGAAAATTGGAACTAAAGAAGAATGAAAGAATGACATCTGCTCAACAGCTATTGTAAAAAAAATGATAAGAGAAAAAAAAAACTAATTGGTATAAAAATGTTTAGCACAGCAAGAGCTCTTTCAGTAGAGGTTGAATAATTATTTATTTATTTATTTGTACTTTTAAACTCGTATACAGTCTCTAGTCAAATTATTAGATGGAGTCATTTTTTCTTGTATAAAATCATATTACTAGCTTCATATAGGTGATATACGGCAAAATAAACAATGTGAGAATTTATCTCACAATGTATTTTAATGATGTTACACTATAAACATACTGAAATTATCAGTTGCAATACAAGAAGCTTACTATAGAATATGGTGTTAGCATTTATCGTTCATTTACAGGGACACACATAAGAATTCTATTATAATACTGTCGTCTATGAGCAATTTAACTAATTTTTTGCATATTACTTGGTGTGTATAAATTAAAGATATACAGTGGAACTTCCATTTAAGAGCAACAATCTGAGGAAGTGACACACCTAGCATTATGGGGTGATTCATGCCATCTCAGATTTTCTCCAAAAATTACCATTTGTCACTTACCTTGTTAAAAGACAAAATCTAGAATTTTTTTTTCCAAAGTTGAGTTGTTCGTTTTTTATGGCCCCGCAAAAGTCATCGTGTGGTTCAAAAAATTGAGCATTTTTTTGAGACATTGAAATTGCTATGACCCACAATTCTTTGCGCAAACAACTTGCCACAAAATTCTTTTTATATTTGGGATCTAAAAGGGTTAAACTTCATATAATAGACAAGAAGTCTGTGGCAAGTTGTTGCCGCAAGGTCACTGAAGGTCACAAACATAAGCATTTTCGCTGTTTTTTGCCATTTTTAAGGCCCAATAACAGCTTGCGCCTTCCAGTTGCCATGGGAAAAGAGGTGTCGTTTGAAAGACATGTATTAGCACTTTTTAAAAATGTATATATAATTGAGGCAAGTTGAATGCGCTTTTAGTTACAGAGTGCCAAAATCTGAAAAATGTCATATTTGACCAATATTCAAACTGTCATAATTTCTTGCGGCAGCAACATTTTGAAATAATTCTTTTGCCATTGTTTTATTCTGTTATTGCCCTTTGCGAAAAAATAAACTCCATTGAGGCAAGTATCTTTAAAAAAATTAATTTTATTTTTAAACATACTTTGTCCATGTAGTCAGGACTTTTTTGCTTTTCGGAAAAACTTGTCTGAATAACATTACTTTTAACATTTAGTTGATTATATAAATTGTTATTTTTAATATATTGGTACATTTATGTTTGTTGAGGACAGTTAATTAGTTTTAAAGCCTGAAAAAGATCACAACATATCTTCTATTTGACCTATTCAGGTAAAATGAAAATATGATTTTTCCATTACTATTGAAAAAATTACTATCATTTTTCACATTTATTGACTAAAAGCAAAAGTTTTACAATGTTTTATACTTTTATAAATATTTTGGAATAAATATTTTGTTTAATTCTTAACCTATTTGTTAAAAAATCATGTACTTCAATTCTACTTCGCAACAAATTTTAACTTACAAGACCCTGTCCTTTTTCTCATCTGAAACATATACACAACTAGATGGAACCCGTCAAAATTTGACGGCAAACAACTTGATACCACCATAAAAATAAAATTTATAGTTGCTTTAACTTGACAAATTTCATAGTAGGGAGCATAATATGATTAAGCGGTCACAGACCTTTCCATCAATATATCACATGAAGGGTGTGTGCAAAATTTAGAAAGTACCCCTTGGGGGGGGGGGGGGGGCAAAGTGGGGAGATGGACACCGGAGATGCATAATATGATTAAGTGGTCACAGACCTTTCCAATGATATATAACATGAGGGCTGTGTGCAAAATTTAGAAAGTAAGGGGGGAGGGGGAGCAAAGTGGGGAGATGGACATCGGAGATGCATATGATTAAGCAGTCACGGATCTTTCCAACAATATATGAGATGAGGGGTGTCAACAAAATTTAGAAAGTATCCCTTGGGGGGGGGCAGGGGGGCAAAGTGGGGAGATGGACATCGGAGATGCATAATATGATTAAGTGGTCACAGACCTTTCCAATGATATATAACATGAGGGTTGTGTACAAAATTTAAAAAGTACCCCTTCGGGGGGAGGGGGGGCAAAGTGGGGAGATGGACATCAGAGATGCATAATATGATTAAGCAGTCACGGACCTTTCCAACAATATATGACATGAGGGGTGTCAACAAAATTTAGAAAGTATCCCTTGGGGGGGGGGCAAAGTGGGGAGATGGACATTGGAGATACATAACATGAATAAGTGGTCAAAGACTTTTCCAGCGATATATCACATGAGGGGTGTGTGCAAAATTTAGAAAAGTGTCCCACTTGGGGGGGGGGGATGGACCCCAGAGATGCATAACATGAAAAAGAGGTCACAGGCGTTTCAACTTGCAACTTTTTTCTTGAAGGCATTTGACAATATTAAATTTTTTTTTTACCTAAGACAATTTAACGATATTCTTAATATTTTTGCACAATTCGTCAAATGTTCATGGAAAAAAATCATGAAATTCGCTAATCATTAGTTGATAAATTATAAAATTCAACAATCGATAACGGAAAAATCACGAAATTCATCAAATGGTCTGCACTCTGATGTGATGATCAAAAGGGTTTTGAAGCATAGGACAAAATTAGCTTTTGCCAAACAGCGAGTAATACTGAAAATTTGGCAATGGACTTTATTGCCACCACTGGTCAAACATAATAGTCACACTCACCAATTACGATGATGGAATGGAAAAAGATTTTTTTTCTCTGCTGTCGCTCGACAAATTTCGAAATCATTTGGCGAATTTCACGATTTTTTCCCCGAAATTGACGGATTGTGATTTTTTTTCTCGAAGCCATTTGACGATATTCGAAAACTTTTCCCCCCGAAACCAGTTGATGAATTTTGCAATTTTTCCACTGTCGATTAATGAATTTTGCAATTTTTCCGCTATCGATTGACAAATTTAGCAATTTATCGACTATCGATTAACGAATTTCACGATTTTTTCCATGAACGAACAAATTGCGCACTTTCTTCCTGCTAATGTTTGACACACTTCGCCCTTTACAATTCAGCCAATGAGTTGAACGCTGTTTCTTTCCAGAAATGTCAGGAATGAAACAATTATTCTTTAGGATGAATTCCCTTCGTTCGATGCTCCATGTGTGCGATGCAGCAACGGACGTCACAGAATTTTTAGGGCACCTGCAGACTAAAAACATCTAACCAATCTTCGCGGGTGAAAAAATCACAGATTTCGTCAAATGATAGAGGAAAAAACACTAAATTCATCAAAGGATCATGGGAAAACATGACTTTCGTTAAAAGACCACAGAAAAAACGTGAATTATGCAAAAGGATCGCGAAAGATAAGCAAATTTGTTCAAAGAATCACAAAAAAGGAAATTTCACCAAAAAATCACGCTTTTTTACTAAATTTCGTCTAAAAATTGTAGAATAAAATGTATTTTATCAAAGAATCGCTGGAAAATGCGAATTTCGTTAAGGATCGCGAGAAAAATATGAAATTCTTCAAAGGATCGCTGAAAAAACATGAATTTCGTCAGAGAATTTCTGAAAAAACATGAATCTCGCCCAATAACAGAAAAATCATGGTTCATAATCATTATATCATACATTATCAAAAAAGGAAATTTCACCAAAAAATCACGCTTTTTTACTAAATTTCGTCTAAAAATTACGGAATAAAATGTATTTTATAAAAGAATCGCTGGGAAACGCGAATTTCATAATCGATCGTGAGAAAAATGCGAATTTCTTCAAAGGATCGCTGAAAAAACGCCAATTTCGTCAAAGGATTGCTGAAAAAACATGAATCTCCTCAAAAGGAAGCAGAGAAAGTGCGAATATCGTCAAAGGATCACAGAAAAGCGCAAATTTCATCAAAGGATAGCGGAAAAAACGTGTATTTCGTCAAAGGATTGCAGTTAAAACATGAATTTCGTCAAATGATTGCTGAAAAAACACAAATTACGTCATAGGATCGCTGAGAAAATCATTAATTTCATCCATCGCACATAAATATCATGAATTTCGTCTATCGGGAGCATAAAAATCCTTAATTTCGTCGGTCGGGTAGAGAAATTTTTTTTTCCGTCAATCGGGCGTGTAAAAATCATGAGTTTCATTTATCGGTCACCTAAAATACACAAAATTCTTCATACGGGCACATAAGAATCAAGAAATCAGTTGATCAGGCACGTACAAATCATCAATTTCCTCTATTGGCACATAAAAATCATGAATTTTGTCTATCGGGTGCATAAAAATACTTAATTTCATAATCTTTTACCAAATTTCGTCTAAAAATTGCAGAATAAAATGTATTTTATAAAAGAATCACTGGGAATCGCGAATTTCATAAACGATCATGAGAAAAATGCGAATTTCTTCAAAGGATCGCTGAAAAAACACGAATTTCTTCAAAGGATCGCTGAAAAAACACAAATTTTGTCAAAGGATTGCTGAAAAAACATGAATCTCGTCAATAGGCAGCAGGGAAACTGCGAAGATCGTCAAAGGATCACGAAAAAAGCAAATTTCATCAAAGGACCACAGAAAAACACAAATTTCGTCAAAAGATAGCAGAAAAAACGCGAATTTCGTCAAATGATTGCTGAAAAAACACAAATTACGTCGTAGGATTGCTGAAAAAATCATTAATTTCATCCATCGGCATTGTCTAACGGGTGCAGAATTTATCGGTCACCTAAAATTCACAAAATTCTTCAAACGGGCCCATAAAAAGCAAGAAATTAGTTGATCGGGCACGTAAAAATTATTAATTTCCTCTATCAGCACATAAAAATCATGAATTTGGCAATCGGGTGCATAAAAATACTTAATTTCGTCGGTCGAGTGCAGAAAAAAAAATCGTCAATCGAGTGTGTAAAAATCATGAGTTTCATTTATCAGGCATGTAAAAATCATGAAATTCTTAAATCGGGTGCATAAAAATCATGAATTTTGTAGGACGGGCACGTAAAAATCACAAATTCATCAAGTGGGTGAGTGAAATCACGAATTAGTCAAGTGGGCACATAAAAATCACGAATTTCTTTAATCGAGTGCATAAAAATCGTAAATTTTTTCCCTCAGATGCAGAAAAATCATTAATTTCATCGATCGGGTGAGGAAAAATCCTGAATTTTGTCAAACAGATGCAGAAAAAACACAAAAGGAAAAAAGAAAATCAGAAAATCCTGTATTTGGCCAGTTTTTTCCATATTTTAAATCGCCAGTTTTCCAAGTTTTATCGCCGAGTGCTTATTTTCACCTTTAGGTGGCAATAAAGTCAATAGCCAATTTTCAGTATTGCTCGCTGATAGGCAAGTGCTAATTTTATCCTGACAAAATGGTTATCGTACCAATGGATGGAAAAGGAAAAGTATGTAGTGTATATAAATGAATTCACATTGACTGTCACCTTGTATAATGACAATTGTGTACAATTTATCGCGTTTGATGGAGTTTTTAAGTTTAGATTATTATATTATTAGGTAGTTTTTCATTTTATCTTTATTTTATTTTATTGAATCATTGAAGGTAAAACAGATATCTATTTCTGTGTTCATGATTGAGTTCTTTAGATATGTTTTGATTCTTCGTATATTGTTAGCAAAATTATTTAGTGCACATAATATAATTGTAAAGCATGCTTTATATACATTCTGGTGTATTTTATTAGTTGAAATTTGTTACATTTTTCGAAATGATTGTTGAATTTTGTCATCTTTTTTCCCGCAACCAATCAATAAATTTCATGATGTTTTATTGGTGATTGGTTGCAGGAAAGTATTGTGAAATTCAACAATCATTCAAGAAAATGTAACAAAATTCTACTAACAACAGGAGCCTCTAAACAAACCAGTTCAAAATATGCATTCATATACATTAGATGCTGTACCATCTGTCCATTTACATATTAAAATGTGTACTAAATGATATAAAACATTTTAAAAACTGAAATTTTACACTTACGTCTTAATTGTAAGTTTCATTGTTTATTTGAGTGGATTTTAAGGAGTCTACTGCATATATATACACATATACTAAAATTATCTATCTAAATCCATTTGAATCATTGAAAGTTTTGTTAAGATTTGATCGTATTTCAATCTTTAGAACGTTTTTCTATTACCCGACATAATACCAATAAATTGTCATACTAAAGTTCCAAAACCTTTAAAAAAATTGTCAACAAACCAAAAAATTCCATGCAAAACACATCCATACACACTATCATAACAAAATCATCAAAATGCACAGGTGGTAAAGCTGTTTAGAAGCTTCTGTTGTTAGTAGAATTTTGTGATCTTTTTCCCGCAACCAATAAATAAATTTCACGATGTTTTATTGTGATTAAACTATGAATTTTGTTAACTTTTTTACATATAAACACAATTGCCGACTCAGCAAGTTTCTGGATTTGTCCATGTTAGTGAAACTTTTTTTTTTTTTCATGCAACTGCTGGTCAAATTTTTAATCAATTTTTACAGCCGAATGTAACTATTAAAACATCTGTAGTATTATATTCAAAAAGGTAAATTTCAGCTTTATAAATCCTAATAAAAACTCGACCATTACTTTTTGGTTTAAGAAATTTAAAGTAGCAAAATATACTACGACATATCCAAAGAATTCAATCATGAACACAGAAATACATATGTGTTTCTATGTTCATGAGCTCAATATAACAAAATAAATAAAGATAAAATGAAAAAATACCTAATATTTATAGTAATCCAAACTTTGAAGCATGTTGCTTTTACGCCGACTCCCGACTAAAGATTTCTAGAGATAGGAAATACCCTCACCTCATTGGCTGAAACAAATCTGTCTGTAGAGAGTAAAAGCCTCTTGCTGATTGGCGGAATGCTTGCGCATGCGTATAAAAGTCATATTTTCATGGAAAACGAAATACCAGGTTAGCTTTAAATAGATGGATTATAACTGAATAAATGAATGAACTGTCTCATGTACTCCATAACCGTTTTATTTGCAATGTTGAAATCATAGTCGATTTAATCTTTAATAGCACAATGCTGCATGTTTTTGACTTTATTTCCAATTTCATCCAGAGATGACAAAAATTAGTGACATTGACACATATGACATGGTGTTCATGATCACATTTTACTTTTAAGTTTTCGTCAACTGGTGATCTTAAAGAAAATTGAGCGCAGTGATTGGCACAGACACTGCTTGTTTTACAGTGTAATTTATATGTTGTTTTCAGGTACCTTTTTCCGAAATCTAAGTTTTCTATAAGACGTGTTTCTTCTGCTTTCATAAAGTCAAGTTTTCTCGCAGTTTCGCAAAGACTTGAAAATCCACTGAGTCCATCAGCTGTCTTGTTATCTAACCCGCTGAGAAATTTACGTTAACTTGGGTTAAAAGAGTTAAGTGAACGAATTAATGAAGAGCTACTGAAATTTTCAAACTCTATACTCTTGCAGAATTCCATATAATGAACTGATATATGTGTTTTTAATGCTATGAGTACGCATGTGGGGTAACATGTTTTAACCCACAATCATATTTTAAGGTAGTTGTTCCATAAGCAATATCTTGTAGAGAATCTGTTGTAAACAAAAAAATCTAAAAAATGATCTACCTTACTCATGTCAAGATAATAATGTTGAAATAGGCGATTTAAATTGAAATTTAACATGGCTTACACCTTCTGTTGACGATTTTATAAATGAATTTGTCTCGGTTTTATCGGTTTCCACTAACAGAAAATTAGGAACTTCAAAAGGTGGATCGTTGGAAGTGATATCTGTTATCTCAATTTCATTGTTCATTTGATGTAGATCTTTTGAAAGAAAATAATCTCTATGCTTAGGGCAAACAGTTCCTCCAATTGGGAATTTTACAGAAGAGTTATATTTACATATTAATTCATATGTTGCCCAACTTGCAGTATTAAGGCCTTTTTCTTTTATTTTCCTGTTTTCCTTGTGATTAGGGTGTAAACATACAGTTTGAACATGCCAATAAGTTCCAAAATCAAAACGATGCTTTGCACAAATTTTAAATCCTTCAGGTCCCAATTCTTTACCACTTCTACTAGAAATTAGTCTTTTTTTCAGACACACTTCTATCAGGTGCTTTAATATTTATTCTTTCTAGATAATTTCTCACATGTGCTTCCAAGTCTGGTTCTGAAAACAATGAATCTTTTCGACTTTTGCCATGTCTTCCACAGTTTAATAGCTCATTATAAAAAAAACAGTCTTTATAAGGATCTGACTAAAGTTCTCCCATGTTTTGTAAAGCAATTTTTTTTAAACTAAGAATATATAAATGTATGAAAAAATTCAAATTATAAATTCACAACCCTGATATATTTTTTTAATTGATGAACATAAGAAATTCTTATTCAGTAGAAATATTGTTCTGATATTTCAGAATGGCCAACCACGTGAAACAGTAATGCAAACAAAGGAAGAGTTGAGATTTTTTTTTTTCAGAATTTTGTGTTACTAAATTATTGTTGTAAATTTATAATATATATATATATTTTTTTAATGCACTTTATAAACAAAAAAAAGAAGAGAGAATTTTATTTTTTATGGAAGAACATAAAAAATTATGATTGGACAGAAATATTGTTCTCATGGTTTTAGAGTATTCTATCATGTAGTACTAGTAATACTAACAATAGAAGAATTGAGATATTTTGTTTTTCAGAATTTTATGTTGCTAAAATAATATGATTGTAAATTAAATATTTTATAAATGATTTTTTTTTTACATACTTTACAAAAAATATTATCATATAGTTTTATTTATTTATTTATTTTTAATGAAGGAGCAATAGAAATTCATTCTTATTCTACAGAAATATTGTTCTCATGCTCCAGCATTTTTTTACTATGTAGAAACAGTAATACAAATAAACGGATCGTTGGGATGTTTCGTTTTGAATAATTTTATGTTCCGAAATTAATATGAGGTAAAAATATTCTATCAATATTGATTTTAAAATGTAATTTATATTTAAAAAAAGACTACTTTCTTTATATCTTTATGAATTTTATTCAGTTGTAATTGTGTATTATGTTTCAGGTGAGAAAAAGGACAGGGTCTTGTAAGTTAGAATTTGTTGCGAAGTAGAAATGAAGTACATGATTTTTTAACAAATAGGTTAAGAATTAAACAAAATATTTATTCCAAAATATTTATAAAAGTATAAAACATTGTAAAACTTTTGCTTTTAGTCAATAAATGTGAAAAATGATAGTAATATTTTTAATAGTAATGGAAAAATCATATATTCATTTTACCTGAATAGGTCAAACAGAAGATATGTTGTGATTTTTTTCAGGCTTTAAAACTAAATAACTGTCCTCAACAAACATAAATGTACCAATATATTAAAAATAACAATTTATATAATCAATTATATGTTAAGAGTAATGTTATTCAGACAAGTTTTTCCGAAAAGCAAAAAAGTCCTGACTACAGGGACAAAGTATGTTTAAAAATAAAATTAATTTTTTTAAAGATACTTGCCTCAATGGAGTTTATTTTTTCGTAAAGGGCAATAACAGAATAAAACAATGGCAAAAGAATTATTTCAAAATGTCGCTGCCGCAAGAAATTATGATAGTTTGAATATTAGTCAAATATGACATTTTTCACATTTTGGCACTCTGTAACTAAAAGCGCATTCAACTTGCCTCAATTATATATACATTTTTTAAAAGTGCTAATACATGTCTTTCAAATGACACCTCTTTTGCCATGGCAACTGGAAGGCGCAAGCTGTTATTGGGCCTTAAAAATGGCAAAAAACAGCGAAAATGCATATGTTTGTGACCTTCAGTGACCTTGCGGCAACAACTTGCCACAGACTTCTCATCTATTATATGAAGTTTAATCCTTTTAGATCCCAAATATAAAAAGAATTTTGTGGAAAGTTGTTTGCGCAAAGAATTGTGGGTCATAACAATTTCAATGTCTCAAAAAAATGCTCAATTTTTCGAACCACACGATGACTTTTGGGTGGCCATAAAAACCGAACAACTCAACTTTGGGAAAAAAAATTCTAGATTTTATCTTTTAACAAGGTAAGTGACAAATGGTAATTTTTTGGAGAAAATCTGAGATGTCATGAATCACAGGTGTGACACTCTCTCAGATTCTTGCTCTTAACGAAGTCTCATCGTAACACTTAAAAACTTCGTTATGAAGAAAATTCGTTAAATAGAAATCAACTTAAATTCATGAAATTTTCCCTTCAGGTATTACAAACAGGTGTTGGATTCAGAAGCATTTGATTCCGTTTCAATTAAAAAGCCGTTTTTTACAAACAGTTGTGTACGGTCGATGAAATCATGTCACATTCCCAAATTTTCATCAGCTCTGATACACAGGTTCTCAAACTAACTTTTTCACTACAATGTCTTTTTCGATAATGTACTTCAAGATTTTTTTATTATTCCTTAGTATATTGGCTGAAGTTCAGAAGTTGTATTGGCAGAAACACAAATAACTTTGATGCTCTTCGATTTGCAATTTGATGCACATTCTTCTGGATGTTCAAAGCAATTGCCTATCAGCAATGGAAGATCAGAATGGTAACTGTCTGACTCTAATTGATATTTTTTGCTTCAATGCATCTGATGCCATTGTGTCACTGCATCTTCTATATCATTGAATGTAAAAAGAGGATTTTGACTTCCACCAACTGTCAGTGCTGGAGTCTCGGTGTGAGAGAGTAATGATAACAAGTGTTTCTCTTAGTGTGAAAAAAAATTGTTTTATTAAGCACCAAGCAGAATGGAAATTATATATATGTGTTCATTTTCTTACAATCTTCTGAAATAAATTTGCATGAAAATTTCGTTAAGTAGAAAACGTTGTTAAATAGGGACTTCGTTAAAGGGAAGTTCACTGTATACAGGGCTGCACAAAAGAATTCAAGTGCATTTCCTTTTATTGACAAAAATTGCTGAAGGGGAATTTTCAACCGTGTTATGTGTTTTATTCTTAACTAAACTAAACTTTTGCATACTGTGTGGTATATATACAAACGTGTAGATCATATACAGGACTGCTTAAAAGAATTTGGATATTTTCTAACTATAGATAGTAATTGTTGAAATTTGGTTTTCAAATGCATTATGCTTTTTCCAAATTGTTTACTTACACTAGTGTTCCCGCTAGGCTTTTTTTGAAGGGCGCAGCGCCCTGCCCTTTTAAAAATCGGCAAAATACGCCCTGTCCTTTTTGAAATCGGCAAAATGCACCCTCGAAAAACGGCAAATTTCGTCAAAAGATCGCGAAAAAACGGCAAATTTTGTCAACAGATTGCGAGAAAAACGTGACTTTCGTCAGAGAATCGCGTAAAAACGGCAAATTTCATTAAAAACATTGCGAAAAGCGGAAAAATTCGTCAAAAGATAATGAAAAAACGGTAAATTTTGTCAACAAATCGCGGGAAAAACGTGACTTTCGTTAGAGAATTGCGAAAAAATGGCAAATTTCATCAAAAACATTGCGAAAACCGACAAATTTTGTCAAAAGCATTGCGGAAAAACGGCAAATTTCGTCAAAATATCTCGAAAAAACGACAAATTTCGTCAAAAACATTGCGAAAAACGGCAAATTTCATCAAAAGATCGTGAAAAAACGGCAAATTTTGTCAACAGATTACGGGAAAACCGTGACTTTCGTCAAAAGATCGTGAAAAAACGGCAAATTTTGTCAACAGATTGCGGGAAAAACATGACTTTCGTCAGAGAATCGCGTAAAAACGGCAAATTTCATTAAAAATATTGCGAAAAGCGGAAAAATTCGTCAAAAGATAACGAAAAAACGGCAAATTTCATCAAAAACATTGCGAAAAATAACGAATTTCGTCAAAAGATCACGAGAAAACGGCAAATTTCATCAAAAGCATTGTGGAAAAACGGCAAATTTCGTCAAAATATTTCGAAAAAACGGCAAATTTCGTCAAAAACATTGCGAAAAACGGCAAATTTCGTCAAAAGATTGCGAAAAAACGACAAATTTTGTCAACAGATCGCGGGAAAAACGTGACTTTCTTCAGAGAATCACGTATAAACGGCAAATTTCGTCACAAACATTGCGAAAAGCGGCAAATTTCGTCAAAAGATCGCGAAAAAATGGTAAATTTTGTCAAAAAAATAGCGAAAAAAATCGCAAAATTTATCAACAGATCTTGAAAAAACGGCAAATTTCGTCAAAAGATCGCGATAAAACGCAAATTTCGTCAAAGGGACGCAACCCTCTCCCCCCTTAACACCCTGGGGGGACAAAAACTCATCTTTTGCTCTCCCAGCTCACCAAGCTTAAAAGCCTTATCTTTTTTTTTTTTTTTTTTTTTTTTTTTTTTTCTTCTGCTCTGTCACTTTATTATAGCAAATAATCGATCAAGTAATTTTCCACACCCTCACCCAAAATTGATGCCCACCCCTTCTTTCCAAGCACACTAAATTTAAAGTTAAAACTCTTTTATTTAAATTTTTTTGTCCTATTTTTAAATCTTTAATAAGGTAACGAAATCAGTCATCTGAAGTTCAAAATTTCTGCTTCCCCCTTAAAATTCATAGTTTAGAGGCGGCTAATAATTTTATATCCACATATGTTAACCTAATTACTTACTAGAACCTTAAAATATAAATTTAATAAAAATGTATTTCTATAATTTATGTTACTAAATGTGTGTACAAACATTGATGAGTATATGATGAACAATAATGAGTTTCTTATATTGGTTCCGAATTACTTTTTTATGAAACAATGCCCTTTTTTGCTGAAACTAGTGCCCTTTTTGTGACTAGCACCCTGCCCTTTTTTTTTCTAGAGTGAACACTACTTACACATCATTTTTCACCTTATTAACAATGAAGTTTGTGTTCTTGATGGATTGGAAAGTATTTTATAATCTGTGCTTGATGCATGATTTTTCTTGTTTAATCCTCTGTTTATATTGAATAAATGAGCTTTGATGGTTGATTGCTTTTATTTATTTATTTATAATATATCAAAAAATTATCATTACAAAAATTAGACTTTCATATTTAACAAAAATTTTATGTAAATTGTCAGACAAAAAGTTAAACAAAACTATATCTAAACAGACAAAAACTATAAGATCTCCTTTTAATACTATAAGATAGTTCCAGGAAAATTGTGCTAAAGTTCAAAGAAGATTTCACAAAATTGTTGTGTAGAATTTACTTACAATGAAATTTTTTGTTGTTCTAATATTTATTATAATAATTTGAAAAATGTATTGGGTAATTCAATTTTTACTCAAACATGATAAGTGAAGCGAATGTTAGCTGTTAGTCCACATATATTTTACATGTCATTTGTATGTATAAATATATTTATGGTCAATGTTTGTCTCAATTAAGTATATAATTTTTTCTTTTGATTCATTCTAGGTCTCAAACAAAGTACTTACAAGTTTTTAAGCCAAGGAGGTAACAAAAACTTTTTAACTGTTTTATAATTACTTTCTGCTTGTATCAGTGTTCAAAACTTAATTATCATTTGAATGTTATTTAGTAAAATACTACCCAGGCTGAATCTTCTGAGAAAAATTAAGTTCTGGCCTGGTCACAGTCTAATTTTATTTTAGTATAAAAATAAAATTTTAAAACTCATAATGAAGTATACTTTTATAATAAACAGAAGTAATATGAAAGTAATGATGTCATAAATGTTTTTGTGATAAAAGGTTGCCATAGAAACAAAATAATTTTCCCTTTTTTTGCTGGCTATGCAAAATTTAAAAAAAAAAAAAAAAAAAAAAAATTAGTTCATAAAAATAAACAATTAAAAATGTCTCTCCCCCCCCCCCCCCCAAAAAAAAAAAAAAAAAAAAAAAAAAAAGAAAGAAAGAAAGAGAGAGATAGACATTTTGACTGTGGTAAGGGACAAAATTACTTATCTTTCATTCATGAAAAAACACTATTTTCATAACAACAGGCTTTTTGGCTATAAAAGATTACTATAGGAACCAACGCCAGAATAATCCTTCTCTGAAACTTCATTTCAGTTGTTAAAAATTTCTTTTTTCTTAAAGTTTTTCAAAATTTGTATGAATTTAAATTATTAATATTTTTTGAATTTTTTAAGTTAAAAGATTTCCGAAGGTTTCCTCCATACAGAGATATAAAATATAACATTGGATGGTTAAGGTATCAAGTAGAAATCAGTTGATAAAGTCTCCATTTTCAGTAAAAGGGACCTTTAAAAAAAATCATGAAAAATTAAAATTGTTGTGCAAATTCCGAATAAACTTGATTGAAAAGAGGACAAAATTTACTAAGGTATCTAAGTTAAGTAAAAATCAGTTGATACAAAATAAAGTCTATTTTCAGTAAAAGAGGACTTTTAAAAAAAATTATGATTAAAATTTTTTTGCGAATTCCAAATAAACTTCATTGAAAAGAGGACAAATTTACTATATTAGGCTAAAAGATTAAATTTGGATTGTTCTTATAAGTGGATGAAAATTGCCGGTGAACTTGGAAAATCGAGGAAATATGCGAATTTTTCCGTTCAATATAAAATTACAAAAAAATCCAAAATATGAACTTCAGGTACATTCAGACCTATCTTTGTCTATCTGGAACTAAATTTGAACACCTCTATGTGCGATAGATTTCCCTAGCCATCACTAACAGACATACACACAAAGAGGTAGACAGAACTTTCTTTTATTAATATAGGTTACTAGTTTGTTACAAAGATAATTTTTAGCTGCAATTTCTTTGTAAGTAAAACATTAATAAGGGCTCATTCACATAATTTTCATTCTGTTTCTTAAGCATAGATTATTATTTTTAAAAGTAATTCTAATAATATAAATGTGAAAGTGTGTGGGAGAATGTTTGGGTGGAGCCAGCATCAAAACAAATGATGTAATGCCTTTGTAACTCTGCATACTGGTGGATTATAACCCAGAAAAGGTTTTAGGCTATTTTTTATTTACTTTACTAAGATTTTATAATAATTAAAAAAAATTCAATATTTTCATTGAGAATCAATGGACAATTTTCCTATAAAAGTTACCTATTTTTGTTTATAGTTGCCAAATATTCAAAACCCGAAATATTATTTTTTTCAGAGCAATTAATTTTTAATTGAAACATTTATACATGATTAATGGAAATGAAATAAAAATTTTCAAGAATTAAAAAGCATATGAATATGACATAATATTTGAAACGAAAAATTTAAATATTTTTTACTGATACACGAACTATGAATAACAGATACATACAGAAGAGATTTTCTGCCAAAAATGATGTCATGATTAACAGTAAAAGAAACTGAAGAAGAATTATATTATGACATCTTCAAATAATTTCATTAATACAAGAAGCACGAATATCAACAAGTTCAGAAAGCTGGTGAATATAACGTCATATTTGAAATGAAAATTTTAAATATTTTTTTACTGATACTAATTATTGAACACGAGTTTCAGTTACATACAGAAGAAAGTTTTATGTAAATAATGGCATCATGCTTAACAGGAAAGAAAATGAACAAGAATTATATTATAAAAAAGAGTTATTACTGGGGGGAAAAAAGTGATGTTATATTTGATATAAAACAAACATTTTCAAATATTTTTAATATTACGATAAGCATCAATATTTAAGTACAGAAATGTTTTTATTGTCAAATTTCAAAAATGAGCATTTTTGACAGTTTATAGCACAAAAAGAAGAAAAAACATTTTCACGTGAGATTTGGCAAGGAAGGGCCACTCTGTATACTGTCTATAATTTGTAGGTAATTTTGTGTTATTCCAACTGCTCTATGATAATATGGCATCTTAAAATTGCAGAAATGACAGTCAACGAAAGTTGCATGTTATTATGTCAAATTGTTCCATTACAATTTTATGCATGAAAAATTTAAATATTGTGGATAACTTTGTAAAGATTTAATTACAAAATTTTATAAGCTGTTCTTTGAGATAAATCATACGTTTTGATTATTTTTTTTATTCAACATTTTTTTTTTTTTCAAATTTATTACAAATGAAATAAATACTGTAGAAAAAGAAAGCAAAATTGTTTTATCATGATATCTGTCATAGGTATCACTAACAGAAAACAAAATATTTATAAATATACTGTAAAAACATACAAAAAAAGTATACATACTTTTTCTCTTAAAAATACAGATTTTAAAAATGTGGTATATACAGTTGTATAAAAAAGATTGGACAAATTTTAAGAAGTGACTGAGTATGCTATAATTAACAATTTTTGTATATGAACCAGATTACAATTAATTTATTCAGTCATAAATATAAAATGTAGACTTCAAGACAAACCCAGATATTTATTCAGAAGTTTAAGAATAAAGAAGATATTTTAACGAAATTTTTAAGATATTTACTTTGTTTTAAACGAAATGCGATATCAGAAAAGTGCTGGAAGTACACAGTAATTCAGTTAATGATACTATACATAATGTCAGCTACATTCCAAAATATGTAGCAGCTAATTAATAGTATTTGGATACAGATAATGATATCTTCTACCAGTTCTTGTGACATCGTTACATTTGACATCGAACAAGGTAAGTAAGTCTATTAAAAATTTCTTTAAAAAAGTTTCATTGTTGTTAAAGTTGAGAATAAGAATTCCGGTTTGCCTTAGAGTGAAACACCCTGTGTTACTTGACTGAACAAATGGATTTCAATTCTGGTTCCCTATACAAAAATTGCTTGCTGTAGTGTGTTCTTCCAAGTTCTGGCTAAATTCATTTTAAGGTTTAAAAATCACATATGTACTTATTTCAATTTAAAACCTTACTTAATTTATTTGAAGTTCAAGGTATTTAAATATTTAAAATAAGATATCAAACGCAATACATTAAAACTAGATGGAATCACAAAAGAAAGTCACAAATTCCGTTTTAGACAGGTTTTCCGATATATTGTATGGTATTCTTTTTACAAGAAGTTTTCTATTTAAGGCTGAATTCCATTAGAGACAAGTTCTGTTTTAATAGTTTTTACAGTATAGATAAAAATAAAAAAATAAAATTCATTCTTTAAGAACAACATACCTACCAATAATACTCTGTATCTATACTAATAAAAGAAAGTTTCGCTCTGTGTGTGTGTGTGTGTCTGTTGGCGATGGCTAGCAAAATCTAGCCCACCTAGAAGTCTGAAAATTTAGGTGTGGATAGTCCAAGGTCTGACCATGTGCACCTGAGTCTCAGAATTTTAATATTTTGATAATTACTCTAGATATTAATTAGAATATCATTAAATATCGTATTGAAAATGCCATTTTTTAAATCAAAATGGCTAAAGAAAAGAACTGTTGTTGTGGATTTGGAAGCGGAAATGAACGAATTCGAAATTATTTTACTAATTAGCGAATTTTAAGAAAACTAATTAAGATATCAATTTGAAAATTTCTGAGCATATGTAAAAAAAAATTCTGTATCCGTCTATGCAATTTTTGAAAAATTCGGCCGGTAATTTTTCTTAATTTATGCAAAAAACTGCTAAAAATCTGCTGGCACCAGTGAAAAAAAATCCGAGACAGTTTCAGACAGGGATCTGCTTTCATTAAAAACTGAACTACAAAGAGATCTGTTTCTCTGGCCAATCCCTCATTTAGTTTGGTAAAATGAAAGGAAATAATTGCCAATTTTTACTAATGAACCAAATTTAGATAACTAATTAAGATATAGATCTGAAATTGAGGATGGGAAGTGTTGTGATCTTCCGGATATTTTAGCGTAACATCTTCGTTATGTTCTATTTATCAGAAAAATGTAATTATTTTTTTAATGATCGCGTTAATGTAGGTGAAGGTGGTTTTCTTGAACAAATTATTCGTTATATTTGAGGGTATGGGGAGGGACGAGGTTAACGCCTTGCACTGAGATTGTTATTATCTCGGGCCCGGGCAACGCCGGGCGGATAGCTAGTATTTTATAAAATAATGACAAAATATATGCATGCTTAGTTTTTACATTAGAAAATACTCTTCAAAAATATTGTTTTCTCATTTTTTTGTTTGTGAATCGATTAGTAACTTTCAAGAAAAATCAAGTTGACAAGCTATTGGTTTTTTTTTTGGTTTTTTTAAATATACATAGTGGCCAAAGAGCTAAGACTGTGTTCTGATCTGACATGTTGCTTCTTGATTTTTTTATTATTATTATTATTAATTTAAGATTTGAAAAACTTTGCTCTGCTGTGGTTGTCCTCAATAATAAATTTAAAAAAATCAGGCATTTCAAAATAATGTTGAAGAAGCTACATACATATGCTAAAAAAATAAGCAACTATATAAATTAGTCCTGTTAAATTCATTATTTAGAATTAAAACTTTAACATCATAGAAACTGGACAGAGTTTCTCGCCAAGCATATGAAACAGCAATGTATTGAATCGTAAATGAAAGGAACTTCTGCCAATGGATGCCAAACAATTTTAAAAAAAATTTTTTAGCACTCTGTCTAGTTTATATTTTGCGGACGGGACAAAACAGGTTTGTGACACATCTATATCTCGCGTTCTATTTATGATAGAAACAAAATTCTTGATTCTATGGAATGGGGCGTGCCAAGTGACTATGAAATCAAACGTAAAGCAAAATCTGACAAATAGGTTTTCAGTAAATGCGATGATAAAAGTGCTGTTTTTTGCAATTTTTAAATCTTGTTCAGACCAAAAACTGTTGACAGGGCTACAGCAATGTGTAATTATCGGATTTTTATGCAGTTTATGTAATTTGGATTGTTTTTATGAGTATTTCAAACCTTTGTAAGTTTGATGTAAAAATATTAATTAGTTTTTGATTTATATCAGTTTAAAGTTATTGATTCCTATACTTAACATAGAGCAAAAAACTGTTGACAGGGCTACAGCAATGTGTAATTATCGGATTTTTACACGGTTTACGTCATTTGAATTGTTTTTATGAGTATTTCAAACCTTTGTAAGTTTCATGTAAAAATATCAATTAGTTTTTGATTTAAAGCAGTTTAAAGTTATTGATTCCTATACTTAACATAGAGCAAAAAAATAATAAATAACCCAACTCTTTTAGGAATGGTCGTATACACATGATATTAAGATATGTTATTACACTCGACCCAAGTGAGCTTCCTATCATAAAAAAATAGTAACATTTAAGGTTCGTTTACAGGGTCTCACAAAAGATCTTTTGATATAGGGCTAAAGAGTTGTGTAATTATACGATTCTTACGCGGTTTGCAGCATTTGAATTTTTTTTATGAGTAGTTCAAATGTTTAATATTTCGTGTAAAAATATTAATTAGTTTTTTATCTATACCACTTTAAAGTGATTTATTCCTATACTTAAGATGAAGCAAAGAAATATTAAATGATCTAACTCTTTTCAAAAAGAACGTATGCGCATGATGTTAAAATATGTTACTACGAACGACCTAAGTTAGCTTCTTATTTCTTATTGTACAACAGAATTGTAGAATTTACTGTTCATTTACAGGGCAACTCAAAAGATTTTTTAATAAGACTAAAGAGTTGTGTAATTAGCAAATTTTTACGTTGAAGTACTTGATTCCTGTACTTAACACACAGGAAAAACAATAGTATATAGCATAACTTTTGTCAAAGTGGCTATATACACAAGATATTCAAATATGTTACTACATCCGATTCATTTAAACTCTCTATTGTAAAGCGGCATTGAACCATATACGTTTCGTTTACAGGCTCTCTTAGAAGATCTTG
Organism: Maratus michaelseni; assembly: GCA_963931845.1. Classification (NCBI taxonomy): domain Eukaryota; kingdom Metazoa; phylum Arthropoda; class Arachnida; order Araneae; family Salticidae; genus Maratus; species Maratus michaelseni. The sequence goes on along the minus strand of OZ007587.1, from coordinate 169,135,082 downwards.
ATTGCATTGCAACCAATGTATATCTACTCAGTGAGATGTATTTTAATGATTTTATACTGTTTCAATCTCTGTAAGGATTTTTTATCTTGCTTTAAAATTTAATATGAGTTCATTTTGTCCGCCTGAAAGCTCGTCGATCTTAAGCTCTAAATTTATTAAAATATAGTATTTTCATCGATTAAAAAAAAAACTGTGTTTATCTGTAAATATATAATTCTAGCGTATCAGGAATTGATTGAAATAGCGATTACAAAATTCCAACTTTACATTCATGCGCTGAGTAATAAAATGTAAAAATGTTGCTACCCCAAGATCAAAAGTTTTGCGTTTAAATATTTGCCGTTCATCGAATCTCCGGCTATGACGAACTTAAAGTGCTCTAAAAACGGACCAGGAGCACAATAAAAAGGAAATAACTTCTTAAATTCCCCATAAAAATTAAAAATGCTAAATTTCGTATACAATAGGTGATCGGTAACGAACTGTTACGTTTACGAACAAATCCGTTAACGAACACTTTCACGTGAGATTTTTATGTTCGGATAACGAACACTTTCGAGAGATTTTTATGTTCGGAGAACAAACACCTCACGAAACAAAGCCATGATGAAGCAATGCCGTGTTTCATATTTGCCCAGCTATACTTATTGCCTCTATTGTCGACTTAGAGAACATTTTAACAGTTGCATACATATGTCCTAATTAATTCATGGACTGCCGGAGATTGGGGACCTATATTTTGGGATCCCCGAATTGGAATGGACAGACTAGAAACATTAATTTTGTATTTTGTGTCTTTATGTATTTTGTGCATTTAGTAAATATAGTCTTTTTTGGTTTAATCACGCTCCTTTTTAAAATCTAATTTAAAGCTTTATGAATTAGCAGATCAAAAATTTTAATAAAATTTTATATCTTTTTAAACGGTTCATTATGTAAACGCTTTTGTCTTTGCGGTATATTTACAAAATCACACAAAGTTTTGGAATACATGTCATCCTACGAACAGTTTCTATTTTAAAATCACTTTAATAGTTTTTATACTTCTGCAAACGTTGTGATTCTTATATTTTTCCGATTCTCGAAAAGTTGAGTTAAAAAAGTTAACAAATAAAAAAACTTTTAAGATGCTCAGTAATTTTCAAAAATAATATTTAACTAGATGGAACCCGTCAAAACTTGACGGAAAAAAGTTACTATAACAATATCAGTAAAATAAGCTTCTTTATTACATCAAAAAGGGTGCGTAGGAAACAGTCTTTCAAATAATTTATTTAAAAAAATCCCCCCCCCTCCTTAGTGAAATACAGTACTATTTCCGATGGAAACTCCAAACAAACAATCTGTAAAGAACTGTGTAATGCAAATCAGTTTGACATTACCGCCATATTCCCCACGGCAAGAAAGAAAATTCTATGGACCTATGAAGTATCATACAAATAGTATATACCCCCCTAATAGTATTTCATCTCATATTCAGTGAATAAAAGACTATAGTAAATAAAACACACATCCCCACCCCCCTCCCTGTGATAATGCAACCGAATGAGCTCCTATGCGTATGTGCATTGCATCTGCCCAAAGGCACCGTCAAAATTCAACGTTAAAAAGTTTTAAAATGTTTAAATTAAAAGTTTTAAAATGTCCTCTTCAATCAATGTTCGTTTCAAATCCATATCTTCTAAAATGCATCCATTGTTTTAAGTTAATCAATTTTTATGCAAAGATAAATAATTTTTTTTTTCAATAATAAATTAATCTGCAGATGAGGGAGATTTTTAATGCTTTCAAGTGTAATTTATTTGTATGGTTTCTTTGATTCCTTTGCATACTCAGAATGATTATTCCTTTTCCATCACAGTCAGGGATATTTTCCCTCTTATACAGATAAATATCCAACGGATCTTTAAAACAATAATAAAATACAGTTCCTAGCATATTCGGATGCAACATATACATAAACTAATTCAACATATCAGTTTTATATTAATCATAAACTGAAAATAGTTTTTTTTTTTTTTTTTTGATAGATTTCAGTTTAGCGCCAAAATGCTCTATATTATGAATAATCTGATCTTGTGATTTATCAGGTTTTTATTATTATTATTTTTCACTTTTCATGATGGTTAGGGAAATCTATTTGCAATTGTGGCAACTTTCCCAGGAACTATTTTACATTATTAAAGCAAACTGATGTTCATTGTTGAGATAGAATTGAAAAATATTTCATACTTGAAAATTATTTAAAAAATCGTTAAATTAAGCGGCAGTTTTCAAATAAATTTCAATCAAAAGCTAATTTTATTTCTAATTGATGATGTAAGAATTAAAATTATAAAATGTAGGAAAAAATTGAAATTTGTAGTATTTAGAAGTGATGTAAGCGCGATGAAAGCTAAAGCGATTGCACCATTTGTTGTCCCAACCGTTATACATTTCTAAAAATTGCCACTCTGTTTTGGCTGGCGTCCAAAAGTAGACTGCCATTTTTTGACATCGAAAGAGAAATTCACAATAAAGAGATATGACTTTGCCGCTAATACGAAACTGTTAAATGAACTCATAATAAACCTACCAAAATAATTCCTATAAAATATTAGCCTTATATTGTTTATTCTAGCTAAAAATACAATCATTATTTCAAGTTTTTTTTCCCTACCATAACACTATTTTTAATAATTTTAATTTTCCTGAAATCCTTTACTTTTGGGAATTTTTTTATTAAAAAAAATGAAATCTTCTAACCTATAATTAAAAAAATTTAATTGGTAACATGTAATCAAGGTATACAATCCAGATGAAGCAACCAAGAAGGGCTCCAGTTCTAATCTTAAAAGTCAAATTTGAAAAATCAGTTAAAATTACGTCATGTTGGCACAATAATATAAATTTTTCTTTTTAGTTTTATCAATATTAAAATGCATTTCAAGCTCAACATAACGTCATTTTTACCGGCGCAAACTTTTCACACGTACTTTGTATACGTTACTTTTATGCTTAAACACCATGTATACAAATAAAAATATATTTTGTATTTAATTGTAATGAAAAAATGACATCAACAAAGTTATAATGCATAATGATAAAAAAAACCAATGGACAATATTCCCGTGACGTCACAATAAATATGAATTTTTATTCGCTTATAAAACACGCGGATAAATATTTTTACCGGAATTTAACTTGCAAATTAAAAAATTCGGCCTAAAAGTCTCGTGTTTTTAATATTTATTATTTCCCTTTTATCCTAGCAACCACAGAGTTTCTCGTTACTCTATGCCTTGCAATAGTGGACGTTATCCAATTCCCGATTTTATGACGTCATAGGCAGAAGTAAAAGTTTAATTTAAAATTACGGCTAATTAATTAAATTAAATTTTCGAACAAACGAATGTACGATAACAAATCCGTGTCCAAACATCTTTCATTTAAAAGAAGAATGATGTAATTTGATGCAGTAGTTTGTTCTCACGGACTGTCCAAAGAAAACGCTTAGCGTTTTAAATATATAGATATATTAGTATAAAAATCCTAGTGAATTACAATGCTAGATACGTCCAGTTGGAAATTTACAACGTGTATGAATTACAATGGTTCGTAGAAAAACAAAATTGATTATTCTCGGTAAAGTATGTTCCATAAACTTATTATTATAATTGACCGAAAAAAAAGTGCTTCTTATTTTTCCACATTTTTCTGAAACTGCAGTATTTTAATTAGTTCTGTAAAATTTTCTAATTTTTTGTTTTTTGAATGTATATAAACGGAAGAGTGATAGGAAAATAAACATGTCATAAGTAATCTGTTGAATACAATGTAAGGAAATTAATATAAAAGTTTCCCCGTTGCTATGGTAGTGACATGTATATTGGAATAAGTCATTCAATAAATTGTATAATTCTGATGTATAAATCTGTTTATAGCATCACTAGCATTTTTTTTTTTTTTGCCCCTTTCATCTTTCTTTTATCTTTTCTTTTCTGAATAAAAATGGAATCTGTATAATTGAGATTAAACACCTTACAAAAAGGAGTGATATCTCATCAAAAACAACTCGTTGTAAATGATCCCGCTGCTTGGCGACCTGCAGGCTTTTATAATATATGCAGTATATCAATTTTGAAAATCAAAAAATAAATGTTTAATTTTTGTTATATCCCTTTTATAAATATTTTTGTATGAGAAGTAACTGACAGAATGACAGAACGGATTTTTCCCCATATCTATGCGATTCCGCTTACGCTAAAATTACTGCAATGTTTCTCAATTTAGTTAACGTTTATTATAAGGTTCATTGTTATTAATATGCGTTTGATCATTATATATATATATATATATATTACAAACTCAAAATCTTTACATGTTTACTTAAAACATCCTCTTCGTAAGAGTGGTGTTTCTAGTCTAAATAATGGGTAGATAAAATCAACAAATTGATTTTTCAAGCTCATAAATAAGAAAGGACATGCAAACACAGAAGCTTCAACTTTTTACAATTTTATGGGAGCAAAATAAATAAATAAAATAGAAATAATATAGTCATATGTAATTGCAGGAAATGCAAACATTATAAAAGCCCGCAGGTCGCCAAGCAGTTTTCACATACTGTACCTCACTCCGAGTCCTTTGGAAACATTATGAGTGGTGATAGATTTTTTCACGGGACTCGGAGTATGCACTTCTATATCGCTTCTTTTTATGTGATATCACTTCTTTTTATGACTGACGTTTTAGGTTTGTGGCTTGGCGGGATCATTTACAACGAGTTGTTTTTGATGAGATTATACTTTTATTGCTGATTTTCACATATGCACTCAAAACTTGCTTAAAATCCTAGAGTGTATACTGTATAAATAATAGCATTGTGAATTTGATATTCAAATCACAGAGTTCATTCTAGGCATTTTTCACGGGGCGGGCTGCCCTGCCTGCCCTTCTTTCGAAAATTTGCTTCCTCGATGGCTCCACTGTCCTAAAACCCCGCAACAAGAGCACTATCACTCTGAAACTTTTTTATCCCTTTAAGTAAATTTTATTGTTCATTTCAAGCTAATTGTAAACTATTTCTAAACATTATATAATCTCCTAATCCTAGTTTATCTCCCAATTTGTTGGCTTCGTCCCCTCCCCACTCCTTTTACAAACGTATATTATTCTGAATCCCTCACAGTCGTAAATCACTCCCTCTCTCTCCCCCGTGTCTCAGAGCTACGCTGAAAATTCAGCCAAAACGCCAATATAAAAAAATATAAATTCACTATATCTCCAATGGTTAGATAAAACAGTGCTGGTTAAGGCCTGGGAAAATGACTGGAAATACAAAAGATACGCTGTGTTCATAGACATGCTTTATAAAATGAAAGAAATGCCCACACAATGATGTGACAAATTCATGGGAGTAGTAAATTAAAACTTATAGAAAAATCACAAAAAGAAATATTGAAATCATTATGTTTTATGTCAGTGAATCATGTAAAAATAAACGGGCTTCTTAAATAAGAAACAATTTAGGACCTTAATTTTTTTTTCTCACGTAAAATAATAATAATAATTCACTATGCTTCATCAGGAACCTTTTTCTTAAATACTAATTTTTTCTTTCAAAGGGGAAAAATAATTTAGTTTCGTTTGAAGACCCTCTATAAGAGTGGAGCCGAAGTGCATTGTATCTGTCACGTCACACTACCACTTTATGGCCACCATTGGTCGCATGCTATCCTATTTTATGAAAAGCCCACCTTATTTTTTTTAGTTTTTCAACTTTGATTCATTGAACATTTCATTATTTCTTTCTCGCTTCTCTATAAAAGGTTTAATTTGAATAACGAAAATAATTTATGCTTGTTTCATTTCAAATGTTGACTCACAATACTGCATACTCTTTAACAGTCTTAAATGGTGGTTTTATAATACAGTCAAACTCTGTTAATACATGCCCCGCTTAATATGCGAAACCGCTTAAGATACAAATTTTCTCGGTCCCTTGAAAAACGCCTTTCTAATGTGTGTAATAAACCCCTCTTAATATGCCAATGGTTAATACACGAACCCGCTTAACCTCTTCGCGACGAGCGTCTTTTGCAGAACTTTTAATCTATTACCACCGGTTTTTCAAATGAGAAATTTTCACCTAATTGAATCGTAAAAATGCTATGATTAGATAAGGAAAACTTTACAAAAAAAAAATAACTGACGGTGGGAATAATCGAGGATTCTGAGCATCTTATGCGTCACGTATTCGTGTCGCTCGTCCCCAAGGAGTTAAGACATGAAATTTTGCCAGTCCCTTGGAAAAAAAAAACCTGCGTTTAATACGCGAATGCAACCTGGTTCCAAACAGAGAAAGATTTACTCATGAAGGGGAAATGAAGAACCGAATGCAAGTTTTTTTTTTTTTCAGTTATTTCATAGTTTTAAATCAGCTTAAATCAACCAAACCTCTCAGTACAGTTAAAATTGGAAGACGTATTCAGAAAGATCATGCTCTCACATCTCAAATGCTGCAATCAATTCGAAAATATGTATATTATTTATATAACAATATAATAAATTATAACACCTTGTGATAATATATTTCTTTTAAATGCTAAAAAGTGTAAATTAACAACATAATACAAATTAAAATAACTTTATTAGGTTGTTTGACATGTTTCGACTCACTCCGAGTCATTTTCAAAAACAAATGAGAATATTCCATAATTGCATGGGCTTTGAAATTATTTACTTAAACGTTAAACGCCTTAAACGTTTCAATATCTGCTTAATAGCCAAACCCTCTCAGAAATGAAAGAATATCATTTGCAGTAAAATTGACCCAATTAATTTTGAGAATTATTTAAGAGTATATGAAATACCTTTTATTAAAGAAGACGGGTCCAAGAATTACTATATTGGCATGACCAGCAGGAAATTTAGTTACAGAAAAAAAGAGCATACGGGTCATTCTCCCAAAACAGGAAAAATATATGTAACTGCCTTATACCATTTTAAAAAATAAATACAAAAATATTTAAAAATATTTTAATAACTTTATAATGTTCAGGGCTAACCTACAGATATCTTACAAATTTGACAAAAATTAATAAATTTATTTAAAAAAATATAAATTGTTCAAAAATCATTGTCCTGGCTTGTAACTAGAGCCAACTATGTTGTTCTAAATGTTAAATAAATCAATAATAAAACTAATTTTCCACTAAAAATTAATTTAATAGATTCATAATAAAGTATTCTATACAATGTAATATATTTTCAAATAATTTTATTATATTTCATAATTAAAAAAATTACTAAAATGTGTGTAACTGAAAAAAATATCATTGTCCTGGCAGATTGCATTACACTCAATATTTTCCCTACAGATGGTAGCAGGGTTCTATTTTTTGTATCTGTTTCAAGAACTTTAATTTTTTTAGCAAGCTGTGTGAGTAATTATTCTCAGTTGGAGCCATTCTTTTTTGTGTGTGATTTTGAAGCTCTTTGCCTTCAGAGTTATGTTTAATTTGAATCATTTTCCTGGCATCTACAGAAAAAACTAGGCGAGTTAAAAAAAAATTTATATTACACTATAGAATACATAATAAAGTTATCTTTTAGAAAATATATGCATCAACTTTAAAAACTTTACACAGAATGTTCCAGCTTCTAATTACATCAATTTCATCATTATCCTGGCCATCATTGTCCTGGAAAATAAAGAACAGGACAATGACAGCAAACCAGGATAATGATTCTTGTTATTTATTTGAAATTAATATATATATATATATATATATATATATATATATATATTAAAACTATCTAATAATATTGTAATTAAATTTGAAAATTTTATTTTAATTATAATTTTCAGTTGAATTTCAAAAATTTATCGCAAATTATTGCGTTTATTATTGTATATTGTATATCATTGTATATTACATCAACAAACAACTTATGTTAATATCCAAGTACTTAATTAGCTTTTAGTCCTCAGTATTTTGTATGGAATATATTTTAATTAACATTAGTTATTTTAAAGTAATTAAATTATTTTATTGGCAGAACTCAAGTACTTTTGAAAATTCAATTTTAATTATGGTCTAAGTTGGCTTTCAAGAATTTATTATAAAGAAATGTATTTATTAACAACATTATATTTCATCAGCAAACAAATTAAATTAAGATTCAAATATTTAATTGATGTTTAGTGCTCAGTATTTTTTATGAAATATGTTTTAATTAGCATTAATTTTTTTTTAAGTAATTGAATTTTATTGTTGGCAGAACTCAATTCATTGGTATATTTATATTTATTCTTAAATATTGTTCCTTTGATTTGATTTTTTAAGATGGTAAGACTAACTTTTTAATATTCTTCTCCTGCAGTTAGATTGATATAATATACAGTAAAAGTCTACGTATAACAAAAACCTACCTTAAACAGAAAATTTCCATGCATACAGGAGTCTATTATTACAATGAAAATGATAAGATGATGGTATCTAAACCTTTTTGCTCTATGTCCCAGTCACTTAGGCATGATTCTATAGCTATGTGGGCTCATTTGGTTCCAGTATTACATAGTATTATGTCGTATCATACAGTTGAAAGAGTAAATTATTTCAGTGATTCACCATCAAACCAGTACAGAAATAAAACTAATTTCTATCTTATGGCCAAGATCTTGTCCTCCATTTGTAAAAATATAAAATTTGTATCTTGGAATTTTGGTGAATCACGCCGTGGAAAGGGGGCACCTGATGGTATCGCATCAGAGGTGTTCTAAAAAGAACAGCAGACTCCATTGTTGCATATGGAAAAGACATCTTCTTTTAAAGATGTATTTTCAGCTTTAAAAGAGAAATGCAAAGGCATTGAGTTGTTTGAAGTAACTGATTTAGATATTGGTAACATTGAAACAAATTATATTATTGATAGTCAATCCTTAGAAACATTTAAAAGAATTATGAAAGTACACCAAGCTCTCATTGACTTCAGCATACGAAACACAATTTTTATTTAGATCGTTAAGCTGCAATTGTCCAATTAATTATCCTAAGCTGTGAACATGCCTTTGATCAGGGAAAGAAAACTTTAATAAACAACTTTTCTTGTGATTGTGATACAATAAAAAGTTCTGGCAACAATTCTGATTTTTATATGGATAATTTCAAACCTGGAGATTGGGTCGTTGTACAGTATGATGGAAAGTTCTATCCTGGAGAAGTTATTGGTGATTCAAATAACAGCTATGAAGTTAGTGCTAATGAGCATACTACAGAAAACACTTACAAATGGCCCAGAAAGCAGGATATCTTTTCATACAACAAAAGTGACATAATAAGAAAGATTGTACCTCCAGAACCATGCGGCAATAGAGCATCACAATTTAAATTTAATGGTTTCTCTTAGTTTAAGCTAGCATAAAATATTTGTTTTTTCACCTAAATTCTATTTTTTTTTTTTTTTTTTTTTTTTTCTTTCTTTAGTTAATTTTGATCGTGTGTAATCAAGAATAAATATATATTCAACTAAATATGTCTATGAAATGTTTTTTTCAATTTTGTTACTTCATTTCAGTCATTATCCTGGTATGGGCATCATTGTCTTGGCATAGGAATTTAAAAAATATTTTTTTCTTCTAACAATAAACATTATTTTGCGATGCTGGTATTTTTTTCTTATTGTATAAAGTCTAAATAATAACCAAAAATATATACCATACATTTATAGCATCATTTTTTTAAAAATGTTTTAATATTCAAAAGTTGCCTGTTTTGGAAGAATGACCCATACAGCTGATATTAAGTATAATAGAAAAACCTCAGCCTTGGCAAGATTAAATCAAGAAGAAACCATCCAAATAAATTTCAGTGAAAGTAAAATAATTTTTCCCTCCAGTCTATACTATCCATCCATAATAAGAGAAACTATAGAGATACTAACATGCAAAAATACAATATGTAACGATACGGAAAATTGCATGAAAATTAAATGATAGCATTTTAAATAACTTCAAAGCCCGTGCAATTATGAAATATTCCAGTGAGTCGAAACATGTCAGACAACCTAATAAAGTTATTTTAATTTGTATTATGTTGTTAATTTAAAAGAAATATGTATATTGTTGGTAAACATTTGAAAAAAAATTTCAAAAAGGGTCGTTTTCCCAAAGGACGTTTTTCCCCTTATGGCAATGTATCTCCGAGGAGCAATTTTAGAGGTACCAACAAACCAAAAATATACTCTTAGAGCTGAAACCTTCTCCTAATTGATGGTGCAACTGGTTTTACAAAATACAAATTTTAACCCTTTCAGAAACTCCGGAAAACGCAGGTCACTTCGCGCCTTACAGAGACAATCTTTTTTCTACGCTAAAAGAAACTAAACATCCGTATTTCGATACAACCTTTTTTAGAGCATCTCGGTAGACCAGATTTACATCATCTACAAAATTATCAAAACATTTGAATTTGTAGAAATATTTTTAAAAAAATAAAAAAATTGAGAAATTTTTGAAAAAAAAAATTAAAAAGACAAAAAAGCATGATGTTTTGGCATGCCTTCACTTTGCTTTGACTCATATTTTCACTACTAAATATGCATATTTTTTCATGAAATTTCGAAAATATAGAGAAATTAAAGAGAGCTTGGATACAGTTATATTTATAATCGATTAAAATTTCAGAGAGCTCAGAAGATGAGAACTATTTTTTTAATTGTTATGTTAAAGGAGCTGATGCGAAAACAGATTTAAAAAAAGCAAAAAGAAAACATATTACTTTTACCATGATAACAATATTTTTTCCCGAGCTGTAAAACTGTTATATTTATAACAAATAAAAATTTCAAAGATTTTGGGCAACAAGAACTTTTTTAAAGCTATGAAATGACACTACTTGAAAAAACAAGAAAATGTCTTTTTATGAGTGCTTTTATCACTAATTATCAATATTTTTTCACGAATTTTTCTTTAAAAAAAATAATTTCATACAAAATCGAGTTAAAGATATAAAATCATACAAACTTAAAGTTTGTTTTAAATTATTATCACGGGCGTGGGCAATGCCAGGCGGGTCAGCTAGTAATAATATAAAATCTTAAATGGTAAAAAATTACTGTGAGTATTATTTTACCTTTTGAAGAATTGAACAAATATTTTTTTCTCCCATTTGTCCTCTCTTCACACATAATAGAATAAGTACCTGGTAGCCCAAGCCCCTGGTTGTTAACCTAATAATACTTTCTGTACTATTTTTCACAACAATTTCACTCTATTGAATTTTGAATAATGATAAATAATGAAATATTATACATTTGTTGAAATAATTAAATTTTGATTAATTACAACCTATTACAATTTAATATTATTTCAAATTATCTCAAAAAAAAAAAAATAACTCTTATTTCCCTACAAATATTGTATAATTTAACAGTTTGAGAGCCACTCAAAAATAAAGTGGGCTTACCTTACGGTGTTTGCTGGAAGCATCTGCTCTTTCTAACATCTAGTTAGGAGATTAGCCAGTTTCGGATCTCCACATGAGTCATCTCTGCTCATTGAAAGGGACTGTCTTCAGAACTGTCATGGCAGACTTTTCTCACTGAACTGTTGACATCAGTGCTGAACTTCCTCGCGGTGTCGTTGGACCTGAACTGTTGTCAGTCTTATCTTTTCTGGAACTGTTGTTTGGACTCTGTTCAGCTTTCGCTCCTGAGCTGGCATAAATAATATCCGGGTGCTCGTTGTTTGCTGCTTCCTCCTTGGCTTTTCCTTAATTGGTGCTAATGATTCTTACTTATTTAGTTAATTATCCCATGTGCTGCTATCAGTTGTAACGGAGGCCGATGTTGTATTTGAAGTGGTAGCATAAAACTTCAGGAATTCATTCTCATTAAAAATAAACATGTATTTATTATATTGAAAAAAGTAATGCCACAACAAAATTCTTGGTTAAATGAGAGTTTACAACAACTATTAGATTCTGATGAGCTTACAATCAAAAATCAATTAAAGAATAGTCCATTAAGCATACCTGGCTCCCTTTTGGGTGTCCAGCTCTGAAGCTGTTATGGGACTCTGGCTCATCCCCAAGTGTTTTCGTGGTGGTTTCCCCTGATAATGGGATCCACTGCATATCACAGCGACCTATTTCATCACCTCATGGGTTCAATAGGAGTGATGCGCAGGTGGCGGTGCTCCTACCGGTCGCAGTGCATACGGGAGGCCTCTCCTGGTCGTGCGCGTTATAAGTCCCTCAGGACTTGGGTGCGACTGATTCAGTGTAAATCAAAATTAATAAGAGTTCTATAACTATGCTTATATTGAGTGTCTTTTCCTATGCTGGTTTTCTGAGCAGTATACAAGGGTTTTGTGTGAGGTATTTTAAAGTTATCACAACACTTTTTATTCTTTCTGCAGTGTTTTCACCAATGTGAAGAGTGGGTATTGCATGAAAATGATTTTTCCCAGAGATGTCATACTGATAGATTGATTTTTAGACCCAAAAAAACCCCTAATCTATCGTTTTCATGAAAATTGTTAGAACTGTTTTCAAGAACCCAAAAATATATAAATAAACAAGAATTGTTCACTTAATAGTATAACAATAAAACATTTTGTCGTAGACAGGATTTGTTTCTTGATCTAAGAGATGTATAAAAATTAAAATTTGCAAAAAGTTCTAATGAACATAATAAAGTTTTCATTATTTACAAGCTGAAACTTTTATCAGACTACATGGTTATCTGTATATTTAAATCACAGGGTTGATTCTTTTCACAGCCAGCAAGAAAAAATACTGCATTATTTTTCTTTATTTTGATTTTAAATGAATGATTTTAACCTATAGATATGCCAAATTAAGTTCTTGTGACCGTAATTTGTATTAGTTAGTGATATCTATAAATTTAAAAATACAAGACTGATTCTTTTGACAGTCTGTGAAAGATAATTACTCCATTAATTTGCTTTATTTTATTCTTACATGAAATATTTTAAATTCATATTTAATACTTTGGAAATTTTTCCATAGAAAATTTCACACGCCTTGCATTCATAATAATATAATTTTAATTGCTTAATAGGCGTATAGCCAAAATAGTGAAAAAGTATCCAAGCCAGGTCATTAGTGTAGCACACTGGTGTTCTATCAACTGAACCACTTGGAACGATACCCAACCTGGCACTTGGATACTTTTCACATGAGAAAAAAGACAAAAGGAGAAGCAAGCTTTACCAGTAATAGACTCTGCTACTAAGTTTTAGTCAAACACAGTTCCTTTGCAGGAAACTCAATGCAATCTGAGGATCGATTGATCAGCGCGCGCGTGCACGTTTCGAATCGTAACAAGCACTTAAAAAAGAGAGGATTTCGTACTGCGAAGAATGATGAAATTTTTCTTATGGCAAAGTGTTGCTAGGAGAAAATTATCGAATTAGCACAGTTGGTGCAATTTTGTTGGAAAATCATCGTTTTGGCACAGAATGGCACAGCATTATCGTTTTGTAGCAATTGGTGCAGCTGTTCCATCACTGCTATTTTAATACTTGGAAATTTTACCATAGAAAATTTCTCATGCCTTACATTTATAATATTTCAAATTTTAATTGCTTAAAAGGCGTATAGCCAACATAGTGAAAAAATATCCAAGTGCCAGGTTGGGTATCGTTCCAAGTGGTTCAGTTGATAGAACACCAGTGTGCTATACTAATGACCTGGCTTGGATACTTTTTCACTATGTTGACTATATGCCTATTAAGCAATTAAAATTTGATATTATGAATGCAAGGCGTGTGAAATTTTCTATGGAAAAATTTCCAAAGTATTAAATATGAATTTATTCAATTATCGATGCTGGATTTTCTTTCGTGTTTGTCCCAGGGTTGGTGGCTCACGGAAAATATTCCATCTTGTGCTGCGTTTGTAGCCTTGCCAATATGTCATAGTGAGAAAGTTCCAGGCTGAGTATCGCTCCAAAGTGGTTCAGTTGGTAGAACGTCAGTGCACTATACTGATGACCTGGGTTCGAGTCCCGGCTTGGGTACTTTTTCACTATGTTGGCTGTACGCATATTAAGCAATTAAAATTTGATTATTATGAAATATTTTAGTTTATAGATGTGCCAAATTTAGTTTTTGTGACCATAATTCATATTAATTAGTGATAATTTAAAATTAAAATTACTTTGCATGCATGGTGATATGTTCAAAATTGGCTTTAGATAAATGCTCATAACACAAGCAAATTATGTCAGATTCATTTTTATAGTAAGTCAAAAAATTTATATTCAGACACCATCATTTAAAAATATAGTGTACTCTGATTATTTAAAAGAATTGTGAATTGTAGTATAAGTATCAAAGGATACATAATTGCCTATTTCATACTTTTTTATATTGTATTTATAATATCGAAGACAGGCATCATGAAATCAAATTAGACTCTGTTATTGTATACATCTAGTTATCATCGAGCCATCAAGTTTTAACGGGTACTGACTAGTTATTGTTTAACAAGAATCGCTCTTCTCTGAAGAACTCTCTCTGTCAATATAAAAAATTTTTCCTCTGTTTGCAGCACATGAATCTTATTCAATTTCTTCAACGTTTCAAAATTCAACAAACAATACCTTTAAAACTTTATTTTTGCCGTCCCTTACTGCCACTGTCATGTGTCATGAAAAATGATTTAATTAAAAATGTAAAAATCTCCTGTTTTTTAAATTTAAAATACCAGTTATAACAGTCATATTTATAAAAATTTTACTTATCAAAACTAATTAACTGAATGAATATAATAACATTCCTTAGTGTCTGATGTATTAATGCATCAATAATATATGTCATTTACTTATTTTTAATTGTTCATTTTCAACCTTTTTACAGATCAATAGACAATCTATAAGAAAAAAACTTGTTTCCAAATTTAAGCTGTATTTGACCTTTATGTTATTTTTATCTCTTAATTTATTTATATTTCTTTCACCTGCTTTTTAATTAATCTTAGAAATCATTATAGGTAAGAAGACAATGAGTATCAGAGATTTGTCCCCAGCTTCATCTTCTCCAATTGCTAACCTAAATAAACCAGCTTCTATTGAAGGTTATTTATTTTATGAATCATTTATTTATTTTCATAAATTATTTGTTAAAATATACAGCAAAATTATAAAGTTATGTTCAGATAGAAAAAAAAAAGGTTGGGGGGGGGGGAGGGCATAGCTGTACTATAACTTCTTTCTATTTATTAATCACTGGGCTATTTAACATTAATAAGAAGAAATTTAGGTAGTTGAATCACCAATTCATTTAAATGATGTCTGCTGCCTATGAAAATATTCTTAAGCAAATTTTTTAAAAAAAGTTATATGATATTTATTTTAAATTTATGTTTGCATATCATTTAGAAACTGGAGTCCTGTTTTTAAAACTTTAAATAAAATTGTGATCTGAAATTTAAACAAGTAGTTTACTTACTGAAAATTAAGAAGGCCAATACCTTATGAAAATTGATAAACTAATTATTAATTTACTGTCTCATTCCTGTATAACGAAGTAGAATGAATTACATTTGTTAATTTATGAAGCTTGATTAACCTTCTGACTGCTTATTAAACTATTTTTGTGTGCAACGCAAATGTAGCAAAATTTGCTCATCCTATGATTACTGCAGGCACAGTCTTTTTCCCTTTATTCAGTAGCACCTTCCGTGTTTTTCCCATTTAACCAGAGTAACGAGCAGGGAAGACAGAGCTATGCTCTGTCAAAATTAGCTTTGAGTTCAAATATCATGACCCATGACCCACTAATCGAATTTTCTTGAACATGTGACCAAGCCCAATTGTCTTCTCGTGCCCGAAACCCGTAGGATATAAAATTTAGTCAAAATAGTCTAAGCTGTTTTTTTAGATAAAATTAGCTTGACCCACAGTGACCCACTAATCAGAATTTTTCCAGCATGTGACCTAGCCCAATGATCTTCTCGTGCCCAAAAACTGTAGGATACAAAATTTAGTTCAAATTATCTGAGCCATTTTTAAGATAAAAATAGCTTGACTAAAATGACCCACTGATTGAAATTTCTCGAGCATGTGACCTAGCTCAATAATCTTCTTGTTCCCTAAAATTGTAGGATACTAAATTTAGTTCAAATCATCTTAGCCGTGTTTAAGATAAAAGTAGCTTGCCCATAATGACCCATGACCAAATTGATCCACTAATCGAATTCTCTCGAACATGTGACCTAGCCCAACAGTCTTCTCGTGCCCGAAAACCATAGGATGCAAAATTTAGTGTAAATAGTCTGAGTCGTTTTTTAGATAAAATTAGCTTGACCCACAGTGACCCAAAAATGACCTAGCCCAATGATTTTCTCGTGCCTGAAATTCATATGATATAAAATTTAATCAAAATCGTTAGAGCCTTTTTTAGATAAAATTAATTTTACCCGTATTAACCCAAAAATGACCCACTAATCGAAAGTTCTTGAACATGTGAACCAGCCCAATAGTCTTCTCGTGCCCGAAAAAGGGAATGATACAAACAATTTAGCCAAAATCGATTGAACATTTTTTTTAGATACAATTAGCTTGACCCTGACCCATGATGACCCAAAATGACCCACTAATTGAATTTTCTCGAACATTTGACCTAGCGCAATGTTTTTCTAGTGCCCTAAAACGGTAGGATATAAAATTTCGTCAAAATCGTTAGATCTGTTTTTAAGATAAAATTTGCATATATATATATACAGTAGAGCACCACAAATCCGCCGACCTAAAATCCGCCAGAGTCCGAAATCCGCACAAGCTTGCAGATGTAAACATTAAACATCTTCATCTTTCTTCCATGGCACTAAAAGAACGAAGTTAAAGAAATGATGATGTCATTCCAAAGCGAATGATCGATTCAGAACATTCTCCTCGATGACGGAAACCAGACAGATTTTCCAGAGTATAAAAAACATTTCAATATCATGGACTGTGTCAATCTGGTGGCTGAATCATGGAATCTTGTTTCTCAATAAACATTAACTAATGCATGGCATAATATATGGCCAAACTTCCTGTTTATTGATAATGAAATTGATAAGGAATTTGCTGGATTTAATCTCGATCCAATAAAAGAAAAAGCAAAAGAACTGTTGTTTGCAAAAGCTGTTACAAAAAATGACAACATATTTGATGAAAATGAGATTATAGACTAGATGTCTAATTCGGATGAACTTAAAGAACAGTATCAAATGACTGATGATGATGATGATGAAGATGAGTTGGATAATTCTGAAAAAGTTCAATTTGAAGAGGGTTTGAATTTGGGGGAAAAATATCTTAATTTCTTAAAACAACAAAAATGTGTTACTGAATAGGAATTAATGACTATTTATAACTTGCAAAAAAAAACTTAAATTAGAATAATCTAAAATGTTGAAACAGACAACTAGTATTGATCAAATGTTTTCAAAGTTCAAAAAATAAGTTGTTTTGTTTATATTGTTTTCAATTTTTTTTTTCATTCATAATAAAATAACTTAATAATCTAATATTTTATTGCTATTAATGTTATTTATTTATTTATTTTTAATCTTTATTATTATTTTTTTTTTCCAATGGCCTAAAATCTGCAAAATCCCGAAATCCGCACAATGTCCTCTCCCAAACAGTGCGGATTTCTGGCCCTCTACTGTATATATATATCTATATGAAACGAAGCGGGACTCCGTCGGTGGTTGGGCGCCGGGCTGGGCCGGTGGCTGCGCGGACTGATGGCGGCTCCATACGTCAAAGCGCTCATTCTGACTCCCTTACATGTTCGTGTAGTCCTGGGCCGTAAGCGGGATTCGGTTAAATTCCGAGTGAATGTATTTCTGTTTAAATGAAGACTCAGTTTATTACGGAACCTGGTTTATTTCTTTTTCTTACATAATTCCTTTTAAACCAGGCCCATATTGGCGTGAGAGCTGCTTTTTAAGTCTGTCTGGACATCGAAGGTTCGTCCATCGCGAGGCAATTCCGAGAGAGCAGATTGGCGTGGATTTGTTTAGATGAAGGAAATCGTAAAAAGTTCGCTCCTGATAGCAGTGCAATGGTATAAATATGAAGGTTTTGCATTATTTCTGCTAGAGGTCGTCGAAGTCAAAAGAGGCGTATTTTTAATTTTAATTGGCCGCGAGCTGAGTGATTGATTGTGCGGAATAAAGGCGTTGGCTCCATCGGCCGATAGGATGCAGCAAGACTTTAAAATCGCGTTAGCGTCAGCACAAATATTCTTATGAAGAGTCAGAAAACGATCTCTGAAAGTTATAAGATGCGATGCAGGAAAACTAATTTAACAGGGGTAACGCGAATTTCAATCAATTGAAACACAATTATTAAAGCATTTAAAAAGTTTTGATTTAAATTTCTATTTTTTAAAACGGTAATTTAAAATTTTAAAAGGGGCAAAAAGGGATTTTGCATTTTAAAAAGGGGTTTAGCTTTTATCCTTTCATATCCCCCCCCACTAAAACAAGAGCCACAGGGCTCGCCTGCAAGACCTGTGGGTCTTATCTCGTGAATTTAACCCGTGTTTTTTTAGATTCTTATTTTCTCCAGCTCTCAAGTAATTTCTCCAGCTCTTCAGTATTTACTTCAGCTCTCAAGTCAATTGGACCTATTTTTTACATTTATATATCAAATTTACATAAAAATATTGGTTACACTAAAATAATGGAATTCTTTCAATGGTGCTGCAGCAAAACAATAATGTGTCTCGAGACATATCTTGATTATACCAATTGTCATAACATAACTGTGTTTGTAGTGTTTCCCTTTCTTTCCAGTTTTTGTTTTAAAGTTTTTGATATAGTTTGTTGGGAAACATCCTTTTGTGTATAATTGCAAATTGCAACCATAAACTATATAGTATATTAAAATATTCACAGGTAAACATACTGAAAACTATACAACATATGCAAATGTAAAAAATATTCAATAATAGACAATGTTCAAATGTAAAAAAAAAATATTCACAAATACAAAATATTCAAAAACATAAAATATTCAATAATACAAAATATGCACTAATACTATCAACAAAATATATTGTATATCAAATGCAATTTGAAAAGCTTGCATTTATAAAAATACTAATAACAAAAACAAATTATATTTCTTCGTATACCTTTCTGTTTTGTTAGGGACTTAGCTACTTCTATGATGCAGCCTTAGGTTTATATCCATGAAAAAACAACAAAGTTGTTTTTTAAAAAAAAGAAAACTACAGCTAATAAAAACTAAATATACACTTGCTATAATTTTCACCATGCGCAGGGTCAGTGCGATATGGGTTTTAATACTCTGAGGGAAATATCACCCAAAAATGTGCCACTTGCACGACAGAAAAAGAAAAGTGGGTAATCGATATTCACCTGCAGAGGGGAAGCGAAGCAGTTTTGCCAGATTCTCCGTTCAACCTGGAAAGAGAATCTGGGAAAACAGTCCGGCTAAAGATGGGTGGCCACGGAGCGGAGGACCCCTTCATGTGTCATCAATTCGTCATTATAATATTTTTTAAAAAATAATAAAAATTCTAACAGTACTTTTAAACTGTCACCATCATTCTACACTGCTGGGGAGAGGGGTTACACGCCCAGCTGGATCCTCATCCAAATGCTACGAGTAAGGGGGACGATAGGAAAGCAAAAATTAAAAAAAATTGACAGCTGAAAGAGATAGATGGGGTTTATTCATGGCTGAGTTTAAGATTTTGAGGAGGGTGGTAGTATCTTAACTTGGAGGAATGGACAATTTCGGAATTTCTCTTAAAATGTGGGCTGGGTTTATCAATTTCAAAGGATACATCAGAAAGTTGTTTTAAAATGGTGTATGGGCCAGAATATGGTGCAGTCAATTTACGGGTATTCGGATAGTGAAATTCTTCATACATCACAATGTCACCAACTTTAAACTTTACAGGAAGGAAACGAGCATCATAACGGACTTTATTCTTTTTATGGTAAGCAATTGTTCTCTCTTTAGTCAATTTTCTAGCTTCTTCCACAGGGGTATAGTAACTATTATTTGGTAAAGGGGGATCATATGGTAAATTTCCTAAAAATAAATAGCTAGGGGTGAATTGGGTTACAGAATGTGGGGTGTTATTATATTCATATAAGACTTCATCTAAAAGCTTAGTCCAGGGTATTTTCTTGGATGTGGAATTGACTTTACATTTTAATCTAGTGACAATAGTCTGATTTAGTCGTTCAATTTTCCCATTCGTTTCCGGGTGATGGCTGCTCGTCAATCTGTGTTTTATATTGTAATTACGAAGAAATCTCCTAAACCTGGAAGCCGTAAATGCTCCATTTCTGTCGGTTAACAATCTATCTGGTACTTGTATCTGAAATAATTGTTTCAAAATGTTTGTATAAGTTTCGGTAGTTACACTTTTTGACGGAAAACCCCACACATAGCGAGTTGCATGGTCAACGACTAAATGCAAATATTTTTTTGTAGAATTGTAATAATTAAATCCGCCAACAGAGTCTACTGCCAAACATTCAAAAGGTATCTCTGTTGGGGGCATTAATTGCAATAAGCCAAATCTTTTTTGTCTACATTTTTTGTTTATCTGACAAGTATGGCAGTGTTTTACAAAATTTTCAATGTCCTGATTAAAGTTAGGCCAATAATATTGCTGAGAGATTAAATTTATCATTTTATAAATTCCAGGGTGGCCAAATTGTGTGTGGGTTTTTTCTAATAGGGGTAAACGTAAAGACATGGGGACCACAATCTTATACAAACCTTTCTTTTTAATAACAACAACATCATTTATCTCAGTGTACTTTTTACCATCAATTGTTACATTTTCTTTCTTCTGATTGTCTCTTACTTCATTCAAGTCAAGGAGATGTATAATATGGGGTAAATTTTCTGAAACAGGTTGTCTAGATAGCATATCAGCTTCAACATTAGTGGAGCCTTTCTGGTATTTAATTTCATAGTCAAACATACTAAGTTTTAGGGACCAGCGGAAAAGACGTCCTCTTAAATTTTTAACACTTTTGAGCCAGGTAAGTGCCGCATGATCTGTATGTATGACAAATTTTTGACCATGTAAATAATGATAAAATTTATCTAAAGCATCCACAATCGCCAAACATTCTAACTCAGTAATTGCATAATTTTTTTCATAATCGCGAAGATTTCTATAGTGATATGCTATAGGATGTAATGTTCCTTTTTCATCAACTTGTTTCACTACACATCCCACTCCATGACTTGATGCGTCTACAAACAAATGACAAGGTGTTTTGGGATCAAACAACTTTAAGATTGGTTTTTCAATTCAAGCATTTTTTAATTTTTCAAAAGAATTTTGACAATTTTGGTCCCACACATAAGGGACATTTTTCTTCAACAAATTGTTGAGAGGGTATCGAATGTTAGCATACTTTGGAATAAATTTGTGATAAACATTTATAGATCCCAAAAAACGTTGTAATTCTTTTACATTCGTTGGTGGTGTTAATTTCTTAATCGTCTCTATATTAGGGTTGTCAGGTGTGATACAACCGTTCGAGACTTCATATCCTAGAAAATTAATTTTGGATTTCACAAAATTACACTTTGACAATTTGAGTTTAAGGTTTTCTTGAACACAGATATTAAATAATGTCTCTAAATGACATAAATGTTCCTCTTCATTTTGGGAGAATACAATAACATCATCAAAGTAACTACAGGCAAAGTCAATTTTGTATTTATTAAGAATTCTACGGAGGGTACGGTTAAACCAAGCAGGTGAGTTTTTCCATCCAAACGGTAAACGATTCCACTCATATAATCCAAAGGTGGTGGCAAATGCCAGCTTCTCAGTGTCTCGAGGGTGGATAGGAATGTGCCAATATCACTAGCTAAGTCAAGAGTGGAAAAAATTTTAGCATGCGCCAATTTATCTAACAGGGTGTCGATTCGAGGTAAGGGTTCTGCATCTGTTTTTGTAATGGCATTTAATTTTCTGAAGTCAATACATAACCGGGTTTTCTTCCCTTCTTCACGTTTATACACCAAAGTTACGGGTGATGAATAAGGGGAATAGCTTTCTTTAATGATACCGGCTCGCAATAAATTTTGAATTTGTTCTTTAATTTCCTCTTCTTCCTTAGGGGAAGTGCGATATGCTCTTAAAGAAACGGGGAGATCTGATGTTAACTGTATTCTCTGGGGTTCCATGTTTACACAGCCTATATCATATTTATCTTTGGCGAAAATACAGACATATTTGGCTAGAAGAGCAGGTAATTGTTCTCTGACAGACTGAACATTTTGCACATGGTCAGTGGTCTCGAACAACTCCGGCTCAAAATTTTCTTCGAATATCTCTGCATTTTCAATTGCTGGCTGGTTAGTATATACTTCTGATAAATGTAAAGTATGGTGAGATGCATTTGATGAAATATGGTCCATGAGAGGTACTTTCTTATTATCTTGAGTTATTTGCATTTTAACACAGTCAATATTTAATCTAAATAGTTTACAATGGGGTAGCCCAATCAAAGCATAAGGTAACTGATTGTTAATTATAAAAAGTTCAATTCTCTTAGAGATACGTCCTAATTGCAAACTAACAAGGCATTTTTCTTTCAAAGCAAGAACACCTTGTGTTTGGGTGACTGGTATACTCTGCTGAACTTTACATATTTTTAGGTTAAGTTTATGGGCTAAGTGACAAGGAATAACACTAATCGAACTCCCAGTATCGATCAAACAAGGTAGTGAGTCTTCATTTTTTACATAAGTAACTTTATGACAATCTCTATTTGATTTTTTATAGCTAGCTTTTTCTTTTTGTATATGTCCGGACATAAGAAATCGTCATTGATTACTAGATGTATTTTGGGATGACTCATTAGCGCTATGATCTTGGTTGGGGTTCGGCAAAGTCATATTGTGACTAGGGGTTGGTACTGCTAACACTTGTTGTCGAAAAGGGCAGTTTCCCACCCAATGATACGCATTTGGTATTCCGATATTAAGACAAACTTTGCATGGAGAGGGCGGTAAAGTGGTCTGGTGGTGTACATTAGGTCGTGGTGGAACATTTGAAGTCGGTCTAAACGTATTTTGGGGATTTCTTGCTTGATTTGATGGAAAAGGTCAAATGGGGTGTGTTTGATAGGGAACTCTGTAGTTCCACTGCCTGTTAAAATTCTGTCCATTCTCATATGGAGGTCGGCTTGGTCGCCATTGTCGATACTGATTGGGGTTTTGGGGGCTTGCTTCAAATTTGCTCTCATTTCCCTTTCTGTCCAGTTGCAGTTTGCTAATTCTGAAAACTAATTCACGCCATGAATGTGTAGTTGAGGGGTTGCCTGCAATAACTAACTTCTGCATTTCTAATGGCAAGCCCTCCGTTAACCCTTCCAGGATAAGTTTCTGCTCTAAACCTAAGGTTCGGCCTACTTTAGTCTTTTTTTGATAATATTCGTTCAAGTCCTCTCCAACTTTATATCTAATACGTGAAAAATCAGTGAGAGAAAGGGTATCGGGAATTTCGTAGTGTTCATTAAACAAAGTGACAAATTCGGACCAATGAAGTACATTTAGACAATTATTAATGTACAACGTAAGTGCACTGTCCTTTAAATATTTCTGTATGTGCCTAATTTTCCAGCACTCGTCTTTTCCCTGTCCTATACAGACACTCTCGAAATAGGCTAACCATGGTATCCAAGACATTCCATCTTGCGGAGAAAAAGCAACGATATCGGGGTCTACTGACGTTTTTGGGTTGGCAGATACTGAAGTGTGACCAGACCCAGCTTGAGCTGACAGGGTCTGTCCACCTAACATTGTTACACCAGATGTCTCTGGTGCACCTCCAGATTCCTGACTAGACTTCTGATTATTTTTCTCTTCAGGATTATTAACGGGATTATCATCTTTGCTCGAAATTTGATTTTTTTCTTTTTCGGGGTCACCTGATTTGTCTGTTAAATCCTTTCTTTGGGAGGGGTTGGGTTACTCATGATAGATATAAATACTAAATATCACTGAATTACACAGAAATATAATACGCAATTAAAGCACATAAGAATAAAAATGAAAAAATCTTTCAAACTATCTAAAATTTGTAACACTATATCTGTAAAAATCCGTTAAAATCATCTTTTTAAAATTAAAATCCACCTTAATAATTTTTTTTTTTTTTTTTTTTTTCAATAACTTGAATTCAATAAAAAATTTAAATAACCTCGCTAACTATAAAGTACGTTGCATATAAATCACCTTTAAAAAGTTTAACACCTAATAATAAAAATATTATAATAATATAATACTAATAAAATTTTCACTTCTGTTAAAATATTTTCAAACTGTCTAGAAAAATGATTTTAATATGAGGTTTATTTAATGTTATTTTTTCATTAAAATCGTAATTATCAGTTCAACACAACTAAAGAACTTTCATAAAAATCACCATTCTTACCTTTTTATCTCTTTAAAATTACGTTAAACACAATACATAAACAATTATATATTTGAACTTAAATAGCTGACTTAAAAATAATTAAAATTTTCACACAAATAAGAGCATAATAAACATAATCATCTTTAATTTATTTTTGGCATGCATAAAAAATTAAATAAAAAGTTTGAGAACCAATGCCTCCCACTAAAAAGTCTTAAAAAAAAAGTTTTTCTTCGTTAAGGTTAATATCAAAACTATATTACATACCTGTAACCTTTACTTTAAATAAATCCAAAATAAAACACAACACACCGGACACAACAAAAAAAAAATAATAAATAAAATAGCTTTTACTTTCATTTCACCACCACGACGCGAAACAATAATAAAAAAAAATAACTTTCGCAGAAAGATTTCTCTGATCATTAACCAAATGATTTATTTTCTTTCCTTTTCTCTATAGTCCACAAACCAAAACTCAAACATCTGGCGCTTAATAGGTCACTTGAGTTCATTTCTTTATCAGCGCGCTCTTGAAAATTGAAAACAGCTGTGTAGTTGACCTACTTTTCTTCCTGCTGATAAAACACTTCGATTCTTGCCGGCAGAATGAAATACTGCACAAGATTGAGAATGAAGAGAAAAGTTAATGATTCACTTTCCTTTTGACGAAGGGAGATTAAGTACTTTTGAGTTCTTGGGATAAATTCCATAAGTCTTTCACCGTATGCTGTAAGAATTTTTCACGGAGGTATTCACTGGAATTGACGGGCTTAGAGATTACGTGAATTTTTAGTTTTTTGCGATTTCCCGTTGAGATGAACTGTCCTACTCGACTTCTGAAACGAAGCGGGACTCCGTCGGTGGTTGGGCGCCGGGCTGGGCCGGTGGCTGTGCGGACTGATGGCGGCTCTGTACGTCAAAGCGCTCATTCTGACTCCCTTACATGTTCGTGTAGTCCTGGGCCGTAAGCGGGATTCGGTTAAATTCCGAGTGAATGTATTTCTGTTTAAATGAAGACTCAGTTTATTACGGAACCTGGTTTATTTCTTTTTCTTACATGATTCCTTTTAAACCAGGCCCATATTGGCGTGAGAGCTGCTTTTTAAGTCTGTCTGGACATCGAAGGTTCGTCCATCGCGAGGCAATTCCGAGAGAGCAGATTGGCGTGGATTTGTTTAGATGAGGGAAATCATAAAAAGTTCGCTCCTGATAGCAGTGCAATGGTATAAATATGAAGGTTTTGCATTATTTCTGCTAGAGGTCGTCGAAGTCAAAAGAGGCGTATTTTTAATTTTAATTGGCCGCGAGCTGAGTGATTGATTGTGCGGAATAAAGGCGTTGGCTCCATCGGCCGATAGGATGCAGCAAGACTTTAAAATCGCGTTAGCGTCAGCACAAATATTCTTATGAAGAGTCAGAAAACGATCTCTGAAAGTTATAAGATGCGATGCAGGAAAACTAATTTAACAGGGGCAACGCGAATTTCAATCAATTGAAACACAATTATTAAAGCATTTAAAAAGTTTTGATTTAAATTTCTATTTTTTAAAACGGTAATTTAAAATTTTAAAAGGGGCAAAAAGGGATTTTGCATTTTAAAAAGGGGTTTAGCTTTTATCCTTTCATA
Source organism: Maratus michaelseni (assembly GCA_963931845.1). NCBI lineage: Eukaryota > Metazoa > Arthropoda > Arachnida > Araneae > Salticidae > Maratus > Maratus michaelseni. Next base: position 169,109,013 of record OZ007587.1, on the reverse strand, counting down.
TATATATAACCACACACAAGATTTCCTCGTTTTAGAATATATGATAATACTTTAAATACAACATTTAGGTTTGAGTTACATCTGGGCCAACAGATGACAGTAGTTGTGCATTGATTATTTTGAAATTGAGTCATTTCAGATTTTTGTAATAGCCATGAATAGCTGACTGAATTTTTATTCTCTTAAAAGCTTAATTGTGGCCATCAGACTCATTCACAGTTGATAATTTTCAATCATTGTATAACCAGAAAAGTTGTAAAACAATAATATCTTTTATTAATTTTTTTGATTTTCTTATATACTCTTTATACAACTTTTCTGGTAATATTTGTATTTTAGAATTGTTATGCAATGAAGAATAAACACTTAAAAGGTTAAAAAATATTAAAACTGCATTAGATTGGAGGCTCTGATCACCCCATTGCACCTTCCTTAATCCATTCCGACTTACTTTTAAATTTTATTATTTCTGAATATTACCCACTTCAATAATGACAGAATTCTGCAATTAAATAAGGTGAATAATATTCTTCTGTAATAGTAATATTAAAAAAAAAAAAAAAAAAAAAAGCACCGTTAAAAAAAAAACAATTGCTGACCTGACATAACCTGGAAAGAATGATTACCAAGCCAGGCCTGAGTCTGCAGGAAAAAAAATGCCCAGGCCTGTCCCAAGTCTGAAAAAAAAAAAAAAAAAAAAAAAATTCAACCGGGCCCTTGTAAACCTCTACTAATTCTCCCAAAAGGATAAATATTGCCAAATTCTTTCTCTTTCCCTAAAAGCGCAAAACAAAAATTAAAACTTTTTACATGATTCATCAGTCTAAGCTCTAACCACTGTGATGACCAGAAAAAAAAAATAACAGCATCAAAAAAAGTGTGATCATAACCAGCCAATCGATGTAAAGTCTACTTCACTTTTTTGTCTGCTCCTTCCGATGAGAAACAATTAGACTGAGTCGCGACTGCAAAAAAAACCTAGCTCATTTATTAAAAACTGAAAATTTAAAAAATACAGTATTTATCATGACAAAGCAAAAGTGATAGGGTTGCTTGGTCAAAGCAGGTACACAGAAGAGACATAGGCTCACTTCTGATGTGAATTTCCATTGCTCTCATTTCCATTAATTTAAAAGATTAAATCAGCACTAAAATGAAGATCTTACAGTTCTTTATATAAAAGCATAGGGTTACATGCTAAAATCTGAGTTTGGCCCGTTGCAATCAAGGGTGTAGTGGAAGGTATATGCCCTATACCTTCTGGATTTTATTAAGAAGCTCCATATGCTCGCTGTTTCTCAAATAAAGCTGGAGGATATATGCCCTACTCCTTCTGGATTTTATTAAGAAGCTCCATATGCTCTCTGTTTCTCAAATAAAGCTGGAGCATATACTCTAGCCATGAACGTTCATAGAGTGTATACCGCTGGGTTTTTTATGACTACAACACTGGTGGCAACCCTCCAAAAATCAGGGCTATTTTTGTACAATTCCTTAGTTTATTGATTAAAAGATGAAACCAATACTAAAATGTAGAGCTTTTATCTCTAGTAAATTTATAGAGTTACCTAATGAAATTGCAGCATAACTAGTGGCAATCTCCAAAATTAGAGCAATTTTTGCACACCTACATAGTTGATTAATTAAAAGCTGAAACCAATGCTAACAAGTAGGGCTTAAAACTCCACTAAAGCTTATAGGGTGGCCTAGTAAAATCTTAAATGCCATTATCTGTTTTAAAACGGAATAAAAACTATTTACAGACAGCAAAGAATTAAGAACGATTGGTAAATCTTGGGGTACTGTCCGTAGAATCATACATCACAGCCAGCCACAATTTCAAGTAAGTAATAAATGCATTTGCAAATTCAAAAGGGAGATGTGTCATTTTTTTTTTACACTCCGCAAGTATCGCAAAATAATTACCAAATTATAAATTATATTATTAATTTGTAAAAAATTTTTGATTCACTAAATTAGATGTTTCTAGAATATATAATTGTTAAATATAAGCTATTAAACTGTAGTGACTTTTTTTTCTGTGTATTTTTGCTTTACATTTTGTGTGATTATATTGAAGATATGTGTAAATTTTACTGATAAAATTAAAACTTTAGTGATATTTTTCTGTGATTTGTATCACGTATTTTTTGTTTGACAAAAGTGGAGCTTCATGCAAAATTTTTGAAAGAGGCTGATTAACTTTAGTGACTATTTACTGTGTATTTGCCACTTAATCTTCTCTTCAGATTAAAACTTTCACTTGCATATTTCTTTTATGCTTTATGTATTAAGTTACATTTAGATGTTTTATAGAGTTTAAAATTGAAATATCTATTTCCACAAATTATTGGAGTCTCAGGGAAGAGAAATGAAGGGTGTGTGTGTAAAATAAATGACTGCACAGGGGCATCACACATCCGAAATACAGGCCTGCATATATTGTTCACATAATATATACATTTTTAATTTTAAAAAAGAAATCTTTCATAAATGGAATGCATCAAGATATTTATGCATTATTTTTTAAGTTACAACTTGGAATTTATTAAAAGTGTACAAAATGTATAAAATATTTTGTTCAGGGCAGTTTTTACAGGAATTTTTCTAGCTTTTTTTTCCACTGTACAGAAACCTGGAAAACCCTGTATACAATGATTACTTTTAATATGTAAAATAGTTTTGTAAATCTTAATGACATTTTCAAGTTTTGTAAGAATTGTCCTATTTTTACAAAAGTTAGAACCAAAAGACGAACATGCCATTATTTAATGCTGATAAAGTTCTATGGTGGGATCGCTACAAATCAAATCTTTTTTAACAGGAAAAAAAAAATTCTTTTTATCAAAATTGGATCATCCATTTGCGAGTTCAATGAGAACAGGCATAATAAATATATATGTGTTTTCATATTACTTAACCTTTTTTTTATCAAGTTTGTTTATAATTTTTCCTGTTGATTCTTTCAAAGCCATCTACTTTTTTCCTAACTGAAACAAAATCAAGAAAAAGAGACCAAACATTTGCCGGGAAAATTAAATTTTTCATTTGCTGGTCACCCTGCTTTATATCTTTTATTATTGATGTCTCATTTAAGTTTTTTTTTTCTTTCAATGAGAAATTTTGTAATGTAACAAATTATATTTCTTAGTAAATAATGTTATTTTGTTGTATGTAGCTTTAAATATGACTGACAAGATGAATTCTTCGAATGTGTACTCTTTGGTTCCTTTGCATGGTATGAAGAAACAGAATATGTTCAGCTCCTCCACTGCCCTTAACAGTACTCATGGTAAGATTCCCAATGAAAATTTAAGCTATTTTACTAATAGTTTATGATTTTGTTGCAAAAGAAAAGACTAGTTTTATAGTCTTAGGTGTGAATTTTAATGTCTTTGGACGTTAATTTCTTAACTTTAAAAAGATGGAGAAGCAATGCAGCAATACTTTTTAACTACCAGGAAGCCAGTTTGTTTTGTTCCAAATATAAAAGCTGGTGCAACATCTAACTAAAGATAAGAACAATAAGTTTAATGATGTATATTGTTTAATGAAAATAAATAAATGTTTCATTATATACAGATTATTTTTAAAAATTCGAGAACAAGGAAAATACATTAATTTAATAAATTAATATGTATTTATTATTAATGAATTAATTGGTTATACCTAGAATTACCATGCATAAAATGTAAGTAAAAAATCCTGGAGCTATACATATTTAATTTTTATTCAGTTTTAATATCTAATTAACCTGCAGTAACATTATTACGAAATTCCAATTGATAATTAAATGTATATTATTTGAAAGTTTTCTTATTTTACATTTCATATGAGCTGTCAAAATCTCAAAGTATATATTCTGAAATTAGAAATTTAAATTTTCTTTGATGATGTCTGATTATTATATTTCATATTATGTAACATTCTAGAAGCTATAATTATTAATTATTAATTAATAATCATTGTATTAAACATCAAACCTTATTGTGTGTCGGTGTCTCCCATACAAAACAAGAATAACATCACTGAAAAGTCCATGGATCAGCTGTGACCCACCCTGATAGTTCTAGGTTTACAAGAAACACTGTAGTTGTAATGCTAAAAAGTAATATCTTGATTTGACTGTTTTTTGTAACAATAAGTAATTCTTAAAAGAATTATTATGAATCAATCATTATTATCAATCCATCGCATCTGAATAACATTGTGACATGTACTGAAGTGTACATACTGCACTGGGCCTCCCACCACTAGATTCATTTGTATATTATATTTAAGGTAATTTTAGGTATTTTTAAGATTATTATTCTGGGCGCAAGCAATACTGAGCAAGTATGCTAGTCTAAATTAATAAAAGAAAGATGTTCACTGTCTATAATGGTTACAGAAATTACCACATGCAGAGGTCTGAAAATTTGGATGAGGAGAGACGAAGGCAAGTCCGAATGCACTTGAGGCTCTGATTTTTCATTATTTGATAATTAGTCAAGATATTAATTAAACACCATAATGAACATTGCGAAATGAGAAGCTTCCTTTCTTCATCTCCATATGTTCCACAGTCCTTCACATAGGCAAAATCGAAAAATTGTGTTTTTCTGCATTTTGAAATTTTAATTGCCTGGCCCGCTATAGAGTTTCACACACACAAAAAGGGAAAACACAAATGTCTTCACCTTATCTTCCAAGTTCCAATGGTGTCTTTCATAAGTTTTCTGTGTTTTCTACATTTTAAAATCGTCACATCCCTTTTGTAATGGGGAAAAAAAATATTCAGCATATTTTTCTGGTTCTGGTGATATTTTCGGTTTTGAAAAATATTTACTATTTCAAAAAAAAAAAAAAAAAAAAAAAAAAAACGTTTCTGAGGTTGATTTGCGATAGTTTTTATCTTTTCTGTTTTTCCTCCAGTTTCAAGGTGCCATCTCTTTTTCGCAGACAAAAAAAAAAAAAAAAAAAAATCTGGTTTTAATGATATCTTTAGTTTTAAAAAATATCGTTAAAACCAGATATATATTTTTTTTTATTTAAACTATTTTTACTATTTTTTTTTTTTAAAAAAAGAAAAGAAAAAAAACTATTTTTTTTATGCCATTTCAAAGATTTTTCAGGGATTTTAAAAAAATATTTCTTAGTACCTTTAATATATAGTCTCTGTTTAAAAGAATTGTGTGTTGGGACGAACTTCGACCCCAAACATTAAAGAATGGAAAGGTTGGTGTAAGGAACCAAGCCTTCAATGTGATCGTAAATTAATTAGTACACAGGGAAACTTTTTTTCGTCTCAGCTACAGCATTGTGAAACATAGCATAAAATTAAGACAAGTTTGGTCCGAATAGTATTATTTATTGAATCAAATCAGTGTCTGTCCATAATCCTTAAAATTGACATACTATATAAACCTAGAAATAATCCATTTAGTTATTATTTTGGAATAAAATGAGAGTCAAGACATATCAGGATTTAGAATAATTATATAAATTGTAGAAAACTTATCTATACTAATAAAATAAAGTTGTTTGTCAGTCTGTCTGTGTGCGATAGCTAGCGAAATCTGCGTTCCATTTTTATCTGATCTTCTTCGTTTTTGCGCCCTTTTTTCCATTTAGTTATTTCTTCATTTCTACATTCCAGTTAAGACTTTGGGGCCGGTACAGGGCCACTTGAAGTTTTGTTCCCTAAATTGTTAATAACTTGTCCCCTTTTAATTCAATCTTCTTTTTGCGTTTTTTTTTTCTCTATTTAGTTATTCCCCCATTTCTATATTCCAATTAGGGGACTTGAACTTTTTGTGCACCCTGCATTTTTTACACCTCTAATTGTGTCACGTTCTCAATGCATAACTCTTTAAAGTTGAGTCTTGAACTCCTCTCTTCGGGTCACCACGCTCATATTTTTATTGGGGCCCTAGGGCCCTTTTTTAAGCATTTCTTTAAAATTTTATTCTGATGAATAATTTATACCCTATGCTTAATTTCAGGTAATTGAAGATCTAAAGCGCTAAGTACTAGGACCTTTTAAGATGTTTTCCTCTTAGTGTCCTGCTCAAAACTATCAGCTGGCCCCTTATGGGTCCCTACCATAGCTCCGTTAAAAATTGTCCGATTCACTAGCTTTTTTTTCCCCCCCCTAGCAACTTCTTAGGACCAGCTACTACATGAATGACAAAAAAAATTCTCGGACAAGACCTGAGCCACCTGAGCCCCTGTAAGTTTTTGTGTCCTAAATTGTTAATAAATTGCCCCCTTTTTATCTGATCTTCTTCATTTTTGGAGCCTGTTCTCTATTTAGTTATTCCCCCATTTCCACATTCCAGTTAGGACCCTGGTTCACGGCCCTTGAACTTTTTGTGTGCCATGCGTTTTTCACCCTCCCCCCCTCCCCCCCCCAATTGTGTCACACTCTCAATGCATAACTTTAAAGTTGAGTCTTGGACTCCTCTCCCTGTGCCACTGTGCCACCACCCTCATATTTTTATTGGGACCCTGGGGCTCTCTTTAAAGCATGTCTTTAAAATTTTATTCTAATAATTAATTCATACCCTATGCTTAATTTCGACTAATTGAAGATCTAAAGCATTAAGTACTAGAACATTTCAAGATGTTTTCCTCTTAGTGCCCTGCTCAAAACTATCAGTTGGCCCCGTTTGAGTCCCCAACTATAGCTCACTTAAAAATCATTCGATTCACTGGCTTTTTTTTTTTTTCTAACAACTTGGAATTTTCAGCTACTACTTGAATGACAAAAAAATTTCTCAGACCTCAGCTACTGCCAATTTTGAATATTAATCTCCTTCTTGGGACCTTTAATGCAGCTTCTTAAAAAAAAAAATCATACAAACTTGAGTTCTCTTTAAGGTTATTATCATGGGCCCGGGCAACGCCACATGCCGGGCGGGTCAGCTGAAAACATAAAATTACGTGATTCAGAATTCCAAAAAAAGCACAATCATGTAAATGCATAATACAAAAAAAGTGAAGAAAAGAATAAGCGAACAGCATATAATTTGCACAAAAATATTTATTAAAATCAAACTGTTATTGTTCCATATTTGCTTATGTGATCATGTGATCAATATCTTTTGCACACTTTCCAACATAATTGAAAAGGTTTATGAATTCAGTTTGTCTATCTGCCGTAACTCACACAATATACTCGAATTGCCATGTAATTGATATATGTTATGGATGTTTACTATGACTTGTTCAGTATTAAAAATAAAGCATATAGCAGAACATTCAAAAGAATTTTATTACATTACGGTCTATGGGGGGGGGGGGGGGGGGGAGGGAAATAGTTTGTGGTGTACTTTAATAATGTTACACTATTTCAAACATGTTGAAATTCATATATATCACTGAGGTGCACTGGGGAAAAGGTGTACACAGCATTCATCGTTCATTTACAGTTCATTTACAAAAGAATTCGGTTACAATATTGTAACAATAATTGAATAATAATTGCTGGCAGTGCATTTTCAGTTGTGGTACATGTTTTTAAATTTAAGTGATTTTTTGTGTATTACTTGGTGCATATAAATTCTATAGATCCTATACAAGGCTGAACAAAAGATCTCGAGTACATTTTCGTTTATTGGCAGAATTTGCTGTAGGGAAATTTTCAACTGTGCTGTGTGTTTCCTAACTGAAGTACATTTTAGAATACTATGTAGTATATATAAAAATGTATAGATCCTATACAGAGCTGCACAAAATAATTTTCTGACTATTAATGGTAATTACAGGTTAAATGGGATTTCAAATGTGTTACGTGTTTTCCAAATTTTTTATTTAGACATCATCTTTCACCTTTTAAACCTGTGAAGTTTTGTTACAGTATTCTTAATGCGTTTCATAGTCTATGCTTGATGCATTTTTTTCTTTCTTGTTAAGAATTTTTCATTAAAACATAAAATTTACAAATTTAGATATTCACCTCATATATATATATATATATATATATATATTTTTTTTTTTAGCTTCACATCAACAAAACAATCTGCAAAGAGTTTTTACATGCTTTAGTTTATGCATTACTATAATTTTATAATTAGTTCTGATATTCCAAAATATTAACAATAATAATCCTGACTAGTTAAAAAATATTTATATATACATAAATTTTAAAGTGAGCTATAATATAAAATATTTTTTAAGTTATCTATCACCCAAACAGATGCTGAAGGTCCAATTAATCCTTGATTGTCTTTCTTAATGAAATGTTCATAAGACGCAATAAAATCTAGTTCATTTGTAATTCAAAACACTTAATCTACCTGTATAATTATCATAGGCACTTTTAATTTGAATATATGTAGAAATTTCAGTGTTTTCATTTGCTCTAAATGTGAATCCTTTTTTACCATTATAGACAAGATACATAAATGCATATTCTTATTTTCTTTAGAAAATAATTACTGTTTCGACGAGGGTTAAGAAGAGATTCCTCTCCTGCTTCAAAAAAAAAAAAAATGGGAGAAAAAAATTTTGATGAGGATTTAAAAAAGTATGACTGGAGACGATGATAAATCATGATGAACTCTCCTTATAGAAAGGACAAACCACTGCATCAATTTAGGAGGGGGTGGGGAGGGATCCAACCCATGCAAAGGTGTTATTTGGTATGCAAATTATTTGTTTACCAGTCTCTTGTCATTGGAGGTGATATTTTGCATATTTTATTTTGGTATTTGGTTGTAAAGGGATCAACGAAAAATTTTGCTCGTGATGTGGGAGATCTTTTCACCCAAACTTTTATGGCTGCTTGCTGCTCTCATAAATTTTGCCCTAAATTGCTTGCAATTCTTTTGATGTGCCATATATATTCCAACCATGAATAGTTTTAATGTCCGGGTTGGCATCTTGTATTATTCTCCAATGAATAAAAATGTCTGGGCGAGATATATACTGTTATGTGGTTAATTGTAATGACATACAATAAAAACAATAAAATATAGATCCTAATAATATGTAAAATATATACATGAAAATAAATAGTATTTTTGGAATCATAGAAAAAAAATAGTTAATTGATACCAAGTTTATTCTAAGTATTTCTATAAAATATTAGTATATTTAAAATTTGTTTCTTATTTTATTTGTTTTATAATTAAAATTAAGTTAGCTGAGGCGATTTTAGTTGTATCATTGTGCTTTGGATATCATTGCGCATTTTAAAAGAGTGGGGTGGGGGGGTGCCGTTTTTATATTAGATTTTCTTAGGAGCTTTTGGACAGAGTTGAAACTTGAAATGTCAGAAATTAAATTGGCAATCACTATAACAGGGGCTCTTTAGCTCATTTGGAAAGATTTTTGCCTAAAAAGACTTTGCCGATACTGTGTGGACAAGTTTCGTGCAGCTCTCCCTGTATAAGAGAGAGTGGTCGCTTGTCAAGTGTATCAGTGTTTGTTTTATTATTCTAAATTAATTTCATTTGTTTATAGTTATTTTCTTCATCATTTAATTAACAAATCCTTTCAAAAAACTCCATTCATTTACTTTTAGAAATCCCAATTCATTCGTATATACAAGGATGTAACGAATTTTTCTGGTAGAAGAAAAAAATGTATTTGACGATGCTGTCGTGGTTTCATTTTGTTGCCACAAGTTTCTGTTATCAGAACTTGCATTAATATGTCGATTTGCAATTTTTTAAATTGTTTTTAAGATCCGGAAGAGTGATAAAATTTTCTGAAGTGATGTAGTGTATTTTATTTCGATTTTAAAGAGTTTACCAAGCCAATTTGTATTCTTTAGTATTTTACAGAACTTTATTTTATTGTATGCCAAATGTCAAATTCAAAGATGTTCTCTGGAATCTTCAATAAGATCCTTTTATTTTTAATGGAATGCAGTGACCAAGAAAAAGTGTTTAGTTAAAAAAAAAAAAAAAAAAAAAAAATCCTACCTCTCCAATTAGGAATTGAATAAAGATTGGATTAACTGCAATTTGCTTGTCTTCCATTCAGCCTTCAATTCATTGTCTTCCTCACCTTTAAGTAAGAAGTTCATATTTAATTTTCCTTTTTAATTTCTCTTCAAATAAAGTTTATGACCAATAGAAAACAAGCAGTTTGTGCTGGGTTGTTGTTCCTGATTCACAATGCAATAGTATGAATTTACGATCACCCAACAATTCCAATTTAAATATTATTTTATAACTGTAAAGGTTCCACCAACAACTAAAAAAATCACATCACAGCTAGTATTGAACAAATTTAAGTATTGAAAAAGATGACTTCATAGTATGTTGTCATTCCATTTAGAAAATCTGTTTCACCATTATGTGAGCTTTAAATTCATTCCCATTATGCAGGATAATTTGAAGCAATAAAAATTACCACAACCCTACAGTCAAGGCTCCTCTTTCTTCTAGTGCTAGAGAGGCCATATGAAAATGCGAACACATTTCGGCACTCATATTCATCGAACTAAATATAGCCAAATGAAATGTGATGTCAGTTTTCCAAACATTTCCTTCGCTGTTAGGGGTGACAATTATTCCTTTAGGCTACAAAATTGCACCAACAATAAAATTGTTGCTTTTTCTCGAGCCATTCTGTTTGAAGCCATGAGTTAACATTGTGCCACCTGAAGGTAGCAGCAATTTTGACACCTCGTGTGATAGGACCATAAGTGTCATGTTTCATGCTACTCAAACATAAGCATTTGTGATTGATTTCTTGTTGCGATTGCTTTCTTTCTGACATGTTTGTATAATTAGTTATCTTCCCCTTTTAGAACTACATCGTGGTAGTCTACCCAATATAAATAAAGGATATTACAGCCTTAAATCAAAAAAATCAAAACGTCCTAGCGAGCCTAAAATTTCTTGTCCACTGCCAATACATCCTTCTCATTCAAAAATCTCTGTAAATGGAACATTATCTCAAGTAAGTGACATTTAAATTAATGCATTATTAACTGCTTTACTAATTAATAATATTTTGCTCCTGATTTTCAGAAATTGAATTGGGGTTTGAAATAATTAATTTATTGAATGTACATTTATTTTGTTTGTTTGTCTATAGATTACAAGTATTTAATAAATTTAGATGAAATATAACAATTTAACATACTAAATCATATTTCTATGTCATACAAAGTCATAAATAAAATTGCATATTATTTATTGTGAGTAAAAGAATTCAAGATTTTTTTCTACTAGACAAGAAGCAATTGGAAATATTGCTTAATAAAGAATATTTAAATTAAAAGATCCTTACTTTATTACAGGTAGCTTTTAATTAAAAATTGTTAGGTACAAATTGAATGTTGTTATAAAAATTCTGTTTATTTTTTTTTTTTTCAAAGCTTATTTTTATATTTTAGCTATGCTGCTTCTTTTTCCTTTATCATTATTATTCTCGGTTATTTAATCTTTTTTTTTTTTTTTTTTTTTTTTTTTTTGTTAAACCTTTTTATTTTCTATTTAACCTTTTTAATGTCTGTATTTTAGTTAACCAACTTTGTTAAAATTAAATACAGCCCAAAAATTCCTTTTATCTCCCCCCCCCCCCCCCCCCCCACTCTCTCAAGTGTGGAAGTTGCTGACTGTAGAAGAATTTACATTACAATATCATGCTTAGAGACATGAGCTAAAGCTTTACAACATCAAAACACACAAATTCAAACTATTCCAACATTAAAACCACATATAGCCGTTTCAAAAATAACTCAGTGTAAAACAGGAAAAAAAAAATTAAATTAAAAGGTTCAACGAACCACACTCGGCTATAGCCGTGAGTACTGGCATATGAGCTGACCAAAAATAGGAAAGGCAATAGTTTATATACCAGAAAAGCAGAAGTGACATACCTGACATGAAAACACAAAATAATAGGCATCGCTGCACAGGATCTCTGTATTTTGGATCTTTGTATTTATAGATATGATAAGCCTAAACTTATCATATCCATAAATATACAGATTCCTTGGTTAATGACATGACTAGCACCCCTTTTCTCTCCCTTGTGTGGAGAGATCCTGTGCAGTGATGCCTGTTTTTTTTGTTTTTTTTGTGTGTGTGTGTGTTTCTGTCAGGTGCTGCATCACTTCTGCTTTTTCTGGTATATAAACTCTTGCATTTGCCATTTTTTGGTCAGTTCATAAGCCAGTACTTAGGCTATAACTGGGTGTATTTCTTTGAACCTTTTTATTTTTATTTTTTAATTATTATTATTATTATTTCTTTTGTTTTTTGTTTTACACTGATGAAGGGGATCTGGGTTATCCTTGGAATGGCCGTATGTGGTTTTAATATTGGAATGGTTTGAATTTGTGTGTTTTAATGTTGTAAAGTCTCTAAACCCACACAAAGTGAACATTTTCTGGCAATATCATGCTTAACTTAAAAATAAATAAATAAATAAAATTTTTACAGTTGGTGTACTTCAATTCTGAATCAATGAACTAGCTTTACTGTAATAAATCTTAAGTATTCAGTCATGTATATGTACCACTAATTTCAAACAAAAACCTCCATGGTATATTTTTGTAACATGTATAAAGAAAAAAAAAGTAATCTACCATGAAAAATGTAGTACTAATAAAATATAAAAATTGTTGCCAGTGTCATTCATGATATATTAGAAAAAATATTGTACATTACAGAAACCATCAACTCTGGGTGTTATTAATATTCCAAGCATTTATACAAAACTAGCTGTTACCCGTGTCTTCGTTCACGTATCATTAAAAGAAGAATAAATGCATTAATTAAGCAAAATATTTCGTTCCCGATAATTAGAAACATAAATAATTAACTAACTCTTTATCACATTCCATAGGAGACAGTACAGTATTTCTATGTTATAGAGGCCTCGACATAACTAAGTTTTAAAAAAGTGAAATTTTGTGACAAATAATCACGAAAAGGAAACTGCAACCAATGAAAAAAGGCGGGCCAAATAAAATCGTGGAAATCGGCAAATTGTGTAATAAAGAAAACTGCCCAGTTAAACTGAGGGCATTGAGCTCACAGGCTATTCACACTAATTGTATATTATGCTATTTTTTCAAAGAATAATGCCACTCGAAAAATAAAGAAATCAACAATATATTGGGGGGGGGGGGGGTAAGCACCCGTTCCCAACCTTTATACTTAACCAATAAACCTCCAAAATCTAATCAGGCAGGCACCTTACCACAATGAATTTATACACAAAATTTGAAAAAAATCGGATAATTTTGCTTGAAAAACCCATTTATCTAAATTAAGGGAGGTGAGCCCCCTCCCCCATTCCCCCTTTATACTTAACAAATGAAAACCCAAAACTAATCAGGCAAGCGCTTTACCACAATGAATCTATATACAAAATTTGAAGAAAATCGGATAATTCTGCATGAAAAACCCATTTATCTAAATTAAGGGGGATTACCCCCCCCCCCCGTTTACCCCCCCTTTATACTTATCCAATGAACACCCAAAACTAATTAGGGAAGTGCCTTATCACAATGAGCCTATATACAAAGTTTAAAGAAAATCGGATAATTCTGCATGAAAAACCCATTTATCTAAATTAAGGGAGGTAGCCCCCCGTTTCCCCCTTTATACTTATCCAATGAACCCCCCAAACTAATCAGGGAAGTGCCTTATCACAATGATCCTATATACAAAATTTGAAGAAAATCGGATAATTCTGCATGAAAAACCCATTTATCTAAATTAAGGGGGTTAGCCCCCCGTTTCCCCCCTTTATACTTAACTAATGAACTCCCGAAAATAATCAGGGAAGCACCATATCACAATGAACCTATATACGAAATTTGAAGAAAATCGGATAATTCTGCATGAAAAACCCATTTATCTAAATTAAGGGGGGGGGGGGGGGTAGCCCCCCGTTTCCCCCCTTTATACTTATCCAATGAACTCCCAAAAATAATCATTGAAGCACCTTATCACAATGAACCTATATACGAAATTTGAAGAAAATCGGATAATTCTGCATGAAAAACCTATTTATCTAAATTAAAGGGGGTAGCCCCCCGTTTCCCCCCTTTATACTTATCCAATGAACCCCCAAAACTAATCAGGGAAGTGCCTTATCACAATGAGCCTATATACAAAATTTGAAGAAAATCAGATAATTCTGCATGAAAAACCCATTTATCTAAATTAAGGGGGTTAGCCCCCCGTTCCCCCCCCCCCCCTTTATACTTAACTAATGAACTCCCAAAAATAATCAGGGAAGCACCTTATCACAATGAACCTATATACGAAATTTGAAGAAAAACGGATACTTCTGCATGAAAAACCCATTTATCTAAATTAAGGGGGAGTTAGCCCCCCCTTTATACTTAACCAATGAACTCCCAAAACTAATTAGGGAAGCGCCTCATTAGAATGAACCTGTAAACAAAATTTAAAGCAAAACGGATAATTCTATCACGAGTTATCGCGTTACGTACATACATACATACATACATACGTACATACATACAGAACGGACGGGCACATTACCTCTCAGGCTTTGATAGCCTGTGAGCTAAAAACATATGTCAAGTTTACCTGGTAAACCATTTTAACTTTAATGCCTTTGTGAAACGTTTTAATAGCCATCCTTCAAAGATAATAGAAATAGTATATTATTTTTCATTAAATTCAATTCTTGTGAATAGGGAGCAATAATTTTAGACCTAAATGCAAGGAGCTTAAATTTGCCTCCTTGATTTAATCTATAACTGAAAAAAAAAATCTTTATTTCTAAATGAAAATATGTTGACAGACGAATTTTGTTCTCCAGAATAAATTGTTCATGAAGTTTGAATATGTGAAAATACGTTTTTATTTTTCAAAAATTTTACTGTAATCAAGATTTTTTTTTTCACCATCTATTCAAACTGAAAATAAATTCTTTTTTTCAGTTTTAATGAGAAAAAAAATATATTAATCCGTTTTATTTCTTCTTTTTTATCCACAAAATTGGAATAATTTAGTTGCCATTTTTAGAGAAACTTCATTAAAATTTACAAAAAAAAAAAAAAAAAAAATCTTGGCATTTAATTTAATTTTTTAATATTCTTAGAGTTTATGACATCCTCGGATCAATGATAGCTGGTGTTAAGTAAATCGCGTTGCGTTCGACAATCTGAAAGGAGTAGTTGCGAAATACGAACAGGCAGTCAGATTTTAATATAATAGATTCGTATTTATTTTTCTTTTCCTAATAATTATGGTGTGGTTTTTGGCAAAAACCTCATCTATATGTAACTGATATTCATGCTTAATAATCGGTATAGATAAAAATATTTAAATGTTTCGTTTCAAACATGGCGTGAAACTCATCTAATTTTTTAATTTACCGATCCTTGTATTTATTAATGTAAGGAATTTATTCACGCTCCTTGTAATACACATTTGAAAATTCCTGTTTTATTTCAAATATGAAATCACTTTTTAATGGCATAATTCTTGTTAATTTTCTTTTTCTGGCAATCAGGACGTAAATTTTAGCGGAAAACTCACATTTGTATGTAACTGGTATTCAAGCTAATTATTAATAAGTACCGATAAAAAATATTTCAGTTTTTCATCTTAAATATTACGTCCATTATCTATCTACTTTCATTATACACATTGATATTCGTGCCCTTTGTATTATTACGAATATTTGAAAATACATGTTTTATTTATGACGTCATATTTGTCCAAGCCGAGGAGGATCCTTTTCATAGTTCCATGGTCCAAGCGAAATCTATTTTTAATAATATAATTATTGTTCATTTTTCCTTCTAATTATAACGCAGTTTTTGACAGAATAAGATCTTTTTAATGTAACCGATATTCATACTTCATGTATAATAACAAATACTCCATATTTTTGTTTCAAATATCACGGAAATTCATCTTCTTTTGAATTATTTTTAATTTTCATTTTTCATGTGAAAATCGTTCAATTGAAAATTAATTGTTGAGGAAAAATTATTTTTCCATGTTTTTATTTATTGGCAACGATCAAAGCCCTAGCAACAATAAAGTAAAATGGTTAAATTGTATGGAAAAATGTACATTTAATCTCTATGAAAATAATGAAAATTTTAATTATTAAAGAAACTATTTGAATAAAATAAATAAAATCTAGCCTATGTTCAAAAGAGAGTTATAATCAACCTATATGCAAAAATACAGGCTCATTAAATGCTCCATTTTGACGCTGGCTTCAGCCTAACATTTGCACACAATCAGATTTATAATATTATTAGGATATGTTTCTGTTTGTTTGATTTCATCTATTTAACATTTCTAGGTTTTGGTCTTGGAAAGTCAGAAATATTATTCAATTGTTGATACAAATACTAAACTAAAATATAATTTGAAACTGTTTAATTTTGCTTTGTCATGAAATTCATATTCACTGAATTTTTCGCATAATTTAAATTGGTGAATTATTTAAGATCCCTTTATTTATTATTTTTTTTTTTTGTTAAAGAAAAAAGCTATAATAAGCGTATGATTTTTTTTTTAAATCACCATAAATCTTCTTATTCTGAATTTGTTTTACATAAAATTAAACAAATATTTTACAATGTGTATAGATGAACAAGAGCATGTTATACTTTTCTTTCATATATTCACTAGTAAATTTAAAATTGGCTTAAAAAAAAAAAAAAAAACTTATCGAGAGTCTTCTTTTTTTTTTTTTTTTTTTTTTTTTTTAGTTATTGTATGATTTATAAATGAATTAATTCAATATATATATATATATATATATATAACCCAAATAGCTGATAGTCAGCCATTTTGATAATCATAACCAGGCCTTTACAAATTTGACAAAAACTTGTAGCCCACAAAAAATTCTAATCTCCAATAAAAAAAAATATATATATTTGTCTCCCCCTCCCCCGTGATTTATTTAAAAAATATATGAATTAATTGAGAAAAAAATAATAAGTATATTTTAGAATTACTAGTTACATACTTTAGAATAGTACATAATTTAGAGAGACGATATCTATGTTAATAAAACTTATCAAAATTGCATATCTCTGGAAAAAAAAATATTGTAAAGGCTGGCTTAACAGACATGCTCGAAAAATACTGATTGCTCATGCTTCAAATGTCCATTTAGTTAAGTGCTACAAAATCTATATCTGATGAGGGATGGGGAGGGGGGGGGCATCGATAACATAATGAAGCAGGAAAACAAATTCTTTGCCTATTTTACTATTGAAGTTAGTCAAATTATTCTGATTTTTTTTATTGAAAATTTGCAGTTGATGGACTTATTTTTGCCAAATTAAAAATAAAAATAAAAATTTATTTTTTGTTTGAATATAACTATTTTTTAAGTTTATTTCTTAATATTTGGGGAGGGAGGGGGGGATGTCATTTGTGTTCATTTTTTAGGTCAATTTTTATAAAAATAAATAAAAGAAAAGAAAAAAGAGAAAAAATCATTGCCAGGTTAAATAACTTGGTCGCCAGATAAAGAAACTTTGTCGCCATTGGCGACCACATTTCTCAAGCACTGATCATAACAGTCAATTAAAACAAGCATCCCTAAATCAAATACAGGGTGTCCCAAAAACATGTATACACAATTTAAATGATTATAACATACATTTTTATTAACACTTGTATTCAAACTGATTGTCATTCTGGTCCAGGCACTGGCTGATAACCTGAAACAATGGAATTACAAACATCGGGAATCTTTTCATTGGGCATATGTGCACATTCTCTTTTAATGACTATTTTCAATTCATCGACTGTTGCTGGTTTTGTACAAAAAACTTTGTCTTTTAGTACTCCCCCCCCCCCCCCCCCTTCCCAAAAAATAAATAAATAAAATAAATAAATAAAAATCAATGGTGTGAGGTCTGAGGTTATGTGCAAGTTATTCTACTGAATCTATTTAACCAGTTCATCTGTTTGGCCACTCATCTAGGTAACATATCTCTATGGTAGTGTAGAGATGCCTATCTTATTGAAAATAAAAATATTAAACATGCCAGTTATTCAAGAATAAATTGTAATAATTTTTGGGGACATCCTGTATTTCACAATTATAATCAAAATATTATTAACAATAATTAATATGTATATTCTGTATGTTGCTTTCTTTTTCTAAGAAGTGCTAAAAGTTTATATAGTTGTTCTCATTTTAGTTAACAGCCATGCTTTTTTAATTAATGTAGTTTGTTGGCTAACATTATAAAATTCTTACTTCTGCTTGTATATATACATATATATTGATTTTTTTTTTTTTTCAGAATTTAAGGAGGAATTAAATAATATTATCTGTACAAATAGTGTGATTAAAATTCTACTTAATGCTCTTTTGTTATTTGCAGGACTTTGAACCATAATATTTTTTGTTCCGTTATTATTCTACTTCAGTTAACATAAAACATTTAATTTTTTTTGTTCTGGTGTTTCTCTACCTATAAAATCAAATTATCTTTCGTTTATAAATGTGTGTGGTGCATGTAAGCATGTGCATGCATGTGTAACATATAGATATACATGCAGTGACAGGTTTTAGCTAACTCCTATAATGTATCACATTTTTGCTGTAAGCATGCCTGACTTACAATAATTTCTATGCACTGTCTGCTTATTTTATTTATTGGCATTATTTGACATGCATGGAATCATTTTTTATTGCATGGAATTATTTTAATAGGTGTTAACTTACATTGCTGCTTAGAAAGATTAGTCTCATGAAACAACTAGTAATAGCACTTGAACGAAGCTGCTTGATTGCATGCCTGCCTGAAATAAGGTATTAGAAGATTTAAGTTTTAATTATTCTAGTATATTTATTTATTTTTATTATTTGCACATATTTTGATACTCAGCTAGGTTACTGCAAAACAATATTGTAGACTGCCATTAATGCTATCATAAAATCCTGATTATAGGCATCCTTTTTGAATTACCACTTCCTACTTTGCCCGCCTCTGATACCAAACATGCATTGTTTAACCTCCAAAACTCTTTAACTTTAAAAAAAAAAAAAAAAATCTGACCTATTTAACACTTTTTAATAACAATAGTTAAGTAATCTATCACCTAAAGTGTCTCCTCCTATCCAAAATTTTCACTTCTCTCCCTTTGCACCTGCGCATCATGAAGTTTAAAATCTTTACAATTTTTCTGCTACATTTGTGATTTTCTTGTAACAATAATTAAATAATCATCTAAACTACCCCACCCCCCCCCCAAAAAAAACCTTTTTTTTTTTTCCTTTCTTTTTTCTTAGCACACAGTTTAAAATCTTTTTTTTTTTCCCTCTATTTATAATTTTTTTTTGTAACAATAATTAAATAATCATCTAAATTACCTCTTCCCACACCAAAAGAAATCCTGCTTCTCCTCCTCCTTCTCTTCCAGCACATTCTGTTATTGTTTTTAAAGATTTTTATACTCTATAGTTACTTTGTTGCAACAATAAATACCTTATATTCTGCTGTATAACATGTTCTTTTGATGCAAGAATATTGATCGAAATTTACGAGTGCATGTTATATGCTGGTTGTAAAAATGAAAGATTAAAAATTAAGAAAAATTAAAGATGATCATAAGAATGCTCTTTTTATTTATTTTTTTTGCTACAAACTCATGAAAGTTTCTTTGCAAAAAAAAAAGGGGGGGGGGGGTTGCGATTTTAAATAAGTGATACAAAATTGCTACAAAAGAACAGATTACTTTTTTATTTATTTATTTATTTTTTTTTACTATTAGATTTTAAACAATTTGCTGAGTGGAGGGACAGAGGGAAAGGGTTAATTTTTGGGGGTAAAGAATAGTACTTTTGACGAATAAATATTCATTTGTTATTGCTAGAAGAGAGCAAGCAACATACGAATACAGCAGAAGATTTTTTTAAAATAAAGTTTGAGTTTTTTAATTTATATAGGGGGGGGGGAATAAAGGTGGTAAAGTGGACATTTGGGAGTAGAGGTATCATTTAGGCAGCAAATTATCTATTTATTGTATCTAGATTTTAGATGAGTCACCTTACTAAAAAATAAGAAATAGGGTAGAATTTTTTTTTTTTTTTTTAATATATTTTAAACTATTTGCTGTAGGAGGGAACAGAGGGGGAAGTGAAACTTTTAGAGAAAGAGGGTTAATTTAAGGACTGATTATTCATTTATTGTACTAGAGAGCAACAGATACAGCAGATTTTTTAAAAATAGACGTTTAATTTTGTATGTGTGTGTGGGGGAAGGGGGGAAGTAGACACTTTTCTGGTAAAGAGATAGTTTAAGTGGCAAATTATGTATTTATTTTTACTAGAGATCAACAAATAGGACAGAAGATTTTTTTTTAATAGATTTTTAAAAATTTGTATGCTGGGGAAGAGGGGAAAACATAATTTTTTAAAGCAGGGTCTTTGTAATTTAGATAACTGATTATTTACTTATTTATACTAGAACAACAAATAGGTCAGAAGATTTTTTAAAAAATAGTTTTAAAAATTTAAAAAGTTTTTGATGGGAGTGGTCAAGAGAGGAAGTAGACAATTTGGAGATAGAGGGATAATTTAAATAGCTGATAATTTATTTATTGTTACTAGGGGACAACAAATAGAGCAGAAGTTTTTTTAATGAATAGTTTTAAAGATTTTAAATTTTTTATGCTGAAGGGGCAGTGTAAATTTCAGACTGAGGGGGTTGTAATTTAGATGATTGATTTTTTACTTATTGTTACTAGAGAGCAACAAATAGGACAAAAGATTTTGTTAAGATCTTTGTGCTGTGGTGTACATTGAAATTATATGAAAACAAAAAACAAATCTGTCAAAAAGTTAAAAATTCTTTTTAAATCATTGTTTTGCACAAAATAAATTTGGGGTGAACAGCTTATAGTCAGGATTTTATGGTATGTCGTTGATAGTAGCATAAATTATTAAATTAAACTAAAACTAAACTTTGTGGCATTACAATCCATTAAGGATCATGACTGGCAGCATCCAACTTTGCTTTTTTTCTTATCGTGGGCCTCAAGATTCTATCTATATAAAATATGTAAGTTTGGTGCGCATTTTATAGACCCTAAAAGGGCCTAAAATCGACCCTAAAAGGTTGAGTGAACGTTGTCCAAATCTCAAGGCAAATCTTGTAAAAGTAGCATGCCAGCGCAACTCGCTACTATTGCACTTCCGTTGATTTATTAAGAACTAATTGACCCATCCGCCGTTGCCCGAGCCTGTGTAATAAACTTAAATCTCTTAAAAAACTAAACTCTTCGACACCATATACCAAGCATTCTCGTATGCTCTGGAAAATCTTTTATTGCCCCCTTCCACTGCCAGGGGAGCATTCTGTTCTAAACAAACCTCTTTAGGAAAGAACCTCTGAGACAGGTCCCCGCTGCCTACGGTACTGTATATTAGGTGTACTATAAAATTGAGATGGTTTTGAGAAGGTGGGAACATTATAAGCCGAGTTATTGAAATAAGTGACGTGCCGGGGGAAGGGGATGTTCAAGTGTCCTTCAGAAAATGACTAATTAGAAGGACCACAATGCATCTTTAAAAATTCGTTCATTTGGTTAAGCTAGGAACTTAATTTGAAATTTGGCTTAGACTATTATTTGGAAATACTGGTAACTGACACCTTGAAGCTATGAATGCTGATTTTTACGATAATTCAGTAAAAATGGAACTGGTTTGGAGAAGTTCGGAACATTATTAGCTGAGATTTAAAATAGCGGTATTCTCTATATAAAACAGCAATTCAACGCTACAGGTGAAGCTAAAAATGTTAAAATTGTTGAATGTAATTAGGCTCTTACCCCTCTCCATCCCCACAAATATAACAAATAATCTGTTAAATAATGTTTCCTGTATTAATAATCTCTATCATAATAATATATGTCCTGTTTTAAAAAAAAACCTTAAACCCATCTAATTATCATGAAGGAATACGTGCCTGGAAAATGTTTCAAACAGGTGACATCTGTGTAATTTGCCCTGAGCAGATGGTGCTACATTAGCTTGGCTGTACGCTGGTAACTGCAATCCATATTGACACTATTTCATTATAAGTCCTTATCTATGCATCTTTACTCTGGTTTATTTAATCAATGTCTTCTGTGAAGATTCTATACATCCAACCAACTGAAGAATAAAAAGCGTATTTTTGATGAAAGTTCTTTGTGCATTTTAATTAATATTTCAGTAAGTAATTAATATATTAAAATTCTGAATTCCAAGTGCACCAGGAGAGGGTTTGGACTGCCTAAATCTAAATTTTCTGGCTTCTAGGTGGGCTATATTTTTCTAGCCATCACAGACAAGCAAACATACACACACAGAGCAAAACTTTCTTTTATTAGAATAGATGAGTATTGAAAGTTCTTTTATAAGCGTACTTAAAATTATTCAGATCTGAATTTTTTAATACTACCCCTTTATTGTTTAATTCTAAATTTAAAAAAAAAAAATCTGTTGACATTTAGATGAATAATGGTTTTATTTTTAACTTGCTTTATGAATTCTGCAAGTGACAGTCTCAAAGCTTCAATGGCAATTGTAATTTTATAATCAAATCACCACGGAGACAATATGATCCCAGTAAAGTTGAATTTTTAATTGTTTACAAACATCAGCCGGCGACAAACTTAACAGTATTAGCCATTTATTTCTGACAATATGATTTACTGCCGACATTTGCTTTTGATTTACAACTAGAGGATTCGACAGTTATTGTCAAAATAATATCGTGTGAGTTTCTCTTTACGATGACCATTCATTTACCGACAATTCTTATAATAAGCTAAAATTTAGCCGATATCGCTTGCTGTTGAGGTTATCTGTTAAATATTTTTAAATTTTTACCAGTACAATTTTTACGAAAACTAATCAAAGGTTTATTATTGTGTTTTATAGAAAAATATATTATTTTATACTGAATGATGACTATTAACAGATTCAATTTTTACGAAAACTAATCAAAGGTTTATTATTGTGTTTTATAGAAAAATATATTATTTTATACTGAATGATGACTATTAACAGATTTATTCCTTAATTTGTCATGAAAAGAAAATAGAATAGAAATTATCCATGCTTGTTTTAATATTTTTTTTATGCCCCTCTTTAGGGTTCTTCTAATTTACATAAGAAATCAGAACTTTGTGACCAGCGTGAAGCAAAAACTCTTCCATCATCTTATCGAGTTCACTCAAGAAGTAATTCTTCATCTCGTAGGGATGTTAGCACATTGCCCATTTCACCTAGGCGAGAATCAATGCCATTTTTAGGCAGTAATTCTCAAGAGCTAAACCAGAAAGACAACCACCGAAAATATTCATCTCCATCTATTCATCCAAGATACAGTACATCTGCAGCTCTAAGCCCAGTCAAAGTATTTTCTTCTCATACTCAAAATCTCAGATCACCTCCAAGTATTGAATCCCACAGAACTGCCTCACATTCCCCTTCTAAACGTCTTCCACTGTCAACAGTTCAACATCATTCACCAAAGAAAGGAAATAATCTCCCATTATGCAGAAATGGAGAAATAAGAACTCTTAAAATGCCATCGAAAATACCAAATCCAGCTCTAAGGTATGTAAAAATTAATTAGGATAATTTTAAAACATTAAATTAACTAGGACATCCAACCCGGGCTTCCCACGATAGAGAATATATGTGAAAACTCTAATAGATTTTTTACATTTAATAATTTTTTAGATTGCCCCCTAAAAACACCAAAGAGCATTTTTATATGAAATATGTTAATTACAACATTAAAGACGTGAATATAAAACATCACAAATTTACTGAATGGTGTGTACAAATGTCAAATTTAAAATTTTATACATACATTAAAATTAAAAATATCGACGTTTCGACCACCTTCTATGGTCATCCTCAGGTCCTTTCCTGTAAATTTGTGATGTTTTATATACTCACGTCTTTAATGTTTCATGGTGTAATCGTCCAGCATTTATTTATATTATGTCAATTATATATTCAAATAAAATTTAGAAATTTATTAAAAGTGGTAATTTTGTATTGGCTTCGTGCCAGAAGTTAATAGTCGAAGAAATTGCTAAAAAAAATTTTATCTACAGCAGTTTTTTTTATTCTAATAATTTCAGCTGTTTTAAGCTCTTATTTCAATTACATGTCTGTTAAATTTGTGTTTTATATATTATTTTATTTATTGCTTAATGAAGTTTGTTATTTAATATTAGCTGAAAACAAATGTTGAACTTTTTATATTGTTTAAAGTGCATACGGATTGATATTTTGTAATCGTCTGCAAGCAATAGATAGTTTTTTTTTTTTTTTTTTTAAATCATGCTTGAAATTTAATTTAAATGCTATAATAAATGAGTAAATTGCGATAGTTTTTTAAACAAATTGTATTTAAAAGTAGATTTTTCCCCTATATAACAGTGTGAAAATAAGAAATATGCAATGTTTAGAAATTAAAAAAATTGCAGTAGCAAAAATCACAAAACTGAAATTTCATCGTCAAGTGTTGCCATTTGCAAAATGATGTCAGCATTACACACAGACACATTTGTCCTTTATAATATAGATAGAGCAGGGCCGTTTATTAGATCTGCAATAGTAATGAATATCAAATGTTTTTACTATTCATGTATACATTAATAGCAGTAAGCCTTAAAAGAATTTTGTTCTTTAAATCAGTTTTAAATCATATAGACCAGTGTTCTGTTAAACCTGGTAATGCTAATATTAAAATGTTTAATGAAAAGTTTATTTTTTGATATTAATATTCTAATTAAGGGGTGCTGTATTACCAGAAGCAAACAAAAACAATGTTTACACTAATAAACTGATACAAAAATAGTTAAACTGATGACTATTAAAAAAAAAATTAGCAATAACCAGTGGCGAAAATAATTATCTCATTTGCACAAAATATAATTGTATACATTTTACTAAATTACAAGTAAAAGCTTACGTTTTAGGACAACCAGTTAGAAATTGAGATGGTTACAAAAGAGTGATTTCTTTTTCATTAACTCCAATATACAGATACCCTTGTTGTCATGAGAAAAAAAATAAAGAGAATTTGACATTAATTAATTTTATTAAAATTAGGATGGACAGAGAATTTAAATGCTAGGTTATTCCATTAAAGCAACACCATACCTAACAATACTTTTGTTGTTTGCACACCAGTAATTCTGAAAAGAAATTTTCGCTTTCTTTGATGACCAAAAACTCCTCAATAAAATAAGACAAAAATTTCTATTCTAAAAAAGTGGTCTGAAATGCAATATTTCTATTTTTCATGAGAAAAATAATTGCAGCGATAAGGGGTTAATGAATTTAATATTTAAATTTGAAATGGGTGATTGAGTAATTTTTGGCATAAGAACTCTAATGGTTAGGACATTGCTTACACAAACAAATATTATTTAAAATAATGAACTTCATGATGGAATGTAAATAATGATAAATTTCTCTAACTTAAAAAAAAAACCCAACTACAAATAGAGAAAATTATCAAAACAATTTTCTTTTAAATGGATTCGGAAGCAAAACACATAGATCAGATAGTCACATTGATGCGAACGATAATTTATTTATTTAGAAATTCACACATATTATAAAGGTTCAGTGGTGACCATGAAACACATAAAACGTCTACTTTACATATATGCTTGTTATACAGAGGTGCCAAGTATTACGATTTGGTCATGTCATAATTATTACAGATAAGCAACAAAAATTACAGTAAAAAAATATGCGAATTTCGTCAAAAGATCACCAAAAATGCAAATTTCGACAAAGGATCACAAAAAAAAAAAAAAAAAAAAAAAAAAAAAAAAAAAATGAAATTTTGTCAAAAGTCATGGAAAAACAGAAAATTTTGTCAAATTGCCACGTAAAAAATGCAAATTCCGTCAAAGAGTCATGGAAAAAGTGTGCATTTAGTCAAAAAATCGCAGAAAAAGTGTGCATTTAATCAAAAAATTGCAGAAAAGGTGCAAATTTTGTTAAAGGATCACGTAAAAAATGAGAATTTAGTCAAAAGGTCGCAGAAAAAGCACGAATTTTGTCAAATGTTGCATAAAAAATGCAAATTTTGTCAGAGGGGTCACATTTAAAAAAATGTGGATTTCATCAAATGGCCGTGAAAAAATGCGAATTTAGTCAAAGGTTTCCAAATAAAATGCGAATTTAGTCATAAGATTGCGAAAAAAACGTGAATTTAGTCAAAAAATAGCAGAAAAAGCATAAATTTCGTCAAAAGATCGTGGAAAAAGAGCGCGATTTTAGTCAAAAGATCACAGTAAAAGAGAATATTTTGGTCATGTAAAAAACGAGAATTTTGCCAAAAAGTCACAGAAAAAATGAGAATATAGTCAAAATATCACATAAAAAATGAGAATTTAGTCAAAAGAACGCTTATAAAGTGTGAATTTTCTCAAATGATCGCAGAAAAAGCGCGAATTTCATCAAAAGATTGCATAAAAAGCGCAAATTTAGTCAAAAAATCATAGTAAAAGAGCAAATTTTTTCAAGGATCGTGTAAAAAATGAGAATTTAAGATCACTTAAAAAGCATCAAAAGATCGCAGAAAAAGCACAAATTTTGTCAAAAGGTTGTGTAAAAAATGCAAATTTTGTCAAAAGGTCATGTAAAAAACACGGATTTCGTCAAAGGGCCATGAAAAAAATGCGAATTTAGTCCAAGGGTCATGGGAAAAATGCGAATTTAGTCCAAATTTTCTCAAAGTTTAAGTCAAAGTTTTTTTTCTCAGCCTAAAATCGAACAAACCGATGGCAAAGTTAACCAGACTTGCAATAAAAATAATTAGCACCATGAAGCATTCCCCCTCCCTGCTGTAACATTTCAGAAAATTTGATATGAATTTAAGATATGTATATATTTTTAATGCAGAATCACAGTCTTCTTCTCCCGAACTCTGGTTACTGGTAACTTTCATTGAAACTTGGCACCTCTAGTTATATTTCAGATAGCCACATTTATGCAAACAATAATTTATTTATTTAGAAATTCACACATATTATAAAAGTTCAGTGCTGACCATGAAACACATAAAACATTTACTTTACATATATGCTTGTTATATTTCTATATTGTTAAATTGAAAAAGTTCTCTTGTTCCTACTGATAGATTGTGAGATTGGTGGAGATAGTAATAAATCGCTTAAAAAATAATCAATTCTTCTTATGAACTGTTTTGAAGTTCTCAAAAACTTCTCTTAAAGTTATAACTGTTTTAAAATATGATAGTTTTTAGTAGCGGTCACACTCAGTTTGAAAATAAGCATTTGGTATTTTGTAAAATGGTGATTTACGTGTATAGATTATATGTTATCCATGATAAGGTGATGTTAATATATCGAGAAAATCAACCAAAGACTGAATTTAAAAAAAAAAAAAGGTTCTATGGTTGACCCCGGATGAAAGTTGATAACAGAAAATTCCTCCACTGAACTCCACATCTTTCAGTTGAGACTTTGGGCGAGTTAATGCATCAAAGAATTTTAACAATTATACCACAGTAAGATTTTTAAATTTTCATATACAGAAGCAATTCCTGGATTTATGGTAAATTATTCCACATGTAGCACTAGCTTAATTTCCCAGCTGGCATGATTTTGCAGTGTCGACCACAGGCTGATAAAATCATACTTTGAAGCGGTCGACTCTGTGTAACGAGAAAAACTTTTTTCAACCTCTTACTGTTGCTCTGCCAGAAAGAAAAGATTCAGTGAGAGAGACACTATCTTCTTCCAAAATGCCTTTTCGGTCCAATCAGAATCGCCAGTAGTTCAGTTCTACTGAATAAAAGATTAGATGACTATCGCAAATTCAAAATTTACTCTCAAAATTTAGTTTGTCTGCATGTTCAATTACAGAAAGCGAATTAAATATGGAATAGGATTAGATGATGTTTATGATGTGCAAATGAGTTATGAAATTTTGAAAACAACAGTCAGTAAAGGTATATTAAATTAAAGATGGCATTCATAGATATGTATATGTTAAGAAATGTTGGCCAAACATTTCGAAAATCCAAATATCATTACGAGCCATAAAAGGATTTAATAATAAGATAAAATTAAAGAAAAAGATCATAAACTATAGGGAAAACACATAATTAAAATTATTTTTAAAAATATAAAGTATTTGGAGAGAAATAATTTTATTTATTTAAAATTGGAAAGATCATTAAGATAAATATTTATAATTTTAGAAATTTAATGAAGGGGTTAAAATTAATAAATTAGGATTTTGAATTAAAAATTATTAAAATTTAATTATTCCAGAAATTACTAAAAATGTTGTTTTATAACATTTATGAAATAAACTTAGAATGTTATAGCAACAGTAAATATTGCATTCATTTATACATAGAAACTGTCAATTTTCTCAAAAAATTACATTTTTAGTTTTTGGATCTGTTTAATAGAGCTATTATTTAGCTTTACAAAACAGTTTTGATTTTGCACCTAGGAATTACCAGCCAAAATATTAAAGAAAATCTTCACAAACTGGAAATGATCATTTAAATAGCCGGGAGTAAATCTGTAAAGCTGCCAAACAAAATTAAAATACTATACTTTTTAGCAAATATAATTTTTTAAGACTTTTTTTTCTTAATGACTAAAATAATGAACATTTTATAAGAGTATCTGAAAATGAAGAATTTTATTTAAATCTAGCAACACTTCTTTTATCATTTTATTTAAAAATGCATTTTTCTCAAAATCACTTTTTCATTTTGAAAAAAAGTGATTTTGAGAAAAATGCATTTTAAAATAAAATGACAAAAGAAGTGTTGCTAGATTTAAATAAAATTCTTCATAAACTCAAAATAATGTTATAAAATATTTTTCAAGCATAATATTTTTTTCCCTTTTATAATGATTTTTTTTTTAGAGCATGAACTAAAACAGTGTTCACAATAGGAATACTTTTAAAATTCTGGTATGATATTTAAACAATAGGAATATTTTTTAAATTGTGGCGTGATATTGGAATAACAGGAATATTTTTAAAATTATGGCGTGATATTGGAATAATAAGAATATTTTTTAAATTATGGTATCATATTTGATTATAAATGAAGATGTAAAATATGCCAAATATCAAGTACTGCTTCCTCAACTACTATAAAATGTTTATTTATAGAAATAGCCTAAAAATTTTAATTCATTCCCTAGATAAGTGTATCTAAGCATTATTTTGATACTAAATTTATTTGAAGTGGATGATTAGATTTTCCTATAGCATTTTTGAAGTTTTTAAAAAAAAATTTCAAAATTCTTTATATATTTATCAGTTTTCTAAAGTTTACAGCCGAACCTGGTTAATACACTCATGGTTAATATGTGATCTCGCATAAGACTAATTCAAAAATATCACATTTAATATGCGATCTTGCATAAGACTAATGCAAAAATATCGCATTTAATACACAATCCTGCTTAATATGCGAATTCATTGACCAATAGGTGATTTCTCTTCACCAATGTTGGCAATTTAGTGAGATTTTTTTAAATTCAAATGTCTACCACAATTTCCAAATAATAATATGCACCCTATTTAATGACAGATTAATTAAGGCAAATATTACTAATCGTAAATAGTGGTAGATATTTGAATTAAAAAATTCTGCTTAATTAGTAACACTGCAACTCTTTTCTTTGATCCCGTTTCCTTATATTCTTTGTCTCTCACTTCATGTATGTTTAAGTAGGGAAAGACAGACTAATTTTTGTCTTTTTTGTTATTTATTCTTTCTTCTTTGTTCGGTGTATGTTGTCGATTCTCGTTTTTTCTCTCGTACACTGTAGTTAATAAAACCTCCCTAGTAATATGTGCTTTTAAACACATTTGAAGAGAAAATAAAACTTTCTTTCATTTTTTATTCTATTTCTTCATTACTTTCTTCTGATGATGTGTGATTGCTCGTTTTAATCACGGCCAGTGAGTTACTTGCATGACGAGTTTCGTGGAGTCAAGTCATCTCCGATTGTGTGCGTCAAGTTTTATCAAAGATTCTGCTAATATGGAGAATAATCATAGAATAAAAAGGAAGGCACTATCTATGTCAGATAATTTGGACATTACACGAAAATGAAAACTCTGAAGAGCATAAATAAACAAAGCATTCAAAAGATCAATAAATATTTTGGAATCAATGTTTTGTAACCTGTTAAAAAATCCAGGCATAATCGATAAAATTGAGATAATTATAAGGAGACTCATTATAAGGTTACTCATTATCACATGTACTAAATATGATTTTAATAATTGGTTGTTCTGCAAAGATTTAAATTTGTTGGTTTGTGTTAAAAAAAAATTAAGCTAGCAGGAAAATCAGTTTTGTTGTTTTATTTTTGGTTGTAACGTATTAATCGAAAGTAAAGTCATATTTGAATACATATTTCTTTTCAGTTATTATTCCAGTTGGTCCTAAAAAAAAAAAAAAATGAGTTAAACTTTCATACAGTTAAATTGTAATCTAAATAGATGTAAAACGAACAATTCGTGACCGTAAACATATAAATCTAAAGCTCTAAAGATCATTTAGACGATTAGATGTGTAAATAAGTACAGTTCCTACAACATTATGCAAGTCACATTTAACTTCTTAACCCTCTGACTGCTGAGCAAAAGGACAAATTTGTAGTGTTGTTTTCTCTATAATTTTTTTAAATGCTAAAAAAAAAAAATGAATTTTCAAACTTGATATAAAAAACTTAATAAACTGCAATATATTTGTAGAAATATATTAATTTAAACAATGCTATTATTGTAGTGAAACCTACAGCGTAGTGAGCGGATATATCAGTTCATGGAGGTGAGAGAAATTTATGCACCACGACGTATTTGAAATACCAGGAGTATTTGAAATACCAGGACGTATGTGCGTACATCCTCATTTTAATTCCAGGTTGCAGTGTTGAAGCATCTGGTTTTTTGCATTGCTAATTGCTGTTGTGATTGGTTTTGTATGAGCTTTTATAGCAATGATTGTTTTCGAACTCAATAGATGGTGTTATGTGTCCAAAATACATCATTAGTTTTCCCGTTGCTTTGTTGTTCATTCTTTCAGTTGTCTTTTGCAAATTGTAGTGTTTCGCTTTCAGTTTTGTGTTTGTTTGTATCTCTGATAGATAGTGATTTTATAGACTAATTATGCCAGACACTGACAATGATTATGTTCTTAATTTTGATGGTGATATAGACGATAGTCAGGGGTCGGAAGTAGCACGCTACAAGTAGTGAAACTACAATAGTCACTACTTTTTACAATAGTTTATAGTGTAGCATACTACATTTTGAACAATGTAGTGTAGAGAGTAGCAAGATAAAAAAAATCCGTAGTTTATAGTGAGAACCGACATTACTGTTAATGCTGCTAACTTTAATGCTACTTTGTGTATATTCAGGTCAAATTTCAGATCAT
The DNA here is from genome assembly GCA_963931845.1 of Maratus michaelseni. Classification (NCBI taxonomy): domain Eukaryota; kingdom Metazoa; phylum Arthropoda; class Arachnida; order Araneae; family Salticidae; genus Maratus; species Maratus michaelseni. The sequence continues at coordinate 169,077,617 of OZ007587.1, read as the reverse complement.
TTGTCACCCTGTATATATATATATATATATATTTATTAAACCTTAGTATTTTGTCTCTCTTCCCAATTGGAATTATACAACATTTTTATGACAATTCTTTATTATGACAGAATATTTAGTTCATTATATTTAAAATCTATATTTTAGATCTGGAATACCAGTGCCTTCAACAGCATACTCACCAAAGGCAAATGAAGATGACACTTGGAGTCAAGATTGTTTTTAAATATAATTGCTCCTCATGTTGTATTTATTTTGCTTGTGTGCCATGTTTTACAGTGATTTGCCGCCTTTGAAATATTTTCTTCCCTCTGTGTGCCTACTGTTCAAGTTGCCAAAAATTTAATTGCCAATCTTTTGAAATTTTGTGATAAAATGAAATTTTATTGCACTATTATAGTAGCTTTTAACTTAGTATCTGTAAAAAGCTCATTGTTACAACTTTACAATGCTTTGGAAATTATGTAAATTTTTGTAATAAGAAAATTTGCTAAAATTTTACATAGGGTCATCTTTTAATATCAGTTCATTTGTAATCTGTATTAAAGATGATCAAAGAATATTTTATTTACTTTTAGTCCCACAATTGTATTAAAATACACTTCCAAAGATAAAATAAAAAGATCTTTTGTAATGGTTTTGTATTTCTTTACTTATAAACACAAAAATTCCTGTAAATAACTTTTATTTATTGGACAGAAAAATCTACAAAGAGGAAAGATTACTGGTGTTGTACAGATGTAGAACTTTTTTTACATATGTTGATGAGTTTTATATACAATCTTATATGCAAACAAAGAAGAATCAATGTTTTTCTAAAAGTAGCACTAATAAATCATTTAAATTAGTTGTTACTTTACGTGGATCATCAACCAAACCAGCTGAAACCATGGCAGCATCAAATACCTGCGAGCAAAAATAAAACAAACTTTTCAATTTACAGTAAAATTACTATATATATGATATGAAAAGGGAAAAAAAAATGCAATCTAAAATTGAAATTTCTTTGTCTGCCATGTCCACCCCTCTTTTTATTTTATGGGTATCTGGTTTACTTCATGTAACAGAATAGCAGAAAAATATATTTGCTGCTTGTCCTTTCAAATGAACATTAAAATGTAAAATCTTAATAATTTATTGATTCACATAATACAACACAGTTAAAAATAAAATAAATCTTTAGTTATAAAATGCAACAAATTAACATTATAAATTTTAAGAGCATGGATCAATAAAAGGTTTCTTTTCTTTGCTTCTGTAAAGGAGGGGGGGGGGGGGGAGCACATCTGAATGTTTCAAAAATTTTGTAGGTGATCTAAATCTGGTCTACTGAGATGCTGTAAAAAGATTGTGTCAAAATACGGAAATATAGTAACTTTTAACATGGAAAAAAAATCGTCTATGAAGCGTGAAGTGACCTGTGTTTGCCAGTGTTTTTGAAAGGGTTAAAATTTGAATTTTTTTAAACTGATTGCACTATTGATTAGAAGGTTTCAGCTTTAAGAGCATATTTTTGGTTTGTCAGTACCTTTGAAATTGTACCCTGGAGGAATGCTGCTATAGGACGGAGGGGGAGAATGTCCTTCAGGAAAACTATCCTTTTTGAAAAATTTTTACAAAGGGTTAATGACGATATTTTTTCGAAATCATTGTGACATTTGAGAAGTAAGAGTACGATCTTTCTGAATATGTGCTTCCAATTTTATCTATACCAAACAGTTTGGCTGATTTAGGTAAAACAAAACTACGAAATAACACAAAAAAAAGTGTTTGGTTCTTCATTTCCTCCTGATGCGTAAATCAAGTTCTGGGTATGCACAAGTACTTTTGCCGGCTCAGAAAGAAAGAGATGAGTTTTTAACTCTGCTAATTATTAAAAAAAATAAAAATCTGAGGCTCAGGTGCATCAGGACTTGCCTTGGGCTATCCTCACCCAAATTTTCAGACCTCTAGGCAGGGTTGCTATTTTGTCCACTTTTTTGTAAAAAGTCCAGGACGCCGGAAGAAATTGGACAAAATAAAAATCTGCTGATTTTCCATATGTTTGACACGGGGTTAGAAATTAGCAGTCGTTAGTCGTCAAATGCAACTTGATGACCACAAAATTAAACCTGGTCGTCAAATTTGACACCTAGCTTTGATTTTTTTTTTTTTTTTTTTACAGATGCTCTTATTTCTACTTTAGCATAAGTTTCCATCCCCCCCCCCCCCCTTCACTGTCTGCACTTGAAACACCTGTTTTCGATAAAAGATCATCATTAGCACAAAAAAAAAGGAAAATGCTATTACTTGCTTTATTATTTTCTGCTCTTTAAAGCAAGAGAAACTACTATTCAAATTATATTCCTTTAAGACTTCGTGAACATGTCAGCAGAAAAAAGAAATAAATTATTGAGCTGCAAGTAAACAGAAAAATAAAAAAGGAAAGAAAAGCCAAGCCCTTTAAAAAAAAAAAAAATCAATATCTCTGTTGTTAATTGAACGATTTCCTTGAAATTTTCACCAAGTTACAATAATAGTAAATTAGGCAGTGTAAAAATTTTTTATTAAAATGTAATAGCTTATTAGAAAATTAGAACCCCACAAAAATTGGCCAGTACAGAGCAATTAGAAAGAATAAGCAATGTGGTTTTTAACACTTTCCAACCTAGTTGAAAAGTGTTTATGACTTTGGTTTGTCTGCCGGATGGCCGTCTGTCCGTGCTCTAACTCCCGTAAATATGCTTGGATTGCTCTGAAATTTTTATATGTTATTGCCGTTATCTATAGCATGTTCCCTATTTCAACGGAAGTGTGTAGCACTTATAGTTTTTTTACAGGGACACTCAAAAAAATTCAGTTATATTGCGGTCTATGGGGAAAAATTATTTGCGGTTTATTTAAATAATGTTTTACTATTTTAAACGCATTGAAATTTATATATATATATATATCACTAAGGTGCATTAGAAGAAGCTTAATATGGAATAGGGTGTGCATAGCACTTAGAGTTACTTTACAGGGACACTCAAAAGAATTCCGTTACATTACGGTCAATGGGGAATAATCGTTTCAAGCGCATTTTAATGACGCTACGTCATTTAAAACATAATGAAATTGATATATAATTATGAAGCGCATTAAAACATGATTTTTGTAGAATATGTGCAAAGTATTTATTATTCATTTGCAGGGTCAAACAAAAGAACTATGTTACACATCGTCGTATGGGGAAAAATTGTCTGTAGTGTAATTTAGTGATATTTCACTATTTCAAACATAATGAAAATTATATGCATTACTGAGGTGCACTATAAATTGCTCTCTTGTGTGCTTTGTGTTTATTTACAGGGACACACAAAAGATATTGGTTACAGTACAAGTGCGATATTTACAGTCTATGCGTGATAAGTACGTTTTTAACTTTGGTTTGCATTTTTAAGTTTAACAATTTTTTTTTTTTTTCATAGCACGTGTGTGTTTATAAACTCGGTTCATCATATACAGGGCTACACATTCATAAGTATTACAGACTATGAGAGTGAATTGCTTAAGGGTAGTTTTTAATTGTGTTTACGCATTTTCAAGCTGAACTATATTTAGTAGACTAATAGAAGTTTGTGGAATATAAATAAATTCATATATAGGGCTATGCAAAAAGATACAGTACAATAGACCTCTGGTCGTGGTGCTTTGGCTTTCGAGCCACACTCCCCCCCCCCCCCCCCCCCCTTAGTAATACAGTAAAATGCAAAAAGATACATTGTCGTTTACATTTGGTAATTGCGAGTTTTAAGTTGCCTTTTAGCTTAATAGGTGGTGTGTACAAAAGTCTTCAGATAATATACAGGTCTGTACAAAAGATTTCGAGTGCATTTCCATCGATTGGCGAAAATGGCTAAATGTGAATATTCTAACTGAACTAAATTTTATCATACTATATATCCACATCTATTGATCATATACAGAGCTGTACAAAATAATTAGACTACTTTTTTGACCCTGGAAGGTAATTTCGAAAACTGTATTTTTCAATATGTTATATGTTTTCTAAACTGTTTAATTACATATCTTCTTTCACCTTATTTAACGTTGAAGTTCCGTTACAATTTTCTGGCTGTGTTGGAAAGTGTTTCATAATCTATGCTTCATGCATGATTTTTAGTTCTTGTTTGTTTGTTTAAACGCCATGAAGTCTGAATTGGAACTGAAACATGAGGTCTGCAGTGGGGCCTGCATTATCAAAACAAGATCAGCTTTGGATGGATATTTTGTTATGCAGAAAGAAACAATGCAAAGAATTTTTTTCTTTGCTAATAGGAAAAATAATAATGATATATTCTTTAAATGCCATACAAATATACATTAATTGGTATCCAAAAGTTCATTTATTTGCTTCTTTTTTTTTTTTTCATTTTCTGGCGTACTTTCAGTAATAAGATTTTTTTTTTTTTAATTAAGCTTATACCTGGTTGTATCTAAAAATTCAAATTTTCTTTCGATGGATATAATTGCTTGATAATCTGTTTTGTATGCATATTAGCTTTATAAAAAGAATTATTTAAACATTTTTCTAGAATCCAAATATTGTAGCTTAATGCTGTTTTAAAATTTTATAGAAAGCCAGTTTTTATTTTGTTTTAGTGATTAACACAGAGTTAAAAATGTTAATATGTACAGCCCACTCGCCCTTAACACATAAAGATAATTACAATATTATTGTTAACATGGGTTCGAAAAGAAATGAGAAAATATGATATAACATAAAATTGCAACCATGAAATGCAGTTTGGCACCTAGGAAAAAAAATTGCAGGCATCATTTGATACCTTACTTACCCCCTAACTCACCGTCAACCTCAACTGGCGAGTTACGCTGTAACTCTCGGTTGACCCTGAAATCAAATTCTCCGCTAACTCAACTAGCCGAAAATGGAGGAGAAAACGAAACATAAGTTCAGTAACTGAACTAACCTATTCGTCTACAGTTATTCGACATGCGCATGTGCAATTGAAGCAAAGATGGCGGTTGCGTTGACAAGTGTTTTGACGTTTATTTCGTTTTCAATGCTATTTGTGATGCAGAAAGCAAACGAAATGTTAATTTAAAAAATAATAATAATGTGAAAGAATGTGTTACTTTTAATTAATAGCCCTTTTAGGATATTTTAACTCTGTAAAGTCAAGATTATAGTGATTATTAAGAAAGTTTTCAAGACGTAAAATATCTATTGAGAATATTTGGTAGCGCCATCTAACGAATTTAAAATCAAATGTTCTTACACTCAAATATTGTATATACGATTCAAATCTTTTTTTTTTTTTTTTTTTTTTTTTTTAAGAATAAAAAACAGCAGTTTTTCTTAAATTTCAGATTTATTCCTACACTTCATGTTTGTTTAAAAAATAAAATTATAGAAGATGGAATTTTGCGTTAAAATATCGTTATAATATATAAAAATGTATATCCGTTTGTAATAGATAAATAATTTGAACTAATATGTACTTGTTAGTTAAAAATAATTATTTTTGTTTGAAAGAAACATTTTTAAGAGGATTATTTGAAAATTTTCGCAGTTCACGAGAATTTTTTCAAACAGCTCTTTAAATTATTATATATGAAATTAAAAAAATATATATATATTAATTATAATAATTTACACATAAAAAACCCCCACCTTTTTGGGTCTCGTATAAGGGATAAATGCTACCAAGCATGCAATTTCATCCAAGATAATTTAATTGAATCTGTAATCAATTATTTTAGTTAAATAAAACACATACATTAGAAATAAATATATGAAAATATCTTTTTATATAATATTCTTGCAAAATAAATAAATCTAGCTCGCTATTTGCTTTTATTCCACTTATTAGTGTTAGCATGGTCATAAAATTTTTTATTAAACGTAGATAATATATATATATATATATTCTTTAATCAAAAAACTTTAAAAAAAAAATCCTATAAAATTTTGTAAAAATGAGCATTTTATGACTGTGACAATATTTTTAAACCACCAAATCAAAATGTTAATTCAAAATTTATTTATCAAAAAGTAAACACTCCAATTTCCCTTTAATCAAATAACTAAAAAAAAAAAAACAAAAAAAAACTTGTTAGTTAAAAATAATTATTTTTGTTTGAAAGAAACATTTTTAAGAGGATTATTTGAAAAAAATTCGCAGTTCACAAGAAATTTTTCAAACAGCTTCTAAAATTATTATATATGAAATGAAATATATATATATATATATATATATATATTAATTATAATAATTTACACATAAAAAAACTCTTTTTTGGGTCTCGTATAAGGGATAAATGCTACCAAGCATGCAATTTCATCCGAGATAATTTAATTGAATCTGTAATCAATTATTTTAGTTAAATAAAAAACATACATTAGAAATATATGAAAATATCTTTTTATATAATATTTTTGCAAAATAAATAAATCTAGCTCCCTATTTGCTTTTATTCCACTTATTAGTGTTAGCCTGGTCATAAAATTGTTTATTAAACGTAGATAATATATATATTTTTTTCTTTAATCAAAAAACTTAAAAAAAAAAAAAAAAATACTATAAAATTTTGTAAAAATGAGCATTTTATGACTGTGACAATATTTCTAAACCACCAAATCAAAATGTTAATTCAAAATTTATTTGTAAATTTATTTATCAAAAAGTAAACACTCCAATTATGCTCTTTCAATACTCTGTTTTGTTTCGTTATTGAAAACTGAATCAAGGGAGGACAGAACCCATAAAGACTATTGCTACGTCATGTGATCCCTTTGGCCAATGAGATATACACATTTCAACCTGCCGTCGAGTAACCCAGAGTCGAATAACCATGTCCCTGAAGTTAACGAAGAATTCGGAATTACCAACCGGCAGTTAGATTCGCGAACCTCGGGTTACTCAACTGAGAGTTGTACGGGAAGTTGAAGGTTGGTGGTGAATTGACCGGTTAGAATTCCCAATTTCTAACCTGGATCTTATGCTGTATATGTCAAACAGTTTTGATTAAGTTGAGTGGTTGAGTGTCCCCCCCCCCCCTGCCGGAAGATTTGAAATTTTGTGCTTTTAATGATCAAAAAGTGCAATCAGTGGTGGAGTTGATTGTCTTTTATTTTAAGAATTCCAGTCATTACGTAGCTAAAGGGTTTTTTAATTCTTTTAGTGGTCTAATGCCTCAACTTCTTAACGAAACTCGATAGAACAGTCACATTAAATGCTTGGAGATAATGTGTAAAACAAAGATGTTTTCTTGAAAATTATTGATGAATATGAAGAAGTAGATACAAACATAAGGAATACAATTAACACTATTGCTTCATATAAAGAAAGGAAACATCTAATCAGTCTGTTGAAACCCATCGGTATTTCAATGGATATGCCAGAGAGAGATTCCTCTACTATTGCAGATGTAACCAATGAACCACTTTTGAAATCTGAAGAACTTTGAATTTATAATAAATGTTTAGAGAAAAGATTTGATGACTGTATCATGCCAGCTCACATTTTATCATACATGCTGCATCCAAAATACATGGGTGAGGGACTAACTAATGACCAAGAAGAAATAGCAAGAAAATAGGTGAATGACATTGATAAAAAAAAATTTGCCATTGATTGTTAAATTTTCCATTAAGGCACCTCCATTTTCTGATACATATTTTTCTGATGCAATCATAAATAATCTATCACCAGCAGAATGGTGGAAATCACTGAAAAGATACAGTGACTTAGAAAATATTTCAAATTTTGCATGTCATCTTTTTCATTGTGTAGCCTCATCAGCCAGCATTGAATGCATTTTTTTCCAATTCAGCATGATTCAAAACAAACTTTGAAATAGGCTTGGATTACAAACTGCGACAAAATTTTTAATGGCTTATAAAATGCTTAATTCTAAAGACAAACAACTTGCTCTTGATCCTGAAGCATTTGATGACTGTTAAATATTTTACAACCTTCATGTATCTTGAATAACAAAATTTCATAGTATGCATTTTATGCCTTTCTGTTAATTTCTTTATTATTTCCTGGTTATATTTCATTTGATATTTTAACTAAAAGAAAATTTTTATCATTATACTTTTCTACTTCTTATTGATCTTCCCCCTATAATAAAATATGTATATATTGAATGTTTTAATGCATATATTAAATTATTGATGTTATTACAGGCACAGGCTACATTTCAATGTAACATTTTCTTAATTAACATTAACCTGTTATTTCATATGACTTTTTTTTTTTTTTTTTTTTTAATAAGATTTGAGGCTGTCAAACATTTAAAAAAAAAAATTCTATTTTTAATTTTATAAACTGATTATTAATTGCAACAAAACAAGTTAAAATTTACTGCAAATGTATATGTTTTACAATTGCTATTTAATACATTATACCTTAATACACATTTTATTTATAAACATGTTTGCATAAAAAAGCTTCTAGATGAACTTAGCTTTTCATTTTCATGCAAAATATTTCACATACTATTGTGTATATAAATATGTAATGTGATATTTTGATATAAAGGGTGTTTCTTGAATGGGAAGAATCAATATATTTAATTATTGTTAAATTCTGCATTTTTAATTTTCAATTTATTAAAAGTAGACAAAATAATATTTTGTCTGGGACATTTTTTTCCAGAGCGGAAAAAACCAGATAACCGTGCCTCTAGGTGCTGTAGATTTCGCTAGCTGTCGCCAACAGACAGACACACAGTGAAACTTTATTTTATTAATAATATAGATATACCGTAAAATCCCAATTGTAAGCCCCCCCCCCTCTTTTTCAAAACCAAAAAGAGTTAAATGTGGAAAAGGGTCTTATAATCGAGATTTAAAAAAAAAAAAAAAAAAAATCATTTAAAAAAGCCGTTTTTATCATTAATTTAGAAGTAAAAAGGGGCGAGAATCTTCTATATTTTGGCAGATTTTCACATTCAAAAATAAATAAATAAATAAAATCTAAATCCCGCCCCCTTCCCCCCCCCCCCAAAAAAAAAAAAATAAATCTTTAAAAATCTTTTTTTTAATATTTTTTTATTCGTTATTTTACTGTAACAATAAATAATCAATCATCTAAATCCCCTCAAAATTACTACGTCCCTCTTTGCCCCCTCCTGGTACCAAAACCCCATAGTTTAAAATTTATAACTCTTTGATTTAAAATTTCTTTTCAGACTTATTCAATACTCTATATTAACAATGAATAAACCTAATCTACCACCTAAATTAACCCTTCTTCCTAAAATCTCTGCTTCCCCCCCCCCCCAACCTTATCTCATGAAGACCCTCCCCCTGCAAATGCATCTCATTAAATTTAAAATTCTTAATTTTTTTTCTAAAGTCTAATTTTCTCCCTCCATTTATAACTTTTTTGCAACAATAATTAAACAATTATCTAATTTGCTCCTCCCCCTCCCCCCACCAAAAAAATTCTGCTTCCCCCCCCCCCAGCATACAAACTTTAAAATTTTTAAAATTGTTTTTTTTTTAAAGATTTTTATGTTGTATTGTTACTTTGTAGCAACAATAAATAAACGATCATGTAACTCTCCCCATGGGTGAAAGACGTTCATCCAAGCCAAGACCGAAAAAGGTATAATCAAATGGAAATGGACTAGAAGATTTCTATGTCTTGCATTATAGCTAAAAATTGCTCTTTTAGAATAAAGGAAAGTGATTTAAATTTCTTGATAGTAAAATTTCTGTTATTTAAACTTATAAAGTTTAATTTACTTTTAGTCAAAAATCTCTTCAAGACTGAAATCAGTCTTGAGACTGAAGGTCTTGCATCCATTACTCTCCCCTTAAATTACTATTACCCATTCCCAGAAAAAGGATGAATTTCTAGACATGGAAGGGAAGGCACAGAGAAAATTTTAGACTTTTTTGTAGTTTGACTGTTCTCACAGTTTTGTTAATGGGAGGGGAGTTATTTTAAAGAACATATTTATTTCAAAACATAAAATATACACATGATTCAGAAAAAAATAGCCAAACCGCCAAAAAAAAAAAATGAAAATTTTTGCTTTCCTTCACATATTTAGAAATCCCCCCCCTCCCCCCCCCCCTTCCTCCCTTGGGAGAAAAGGCCAGAGCAAAAATTTCAAAAGGGAATGATTATTTTAGATGAGTGATATTTATATGAGATGAGTTACCTTACTATAAAATAAGAAATAGAACAGTGTTTAAACAAATATATATTTAAGATTTTAAAGTATTTGCTGAGTGGGGGAGTGCAGTGGGAGAAATTGGAACTTTTGAGAGAAAGGAGGGTAATTTACATGGTTGATTATTCATTAATTGTTACTAAAAATGAACAAATACAGCAGATTTAAAAAAAAATAGTTTTAAAGATTTTAAATGTTGTGTGTGTTTGAGGGGGGGGGGGACATTTTTGCTGTAAAGATAAAACTTAGGTGAGAATTTATTTATTTATTTATTTTTACTAGAGAGCAACAAATAGGGCAAAAGATTTCTTCCAATAAGAGTTTTACAAATTTTAAACTTTGTATTCTTGGGGATGAGGGGATAATATGAATTTCAAAAGAGGGGTTTTACATTTAAATGATTTGTTATTCATTTATTATTAATTGAGAGCAACAAATAGGACAGAAGAAATTTTTTTTATAAATAGTTTTAAAAAATCTTTTATAGGGGTTGGCAAAAAGGAGGAAGCAGATATTTTGGGAGTAGAGAGATAATTGAAATGGTTGATTATTTATTTATTGTTACTAGACAGCAATAAATGGAGCATATATTTTTTAATAAAGAGTTTTAAAGATTTTAAACTTTGTATCCTGAGAGGAGAGGGAGGGAGGGAAGGAGAAGTGTTCATTGATTTTAGACAGAGAGGCGTGGAGGGGGGTAATTTAGATGATTGATTATTTACTTATTGTTACTAGAGATCAACAAATAAGACAGAGGAATTTTTTTAAATAGAATTTAAAGATTTTTTTTTTTGCTGGGTGGGGCAAAAGGGGGGGGGGGAAGAGGTAGTAGAGAGATAATTTAAATGGCTGATTATTTATTTATTGTTACTAGAGAGCAACAAATATAGCATATTTTTTTTATAAAGAGTTTTAAAGACTTTAAACTTTGTATGCTGAGGGGGAGAAGGGGAAACATAAATTTTGGATGGGGGAAGAGATTGTAATTTTTATAGGTGCGTTCGTACTTATATAAATACGTAGCACCTATAGTCATCGTCTTGTCCATCCGCCTGTCTGCGTATAACAGTGCAAAAACTACCCAACTGAATGGTTTGAAATTTAATATATATTATCATTGCAGAATTGTGTCGAGTCATTTCAAATTTTATGAAAATCGAATCAAAACATAAAAAGCTATTAATAAAAGTTTTTTTTTATTCTATTAAATCCTATCGTACGTAATCTATATAATAAAAACGCAAGTCATGTGACTGAGAAAAACAAATACGAGCAAACCACTTATTTTTTCATATGCCAGGCGCAGGCAGCCCTTTTTATTAAAAATTATTTTTTCGAATAAAATTGCATAAAAGTTACATTTTTAGAAAGATTGTTCAAAAAAATTGTTTGTTTGAGAAATGAGTTACATTAAAAAATGTATAGATTCTGAGATAACTGCAGTGGAAATTAGGTTAACCGAATATATCTCAATCCATTAGAGTAAATAAACACAGGAGATTCGTTCACTACGAGTCATAAAAATAGTAAACCATGGAGGTAATCATTCGCAAAACAAGATCTCCATGGTGGATTTATCAGTGCTGTCTGGTGTAGAAAAAAAAAAAAAAAATCTCATTTGTAAACGTGGGATACGTAATAAAAAAAAAAAAAGGCATGTTCATTTCTCTCATAGCAAATGATATAATTCATTTCACTGAAATAATAAGGAGGATTTTTTACATTGTGAAGCTAGTTATAAAACGAACGCACATTTCATGTGGGGGGGGGGGGGATTTCATTAACATTGTATGAAAGCAAAAGTGGAAATCTGCCAAAAATTTCAAAAGATTTAAAATTCTCTTCCTTGGATTTTTAAAATCAGTTTTCTTTTGCAAAAAAATTTGTTTGTTGGGGGGGACTTGGGATTGGAAAAGAAAATCAAAATTGCTTAAAAGTGGGAGGGGGGCTTACTTTCGGGATTTTATGATATATCAATTTAATTCTCCTGGTTCATTAATTGAAGCATGTAGTTTACTTATATTTATTTTATGTAAATAAGTTTATTTTTCTCTAAAAACTAATGATTTATACAGTCATTAGCTGACCAGCCTGGTATTGCCCAGACCCTTGATAAAGAAAATAATCTTAAATACATCTAAAATCAGAGTTGAATGATTAAATATATTTAAATGAAATTCTTTTAAAACAATCATAATATTGGGGTCCCACTGGCTTCAGCACCGTACACCAGACGTGCTACGCATGTTCCTGCCTATTGATTTTATATTTTTAAATGAAACACCGGTGTAGCCCAGGCCCATGATAACAACACCCGCTTCCTCTTTAGAGCTCAGAAAGACATGTATCTCTGTTTTTTGCACGCATGTGCAGGATCAGGAATGTTCCAAAGAATTGTAACTGAATCTCTGACAGAGAGAGAAAAATGTGTTTCAAAAAGAATTTTTTTGAAAGGGTTTGCATTAATATTTTTTAAAACCTAAGACTTTGTTTTAAAGATAAACATTTTGATATGCAAAACCTTTAAATATTGCTACAATATCTATGAAACGACTCTCGGAAAAACATTTTTTTGAAAGGGTTAATAGCAATATTTTTCAAATGGATTGCACCATTGTGGAGGAGAAGGTACCCAAATTAAGTAGGTATTTTTTATTTTCTACTATTTTGAGAAGTCGAGCAGGTATGAGTTTGAAAAGTTGAGGGGTGGGAGAAAGACACTAAAAATGACATTTTATAAATAATTTTTATTAATATATTTTTTAATGAATTGTGCTGTTAAAGAGTTTAAAGTATGCTCTAAAAGCATGTGCTATTTGTTTTTCTGTATTTCAAATAGTTAACCTGGTGTGGACTGCAAAATATTCAAAGAGCATCTTGACGCTTTTTGGTTCTTCAATGCTGAAACTGTGAGCATGTGCGATTTAAACAGGGGTGGAAAGCATGATTTTGCTGAGAGTTCATTGTGGTTTTTAATTAATATCTTGGCTAATTATCAAAAAATGTGTCAATAATTATATTAGGTAAAAAAAAAAATGAAGAATTTTTCACTAGATAGTCAATTACACTCTAGTGCACTCAACCTATTTAAATGTATTTATAAAATGCAACAATAACATCAAATTTTAAGACCAGGATGTCAATGACATTTTTTTCCCCTCTTATCCTTATTTTGTAGAAGTACGGTGGAAGGCTGGGGATCGGGGTCCATTTATTATATTTTTAATTTATAATATCATTGTTACATATTTTAAGTATGAGAATGCTTCAAAAACATCAAACCTGATAATTTTAGTAATTTGGTAGAATGTTCAAAATTAGCAATTCAAGTCTTTTTATTATTATTATTATTATTTAGAAGCTCCTATAACAAAGAACATTTTTAACATACAATTTAGTGCAACCAGCTTTTGAAACATTACAATGGACAGACTATTAAAAAAAGAAAGAAAAACTGTTGAATAATGTTTTTACTTTTACAAGAGAAAACAAAACATGCGCATACAGGCATATGGATAAGTGTCCTTGTAGACAGGTATGTGCTTTTGTGAATAATTAATAATATCTCTATAGCAGGGCTGCCACTCCAGAATGACATCAAAAATAGTTGCTTTAGTAGCCTACAGTGAAAAAAATAGTAGCCAAAATAGTAGTATTTGTACAAAAATAGTAGCCAAAATAGTTGCATGCTGACTTAAGAAAGGGAGGGGGGGGGGGCAAGAATCCTTATTTGCAATAAAAATATCATGAAAATCCACATCTTTCTCTACCGTTTATGCTACCAACCAAATTTGCCACTTTTTGTATTTTTATTATAAAATCACACACACACACACAAAAAAAAAAAAAAAAAAAGGGGGAAAGAAAGAAAGGAGAAACTTTTTAAAATTATCATCTGAAATATAGGATCAAAATGCAATTTGGTTTTCCCAACAAAACAATTCCCAAAATTGTATATATGCTTGCCTTACACTTGGGCATTACTGTGAGGAAAGAAAACTAATGAACAGGGAAACTTTTATTGTATGTTATTAGCTTCAATTTTAAGAATGTGTGTGCGTAACTAATCTATTCTTTACAAGAATCCTTATTTGCAATAAAAATATCATGAAAATCCACATCTTTCTCTACCGTTTATGCTACCAACCAAATTTGCCACTTTTTGTATTTCTATTATAAAATCACACACACACACACAAAAAAAAAAAAAAAAAAAAAAGGAAAGACAGAAAAGAGAAATTTTTTAAATTATCATCTGAAATATAGGATCAAAATGCAATTTGGTTTTCCCAACAAAACAATTCCCAAAATTGTATATATGCTTGCCTTACACTTGGGCATTACTGTGAGGAAAGAAAACTAATGAACAGGGAAACTTTTATTGTATGTTATTAGCTGCAATTTTAAGAATGTGTGTGCATAACTAATCTATTCTTTACAAGAAATTTATGTAAAATAAAATAGTAAAATCGGCATAAATGAAATGTGATTTTATAGACACCAGTGGGCCAAATAAAGCCATCTAAATAAGTAAGAAAGGCAATATTCTAAATGTTTTTCTCAACATTGTAAATGTGTTATTAAATTGAAAAATTGTGACAGAAAACAAGATTTTCTTATTTCTAAGTAGCATTAATTTAAGCTCGTTTAATTCAAATTTCTAGTATGAAACATTTATACAAGGTTAGAAACAAATAGGATTCACGCAACACAGTGAACAAATCTACAGTTAATCATTTGTGGTTCATACAGCAGTTAAAGGGTTAAATACCTTTAAAAACAATAAAAAATTGGACAAATATACTGTAAAGCATAAGAGTTGTGGTGGGTAGTAGCCAAACCAAAGATCAGTAATTAGTTTCCCACTAAAATTTGAATGATTGGTACCTTTGTACTATATTTAGATTAACAAAAGTATGTTTTTTTTTTTGTTTTTTTTTTAAATTTCAAATGGAAGTTTTTACAAATTTTAAAAATTAAATAAAACACTTAAGAAATTGATATGGAAAAATTAGGTTAGGATATTGGGTAAAAAAAAAAAAAAATGCAATTTTGGGGGACTGATGATTTTTTTTTTTACAAAAATAGTAGCTGGGATTGGAAAATAGTCTCCTTTTTTCTGGTTTTCCTCCAAAATAGTCGCTTTTGAAGGTTTTTAGGCTAAAATAGTAGCCATAGTAGCCTGATGCTGAAAATAGTCGCTTTTAGTAGCATTTTAGTTGCAAATGGCAGCACTGCTATAGAAGCATACATTAATAGTTTACTTTTTTTTATTTGTTTTTTAAATATTTGCTGAGAATAAGTATGAAATAGACAATTTGTATATTTCAATAGGTCATCTATTTGTCCAACATTTATTAATTAATACTCTGAAGAAAATTTCATTAATAACATATGCAATAATGAAATCCTTCTAAACACTTTCTTTAATTCAAAAGTATGACATCATAGAAAAATCTCAAATGCTTTAAAAATTACTTTTTTTTTTTTTTTCCCACACCAGATTCTAATATAAGTATTAGTTATAATGTTAGTGAATTTTTACCAAGAATAACATAAAAAGTACTATTCAGTCACAACAAAAAAAGAAAAAGAGTTTGTATTGTAAAAATATCAAAACAATGATATCTTTTTATTTTCTGCATAATTCATCTTATGATTAAGGTAAATCTGTTCTTTTTCAGTATGTTTTAGAAAAGTTCTATAAAAATGTTAAAAAATCAATGATACATCAAAAAAAGAAAAGGAGGGAGAATCATTAAAAGTTAAAACAAATGTCTACTGAATTTATACATGTGTAAGATTAATAGAACATCTTACCTGATGGGCCAATAATTCAGCTAACTTAGTATTGGAACTTTGCAAAGAGCTCATTTTCTTGATAATAGGATGACTAAATAAATAAAAGTGTAAGATGTTTATTATATATAAGTTATATTGTAAAAATAAAAAATTGAAATTTTTTAGCAAAAAATTAAAAAAATAAATAAATAAACTTAGGCATAAAAGGCATTTTTACCTAAGATTAAGCTCTAATGTTGGCTCAAGTATTTTATATCTCTGCTCTTCAGTCATTGTTTGTAAAGATGTTCTGACATAATGTCGAGCTGCAGACATTTCTTCAACAGAAATCAAACATGGATGAGTAGATAACCTTTTTGTTACCTAAAAGATAAGTCAAGACCAATAGAGATATTTTTTATAATATTGCTAAAAATAAAGAAAGAAATCAAGCAGGTATAAAAGCATAAAATACAATTACTTTAAATGAATTGGAAGATTTTGTAACAGGTTTGTTACGTTTAAAACATTACATTTGAAACAATGTTTAAAACATGTTTATTGTTTATAATGTCACAATGTGAAATTCACAAATTAAAATTTACCAATTAAAATTGTATTAAAAATTTCTAATTAGCTCTGTACACTAAAAGAAATTCAAATTTTATTAAAATTATAAATCTGTTATTTAATTTTAATTAAGTATTTAAAGTAAATTTATTTCCTATAAAATTGAAAATATGAGATTTATTTTTTTAAATACCTCAATTATGATTTTTTATATAATATCAAAATTAAAGTTCTATAATATACTATTATTAATAATCTAATTTTCAAAAAACTAACAGTATTTCAGTGTTGTTAAATTTTTTATAAATATAGAATTATCTAAAAACATGCATTTCTGTTTCCCTACTACTTGCTACTCTAATCTTTAATTTTTGAGATTTTTCTGTCTAAAAACAAGAAGTCAGCAGTCGCAGTCATCTTTTTATAATTGTGTTGCTCAACTTTGTGTAATACCCCACGATTGTGTAATATCTTGATTGTGCAATTTCGGTTATTGCTGTTTACTTTCAAATGAGCAGAAATTGAGAACAATTAGTGTTTAGTTTAACTAGTAGTAGCATAGTTTTTTTGTGAAGGTTTCATTTAACTTAATCATTTTTAGGGTTTCGTTCATCTCACGAAACCCTATTACTCCTGCTCTGTTGTCTGTCCGTCACAGAGTCATTCTCAGAAACTATGTAACTTACAGAGTTGAAACTTTGTGTATATATAGCTGAATACCAGCTATGAAGCTCAAAATATTAAAATTTGAAAAAATCGAATTATTTTAATAAATAGAGATAAAAAACCAATATTCTAACAGCCTTTTCCTATTAAATTTAAACATTTTTCATTATAGCAGTTGCCAAAAATTAAAAATCCACAATGAAATTATTTTTACAATAATTAATTTTCTATTGAACAATTTCCAAGTAAAAAATGAAAATAAAACAAAAAGTTTCACCAATTGAAAAAAGATTAATATGAAATAAAAATGATTGACGTCATAGTGGTAATAAAACAAGAAATTTTCAAAGATTTCTCAATAATACAAGGAGTATGAGTATATGTGTATGTGCACAAAGTAGATTAATATCACGTCATTAGAGAATTAAAAAGAAAATCTGACGTCATATTGGAAGTTTAACGAATTTTTCAAATGTTTGAGAATAATACAAAGCGAGTATCAATATGAGTAATAGAGAATAGTAAATATATGAATTTCAGAAACATATTGAATCATGATAAAAACCCGATTATGGAAATATTTGCATATTTTAACATTTTGAAGGTGTACAACATGTTTAATTTTGAAATTATTTTTTAAATATCGCATTTAGTCCGTATGACAGATATTATTATGACAGAATATAATAGCGGGCTTCGCCCGCTATCGGGCTGGTTTAGATATTCGAAAAAATAGACCGGTAAATTTTTACTTTATAGAAAATATGACTTTTTTTTGTTGTTGCTAAATGAAATTTATTTGGATTTATTAAAGAAAGGATAAAGTGTTTTAAAAGGAATGTTAAACTAAACCCTTTGAGCGATCTTCGATCACACTTACCCACTTATTTTACTTTGTTTTTTATCATATTGTGCTATACCCAAATAATGAAAATTAGTGAACAACTTTTTTTTATATATAATTTGACTCCCTGTTATTTTTGTGTTATCAAAAAGTGTGCACAAACACAAACTACAACAAAATTAGAGACTATATTAATAGCATGCATACCCTTTATGGATTTACTTTTTTTAAGGTGGTATCCTATTTATACTCTTTATATATTTGGCCATTCTCATGAATTTAATTATCTTTGTGAGCTTGCAAGTATTGCCATAAATAAAGTAGAGGAATGCTATGGTTGTCTTATTGGCAGCTTTGTAATAGACAACGCTGCCAATATTATGAAGATGAGAAATGATCTTAAAAAGACTTAGAGGAATAATATGAATATTTTAACTTATGGGTGTTCAGCTCATGTCTTAAATGGTCTAGCAAAAGACATTAAAATCTCCAATACAAAAGCTCAAGTTGTTGATATTGTTAAATATTTTCGAAATAATCATTTTGCTTCAGCAAAGCTTTGGGAAACAGGTTCTAAAAAGCTTGAGTTACCATCAGATGTCAGGTGGAATTCCATGTTGGACGCAATGGAGTCTTATATAAGTAATTGGTCACAAATTTTGAAAGTCTGTGAAGATAATCGAGAGAAAATCAAATCTGATATTTCTAAAGAAGTCATAGACTTGCAGTTAAAAAGAAATGTTGAAGATTATATACAAAGGCTCTAACCTATTGCAGTTGCATATGACAAAGCTCAGAGAAATAAGCATACTATTAATGATGTAGTTGCAGTTTGGAAAGATTTTAAAAAAAGTCAGAAATATGTGCTGCTAGTAATCTTACCATGATTACAAAAAGAAAATTGAAAAAGCCATAGAAGACAGATATGAAATGGCCATGACACCTGCACAATTCTTGGCAAAAATTACTGATCCATGCTTTAAAGGAGAATCACTTACAATTGATGAGACAGAAAAAGGCATGAACCTTGCAGCCGAATTATGTCCTCCAATAATTGTAAACTATAAAGCTAAGTCAGCTTCATTCTCCAGTTATATGTTTGATCAGGAGTGCAAAAATCTAGACGCCAATGAGCCGATTCCCACCACTAGATTTTTAGTATTCTTCCCCTAATAAGAATACTGATAAAATTTAGGCGAAGTATACTAATAAAATTTGACGAAGAATACTAATAAAATTTAGTGATGGGAATCAGCCCATTGGGCACCTAGATTTTTGCACCCCTGTGTTTGATGCTGTTAATAATATGATGCAAAAAGAAAAAATGATATGCTGTCAGTTACCGATCATAAATTTGCTACTCAAGAATCAAATAAAGTGGACAATTTTGTAGAAATAACACCTTTATCTTGGTGGATAAGACTTGAAAAAAACGTCGATAAAAATGTCATGCAGATCATAAAACAATTACATATAGCTGTATGCTCTACTGCTGGTTTAGAAAGAGTGTTTTCTACTTTTGGCTTTGTGCAGAGCAAAACTAGAAACCAATTAGGTGTTGATAAGGCTGCCAAACTTGTTACTATTTTTAAAAAACTTAATAATTAAATGTTTTAGTTTAGAATAAAAAATTAATTGCTAATTAATGTTTGGTATTTATAATAAATATTTTTTCTTCTTTACTGTTTTTTGAAAATATTTTCATTCTTTATATTTAATTTATTAATTTTTGCTCGCTTTAATCAAAATTGTGCTGTTGAATAATGAGAAAAAAACGTTTTAAATGTCTAAAACATGTTTTAAGCAAAAAAAAAAAAATTTTCCAACCCTGTTTTGTAATAAAGATTTGAATCAGAAGTCTTAATTTAATAGCTAAACAACTTTTTAGAGATCAAAATAACTACCGTAATTTAGGGAAGAAACGCCGCGGCGTTTACGAGTTTAAAAGTTTAAAATTTGCGAAATGCGGCGTTTGTGAAAATTTTGTGTAAAATATTCAGTGTTTAGAATTTTTTTTCGCTCACCCTTTTTTTTTTCTTTGAATAATTTTCGCCTCGATCGCGAAGCGATGTTGCCGATGGTACCCAAGGAATGCAATACACGAGTCCCCTTTTGGGGGAAAATATGGTGAATGGATTAAGGAGGGACAGGGAGCCACAATGGAAATTCCTTTATATTGCACTGCACTGTAGAAACATAGAATAAGAAAGCTGTTTTTTGACGTTAGCAATGAAAATTTAACTCTTTTGTTTCTTTTTTATATCACTCATTAAAACATTATATTCATTGGAAAGTAAAGACTATGTTGCTGGCATTGCTTTTTTCAACTTTTGTTATAACGATCTTCTGTTAATGAAATTCCCGTTCTTACGGCGAACTTATAGTGAAGATTTTTCTAAAATCTTTTTGATGATTCATTCAATAATAGTTTTGGAAGTTTATTTTTTAAACGCATTTTGAATCCTCTGTTATAACAATTCCCCGTTAATGCGTGATTTTGCAATTCCCGTTCTAATGACGAACCCATAGTGAAGATTTTTCTAAAATCGTTTTGATTATTTATTCAATAATTATTTTGGAAGTTTATTTTTTAAATGCATTTTGAAGTATCTGTTATAACAATCCCCGTTAATCTGCGATTTTGAAATTCCCGTTCTTATGACGAACCCATAGAGAAGATTTTTCAAAAATCTTTTTGATTATTTATTCAATTAATGTTTTGGCCGTTTATTTTTACGAAATTAATGCGAAATTATTGTATATATTAATGCGGAATTCTCTTGCTACCATTGCAATAATTTTTTCAGAGCACTGTTCTCCCTCAAGGCCGTGCAAAAATGCACTGGGTGCCAAAAATTGATTGATTGGTTGGTTTTATGATGGTCGATTATCTACACAAGGAATATAGGCCCTAGAGGGGTTTGCCCTCCGTGGGGGTCTTTCTAAGGGATCCTAACCCGTATTTACTGCAAGGTTCGAAGAAATCCACAGAAAACTCTGAACGGTTAGGTCGAGGAGCGAGACAGGGGTTGCCAGAAGTTAAGGGGCGCAAAATTCATTCTGCCATCTCATTTTTTTAGTCGGTAAAATTCTTCCGAGAATTATTTTCTTTCACCAGTTATCAAACGTCTCACTTAAATATGGCTTAACCTAGTTAATGGAACTTTGTAACAACATGTATACAAATAATATGTATATGTATGTATGTATATATATATATATATATATATATATATATATATATATATGTATATGTATATATATATATATATATATATATATATATATAGTAAAAGCTCGATTATCCGGCATTCAACCAACCGGAAAAATTCGAGAACTCCTTCATTTTTTTCTTCCCATAAACAGGTGAAAATTTTTACTGCTATTTTAGGAATTTTACTGTTAGCATTCGCAAATTATCACCGCGACTGATTTGGCTTAAAATAAATCTATGTATGCTCATGACAATGAATGTTATAAAATATAAAAATATAACGTAAATAAAAAGTACAGCTGGATGGTACAGAATAATTGTTCAGAATTATGTTGCGTCATCCACCCGCAGCTGTTTTTCCCAGCGAAAAAAAGGAGGAGGAGAAGAGGGGGAAAATGACGTGAGGAGAGAAGAAAGACTAATTAATCCTTCGGCACAAGAAACTATGGAATTGCATCTCATAAAAGAACACTTCATGAAAAAAAGAGAACTTTCTTTTAGACAGACAGACATTAGACATGCCATGCGTTTCGTAGTATTCCTGACACATCGAAAGGAACGCAATCAAGTGCCCAGTAACTGCTGAGAAATTATTTATCCCAAACTATTTTTTCTTATTATTTTACTTACTCAAGAATAAGAAATCATTATTTTTAAAGAATTATTTACTAAGGTCTTTATTCTATATTATATTTTAAATACTATATTTACTCAAGAATATTATATTTTTTAACTGAATATGTCTAGAATATACACTTAACTGGAACTAAAAAAAAAAAAAAAAGATACTGCACGGTAAGTTAGTTTCTCTATTGTTTTTGTTTTATTGTTGTATTTTTATCACTTCAAACATTTTCTTTTCAGCCGGCTGCCGAGAAAATATGTTTCAGCAGAATAAACAGCAAACAGAAGAACGAAATGATACCCTTTTCTTTTCCTTACTTATTATTAAAAAAATAATTGATATCTCTGTTTATAATCATCCAATTGTATTTAAATTTTCAGCAAATTCAAATAATAATAAATTAGGCCGCTTACCAATTTTCTATTTAAATACAATACGTTTTCAGAAAATTAGACCCCCCTCAAAAAAAGCCCACTGTCTGAGCCCAGCCACTCAAAAACAAAAAAAAAGTGCTGACAACTAATTTGTTGTTATTGAGAGGAGGCGAAATCGGACGTTACAGCTTGCATCTGATAACGTTCTTAGCCATGCAGAAAGGACTCATTATTATGGTGACTTGTTGCACCTTTTGCCGGAGTTAAGTTTTGTTATTTCCTATTTTGATGTTTACTTTTTCAGCACATGAAGTAAGAGAAGCATCTATTAATCATCTTTGTCCTAAATTAAAATCTTTGAAATGTCTAATTATAAATAAAGTAGCGTTATAAAAGATTAATAAATAAATTTGAAATAATATCCTAACACAAAATATTGTTTATCTTTCTTTTTAATTCTTCAAAATTAACTTTATCAAATGCAAATTTAATAATAATAAAAGAATTATTTTATCGACTTCCCGATGACAAGAAAATAGGCCAAAAAATCATTTTCTTTTTTCTCGGTTACATCGATGCACCCCCCCCTTCCTTTCATGACAGGTTTTTTAGTCTCAACTATCCGGACTTTTCAAGTATCTGGAAATCGGCGCTTCCCAAGCACGCCGGCTAGTTGAACTTTTACTGTGTATATATTAAGATTTAAAAAAAAAAAAAAAAAAAAAAACAGATTAAAACAGTTTTTTCCAAAAATGTTTCAGGAAAAAAGTTTGAATTTCGGTTCTTTCCAGATTTTGGAGTTTCGGATAATCGATCCCACTTTGTAAATATTTTAATTCTACACATTTTTAAATAATTAGTTATTTTAATAATTCCGTTAACTTAGCCGTATTTATGTTATTTTTGTGTACCTATTGCCGCGTTAATAGGTCAATTTTATTTTTTTTTTACTGCAGCGTTTACGATGGGTGCGGCGATTATGCAGATTTCTTACAAAACGATGCCAATTTTCAAGGGTGCAGCGTTTCTTCCCTAAATTACGGTAATAAGATGACAATTCCACTCAATAATACAGTGCATGCAATAATGATTGTTCCCACAGGCCTCTAGTGTGTGTGTGTGTGTGTATATATATATATATATATATATATATATATATATATATATATATATATATATATATATAAGCCATTCTTGGTAAGTATGTGTGTGTGTGTGTGTGTGTGTGTATGTTCCTTATACAAATCTACAGTTTTTATCCAATTTGAATGAAATTTGAAGTAGAACACAAGTAAAATTACTGTCAACTTTAAAAATTTATCAGACAATTCTTTACCATTTTTTTTTTTTTTCAAATGTCTCCCATAGTTTATCATTACAGTATTTTTTTATTTTTCCAGTTACTAATGCAATTTCTTTCACATTGGCATAAAAAGAAACTGCATATTGACAATATTTTTATAAACCACTAAAAATTCAGATTATCTCACTATAATCTGAAATCTGAAACTGATAATGTTATAATGTCTTAGGGCAGATAATGTGATTTTTTTTTTTTTTTTTTTTTTGCATATTAATTACTATAATAGCATTTAAACTACATAGTGCATTTATTTAAATGTGTTTAGAGAAAAAAATAAATAAATTAGCTCTTAATTTTACAAACATAAATTGTTTTCACTGATTTGTTAATATTAAAGTAAATTTTCCAAGGAAAAAAACGAACATATTTTTGCGTTTTCAGACTTTATGATTCAATTTATTCTATATAATCAAAAATTGTCTGTCAAATAGTGACATTTAGAAATCATTACATCGTAACTTTTTAGAGCTTGAATTTCAACCAAGAAGACATATTTAAGTGGAAAATAATTGCCCACTATTAATAAAAATTGGATTTGAAGAAAACAATACAGTATTTTCCATTAATTATTCTTTAAAGATGGGTGTTAAAACAAACAGCATTAAAAGTAAAATGGTTTATCGGTAAAAAAATGACAATTTTTTTAATGTAAAACATTCATTTTAATTTTAAAAACGAATACATTTTTTATAAGTTCGACAAAGTGGCGACATTTTTATTTCACCAGCTTCAAAATTATTATCCAATTCTTAAAAGAACAACATATTTTTGAGAAATAATGTTTTGCATCAAAAATCATATAATTTCGAAACGCAATTTTAGCAAATTCTGTTTAAATTACATTGTAAATATGTCACATGCTCAGTAATGCAAAAACAAAATAAATAAAATTTTACTTCTGGTGGTAGTGCAAAAGGCCTAAAATTTGAGCAAAAAAAACACGAGTTTTATTCTCAAATTTTAGGCCTTTTGCGCTACCACCAGAAGTAAAATTTTATTTATTTTGTTTTTGCACTTTACTTAGCTACCCTAGACACAAGTCTTTTTCGGTATAGCGAATCAAAACAGAAAAAAAGACCCGGCCGACAATTCGGCCAACATTCACTGAGTGAATACAACTTGATTGCGTTAATTTAAGGATTTTTTAAATGCTTTGCGCTACCTCAAATGAAGTAATTTTGCTTCTTTTTTTATTATAATGTATTTTTATATCTTTCTTTTAAAGATTTTTCACTATAGCAGTTATTTTTCTTTTATAGCTTTAAAAAGAGAAAGGAAACTATTGCTTTTCAATAAATTTATTTGAGCTGCTCTGCCGCTAAAATTAAAATTTAATTAATTTTTTTTTTCATTTTATTTTACTAAGCAACCCTAAAGCCAAGTTTTCCGCAGTATAGCGAATAAAAAAAAAAGTTTTTTTCGGCCCACCCTAATGTCTATTATCTATAAAGATAAATGCATATTTATACATGATTCATGAAGTGAAAGAATTTTTTTTTAACTAGACAGGTATCGGTTTATAGGAAAATCTATCCCCCGTGAAAGCATCGTCATATTTTAAATCATGTACCAGTTTTCCTTCAGAAAATATTAGTATTTTATAGCAATTACACAAAGTAGCATAATTTCCACATAATGTATTGGTTGCCAAACCATACGTTAACATCCTTTTACCATACAATCTTCCAGAATATTAAATTTTGATAAAATTTAATAAATATATTAAAGTTGATGTAAAAGTTGTTAGCACATGCAATTTACATTGGAGAATGGTGACATCGTTCACATGAAATTTAAAGAAGAGTCGATGCCAAAACAAGAAAATCCTCCTCCTGTTTTTTAAAGGCACCATGATTATCAAAAAGAGCAAGGGAAAAGCCCATTAAAAATCCAGGTATTATTAGTTATCTTTCTCTGATACTTATATAATTCCTTATAATTTTAAAATATCTAAATGTATAGTTAAAAATAATTTTTGAACCTCACTGGAATACATTCTGTCAAATTTCAAAACTCCCATAATCCTAAACTACAACACAACAATCAATATGGCAATGCTCCATAATTGGGGTGCTTTTTTCAGATCGTCTTCGCCATTCAAATAAATAAGCAACTCTATTGCTTAACAAATAAGCATTTAAGCTTTGAAAACTTTTGGAGCGTGATTAACATTTTGCTTTTATAGGTAGATCTACAGCTGTTAAAAGTGTGGGACTGTGAAATAAAAATACCACAAATATATGAGGGTTAAAGGTATTTTTCTACTTATTTTATTTATTTTTAAACATTTATGCTTCACCACGTTTTAATTTCTTTTTTAAATATCATATACTTTAAATATATCATAAACTGATTTGGAAAAGAAACATAATTTATGTTGATTCTTAGATTATTCTAGTCAAATAAAAATCTTATCTAAAGTTACATGCTAATTTACAAATTTACTCAAAAATATTTACTAATATAATCACTTTGAATAATATTCTTTGACATGAAAACTTAAATCAATTTCTATGAATAGAATAAATGTAAAATAGAATAAATAGAAATGCTAAAATAAAATAACAAAGAAAAAATAATGTGTTCCGCACTTAATCTTAGTGAAACAGTATGAAATTTCAAGCTCATGAAAGAAATTTAAATGATCATATATATAAAAGCAAAAATATGCAAATTGTGATTATCAGAAGTATTATCTACTATAAAATATGATAAAGAGTTTGTTAATTGTATATGTTACTTAATTAATGCATTAATTGTCTTTAAATGTTAAGTGAACAAAGTCACAGATAACAGCTAGTTTATATATACATGCCCCAAAGCAGAATCTGCTTAAAAGTGTGACGTACATCGCAGAACATTTCAAATTCTCAATTTTAACGAAATTCGTCATTCAGTTGTCGGGAAAAAGTGCTAAATTTATCAGTTGATCACCAGAGAAAGTGCGAAATTAGTCAGCCACGCATCATGAAAAAATTGCGAAATTCTTCAATTGTTCATGTAAAAAGATTGCGAAATTCATCAATTGGTCGTAGGAAAAAATTGCAAAATTCATCAGTCGATCGTGAATTGTTCAGCCGGTTGCAGAAAAAAAATGCAAAATTCGTCGATCAATCGGGGAAAATAAACTGTAATTTTCGCTAATCGATCGCAAGAAAAAGCCACAAAATTGCCAATCAGTCCCTGGAAAAAGACTCAAAATTCGACAGTCGATCGTTGAAAAAAATCCCGAAATTTCTCAATCAGTCATGAGTAAAAATCATGAAATTCGTCAATTGGCTGCAAGAAAAAATCGCGAAATTTGTCGATTGGTTGCAAAGTCATCAGTTGAGTGTGGGAAAAAATCATGAAATTCTTCAGCCAGTTGCAAAAAAACACCCATGATTTTTGGCAATTGGTCATGAGAAAAAGTTGCAAAATTTTCCAATTGGTTGAGGGTAAAAAGACGCACAGAAAAAATTTGCAAATTCATACGTCGATCATGTGAGAAAATGGTGAAATTCTTCAGCCGGTTGCAGAAAAAAAAGCGAAATTCGTCGATCAGTCACCAAAAATAGCCTGCGTTTTTCATCAGTTAATCGAGAGAAAAATCTGAAAAATTTATTAATTGGTAGGAAAAAAAATATCTCAAAATTTGCCAATCGGTCGTGGGTAAACACATGCAAAATTCGACAGTGCATCATCAGAAAAAATCTGAAATTCTTTCAGTGAGTCACAGAAAAAAATGTGATTCATCGATCAGTAGTGAGAAAAAATTGTGAAATTCACCAATCAATCGAGTGAAAAATCTGAAATGTTGCAAAATTCTTCAATCAGTCATGGGGGAAAAACGCGACAAAAAATTTGAAATTCGTCAATCAGTCTTGAGAAAAAATAGTAAAAGACGTTAGTCGATCAAAGGAAAAATCTCAAAAATATTACAAAATTTCTTAATCATTCTCGATAAAAGATTGCAAAATTCGTCAGTTGGGGGAAAAAGGTTGCAAAATTTGTCAATCGGTCGCAGGAAAATATCGTAAAATTTGTCGGTTGGTTGCACGGTGGTCCTCCATAAAAGTGATATCAAAATACGTCACTTCTAAAATTATTGACAGACCTGTAAATTCTTTGTTAATGCCATGGTTTTAAAAATAAATCTTGCAGCAAAATAATGTTTCTTTTGTGTGTGTGTGTCAGTGCTTTACAAAACGTCTTTTGCATTTCTATAAAAGATGAAATTGCACTCCTGCTACATATACAAGAACATCTTCCTGTGTTTTGCATTTTTACTCTTGCAGAACATTTTTTATCAGCTGAAGGGTATTTGGTGTATATATGTAATGAATTATTGGGAGACTTTGAAACAAATAGACGATAAATAAGTCAGGACCTCGCTTTTGGATCAAATTCTTTTATTGGCCATTCCATCATACAATTGTAGTTGTGAGTTTGATCAGAGAAGGTTGGTGAAGGCCCCGCGAGCCATTTACGTTAATTTAAAGACTTACATAATTAGTAGTTTAATGGAGCAATCTCAAATCTACAAAATCTGAGCTCTTGGTGGGGCGCATGGGAATTTTGTTAAGCATTTTGGGATATTTTCTAGCAGTGGGCGAAATAATCAAATATATGTGTGAACTTACTTTTAATTAGTTAGAAGCTTTGATTAATGTGGTCTTATGATGCAATATGTTTTGCCCCCAATTGCATCAACAGTCATTTCTACATTTAATGTTAATGGTTATTTATGCTCTTAAATGTAATGAGAAATGTAATTAGACAGAGAAAAGTAATGAGAATTTATGACCTAAAATGTACTCACCAACTTCTTATTTTGACAATATAATTAGAATTTATATTCTAAACATAATTATTTACTTTGATTTCTTGATCTGGATGTAATAACTATCATATTGGAGATAACTGATTAAACTTTATGATCTAAATGAAATTCTGGACTTCTTATTTTGACATTAATTATAATTTATCTTCTGAACATAATTATTTAGTTTGATTTTATTATTAGATGAGCATAATAAATGTCATGTTGATGAATGTGATTAGAAATTACAGCTTTCAGTAATCATCCAATATAAACATGTCAATCAACTCCTATTTGAGAAATTACCTTCAACAACATTAACCACTGTTAACAATGGATAATTTATTTTCTTATCATTTCATATATTTATATATATACTGAGAGGACCTCTAAATATATTTACTGTTTTCAATAGGCTAAAGCTAAACGGGACTGTGGACATTCACTCTTTTAGTAACATGAGAGACAAAAGATAAATGATGATTTGAAATTTTAATGTATTCTATGATATTATATATTAAAATTTAAAGAATAGCTTAAAATTTCATATAATTAATTACAAAACACTTGAGATTACTCTTACAATACACCAGTTAAGAAACACTGTGCTAATGCAATACTTTTCAATAACAATTTCATGAATTCAAACATGTAGGATAGTAAATGCATCTAAATAAAAATACTGCATATTAAAAGTTCATCAATGTTATCATCTTACCTTTATTTTATGTACTTTGGATCCTAATGTATTCGACAGCCATTTTATTAAATTATCAGCAGATGCTTTAGGCAAGGCATCTGAATCTAGATTAAAAAAATATATAAATATTAAAAATTTAATTGAATTTTAAAATAATTTTGTTTTACAATATTCTAAAAATGAAATTTAAAAAAAACATTTTTCTTACCAAGGTCTTCTGTAGATGTATCTTCTTTTTCTCTACGCATTTCTTTTTCTACGGATGTTATATTTTTGTAATCGAACTGTCTCAACTGAAACAGTACAAGTTCATCATAGGGTTCGTAACAGAAGAGTACTTCAACATCTTTTTGTTTTACAGCCTCGAAATATGGAGACATCTCAGCAAGATGGCGACTGTAAATGTAAGATTTAGTGATATAATAAATCAACTTAGGAGGGAAAATATATTTAAAAAAAAATAAAATAAGCTATAAAACCTATCTAATAATGCTAAATGTAAAACTTTTTTTTTCTTTTCTTTTCTTTTTTTTTTTTTGGTGGGGGGAGGGAAGTAATTTTAATTTAGTTACACCAATAATAGATGCAAATAATCTCTTAATTCTAATTTTAATAAATAGATGTGTTTTGAATTGATTTTATGCATGGGTGAATAATTAAATGAATAACTTTATAATTCATGAAAAATAAAAATCAAATTTATTGAAATAACTAAAGTCAAGATCTATTTGAATTTAAAAGATGAAAAAAGTTATATTTAATAACTTAAGACAGTAGTTCTCAAGCTTTTATGTGTCATGTATCCCTTGAAGCCTTGAAGAATAAGATTATCTGGCATACCCCCCCCCCCCCACACACACACACACATTTTTTTTTCCTTGTAAAAAATTATGAATAGAAAAGAAAATAGAAAAGAAAAATACACACTAATAAACTTAACTTTTTTTGTTTACATTTAATATAAGCGCTAAACATACAGCAAGTTGTTTGCTACAGTGTAATGTGAGTAATATAGTTGTTAGAATAGTCTGACACTACATTTTGTATTTAAAACAGTCAACGGTGGAAAGTCTTTTATACATAAATACCAAATATTTATGTATATTCTATTTTATGTATATTCACTGTATAATGTGCACCTCCTTCTTTGCAAAAAACCCTTTATGAGATACATAGAAAAAAATGTAATAAAGATTTTTGCTAATATAATAGCTAGTACTTTTCATGTTATCTGATAACAAAAATTATTTTTGTTATGTATAAACAAAAGCATGTTCATTAAATTAGAAATGTGAATTCATTTTTTTTTCTTCTTCTTCTAAGGGTTTCATTCATCTCACTTCTCTGTCTGTCTGTCCATCACGGAGTCCATTCATGGAAACTGTATACGTTAGAGACTTGAAATTTTGTCTACTTACAGCTGAATACACGACAAATAATAAAATTTTGAATATGGCGTTAATTACCAGAAATCAGTGGCATATCCAGGATTTAATTTCGGGGGGGGGGGGGGGGCTGACTTAAATTTCGATAATGTTCTGAGTCTTACGAAATATGTTGAACTGCGTTATAAACAGAAAACATGTTTGACAATAAGGCCGTAGGCAGAGAAAAACATGTTGGGAGGGGGGAGATATGGGGCCGAACTCGACCCCCCCCCCTCGCCGAAATAAGTTGAAAAGTGATAATGGGTTGTTTCATATACTTTAAGAAAGTCATTGTAGCTTATAATCTATAAAGTTGTCTCCTTCTCCCCTAAATTCTGGCTACGATTCTTGCTTGTCAATAAATTAATTTTGCTTGGGACAATCTCAAACAAATTTTTTTTTTTCATAATTTTTTTTCTATTTTAGGATCAATTCCCTATTACTGCCAAGGCACGTGGAGCTCTTTCCCAGAACCCACATATTTAAGGTCCCAAAATTTATGGCGTTTCAAATCAATTTTATTGTAAACAATCTTAATAGATTAAGATATTAAAATTTCTAGATTCATTACACAACTTATGTAACCTCCTCGGACCCCAGCATTTATTTTTATAATTTTTTCTACTTTAGTTATGAATTTATATTAACAGACTGCTAACTAAGAAAAATTTAAAAGCGAAAAAAATTAAAATTTATTTTTTATACCTTAAATCTGATGTATCCTATAGGATACATGGGACTGAATGAGTACATTTTCTGACAGTTTACTATGAATTTTTTGCATGACAAAAGCAATGAAAAATAAGAAATAATTATGCATTTAATAACTTTTTATTATTAATGGACTCTACAAATCTTATATTAACATATAGAAAAAATATTTACACTTATTTTTACTTTTGTTTACATTTTTCTACAATTTTTCTTATAATTAATATAAGAATTTGTTATAAAAGAGTCTTATCTTTTCAATTGATGATATTTCATGAAGCAGTTCCTTTCTTTCGTGAGACAAAGAAACATATTACAAACAGTACATCGTGTTCTAGCTTTTGTAGAATTACAGCCGGGATATCTGCAACGTGAAGTATTTGTTTGTTGTGGAATTTCAGGAAGGTGGGATGCAGCCATATTTCTTAATTCAGGAGATGGTTCAGGGCAGGGATTCCTTCTTTTCTTTTTCAGTGGAGACATAAACTCAATATCCGAATCGGTTTCAGAAACTTCATTATTCATTACTGAATCAATCTGGTCATCCTTACTGTGAATTAAGGTTTCAGCCACTCGTTCTCGAAATTGCAAATAATCTAAAGTATTTTTGTTATCAGTATGTAAATACCGTGCTGCTCGACGATACTCTATCCACCCAGCTGCCAATGAAAAATCTACAAAATGAAAAATTGTTCTTACAGTCCAGGAAGGTTTGATATTTGATGCTTTTTATTGTACACAAAATCCATTGATGCAGTGCAATTTACCTCCCGGAACTTTACAATACCCCCTCCCTCCCCCGAGCAGCAGAAATCCCTCTCGGAGAAAAATTTGAATTCAACACTGATTAAAAACATTCCTGTTATTTAATATTTGTTCTTACATTTGTTAATATTTGTTCTTACAGTCCACTTTCTTGTCTTTGCAGATATTTTATAGAAACTAATTATCCTATCAAGAAGGTCAACTCCTCCCATGTTTGTATTGTATTCTTTTAAAATATTTGGTCTACTCACATCTTTGAAGCATTTATCCTTTTTACACTAACGTTTACAAATATATGTTGGTTCTTTACCTAAGACTGACGAAGCAAGAATAATTGGTTTGTTATCAAACCACTTTACCAATGCAATTTGACAATCATTTCTTATTAGTTGGTCCACAGAACCCTTTCCAGTTTTTCTTAACATAGCATCAGAAGAAAATTGTGCAGCTTTAGGAATATTTGATTTCCTTATCGTACCTATACCTTGCAAACCTTTAGTATGCAATATGTCAAGTAAAGGAACTGACATGAAATAACAGTCTGCAAATATATGCGATCCTTCAGGAAGATTTTCCGACAAGCGTACTATCACTTTCTCTCCAATATCTAGATTATCTTCACTTCCGTTAACTGTGATTGTATCGCCTTTTCCTTCGTATAGAAAAAAATCTAACGGTAAACCATCAGGGGACGTTGCAACAAAATTTTTTAATCCACATGGATTTGGTTTCCCGCGAACGTACTGCCTCATAGTACTATGCCCCCCAAAAAGGTATCATCTGTTCATCACATGCAATTGTTTTTGAACGTGGGTTTCTTAAACACCCTCTTCGAACGGAATTAATTACAGGACGTATTTTCCAAAATTTATCCTTTTTTCAATCTGTATCTGTCACTAAATCGTCTTCCACAACTTTAAGATTCTGGCGAATTAAAAAATAACGATCACGATTCATTTTGGATGCTATTAAATCAACTCTAGTATGCCTTGCCCAGTACATACGAATTCGCGGAAACTTTAGATAAGACATTACAATTGATATGCCGAAAAAAATCTTAATTTCATGCAAGGAAGTGTTTAGTTGCTTACCTTACTTTAAAAAATATGTCCGATTAGTCATATCAGATATTTCAGAAAATATACTATCACCTAAATATTTTTCAAAATACTCTTTAGGAGGTTTCCATGTGTAATTTACAGCTTCGGGTTCAAATTGTGGAGCTGGAGGTAGAGGCTCAAAATCTTCTTTGTGTTTCCAAAACACTCTTCTTGATGAGCCGTTACCATTATTTCCGCCTGTTTCTTCATCTTCATCTTCTGACTGACTAGTCAGTTCATCACTTACAAACTCAGCTATCTCTTCATCCTTCATCCACCTCACTGTCTGATGACAATCCAAAATCTGAATCTTATAACAATTCAAGAATTTCTGCTTCAGAAAGCCCTACATTTTTAAAAATAATAATGTTTCATTGTAAAAATATCATTAAAAATTAGTGTTGAATTCAAGTAGTGGTCGGGGGGGGGGGGGGGTATCTTCTTTGGAACATTTGTTCCCCCAGGACGGTTTGAGATTTTATGCTTTTTAATGGACAAAACTGCAATTTCCAAACCGGATCTCTAAAATATCGCCCTGGTACTGAAAAGAACCATCTGGAAAAAGAGAAAGAACGTAAAGACCAAAAAGATCCATCCATCTAACGAGAACAACGTCTGAATTCAACACTATTAAAAACATTGTTGAATTCAGGGGGGGGACAGGGGGCATCCCCCCCAGAACATTGAAATGTCCTCCCAGGAAGGTTTGATATTTGATGCTTTTTATTGTACACAAAATCCATTGATGCAGTGCAATTTACCTCCCGGAACTTTACAATACCCCCTCCCTCTCCCGAGCAGCAGAAATCCCTCTCGGAGAAAAATTTGAATTCAACACTGATTAAAAACATTCCTGTTATTTAATAATCTTAATTTATGTTCATTATAGTAAATATCCATGCCAATTTTACGGTTATTTAGTCCTAATGTATCTTTTAGACAACATAAAAAATTAGCATTACGTGTTAGAGTCAATCCCGATGTATCCTATTGGATACATCAAATATAAAGCTAGTTCATACTAATAAAATTACACATTATTTAAAAATATTTTGTACTAGAATAAACTTCATTCATCTATTTTTAATTTATTTCATAAATAAAGCTTACAAGGTTAATTATTTTTTAAATAATAATGCTTACCTTTTTTCCGACGTAAACTGCTAACATTTTTGCTGCAAGCCATTTTGAAATAACACATATCACGCCAAAAGAACGCACTAAGAATCAAATTGCTATTTTGTATTAGTGCTGCCATCTGTTAGGTTCCATGCATACCAATTTCTCTTTTTTAAACATTATTTTTATACATGAAAAAAAATGTAAAGATGTGTATCCTATAGGATACACGGGGTCTGAGGAGGGTAAACTAAAATTGTCAGTGATATCATAAGTATATTTAGAATTTTTCTTCTCATTTGAAGATTTAAGTTTCTCATAGTGCGCCCAATTTATTTCAGCTTCTTCATATGTGTTTTAAACTTGTTTAAAAATGTTTTAATTTTATGACTATCTTATTTATAAAATATCATTTTCTTTGGGTTGCGTATGTTTTTAAAGTTCGTGCAGCATTAGTTCATGTTTATTTAACATGATATTCGAGTCTGTCAAGTTAATTTTTACGAAGAAATTTCCATAATAATAATAATAATAATCCAACTTCAGTTCACATTTATTCTCAGTCTTTCATTTAAATGGGTGCATTACATAGTTATATTCATACACTTCTCATTCATAGTATTTGTAAAAATATGATAATCTATGATTAGGGCCAAAAATATTTTCTGCTGCCATGGCCCAAAATTTTTATGGTAGTGTCTGTTCAGGATAAACAGACTTTCTTTGCAAAATCTCTTTTTTTAATACCAACAAAAATTTAATTCAAAATCTTAGAGGTAGCAAGCATTCCTTCTTGATCTCCCCATTCCCTTCGTATACATGCTCCTGGGATTTTGATCAAACGTATGGCTATTAAGCTTCAAGAAATGTATGTTAAAAAAAACTCATCAAATTTGTGAAGGAAGGGACAAGTTAAGAATTAATTGGAAACTAAACATCAGATTTCCCTTTTTTAAAAAAGAGTTAAAGTTATTGAATTATGGCTAACAATATTACTGGACTTTTAAAAAAAAAACCGTAAATAAAATTGTAAGAAAAAAAAATTATTTTGAACCTGTGAATTTATTTAATGCTATGCTTCTTTTATTAAATATTCCAAATGGTAAAAATGCCGATACTAAAGTGTGTCATGTCAAAATAAGAGCGATCAGAAAAGAACATTATTCATAATATTGTACTTTCATAGAAGAGTAATTAAGAATTTTTATCTTTTGCTGGATCACTCGTACACTGAAATATTGAAAAAGGCATCTTCCTCCCTGCTCATCAACGGGAAACTTTCTGACACATTTTTAAATGCAAAGACATTAGACTGGCAGGCCTGACTATGGAAGAGACTTGGAATCGAGATGAGTTTTCCATTCTTTGGTAAATAGATTACTTATTGAGTTATAAGTGATTCTGGTAAAGTATTAACAACTCGTTTTTCGCGTTTTCTCAGGCTGCCGCATCCGGAATACGATTCAAAACGCCCAACTTGGACAGTGCTTTCTGAAAGATTTTCTACTTTTACAAGACAAAAAGGGAAAACGTGTTTCGATTGCAAAGTTTCTGAATAAAAAGACCTGTGAATTTCATGAGTTTCCGAGTAAAAATGAATTTAAAAATATGTCATAAAGTAGCCAGTTTATATTTGAGAACAGCCTTAAATCTGGAAAAACATGTAACGTAAATAAAACTAGTTCACTAGTAAAAAGACCAGGAACAAACAAATCAACAGGAGATTATTTTTTTAGTATTACTACTGGGCATCTTTAAAAGACCCTTCCAAAACTGAAAATCAATAATCTTGCTTGACATTGCCATTCACAAAAAAAAAATTCAGTTTGTACATTTGCTGATTTGGCGATAATGTTTAATGTCACTGCGCACTAATATACCTCCTTAGTCTTGGCATTATTTGTGGAAGAGAGTTAAATATTCTTTAAATTAATTAAACTACTTCTAGATCTTGCCAATTGAGCATATTATACGTATTCAATTATCCACTAAAACATGTGTGGAACTGTCTTTCAGTCATTTGAAAATAGATTTTGTGGTCTCAAGTAATTTTGATTGCAGGACTGAGAGGCATATGGGGCTAACGAGAAAACAAATTCATTGCGCGCCAGAAAATAAAACAAATTTATCTCAAAAAGAAAGAAACAAAGTCAGTTTTTTTTTAATTTCACTGCGACCAATTCGGAAGGGGAATGGAGCTGTTACTCTATAGCCCCCATCCCTTGTGTACTAATATGGGACTAAAGAAAATAGATTGGGTTGTCCATTGCATGACAGAAAAAATAATTCTAATTTTATCTCAAATATAAAGAGAAAAATCGGCACTTTTTTCATTCCATTTTTGACCATTTTGGGAGGTGGTGCCCCATCAGCCCCTTCCCCCTCTTTGGATATGCTGTGGTGTTACTCTGTACTAATATGGGAGTAAAGAGAAGAAAGTGGGTAGTCTGTTGTATAACAAAAAAAAATACAAATTTATCTCAAAGAAGAAAAAAAAGCATTATTTTCATGAGATGTTTGACTATTTCGGGAAGAGGGGGCCCTCTGTAACCCCATCAGCCTCTTCCCCTTTTTAGATATGCTCTGATGTCAATGTGAACTAATATGGGGCTAAAAAGAAGTGAATGGGTAGTCTGTTGTATAAACAAAAAAAATAATACAAATTTATCTCAAAGAAGAAAAAAACAGCACTATTTTCATGAGATGTTCAACTATTTGGAGAGGGAGGGGGCTGTAACCCCATCAGCCCCCTTTCTTTTTTAAGTATGCTCTGATGGCAATGTGGACTAATATGGGACTAAAAAGAAGAGAGTGGATAGTCTGTTCTCTGTCAAAAAATAAATAAAAATTTATCTCAAAGAAGAAAATAAACAGCACTATTTTCATGAGATGTTCGACTATTTCGGGAAGAGGGGTTGTAACACAAACAGCCCCCTTCCCCGTTTTAGGTATGCTCTGATGTCAATGGGAACTAATATGAGGCTAAAACGAAGAGAGTGGGTAGCCTGTTGTATAACCAAAAAAAAATTGCAAATTTATCTCAAAGAAGAAAAAAAACAGCATTATTTTCATGAGATGTTCAACTATTTCAGGAAGAGGGGGCCCTCTGTAACCTCATCAGCCCCTTCCCCTTTTTAGATACGCTCTGATGTCAATGTGAACTAATATGGGGATAAAAAGAAGAGAGTGGGTAGTCTATGGTATCACAAAATATATATATATACAAATTTATCTCAAAGAAGGAAAAAACAGCACTTTTTTCATGAGATATTCGACTACTTCAGGAAGGGGGGGGGGGGGGGGGGGGGGGGGCTGTAAACCCATCAGCCCCTTCCTCTTTTTAGATATGCTTTGATGTCAATGTGAACTAATATGGGGTTAAAAATAAGAGAGTGGGTAATCTGTTGTAAAACCAAAGAAAAAAAATTACAAATTTATCTGAAAAAAGAAGAAAACAGCACTTTTTTCATGAGATTTTCGACTATTTTGGGCAGGGGGGGGGGGGGGGGCTATAGCCACATCAGCCCCCTTACCATGTTTATGCTGTGATGTCAATGCGGACTAATATGGACTAACGAGAATGGCTAATCCGCTGTATAACAGAAAAAAATAGAAATTTATGTAATTGTGTTGTGTCGCAAACAACACATTTTTATTCTACAAAATTCTTTAATTTTAGTTTTAAAATCATATTTTGCTAAATCTTAAATTGGGGTTTTGTTTTTATTCAAGATCGCTTTTCGATCTCGTTTGTTTACAAATCGCGACTTCGGTCCGGTTTGTTTACATTGTTAGGAATTAAATATGTTAAGCTTCTCCTTGTCTCAAAGACATTAAGTTATCCATACAGAATCAGTATTAAGTTTAAATTACGTTTTCTTAATTTCATTTTTACATATGTTTTTAACATTTAAATATTATTTAAATATCGTTTACTTACGTTTTTCTTTTGCTTTTGGCCTTTGTTTAATTTAGATATTCCTTTTTATCTTTCATTTATTTACTTTAACTTGAAACTAAACTTTCGTTTTCACCGGCATATCGGCACTCACTATCATAAACAATATCATATCTAACATCGGCACTTTGCTCATCTGCGATCGTTAATCGATTCACCCATTTTTCTTTCGCAAGTAGAGCTTTTGCAGATCGTATCTACTTGCGTGCGATTCGATTCAGCATTCGATTACACTTTAATCGATATCGCGATGACGTTTCGCCGTATGTTCTGGAAAGTTTGTTTTGAATGTTTAATGAGATCTCGCTACTATAAAAGGGCTGTATTGTTAATGTTTAATCAGTTTCTAGTTGTAGGAGAATAATTCTCGAACGTGAGTGAAGCTTAGGCTTCCTCATTGTAAGGAAATAGTTTTTGTTTATGTAATTAGTATTTATTTTAATAGATTACCATCATGCTGTGAAACATCGTTTAGTGAGTTATACTTGTGTTTATTTTTGGTTTAGTTACTTCATCTTAAAGTTTGTTTTCCGTTTTTATTATTGATCCAATATGTGTTACAGTGACTCTTCTTATATTTGACTTTTATTTGAATAAACTATTTAAAGTGAAAACCTGCTTCCTCAAATTACTTAATCTCTAAGGTCTTACACATCCAGCTCATGCTTTCCAGTGCGTATATCTGCTGTATTAAGTTCTTAAAATGTTCAGCATCATTACTTCAATGTTCCAATTAGATGTTGAACAAAAACATACATTTTCGCGGCGGCGGTGGTTAGGGTTAGCGGTCACAGCTTATTTTGCAGTTAAACTTAAATTCATTATGCTTTTAAATTGTTTTATTTAATCTTTGGCACAAAATTTTTAATGGTTTTTCACACTATCCATCAGGTTTAAATAAAAATAAAGTTTCTGTGTACGCGATGTTTTAATCGGTTGGTTGGTTGGACGTTATGTATTTGGTGCTGCGCAGGTTGAAATAGCACGCTTTCATTCTGTGGATTATCAAATGTTTCACAAAAATTAACTAATTATGATTTGAATGTTTTTTATATAGCTATTTTTACAAAAGATAGGTATGCATAGTTGTGTAATTATATAGAAGTTAATTTTGAGCTACTGGAGTGTTTTGTTTCGAATTTGAGCTACAGGAGTTATTATTTTATTTTAGGTATTTTTATTAAATTATTTAACCTTCATTAACATTAAAATTCCTTTTTATATTTTTGCTTTTCTATCCTGACATTTCTCTTTTCTTCAATTTGTGCACTATTAAGTTCATGTGGCAACGATCGTAACATTGAGACGGCATCTCCCGCCAAAATGATCGGGAAGGTCACGGGGTGATGCCGCTTAGAGAAGAGGATTGACGTCATGCTCTGCGGAAGGTTATTTTTTTTTCAACGGATCAATTTAAAAAGAAAAAAATTAAAATCAACTAAAATCGTCATCATACATCTTGAAAGAGAAACAGTAAACGTCTTAATGTGCAATTTTATACACATTGTAACCTTTTAAAAAGATTATTTAATTTTCATCCTACAGTTTTGGTTCCGCACTATATTTTTGGTGTGGCAGTATACGATTGTGAGAGTGGTGCAGGTAGATTCCGCAGGAGCAATGAATAGCAATTCTGACTTCAGCCAGCAACAAAGAAGGTGGTTCTGATGATGAGGATAGCAGAATGATGGGCCCATCGTCATCAATACGCTAAGTTTTTTCCTTTTCTTTTTTTTTTTACATTAGCTGTTCAGCATGATGCAGCTAATTCAATCTTTCTTTATTTTTAATTAATCTTACTTCTTTTATTTTATTTTATTTTTATTGGCCAATTATTTTTCTTTAATGTAACACCATGTGTTACTTCACTCCAGACCTCCGTAGCTCAAATCTTTTTATAATTTAAGAGGGAATTTAATAAGTAATAATAAGATTGTTTTGTTAAATTTAAATTAAGAGAAAAATGAATGTCTATTACTATTATTTTATCAATTATAATAATTAGTCTGTTCATCTCCTTGTATGAGAAATATTAAGCCTATGAAAATTTTTATAATGTTTGCAATTAATCCTTAATATAGTAATGTCGTAATTACACCGTAATCTATTCACTACTGTCAGTATGTTTAATAATTTCGAAGTAATAGCATGTAAAGATCGTCGTTTATGTTGAATAAATCCCTTTTAATTATATATTCTTTTTGAGTCATTCCTGCAGTGCCTATCTCTCAATTTTTTTTCTATTATTTCTTCCCTTAGGGATTTAAGATCATCTTCATGAGTGCCTGCCATTTTTCATTTCTTATTCTAAATTTTCAATTGTTGCATAATGTTTAGTAAATTAATCTTTAATTAAATTTTCAGCAGTTTTTATTAATTTCGGTCAACATGAAGATGATGTTGAATCAGTAAAGATCAAATTCACTGACCATGGCTTGGGTTATTGTATCTGGGATTTTCTTCTTAACTAATTAACTTCCTTATTCTAAATTCAGGAGTTTTCACAACACAGCTCCTTCTTCCAGTAAAATCTTTTAAATATCTATCTTAAATTTTTAGTTTGGTTATAATTTCTCTCATTATGTTCATAAACTTAATAATTTCTTATGTAGGAAGATTTTTGTCATGATAAGTTTCATGACATTCTCATCGCATCGCGATGTCGTCATTTTATTAGAGTATAACTCTGTATTTTTATTATTAATCTAATATTTTCCCTCAAAATTTAATTAATGTTTTATTTCCCTTTTTCGGCATTTATTCTTAACTTTTATTTAACGCATATTTCGTTTCTTTCCAACGCATCGTTCGTGTTTTGATTTTATCACGACGATCGGTTGATTGGTTGCTCTCTACATCGGCTCAGTAATTCACCCGTTGCTGGAATGCAGATTCTATCGGAAACGCGGGCCGATGTTTTCTTCGTATGTCACCGCGACAAGTTTATCGCTCTTTTGGCATTCGGTGCGCGCGGCTGCTTTGGCGGTTTGCTGGTTTTTTGTTGCCAAGTGCGCAGAGCCGGTTTTTCACCAACTGCTCTTCTCCAGTTACGTTAGTGCAGCCAGCGGAGTAGGTTGTTTTCGTGAAAGGTTTTCCCAACTACCCAGAGTCGCACCAGGGACTTCCCATGTCACGTAAAGTAAATTAAAAATAGTTTTTCAAGATGATTTTTTTTGTTTGTGAATCCTTTTTTTTTCAAATTCACGGCACATCGACATACCCTGTCACGACTTTTTCAAGAAATCAAGATGAGTATTTCATAAGTCACTGACGCACGTGGTCTTCCTGAATTTCGGTAAGCTTGTTTAGTTTATTTTTCTAAGTGTACGATCAAAGTTTTATGGAGAACATAGCAAACTGGAACCTGTGGTGAATGCAGTTTTTCAAGCATCTTTAAATTTAAGAAAAGTAAATATGCCACGATCAAGTAGTATCCTTAAATTATAATAGAGCACGTGGCCTGGCGATCGTTCCAATATTCTCGCAACCTAAATACCATAATAAAATTTAAAAAACACATTTTATTCAATGTCACAAATTTATTAGATGAACAATCCCTTTTGTGATATATGGAGCCGTGTACCTCCTCGCACCGTTCCCATTTTTGTGTGATCGTACATCATAAAATACGTCGATAACGGCAAATTTTTTTTCTCATCTTCAAGTGTAAATTCATACATAATTAAAGTAAATGCAAGATTTAACTAATTTCATCAATATTTCAAGTAAACTAAATAATATCAGTAAATAGAGAAGCAAGAAACCTGATTTATAGTGTTATTAAAAAAAAAAAAAAAAAAATTCAACAAGAGTAACGTTTGATGTATAGTGATTTTTTTCCAAGGAAGATTTTTTTTTACATGTTGTGCTGACTACTCAACGTTCTCTATCTCACATGCTCATTGTGATTTTTTTTTTCTCTTATCCCCCGGGCTGCCTAATGTAACTCAGTACCAGTCAATTTTTTTTTACAATAGTTTTTTTAATTTATTTACACTTTCAAACTTCCAAACATAAGCATGGATTCAATGCCTATGCTCAAGCTCCTCTCAGACACGGCAGCTGAACGCTATCGCACTGTTGAAAAGGACATACATTGTTATGTTGATAAGTATTCTTCACCTGAAATTCTCATTATTACACCAGAATTTCAAAAATTTATACTAACATCAAAAGAAGTTTCTATCCGACCAGTTACGGTATTGTTCAAGCATTTAGAAGCTGAAATTACACAAGTAATCAGCGAGAAAGACAACCTTAAAAATCTAAACCAAAAACTTATCGAAAGGCTTTGCAGCCAGAAAGAACAACACACCCCCAGTCTGCATGATGCTGAGACACAAGTGGAAGTATGTGAGCTGTCTAATCAGAATGTTAGTACAAAATCAGTGCAAACAGAACACTTAGACACTTTGTCCAGTGATACTACTACATGCGGGAGTGTGAACCACAATCTCAATTCTTCCATAAACTGCTCGTTAAATTCTACAGTTTGTATGGACAGTTCACTAAATGAGCAGTCATCAAAATTAAGCAAACTCATAATTTATAATTTAAATGAAAATTGCAGCACTTCAGACATCATTTTAGCAATATGCGATGCAATTGAAGGCGAAATCCCATCTATCAAGTTCGTAAAGAAATTTCAACGCAAGGACTCTAATAAATTTAATTTTGTAGTTGAAGTCCCACATCATATTGCCAAGGTAATTACAAACAGAAAATTTCTCAAGATAAATGACCAAATATGCACAGTGAACAGATTTATTCGAGTCATTAGATGTTATAATTGCCACGGTTTCAACCACATTGCAGCAAAATGCACAAAAACTAAGATTTGTGCTTGGTGTAGTG
Source organism: Maratus michaelseni (assembly GCA_963931845.1). NCBI lineage: Eukaryota > Metazoa > Arthropoda > Arachnida > Araneae > Salticidae > Maratus > Maratus michaelseni. The sequence goes on along the minus strand of OZ007587.1, from coordinate 169,034,569 downwards.
AAGCACACGACACCAACAAATGTACAAGACCCCCCCAAATGTAATAATTGTGTTAGATATAATAAATCTCAACATCATAACTTCAGGACAGACCACCCTGCATTTGCCAAAAATTGTGAGGCAATAAAGCTTTATGTATTGCAAGTGCGGCTAAAGTTATATAGTAAATCGTCAGAAAATAGCAATATTTCAATGTGTTCAAGTTTTCAGTGCTCCTCATCCAAAATCTCATCAATTTAAATTATAAGTGTTGTGTCTGACAAAGTCTTCCGTAGAATCCAATGGAGTGGCTCTGTCAAGATTTATTTCTCGACAACTGTTGGCTTTTGTCAGTCACAAATCATCACTCACACTAACAAAATTCAATCAACTTAAAGTATTTGTTAAATTTCCTACCTGTTTTCATCTACATAACGTGTTGCAGTCATCATCTTGTGATTTATCAAGTTTTGCAAACAATAAATGTGAGGTATGCTGAAGAAACTTTATTCATGTGAAATGATCTCCCTGTTTAAAGTCACGAACTGGTGTGTTAACATGAACTGTTCCTTCGTAACAGAGTTTTTACAAGAACTGGTTCGTATTTAACTTTACCTATATTTCAAGCATAATCTTTTTTGTTTCAAAATACTTTGTTTTCTGTTGATGTGGTTCCTGAAACAATACATCTGTAATTTTTTTTCCTTTTCTTAATAATTAATGATCAATTTCCATACGTAATTCTTTGTGTTTTAATCATTCCTTTTCAGCTAATGAAAAGTTTAATGTGTATATCTACTTGGTATACTTAACAGTGTGACTTAAAATTTTTAGTCCTACCTGTTTTGTTTTTTTTTCAATGTATTATATCGTACATTGTTTTTGACTGGTACTTGTCTTTTTGACAATTTTTTTTTTTCTCAATCATTTGATATTTAAAGTGTTATAATAATTTTTGTGTATTTTTTTCCCTATTTCCCCCTAAGATACTCATGAGTTGCAACTCTTAGATTTTCCCCTGTCCTTGTCCTTTTATGTTTATCCTGTTTTTTTTTTACCCTTGTGTTTTTTTACATTTAACCTTGTATCTTTTTTTAATTAATTTCTATCAAGTACTTGACTAATTGTGCCATTTACACATGTGTTTAATAATTTAGGTACCTATTTTCATATTTATGCTAGCTACTTTGTGAAATATGTGTATACTAATTTATGCAATTGCAAATGGTTTAAAATTTACCAAAAATTTCATTTTGAGATATCACTTGTGCACATATATAAGTATTGAATAATAATATTACCATGGTAATGATAAAATATGTATATAAATTTCTACTTACTTGTATTCTTATACAGCATATGGTCATCAGTTTCATTCATACTTTCTTTTGCATTCCACCTAATTCCATTTTAAATGCATTTTTTTTTCAACATTTTGTTTCATGGGTTCACATACTAGTTAATATAACTATTGGAAGTTATATTTTTTTTTTCCAGATTTATATTTAATTCAATTCATTTTTATATGTTTGTCTTACATGCTATGCATTTGAGAAGTTAGTTTTTTTTTACTCAATCCTGTGATGCAATACTTGTCTCATTTCAGTTTATATTTGAATTCGTAGTAATGTATGCGTGAACATATATTTTACTTCATAGTTTTATTCAATTTAATTGTTTTTCCTAATTTATGCTATTTGCTACTTATGCGGCATTTATAAAAATTGCCATTTGGACTGTGATAGTTTTCACAACCATTTCATTCAGTGTTATAGTACACACGTCATGTGTCACGTCCACCTTTTCTTAATTATCCACACCATTTTTAAATTTCTTTTTCAATTTTTGATTATAAATCAAGGGTTCACAAAGTTCCTTCTTGTATTACAAGAAATTTTGCTCATCCATATTAATTGACATATGATCGATGTTGGTAGCCGTTTTTTTCTCTTGTTATAAGACAAGATTTATACTTTTGCAATATTGTATATATCAGTAATGTTTCATGTTAAAATTGTTCATTTGTATTTCATGTATGTGTTGACAGAATATTTACCAGTGATATTGCTATATTTCAATGTGATAGTATAATTCTTTTAACCATTATAAAATATTTAAGTCGCAAGAATGACAACATATTTTTTTCCAATGGTGGAGTATATTGTTATATACAACCTTATGTACTTATGTGTATCATAGTTTATGTAAATTGAGAAAGAAAGTTTCTGCATGAATAATTACCTGTATGCTGTTCAATTTGTCATTTTTATATATTTAATTTACTTTTGATATTATGTGAATTGTTTGGTTTGCACGACTTGTTGTAAGTCTGTTTTGTAACCCCATGTATTACCTGGTGTTGATTCCATTTTTTTTCTAAATTTTGTAAAATTTTCATCCATTCAAAATTTTCCCGTGTTGATTCCGTTTTCTTTTCTAAATTTTGTAAAATTTTCATCCATTCAAAAATTCCCTTTCGAAAATTTTTTGCCTTCTAAAATTTTTCAAAATTTTCTGGTTTTTCGGGTGTATGTCATGATAAGTTTCATGACATTCTCATCGCATCGCGATGTCGTCATTTTATTAGAGTATAACTCCGTATTTTTATTATTAATTCTAATATTTTCCCTCAAAATTTAATTAATGTTTTATTTCCTTTTTCGGCATTTATTCTTAACTTTTATTAACGCATATTTCGTTTCTTTCCAACGCATCGTTCGTGTTTTGATTTTATCACGACAATCAGTTGATTGGTTGCTCTCCACATCGGCTCAGTAATTCACCCGTTGCTGGAATGCAGATTCTATCGGAACCGCGGGCCGATGTTTTCTTCGTATGTCACCGCGACAAGTTTATCACTCTTTTGGCATTCGGCGCGCGCGGCTGTTTTGGCGGTTTGCTGGTTTTTCGTTGCCAAGTGCGCAGAGCCGGTTTTTCACCAACTGCTCTTCTCCAGTTACGTTAGGGCAGCCAGCGGAGTAGGTTGTTTTCGTGAGAGGTTTTTCCAACTCCCCGGAGTCGCACCAGGGACTTCCCATGTCCCGTAAAGTAAATTAAAAATAGTTTTTCAAGATGATTTTTTTTGTTTGTGATTCCTTTTTTTTTCAAATTCACGGCACATCGACGTACCCTGTAACAACTTTTTCAAGAAATCAAGATGAGTATTTCATAAGTCACTGACGCATGTGGTCTTCATGAATTTCGGTAAGCTTGTTTAGTTTATTTTTCTAAGTGTACGATCAAAGTTTTATGGAGAACATAGCGAACTGGAACCTGTGGTGAATGCAGTTTTTCAAGCATCTTTAAACTTAAGAAAAGTAAATATGCCACGATCAAGTAGTATCCTTAAATTATAATAGAGCACGTGGCCCGGAGATCGTTCCAATATTCTTGCAACGTAAATACCATAATAAAATTTAACAAACACATTTTATTCAATGTCACAAATTTATTTAGATGAACAATCCCTTTTGTGATAATTTTAATATTTTATTTTCTTAAATTATTAATCTAATTAGGGGTAACTTTGGTTTTTCAGTCTTAGCTGTTTCATCAGTGGTGTTAATGAATAATTTAATTAATTTTTAATCTTGTTAATAGTTTCTTTAGTTGTGGTAAGACACAACAAAAGAAAAAACACTTTTTTCATTTTACTCTTGACAATTTCGGGGGGGGGGGGGGGGGGGCTGTAGCCCCATCAGCCCACCCCCTGAATACGCCACTGCCAGAGATATTAATTAAAAACCCTAAAAACTCATTAAAATTGTGCAGAAACTCAGCTAAAAGGAACATTTTTATTCAAATTGATAACACATCTGTTTCAACTTCAGTGAAAGTTCAGGATTGCTGTAAAGAGCTGTGCTTCCAGATTCTCACAGAAGTCCCCTTTTTTTAAACGCCTCGAATAATCTGTCTATTGGCATAAAAAAATTTTTTTTAATCGCATTTTCAAAAAACCAAATTTTGAAAAAAATCGAACCAGAACTTTTCAAGATATCCATTAAAAAATTTAAATTTTTGTTTCAAAAAAGATCAGTTTTATATTGCAGCTGGTGCGATTTCAGAGACTTATACCGTTTCTCAGGGAGACATTCCCGCTTTTTGTCTCCAAACAGTTGAAGGGAGAAAGATTTAAAAAAAAACACAGATTTTAAAGGAGATTAAAAGCTCTATTAATTGTTTTTTTAATATTGCATTTATCAATTTGAAAAGTATGCATCTATGCATATTTTTCTAGGGTGAACCCAGAAAACTAATTTTCATAAACATCGTATTATTAGAACCAGTTATATTTTATCACAAAATGCTGATATTTGCATAAAAGAAATAAAACGCTAATAGACAATCATGTAATTAATAATGTGAATAGGGGGGGGGGGAACTACTTTTTAGTGTTTTGAAAGGAATATTAAATGAAACCCTTTGTGCAATCTTCGATCACATTTACCCACTTGTTTTTGTATAACCGGCATATAATGCTCACCTGTAAATTTTGACCAATTTTCTTGTATCAAAGGTGCACATTATACATCAGTATATACGGTAAATACTTGTAATTATAAATATTGAATGATAATACTCAATTTAATTTCACTTGCAGTGGTCACTTGTCCTTCGTCTGACCAGATTAGATCATTTAACCATGCCACCCTACATATTGGTTAACATTTCTGTATGCTTTCATGTATGCCCTAGTACGTCTTGGTGTAGCCCACTTTGAGAGAGGCATTAAATATATACAAAGAGAATGATGATGTGAAAATAGATGTACATATAATGCTTACTGGATCATTTAAAATATTTTCAAATAATGCATTAAAAGGATTTTTTAATAAAATTTTAACGATAAAGAAATAGTGCAAGACATTTTTTTAACATATTATAAATATTTTTAATAATATGGTGAGATTGATAGTTTTTACCTTGGTGCTGCTAGGAAATAAATATCTTTTTGGCCTTCCTTCATACGACTCACATATTCAGCTAAACTAACTTTTGTATCAGATGGTTGAAGCGATGACTCAAAAAGAAGTAATTTTGCAATGTCTTCCTAATTTAAAAAAGAAAACAATAAAAGCAAACACAACTTTAGAAGAAAAAAAATATTACAGATTTTATATACAAGTGATATTGTACAGCTTGTAAAATGTATAAAATTCAATTTTTTAACAAATATTTTAGCAACTGGAAGAGATTTATTTTCATAATGCATGAATGAAAACAGCCAATCTAGCAAAAAGAAGAAAATATATGAAAGCATAAAAAAGGAGCAAATAGTCATCTATTTCAATAATATTCATTTCACAAAAAATGATAAATGAGTATAATATGAAGTTCATTACTAATTGGCGCTACTTTTTAACCTATTGACATAACTGGAATACACACTAAAGATCACACCATTCAATAAACAATACTGGAACTTTAAATGCAATTTGAAAGGAAATTCCCCTGTATCTTTTATATTCTGCAGAAGTGATATCAAACATTTTCTAACTACAGATGAGACTATTTTACAACAGTTCAAGATTTTTTTTTATATATGCATTTTTTTTTCAAACTAAATTTTGAAGATTTAAAAAAAAAAAAAAAAATGAAATTTAAATAATTTTATGGATACAGAGGTGATTGCGACCTCTCTTAAAATCCTGAAAATTTTGGGTGATAAAAAGATGAATTGGTTATAAAACTAAAAATAAAGAGATTTGTGCTAGTAACCACTGGTCAGTAGATGAGAATTTTTTAGTAACCAGTTTCTAGCCAGTAGTTATTTTTTATTTAGTAGCCATCTACTGATCAGTGTGAATATTCGCATTAACAGGCAAAATGTACATAAATAGCACTTGAACATTGAAAAAGCAATTTTTAAAAAAAAGATAAGAAAAATTAATAAATTTGCAAAATTACCATTAAAAGTGATTTGTATGAGTCACCTTTGTTTTTAAGTAAATATTATACAGTTAACGATTTAACTGTACAATCTCTTGAGCTTTATTTTGAAGAATTCAGTTTATTTTTTCTTTTCTTTTTATTTTTAGAAGCAACTTGATATAAATAAACATTTTAAAAGGGCTTACTAGAGACTGTGAAAAAAATCCATTTTAGATAGGTAGTATGTATATGTATGGTATTCTTTCAGTCCGGTTGTTTGGTTTGTTGGGGGTGCTATAGCAATCTTTTGCACACATGAGCTAAATGCACTGAAACCTCTGTTTAAAGTCGAATCTGACCCACTACAAACATCCATGCCTGAGTTCAGATTCTAATCCGGCACCTTTTGTCCAGTAGCCCAGCACCATAACCACAAGACAAACAGGTGGTCACCTTAAGTAAGGACCATGAAATATTTCTGTTTAAGACAGGATTATGCTTTAGACAGGTTCTGTTTTTATAGATTTCACTAAATTTTGATTTTGCCTCAGAAAACCTGTACAGACAAAATTTGTCTCCTAGAGAAAACTTAGTGGGCAGAGGAAAGTAGCTGGACAGAAGGATATGTACATAATATAACAGAAGAAAATGTCAGACAATTCTGACTACTTTTGTGTAACCCATTTTTCACCCACTTTTTTTTTTCACCAATGTGATTTTTTTAAGGTAAAAGGATTTAGCTCATTGAGAAGGAGACAGTTGTTTAGAAGGGTTACTGTTGATTGATGGGTCTATCTGCAATCAGTCCTCTGAAAGTATCTCATTATGATATTGACATTGAGGAAAAAAAAAAGGAACAACATTATCATTCGTTCATGGGCATCTTTCCTTTTACATTTAAAAAAAAAAATTCATTGGGAAAAAAAGGAAACAAGAATGAAAAACTCTGTATATTTTCCATTTTAACAATGAAATATTATAAAAACATATAAGTTCCAAAGAATTGTTTCCTTAAAAATGTGTTTTGGGGAGGAAGTGATCTCCCCCCCCCCCCCTCTCCCATGGATATGTGCCTGGGGTGTGGGGGTGGGAAGGAGTAGCACTAGAAAGTCGGTGCTTTTTTATATTGACAAACACCAATGTTTAAAATTTTCTAAAAATAAGTGAGATACATCAATACTTATACATATTAATCTTTTGAGGATGGGTCTTTTAAATATCGATGAGGAATAATTCCTCCTTTAGGGACACAAAACACATCCTTAAAATCCAGGTGACACTTTTTCTTCTTCATGCCTCTCCAAAGCACAGGTTAATAATAACTGTAGAGGAAATTGGTGCTTGCAAGAGTCGATCCAGGCAAAATATGGGGCCTATTTAGAGCCCCTTCACAAAAATCTATTTAATAAAACAGGCCTCTTCACAAAAATCAATTTAATAAAATGGGGCTCTTCACAAAATTCTTTATAATAAAACAGAACACTTCACAAAATTCCTTTTAATAAAATAGGCCCTTTCACAAAATTCTATTCCATAAAAATACTTACTTTTTTATTATTTTCTGACATTTTAAAATGTATAATTTGCAAACAAACAAGTTCACCACAAAGGAAAACTTCAGTAAAAGGATTTTAAAACGTTTTTGTTAATAAATGCTTGGTTAGAATGAGTAACTGGATTTCAACTTTCGTTACAAAATGTTACTTTTCACAAAAATAACCTTTAATTTTCACAAAATGGGCCCCAAGGAAAAAAAAAACCTGCATCGACCCCTGGCTTGGCAGATTTTAAATCTTTACGGTCTTTTAACATAGGATGCTTTCTAGCTGATATTTAAACCACCCATTTTGAAGAGGTTAAATACAAGCTGTTTATCTATAACAGGTATGTTACTTTCAAAGGATATAAAAGCTAGCAATATCTATAAAATATTTTACATCAGCTACTTCTTTTTCAATCTTTCTATTGTATAAAATAAAAAGTACTTATATAAAAGAGATGTAAAGGTGCAGTTGTAAAATGAAGAAATATTATTTGTATATAGAAAATTGAAATATTTTAAAGTAACAAAAAATAATTATAATAAAAACAAACATTACTACTGATATGCTATCAATAGTCTACTGAAGTAAAAGGTGTTCATAAATCAATGTGTTTTTTGAGCAATTTTGATGCAAAATCACAAATTTTTTATATATATGCATGTGTAAAAATTTCAAATATTGCAAATCAGATTTCAATTGATTCAGTTGAAATTTTCATTTATTTGTTTTTTTAATTGTAGTTAATGTATTTTTATAACTTTTTTTAAATAAGTGAATAAAAGTTTTAAAAATCTGCTAAAGAAAAAACATAAAAAGAACAAAAGAAGTCAATATACAAAACTTCCAAAAAATTATTAATGCTTTTTCGTTTTTCTTTACTTTTTAAGCAAAAATCTGCAAAGTAAATATCATTACCTTTTGAAATTGATCATTAATTGAAAGAATTCCTTCTTTTAAAAATATTGCATAATCATCATGAAATTTTTTATATTTTTCTGGATCTTTCTTCATCTGCTCTTGAAGGAATCTCAAAAGTCTATTTGTAATCATAGTAGATATTTTCCTAATTATAAAATAAGGAATAAAAAAATAAATTAGGAATTTATATACATATATATACACAAAATTTATATAAATTCCAAGACTCACTCTATTTTTTTTAATGAAGCCTCAAATAAAAAACTATCACAAATCAGTAAAGACAAAGAGATAGAATAACTATGACAAACATGGGTGTTGCGTATGAAGGATTTTGTGTTAGGAAAAAAGAAGGGGGCAATTATACCTAGTCAATACATTCTCTTACAAGGAACACTCATGAAGTGTCACACGCAGGTTGTAAAGCAATTTTGCAGGTAGGTAAAGTGTACAAGATATACATCTCCACCAAATTTTATCTGCAATTGTTACTTTGGGGCAAACATATTGGGTTTAACAAGGCCATACAAAAAGACTTTTGAAGGAAGAACTGTCCTTCATTGTCCTGCAGCAAAGTTTATTTTATAAAAATAATTTTAATAAAATGTACATTTCTTATCATATTGTATACATTATATTATATGCATTAGTTATTATTGTGATGTAAATGTTGGGGAACTATTTGATGCAGCAACAATGACAGAAACAACAACAAAAAGGCCTAGAATTTAATTGTTTAATCAGTGGTTGGAAAAACTATTTTTATTTTGTAGCAAACTACAACTAATTTATCAAAAATGTAGTTAACTACAACTACTTGTTTTACAGTTAGAAACTACTTTTCAAAAGCAGTCACTATTTTGCTACTTTCAGATTTTACCAAAGGATTCAATCTAAACTTGATATTGAGGACACAGAGTTATTAATACGCCTCATTATATTGTGTCTGCTGGTATATAATCAAAAAGTCCTTCTGGCCTGTACCGGGAGGAAAAGGTAGCTTTCCTATATCTTCGTTTTAAAATTTTAGCTAATGTTACTCAAAAACAGCAAGCTAAAATGCAAAGAAACTGGTTACAGAAGCAGGGGCCGCGCTTATCATTCGCCAAATACGAATACATCCTGAAATTGGCGAATAAAAAATTATTATGGCGAAAAGACTGGCGAATAATTTATCGGGAGCTTTTCGTTCTTGTAATCATGTTTTGAAATGCGGATGATTTTTTTAAAAAGTTTGTAGTGAAAAATATGTATGCTATGCCCACAAAAGTAACAATAATAAAACGGTACTGAGTTCAAATTTAATCAGCAGTTTTTTGGTTTTGGATACTACTAAAATTTAATAGAAATTTTTGCGGTACTTACGTATTATCCGTGACAGTTTTAAGCCAAGTGCCCCAGGCATGGAGCCAATATTACTAATTATAGTAACCCTTATATTTTTTTTTCTTGCTGCATGGTACATGCCTGGGAATAATCTACTTTTTTAGTAGGGGTCATTTCTATACGTAGTAAGATTAACAAAATTAACTTTCTAGAATATGCTATATTATTTACCATTTCTTATATTATTTATTATTCTTTCTTATTTACTATGTTATTTTACTATTTATTAATTTTCCTAAAATAATGTTATTTACTATTTTGAGCAATGTTATAAATTTAATAAACATATGTCATTTTATTTATTTTATATTAATTACCATTTTAAACAATGTTGTTTTATAATGTTAAATTACTGTGTTTGAAAACATGATTGGCAATTATAAACAAGATTGGTACTTGGCAACCATTTTTGGCGATCAATCTCCGGGCATGGATAATACGTAAGTACCATTTTTGCCTTATTTAACCAGAGCATTTCGATGATTAAATAAGGCAAAAATTTCTATTAAATTTCAGTGGTATGCAAAAATTGGACAGTTGGCAGCCATGCTTTAAGGTAATACTTTTATTTTTGGATGGAGTATAACTAAAAAAAATTAGAAAAGAAAAAAATGAGCACAATTTTTGGACACGCAGCAAATGTAATGCAGTGAGAAAATACTTTTTTACCCATTCAATAAAGTCAAGGCTGAAAGAGTTAATGATAAAAAATGTATTATATACTTTCGGCTAATTATAGATAAATTTGGCTAAAAATATTTTAATTTGGCTAATTTACTGGCTAGCATTTTGAAAATCTTAGCGCGGCCCCTGCAGAAGATTCGTTAATACTGAATTTGAATAAGAAATTCACCAAATTATTGAGCTATAACCAAATTGGCTTCATTTATGAAGACTTATTTTGGTCACCAAATTTGGTGATATTTCGTCAAATGTTGCCAGGTTTGGCGAGAATTTGGCACTAACGGATATGAATATATGCCTATGATTGGGAAAATGATTACAACAATGAAAGATAATAATTTGCGAGAAATCGCGTTCACTAAAATTCATAAATTAATTGTTGTTTTTTGTAATGTGCTGTCTTGTTTCAAAATGTCGACCACCGGAACATTTCAAACTGCTCTATTTCAGCCATTTTTTAAGATAGAGGTAAAACAAAAAATGCTCTGAAATCCATGTATCAAGACCTAACACTTACAGACCTGCCAACCTTTGAAAATGAAAAATAGTAGCACACAAAATTCAAATTAAACTGGAGGTTGGTTGGTTGTTGTTTTTTATGCTGCAAATTTTAAGCAAACAAATACTAATCAACTGAACGTAAGCATACAAAGTAGGAGACTCTTTTGTTTTTGCTAATTTTTTGGTAGTGGGTGGGATTGATTAAATGCAATTCTTCCCATTCAACTCATGCCCTATCCACTCCTAAGCTAAATTTCTGAACTTCACAATGAATTTTCTGAAAGATTTTAGGGCGGTTGGGGAGGGGAAGATTCCCCTCCCTGATGAAACTACTGATATTTATCCAGAGAAGAATGTCTAAATTTGTCTAAAATGTCCTGCATCAGGTCGGGTAAGGTCCGTATGTTGGCTTTGTGCTAATTGTTTTTTTATTGCAGGTCAGGTTAATCTCATTTTTCAAAAGTTAGTTCAATATATTGTTTCAGATGAAATCTATAATACTAAACACAGATGTTTGTCTCTGTATGTGTTGTTTTGTGAAGAGACTGCTGTGATGCACACAGATCTACAAGACTTGACAAGAAGGTACATGTTATGTCTGAAGTTATGCACTTTGTAGCCAGTGTGTTTCTGGATCTTTTAATAGACTTTTTAAATTGATTTTTTTTTTAACGTTTCGTGGCGAATTTTCTACATAAGTAAAAGCAATATGGTTTCAATTTTTTAACCCAATGCAGCAAATTTTGAAGAAATTGACGTTTTTTCAGCACTTTTTTGAGGAATTCATGTATTTTCAGCAATCTTTTCATGAAATTCACGTTTTTTCATCAATTCTTTGACGAAATTAGTGTTTTTTCAGCATTCTTTCGCCGAATTTCGCATTTTTTAAACGATCTTTTGACGAAATTCGCACTATTTACCATGAACCTTTGATGAAATTCGTGCTTTTTTCAGTAATCCCTTGATGAAATTCGCATTTTTTCAGCGATCTTTTGCCGAATTTTGCACTTTTTACAAGATTCTTTGATGAAATTAGTGTTTTCTCGGCGATCTTTTGACGAAATTTGCATCTTTTCAGCAATACTTTGACGAAATTTGCGTCTTTTCAGCGATACTTTGACCAAATTTGCATCTTTTCAACGATATTTTGAAGAAATTCTTGTTTTTTCAGCGATCTTTTAACAAAATTTGCTTTTTTCCAGATATTCTTTGACGAAATTCGCTTTATTTCACTGATCAGTTGACAAAATTCGCATTTTTTTTTGCGCTATTCTTTTGCGAAATTCACATCTTTTTGCAGAAAATCGTAGTTTTAGACAAATTTTCGTAGCATCGTATTTGTTCGGAGCTGGCATGTAGCCAAATCCGGCAACCTTTTGTGTTTCGTCATTTTCTGATGTAAAGGCAGAGTGTGTTTTGTTTTCGTGAAGTGATGATGTATGAAAAATATCTAAAGTTGTGAAAATTAAAAAATTGTTTTACAGTCCACAAAAGTGTAACAGATTATTTGAGTTGAGTGATTTACAAAGAATTATTCATCGAGTACAAAACATCTGGCACTGTGACCCGGAGTAAAGTGATGATAAATTTGTGAGAATATTATATTTATTGTGATTAAGACAGCTAGTAATATTGTGGTTCATAAAATGGTTAGTGCTACGGAGATACTGGTGTAATAATATTCATATTTAGTGATTCAACAGTGAGCGCATTCGTGTCTGTCGCAGCGATTTGAGGTAAGAGCAATTTTTCCTAGTTTTGTTTTCGATAATTAATTATGTCAATTATAGATAATTTAAATAAGGATCAGCTTAAATTTGTAGCTGAAGAATTGGGATTAACAGTACAGGAGGGAAGTAAAGTGGTAGATTTAAGGAGGATTATAGAGGAAAGCGAGCATTATGAAAATGAGGGATTAATGAAAAACGTAGTGGAATATGTAGTTGAGGAAATTAAATCTCGGAAGGAAGCCGAAAAAACGAAATTAGAAGTAGAGAGAATTAAATTAGCGCAATTAGAGAAAGAGGTAGAATTGGTGAATATTCGTAAGGAACCCTCTCAAAATTCTGAGCTTGAAAAAATTAAATTGGCACAATTAGAAAAGGAATTAGAATTAGCTAAGTTTCGCAAAGAATCGAATGAAAGCGCTTCGCTTTCAGGAGTTTTAAAATCAGAAATGGACAATAACATAGAAAGTTTCATTAAAAGTATTAAAACCTTAACTATTCCGGTTCCTTCGAGAGCGGAGTCCTTTAATCTGTTTTTCCAGTCACTGGAGAAAGCATTTAGAACAAAAAACGTGCCGGACAAGTTCAAAGCCGAAATTCTTTTGAACGTTCTGGGTGAGAAAGCTAGTAATTTAATGATTTATATGTCTGAGGAAGATTTGAGTAACTATGATAAATTGAAAACTATAGTTTTAAAAGAGTTTCAACCCACACCGCAAGAGTGTTTAAATAATTTCCGGAAAGCTTATAAATTACCTTCGGAGAATTATGTACAATTCGCTTCGAGATTAAGTGCTACGTTCAAATATTATTGTCGACTGCGCGAGGTATCTGATTTTAAATCATTATGTGAATTAATTGTATCACATAGAATTTTCGATTCATTGGATCGCGAATTAATGAATCACATTGCAATTAAACAAGAGGAAACATATTTTAAGCCGAAGCAACTTGCGAAAGAATGCGATATTTTCTTATCTGTTAGAAATAAAACCAAAAGTGAATCAAATGCAGGTATGAGAAATTTAAATGAAAACAAACGAGGAAATAAATTCCAAAATTTCCGATCGCAAAAGGGAATGTCAAGTGTATTTTTATCTGAGATAAAAAATGTTAAAGGCGTGTTATGTAAGACTAATGAATTTCATGCATTACATGCGTGTCCGCAATTCAAAAGACTTCCTATAAAGGAGAGAGTTGAGGTAATGAAATCCAATAAAGCATGTTTTAAATGTTTAAATTATAATTGTTATGTGCAAAAATGTGCAGCTAGAAATTGCTTCTGTGGACGACCACATAATAAATTGATACATTTCCCGAGAGAAGAAAATCAGAGTAATAAAAATGTAGGTCAAGCGAGTGATGAGTTAAGTAGAATAAACGGGGTGCAAAGCGAAAATTTTTTCCCTACGCACGAAACGGTAGCTTCGAGTTTCGTGAAAAATAAAACAAAAAATGTTTTATTAAGTACGGCTCGAATTCTTGTTAAAGATAAATATTCTGAATGGCAGGAAATTAGATGTCTTTTGGATGTGGGATCTCAAACTTGTTTAATTTCATCGCAGTGCGCTAATAGATTGCAACTTAAAATAAATAAAACAAATACTTTGATATCTGGTTTAAATGATTCCTCGATGACTGTTAAGGGTTGCGTACAGACAACGATAGCTAATAGAGATAAAAGCTTTGAAAGGGTATTAAATATGTTGGTCGTAAATAAGATAACGGATTTGATTCCACAAAGGATGTTTAGTGTAGATATTGAGATTTCAGATTTAACTGTGCTAGCAGATTATCAATTTAATATTCCGGACAAAATCGACATGTTGATAGGTGCAGAAATTTTTTATGAGTTGTTGAGACCAGGACAAATATATTCACAGAGTTCTAAACTATTTTTACAAAACACGGTGTTCGGATATGTAGCTAGCGGATGTGTAGAACAGGAAAGTGAGAGAAAAATCCATTGTGGGTTAATTTGGGAGGAGGATTTAAATAAAACTTTAAAAAGGTTTTGGGAAATAGAAAATGTTGAAGTGGAATTAACAAAAAGTAGAGAGCACGCCATATGTGAGGAACATTTTGTGCGTACACATTGGCGAAATAAGGAAGGCAAGTACGTAGTAAAAATGCCGTTAAAAGAAAATCCATCGTGTTTAGGAAAATCTAGGGATATTGCTCATAAAAAAACTCAGATCGCTGTGGACTCGTTTATCCAAGGATGAACAGTATTTGAAACTCTATAAAGAGTTTTTACAGGAGTATGAAAGACTAGGATACATGAGAGAAATTAAAAATATTAGAGAACCCGAGGTAGCATATTATGCCCCTCACCACGGCATATACAAGCCAGAAAAATCGTCAACCAAATTACGAGTGGTGTTTAATTGTTCGGCTGAAACATCCAATGGCACATCGCTTAATAACTTGCAATTTAACGGAGCAGTGATTCAGAACGATCTATTTACAATAATGATAAAATTTAGGGAACATGTTTATGCCCTAACGGCCGACGTAAAAATGATGTACCGCATGATTAATATCGATCCTAGTCAGCATGCCTTACAGAGAATTTTGTGGAATGATAATTATGGTGAGGAACCTAAAACTTTTGAATTACAAACAGTCACATATGGAACTGTCAGTTGGCCTTTTCTAGCGATGAGAACACTAAATCAGCTTGCGAACAATGAAGAGAAAAACTTTCCGAAAGCAGCACCGGTACTGCGAGA
Organism: Maratus michaelseni; assembly: GCA_963931845.1. Taxonomy (NCBI): domain Eukaryota; kingdom Metazoa; phylum Arthropoda; class Arachnida; order Araneae; family Salticidae; genus Maratus; species Maratus michaelseni. Next base: position 169,019,227 of record OZ007587.1, on the reverse strand, counting down.
ACAGTTTTATATGGACGACGTTTTGTGCAGTGCACCTACGCTAGCGGAAGTTTGAGGGGTTGCAGAGGCAGCTCATAGCAATTATGCAGAAAGCAGGAATGAGTCTCCATAAGTGGAGCTCAAATCCTAAAAATCTATCTTTAACCCCTGGAGAGGGATATAATTTTGAAAACGAAACCGAAACAAAAACTTTAAGCGTGTCGTGGAACGCGAAGGAGGATTGTTTTGCCTTTAGAGTAAAGGTGGAACTTTGCGATTCATACACAAAACGACAAGTACTGTCAACTATAGCAAGGATTTTTTATCCTTTCGGTTTGCTTGGACCCGTGATAGCGAAGGCTAAAATATTAATGCAACAATTGTGGAGAACAAAAATCGATTGGAACGATGCACTTCCCGCGTCAGAATTTCGAGAGTGGCATCAGTTTCTTACGTCCTTTAAAGGTGTAAACAATATTAAGGTTGACAGACGTACTGTAATTGAACATCCAACTAGTATTGAAATACATGAATTTGCGGATGCCTCAAAGAGCTGCTATAGAGCAGCCTGTATATTGCAAATCTAGTGATGCGCTGAGAAACGTTATGACAGCATTAATCGCCAGCAAGTCGAGAGTTTCCCTGATAAAGTGTCTAACGATACCACGTTTAGAGTTATGTGCCACCGTCCTGTTAACAAAACTGGTAAAAAGAGTTTTATCAGCTATTAAAGGAACAGTGACTAGAATATTCTTATGGTCAGATTCCATGATTGTGCTTTACTGGATTAAAAAGGAGCCTATAGATCTGAAGCAGTTTGTTCGAAGTAGAGTGGCTACAATACAAGAGAACTCTAACATTGACCAGTGGCGTCACATTGATTCAGAACAAAATCCTGCTGACTTATTATCCCGAGGTATGAATCCAGAAAGACTAGTAAACTGTGACTTGTGGTGGAAAGGCCCGGCTTTTCTTAAAAACAATGACTATCCTTACCGTCCAATACGTGTGACAGACAAAAGTGAAGAGTTCAAAAATGAACTCAAATGCTCTGATGGACCTCCTAAAAACATTAATGAACATATACTTTCAATTATTAACAATTCTTTTGTAAATGAGTTAATTGGTCTAAGTAATAACTATATAACTATTTTACGTGTTTTGAGTTATATTTTTAGGTTCATCGGGAACTCCAAAGGGCACCACCCTAAGACAGGACCTTTAGGATCTGAAGAATTAAAAGCTTCAGAATTAAAATTGGTAAGTTTGGTACAGAAGCAAAGCTTCCAGGAGGTGCTGAGTGATATAAAAAAAGTCCAAACAATTATCAAAAATGAATTCAGTAAGTAGTTTGAATCCATTTTTAGATCAAAATGGGATTTTAAGAGTAGGAGGTAGGTTGAGCAACAGTGATTTAAATTATGATAAAAAGTATCCAATTTTGTTGCCAGTCAAACATAAATTAACAGAATTAATTGTTAATTATTTTCATAAAAAGTATTTTCATTCAGGACCCCAAGCATTATTGCATCAAATTAGACAGCAGTTCTGGATAATTAATGGGAGAAGTGTATGTAGGAAAATTGTACATAATTGTATTACCTGTTTTAAGGCCAAACCACAGGTACTAGATCAGTTAATGGGAGAATTGCCTGAAGAAAGAGTCAGGAAAATCTTTCCCTTTAATGTAACTGGGGCAGATTTTTGCGGCCCTTTCTTTATCAAGTATAGGGGCCACAGGAAAGGTACCTACCATAAAATTTATGTTTGTTTATTTATTTGCTTTGTGTCGAAAGCAATGCATTTAGAGGTAGTGTCAGATATGACATCAGCCTCGTTTATTGCTTCCCTTAAAAGGTTTATTTTTAGGCAAGGTAAATGTGCTAACTATTTACTGACAACGTGAAAAATTTTGTGGGCGCAAATGCTGAGCTTAAAAAGTTGAAAAGGTTGATACAGCAACCTGATGAAACTCTTGCAGGATACATGTCATCAGAAGGTATTGATTGGAAGGTTCCTTCCACAAAGAGGCCCGAATTTTGGGGGTATCTGGGAAGCAGGTGTAAAATCAATTAAATATTATTTGAAGAGAGTGGTGGGAAACACAAAGTTAACTTATGAAGAGTTTCTGACGGTATTGATTCAGGTTGAGGGAATGTTAAATTCTCGACCACTTGTTCCTTTGTCTGCTGATATAGATGATCTTAACATTTTGACCCCTTCCCATTTTCTAATTGGCCGACCTATCACATCAATAGTTGAACCTGATTTAACAAATATTGGTGAGAATAGGCTGGATCACTGGCAAAATTTAACCAAAATGACACAATTAATCTGGAAAAGGTGGAGCTCAGATTACTTGAGCAATTTGCAGCAGAGGGGCAAGTGGAAATTTGAGAAAAATAATGTAAAGGTTGGAGACTTAGTTGTTATTAAAGAGGACAATTTACCACCATGAGTCGTTAGGGAGAATTTGTAATATTTATCCTGGAAAAGACACAAAGGTTAGAGTAGTAGAAGTGAAAACTGCCTTGGGTAAATATAAGCGCCCAATTTCAAAGCTATGTCTCCTACCTATGAATAATTAGTTAAACTTGTTGCAAATGTATTATTATTATGGTATTCTTTCTGATTGTTTATTAGTGTTTATGTAATATAATATTAGAACTGTTGCATTTATAATTATAGTGTAAATTTGTGTAATACATTTATCTTGAATGTTTAAAAAACATTGCAAGGCGCGGCGGGATGTTCGGAGCTGGCATGTAGCGAAATCTGGCAACCCTTTGTGTTTCGTCATTTTCTGATGTAAAGGCAGAGTGTGTTTTGTTTTCGTGAAGTGATGATGTATGAAAAATATTTAAAGTTGTGAAAATTAAAAAATTGTTTTACAGTCCACAAAAGTGTAACAGATTATTTGAGTTGAGTGATTTACAAAGAATTATTCATCGAGTAAAAAACAGTATTTTTTAACTCCAAATCGTACTACGATTTTTTCGTAGCAGTTGGCATCTCTGCATTTAATCAAAAAATAAATTTGCATTTTTAACTTTTTTGTATATTTATTTTAGTTTTAAATCTTTTAGTGGCCGCTTTTTTGGAAAAAAAAAAGCGGACCAAGCTGGCCAACGGATTCGGTCGAGGCATTGGTGAGCTTAATACACAATTAAATTCATCCAAATTGATTTATAAATAAGAGTGTTATCGTATGACATAGATCATATATATATATATATATATATATATATATATAAATCAACATTTGAACGGAGAGTGTTTTGGGGTATCTGGGGGTCATGATCGGTGAAAATATTCAAAAAATTTTCATGAATTTATTTCCTCCAAACGGCTGCAATAGGTAGCTTTATACTTTTTTGTATTGAAAGCTACCTAATAAATGCGATATAACTGAGGGCATCAAAAAATTAAGATAACATACAAGAAAATGTCTTGTATTAGTCTCCAAAATGTTAGTTTATAAAAATATTACAATTTTCTTAGTGAAATTAAGAGAAATGTGTAATACAATAAATATTTATATACAATTACATAAAAATGCATACTTTACTACAGCTTATATAATTTCTTGGGAGACACGAAAATAAAGCTATAAATCTGAATGAGCTATATAACAAAGAGCTACTACTGTACAGTCAGCAAAAAAAAAAAAAAAAAAAAAAGGAACACCCCATTTTAACCTCCAAATTATCACAGAAAAAAAAACAGAAATAGGTATTTGACTGGATATAGAAAATAAGATTTCTGTTAACAAAAAATTATAGATTACAATTCATATTTTTTCCAAAAATTAAAAAAAATATATAGATTTTTTAAATGTATGTCCAAAAAAAAAAAAAAAAAAATATATATATATATATATAAATATATATATATTATATATATATATATATATATATATATATATATATATATATATATATATATATATATTGTATCCTATGAACTTTTTAACAGAAATAGATTTCTAGAAGCTTCAAATATTCTAATCCAAAATTACAATTCACTCAGCTGAGTAGTTTTGAGTTATGTTTAAAAAACTACTCTCATTGCTATCTGTTTTGCAACAACTACAAATGAATTTAACTTTAGGAGTTTCAAACTTTAAACCTTCATAATTCCTAAACTACTTGACTGAATGTTTTCCCATTATGTATCCTGAGGTAAAATTTATGAAAAAGCCAATTATGATGTCAAAATTATGTGTTTGCATTGAAAATTTCGAAGTTTGGCACAATTTTACTATGAAGACAACCCTCTAAGCTTATTGTTATAACATAAATTAAAAGAAGACATTGTTTCCAGTCAAATGGCTATTTCTGTTTTTGTTACAATTTAGTGATAAAAATGTATGGGATGTTCTATTTTTTTTGTCTTACTGTATATAACATATTTATGCCTAATCATACACTGCATAAATTTTATTTACTATTCTTACAGAAATTTGTCACTAACATTCTCAAATTGTTGTGCAGAACCCATTATGCACAAAAGTGGCAAGTTACAATCATGTGATTTGAAAAATAACACCTTTTTTTTTTCCTGAAGCAGTGTTAAAAGTGGCATCTTTGCATGCTACAAACAACTGATGTTTTGTATCACAGTGCTCGTTACATTACATTTTTCAAATATAGCACATTACATTACAAACTACTGGAAAAAGTAGTGACTACTATACTTTTGCTACTTGTAGCATGCTACTTTCAACAACTGTGTTGGTTATATATGATATTATTGAGAGCACAAAACAATAGGATAATTTACACTAGAAGCAACGAATGAAAGACTGGTGACGATTAACAGATAAACATGCTGTACAACCAGATAAATCACTGACTGTGAAACAACAAACTCTAGGATTTGTAAATGGTTCATAAACCTAAAGATTCCACAACAGTACGAGGAATACTGCCTGATTTTCCTATAACGTGAAGATGAAAACTGGTTGCAAATTAATGAATGCAGCTTGTTCTAGTTATGCAGTTGCACAGAGTGTCCCACAAATCCATCCAAATTTTCAAAACTCAAAAAAAATAAATTGTTGTGTAGAACTGCAGTTTGCACCATAAAACTTGTCAAAGTGTTGTATGTTTTGTATTTAAAGTTTTATTTAATTATTTTTTGGTACAAATATTTGCACCACTGCCAAGTCTTATAGTGCAAACCACACTCCAATACGACAATTTGTTAAAATTTTATGAATTTTTGAAATGTGAAAGAACTTATGGGATTCTTTGAACTACTTTGTTTCTTTTGCCACAAAAAATCCACTTTTGACAAGTCTTATGTAAACTACACTCCAAAACAATTTATTTAAGTTTCATGACTTTTTGAAATTTGAACTTACTTTTGAATCTTTTTGAATTATTTTTTTTCTATTTCTACAAAAAATCAGGCTCTCTTGTTTAGTATATGTAATAGTCTTAATATAAATGCACAAAATAATAGGATAATTTATACCAAGAGCAACAAGTGAAAGACTGGTGACAGTTAATGGAAAACACAATGTATAACCAGATAAATTACCGAGTGTGAAACAAAAAAACTGTGGGATTTGTGAACAGTTCATAATCTTCAAAACAATAACTGGTTGCGAATTAATGAATGTATAGCTTGATGATTTTGTTCTAATTATGCAGTTGCAAAGAATGTCCCATAAATCTGTTCACATTTCAAAAATTCATTAAAAATAAATTATCCTATCGAACTGTGGTTTTGCACCATAAAATTTGTCAAAATGTCAAATGTTTTGTAGTAAAAGGAAAATAATAGTTCCAATTTTTTTAAACTATATTTTGATACAAAAACTATACAAGACTATTTGCCAAGTTTTACGGTGCAGACCTCACTTCAATGTGACAATTCGTTAAATTTTTAGGTTTAAACTCTAATGTTTGTAATCTCTCTCATAGTAAAAATATAATTTCTATCTATCCTTTCTTTTTTTCCAAATTAGACTTGGACTTTATGAACAGAATGGGGCATTTCATTTTCATAATTCAAAGAGCTTTTAAAAAAAGTATAATTTCCTTGTGAAAGTTGAAGCATATATAGTCAGATAGATTAACACAGACAAATGCAAATAAATTGACAAAACAAAATGAAAATGTAACAGACTCTCCTTCTCTCCCTATATATATAACTTAGCAAATAAGAAAAAACAAGGTATGACAAAATTTTACCTAATGAGAGCACTATCTTGTAATAATTCCCGACTTAGATTCAAAGGAATATCTTCACTATCAACAACACCTTAAAAAAATTACACACATATAAATTAGATTGTAACATTTTATGTTACTATATTCTTATACAACAATGGGAAAACCACAGTATATACCAGCGTTTCTCCAATTTTTTTCAAGTGAGGAGTACATTTATACTACTTTTATGACTAATATTTTCATCAAATATTTCATGACTAATATTTCATATTATCATCTATACTGTGTGAAACTCATTTCATCCAAATTTTATTTTCTCTGTCTTTTTAGGTGTGTTCCTAATTATATAAATACGTAGCACCTATTGTCATCATCTGGTCTGTCCGCATCTGCACGCAAAAACTACCCAAACAAATGGTTTGAAAATTAAGATATATTATCTTTGCAGAATTTTGTTGAAACATTTCAAATTTTATGAAAATCGAATCAAAACTTTAGAAAATATTAATAAAAATATTAAGAAATTTGAATTTTTTTTTAAAAATTGGTGCTTTTTTGTTATAGTAGCTTTCGAGGTTTAATCGTCAAGTGACAGAGGTACTTATTTTATTACAGAAATTAATCTGCAGATGATATAATTCATTTCACAGAATTAAAAATCATCAAGATATGAATATTTATATAACTAGCTATAGTACGAACACACCTCATTTGTCATGTTTGACATACAACTTCCAACTTGTTTAAAAATGTAAGAGAAATAAAAAGGCAGACATTGAGAGCCACTGCTGGTTTGCAATTTGAGAACACAATTTGAGAAATGCTGCTATACAATTTTGTGAGAAAACATCTTGAAATGTATAAGCTGTAAACAAACATAATAATTTAAAAGCAAGAACTATGTTTGCATTAACAAAACAAAATGAAGTTCTAGAAGAAAGTAGAAAATAGATAGCTTATTCATATGTAATTTTATTTGTTATTATTTCATTGATAAGGTTAGAAGCTGAAAAAAAAAAAAAAAAAGAATTACAAACAATAAATAAATAAAAGTTATTGTATTGTAATTTTATAATAATAGTGAAAAAAAACCTAACATACCTCTAACAAAACGTAACCATTTAGGCAAGATATCAGCTTTACTTCTGATTAAAACTCTGTGACTATACAGTGCTACACCCACTTCTACTTCACGACTCATTTCAAATAATCCCGGCTTTCCTTCAGGTATGTATAATAAGCATCTAAGATTAAGAGGTGAATCAGTATGGTAATGTAAATGATACCTTGGCAAATCATACGAATTTGCTATGTAGCGAAAAAATTCATTATGCAGCTCAGGAGTTGTTTCTTTAGGATCCATAAGCCAAACAGCCTAAAGATAAAGGAGAGTAATTATTTGAAATACAATTATAGATAAAAAGAAAAAACAAACATTCCATGTTCTAAAACGGGTAGTGTATTTTAGTAGATGGGCTTGTCTTGCTTAAAAAATGATAATTATTAATTATTTTTGTAAAAATTAAACAAAAAATTGCTTCAAAATCAATACTATAATAAGAAATATCCCATTCTTTGACAAATTAAATATATATATAGTAGAGAATCCAAAGAGTATTTTCCTAGATGGTAGGATATGACATTAAGTTTTTCATCTCCATGGGGGAGACTCTCCTACAAAATTCAAAATTTATTTTTTATACAGCCCCCTATATAAAAAAACCCAATTACAAAAATATTCCTACTTATGAAACACAAACACACACAAAAGAAATAATGAAACAGTTATCTTTAATATCCACAGAGGACAAAAATGAACATTGTTTTAGAGGACTGTATAAGAAATGAGTTTGTAATGAAACAGATTCAACTTTGACAATACAAATATTGACAGCAAGTGCCAAACGATTTTCTAAAGATTTCAAGAAGTTTTTCATAATACAGTTGAACCCTGATTTAGCATTAGCACAATCTGATATGCAGCAGATTCAGACATAACAAGAGAGAAAACATGCTTCCCGATTTTACAAATATTAATTTCAGGGCGATTTTTACTTTAAAATTTTTTATTCTGTTAAATTTTACTGAATTCCTGCTGTTTACACACAACACCCACAGTCCCAATAGGAGTTTTTCCTTCCTTTAAAAAAAATCTATACTAATAAAAGAAAGTTGCGCTCTGTGTGTCTGTTTGTCTGCAATGGCCAACAAAATTTAGTGCACCTAGAAGTCTGAAAATTTATATTTAAGTAGTCCAAATCCTGATCTGATGCAGCTGAGACTCAGAATTTTAATATTTTGATAGTTACCCAAGATATTAATTAGAATCTCATTAAACATTGCAACGAAAATGCCATCTTTTTTTATCAAAATGGCTAAAGAAAAGAACACCTGTTCTCGATTTGCAAACAGAAATGAACGAATTTGAAATTCATTTACTAATTAACGAATTTATATATATGTAAGAAGATGATATGTAAACAGTTGATTTACTGGAATTATATGAACAACTAGACGTTGAATAACAAAATATAAACTTTAATACAGTCTTAGAAAGATAATTCTACATCACTTTACTAATAATTTCTTCACAGTTAATACACTTCTCGCCCAACATATACAATACAGTGGGTGATCGGTTAACGAACTGTTCGGTTTACGAACAGATCGGTTAACGAACACTTTCGCAAGAGATTTTTATGTTCGGTTAACGAACACTTTACAAAACAAACCACGAAGAAACCATGCTGTGTTTCAGATTTCCAGTGCTGTATTTAATTGCACCTATTGTCAACTTAGAGGATATTTTAACAGTTGTATTATTATGACCTAATTAATTCATGGGCTACTAGGGTATCGGGCCCTACATATTAGGGCCCCCAAATTAGAATGAACAGATTAAAACAATCAATTTTTATATTTTGAGTCCCTTTTTCAAGAAATATTTTTAATTGGAAATTATTTTAATTGAAATTTAGTTCCTAAATTATTTACAGGGTCTAGGCTCCATTTGAGCTTTATCGGGCCTTGCAGTGAACATGATCTTTTAGAGAACTAATGAAGTTTTTATACATCAAAGTGATAAATTGATATGATTTAGTGCTGGAGTCAATGAACGCGATCCTAAAAATTTTTACAAAAAGAATGTAATTTATTTTTTTTAAGTGAAGGAAGCATGACTGAAGGAAGGACAAGACTGTATATATATATATATATATATATATATATATATATATATGTGATTTATGTTTTATTATTATTACATTTAGGGAGAATTTATACAATTTTTTATATATTATTTAGCTTTTAAGAACGAATTAATTAAATTCCCATACAAATCTATACTATATCTATGATCGGTTAACGAATAATTCGGTTAGCGAACATTATTTTGGAACGGATTAAGTTCGTTAACCGAACACCCACTGTATATTTATTTTCCAGAAGTCCAACTAGGCCTAACAGCGCCTTTACTGGCTATTTCCCATTTCGACGCTTGCTTCACAATAAAAATTAGAAGACAGGCTCTTTTTCTGATTTTAAAAGTATTCAAATCTTGATCTCGTGATCCAAAACATTTATAACTCGTGCATTTAAATCATGGATAATAATAGTACTAGAGCATCAGTTAATTTGATGATCATGCAGGTCATAAAGGAAATGAAGTGCTTAAACTGAAATCCTACAAATCGGTCATCCTGACGTGATGGCGTCTCGACATCAGCAACTTGATTTATTATTTTTTTCATGCCTAAACAGTTAATTTTTTGAGATTTTTATTTCTTTCCGGATATTGCTCTCTATCTTTAGAAGTTGTATACTTATTTTCTCTGTAATTTCTTTCTGCATATTGATCTCAATTTTTAGAATCTGTATACCTATTGCTTCTAGAATTATAAGAATTTGAATAAGCATCTTGTTATGATTTAAAAATTTGACTCTTAATTTATTCAGTATTTTAATATTTAACCTTAATTTATTCATCAATTTAATTAAACTCATTAAATTCATTTAAATGAATTAGGCTAAGTTTCATCTTTGCATTTTAAATCAAACGTTCTTTTTAAATTGTTTACTTTTGGTGAGAATATAATTTAATTTCAGAATCTTTCCATTACATATGTTTTAGGATATTCATTTCAATTTTAATTTACATTTCATTCACTTTACAATATTAATTAAACTTCATTTCAAATTATCTAAAAACAAAATATTTATAACTTACTTTTTCTAACTTTTAAATAATATACAGTCTAAAATAAATTATTCTAAAATATAGTATATTTCCTTTTTAATAATATTGATTAAAAAATTGGTTAATTGTTAATTTTATTCTTTTCAGAAAGTTCAAATTCATTTATTTTAATTCAGGCAAATTCTTTCAGAATAACGAACTTTTCCATATTTCATTTCAAAATTTCTAAGTCCAATAATCATTTCTCAAAATTTCTTAATTTAAATATTTTACTTTCAAAAACATATCTGGTGGAAAGAAAATTTAATTTTATTTAGATTGCTAAAATTTCATTTGTTTTCATCCATTAGTTTGGCAATTATAGATTTTTAATTACTTTCGTTTTTTCTGTTTTGAATTTCGTCGAGATTTGCGATCAGACGCCATTGATGGGTATTTAGATGCTTCAAGTAAACATGAACCTTTCTTCCCGCGGATTTTGAACAAGGTCGTTTTGACAGCACTCCAAGGTCGCGATCGAATGTTCTGGATACGATTTAATGCTGTTGCTAGGGTTGGAAGTGTCAGTGAAACGTCTGACTGTAACTTTGACTATGGTCTGTTGGGGCTTGTTCAGTAACTTTCGGACGGTTCGGATTTTTTGATTGGTTGTTGCGTAACCGCCTGGAACCTTTATCTGAGAGGGAAATTCTAGAGAGTATTCAGTTCTACTCAAGATTCGAAAAGATGTAGCTAAGATTTTTAGTTATCCGGGCTTCTGCCATTTTCTTTGGCGAAAGTCAGGACTCTAGGATGATGTTAATGTGTGATTTTAGTAATACGATGTATCCAGATGTTGAATAATTTTTTAACGTAATGAATTGAACAATAAGTCAAATTTAAATCTACAAATGATATCTTCCTGATGGATGGAGATGCTGGATCAGATATAAGCTGCGATTGGATATTCACTTGAGATGTTTTTTCATGATTTCTTGAATCTTCACTTAATATGTTTGTTCATCAATGCTGTGGCTGAATCAGCAATTTAAATGTTCTTTAAGTAATTCGACTTCAAAAATTCTACTTCTTAATCTTCTTATGTGCCTGTTTCAACAGTTTTATTGTCAAGTTTTACTGACGGAAATATGACTTCTTAAGTGTTGAGACTTAGGAGTGTATTGATGAGATATACATATCCATCTGTCATCCTGTCGCCAAACGTTGCTGCTTCTCAGAAATTAATCTAGCTTCCTAATTTTTGCTGTTCATATCTTAAAAACCTTCATCTTCCTTTGATAAGTAACAACTTATTAGAACTATCAAAGATATTTAAAGAATAACTGTATACACTGGACCGAGCTAACAACACTAATTCAATATAACTTTTTATATCTACTAAGATCTGCAAATTTTATTTAAAGAAAATATAATATTATAATAATAAACTGTATCTGATATTTGAAATAATATATCCTAAAGATATTAGATTACAATTGTCAGTGACTTCATAATCCTTGTTATCATTGATGCATTCGTATTATTAGAAAAGCTCGTATCGCTACATATATGATTAAGATGTCTGTTGTGATGTTAGTTAGTGATTTATTTATTTTATTTTGGTGCACTATTTTGTGAATAAATTACAGTTTAACTTCATCTTGGTGAGTTTGTCTTTTTCTATTATTTATATTTATGTGTTTCAGCTATGTTTGAAGTAATGGAATAAGTTCTATTTCCTAATTTATATAAGTATATTATAACTTAAGTATTAACTTTATGAATTTAACGTAACTTTAAGCTTAACTTTTATGGCATCGCATTATGTGCTGCTACTTACGATCATGCCTATAATGGTGTTTGGGGAAAGTGTTGAATATATGTTTTGTCAAAATTGTTTAGGTATTCGGAATCACTCCGGTGCTAGTCGCTGGTGATTCATCCTTTATTAATTTTTCCTTTTATATTCATCACGATCCCCAGATACCGTTATACATCTCTTCCACTATAAGCTCCTTTAAATCCATGATGAGAATTATTCCTATGTGATGGTTGTGAATTTCTTTGTTCATTATAACTAGCCTTACATGATCGTCGGCCATCATAATTATAATTATTTCGACCATGATAGTAGCCTCTATTCATGTACCTAGGGGGAAAATTTGGACTATACCTTGCATTTGACTTAGGTGAAGCACTTTTTGTTATGTCTTGAGGTATCAAAGAATCTTTAGTCTCAAAGTTTTCAGGAATCTTAGATTCATTTTGGTAAGAATTCACGAAACTCTGTTTCCCATATCTATATTTATTTTAATTTCTATGTTTAAATGACTGTTTAAAATATCTTTCGCCATATCTATTATTGCTTCTGTTATCAAATGGTCTATTAAAATTTCTGTTTTTTCCTCTATGATCAAAATTCCTACTGCGATCTTCTACATAGTTTGTTCTATCATGTGCAGGACTCCTTATTTCATCACTTTTCACTTTACTTTCTGCATCATCCTCACTATTTCTTGGATTCTCAAAAAATTCATCATTGTTACTAGTTAGCTTTTACTTTTAATATCCTGGCACTGAAAGTTGTCCTTCCTTTTAATTATCCCGGCCGAGCCCCCAAATTTGTAAGAAGATGATATGTGAACAGTTGATTTACTGGAATTATATGAACAACTAGACGCTGAATAACAAAATATAAACTTTAATACAGAAAGATAATTCTACAATACTTTACTAATAATTTCTTCACAGCTAATACACTTCTCGCCCAACATATACAATATATTTATTTTCCAGAAGTCCAACTAGGCCTAACAGCGCCTTTACTGGCTATTTCCTATTTCAACGCTTGCTACACAATAAAAATTAGAAGACTGTCTCTTTTTCTGATTTTAAAGATATACAAATCTTGATCTCGCGATCCAAAATATTTATAACTCGTGCATTTAAATCATGGATAATAATAGTACTAGAGCGTCAGTTAATTTGATGATCACGCACGTCATAAAGGAAATGAAGTGTTTAGACTGAAATCCTACAAATATATAAACTCGGTTTATCGCATTAGGTGCGCCATCCGAAAAATCTACAAGAGACCAACCACTCCATTTCTTCCAGTCAAGGGTCCATTCCTCCTCCAGACCCCTATCCCTCATGGCTTTTTTTTTATATCATCCATCCAGGTCTTTTGTGGTCTTCCTCATTTCCTCTTTTGGTTTGTTGTATAATTAGATGCGATTCTGAGTAGTCTCTCATCACTCATTCTTTTAACATGACCATACCAGATCAATTGCTTCTTTTGGAGATCGTCTAATGTGTATATGGTTCCCATTCCCTTTATTTTCATCATTTCTTTGATTCTTTCATTTCTTATTCTTTCTATTCTTGATATCCTGCATGATCTTCTTAGGGCACCCATTTCCACTGCTGCTAATTTCTTTCTTTCTGTCTCCATAATTCTCCATCTCTCTGCTCCATATAACAATATCCATATAACAATATGCATAATAACAATTACAATAGAAATGTATACATTATTTTTTTTTTTTCCTGGAGATCTCCTCACTCCACAAAATAGAATTTAATAGTTTTACAGCTTTTCTTCCTTGACAGATTCTGTATTTAATTTCCTGTGAGTCTCTGTCTTTTCTATTAAGGTCTACACCAAGGTATCTATAATACTCGCAACTTCCTATTTTTATGTTATTATTTAAATTTAGTTCTGTTGCATTTCATCCTATACATAGGTATTTGGTCTTACTAATGTAAGAACAATGTAAAATATGTTAAATAATAAGTAGATTAAAGATTTTCATTGGACAGACAGACACAAACAGCTGACTAATATGTAAGTGAGAACTGTGAAAAGAGAACCTTCAACTGCTGTCAAAACTTCTCAAGATACCAGATAAACATTAGAAAAAGCAGTAAATACTAGTATGTAAGTATAAATCTTCACAAACATGGCATATCTGTAAAGATACATCTGAAGAATATATCACTATCTAAAACAAATAACAAAAGCATATGAGATTTGCCAGTAAAGTTCATAATAAGGATGCAAAATTTAGGGTAAACTTTCTCATAGAAGCAAATTTGAAATTCTATCCATTTATTATCTCCTAGCATTAAGAAATTAGGCTTAAGAGGAAACTAGTTTTTCCAACAAGAAAACAATCCTAAGCAGTCATTGAAAATAATCAAGAAACGGCTATTATATCAAAAGCCCAAGTATTTGGGCCATTCACGACAGACGACAGTCCCAAAATCTTAATTCAATTAGAAATTTGTGGCACACCTCGAGAAAAAATCCCGTCAGAGAACTATTTCATATGAAAAATAGTTAAAGAACACCATAATAGAAAAATAGTTTAAAATCTTGCATTATAAACAAATTGGCTAGTGGAACATGAGTAGAATTTTAAAGGAGGTGTTACAGCAGATCTAATATTAATTCATCAGAATAATGTACTTTTAATACTTAATTTTTGTAATTCAAATTTTCTGTTTACTTTCTTTTAACGAATAAAAATGGATATACTTTTGGCTTAAATTGATTTCTTGTTGTATTGTCTGTTATTTTAATGTTTATACAGTTTTAAATTACAAGCAAAATACTTAACTCTGAATATTATTACATGAGTTCAACTTATGTCAATAAACGATCTGAAAGGAAGTTGAGTTGTATAGCACAGAATTATGGTAAACTTTGATTGTCTCACTGGTGCGAATTATTTTTTTGACATCAGGCAGCGGTCCAAAAATTCCTTCACGGAAAACTTGCTTTGAGAACTATTACCTCCATGGTTTAATATTTTAAATGTTCACGACGAATGAATCTTTTTTTTTTTTCTTTTTTTTGTTTGCTTTCATGGATAGAGAATTTGAACTGCGAACCTAATTTCAAATGAAGTTATTGCAGAATATATACATACTTGAACGTAAGTCATGCCTCAAATATTAATTTATTTTGAACGATCTTTCTAAAAATGTAACTTTTATGCAGTTTTATTTGAAAAAATAACTTTGAATAAAAATGGCCGCCTGGCATATGAAAAAGCGAAACGGCCATCCCGGAACTGTTGATGACTGTCACATGACTTACGCTTTTATTTTATAGATTATTATTTATTAAAAAGAAAAGCCTTATCCACATATTTCTATCCTAAGAATTTCTTCAAGATAGACATTTTGAAACAGAAAATCTAGCAACTGTTATACATCATACTGATAAGTGTATTTTAAAATTCTTGGGGGGAAAAAAACTTAAAGGATGGTGCACACGTAAACATACATTTTTTTACAAATGTAATTAATAGTTGCAACTTGAAACTGTCGAGATGCTAAAATACTTTCTGATTAGAGAGAATTTAAGCATTTATTTATAATATGAAGTAAATGTTTGCTGTGATTTTTCTTTTGATATTATGCAACCCTATTATCATAATGGGACTAAATAAATAAAGTGAAGAAATTAAATTTTATTACAGAAAATTTAATAATGTTAGCTGTAATGATATGATTTAAAATGCTACATTAACAGAATTTAAGCAACTTACCTGAACATTATTTTCTTTCTTGCCATTTACATATATAGGACTGCTGACAAAGTTGCTATACTTCTGAATAATATCTATTATAAAAATAAAGATACAAAATTCATATATTTATAAATATTAGGCATAAAAAATTAATAAAATAATACTTTAATTTAAAAAAAATTATTCAAATAATTCAGATTATTTCATTCATTTACTCATTTGCAAATTACAGTATTCAAATATGATGCTACACACATAAACAATTTCCCGCACACACATACTTTTTTAAAGGTATTTTGCATAAACGAGAAAAATGCAGAATTTTTGTATGAATAGAAAAAATTTAGTTTGGAACAATATTTAATTTTATTTGACTTCCATTTTAAAATCCATTACATGTCAGACTTAAGTTTTGGTACTATGAATGGAAAAAAACATTCTAAAATTTTTCAACTCTCCCTTACTTTTCTATTCTCCTGCTTTTGAAGAAAAATACACGCAGAATAGATTGGCTGACTTAAGATTTGTTTTAAAAAATTCACATTTTTTTTTGTGTGTGTCTTAATCTTGGTATGTAAGAAATGACAAACAGAAAGTGAAAATATGCAAATAAATATGGTAGTTTTTAAAAATGTTTGAAAAGCAGCAATAAATCACGACCTATTATGAGTAAATATACACAGATTAAACTAAATTAGTGATTAAGGAATACCATTTCATCAATATATTTTAAGGCACGCCTGAATACTTCTGAAAACCACACTTCTATCAACTAAATAACTTCTAACTGCTATGAAAACACTACATTTCAGGCAAAATTTATTTTTCAGATTATTCTATCACTATTCCGATAATTAAACAGGTATAGTTTTTTTTAGTTTTTTTTATTCCATTGATTAAAAACAGTGATGTGCAAAGGGTAAATACCCTACAGATAGGTATCTGCTTTTTGGGTATATACCTGGGTATTTACCCAAGCCTGTATTTTCATATTTCATAAAAATGATAATCTTGAAAAATTTCTTAAAATCCTAGGTTTCTATGCATCAGATATGACAGCAGCTTTCACTTTAATTAAAGAAAAATACTCGCATATTGTCCAATTGAGTTGCCTTGCCTATCTTTTACATTTACTATGTTCTGATATTTTAAGATGCAAGTGAATTAAGCTTCTTTTTTTTTCTTTTCACAAATGTAATTGATATAGTGAAGTAAATTTCAAACATTTACCTGCAATGTTTGATCGAATTCTACATGGAAAAGGCAAGAAAAATGATTCTTTGAAATTGCCAAGAAAAACTAGGTAAGGAAGTTATTTGCATTGTCTGAAACCCTTTAATGGTCAAACTATCTGGATAATTTACGCAAGATTTTTTTTTTTCTAAAACATCAAAGAAATTAGATCTTCTAAAGCATTGTCTCATAATACCAAAGAAAGACACTTCTTAAATGCACAATAAAAATAAGCTAATACAACGTGTTTAGGAGGAATTAATCTTTCTTCATCAGTTACAAAAAGATGTTCTACCAGTAAGAGAGCAGAAGAAAATTTTCTTTATGTTCTCATAATTGTAGCGCTTAATACAAGTAGAATGTACAGCACATCAATTGTAGTATTTTGTAAGGAAAAATAATGATTTACTCCAAAAACAGGAAAATGGTGATCCAACAGTGGATGAAAAAAACTAGACTATGCTATTTCCAAGTAGTATGGAGAAATGAATGCTGGGATACATGAACATGCACAAAAAAACCAATAAGATGTGTTAACTGTAACGACAAAAATATGGTAGTAAATGGGGTTAAATTAAAATTACATTAAAATTTAGAGAATTAATTGAAAGTGGGGGGAAAGTAAAAGAGAGGGGGGAATGTTTAAAATTTGGAATATCAAAAAGGAGAGGAATTTGAGATTTTTGAAGAAGAGCCAGTGATCTAAATAATTATTATAAGTATAGTGGTCACACCTGGAAAAAATATAATGAAGAACGTTCATGGTGAATAACAGAAAGATATCTTACCTGAATAAAAATCCATAAACCTAATCCATACATAATATAACTAGAACTAGAATCGAAAATATCAATGAATCGAAAATATCAATGAATCTATGATAATTCTAAATTCTTATCATGCACTTGTTAGAGAAATAAACAATCAAACAAATAAAATAATACTAAAATTCTTTATTATAAAATATTGGAAATAATTGGAAAGTACTGCGCAGACCCCCTTACATATATAATAATAAAATCATCAGGAACATTATATTATCATTCCTTCAACTTTGCAAAACATTATAAAAAAATTTACTTAATGACATGAATACGAGTATGACGATATTCGTCTTGTACGAATATTATAACAGTGCATTATACTACAGAAGTACCGTGAAAATAAGATGAAACTGAAGAATCGCGAAATTAGAATGTTCATGAACAGATATCTTGTCTTATACAATGCATAAACATTAAATGAAGAGCTTATCAAAGCTTAAAATGTTCTTGACATCAAAAGTTTAAAATGATTAAGCCTAGGGTCATCTCAATAGGCACAAGTTCCGTTATAAGAACTTAAAAATGAGGTGTTCACTTAATTGTTGAAGCATCTTCCGTTATAAGAACTAAAAAATGAGGTGTTCACTTAATTGTTGAAGCATTCACTACTTGGTTAGCAGTATCCTCGTATGATACTTTAGAGCATCAGCGAATTAAATATATAAGATATCTTACCGCCTCTGGATGAACTATAAATCTTACTCAAGTAGGTGGTTGAAGAGAATATACAGCAGTACATCAAAAGTGACTGTCAGTTTCTCCAAGCTCAGTGAACAAATACTAGATGACATTCATAGCTAGCATTCACTTCCAGCATTCATCTCAAATTCAGTAACTATCTCATAGTTGTTATGACTTATAAAACAGAGTATTTTATTTAAATAATTATTATGTATATTAAGTTATCCTTTTAAGGAATCTATAATTTAGAGATTTTAAACGGTACCGATCGTCGAAGCCGTTTAGTTCGAACGATCGGTCCAAGATTTTATAGACGTTCAAATTTACGTCCTTATTCCATGAAGATCATTTTGCAAGATAGGGAACGCTACGAAAAATTTAAAGAAGTCGCGGGAAACACTAGCCGTTAAAAGCCAGTTAAGTTATCTCAACCGCTGGGACTGAAGAGTTCCTCCAATCAGAAAAAAGTATTCGCGATCAGGTTAATCGCAATTAACCGATGCTGTGTTCAAAATCCCCGAACGGGTGCATGTCGCTGATGCAGTGAACCATAAAGTCAATGACCTCAGCACCCGCGCAGACACGCTATGAAAGGAATGTTACTGAGAGGCGAAAAAGGGGGATTCTTCCTTTCTAGACTAAACAGAAACGTTAGATAAGATATTGAAAAAGGAAGATGCAGAAATATTATGAATGTAATAGTATTTTATAAAGGACTATCTTTTAAAGCAAAAAATGAAGAATAATATTAGAAATAAATAATTTAAAATGATTAAAATTAGGACTTAATTAAAATATAGATTTTAAAATAATTAAATTGCAAAAGATTTAAATTAAAGATATTTAAGTTTTGAAAATAGAATTAATACACCGCCGTCGCGTAACATTAACCCTTTAGAAAGCAATGGTGAAAAAATTAACCTATGGTGGGTAACTATTAACTCAAAGAACTATAAAGGATTAAAAGCATAAAAGATAATAAGTTTATATATTATAAACTATGGAAGTTAGTGAAAATATAAGAGTGGAAGTTAGTCCACTCTTATATTTTCCTTAGCTAAAAAAAATAATAATAATTAAATGATGTTTTGAATTCATATTGAAAAATGGTCTCCATTTTTAAACCAATTGTAGAACTCATTAAATCCTTTCATGCAAATGAACCTCAGATTCATTTAGTATATAATAAACTTAACAACTTAGTATATTATCAGAAATACTACCCATACTTCATTGCAAAAAAATAAAGAAAACTTATTCGGGACAAATTTATGAAAAACAAAAAAATTGGTTCAACATCTTACAACCAGTGCTGTAGTTGTGTAAAAAAATCAAAGGGTATACACTATAAGTAGAGGGCATATGCTAAAGAGTACACGCCACGGAGGAAGATAGATGGAAGGGAAAGTAATGTTGAAATTTTACAATACAGTTTTTCTCTTTATAGATGGCGCTACGGTAAACTGACGGCAATCCTAGCCTGCTTCTGCAATGCTTTTCA
This sequence comes from Maratus michaelseni, assembly GCA_963931845.1. NCBI lineage: Eukaryota > Metazoa > Arthropoda > Arachnida > Araneae > Salticidae > Maratus > Maratus michaelseni. Next base: position 168,999,113 of record OZ007587.1, on the reverse strand, counting down.
GTGCGAAAAGCATTAATTTTTTAAATGTTTTTGATTGAAAATTTGAGCTTTAAAAAAGTCAAACAAGTAGAAATTTCATTAAATAAAGTTTTCTTCACACCATGCATATATTTTAATAGATATTTGGCGTTTCAATTGCTTTTTATAACTCTTTAAATAAGAGTTCATCCTGACAAAAACATCTGAATTAGTCATTTAAAAATAAAATCACGGATATTGTACTGTGAAGAAATACGGAATGGGCGTATAATTTTTAGAGATTAAAAGTATTATTCAAATTTTCTGGAATAAGTTTTAATCTTGCGCATATATCAATAACCTTTGAATAATTTAATAACTCATAACTTTTTATATCTATGCAATTAATATTATATACATTTAAAAACAAATTTTTATCTTAATTATTTGAGAAATAAAACTTGAATAAATAATAGTGTCTATTAACTAATTTTTGCAAGAATCGTAAATTGTGAGATTGTGACTTTAATATAATGTTAGTTATGAATGGTCCAAAAACTCTCATTTTTTTTATCATACATAAATGCTTCCTCTTTCATAAACACTGCTGCATATAGAAAAGGTAACATGCTTACCTTACACTTTGAAAATTATACAGTTATTAAAAACCATATATACCTAAATATTTTTTTCTTTGTGAATATTAAATTTGTTATTTAAATGAGTTCTTTTTCCTAATTTACAATCAATAAAATCTTTTGATTTAATTGAACAGCTAAGTAATCAAATTAAATTTTTAAATTGCACTTATGAGAGAGGCAAATATATATATATATATATATATATATATTAAAATGAGTTCTTGCACTTGCACTTCTGAATGAAGCCCCAAAATATTTTTTAGTTTACAAATGAATTACATTGATGGATAAAATAATCATTCTGATGACACAGGACCAAAACTGGTCCAGACACTTTATTTATTTATTTATTTATTTTAACACAGTTTTATCAAAATAAGGAGCATATTTTAAGCAGTTTTTCTTTGATTAAGGTGAAATTTTTAGGAACCCCCCCCCCCTCCCTCTCCTCTTTCCATGCACAAAAATAAATAAATAAAATTATAGATATTTAACTCCTTAAAAATACCTCTAACTAATAGAATTCAGTTTTAAATGTAGTTTTATAATTTTTCTGTTGTAACTGCCCTTTTATCTATTTGAAATTAAATCTTTTGATTGAACTGAACAGCTAACTAAACAAATTAAATTTTTAAATTGCACTTACATGAATCTAATAAGAACAAGATTAGAAAATCTGCAGCTAACATTTGTTACTTACTAATTACTACAAGTAATATATCAAGTATTTTCAGTAAAATTAACTTTTAAAATAAATCCCTAATTACTCTAGATATACAAAGGAGGGACTTATGGGGCTCAAGCATTCCCCATTCAAATAAAGACATTTTTTTAAGCGACACAAATTGTTAAAAATCTATTGTTTTTAATATAGTTTAAATATTTGATTTAAATATTTCATTATTCAACTCTGTAGATAAAAACTACTGAAATATTAATTAGATTTATAGTCGAATGAAATTAGTAAATCTGTAGACTACATTTTTCACTAACTTTTTAATACAAGTAATATGTCAAGTAGTTTCAGCAAATTTAACTGTTAAAATAAATCCTTAATTACTCTAGATATGATGGGACGGAAAGGGGAGAGGGGGGCATTTTTAAAAAAAAATAAGTTCTTACACTTGCACTTTTGAGTGAAGCCCCAAAATACTTTTACTCAAATTAATTAAAAACATATACACTAAGATCGATATACTAGAAAAAAACTTCTTAGTTTAAAAATGATTACATGCATATAGCTTTAAAGTATAATAAAAAGCATTCACCTTTGGAGCTCTAAACATACTTATTTTTTTTTCCTTCGATTTTTCTTTTGTTTATCTCATCATCATAGCCCGATCTACATCCCGGAATAAAACATTTAATCCCCATCTTAAATTTATGACATATAATTGCTATAATTAAAAATAACCGAGTAAAATACTTTCGGAATTTAACATGTAATCAAATGACATTCTGTTAAAAGGCAGCCGCCAAATTTTACAGCGCCCTCTTTCGTTTAAAAAATATGACTTGCATTTTCAATATCCTCGCGTATTCTAGTTTCCCCTCCAGGTTCTTTCTCCGTGGTACACACTATAGCTTTACTTCAGAAACAGAGGGCATATGGAACACTTCTTTAAAAAAATCCAGAGGATATACAGTATATACCACATTATAACTTTCACAGCCCTGCTTACAACACCTATTTTAAATCTAATGATGCAAGGGGGAACCTTAAACCATTAAGTGTCAAAACTACAAGGAAGGTGTTTTCAACTTTTTTGGTGTCATTATTCACCACAAATTCTGAATGGTAATCTTCTCTTTATTTAATTGCAAAGTTTCTGTCATTATATAAAGCAATTTTTTTTATTCTAAAATAGTGGTGGCTAGGTAATTATTTTAAGTAATAATTAAGGTAATAATTATTTTATTATTTTATTATATATTTAATTATTTATCTTGACCATTGTGTCAACATAACATCAGCGGAAAAGAGTTTAAAATTTTCAGATTTACTTGATATTTAATCTTTATTTATGAAGTTTGTGATCATATGAAATTACATAGCCCCCCAGCTTAAGATGCATATAGCTAATTACAGAATAGAAGCGGATCTCTGGAAAAGAAAAGTCAAGTGAGAAGGATTAGAGAATATGCTCCCTTTATTATGGTGGAGAAGCTTATGTAGTAGTAATATATTAGTTGAAGTGGCTTTGTACATATTAATAAAAAGTTTATATTTTTAATAAAAGAATGGTTCTTAATAAATACAATAGCTTTTTTTTTTTTTACATTGTTCATTATAAGACATTTAAATTAAATATTTAAATATAAGGTGTTAAGTTTCTCTAAAATTTAAGAATTGTAAGAAGTCTAAAGTTCTATCAATAACAATATGAAGGCTTTCACAGCTATATTTAATTGAAGAATAAATACCCAGTAAATGCCAAAAATGGGAATTTGTCCTTAAAAATAAATACCTGAGTATTTTATATAAATGATATAAAATCATATTTCTAAAAAAACATTACAGTAGAATTAAGTATCAATAAACCAAAATACTGTTTTTTTAATATTTCATAATAATGTTTAAAAAGAAAATCTACACCACTTATGATTGGGATAGTCATTTTAAACATACAGGTCATTCCACGTGAAATCAACAAAAATTTTCAATATTCAACCTGACCATTTCAGATTTTAATGAAACCTTCAGGAATCATTCTCCATGATGATACAAATGAGAATATACTTTTATAATTTTTTTATCTCAGTAAATTTTCATACAATTAATTTTTTTAATTTTGAAAAATCATAATTTTTTGGCTTGTATAAATGTTAATTTTGAATTTCTCAAGTTCTATAAGGTGTAGAAAGTTGTTTGACCCCTCATTTTAAAGAGAATTTCATCAAGTTTAATTTGATATGCAAGTTGACTACGCTTGGTTTAAAAAAAGTTAATTTAATTTAATTTAAAAATTTTAAATTAAAAAAAATTTTTAAAAGTGTTTTTTTTTTTTAATTTTTGAAAAAAATATGTTTTTTGTAATATTATAATTTTTTAATTCTGAAAATTTTAGAGTGGGATCTCAATGGGATCAGCAGTTACAAAAAAATAATGTTTAAAATGAATAAAACAATAATATCTTTAACGCAATCATAAAGTTGGCGAGGTGCCAACTTTAAATACCAGCCCCAGCTGGTGTTTAACATTAGTTTTTTTTTAACATAGCTGCTGATCCCATTGAGATCCCACTCTAAAACTTTCAGAATTTAAATTTTTTAATATTACAAAGAACATTTTTTTTAACACTATTTAATTTTTTTTTTACATTTTAAAGTAAATTAAATTACTTTGTTTTAACCAAGCATAGTCAACTTACATATCAAATTAAACCTTATGAAATTCTCTTTAAAATGAGGGATCAAACAACTCTCTACGCCTGATATAACTTGAGAAACTCAAAATTGAAAAATTTATAACAAGCCAAAAAATGATGATTTTTCGAAATTAAAAAAAGTAATTGTATGAAAATTTACTGCGATAAAAAATAATAAAAGTATATTCTCGTTTATATCATCAGGGAGAATGAGTCCTGTAAGTTTTATTAAAATAGAAAATGGTCAGGTTGAGTCATTGGTTGATTTGACATGGAATGACCCATACACTGACATTAGCCCACAAAAGATATTACATAACTGATTATTAGAAGAAGAAAATCTGCATTATACATCCCCCCTCCCCAATTGCCTCCCTTACAAATGTTATCAAGTTTACAGCCTATTCTTCCATAAAATTATTTTACCTTTTATGGTTCCTTCGTCAGCAAATTCACGGCAGTCAGATTTCAGATAAACAACAATTTTAGTTCCAGGCTGAACACCTTCAGCTTCAGCTATTTCATATATACCAGACCTGTAAATCAGAGAATAAATTGTTCCTGTGACTATATGCAAAAATGCAGATTATATATATATATATATTAATAAGCGTTAAAAATTTAAAGCTTTGTATGACTGGAGGCCAGGGGGGGGAGGGGGGGGTAATTTAGATGATTTATTATTTTTTCATAGTAACTACTACTAAAAAACATGGAAATGTTTTTTAAAACATTTAAAACTTTGTATGCTAGAGGGAAGGTAAAAAAGAAATAGAAACATCGGGGGGGGGATTTAGCTAATTGCATATTTATCTATTGTTACTGTAAAGGAAGACTACAAAATTACTACAAATAAGATTAAAAAAATAATAATAAATTACTTGAAGGCTTTTTAATTTTATATGCTGGAGAAAGGGGGGAAAAAAATTTCAGGTGTGGGGAAGATCTTGATTTTTTTTTTTTTTCAAAACCAGATATCTGCTGAAATTCTGGCGATTCGCGTCCCTATAATTTATGCATAATAAATAATTTAGTTTTTAATTAATTCTTTTTTTTTTTTTTTTTTTTTTTTTTTTTTTTTACATTTTACAGAGAAATGTGAAAAGAAATGCTTTTAATATTTTTACATAATGACATTAATTGGAATTTTCACTTATCTATTCAAGAAATAACATGGAAGAAAAAATAAGAGCAAAAAATTACCCATCGGAAGTCCATTTATATCCTTTAGAACCAGGTTGATGAGATTTAGAGTAAACTTCGACTTTATCTGCAACCATAAAGGTAGAATAAAATCCTACACCAAACTGACCAATTATTTTATTCATAGCACAACTGGTACTTTCATTTTTCTTTACTTCTTCTAAAAATGCCTATAACAAAGAAATTTCTTATATATATATACATACAGAAAGGTATACACAATGAGATTTTATTATTTTAACATAATGACAAATCAGCATAAATTTAAATAATCCTTTATCTATAAATTATACCTACATATAAAGAATTTAATCATATAGACATAAAATACATTTATCATTTTATGTATAAATTATACAAATACAAATATTATATATGTATTAATGATAGGCTGATTCGAGATCTTTTAAGAATTAAAACCTTAGTTTTTGAGGACTTTTCAGAATCTGATGTTTCATTCGAATACTTAGCACACTCAAATGTTGTAGCACTGAGAACTACTCCAGACTTCATTCAAACTAGATGAGGGGTGACATTTCATCTGTTTCACTCAATGTTCTTTCTATGTAAAATCACTCGCTTTTTTTGTGTGTGTGATCATGTGTCATATTCATAACAGGGTATTTATTGGAACCAAATGAGTAGCGGCATTCCGTCTCTTTCAGTCAATTAAATGTTTATTTTCCATACAATCACTTCTACACTTGCTTCTATCACTTGCTGTGAATTATAACACATTATATTTAACAAAAGTGTTAAATACAATGTGTTATAACTTACATCTCTGAGAACAATCTCTTTTCATTTTCACATTTTTGAGTTCTGATGAATATTATGATTGTCATAATATTTTGTTTTTCACATATTTTTTTAATGTTGAAAATTTCCTTAGAAATTTATATATAAAACTTATCTTATTTTAAGTTAGTTTAAGTTATGTCTAATTAAAAATTTTACTTATTGTGTGCAATTTATTATATGTAAAAAAAGAAAGAAAGAAAGAAAGCAGGTAGAAAAAGATCAGAAGTTTAGAATTACTTCAAAAAAGAAGAGAGTAGTAGCTTTGTCACTTGTCAGATTTGGAATAAGTATTTGAAATTATTTGGGAACACTACTAATCTTAATTTACATTTAAAAAGACTGCATCCAACTACGGTAATTCTTTTCAGCCTGTGAATAGTTCAGGTACCCAATTTTCTTCACCTTTGACTAGTGTTCAGAAAGAACTGACGGGATGTGCATATGCTAGTGAAGAAAAATGTCACAAACTGCCTATTAAAAAGTAGTGGCAGTTATGAATATTTGGTGCTAAAGCAGAGTTATCCATGAAAGAAAAGTAGCAAATTGATAAAAACCTTATAAAAATGATTGTACAGGATTATCAACCTTTGTCAATAGCAGAAAACTCGGGATTTCTGTAATACTCCAAAAAACTAAATCACAGTATAAACTACTTAGTCAAAAACATTTATCATCAGTATTGCTGCCAGATTTCTATACAATGAAACAAGATCCAAAGTAAAAGATATGTTTTGCAATGTTCAACATGTATCCATTGCAACTGATCTGTGGTCATCAGACAAGTAATCAGGTAAGTCATATATCACTGTATCTTGTCATTTTATTTACAAGAATAAATTAATGTGTAAAGTTCTCAGCACAAAAGAAGTAGGGGAAAATCACACAGCAAAAAAATATTGCATGTGTACTTTCTTCAATATTTGATGAATGAGAAATTTTAGATAAAATAGTAACAATTGTGTCTGATAATGGAGCCAACTTAAAATGTGCTATTAAAGAATAATTTTCAAAAAAATCATCCTCTTTGTGTTACACATGTATTAAATTTAATTGTGAACGAAAGCTTAACAGAAAACCCAATTCTGAAGATTATTTTTACCAAATGTCGACTACAGCTTCTCATTTCAAACATAGAATTTTAGCTTCAAAAAAATTAAGAGACATGCAAGGGTTGGTGAAATTGCATTTTCTGAAAGTAAAACAGGATGTTCAGTATCTGTTGAAACTTAAATACAATGTTAGATAGACTTATACAAATTAAAGAACCATTATCAGGTGCCACTTCCGATCTCCCAAAGGCCCTGCCATTTTAGGATGCATCAGAATGGGATGTTATACCATGGGTGCAAGAAGTCTATTCAAGCCAAGACTGAAAACTTATATGAATATTACGAATACCGAAATGAAAATAGGCTAGAAGATTTCTATGTCTTGCATTATAGCTAAAACTTGATATCTAACAAAAAATTAAAGTGATTAAAAGTTCTCGACAGTAAAATTGCTATTATTTAAATACATAAAGTAGAATTTACTATCAGTCAAAAATCTCTCCAAGACTGAAATCAGTCCTGAGACTGAAGGTCTTCCACCCATGTGTTATACAAGAATGCATTCTTCTATTAAAACATTGATTCAATGATGAATGAATTGTCTGGAGAAAAATATTCTACAATATCTATCATAGTTCCACTCACAAGAGGCCTTGAGCATACAATAAAAAATCTGCTCTGAAAATTGAATTAGATAGCTGGCTGCACAGCAAATTATTACATGCAATCAATAAGTGACTATGTTTTATGGAAACCAGTGAAATTGTTTGGAAACCAGTGAAAATTCAAGGACTCTTGGGAACTTTGTAATAAACCTTGATATTTAATACTTGACACCCTTTTTACTTGATAACCTTGAGTAATATTTCAGAAAAGTAAGCATGGGTGTTTCATTAGGGGGAGGGATGGAGAATGATACTTAATTGATACGTTCTCTTATCATAAATGCAGACAAGTGAGCAGGGGAGGACCATTTCTCCTTCTTGGATTTTGAAATCAAATAAATTTTCTTTATCTGATAATTTAAAGAAAATGATAAAATTTATTCTTCTCAAGTGACTTTATAAAAACTTAAATCTAAGAGAAAAACGAACTTAAAATTAGGGATGCACCGAACATTTGGCATGTATTCAGTATTTGGCCATACTGAATATTCGGTTAGGCTGAATATCAAACAATTCAGTTTGCCAAATATTCAGTTAAGCCAAATATCAAACTATTTGGTCTGCATATTCAATTTGGCTAAATATCAAACTATTCGACCAAGCTGAATACTTAAAAAAACTCTTTTTAAAATATTTTTAAAAACATTACACGACTTCTATGTTAAACTGTCAATAAATAAAGATATTCAGAATAAATAAGAAATAGAATCATAGAATAAGAGAGACTACTTTTACATTTATTTGCTGTTTGAAAAGTGACACTTAAGACAAATTAACTATTAATGATGGCATTTATAGAAATTAAAGATGTATAAAAATTGTTTCGAATATTGTCTGGTAATAATTTGTTTCTTACTTTTCCACAAACAGGGTATTTCTTAACAAAATGGAACACATTTTCAGGGATGATAATAGGCATCAATACAAACAGTTTTTGTAAAGGAAAACAGAATTGCAATCAAATTTATTCGCTCAAATATATGGACTATCTATCTCACTTCAAGATGAACTTGGATTTATGTTTGTATGAAGATATTGTAACGATATTTTCTACTACAGACTGACTATGCTTTCAGTGAAATATGATGACATGATGAGAAGTGCTGGAAATTGCCACCATTCACATCCAAACAACACTGAGCTAGAGATTCTATTAATTAGGATGCAGCTGGTATTACATATTATATATTGTTCCACTGACTAAAATTCAGTAATTTGCAATGATTTCGTGATATTGGATACAAAGTGATGTTAATGTCAAAATCTTGATCAATATCTTGCTAAAGTATCTTCATTATTGTTAAAGTTGAGAACGAAAATTCAGGTTCAGCTTGTAGTGAGACGCCTTGTATTTTTGATTGAATAATGGATTGTGATGCTGGTTTCCGGTACGCAAAATATTTGTCTTGACAGCATTATCTAAACCTGAAAGTTTGTTCTAAAATTTAGAATAATTAAAGTACTCTGAAAATTTAGAATAATTAAAATACTCTGTATGTTTACAGCCTCTGAAAAGAATCGCTCACTCCAGACACTGTTCTTTGGGGCATTCATGGAACTAGTAATAGAACTGGAAGCAAGATAACTGTGTTTTACAAAGAATCTTCCCTGCTGCCTGTTTGCCACTGTTTTTTTTTTATTATTATTAAGTACTTGCTACCAAAACTAATTCCAAGCAGGCCAATAGCGGTAGCATTGGATTCCAAGCAGGTCAATAGCTGTACACGGTTGCATGTGTATAACCTTCCCATCAGCCCCAGTGTGCTTCAGAGCTAAACCGGCTAGTCATCCTCCTTCTATTTGTTTTTTTTATTATTCAATGGATGCATTTAAAAAATTTCTTGCTAAATATCAAGAAGCAGGTAAGTTATTCTTGCTAAGTTGCCACTATTTAAATAATTTTTTTTTTTACTTTAGTCTCTTTTTTTTTACAAATAAACACTATATGACTGTAAAATTTTCTTTATTAATTTATTTTAATTCACAGAAGAAGCCATGAAGTTTAAAGTTTTATTAATTTAAAAAGTTTTAAGATTATCACGAAAATAATCGCTCTAAAATAATCGTGCTAATAATATTATTTTCTTCTAAAATAATAACTCAAAGAATAGTTTTTTTTTTTTTTCAGTGTAATGTTTATTTGTGAAAAGGCATGTGTTCATCACATGCCTTGTGATGAACACATAGTAATTGTGTTAAATATGGTGTAAAATTGTTTTAAAATGTAACTTTTTAATATTTTTAAACCTTGAAATATAAGTAGATTTGGCCAGCTGAATATTTGGTATTCGGCTGAATAGTTACTATTCAGCTGGTTGAGTATTTTGTATTCAGCCAAAATCACTATTCAGTGCATTCCTACTAAGAATTTTTCACCAGGTAGGCTCTATCCCTCAGAACCCTACCTCCTCCCCCTTCCCCCAGGTAAGACAATTTTTATTTTGTTTTCCTTTTAATATTCATGCATTTCAAACTTATCTTAAATGTACTGTTCATAATGCCAGAGCTCCCCTGATGAAAAAAATAAATAAATAAACTGTTTCAAATCTCCATTTTGTAAATGGTGGCAGAAAGTTACTTTTGAATATTTAATATGTCTTAATTATTAAATTTTTGTATCATTTTTCATGTTGATATGTTTAAAATTTGTCTTGCATAAGGAATTTTGAAAATAAATAAATAAATAAATAAAAAATAAAGATTAGTTTAGATTATTTTATGTTTACATTTAGATTATTTCATGTCTATAAACCTAATGAATGGGATATAGAAAAATACTGACAGATGTTCAAAAACATCTAAATGACTAAATATTGTAAGATCAGATGCATTCACAATAAGGTTTTTTCATACAATTTTTAAAAATTTCAAAATCATGTACCTCCCTAGTTTTAATTCTGCCATGGACCATGTCTTCATGTATTTCAAGTTGTATCTTATTATTTTCCAAGATTTAGGAGGGGAAGACATAGTCCTTCTCTGCATAAGTCCATGAAAGTAAGCAACTTTTCTTTAATTACTGTAATCAAGAACAATGTTCTTTCTTTGAAATGTACAATTTTGTTTTCCACTATAATTATTTTAATTGTTAAATTTTTAAAAATTCAATAAAACTTTATGATGCTTAAACATAAATTTACGAACATTATGCATTATAATCATTTTCTTAAATCTAAATTCATATGCTAGATTTAACTAAAAATATGTATGTATATGTGTAGCTTACAAGAGAACCACTTTTGGTGCATCTCGCAACTAACATTGAGACCTGGTGCATTTTGTAGCCTTATATATAAAAGTTAGAGAACCGATAAAATTTCTCTGTTAAAATCATATTTCATATATTTTTTTTATTATTGGATTTTTAATTGTTAATTTCATGCCAAAAGTGAGTTAAGTCGCCAAATATGGCACCACAAAATTTTCACCCATTTCATCCTGCACTATGTGGACGTGCATATTGCACATGTTAGAATTAAATCGCCTAAAAACGGCAACTTTTTCCCTGCCAAAAATGTAAATATAATGTTGTAAGGAATGTTGAAGGAATTTTTAAACTTTTTTCAATACTTTATACTTATTATTGACTAATTTGTATTTTTAACTGCTTTTTAAAAAAAAAAGCTTCTATGTTAAGAAACCGGTAAGTGGTCTAAAAAATTGCATTTTAAGAAAGTTATGCTGCTGTAAAATCAAAAAATATGATTTTAACAGAAAATTTTTTATCAATTCTCAAACTTCATAATATAGGGCTTTAAAATGCACCAGGTCTCAATGTGAGATGCAAACTGCACCAAAAGTGTTTCCCTTGTTAAATTGGTCGCACACTTGAAAAAATAAAATAAAATTTAAAACTAAAATAGCGCCAATCATCCTACTAACCGCTAGATTCTGGAGAAAAATGTCTCAAACTGTGTCATATAGTTTACTATTTGAATACTAGCATTCACTGGTATACGTTATGAAACAATGGAAAACTTGAGCTATGAGAACTGAAAACAATCGGAAACTACAGTTTCATTGTTCGAATACTCCTGTCTGAGATTGAGACCACTGAAGAACTTGGTTGAGAACTCAGGCATTTTGCATTTGAATACTCTTATCACTAATATATATTTCATTATGCTATACCATGTTGACATGGAGGCCAAATAAAACAAAGCAACTGTTCTATTTGCATAACTAGAACAGTAATAACTGTTGCATTACTTTTTGCATTTGTTCTATTTTATAATCAGAGAAAATCTTGTTTAAAGTTTAGTCTGTTCCATAAACTTAATCAACAAGATACAGAGAAATACAGGCAAATGTTCAAATATATCTAATTTAACAAACATTGCTAGATCAGATGCATTCACAATAAAATGGTTTTTTCATAGACTTAAAAATATTGAATTCATTACTTATTTTACACTCTTTTATTATATATAATCAGTCTTTTTTAAAATAGAGTCCATTAAATACAACCAGCAGGGAAGACTGAGCTAAGCTCAGTTAAAATTAGCTTTGTGTGCTCAACTCAATATAACAATAAATTCTCTGTACAACATATAACAATCAGTTCTATGCCCATTAACAGAAATAGTGCAGCATGGCAGCAGAGCTGCAGATTATTTTAGACATTGTAGATTAATCTAACATCTTAAAAATAAATGCTGGGCTTAAAACAAATTGCTAAAATATGCTTTGGGTTTCTAGATTATTGTACTGCTTTATATATATATATATATATATATATATATATATATATATATAATGCAAATTTTGCATTTATTTTATGGATTAGTTTAAAGGTAGTATGGAAAGTTTAAAGGTAAAACTATACTATATCAAGTAAATATTAAAATGTACAAAGAGAGGGAATTATTAATTCAAAGATTCTGAAAGAGGGAAAAGAAATTGACAGCTTCTGATATAGAAAAATCTGTTTATGAAATTTCAACAATGTCAAGCCAATTAGAAATGATAATGAAGTAGAATGCTAATGGAAAAAAGTATATTTAACGTGTTTACTGCCAATGATTCAAATGTTAAATTATTATTGGCTTTTGAACAAGCGCTTAATTTATTTATTTTTTTGGAATGAACATATTTATGATAGTAGGCCTGCTCATGGATTTTGTCAAGCAGAAACTATAGAACAATTTATAAATCAATAATAATATAAAGACTACAAGGAATCAGCTAAAAATATCAAAGAAAATTCTGAATTGCTGCTGTATATACAGGGATCAGTCATATGAAAAATATTTTTAAAAAAGCTTATTTAGTGAATGGGATAATCAATCTTAATTTAATGGATAACCTTCCTAACAGACAGACTTCAGTCAATATAATAAAAAGCATCCACCACTAATTCTCATTGCACCTACAACTCTTTGATCTAAATGTTTTTATATTTTCAGCTACACAGGATGCATATAAAATATAAATATTTTTTTAATACAGCAAGCATATGCATTGAAATTTTAAAATATATATATTTGTATACACCATACTAACCTTTGATCCAGATCGAGCTATAGTTCCTAAACTGCTAATCATTTCTTCTTTAGTCATTCCAATACCAGTGTCCTAAGATAAAAATTATAACATAGGTATCAAAAATAATATCATGAAACACAAAGGTTAACTACTAAAACAGTAAGCAATGATACAATATATTACAGAACAAAATTACAAAATTCATTAAGAAAAAAAAAGGGAGGGTGGATTTTTACGCTCTTTTATTTAATTAAATTTGGTTAATTTATGTAAAGATAGAATTTTGTAATAAATTTTTCATGTGCTTCCTGATGTGCTAGAATTATAAAAAAAAAAAAAAAAAAAAAAAATTAAATGTATGCAGTTGTCTTTCTAATGACAATACAACACTGATATTTTTAGAACTTAATTATAAATTAATAAATTAATTTTAAGATACTTTTCCATTAGCTGTGTGCAGGTGATAAATTGCGAAATTTTCTTTCAATCGCATTGCACTCATTTCATTTAAAATACATACATTAAATACACTTAAAATAAATATATTTCACTAAATCAATTTAAAATACAAAATGTTTTAATATGAAATAACATCATAAACCAGAAACACCTTATTCCAACATGAAACCATTGTTTCTAATTTCAGACATGAAAGTGAGAAATAGAAAAAAAGATAGAAAATGTTTTCCATCTATACAACGGCACCAAACATGTATGATTTAGACACATTTTAAAAGTTATTTATTAATACAATAAAATGAAAAATAACTGCACATATAGTTATTTTCTTTTCGTGACTTAGAAAGTATTAAAAAAAAAATTAATTAACTAACAATAAACATATAGGTTCATTGAATCAAAAAAGAAAATTGAAAATATTTTGTACTTCTTCCTTTCCCTTTTAAAGTCTAAAATAACAATTTCATTTACATGACTTCCAGATGCTTATAATATATCGCCTTTGATTTGATGGTATAATTCTTTTTAAATTGTATAACAATCCTACTCGAAAAAAAAAGTTAAATGTTTTTTTACGATTTTGTCATTAAAGATATAAATTCATACAAAATCTGGTAAAATATATAAAATAATACAAATTTTGGGTTTATTTAACATTTTATCACGGCCCAGGCAACGCTGGACGGATCAGCTAGTAAAGTAATAATTCTTAAAAATACACTTTTCATAGTAGTTTACATATAAATTGAAAATACCCCAGATGAATTTTACATGTTGTGATCTGGATGTCAATGATTTCATTTTAATCAGATTATTAAGAAGCAATTTTAAGTATTATTTTAATCAGCTGATTTTCTTTAATATAAACAATTGATTAAAAAAAAATCATATATCCTCCCATATTTTAAAATGATGGGAAAAAGTATTAAAATAAAAAGTTAGCATAATTTATAATATTTCCAAAGATATTTTAATTACTAAACAAGTAATATAAAAACTTTTTTTTAAAGTCAATTCCTACTTAAGTCAAATAGAATTTTTTTTCCAGCGATCTACACGCTTCGCCACTGACGGTATTTATTCCTAAATTTATATCCCGCTAAATATTTTACACAAGAGAAATTTTTTAAATGTATTAAAAATTAAATAAAAAATAAATAGCTAAAATACCAAAAATTAATAGCTCGAAAAGTATTTCTCACAAAATTGTTAGACAAACTGCGTTAGAAAGGTAAAAAAATTGTATTTTTCTTGATATAAATTTAAAATCTAATGATTATGCCGTTTTTCAAACATTGAATTTCAAAAATTACCAAACTTCACAATAAAGTGCCATAGCGATGTTACAATTAGCGATAATACAGTTTTTTCAAATATTAATTAATTAATTAAATTTTATTATTTAGTTTTAATTTTATACTTCATTTCTGTTCAAAAGTATAGACTCACTCCACATTTATAGTCTCCTTCGCCCGCGAGCCGCCTGATCTTCGTCCGTGAACAGCCCCATTATCTTTTTACGTGTGAAGGTGAGACTATAAATATGGAGTGAGTCTATACTTTTGAACAGAAATGAAATATAAAATTAATTAATTAAATTTAATGAATGAATTAATATTTGAAAAAACTGTATTAACATCAATTGTCATCCAGTACAAGTTTAAAAAAATTTATTTGAACTTGAATGGATGAATAGAAAATATTTTATTAACGATTGAAAATTCCAACAAGATATATATATAGAGAGTGTGAGCTAATAGTAGGAATTTAATAAATATAAAGGGGTTTGTTATATAACTAAAATAAAACTTTAATATTTTAAATAAGCTTATTTCTTAAAAATTTAACAAAAATTTTATTAGGTATAAAAAGCATTTTACTTAAAATTGTTGCTTAATTAGATGCATCATAATTTACATGTGTGTCTTAATATCTTCCTCTTTACTATTTTTAAAACTGTGCTCTTGATAACGACCAAAGAGTTCTCCAGAAAAAATACTCTTCACAGAGACTGGTCTAATTTTATAGACCTAAATAAAAACCAATTTAATTATTTTTCTGCTTAATTTTACAGCAGATTTCCACTTATAAATCTTTAAAAAAATAAAATTTTTATCTTCTAACATGCATTTAAAATATATAATATTAGTAACCTATCCTATTAGAGTAAAAAATGTATCAACAGAAAATGATCTTATTTCCATATACATACTTAAATCATCTATAGTTCTTTAGGAAAAAAATTTAAACGATTATTTAAAATATGTAAAATAATTTATTGTGCATACAAATTGCTTAAATAGCTTCAGTTATATTTTAAATTGATTAAATTTTATGAAACACAGAATGACAATTACATAAATAATTTAATAATCTAATTTTCATTTTATTACTATTTTATTTTATTATTATTATTTGTTGTTGTTGTTGTTATTGATTTTGCATTTTATGAAATAATATTGATTAGAAGATAAAAATAAGTTCAGCAGTCAAACACTATGTTGTTGCTGTTGTTTGTTTGAAACTTCATCTGTCACAATATCCAATTAGAATAAACTTTGCTTAAATATTTGAGCAACATATCCAAAAACTAAGAAAAAACTGAACAACAAAGCTTTATTTTCAATTATGAAAAATAACAACAAAAGTTACCTGAATTACAAATGTTCTTGCTTGCTTATCAGTTGCTATATGAATTTCTTGGAGTTTATCTAGTGAATCACCTGTAGTTAATTGAAAATATCTCATTTTTTCTAAAGCATCACTTGCATTAGAAATCAATTCTCGAACAAAAACCTTTAAAAAAATGAAAGAATAATTAATAAATAATTACTCAAATATGTTATTGAGTAATGATAGAAATAATTAAATAAAATAATGTACAAATGATTATATATATGATAAGCATAACTTCATAAGAATGATGAGGATATCTTTTCACAGCCTATCCTTTGACAAAGGTAAAAATTTTACAAACTTTCTCAAAAGAAAAATATTTTTTACTCCTTAATTCTTGAAAAAATTTAGCTTTTGTGATATATTGGGTGATTCATAATAAAGGTTATGACGATTATTTCTTAAACCACGGATGATATAAAGAAACATACTTCCATTTACAAAAATTATACAAATCATGTATAGATTTTAGATATGGCATTTGATTTACAAGAGGATACATAAGAATTAAAATATGAAATTTAATTTTTGTACCCACCCCCCCCCCCTTTCCTATAAGTAATATTTGGAAAAAAAAAAAAAAAAAGAATTCTGTGCTCAAAGAAGTAAAACTTCCATGTCACTGAGTGAAATATTCACTATTTGAATTTAAAAACCATGTTTTAAGTTTTACACCACTTTACCAGCTATGTTGGCATTCATTTTTTGGCAATTTAGAGGTTACATTAAAAGACCAAGTATAAGAAAAACAAAGTTAAATAAAGAGTGTGTTTTTTTTTTAAAATGACATTTACAAACTGCATTTAATTGCATTTTTTCTATATTCTTTAATGAAAGGTAAGGGGGTGCTAAAATGTGCATTTTATCTTATTCTGAGAAATAAAGGCACATATTTTTATAAATAAATATGGAAAATAGATTTCAATTAACACAATGTCTAGAAAAATTACAAATGGTTACGCTTGGAACATTCTATTGTTGTCATGGAAATGCTTTCTCAGATTGACAACAGCTATCACAAAAATAATTTTGCAAATGAAAAAGAAAAGTTTACAGAAAAAATCAGCATATGTTAATCATATGAAAGCAATTCTTTTAAGATGCAGTAATTGTTTTCTCCCTTTATAGACACTCCCTAATAAGTTGGCAACAAATGCTAAAATTTTCAATGTACAATATCTCAGGAAGTATTTCATTTAAAGACATGGGATTTATTTATTTACCTTCTTAGAAAGAGTGTAACATTTTTCTAAATCAAGCAGGGCGGTCGCTCTGCCAAGTCAAGCTTTAAAAAAAAAAAACTCCACATAAACAACGCCAAGAACTGGAATAAAGACCGCTAATGCTTATTTACAGAAAGCAACTTCGCAATGTTAAATCGACAAAACATGCCAGATTAAAATATGAGATATCAAACAAACCAAGCGTCGTAGAAAAAAAAAACGAAAACTAGAAGAATCTAAGGAAGAATTTCTTCAATTTAAGACCAAACTCATCTTCATAAGTGATTTATAAACAGAGATATAGCTTTTTTTTTAAAAACGTCGAGTTACTTAAAATGATCACATTTTCTTCGTCAAACTTTTTTTTTTCAAACAAGCTACAGGCCTTAATATTGGAATAATAAAAAAAGGATTGCATTTTTGGACAAGTAATTACGTAATCTATGTGCTTTTATAAAATTCAGTGTAAAAAAAATTATTTTCTATCCTTAATTAGCAAAAAACTGTTAATTAATTTGGCGATTAAAAAATTATGCCAAAACAGAGATAAAACCCGCCAACGACCATGTACCATCTGTATTAAAATAGCACAAATCAGTTACAGGTTATAATATAACCACATCAAATTTCATCTGCAAGTCAGCCATTTTCTTCTGAAAATATTTTTAAAAAAATAAAACTTCATAATTATAAGAACACATATTTTATCAGACAATTAAATATGACTGCAAACTGTGGCAGATGACAGTTTCCAACATGAATAAGTATGAGAAATTGCTGCTCAAGGATATCGGTCTGGGTGGTTCAGTCGCAGCGCGTCAGCACGGCATGCACAAGGTCCCAGGTTCGAGTCCTGCCCCAGGTCAACTTTTCATTCATGTTTGTTTAGTATATTTAATTGTCTGATAAAATGCGTGTTCTTATAATATTGTAAAATAAAGTAATCAGACGTAGTGTTTATGCTTTAAAAAATAATTTAAATATATAATTTGCGTTTTTAGAAAGATCTTTAAAAATAAATTAGTTTTTGAGGGAAGATGTACCTTCTAAAATGTATAAATTAAGACTTATCGGCATTTAAAATTTCTTTCCAAACGTTTCGTAGGAATACCTTTCACGTCATTTTCCTATAAATTAACGAAATCCAATTGTTAAATTATTTTTGTTTTAGAAGTGAAGTTTCCATTTAAATTTATTGTAACAGTACAATGTTTAATTGAATAAAATATTGTAAATCTAAGAAATTGCTAAGAAATTCTAAACATGCACAGGGCAACGCAAAAAAAATAAAATAAATAAATAAACAAAAATTAAATAAATAGGTAAATAAATAAATAAAAATCAGCTTTCAGAAATTCTAAAAATTGTTCGTATATCTTAATTACAAGCTAAAGGAGGGTTTATTTCTATATTATTCTATATATATAATCAAGCAGGGCGGTCACTCTGCCAAGCCAAGTTTTAAAAAAAAAACGCCACACAAACAACGCCAAGAACAGAACTAGACCGCTACTGCTTACTTACAGAAATCAACTTCGCAATGTTAAATCGACAAAACATGCCAGATTAAAATATCAGATATCAAATAAACCAAGCGTCGCAGAAAAAAAACGAAAACTAGAAGAATCTAATGAAGATTTTCTTCAATTTAAGACCAAACTCATGTTCATAAGTGATTTATAAACAGAGATATAGATTTTTTTTAAAAACGTCGAGTTACTTAAAATGATAACTTTTTTCTTCGTCAAACTTTTTTTTTTCAAACAACCTACAGACCTTAATATTCAGCAGAATAAAAAAAGGATTACATTTTTGGACAAGTAATTACGTAATCTATGTGCTTTTATAAAATCCAGTGTAAAAAAATATTATTTTCTATCCTTAATTAGCAAAAAACTGTTAATTAACATGGCGATTAAAAAATTATGCCAAAACAGAGATAAAACATGCCAACGACCATGTACCATCTGTATTATAATAGCACAAATCAGTTACAAGTTATAACAACATCAAATTTCATCTGCAAGTCAGCCATTTTCTTCTGAAGATATTTTTTTTTTAAATAAAACTTCATAATTATAAGAACACACATTTTATCAAACTATTAAATATGACTGCAAACTGTGGCAGATGACTGTTTCCAACAAGAATAAGTATGAGAAATTCCCGTCAAGCGCATTGATCTGGGTGGCTCAATCGCAGAGCGTCGGCACGCTATGCGTTAGGTCCCAGGTTCGAGTCCTGGCCCAGATCAATTTTTCACTCGTGTTTGTTCAGTGCATTTAATTGTCTGACAAAATGCGTGTTCTTATAATAGTGTAAAATAAAGTAATCAGACGTAGTGTTTATGCTTTAAAAAATACTTTAAATATATAATTTACGTTTTTAGAAAGATCTTTAAAAATAAATTAGTTTTTGTGGGAAGGTGTACCTTCTAAAATGTATACATTAAGAGTTATCGGCATTTAAAATTTCTTTCCAAACGTAAACAAAAAATTTTTAATTAATTAAAAGTGATTCATTTATTTTAAAAAAAGAAAAAAAAAAAACATGGTAAAGGACAGGCATTTCGTTCGCAGGAATACCTTTTACGTCATTTTTCTATAAATTAATGAAATCCAGTTGTTAAATTATTTTTGTTTTAGAAGTGAAGTTTCCATTTAAATTTATTGTAACAGTACAATGTTTAATTGAATAAAATAATGTAAATCTAAGAAATTGCTAAGAAATTCCAAACATGCACAGGGCAATGCAAAATAAATAAATAAATAAATAAATAAACAAAAAATAAATAAATAGATAAATAAATAAATCTATACTAATATTATAAAGGAGTAAATCTTGTTTGTTTGTTTGTAGGGAGGAATCTCTGGAACTACCGAACCGATTTCAAAAGTGATGGTGGCAAACTGATGGTGACAACCCCTGCTCCAACATAGGCTATATTTTATGTCGGTGCCACTAACCCCAGGGGATGCAGGAGCAAAAAACGTTCTAAAATTGCGATTTTTCAGTTATCACACTGGCTGTCAAGCCCTGAGAGCTTGGCAGCCGGTTCTGTATGTATGTATGTACGTACGTAATGCGATAACTCTTCATAGAAATATCCGTTTTCCTTCAAATTTTGTTTATAGGTTCACTGTGTTAAGGCGCTTCCCTGATTAGTTTTCGGGATTGATTGGTTAAGTATAAAAGGGGGGGGAGGGGGAACAAGGGGCTAATTCCCCCCCCCCCCCCTTAATTTATATAAATGGGTTTTTCATGCAGAATTATTCCGTTTTCCTTCAAATTTTGTTTATAGGTTCACTGAGTTAAGGCGCTTCCCTGATTAGTTTTCGGGATTGATTGGTCAAGTATAAAGGGGGGAACAAGGGTCTAATCCCCCCCCCCCCTTAATTTATATAAATGAGTTTTTCATGCAGAATTATTCTGTTTCCCTTCAAATTTTGTTTATAGGTTCACTGAGTTAAGGTGCTTCCCTGATTAGTTTACGGGTTTGATTAGTTAAGTATAAATGGGGGGGATCGGGGGGGGGGCTAATCCCCCCTTAATTTATATAAATGGGTTTTTCATGCAGAATTATTCAGTTTTCCTTCAAATTTTGTTTATAGGTTCATTGGGTTAAGACGCTTCCCTGATTACTTTTCGGGATTGATTGGTTAAGTATAAAGGGGGGGGGAACAAGGGGCTAATCCCCCCCCCTTAATTTATATAAATGGGTTTTTCATGCAGAATTATTCCGTTTTCCTTCAAATTTTGTTTATAGGTTCACTGTGTTAAGGCGCTTCCCTGATTAGTTTTCGGGATTGATTAGTTAATATAAAGGGGGGGGGGATCGGGGGGCTAATTCCCCCTCTTAATTTATATAAATGGGTTTTTCATGCAGAATTATTCCGTTTTCCTTCAAATTTTGTTTATAGGTTCATTGGGTTAAGACGCTTCCCTGATTACTTTTCGGGATTGATTGGTTAAGTATAAAGGGGGAACGGCGGGCTAATCCCCCCCTTAATTTATATAAATGGGTTTTTCATGCAGAATTATTCCGTTTTCCTTCAAATTTTGTTTATAGGTTCACTGTGTTAAGGCGCTTGCATGATAATTTTCGGGATTGATTGGCTGAGTATAAAGGGGGGAACGGGGGGGCTAATCCCCCCTTAATTTATATAAATGGGTTTTTCATGCAGAATTATTCCGTTTTCCTTCAAATTTTGTTTATAGGTTCACTGTGTTAAGGTGCTTCCCTGATTAGTTTTCGGGATTGATTGGTTAAGTATAAAAGGGGGGGGAGGGGGAACAAGGGGCTAATTCCCCCCCCCCCCCCTTAATTTATATAAATGGGTTTTTCATGCAGAATTATTCCGTTTTCCTTCAAATTTTGTTTATAGGTTCACTGAGTTAAGGCGCTTCCCTGATTAGTTTTCGGGATTGATTGGTCAAGTATAAAGGGGGGAACAAGGGTCTAATCCCCCCCCCCCTTAATTTATATAAATGAGTTTTTCATGCAGAATTATTCTGTTTCCCTTCAAATTTTGTTTATAGGTTCACTGAGTTAAGATGCTTCCCTGATTAGTTTACGGGTTTGATTAGTTAAGTATAAATGGGGGGGATCGGGGGGGGGCTAATCCCCCCTTAATTTATATAAATGGGTTTTTCATGCAGAATTATTCAGTTTTCCTTCAAATTTTGTTTATAGGTTCATTGGGTTAAGACGCTTCCCTGATTACTTTTCGGGATTGATTGGTTAAGTATAAAGGGGGGGGAACAAGGGGCTAATCCCCCCCCCCTTAATTTATATAAATGGGTTTTTCATGTAGAATTATTCCGTTTTCCTTCAAATTTTGTTTATAGGTTCACTGTGTTAAGGCGCTTCCCTGATTAGTTTTCGGGATTGATTAGTTAATATAAAGGGGGGGGGATCGGGGGGCTAATTCCCCCTCTTAATTTATATAAATGGGTTTTTCATGCAGAATTATTCCGTTTTCCTTCAAATTTTGTTTATAGGTTCATTGGGTTAAGACGCTTCCCTGATTACTTTTCGGGATTGATTGGTTAAGTATAAAGGGGAACGGGGGGCTAATCCCCCCCTTAATTTGTATAAATGGGTTTTTCATGCAGAATTATTCCGTTTTCCTTCAAATTTTGTTTATAGGTTCACTGTGTTAAGGCGCTTGCATGATAATTTTCGGGATTGATTGGCTGAGTATAAAGGGGGGAACGGGGGGGCTAATCCCCCCTTAATTTATATAAATGGGTTTTTCATGCAGAATTATTCCGTTTTCCTTCAAATTTTGTTTATAGGTTCACTGAGTTAAGGCGCTTCCCTGATTAGTTTTCGGGATTGATTAGTTAAGTATAAAGGGGGGGGGGGGATCGGGGGGCTAATCCCCCCTTAATTTATATAAATGGGTTTTTCATGCAGAATTAGTCCGTTTTCCTTCAAATTTTGTTTATAGGTTCACTGTGTTAAGGCGCTTCCCTGATTAGTTTTCGGGATTGATTGGTTAAGTATAAAGGGGGGGAACGGGGGGATAATCCCCCCCCCCTTAATTTATATAAATGGGTTTTTCATGCAGAATTATTCTATTTGCTTCAAAATTTGTTTATAGATTCATTGGGTTAAGACGCTTCCCTGATTAGTTTTCGGGATTGATTGATTAAGTATAAAGGGGGGGAACAGGGGGCTAATACCCCCCTTAATTTATGTAAATGTGTTTTTCATGCAGAATTATCCCATTTCCTTCAAATTTTATTTATAGGTTCACTGTGTTAAGGCGCATCTCTGATTAGTTTTCGGGATTGATTGGTTAAGTATAAAGGGGGGGAACGGGGGGATAATCCCCCCCCTTAATTTATATAAATGTGTTTTTCATGCAGAATTATTCTATTTGCTTCAAAATTTGTTTATAGATTCATTGGGTTAAGACGCTTCCCTGATTAGTTTTCGGGATTGATTGATTAAGTATAAAGGGGGGGAACAGGGGGCTAATACCCCCCTTAATTTATGTAAATGTGTTTTTCATGCAGAATTATCCCATTTCCTTCAAATTTTATTTATAGGTTCACTGTGTTAAGGCGCATCTCTGATTAGTTTTCGGGATTGATTGGTTAAGTATAAAGGGGGGGAACAAGGGGCTAATTCCCCCTTATCTATACTAATATATAAAGTAGTAAAGATTGTTTGTTTGTTTGTTTGTAGGCGGTAATCTCTGAAACCACTGAAGCGATTTTAAAAGTGATGGTGGCAAATTAATGGTGACAATCCCTGCTCCAACATAGGCTATATTTTATGTCGGTGCCACCACCCCCAGGGGGATGCAGGAGCGAAAAACGTTCTAAAATTTCGATTTTTTGTGTACTGAAGGAGATAGAAGTATCAAATTTGGTATGGTAGTTACTTATAAGATGTAAATGCTCTCTAAGAACAAATTATAAAAACATTCGCAATTTAAAAGGGTGAGATGAGAAAGAAGCGTTCTAAAAACATTCTAAATTACAATTTCTATGGAATCTCTGAAACTACAGAACCGATTTCAAAAGTGATGGTGGCAAATGGATGGTGACAGTCCCTGCTCCAACATATGCTAAATTTTTTGTCGGTGCCACTGCCCGCAGAGGGTGTAGGAGCGAAAAACATTCCAAAATTATGATATTTTCAATAATGAAGGAGTTAGGAACTTGACATTTTGTATGGTCGTTACTTACAAGATTTAAATGCTCTATAAGAACAAAATCTAAAAAAATTCGAAATTTAAAAGGCTGAAATAAGCAAAAAATTTTCTAAAAACATTCTAAATTACAATTTGTATGGAATGTCTGGAACTACTAAAGCGATTTCAAAAGTGATGGTGGCAAATGGATCGTGACAATCCCTGCTCCAACATAGGCTATATTTTATGTCGGTGCCACTACCCCGAGTGGGGTGCAGAAGCGGAAAACGTTCTAAAATTGCGATTTTTGCGATGCTGAAGGAGCTAGAAACTTCAAGTTCGGCATGACTGTTATTTATAAGATCTGAATGCGCTCTAAGAACAATTTCTAAAGAAAAATTATCTAATGATTCTGCGATTTTTCAACTATTGAATTTCTAAAATTACCAAATTTCACAATAGAGTACCATAGCGAAACCTTCACGCGTAAAAAGATAATGATAAGGGCAACGTGTCCTGACGTGTATATTGACTATAGCACGAGTCACAAATTATAGTATCCTTATTATTCTGTTAAAATATAAAAGTGAATTATGAAATGTCAATATTTTGTTTGATTAAAGGTTCGTTAAGAGAAATTGACCAGCGTAGCAGGCGTAGCTTGCTAGTAAATAAATAAATAAAAATCAGCTTTCAGAAATTATAAAAATTGTTCATATATCTTAATTACAATCTAAAGGAGGGTTTATTTCTATATTATTCTACATATAATAGTATTTTCAGCAAATATATTAAATTCCAATGAGATCTGTTTTAAACTTTAAGATAGTTTATAACACATGTTAAAAAATGTATAAAAAAGAATGGCGCATCACAGTTGGGGGAGGGGCGTGAACAAAATTTGGAAGTATAATAAGGCTATCTGTTTGAAACTTTACGATATTTTATAACACATAACATAAATTTTAAAAATAAAGCTGCGTCAAAAATTATAGTGAGGGGCGGAGCGTGTTTTGCCTACACAAAGGGGGGGGGGGGGGGACACTACTTTTCTAAATTTTAACGATATCCGTCATGTCAGATATCATTACAAAGGGCTGTGACCACTTATTCATGTTATGCACCACAGGTGAAACCCCCACATTTTGCGCCCCCCCCCCCCCCCCCCCGACACTACTCATGGGATATATTGTTCGAAAGGTCTGTGACCGCTTATTCATATTATGCATCTTCGGGGTCCATCCTCCCACTTTCACTCCCCCCCAAAGGGGGCACTTCTCTAAATTTTGCCGACACCTTTCATGTGATATATCGTTGGAAAGGTCTGCGAACGCTTAATCAAATTATGCAGGGGGGGGGGGGGGGGGGGGGGGTATTTTCTGAATTTTGAACATATCCCCATGTGATACATCGTTGGAAAAGTCTGTGACCGCCTAATCTTATTATGCATCTCCGGTGTTCATCCCCCCAATTTGCCACCCAAATGCGATTAGCTTTCACCACCAGTGGGCGCTTTCCTATCTCTGTTTCTATGGGTCGGATCACGACAGGGTATGGCTCATTCGACTCGACATCTGTAGAGCTTTCCGATTTTAGTTCGTTTTTTCACCACCAGGGGGCACTTTCCTATCTCTGGTTCTATGGGCTAGATCACGACGGGGTATACCTCATTCGACTCGACATCTATAGCCTTAACGGTTCAGTGCCCGAGGTTCATATAGAACAGATTGCGCTATCTGGTGGTGGAAGATAGAACTTGAGCGTGCGCAGCACGACTGCTATATGGTGTCGAAGGCAGCGGGGACCCGTGTCGGAAGTTCGTTTGTTTAGAGGTTTATACAAGTCGATATGCAAATTAAGGGATTATCCGGTGCCGAAGGCAGCGGGGAACCATGTCGGAGGTTTGTGGTTTATCTTATTCGAGGTTTTACAAGATTTGAGGCCCCGGTGTAAATTAGGGGCCCGCTAGCGGGCGAAGCCAGCTAGTGCTAATAATAAAAGAGTGTGATATCACGTTTGATTTCAAATGCAGCGCTGACACGCTATGTACGTATTCCATTTTTATTCATTTAATAGATTAGTCAGTGATATTTTTTAACGGAGGATAACAAGTATTATAATAAGCCACATTTAGTATGTTGTTTTTAAGAGTGTAATTAGTTTAATTGAAAAATCTACTGGTATTTCTAGTTAACCCTTTAAACAATGACTGAAAGTAAAATGTAATTTTAAATTATTTCTCATGTTTAGATTATTTAATTTATGTTCAATATATTTTTAAAAAAAGAAATGATATCTACAAAACAACTTTTCAAAAGTAAAAAAGCCAAGCGTAAAAAAAAAAAAAAGTTGTGGCTAAAAAATGGTGTGATATCAAATTTCCAAGCTATTATATTGCTTATTTAACTTTTTTCTATTAAATAAGTTATCATATATATAAGTCGAGTGTCTACGTATATGTTAATAGAAATCGTTTTTCTCCTGTACTAAATACATCCTAACGAGTTTCTGAAAATTCAATTTTTTCCAATAATGCATGATGGCTTGGCGGCCATCTTTCCAAATTTCTAAGCACCCAAATTTCTAAAGTAAAAGCGTAATATGTTTGCAATGTAATATGTTTATAAAAATTTCGAACTTCAGATTCTAACTACGGACAGATAAATTAGATAAGACTGATATTTTGATAAATTGATTTTTACTAGTTTGAAATTAATAATTACTCTAAAAAATAAATCATAAGATGAATCTTTAAGATAAGTCATCATTATCTTAAGACACAATTTTCAGAGCATACAAGTCTATAAATGAAACTCTTAAATATTTGCTTAAATAACAATTTTGAACTTCGGATAGTATTTAAAATATAATGTAATATAAAGTTCTTTGTTAAATAATTCTTTAAAAATAATGATTTTTTATTCTTGAGATAGTTCTATTGTTTATACCCCCCCCCCCTCCTTATCTAATTTCGCCAAAAGCAGAAGGATGGGCGATCGCAGACTATGACACAACATGCAGCTATTCTGTGCTATTGAGATGCAACCCCCCCCTCCCATACATCAAGATCTCTGGAAGATTTAGGAATTTAAGCTTACAATTTAGATGGTTTAAAAGTGAATTCATTCTCCCCCCCCCCCCCCTAGTAGGACAATAATTCCAAACATTTGATAAAATTCTACTACATAAGAAAATTATAATAAAACAAAAGTAAATGATTCACTGTTTAAATCTAATTTTTATCTATAAAAGAGAAATAAACAAAATTTTAGACTATTAATTTAATTATTTTGACTTTAAAAAATTTCTTTCAATTCAGTCATAAAATGTCTTTAAAATCATTACAAATTTTTAAACTATTTTTAATATTGAATAAAAATTCTAAATAATTATAATTAAATAATATATTAAATAAAAATTATTAAAGTATTAACATTTATTTTTTAAAACTTCATCCCATTAATTATATAGTTGTTACAAAACAAACAAAGAACGGCAAGAAGAAAAATCCTCAAAACCCTGAAAAAAACCCGAAAAAACCCTGAAAAAAACCCCGAAAAAACCCGGGTTTTAGCCAACCCTGTCATCAAGTGACCAAGATACTTATTTTATTACAGAAATTAATCTGCAGACGATATAATTCCTTTCACAGAATTAAAAATCATCAAGATCTGAATATTTATATAACTAGCTATAGTATGAATGCACCTCATTTGTCACGTTTGACGTACAATTTCCAACTTGTTTGTCATCCTAATAATATTATAAATCTGATTGTGTGCAAATGTTAGGCTGAAGCCAGCGTCAAAATGGAGCATTTAATGATCCTGTATCTTTGCATATAGGCTGATTATAACCCTCAAATGAATATAGGCTGGTTTGTGTTAATTTTATTCAAATATTTTCTTTAATAATTAAAAATTTCATTATTTTCATAGAGAATAAATGGACATCTTTCCATACAATTTAACCATTTAAATTTATCGTTGCTAGGGCTTTGATCGTTGCCAATAAATAAAAACACGGAAAAATACGTTTTCCTCAACAATTAATTTTCAAATGAACGATTTTCACATGAAAACTGAAAATTAAAAATAATTCAAAAGAAGATGAATTTTCGTGATATTTGAAACAAAAATATGGAGTATTTGTTATTATACATGAAGTATGAATATCGGTTACATTAAAAAGATCTTTTTCTGTCAAAAACTGCGTTATAATTAGAAGGAAAATGAACAATAATTATATTATTAAAAATAGATTTTGCTTGGACCATGGAACTATGAAACGGATCCTCTTCGGCTTGGACAAATATGACGTCATAAATAAAACATGTATTTTCAAATATTCGTAATAATACAAGGAGCATAAATATCAATGTATAATAAAAGTAGATAGATAATGGACGTAATATTTAAGATGAAAAACTAAAATATTTTTTATCGATACTGATTAATATAATTAGCTTAAATACCAGTTACATACAAATGTGAGTTTTCTGCTAAAATTTACGTCCTGATTGCCAGAAAAAAAAATTAACAAGAAGTAAGTTTAGAATTTAGATGAGTTTCACGCCATAATTAAAACGCAAAATTATTATTTTTTTTTAATCTATACCGATTATTAAGCATGAATATCAGTTACATACAGATGAGAGTTTTTTGCCAAAAACCACACCATGATTATTAGAAAAATAAAAATAAATATGAATCTATTATATTAAAATCTGACCGCTTGTTTGTATTTCACAACTACTCCTTTCAGATTGTCGAACGCAATGCGATTTACTTAACATCGGTTATCAGTGATCCGGGGATGTGATAAACTCTCAGAATTAAAAAATAAATAAAAATTTTTTTAAAAATTAAATTCCGAGATATTATTATTATTATTTGTAAATTTTAACGAAGTTTCTCTAAAAATGGCAACTAAATAATTCCAATTTTGAGCGCGTACAGAGACCGAAACGCAGGTTATTCGTATAGTTGGGGAATGACGTCATCTGATTTTCTCAGGGTAAAGTTGGGTTAAAACGGCTGTGAACGCTTTTGGGTAAAGTTATGGGTATATTTACAATCAAACACTTCCGTCGACCAATCTACCATTACATTTTGATTGTATGAACATTTCAGGAACCATCCTAGCCGATGTTGGCCAATTATATCATAGTCCTGTTTAAGGTAGACCCTAGACCTCCTTATCATAGTATTATTAGATCTATGATAAGGGAGTCTTGGATAGACCAATCAAATGTTCAGGACTCAAGTGTACAGTAGGAGTCATAAAGAACAACAGTTAACAGTTGCAGTTAGCTATAAAGCGCAAACAAACAAATCAGATTTCCAATCACGTGATCACTTTAACCAACAAAATTCTCCGGGTAATGTGGGTTACCCGAAGTCTGAGTAATTTCCAGCTCTGAACGCTACGGGTAACTCACAAAAAGTCACGCGATATCGCTCTCTGAACGCTTCGGGTTACCCATGTGTTACCCTATGTAACTCGGGGTTCGGTCTGTGAATGCGCAATTTGTGAATAAAAAAGAAGAAATAAAACGGATTAATATATTTTTTCTCATTAAAACTGAAAAAAAGAATTTATTTTCAATCTGAATAGATGGTGAAAGAAAAAAAAAATATATTGATTACAGTAAACTTTTTGAAAAATAAATATGTATTTTCACACATTCAAACTTCATGAATCAATTTATTCTAAAGAACAAAAATCGTCTGTCAACATATTTTCATTTAGAAATAAAGATTTTTTTTCAGTTATAGATTAAATCAAGGAGGCAAATTTAAGCTTCTTGCATTTAGGTCTAGAATAATTGGTCCCTATTCACAAGAATTGAATTTAATGAAAAAGAATATACTATTTCCATTATCTTTGAAGGATGGCTATTAAAATGTTTCACAAGGCGTTAAAAGTAAAATGGTTTACCAGGTAAACTTGACATATGTTTTTTACACAATTCGCCGATTTCCACGATTTTATTTGGTCCGCCTTTTTTCATTGGTTGCAGTTTCCTTTTCGTGATTATTTGTCACAAAATTTCACTTTTTTAAAACTTAGTTATGTGAAGGTCTCTATAACATAGAAATACTGTACTGTCTCCTATGGAATGTGATAAAGAGTTAGTAAATTATTTACGTTTCTAATTATCAGGAATGAAATATTTTGCTTAATTAATGCATTTATTCTTCTTTTAATGATACGTGAACGAAGTCACGGGTAACAGCTAGTTTATTTATAAATGTCAAAAGTATAATTTGAAATAAAGAAAGCTACTTTAAATAGTTAATAGTATTATGCAAAAATATTAAGGGGAGCTTTGCTTAACACTGGTGCTTTTGTTTCAATTTCTGTGCAAGAAAATGTTTGAAAGAAATTTCTTTGAAATAATGTTTCATTGTAAATTCATAATAAAAGAAAGCACAAATATTTAATTTAAAATCTAGAAGTTAATTTTTTAAATATGTATTTTTATTGTTAGGTAGTATATCGTTGGGTAATTAGGTTGTTAATACTAAATTGATATTTTTGTATTATAATCTTTTTGCCCATTTTTTTAACTTTTAGATCTTAGACTTTAATAATAAAAAGAAATTCTTTATAATTGCACATGTAGTATGGGTGAGGGGGGGGGGGAGCTTTGCTTAACACTGGTGCTTTTGTTTCAATTCCTGTGCAAGAAAATGTTTGGGCAGTACAGTTTAAACCATGGATTTTTCCGTGAGCTTACTTTTATCATTGTGTCCAAAATCTTGCCAACCCTGGATGCCATCTTTAAACTGCACCACATCTGTTAATAGCTAGACATAAAGTAAAGAACAACTGCACTGGGACATATTATATATGATCCGAATGTATGAAAAACAGTCTATTATGCAATGCATGTGACAGTTACCAGTGCACTGCGAGCTAGCAACTGCCGTGAGGTGAGGACGAATGAGTGAATCATAGCAAGCTTGAATAGACAATACCATCTATAGTGATAGCAGATGAAAGTTACAAGGGGTTTTTTTCTCTCCTTTAAATTTTAAAATTAGTTTTAATTGCAATTTAAACTAGAAAATGCAACTGAAATTATTATTTTAACAATTGAATCATGCATTACAAAAAATGTCGTTTAATTAAGCAAGAAAAACTTGCATAAAAACTCTGAGAATAAAAAACTAAATTTTTAATAGTAAAAATCATTTATTTTATTTATTTATTTTGTAACATATTCAATATTCATGTAAAATGAAAACAATTATTTGAGTGTGCATAAACCTAAAACATGTTTATTTTATGTTTTCTAAGAAAAATAATTGCAAGTAAATAGTTTTCCAAAATTTCCATTAAAAAAAACTGAGTTTTTTCTATCACTTCAAGATTTAAGGAAATTTTACATCTCTAGTCCCACCCCAGATCTTCCAATTCTTTTTGTAAAGCTCTGTGCATTATGTGCACATTACAAAAGCCAATTATTCACTAACCCTTTCTCTCTGCAGTGTTTGGTTCTTCATTAACCAAACTCAATACTTTCTAGTTTATGTTAGGTCCATCACTTAATAACATTAATAGGTTTGTTAACGATAAATTTGTACTGTCAAATACTTACCAATAACAAAACAATGTAGTATGTCTTAAATAAAAACTTTACAGATGTTTTGAGACAGTTTCTTTTTTACTTGTTCACCAGAATCTAATAACTATTTGAAGTTCTTTTAACCTTGCATTGTTTGTATAGTCATCTTATTGAAGAGTAAAATATTCTCCCTGAGCTTCATCCAAAAAAGTATTTCTAAAATATGGAGCCAGAACTTCAGTAATTAAGTATCCTGCTTTTGCTGGATTAAGGGAAAAACTATAAGGAACACCATAAAACATTGTTTTAAAAACATCTCAAATATCCTGGCATGAATTTAGAGACATGTTTGATGCTGTAATCTTCATATACCAAACTAATTCAGCAGTGTGTATGATGCATCTTTTGAACTGTATAAAGTCATCAGATTATTTGTAGCCCCAGCAAATACCTGCAGTTGAAAAGACATCTTTTTCTATGGCTTACTGTTTATATGTACGCTGCATCTTTTGAACTGTGTAAAGCAGCCGTACTCAACTTTTTTTTCTCGCGGGTCGCAAACATATATTTGTGACATTAGGCGGGCCGCAACACACTTGTATAATAATGTACAAAAATATAGATTTCTATAGCAAATGCCGCGAACATTGTTGTTTGAAATAGTGGTATAAAACTTTTTGCTGCCAATTTTTTCTGCGATAAACATTTAGGGGAAGGTGTTGTACCTTTGACCTGTTGTACCTTTAACCACCAAGTGTTTCAGAGCCATTTATTGGAAATTCATGAAACTCAATAATTTTAGTTTGTTTTACATCCACTAAGAGTCTTTTATAATGTGCTGTTGTTTGCATGATGTCCACTGACTAGA
Organism: Maratus michaelseni; assembly: GCA_963931845.1. Classification (NCBI taxonomy): domain Eukaryota; kingdom Metazoa; phylum Arthropoda; class Arachnida; order Araneae; family Salticidae; genus Maratus; species Maratus michaelseni. The sequence goes on along the minus strand of OZ007587.1, from coordinate 168,966,498 downwards.
TGTAAAAAATATCAATCCGTTTTCATCCATCAAAAGTAAGTATTTTTTGTCTTTTTTTCATCTCAGAAGTTTTTCTCTAATTATTAAAATTTTATTCTAACCAACCATAGTCATAGCCAATTTTATGAAGTATATGCAGGCAAGGTTTAAAGTTGGTAACTTAACCCTAAAAGTAGCAATGTGCAAGAGACTAAAATTTGTCCTGGTGTTGTACCATTGACCACCACTATGAGTTGTACCTTTGACCTGGTCAAAGGTACAACACTTTTATCCTTTTTATATATTAAATTCTTCATTTAAAATTTAGTGATGCTTAGTTTATAAATATTTGTTTAAATCAATAGTAAATAATATAAGATGCCTAGAAGCAAGACAGAATTGAAAAGGAATAAAATCAGTAAAGATGATATTGAAACTGCAAGCTCATAAGAAAGAAAGAAATGACAGTTGGTCAAGCAGCTAAACATTTCAACTTGAAAAAGCCTTCATTGATTTTTCACTTTAAAAAACTGAAAGAAATAGGTAGTGATACATTTTGTTATTCTCCTAAAAAACCAAGACGAGTTTTTACTAATGAAGAAGAGACTTTACCTGTTGGTTATATAAAGGAAGCTTCAAATTTACATTATGGGTTGACACTGAAACAAGTTAGATCTCTTGCATATGAGTATGCTGTAGTAAACAATAAAATGATTGATTCCAGTTGGCAAGAGAGTAAGATGGCTGGAAAAGAATGGCTTCGACATTTCTGTAAGTGATATAATGATGTCTTAGCTCTTCGTAAACCAGAAGCCACTAGTCTTGCTCGTGCTGCTGCCTTTAACAAGCAGACTGTTGCAATTGTTTTTGATAATTATAAACAAGTTTTAGAACGCTATGCATTTTTACCGAGTGATATTTGGAATTATGATGAAACAGGTATAACAACGGTTCACATCCCTCCTAAAATATTAGCTCCGAAAGGAAAGAAACAAACATATGGAGTTAAATCTGGTGAAAGAGGAACCAATGTGACAATGATAGCTGCAGACTGCAGTGGATGCAATAGGAAACAGTGTGCCTCCTATGCTCATATTTCCAAGGGTAAATTTTAAGTCCTTTATGGTAACAGGTGCCCCACCTGGAGCAATTGGTGCTGCATTTCCAACAGGTTGGTCTAATCAAACTCTTTTTATGCAATTTTTTCAACATTTTATTAAACATCTTCATCCATCCTCTGAAAAGCCTGTTTTACTGTAAATGGATAAACATGACAGCCATGTATCTATTCCTGTAATAGATTTAGCAAAAAAAAATGTGTTGTAATATTACTGACTTTTTGGCCTCATACCAGCCATAAAATGCAGCCTCTTGATAGAGGGGTATTCGGACCGTTTAAAACTTACTACAAAGAAGCTGTAAATAACTGGATGTTAGCACCAGGAAACAGTGGGAAGCCAGTTACCATTTATGATATTGCAGCTTTAGTAGGCCTTGCATATCCAAAGGCTTTTGTTCCTAATAATATTATGAAAGGCTTCAAAGTCTCCGGTTTTGTTCCTTTTAATGAACATATTTTTGCTGATGACAAATTTGCAGCTGCAAGTGGAACCAATAGACCTGTAGACCTATCAAAAGAACATTTTCATCAGGCTCAAGAAATCAATACTGAAGCTAATACAAGCGCTTCTTTAAATGAAGTCAACTCCTCAGAAAATAAACCTTCAACATCTAAAATTGTAACACCAGAAGTAATAAGACCCTACCCCAAAGCTCAATCAAGGAGGGGAACAAATAGGGATAGATATAAAGGAAAGTCTTGTATTCTCACAGATACACCGGAAAGAATGTCTCTTATTGAGGCAAAAAATTTAAAAAAAAGGATAAAACTAAGATCTCTCAAGAAAATAAAAAACTATGCCGAAATATTTTTCTTCCAGAAAATTTTAGCTCTGAGTCTGACGATAATACATTCTTGGAAAATTCATCAGATGAAAGTGATTATGATTTATTAGCAGACGATGAGGTAACTGAAAATGAAATTCAATTTGATAAAGACATCAGAAAGGAAAATTTCATTACTTGTTAAGCTTGATAGCAAAAAAATGGTTAAATATTATGTTGCTGAAGCAGTGTTGAATCCAGGGGGTGGCCCGGGGGGGAATGTCCCCCCCGGAAGATTTGAAATTTTATGCTTTTAATGGTTAAAAAGTGCAATTTCCCCCCCGGAACTCTAAAATGTCCCCCCCGGAGCGACAGAAATCCCTCCCGGAGAAAAGTGTCTGGATTCAACACTGGCTGAAGTGGTTGAAAGAGATGGTACTGATTTTAAAGTTAAATATCTAAAGAGATTGGGTGCGAGAAATAAGTTTACAAGAGAAGATAAAACTGTGTATGACACAGGTAAAAATGATATTATCATGAAACTTCCACATCCATCACTTTCAGGAGGATCTGCTCGTCAATTAGAATATTTGACATTTGGAGTTGATTTTTCCATGTATAATGTTGAATAATTTTTGCTCATTGTTTTGTTCTTTTTTATGTGCTTGTTTTCATTTTATTATCTACAAACATTTTAAAAATACGTGCATTCAAGCAGAATTTTTTATTAAAAGTTACTCAAATTTAATTTGCTTTGAAAAAAAATGTTTTTGCAATTTGAATTTTAAAATACAGATTTGTATTTTCAAATATATTAAATATTATATTTCACTTTATAACTGTATTCATGTTTTTGTCACTTTTCAAATCTATGGTCAAAGGTTCAACACCCTCTGGACAAAGGTACAACACCATGTTGTACCTTTGACCAATTTTTTTTATTTTTTTAAATCCATAAAACAGGCACTTAAAGTCAAGATAGCAAACTACAAAAAATATATGTTTTGCTTGGATATTAAAAGAATATATAAAACCCAAAAAACAATGGTTTTCTATTTATTTCTGGTCTAGAAAAATTAAATTAGTGAAAATGGTCAAAGGTACAACACCTTCCCCTAACCCCAATAAACCTTATTAGCTATATGATAAGTATAAAACGTAACAATATAACAATGCAGCAATTCCAAATTCGCAAAAAAATAAATAAATAAATAAAAATAATAATAAATAAATAAATAAATAAGGATTTTTTCTAATAATAAAATAAATAAAAATAATAATAAGTAAATAAATAAATAAGGATTTTTTCTAATAATTTTTGTTCTCAATGCACATTTTTCAAAAAACTTTTTTTTTAATGTAGAAATATATAGTGCAAATTAAATCAATTTGGAATAATGTTTGTTTAGTGTTCAAGATTAAGAAATGTATACACTACTGCAGCACAAGTAAAACTATACGTAAAAAGAAATTTGACTAAGGAAACGACATTTAAGATAATTTAAGGTAAATTTAAATAATAATTATAAATAACAAAAAATTGTCTTCCAATGAAAAAAATTCCCATTATTTATCAGGAAAATTCCCATGATAAAAGAGCAGTGAAAATATTAAAAACTTTTTATACACATCTCAATTAATTTTATAAATAGTGATTAATGATTATGTGTCTCGGGACGCACATAAAAAATCACCGGGCCACATGCGGCCCGCAGGTTGAGTATAGCTGGTGTAAAGTCATCAGATTATTTGTAGCCCCAGCAAATACCTATAGTTGAGAAAACATATTTTCTGATTCTCATATTGTTTACATGTCTCTCACTCTCGGAATGCTTCTTCATTCCACAGAATCACTTTTCAATACTAAAGAAACATTAGCAGACAATACAAAAAGCTTCATGTGCATTACATTTTCTTTCCCACTCAGAAACTATGCACACAGAAAAATCCATTTGTCCAGAAAGTGACATTTTTCCATGATGGGAAAATAATACATTAAAAGAGAAAAAAATTAAAAATGGAAAAGCATAAAATGAGAGCATTCTATGTTCATTCACAGAATATATATAATTTACTATTTCCAAATATAATTACTTTGGGATGCATAATATGTTGTAATTCCTAAAATTTAAGTAATTTATTACTTAACTATAACAGGGTTATACTAAAATTATAATTAAGGTTGCCAACCACACTCGTTTCAACTAGACAATCTGGTATGGGGAGGCAGAGCATAGGACAAAATCATACACAATGAAACAGAAATTTTTTATGTTAATTAACCTTTTGAGGATGAGTGTTTTAAATATCGATGAGAGTGATACCTTCTTAAAAAACACAAATCTACCTTGTAATGTGTAAATCTATGCAGAGAAAATAAATAAATAAATACATGCACAGTACACAATTAATATTAATCAAAAAATCTGATTTAAATAAAAAAAATCCGATTTAAATCAAATAAATCCAATTTTTACTAATATTTTTTTTTAAATCGCGATTTGTATCAACCCTGCTATATATGTACGGTATTGTATTTTTTTAACATTTTACCATATTTTTTGTGTTGAACTTGTAGCTTGTTTGAAAAAGTATTAAATCAAAAGCCTCACAGCTTAATTTAGGGCTCTTTATTTTTCATTTATAAACAATGTTCTCGTCCACCTCCCCAGGGTATATCGCGCTTTTTTCTTATCTCCCAAATAGCGTGACATAGTGAGGGGCTACTTACTGTATTTGAATATTAATGTGTGTGTATATATATTCATTTTTATACAAAAAAGACAAAATAAAATGGATATTAAAGATATAATTGTAGACTACTTTTCCATAATTGTACTAAATTGTGGATTAATTTTCTTTCATTTCAGGTTCGGTCGAAGTGTGTTGGGTTTCAGATTGACTGTAATGTAACCAAAAGTTCCGGGTTCAAATCAGCTACTTCACCTCTATTCCAAATTACTTGCTTAAAATCTGTGGCCAAATCATGATCACGATAACTGAATAAACTCTAAATATCGATAAATATAAATAAAATCCCTCAATAACTTCAATGATAAATAAAACAAATGAGACAGGGGTGATTCTATTCCGACTTTTATGAAAATTTAAAAAAAAATCAATCATAAATCCGAAAATTCGGACATAAAATATATTGTGTTTTTCGACAAATGATCGCCGAAAAAAATCAATTTCGTCAATCGTTTGTAGAGAAATCGCTAATTTCGTCAAAGGATTGCGGAAAAATACGAATTTCCTCCAGGAATTACAGGGGAAAAAAAAACGTGAATTTCATCAAAGAATCGCCGAAAAAAAGTAAATTTCATCAAAAGATCATGAAAAAAACGCAAATTTCACCAAAGGATAGCGAAAAAAACGCATATTTCATCAAAGGATCACGAAAACCGGCAGATTTCGTCAAAGGATCGCGGAAAAAAAGGTAAATTTCGTCAAAAGATCGTGAAAAACAGCAAATTTCGTCAAAAGATCGGGAAAAAAACGCATATTTCGTCAAAGGATCGCAAAAAAAACCACATATTTCGTCAAAGGATCGCAAAAAACTGCAAATTTCGTCAAAAGATCGTGGAAAAACCGCAAATTTCGCCAAAAGATCGTGAAAAAACGCAATTATCGTCAAAGGGGTGCAGAAAAAAAACACATAGTTAGTTCCAGGAGTGGATTCCCCCTATCCCCTTGTTGTAACCTTTCAGAAAATTTGTTGTGAATTTCAGAATTTTTTTTTTACTCAGAATCACCCCTGAAATGAGAACATAAAAATAAAAATAATTCAATCAACTCTTATGCAATACATGTGCATCAGACGATACTAGCTATTCAAAATACAGCTTTCGGCCTTCGGAATTTTCAATCCCTTTGCTGTCCCAATGGCTATGAACAAATGAGCATATTGTTGTGCACATACAGAGGAATAGCAGAAAGTACGTTTTCATTTTATTGGAGGAATGAACCGCTTCTCTTCTCGTACTTTCTGTGTCCACAATCTTTGCTACAGCAGTGTGGATGCACGGAAGAGACCAATTCTAAGCAGGTTGTATGCAGCACCGCAAACGCAAAGAGAAGGGAATCAAGTTCTGATTTGCATTGGTGCGGCAACCTGCTAGTGGCCCAATTGTACGCCATCGATTGAAAACGAAACCTGTATACTCAAAATTAAAAAAAGCCGGAGAAATATCTCAGTAATCTGGAGATTAAATTATAGTAAAAAAAGTCAGATAATTGGCAAGTCTGCTTCTTTATATTAAAACAATTGTATTTATATTAAAAAATAAATTTTTTGCATGTGTGAAACAGGTAACAGGTTGCCAGAAAATGTGCGAAAATTTTCCTTCTTTTGCTAAGATCATTTTATCTATCTTGCCAAGGCCCCAACAACAAGAAGTACCTAGAAACATATTAAAGTAATGCATGTTATTCATTATAGAATAAATATAAGCAGTGACGGCTCCTCTATTGGAGCACATGAACATGTGAACCACCAAAGAAAAATGAAAAAAATATATTAGAAAGTTAAATAAAATAATTAAAGAACACATTTCCATTTTTGTCATTTGTAGAATGAACTTTCACTATCCCCCCCTCTTCTTCTTAGACATGACAAAGGCAAAACGTTATACTAACAGAGCAAAATTTGAAAGTTTTCAACACAAAACACTGGGACATTTCTTTTTCTTTAGTCACATGTGCGACCAAAGAAATTATCGTGAAAACCACTGTATGTGGACAGAGGCCGTTGTCAGACATATTTAAGGGGAGTGCATCACTCGTAACCTTCTATTCACGCAGTCCATAATGTGCAGGATGTTGCTTTTTTGTCAGTTTTTTTCTTGTTCGTTCAATTTCAACCTTGGTTGTTCGGTTAGTTTCTTTTACAACTAATTATTAATCTATTTATTCATTTCGATTTTTATAAATATTATTCTATGTAAGAACTAGTTGTAAACAGCTAAGAAGGCACATAGTAAAATGAAATAAGTGTTTCGGAACAAAAGTAATTGCATTTTTCAACATTGTGACTAGAAAAAAAAAAATTGAAGTTACATTACTGAATGGGGTTGGTCAGTCAGATCTCAAATTCTTCTAGCTAATGTTAAACCTGTGGGAATGGAATGCACTCTTATTTTCAAAATATCTCACAAAGGAAATAATATTTCTTACTTTTTTTTTCTGTGTATTCATTTTAAAGGATGTCTCTTTTTTTTAAGTTGTCAAACATATTTCAATTTGTTTTGCAGCTATTAAAAATGAATTTAGCATTAGACGTTCAAAATTTTACATTTGCATAGTTACTAAACTAATGCATCGAATGACTTTCTGTTTGGTAGTCCAAGAAAAAATTTTCCAATGATTCCAAGTATGTAAAAATTACGTATTCATATTGAAAATTTTTTACAATTGTAATATGAAAACGCCCTCTAAGCATATGTTTTTTAAACCTAATTGAAAGAAGCCATTTTTCCCCAATCAAATAATTATTTTTGTTTTCCTCTGCAACAATTTGGCAAATAATATAGATAGGGTATTCTCTTTTTTTTTTTTTTTTTTTTTTTTTGCAGAACGTAAAATTAAACAAATTTTTCTCCAATGAATACATGTTTATTTCTTATATTTGCATTTTTTTTTTTGGTAACTTGTGACGATAAAAATGTATTTTAACCTGTATGTTATGTCGTACCTACATATTTTATTTTCGTAATTTTTAATTGTGAAAACCTATTTTAAATAATCCACGAGCTGCCACATAATATAAGTAATGCTACAGAGTTAATCACTGTTTCTTTGTGTAAGTGTACCACATCAATTTGTAGAAAGAAATGGTTAGGTTACATATTTCTACCTTCAGTTTGTTAGAGTTAACTGCTTGGTATTAAGTGGATAAATAGTGCTCCAGCACATATGATAATCAAGTTGAAATACCATAAACAATTAGACTGAAGATATATGATCTAAAACAGAGTTAAATAAGTAGCTTTTAGGTAAAAGAATTTTTTTTATATTTTCGTAACTTCCAAATGAAACAACATCCACACATGAATAAACACTCTGAACAAATCATCACCCAAAAACCAAGTGATACAAACGCAAATGTTTTTTTAAAAGTGTCTATATCTCACTGTGTATGACTCTCCCATATAAAGCACTTTTTAATATATATGTACTCACTTCCTTATCTGAATACAATGATTTAGCAACAATATCAAGTAACATCCTAGTTTCTGCCTGGAATTCCAATTTCTCTGCATCTCCTATTAAATAAAATAAGTAATAATTATCAAGATAATTAAATTTTAATTCCTCTACAACAGCCACTAAAAGTGACAAAAGATGTTTTTCTGGTAACAAACAAAAAAAAAAAAAATTAATTTTTAAATTAAAGTATTATATTTTACCTTGAGAGTGCTCGGTATCTTTGATAATTGTGTGATAATCTGAGTCTGGAGCTGCATTCTCTTGAGCTTTATTCAAGAAGCATGTATGAAACTGCTTTCTTGATATAAATGATGGTAAGGGAGCTGCAGCTGTCAAATACATAAATAAACATGCATACATTATTCATCAACAGATATATAACAAACACTGAACAATATAGTAACAATCCTATGTATTAAAACAACAAGCTAAAATTTTCAGTGCAAATTCGATGTTTTTACGCATGCGTAAGATTAAATTAAAAACCTGTTCAGTTTTAAGGTGCACTTGAACGTGGTCAGAGTAGCTCAGTTGTCTAAGGATAGTGGTTTAAGCTCTGGCTCTCTGCAAAGAAAGTGTGTTCGAATTCTGCTTCTGTCAGAATGATTTTTGCATTACTTTTGGCTGTAACTCATTTCAATTACTGTCACATTTTCGGGAAAAGAAGTTACGTATATAATTTATATATATATTTTTTTTTAATTAACCTTCTCACTGCCGTGAACTGATATATCCGTTCACTATGCTGTAGGTTTCACTGATATATTAGCATCATTTAAATTAATATAATTCTACAAATATAATGTATTTTTAAAACATTAACTGATGATTAAGTGTCAAGGATTATATTCACATACTTAACTCAGTTTTTTATATCATGTTTGAAATATCAAGTTTTTTTAGCATTTAAAAAAATTTACAGACAGAGAAAACAACATTACAATTTTGCCCTTTTGTTTGGCAGTCCGAGGGTTAAGTAAAGTTTAACACCCAACAATATTATTACAAATTAAAAACTGTATTAAAAATATAATATAAATAAAAAATATTTGTACTTAAAATATTTAAATTTTAAAAAATTGCATGTAATTATTATCTTATAAATTTGAAGTGATCTATAATTTTTGCTATATTTTGTATGACCATTATCAAGAATATATTTATATGTGTACTAAAAATATATATGATTATTTTCTGTAAAAAAGAAAAAAAGAAGAGAAAATAGAAAGAAGGAAAACATTCTTCTATAAACTATAAAATAAATTTTCTACATATCCATGGTATAAATTACAAGTTTAAAATTCTTTCACTTCATTAATTGAGTAGGTATTTTGGACTGAGAGCAACATCTATCGCCTTAAGGGTATATTCAAATCCAAACTGCTTATTTTGAGACACATTTGTAAATTCATTTTTGCTCTAAAATGCATCCAATTGGCAGGTTCTCTTATTCAGAAACTTTATAATGTCTGTATTGTCTCGATTTTTTGATAAAGGCAGAATATATTTCATAAAATGCTGTCAAAGTGGACATTTTGAACCGAATTTCCCAAAGTGATAGCGCTGGAAACAAAAAAAATGATCGCACTGTGAAAATATTTGTCTATAAATCAAATTCTAATTAATTGAACGAAAAATAAAAACATAGGGCCCTTATAAATGTCTTTATAAATCACGCCGCCAAGTTTCCTATTGTGACTTTTAAAAATGAGTCTGAGAATGTGTCTCAAAATTTTGAGTTGTTGAGCGTGGAAAAATATTTTTTTTTAATACAACCTTAATCTATAAGAATCACTTACACAATATCTCAAATCAAAGTTTTCAGTACTTAATTAATTTCTACTTAATTTCTTTAAAAGCAACTAAATAACAATTCATATATTTTTCTAATGAAACTTTCAAGTTGTTCACCGGCAAATCTTGATGGGTACTATTTAGTACTAAATTAAATGTCTTCTGCATACCAATGATAACTTCAGTGGGTGGTATGAAAGAAAAAACAACTCTACCTAGGCGTGTTTTTTTTTTGTTTTTTTCCAATGGTGGATTAAAAAGGAAACATCCTATTGGAGTTCTACAATGTTGCTTCCTCTCAGGAGTGGTAATCCCATCTCAAGAGAAAAGATTTTAATTCAATAAGTACTGCTTTCACAATGTTTGATTTTTTCTTTCATAAAAAACATAAGAAAACTTGCATTAATGAAGCTTATAGTATAATTCTTATAGTTATTTCTGTATTTCTTAAAAGACTGCCTAAAAATTCACTTGCTCTGTCAGAAAATCCACTCACCAGTGTCAAGTAAAATGATCCAATTCCCCATCCCTGTGTTTAGGAAAAATTTAGGTCTTTTAAAAGACCCTTCAGAAATTTCATCATCAGCAACAGGGTCCTTCACAAAATTCTCCTTAAAACAGGATCCTTCACAAAATTCTCCATAAAACAGGATCCTTCACAAAGTTTTATGTCTTACAAATAAACCTAATAAAAAACTTTTCCATCTCGAAACTGATCTATCACAAAACAGCTGAAGGGCGATTCCACCGTTACGTGTGTGACTTTTAGAGGGTGTTTTTTTTTTTTTTTTTTTTTTTTTTTTTTGCAAATTGAGACAAATTTAGAAGTGAAATTATTTAGATAATGATTTACTTTTTTTTTTTATTGCTATTACAGGACACATACAGAATCATTTTTGTAGTGACACTTTTAGTCTAAAGTAATAACAATTTTATTTTTTTAATAGTAAAGTCGTTGTTACGTGTGTGATTTTTTTGAGTCACACATGTAACGACCTTTACTAATTTTTTTTATTATTATTATTACTTTAGACTAAAGGTGTCACTATCAGACTTGTATAAAACGAAAAACTTTCTGCGCACACAAATATTGGGTCAAAAACTTTCTGCAAATTAATTTGATGTTTAATAAAATTACGTTTTATATTATTTTGACGTTATGAATTAAAAACAATAGTTTAAAATAATTACCATTTATATTAAAAATTAAGATTAATTAAACAATAATTATTTTGGTTAAAAAAACAATACAACATTTCAGACAACATTGAAACAAGCAATTCAGAATTTTCTCCGAGATCAGGCCTAGAAGAATCATCTAAGACTTCAAGAGTTTCCTCACTCCAGGAAACAGTCAATTCTGAGGAAATACTCCTGCATTTAATCACATGCATTTTTTCAGAAATGGGATCAATATTTCCATTCCCATGCTTACTTAGAAGTTTGACAAAAGCTGCAATTATTGATGATTGATTTGCACTTCTTTTATCAACAGAACTCGCTTGACTGTGCTTACGTTGTAAATGCACACTGTAATTTTACCGCATCACAATATATTTAAAATTAATTTTAAATAAAAAAAGAAATAAAGAATAATTCTAAAGTTCAATAGAACAAACGTACGGGCCACTCTAAGTACCACTTTGGAGGGAGTTGCACTTGTTTGTGTTTCATGGTGTGCTAAGATATGTGCTACATCCCGGAGGCAGCTTTGGCTGTGTTTGGAGTTGTGAGTTGCCATTCAAAAGTAAACAATTTTCTGCAGAATCTAATTTGAGAAAAAAAATCAAAAAACATATGCTTAAAAAAAAATACATCACTTATGATATATATTTTTTTTCTATTACTATTTTCTATTATTATTTTTATTTCTGTTTGAAAATTTTCCAGTCACAGATTTTTTTTTTTTTTTTGGCTACCTGCCAGACAGTGCATTTTGAAATATTTAAATTTAGCTTTAAATTATTTTAAAGTAATTCAATTAAAAATGTTTTCTAACACTACGAAAGCATTCGATTTAACTGCTGCCGCCAAGCTATAGTCCTTGCAGTTGCTGATGGAAAACCGATTGGCGCCAAGCTCTAGTCTGCGAAAAGTAGAAATAAAAGCGTCTGTGATGTCAACAATGTTTTGTGTCTTTAAACTTTGAATTGTACGCAAACAGTAAAAAAATTGTACATAAAATTAGGGAATATTTACAATTTTCCAATACAAAAAAAAAAAAAAAAAAAAATTTTAAACATTTTTTGCAAAGTTTTGAATTTTGCATAAAATTTTACGCGCATGCCGGCGTCTATATTATACAACTCTGGTCACTACAAAAATGATTCTGTATGTGTCCTGTAATGGCAATAAAAAAAAGTAAAACGTTATCTAAATAATTTCACTTACAAATTTGTCTCAATTTGCAAAAAAAACACTCTCTAAAAGTCACACACGTAACGGTGGAATCGCCCTGAAGTTGTTGAAGAACCCATTATGTAGCTTTAATATGCATATACAGGTTGTTACAAATACATAAATAAACAAGAACTTAATTATAATGGTAATTTCAAAATTATGATTAGATTTTTCACAAATATTAAAAACTTTACAATTTCACCAAAACAGGACCCTGTGAGAAAAAACCCTGCTTACGAATAAAAAATAAACAGCAATTACATTGAAAAGGATTTTTTTTTTTAATTGAGCCAGTTTATAGCTTAAAGGTGAATAAAGAGGCGTCAAGCCAGAACTGTCAGAGTGAAAATGTTTAATGGGAAATTTAGAAATCTTTAATGATAATAAAGCATTTGTTGATACTAATGGACAACAAATGACAATTTTATACCACACGTGTAAAACACTAAAATTTCCTGTTATGAGTAGAAAGTAGAGATGTAACAAATATTCTGCCACTATTCGGTATTCGGCTAACCGAATACTGAACATTAGTTGGCCAAATATTTTTGGATATTTAGCCAAATAAATTCAAGACAGAAAAAATTTATAACTATAAATATAATGCATGCCGCTCAAAAATGTTTACTAAAAGAAAAAAAAAGGAAAATTAAATATGAAAAATAATTTAAAAATAACTAAAACGGATCAGCTCAATTTAGTCACTAATCAATCATAGAGAGAACTGAAAGGTTAGAATCACAGAGTAAAGAAGAAAATAGAGCTGAAATATTTATGTTTGGCGTGACGCAAAAAATGCAACCCTAAAGTCGGCACAAACAAATGGCGGCTTGCTTTGATAACCTCTACCGCTTCCAATGAATCAGTCTTTGTTCCACGTGCAGCATCTCTCCGTCTAATGAAGTAAGCCTTTTTTCCGCGTGCTTGGGTATTTTGGGCCTACTGATTTGAGCAATAACCGGCTTCATATTGCAAGCCTTATTTACGGGTTACTGCCTCTCTATTCAGGGCTTAATTTCTAACAAAAATAGTACCGGAGCCCTAATATTCTGCAGTACTAATAACCACCCCCCCCCCATTGTCATTCCAATCTGCATATTTATATTTCATACATTATATGTATTTGCAAAATTTAAAGCAATTTTTCAAAAAGATTTTTTATTAGATTTTTAAAGATTTTTTGAGTTTTTATTGTCCGACCATGATAATTTTTATTTCTGAAAGCTTGTTATATTTCGCGTTTGGTGGTAAAGGTGAAAATAAGCACTCGCCAGTCGCCACTCGTCGATTAAACTTGAAAAACTGGCGATTAAAAATATGGAAAGAACCGGCCAAATACCGGATTTTGTTTCCTTTTTTCCCTAAAATTCGTGCTTTTTCCGCACGCGTTCGACAAAATTCATCATTTTTTCATGCCCAATCGCCGAAATTCAAGATTTTTTCATTCCTGTTCGATGAAATTAATGATTTTTCCACACCCGATCAACGAAATTCGTGATTTTTCCGCACCCAATCACTGAAAATCTTGATTTTTCCGCGCCCAATCACTGAAAATCTTGATTTTTCCGCGCCCAATCACTGAAAATCTTGATTTTTCCGCACCCGATCTTCGAAATTCTTGATTTTTTCACATCTGATCGATTAAATTCAGGATTTTTCTGCACCTGATCGCCGAAATTTATTATTTTTTCTGCGTCCGATCACCGAAATTCATGATTTTTCAGCACCCGATCGCCAAAATTTATGATTTTACCACGTCCGATTGATGAAATTGCGGATTTTTCCGCATCTGATCAACAAAATTCATGATTTTTCCACACCTGATCACCGAAATTTGTGATTTTTACGCATCTGATTGACAAAATTCATGATATGTACGTGTCCGATCGACAAAATTCATGATTTTTACGTGCCCGATCAACGAAATTCACGATTTTCTGCACCCGATCAACGAAATTCATGATATGTATGCATCCAATTGACGAAATTCATGATTTTTACGTGCCCGATCGACGAAATTCACGATTTTTACATGCCGGATCGACGAAATTCACGATTTTCCGCCCCCGATCGACGAAATTCAGGATGTTTACGCTCTCGAATGATGGAAATTCGTGATTTTTATGCTCCTGAATGATAGAAATTCATGATTTTTATGCTCCCGAATGACGAAATTTGAAATTTTTTCTGGACTAATTGACGAAATACACATTTTCTGAATTTATGAAGATGTTAACCTTTTTTGGTCTGCAAGCCACAGGTTGTGCATGTGTAATGTATATCATGTTGTGGGTTATTATTTAGTGTATAAACATTAGGGTGTATCGATTTTTAACTTTTTTTTTGTTTCCAAATTCCAAGTTGATAAAAAGTTGCTACTAAACACCACAACTTACCACAAAAAATTTTGGATTTTTTAAAAAATGTTTAGGTCTCCCGCACAAGGCCTAAAATTTAGAAATTTTACTTAAAAAGTAAATTTTTACAAAATTTTTAAAAAACCTAAAACACTTTTTTTCTAAATTGCAAGTTAAAATTCCATTAACAATAAGCACAAAAAACGATATAAAATGTATTACAAAAACTTAGCACAACATTTAGGTCTCCCGCACAAGGCCTAAAAGTCGTAAATTTCAGCCAATTTTTGAACATTTTTCAGTGCTTTGATATTTGTGTTGTTGCTGGTTTAAAAATTAAATGTAACTAAAGTCTCGTTAGGCTTGATTGGAATTGTTGAAATAAGTGAAATAATAAATCACATTTCAATACGTCAAGCGTCAACTTGAAGCGATGGGGTGGGGGAAGGCCAGACTGTCGCGCCGCGGTGACGCGACAAATATGAATCACCACGCAGATTTGTCAGTAATCGTCTGCCCGCGAGCGAGGATTACGGTTGTGTTTAAGTGCGATAGTCTTGTTGTAAGAATCAATTGAGTGAGTGTTGTTGTTGTTCATTATGAGTAAAAAACCGCATGTAACTAGAGAAACTACCGACAGGCCGGTTATCGGGCAACCTATTGATGTGAGTGAGTTTAATGTTCTGCCAACCATGATGGATGTTTTGAAGTATTTTGAGTGGGTACGCATTGAAATGAAACAAGAGGGAATACATCAGCCTGCAAAGAAGGTAATTGCGTTAAGAGTTGCTTTAAAACTTGAGGAAATATGGAAAAGAGCTTCAATTCCTGTTTGTGGCACCAAAAACACAATATTTATGGTTTTAAAACTGCATGAGCAGCTGGAGAAAATTAAAAAGTGTTCAGGGCCTAAAAGGAAGTATCCTAACTCGTACAAAGACGCAGTAACTAGCTTTCAGTCAAAAACTGAAACTGCATTGTTTGATATTTGTACTTGCAAATGTGACCGCAGCAACTGTATTTGTTCTATTGACAAAAAAGTCCCGGCACTAGAACACGAGTTTTTGCTTGAACAACGTGGTCCTAGATTGATGTCAATTGCAGAGTGTGACAAAAACGACAATAAAAAGCTTAAGAAGTGATTAGAAAGAAAGTATAGGTCACAAGCTTTAATGCAGGTAGTTGTAAAAAAGACTGAGGATGAAAACGTTTATTCTGGTGATAGTACAGATGATTCAATGTCTCACACATCATGTCAAGATAGTGATTTTGAAATAAATGTACTTGATACGAGTCAAAAAAGTGTTTCAAGTGTAGAAGTAAAACAAGAACTGCCACAACGCTTGTCTTTGTTTTCACGAGCTTGTGACCGCAGGGGCATTTCTAGTAGAGCTGGAGCTCAGTTAGCTACTGCACTTTTGCGAGACGTTACTGCGGAGAACCAAGAAGCAGTAATCGACAAATCAAAAGTAGCACGTGAAAGACTTAAGTCTCGTAAAGAAGTAAGCTCAACTCGAACCTCCGATCTGTTGGCCATTTACTTTGATTGTCGTAAAGATGAAACCATAACAAAAGAAATTGTAGCTGGGAAAAGTGTCCGAAAATCTTTAATGGAAGAACACATATCTATTGTTGAAGAACCTGGATCCAAGTATTTCGGTCATATAACTCCCATAAATGGAACAGGAAAGGAAATAGTTACATCACTTATAAAATATTGTGAAGTAAAAACTGTCGATCTTAAAATACTAAAAGCTATTGATTGTGATGGTACGGCAGCAAACACAGGCACTTCAAAGGGAGTTATCACCTTATTTGAAAATAAAATACAACAGCCACTGCAGGTAGTTGTGTGTCTACTACATTTGAATGAATTACCATTTAGAAAAATTATGGTTGCTCTTGATGGGCCAACTTCTGGACCAAACACATTTAGCGGGCCTATTGGTAAACAACTTCTAAGCTGCCAAAATCTGGATGTTGTCAATGTTGTTGCAATTGAAGGTGATATACCAGAAGTTGATCTTAAAGCGTTGAGCACAGATCAAAAGTATCTGTACGAAATATCCAAAGCCATATCAACAGGTACATGTACAGAAGAGTTGGCCAGACGAAACCCCGGAAACAGCTCGCACGACACTTGGCTTACTCTGGCAAATCGAATCCTTCGTTTGTATGTAGCCATGGATGATCCGACCCCTGAGCTGAGAAAGCTTGCAGAGTTCATAATGAAAGTCTACATTTACACTAAAAATTATGAAAGTTTCGTCAAAATTAACAAACTTTAGGTCTTGTGCGGGAGACCTAAATGTTGTGCTAAGTTTTTGAAATACATTTTCTATCGTCTTTCATGCTTATTGTAAGTGGAATTTTAACTTGCAATTTAAAAAAAAGTGTTTTAGGTTTTTTTAAAAATTTTGTAAAAATTTACTTTTTAAGTAAAATTTCCAAACTTTAGGCCTTGTGCGGGAGACCTAAACATTTTTTTAAAAATCCAGAATTTTTTGTGGTAAGTAGTGGTGTCTAGTAGCAACTTTTAATCAACTTGGAATTTGGAAATAAAAAAAAAAGTTAAAAATCGATACACCCTAATAAACATACCTATTTTATTATTGTCAGATATAGATAAATATTTTTTTTTAAAAAAAGGTACTTATGTATTTAGCTACACAAGTACCTAAGCTTAGTGAGACTTATGTAGTTAGCTACACAAGTACCTAAGCTTAGTGAGACTTATGTAGTTAGCTACATAAGCATGTTGTGTATAACTTTACTGCTAACTTATTTTAAAATTTAAAATAGATTGGAAATTAGTATCTCAAGTTTATGCAAAGCAATATAAATTAAAATATTTTTATTTAGTACATAAATTACTTTACTGTAAACTAATTATATATTTTTTAAATTAAATATTCAGTGATATAAATGTACTTATTGGCTACTAAAGAAATTATTCTCACTCTCCACTAACTGGCTACTAAAAAAATCAACCTACCGGCCAGTGGCTACTAAGCAAAATTCCTTATTTTCACCTTTATCTGGTGGTATGATTTTCGAATCCACAAGATGGCTAGAAAGAAAGTAATCGCTCCTCAAAGAAGTCTCTAGTAAAAAAGTAATGAGAACAACCTGGAATATCTACGCAGATTTTGATTGGTCCATTTCCAAATCGTTAGTTTTTTATATAGAGAGAGATATGAATAAATAAAATTTTTAATTTACAGACAGATTGAGTTCGAGCACGCACAAGCCTGAAGAGTGATATAAAAATTGAGCCCATTTTATGTCCATTTCCTACGTGTGGAATACATTATATCACATATAGTGTTTTGACAGAAAAGAATGCAAAAGCTTCGATATGGGAGAAAAAGGAAAGGGTAATTTAGGCTTCGGTTTTTCAGAAGAGATTGCACTGGGCTCCAGAGCCCAGTATTTATGGGCTCCAGTGAATTACAACCAATATTTAAATATTTACTAAAAGCAGAGAAGTACCGGAGCCGGGCTCCGGCACAATTTAAGCCCTGTCTCTATTCTTTCTGTTTACTCTTTGGATTAGAATACTGTTATGCCGGAAAAAGTACTGTTAGAATATAAAAACATTCCAGAATCAAACAAGTGTGCAGATGTTAAAAAGTGAAAACTGCACACGTCCATTAGATCATAAGTTATCATGACATCATCAGTTGAAATGGATTCTCTTTTCCTCCACACCTGAGCTGGAAGAGTGGTTATCAGTGTTGAATTCAGACATTTTTCTCCGGGATTTCTGTGGCTCCAAGGGGGAAATTTGCCTTTTTGACCATTAAAAGCAAAAAATCTCACATCTTCTGGGGGATGTCCCCCCCAGGCGACCTTTTGAATTCAACACTGGTGGTTATATGGTTGCCATAAATATGGGATAATGTCAAGTTACCAGAAATCAGTTTATTGCCAAAATTTGGAAAAATATTTCTTTTAGTAGATACATTTTCCCTTTATTTCCGTGGACCACAGACACACTTATACCATATAAATTTATATGTTACATACATATTTACTTTATATATAAGCTAGATCATAGGTTCTTGAATAATTGCAACTGTGTTGGGGCATGTCAGATTTTATTTTGAGATGAATAAATTTGTAAAGAAACCATTTTTGAGATACAAAATTTTGTTTAAAATGAAACATTTTGCGAAGGATCCTTTAAAGGACAGATACACAAATTCTTCCTAAACAGTTCTCTGGTATCACAGTATGAATCCTGGAGGAGAATAAACATTGTAAGGGACTCATTCATTTTGAATGTAAGAAAGGATACAAATATCACTGAATAGTAGAAGTGGAGAATATTCTTTAAATTTTCATAGAAATAGCTTACCAACCTGACTTATAGAAAGTCAGTTTGATATGTCTACATATAAGAAGATAAAACAGAAATTTTTCATTTTTTGTGATGAAATGGATTTTTAAATTAAATAATGGGGGAGACCGGTACACAGTGGACCACTTTTTCACTTATTTTTTTTCTCTTTAACAGACTGACCGATCTGTATGAAAATATTTTTGAATATTCCTTAAACCTTCTTACATCCATCATAATTTTCTCACAACATAGTTTTCAATACATTTTTAAAAAATAAATAAATTATATACACTGGTCCACCCACTGTGGTACAGTGGACCACTATTAGGTATTATCTAAAATACAATATAAATCTATTTTTCATTAATCTAATTCTTTTTTGTTACCCCTTCACCTGCAAAATAACATAGTAATATAAATTTTTAAACAAAAACAAAAAATTAATTATATTTTGAAAATAATAACAGATTAATATAGGAACAATTGCAATTTAGTCGAAGCTATTACTTAAATACAAAAAAATCAGCACACATTAAAATTTGCAAATGAAATTCCAAAGTACTACTTATGAGTAAGATTGGGCCTGGAATTTTCAAGAAATAATTTTGGGTCTGAGAGCAACATTATGAAATCATTGACATCAACAACAGATTCATCTACAGTTTCGGGAGAAATAAACTGATTTCCATTCAATTTGCATCTCATGAATCTTACTTGAATAGAATCATCAACAATTAGACTACAGTTATATTTATCAAAGACACTAAATACAAAACAAAATATTTCTTACTATGTTAAATAAATTGTTATTTTTATTTATTTACTTCATTTTACAGTTAAATCTACTTTAAAACAATCTTTCTTTATAGAAAATAAGCAATTATTAAATATTTTGAACATTCTGCATTACAGGAGCAGAGTGGATTGTGGACCACTGTGCCCCAGGAGTGGGTGGTCCATTGTACCTCATGTTGAAGTTCAATAAATAATCATATTAATATTGTTTATAGCTTTCTTTTAAACATATTAACTTTAAAGTAAAATAAAAACAAGTATCTTAGCTTTGCAAAAAAGCTGTTTTATTTTATTTATCTACAACCTTTAATTACTAAAAAAATAAAAATATGATGATGAAAAATTTTACTTTTAGAAACTCAAAACAACCAATCAGGATAAAATAGTTCAATCTGAGCTAAACATATTTTCTGAAGGCTATAAATAATCATTACAGTGCTGTTGTCTATTAGGATAGAAGAGAAGCTTAAAAAAAATTTAAATAAATAAAATATTAGCGGGTGGTCCACTGTGCCCATAGGTAGAGTGTGTACCAGTCTCCCCTAAATTTAAAAAGCACATTTAACGATGATAAGTCACTATATTGGATAAAATGTATATGAATTGCAAATACTATATTAGATAAAATTATGCAATTAGTAATTTAGATTCAGAAAATGTCAGTTTCATAATTAGCATCAAGATGATTGAAATATTACAAAACATACATCAAGCTGTTTAAATTTTTAAACATACAAAAAAATAAAAATAAATAAATTGTTTACTTTTATTTCTATTTTTAAATTAATATATATATATATATCATCCCTAGTTTATAGATGAAAGTGGATGTAATGAAAAAAATAGCTATATGAAAGGGTTGAGTTTGCGGTTTTAACGACAAAACCACAACTCATTTACTCTATTTTGTAAATTAATACAGCTGCAAGATTTATCAGCTGTGAAGATTTTAAATCTCCCTACGAGTCAAAAGATACTGAAAAATAAACAAATACTTTTGACGATTTACAGTTACCTATAAATTATGTGACAGAAAAAAAATCCAAAGATATTTGGAAGTTTATAAAAGTGAGTTATTACCTTGAACAGGTATTATTTTTGGTTTTTTTAATAATCTAGAGATCGAATGAAAAGATTTACTAGAAAAATTATTTAAAGATCGGCAAAGCGCGAACCGCATGGGGGCAGCCATTTTCTAATGAAATGAAAGTTGCAGTAAATAAATATAACGTAGGAAGTTGATTAGTTGGTTGGCACACAGCTTGGGACCTGTGCTACGCTGTTGGCGGCATCGTCCCACGCAACTCTTCTCTGATTGGCTAGAAGCTGGACGAGCATCTGGGGAGAGAACGACTTCAAACAGTAGAACTTAGAAAAAATTCACGAAACCTTTCACTAGTGGAAAACGTTTCATTTGTATGGATATCATTAAAATGATAAATATAGAATGTTGAATTTTATAATTTGAACAAAGAAAACATTGAATTTGCAAAAATTGAGTAATTTTCAAAAGGAAATAAATAATAAAAAAAAATAATAACTATTGCAATGGCTGTTATTTACATAAAAATCTTTTGTCTGTAAAAATTATTTTTATGGCTTCATATTTTAATATCATAATATTATATTTTTTTAACAGACTTAAAATAAAAAATAAGTAGATTTGTCAATTCTGCAATATATATATATGTATATATTCGAAGATAAATATTACATATAAATACATTCGGAAGTTATCTGCGTCTCTTCACGGAATACCGATTTTTTTTTCATCCTCTCAGAGTATTCTTTTCAGAGTATCCTTTAGGGTATTCATTTTAATGAATGATTTACCTTTCTGTCTGTTTACCTATCCTTGACTGTTGTAACCTTTGTTAAAATAGACCAACTGTCGTAAATGTCTAATATTTTATCAAGATTAGCACCAGCCGTTTAAAAATAATCATCGTATCCTATCCTACTTTTTTTGCAAGCTCATGTTAAAATTTCCAGTTGATAGATGGTTGGTTGGTTATTTGTTACGGCCGATTATCTGCACTAGGGATATAGGCCGGCGCGGGGTGGGGGCTGTTCTTCGTGGGGGTCTTTCGTAGGGATCCTAACCCGTATTTACGCAAGGTTCGAAGAAAACCACAGAAAACTCCGAACGGTTAGGTCGACGAGCGCGACAAGGGTTTGAACCCCGCATCTCCCGTCTACTAGCTATGAGAGCAAAACCTCTCAGTAGCCACTGGCTTCAGTTAATAGAATTCGATAAATTTTGAACATTTTTAAAATTTGAATATTTTATAATACTTTTTTTACATATTTGATTTTCTGAAGGAGGTATGAGATAATCATCTTTTTAACGAATACGTCTGTCAATGTTCGTAGGGAAAAGGGAAGGGGGTGTAATAAAATAATAACATTGTTGACACCTAAACTATGGCTTTAATGAACTAGAATAACACAAGGCATACATGCTACATTAATGATGCTCAAAGTAAACAGCAGAAAGTGTTGCCAAACGCAGATACAGAAAATCAAGTGTTGCCACAGGAAAGTAATACCACATTCATCCCCCCCCCACACCAAAAGTTAATTTATTAAGTAACATAGTCCTGGAGATAGGCAGGTGGTGGTCTTTGTCGACCAGATGGAGAATTGTTCTGGATAGACTCTCTTCCAGGATCCGTATTTGGAATATCAGGACTGTTTACCTCAGGCAAGGTGGTATCTAGGTCATTGTCTTTAGCAACCCTTGCATTCTCTAGAGGGTCTGAAGAATATTTGGTGACACTGCTCCAGAGTCAACATAGGGTGGATACAGAGGTTGCCTGTCGAACCAGACTGAGGAGTCTCCTTTGGGTGCCAAATGTCTAATAGAGACACTTGACTCACGTCCATCAGGGAACTTTACATACGCATAGTCAGGATTAGCTTCATTTAATTCAACTTCTTGCACAACTGGATCGTATTTACTATGCCGTGAATGATTTTTCATTAAAACAGGACCTGGTTGGGTTAACAATGTAGGCAAAGAACGACCATTAAACGATCTCCTAGGATGAGTGAACATGCGTTCATGAGGGGTGGCATTTGTTATTTGTAGCAGTGCACAGCAGTGATCTAATAGAGTGAAGTGCTGGCTGAAGTACCTCTTCCCATCGTTCTGTTCTAATATCTTTCGATTTCAGAGCTAAAAGTACTGTCTTCCATATAATCCCATTGTACCTCTCAACCTGGCCATTTCCTTGCGGATTGTATGCAGTGGTTCTACTGGTAGCAACACCTAAGGAGGTGAGAAACAATTTCAGTTCATGTGACATAAAGGAAGGTCCTCTATCTGAATGGATATATTCTGGTGTCCTAAACAGAGAGAACACATTGGTCAATACTTTTAGTACAGTGGGAGCAGAAATATCTGTACAAGGAAATGTAAAAGGGAATCTTGAGAATTTATCAGCTATGGTCAGAAGGAAAGGGTTCTTGGATGAAGCAGGTAGAGGCTCCTTGAAGTGTAAGTTTAATCTCTCAAATGAGTTGCCTTTATTAGCTGCTCTTCATTCCTATGGAAACGAGGTTTTAACTCATTGCAGCAGGGGCAAGAATTAGTCACCTTTTTAATGTCATCTATTGTGAATGACAAGTTTTTAACCCTAACCAAGGGTTACATCCGGGTTATGCCAGGGTGACATAAAGCATTATTCAATTCTTTGAAGTTTTGTTTCTGTTCCTGGATAGATAGTTGCTCTAATTCTCAACATATTGTGTCTGCAGTTGTGTTTCGGTTGCCTGGGCGGTAAATGATATCGATTTTGAAGTTAGCTAATTCAAGTCGCCATCTCATAATCTTCTCGTTTTTTATTTTGCTTGAATGGTACTGGTCGAACATAAAAGACACAGATCTCTGGTCAGCGAGGACCACAAAATGTCTTCCGATCAGTTAGTGCCTTCAATTTCTCAGGGATTCTACAATTGCATAAACCTCTTTCTCTACAGCAGAGTGTCTTTGCTAGAGTTGCAAAGAACCGGTTTATTCCCAGGTTTATTTCTAATAGACCCAGTTTATTCCCAAAAGACCTGGTTTATTCCCAAAAAACCCGGTTTATTTCCAAAAAAACCCTGTTTATCCCAGGTTTAATCTAGCCTTTGCAACTCTAGTCTTTCCTCAGATGCACTAAGTGTTCTCGAAAATTATGCTATGGGACGTTTTGCTTGACTGACAGTTGCCCCAATGGTAAACTCTGATCAGAGTCAAAGGGATCCGGGTGGATCGACCATGTCAGAGAGCTGTTTGTAGAGGCCTGGGGACGAGAGTGAAA
This sequence comes from Maratus michaelseni, assembly GCA_963931845.1. NCBI lineage: Eukaryota > Metazoa > Arthropoda > Arachnida > Araneae > Salticidae > Maratus > Maratus michaelseni. The sequence continues at coordinate 168,942,433 of OZ007587.1, read as the reverse complement.
GATCCAAGGGAGAAGGAGGGGAGCCATGAACTGTTCGAGTCGGAATGGAGGAGTTACAGATACAGATATTGTGGCCAAAGGCCCAAGAATGGAAACGTTGGAGGCAGGGGGAAAAGGATGGTGGCGGAACAGGAGATTGAGATTGAAGTCCTCCAAAATGAGAAACAGAAGCTCGATATTGGGGAGAAAATCGTCGAACCAAGTTTAGAGAAAATAATCCATAGGGAAGTAAATGTCAACAATGGTTACGGTAAGCCGTACGCCAAGAGCCTCGACCTGACCAGAGGGATCAGTGGGAAGAGAGAAAAGGTATGAAAGAAAGGAGGGGCGGACCACGGTGAGAAGACCTCCGCCGCGGCTGCCATCCTTACCAGCAGAATGTATGTGCATGCCTGGTATGGAAAAAGTAGAATTGGAGTCCAAAAACGTTTGCAGGGAAATGACTCCACAGTCACTGAAATAATGGAGGCGTAAATAGTGGCTATTGGCTCGCACACTACGGCAATTTCATTGGACAATCTTAAGACCCATTAAAGACGCACAAATTTTTAAAAACACTGAAAAACGGCATAAACCAGACCACCGGCCAAAACAGGAAGCCAGCAACAAGAAAACGGAAATGGGAAAACATGTAGTAAAACCGATAGTACATTTAAACACATAACCAAAAGATGTTGAAACAAAACAAGAAAAGGAAACACAAATAAAAAAGAGGGGAAACTACCTGAGACTATGTCACGGAAGAAGATAATCCTGGCGAAGACAGTGGAACGCGATCGTCCGGCACCTTGATTTCAAGCGAAGAAGTGGCCATAAGGGGATCCGAGATCCTACAATGATGCTTTGGTGGAGATGACAGTTTTTAGTTTTTTAATCATTTCAGCCATGGTCTGCGAGTGAAACACTGATGACTGTATTTCGGTTTTCTTATCAGGGCAACAGTGGAAGGGAGTTCATTGGGGGTCAGCAGTTCCTTCATGGCCTCCACGCTAGTAGAAGTTTGTGGTTCAAACCAGACACTGCTGAGCTCTTGTCATCGTTATGACAAAGACGTTTGTCATATATCTTGCTTTCAGTTCAAACCCCCCCCCCTCAAAATTTTAACAAGTTAACATAAGCTTTTCCATTCCTCTTCCAACATCTAGCATACATGTATTGATTGCATGCTTCTCCTTCCCCCCCCCCAAAAAAAATAGAGATTTAAAAAAAAAAATAAATAAAAAAAAAAATTCATAAAGATTCATTCATTCCCCCCAAATAAATAAATAATTATAAATAATCAAAAATAATAAACAAATATAGTTTATAGATTTTAAATGTCTGTAATTCCCCCCCCCCAAAGAAATTCAATATGTCAACTAAAATCTATTTCTGATTTAATTTAGATAACGAATCTACTTTCTTCATTCTAAAATGCAACACTCGCATACATCAGAAACCTCTCTGTCCTTAACCTTGCGGTTATGCTAAAAATAAGTTACTAATGTTTACATATTTCTAATTCAACCGTTTCCTTCTCATGAAATCAAAAGTGCATCTGCCTTAAAAATTAGACAAAATATATAAGCAGCTGTGCTCTACTTATTAAAGTAATGTAACGTATAACCGATATTCTTTATGCAAGCATTTGCACTTCTCATCCGCTCTCAAAAGAATTAATTAAAATATCTCTCGCCCACGTGTAAACTGTAATATGCAAGCTCATATCTTTCACACCCTGTTATTAGATTCGAGTCATAAGTAACCGTTAATTGCAGCTGTCTTTTTGCAAAATCAAACGCCAATCCCAAAATTACTTTCTTTTCTTTTTCCTTTTCTGTCTCCATGAAAGAATCTTTACAACCCTTCCCCCCATTCTCAAATGAATGCATTATCATAGACAGAATCTAGCATTTATCGTTTTTTCCCATACGCTTCCGTCCGCAGTCTCCAAAACCTCTCTCGCCAAGTACTGGCGATTTTATCATGCTTTCCGCGCCAACACCCGTACATGTAACTTTTAGAACATGATGACTTCGGCTGTTTGTCTTGACCAGAGGAGTTGTAGAAAAAACTTTGTCTTCATTTTTTGTGGAGTACCTCCCCTTGCGCTTTCGTCTATGTGTTCTTCATGCATAATACTACTCTTGACTATTGGTTCTAAATAAATCACCTTCATCTCTAATCATGCGTCTTACTTGTGCTCGTGGTCAACTGCATTCCTTCTTGTGCTATCAAACAACCGTTTACACATAACCATCGACGTTTTGGAATTATAAATTTTTAACGTGACAGTCACCGAAAGCTCATCTTCTTTATAAAATCTGAAACCTTCTTCATAAAGATCTGGTGCGTCTTCGCCGATGTCTCTACCTAGAGACCACCTTCTTCCAACAAGGGGAGGTACTCAGGCACCGTACATCACTGCTTGAACTTTTTTTTTCGTCACACCCTCCGTTCCTGATAGATACGCTTCGCTCATCGCAACGGTGTTTTTTTTTTCTCCTGCCTCCGCGCGTCACCCCCCCCCCCCCCCATCTCTTCGTAGCGCGATGTACCTGACTCCGGCCTCGCTTCAGTTGGAACTCGTCATCACAGCCCCCCCACCTGCCATGCTGGATCTCTTTTCTACCGGGAGTCCTTCTCCACCCCCTCATTTCTGCTGACAACCTGCTCTTTCTGGAAGTGCTGCCCCCCTCTCTAAAAGTCATCCTCCTGTCCAGCTGTGCTCTAGATGGTTTCAACCCTCAACACCCTTGCTACCTACCCTGATCATCAACTGGCCGTGCTCGATTCGTGATTGTGTTTTGTGTGTGATACAGTTACCTTGCCGTGCAACTTCATAAGTGCAATCGTGTGTTTTTCTTTCCTGTGCAACTTCATAAGTGCAATCGTGTGTTTTTCTTTCCCGTGCAATCGTGTGTTTTTCTTTCCCGTGCAACTTCATAAGTGCAATCGTGTGTTTTTTTCTTTCTATGCAGCCCAACATTTACGTGTGCACCACTCCCGATAATTGTGATTCAATCTACACACTTTATAAAATTTATATAAGTAACAAGTGCTAAGTGTTTTTGTCGATTTATCGTCTAGTGCTGTGCTAAGTGAAATTAAAAAAAAGAAAACTAGTGGTCGTGGTGTCTGCAGTGTCTCAAGTGTGTACAATAGATAATCAATGCTTCACTTACAAGAGTGAGATAATTACAAAATATCCAGGCTCTCCGTGATTTTTACATGGCATTATTTTTTTTAAATTATCGGCGCGATAATGAATATTTTTTTTGTGGTCCATGGTTTTTAAATTAATAAGTATGAAGGATGAATAGAATGTTAGTATATTGTAACTTTCTCTCACTCACAGTAAAAAAAATTTTTTTTTTCTTTAAACAAAAAAAATAAACTTTGGCTTTGATTAAAATGTACATTTCAACCTTCATACTTCTCTTGTAATATAATATTTTTTTTTTCTCTCAGTCAGTAGTAAATTTTATTTGGTTAAATTATTGCATTTCTTTTCTTAAAGGAATATATTTAATAACAGAGTTTTAGTTATGTTCTTTTTGTGTTTGCCTTCTACCAAAACCTTCTTAATTAAATATGCAGGTTGAAATTTAAGTTAATTTAATTTTTGAACTTTCACATCAAATATGGTATAAATATGATTATTTTATCTTGCATTTTTTTTTAGTTGTAAAATATGATTTTTTTTATGAATATTTAAAGCAAGATTGTTTTTTTTAAGGTGTTTTGGATACAAATATTAATCTGAGTTTTTAATTTTTAGTAAACCAGTTTAAAAAAAATAACTTAAATTGTCTTGCAATATTGGTTTCATTTTTTTAAATGAATAAAAGAAATGTTACGTTTCATTCTTAACAATTTGAATAATTTGCATGAATTTTTACTTTTTATACTTATGTTGATAAATCCCAGGTAAGATCTTTGTTAGTATTTTATGCTATACAAATTGATTTTAAAGTTATAAAAAAAAAAAGAAAAAGGATATATTTTTTTTCCTCTATTTTTCTCTCATTCATCTCTGTTTCTTTTTAAAAATGAATTAAAAAACGAGCGTTAGGGATCTATACGCTAAAAAGAAACAGTGATCAGTCATTATTATTTATTATGATATAAATGCAGTTTACATTTTTTTTCTTTCATGTTATATTTATTATCTGCTAGTGTATATTGATTTTTTTTAGTTATTTTATTGTGCATGCAGTGTTTCCTTGAATTTCAATAGATTAGTTAACTGTATTTTTGGCCACCATGGCTTCTCGGCAAATACCAATTAATCTACCTGATTTCAACGGTGATCATGAATCACTCAAATTCTTTTTCGACCAAGTACGGTCTGTTAGTCAAATAAATAAATACAGCCCGCAAGCAACAATTGCTTTACTGAAAAGTAAATTAACTGGTCCTGCATTAAAATATTTAACACAGAACCCTGATTTATTAATCTCAAATGACATAAATGTTATTGAAGAAGAATTTTCTAATTTTTTTTCCCCTCCTAGCAAATCACAGGTAGCAGTCGAACTTGCAAACTTAACGCTCTTACCCGCAGAAACCATTAAAAACTTTGCCCATAGGCTTAATGTTCTGGCTGCAACAGTTTATTCGGACATTCAAGACGCCAATGCGCGTGACAAAATTAAGTACATGAAATTCCTGGAAACCATTCCATCCAATTTACGAATTAAAATACAAGAGGAAGGAATTACAGAGTACCAACCCGCAGTTTTGAGGGCCCAGGCGCTACAAGATATTTTGTACGGAGAAAAAATTTTGCATGCTCACCCCACCCCTTCCCCAACTGATTCAATATTCGCCGACCAGCTGAAGCAGCTAACCGAGAAAATAAACGCCCTTTCTGTAAATACCCAAACACAACCAGAAATTAAAGAAGACGCGGCAACTTACAAAACTAAATTCGCTGGCATGCACAACAAACGGAAATTTCAAAATCGCAATTTTAACAAACGCCCATCTCCACATAAGTCGTACAGATTTCACCACACTTGCCAGCTATGTTTCAAAAGTGGTCACGAAGCGCAAGCATGTTTTAAGTGGAAACGCTTAAATACACAAAGACGAGGACAATTTCACAACAACAACAATCGACAACAGGAAAACTAAGTCAGAGGTGTAATTTTGCTGATGGCTTTGCACCTCACCCCCCTACTGATTACACATCAGCCAGTTTTTTCCCAGATCCGTCCTTACCAAAAATTTCACTTAATAGACTAGTAAACTCTGTAAGCACACAAACATGTGATATTGTAAATATTTCTAAGCATGAAACGACACAAACAAACACAGAACAATATGATGACACTACTACAAAAATTATTTACAATGTCATTAAAGACTCAACATCACTCCCCCTTGTAAAGGCCTCAATTGCAAAAAAAGATATTACTCTACTTTGCGATACAGGAAGTACTATTTCGTTACTATCACAGTCTTTATTTGATGAATTAAAAACAATTTTAAAATATAAGAGATTATCAACTGGCGTTGTCATCAAAACAGTCAATTCTGATGTAGATTTTTCCGCATGTATTAGAACCTCCATTAAATTACAGCACAAAAACTTCAACCATCACTTCTATATCGTAGACATACCAGATTCATCTAGTTTCCAAGGTATTATTGACTATGATTTCATCAAACGATTCAATATTGTTGTAAACACTGTCGAAAACCTTATCCATATTGACAACACTTTATCGATTCCTTTGGTAAACAAACAAACTACTCCATCTTCTGAGATAAATCAATGTAGTACACAACCCACCTCCTTCAAAAATCAAATAGTAGCTTTGACTCGTAGAGTTTCCTTAAACCCTCAGGAACAAAAATGGATTTCAGTTTTCACAGATTCTATTAGCACAGACAAAGAGTATTTATTTCAATACAATTCACCCGTTGACAACTTAATAGGATTTGATGCTATAATAAAATCAAAAAATCCAAAGCGAAAAAGAAAAAGAAAAATTCCACAACAATATACATTTTTTCTGATTTCGGTTAAAAACAATTCTGATAATCCCATTCACCTTCAAAAAAAAGCTAAAATAGGTCAACTTTTTGAGGTCGAGGAAATAATTGAGTACTCCCCAGATAAAATTAGTCAAGATGACTCAGATCAACAATTTTTAAATCTCATTCAAGCTTCTAAAGACATTCTCAAAAAAAGAAAAGAAGACTTATCTGCAACTGATTTCAATCTTGAACACTTACCATCCAATGAGGCTGAAATTCTAAAAGAAATGCTACTCAAATATTACCCTGTATTTTCAAAATCTCTAAATACACTTGGGCATACAGATAAAATTATTCCAGATTTGAAATTCATTAATGACTATCCTATAAAAACACTTCCTTTTCCAATACCTCAGGCATTACAAAAAGATGCATTAGATCAAATTAATCAATTACTTGAAGCTGGAATTATACAAAGACATTGCTCCGAATGGTCTTGTCCTACGTTACTTGTTAGAAAAAACCCAGATGGTACTGGTAAACAAAAATTTCGCCTCGCACTTGACCTTCTAATGTTAAACACTGTAATTCAAGGCTCATCTTACCCACTACCAAAAATTCAAAACATCATCGCTAATCTCTCTTCTTACGCATTCTTTACAACACTCGACTTTCATCAAGCATACCATCAAATTAACTTACCAGAAAAATTTCACAATCAACTAACTTTTACCACCATGTTTGGATCTTTTTCCTACCGCAGACTTGTTTTTGGTTTAAAGACAAGTGCCTCAATCTTTCAAGCTCTAATGGACTCTTTAATTGACGAACTACACCTACAAGGTGTGTATACGTATCAAGATGACTTTATCATAGGTGCAAATTCTTTCGATGAAATGTGTTCTAAACTCGACAAAATTTTTAACCTCCTTTGCAAGTACAATCTCACTCTTTCACCTAATAAATGCAACTTTCATCAAACAAAAGTCAACTACTTAGGTTTTCAAATAGAAAATCATTGTATTTCACCAATCCATTCCAACATTGTAAAAATAACTTCATTTCCTACACCAACTACAAAAAGACAACTAAAAAGGCTTATTGGTTTGATAACTTTCTATAAATCCTTAATCCCAACATTTAACAAACTAGTGCAACCACTTATTGATTTAACTACTCCTAAAACTAAATTCATCTGGACAGAAAAACATCAGGACATACTTAAAACAATACAGAAAATTTTCTTCGGTTCACCCATGGTTAGGTTACCAGATTGGAATAAGAATTTTTATTTGAATACAGATGCATCTAACATTGCCATCTCTGGCGTTTTACTGCAAGAACATAATGGAAATCTTCTACCAGTAGCATACTTTTCTAAATCCTTAAATTCCTCTGAAAAAAAATATCCTGCTTTAAAACTAGAACTCATGGCAGTTTACAAATCTGTTATTGCATTCAAATATTACTTATACAACAGAAAATTCCTAATCTTATCAGATAGCAAACCTCTAAAAAAATACAAAAAAACTACAAACCCAGCAGACATAACCACCCGTTGGCTAATTGACCTTTCAGAATATTCGTTTTTGAACACATTCCAGGATCTTCAAATGTTCTAGCAGATTATTTCTCTCGCTGTAATTTTGACAACAACCAAGAAAATTTACTAACCAATCCTAACCTTATCCATGATCCTCAACCACTTCCAATAGTCGATCATGAAACACCTGATATTTGTAAATCTGTTAATAACAACAATTGTCATGTTAATTTTCTCATCTCAGGTGAACGAACAAAACGAGACCCATTATTGGAGATATCAAATCAAACTTTTTGCACTGAACAACAAAAAGACCCTACCTTAGCTAGTATCTATGATCATATATTACAAAATGGACCTTCTTCAAAATTCCCGAATTACTTCATACATCCTGATTCTAAAATATTAATGTTTAAAAAGGAAGATATCATAAATAATACTTTCTCATATCACATTGTAGTTCCTGATTCACTTAAAAGTAAAGTTTTAACTATATCCCATCTGTCACACTTTGGTATGGCCAAAACTTATGAATTTCTTACATCCAAATATTTTTGGAAAGGCATCTATGTAGATACACTCAACTTTGTAGCTTCATGTGTCAAATGTTTACAGGCCAAACACCATAACACTCCACCCGCACCTCTTCAACCTACATACACACCAAGATATCCTGGTCATACAGTCAGTACTGATTTACTTGGTCCTTTCTCAAACAATAAACATGTTTTAACTGTAACCGATCACTTCTCAAGACACATTGAACTCTATCCTCTCACTGATACTTCTGCACCCAAGGTTGTAAAATGCTTATTTAGTTATATAACTACCTATGGGAGACCCGTCTGTATTTTGTCAGATTTAGGCCCACAATATACTTCTCATATTTATAATGCATTTAATGATGCTCTTGGTATAAAAATACATCACAGTTCGGTCTCGCACCCACAATCTAACAGTATTGCCGAGCGAATTAACAAGTCTATTAAATATTCTGTTACCACATTACTACAAGAAGGACACTCTTTTGAAAATGCTCTGTTTATTCATAAGTCACTTTATAATGGTTCGACACACTCTTCTACACTATTTTCACCTAACTCACTTCACTTTGGTCGTGAACTTTCATTAATTTTTGACACATATGATCATAGTACCAACCAAGCATTTCTAGATAAACATGTTGAAGTTTATAAATTACTAGATGACTTAAACAAAATATATGACAAAGCATATAACAACATTAAGACTGCTCAAGATAGGCGTTACAAAATTCACAGTCGAAAAGCTAAATTAAGAAATATATGTTTAAAAGATATTGTTTATTTAAAATCAGTCGACAAATTTAAACCTAAATATACCGGTCCATATATTGTAACATTTAAACACTCTCCTGTTTCATTTTCAATTAAAAGATTATATGCTCATGATGATACTGCATTTAGGGTACATATTGATAGACTTCTTCTAGCACCACCTCGATATGGACATTTATGTGATCCTGCAAGTCATGTTATAAATAATAATTCTTCTAACACCATTCTCGCCCCTCGCTACAATTTAAGAAAAAGATAATTTGTAACAAATTTTAAAAAATAATAATAATAATAAACTTTTTAAAAAAAAAACTTTTAAATTTTTAATATGATCTGATACTAAGTGTTTTATCCCTGGCCAGGATTCTACGTATACTGTGCATAACTTGTCTTCACTTGACTTCACGGCTGGTCCATGTCTTCTTGTGAAGACCACTTTTACACAATATTTTGTATCGGGTCACACCATTCTTTTAATTTTTCATTCAATTTTATAAACAGTAGATAAATATAATCTTTTCACATTTTTTTCTCTCACACTTTAAACTTTCATTCATACTGAATACAACATTGCAAATATTTTAAATAAATAAGAGTTTTTAAATTAAAAAAAAAAAAAAAAAAAAAAAAAAGTTCTCTTAAACAAACTTAAAGCATTTACTTACATGACTTGTACAGTTTCACTTCACCACACCCGATTATGACATATTGTAGGTCTCTCAACACTCTAGGACTGTCAATACATTAGGATTTGCATAAGATACACTTGTATCTGTTTTTTTTTATTTTTACTAATTCTTCCCCTTCAGGCTAGTGGTACCGTTCTAAATTTTTGCCCTTAGGTTACCACCCCTCACCAGATTGTGTTTAGAGAGACAATTGTGATTTAGTGTACTAATTCACAATATTCCCTTTTCCCAAAAGTATATGTGTTCCCGAATCGTGCTCCTGTGTGGGGATCAGTGCGATCTTCATTGGGGAGCAGGGAGTTCATGTTGTAATGATGTGGACTCTCATCACTGCCCTCCTCACCTAGGTCGTAAGGCCCTAAGCCTGAGACATCACACTTGTCATGCATTGACAAGATTAAGGGCGGTCCCTTTTTATGGGCGTGCCACATGCACCTCTTTTTTTTACCGTCTGTGCTTGCACGAATTTTAAAACTTTTTCAAACAACTTTTCAGTACACTACACTTGAGTTAATCCATTTTCACTTTTTCATATAATTCAAGTTAATTTTTAAGGATATATGTTTATGTTATGTGTTATTTGTGTTTATTTTTTAATTGTTTTCATTTGTGTTTCATATTATACTTAAGTAGTAATTATAGTATTTAAGTGCAACAAAATTGAGAAAATGAGTACTGTTTTGTGCTCAGTTATCATTAGACATGTCTAGTTAAATAGTAACTTTTAAAGCTGGTACCAGACAGAAAGAAAAAGAACAAAACAGAAAATAAAAGGACGAAGATATTTTTAAGCTTGGGGAGAGTATAATTGTATTGTATATATTTTTTTAAAACTGTACTGTAAACAGTACAGCTTTTCTGGTCAATGGGGTGATATATATGACAAAGACGTTTGTCATATATCTTGCTTTCAGTTCAAACCCCCCCCTCAAAATTTTAACAAGTTAACATAAGCTTTTCCATTCCTCTTCCAACATCTAGCATACATGTATTGATTGCATGCTTCTCCTCCCCTCCCCCCCCCCCCCCCCAAAATAGAGATTTAAAAAAAAAAAAAATTCATAAAGATTCATTCATTCCCCCCAAATAAATAAATAATTATAAATAATCAAAAATAATAAACAAATATAGTTTATAGATTTTAAATGTCTGTAATTCCCCCCCCCCCCCAAAGAAATTCAATATGTCAACTAAAATCTATTTCTGATTTAATTTAGATAACGAATCTACTTTCTTCATTCTAAAATGCAACACTCGCATACATCAGAAACCTCTCTGTCCTTAACTTTGCGGTTATGCTAAAAATAAGTTACTAATGATCACATATTTCTAATTCAACCGTTTCCTTCTCATGAAATCAAAAGTGCATCTGCCTTAAAAATTAGACAAAATATATAAGCAGCTGTGCTCTACTTATTAAAGTAATGTAACGTATAACCGATATTCTTTATGCAAGCATTTGCACTTCTCATCCGCTCTCAAAAGAATTAATTAAAATATCTCTCGCCCACATGTAAACTGTAATATGCAAGCTCATATCTTTCACACCCTGTTATTAGATTCGAGTCATAAGTAACCGTTAATTGCAGCTGTCTTTTTGCAAAATCAAACGCCAATCCCAAAATTACTTTCTTTTCTTTTTCCTTTTCTGTCTCCATGAAAGAATCTTTACAACCCTTCCCCCCATTCTCAAATGAATGCATTATCATAGACAGAATCTAGCATTTATCGTTTTTTCCCATACGCTTCCGTCCGCAGTCTCCAAAAACTCTCTCGCCAAGTACTGGCGATTTTATCATGCTTTCCGCGCCAACACCCGTACATGTAACTTTTAGAACATGATGACTTCGGCCGTTTGTCTTGACCAGAGGAGTTGTAGAAAAAACTTTGTCTTCATTTTTTGTGGAGTACCTCCCCTTGCGCTTTCGTCTATGTGTTCTTCATGCATAATACTACTCTTGACTATTGGTTCTAAATAAATCACCTTCATCGCTAATCATGCGTCTTACTTGTGCTCGTGGTCAACTGCATTCCTTCTTGTGCTATCAAACAACCGTTTACACATAACCATCGACGTTTTGGAATTATAAATTTTTAACGTGACAGTCACCGAAAGCTCATCTTCTTTATAAAATCTGAAACCTTCTTCATAATCGTGTTTACAAGCAAACATTCCAGCCAACCAATCTTTCTCTTTTTCCACCAATCAGACTCGTCTCTCCTCGTATACCAATCAGATCGCCATTTGTCCCATAGCCGGCTCGTAAGGCACGCTACAGAGCTATTCTCAGAAACTATGTAATTTACAGAGTTGAAACTTTGTGTATATAGCTGAATACCAGTTATGAAGAGCCCAAAATATTAAAATTTGAAAAATTCGTATTATTTTAATAAATAGAGATAAAAAACCAAAATTCTAACAGCCTTTTCCTATTAAATTTAAACATTTTTCGTTATAGCCAAAAATTAAAAATCCACGATGAAATTCTTTCTACAATAATTAATTTTCTATCAGACGATTTTCACGTGAAAAATGAAAATTAAATAAAAAGTTTCACCAATTGAAAAAAAGTTTAATATAAAATAAAAATGATTGACGTCATAGTGGTAATTAAACGGAAATTTTCAAAGATTTCTCAATAATACAAGGAGTATAAGTATGTGTATGTACACAAAGCAGATTAATATCACGTCATTAGAGAATTGAAAAGAAAATCTGACGTCATATTGCAAGTTTAACGAATTTTTCAGATTTTTGAGAATAATACAAAGCGAGTATCAATATGAGTAATAGAGATTAGTAAATATATGATTTTGAGAAACATATTGAATCATGATAAAAATCCGATTATGGAAATATTCGCATATTTTAACATTTTGAAGGTGTACAACATGTTTAATTTTGAAATTACTTTTTATATCGCATTTAGTCCGCGTGACAGATATTATTATGACAGAATATAATAGCCGGCTTCGACCGTTTGGATTCTCGCTGGTTTGGATACTCGAAAAAATAGACCGGTAAATTTTTACTTTATAAAAAACAAAAAAACATGAGTTTTTTTTTTTTGCTAAATGAAATTTATTTGGATTTATTAAAGAAAGGATAAAGTGTTTTGAAAGGAATATTAAACGAAACCCTTTGAGCGATCTTCGATCACACTTACCCACTTGTTTAATCAGCCTATAACTACAAATTTCACATTTAAGTGTTGAATTTCTAAAACGGAACTCTTTTTAATGAAAACTTTCGAGGAATTGAAAAACTCAGGTTACACTTCCACTAATCACGAAACAATTCCTTCAAAAAAGTATTTAAAATAAATAAGATGTGAGTGTTTTTCTCAGAATCGGTAAAACTTCCTTTTTACAGCTGCATTTTGCCAAATATTGAAACTAGCTATGATTCGAAATGAGCCGTTTTCGAAATTTATCATCTTAAAAAATATATAATATGATGAAATTAGGAATTTCAAATTTAAAAGCTAAAAAATTAGGAACCTTGTTTTTAGAGATTTTTTTACTACATTAATAAAACTGCAAACATGCATAATAGCAATACAATTTAAGTTAAAAAAAATTCTTGATTAATATTTTGAATTCAAAGAAAAATAGTGGGATGCAAGCGACTCCAAAGTAGTATTCTTTTGTTATCCATACAAATTTACTTTACGGACTTTTGTATTTGCAAATTCTGTTATAATATAATCAATGTCTATTTCTTCAAGAACAGAAAACTCTATTGACATCAAGGAGAGTCCCACTAAGCGTTCTTGGGACATGGACGATCTGAGGTAGTTTTTTATAATTTTTAACTTCGAAAAACTCCGTTCCCCTATTGCTACGGACACAGGAAGAGTGAGAAGTATCCTCATCCTCAATACCAAGGTAATATTTGGAAAATTTTCTATGTAGCCATTTTCTACAATAAAATCAATATTAATATTTTTAATTTAGTTTTTTTAATTTATTTTATATGTAGTAACAACTTTTTGCATATTGCGACATCTTTTTAAGGAAATAAATGCACCTTTTAGTAAGATTATTGATTTTAAATTTGTTTTATCCAAGATAAATATGACATTTCAGTTATATATATATATATATATATATATATATGAAATGAATGTGAAAAAGTATGAAAGAATATTGAATGTGAACGTATGTGGATTGATATGAAAGGATATTTAGTTAAACCCATTCCAAATCAGAAACTAAAATATAAAAATTCAAAGTTTAAAACCCCTAAATTGTGTGTCTAAATTTTAAAGTCCTGGCTTCATTTCTAGTTGCCCCTGTAACTTAACTTTTCTTACAATACATTTATTACGAACAGATATCAATTTTGAATCCTCGTTAAGCTTAAAAGTGCTGATGGTAGAGCAACTCTCTTTTCCCTGTGGGCAGATCTTGCATGAATAATTGCCCAGGATGCTTACCCAGATATGAGTCAAAAGCTAATTAGCCAATTAAATTACACTATTTCATAATTTGCAGAGCGGTCTCTAGCGGTAGTTTCGACGTATATAATGTGCGGAGCACGTTTTTTGCGTGCCCTTTTACTGTCATCACTCTCCCCAAAAAGTACGGCCCGTTATTCTTCGAAGTGAGACGGCATCCTTGCCGTTATAAGTCCGGCAATTCGCCGAATTACGGCCGATAAGAAGATGTATTTGCGGTAAAAGACTCTTCAAACTGTACCCTGGGCCTAGCTTAAGGAGAGACTTGTAATACAAAGGAATAAAAGCTAGTTCCCAGGAAAATGTCTACTTATTTCTCCTACATTCGCCCGACTACATACTTTTATATTCTAGCCTATGAATGACACGGTGATTCGACGAACGAGTGCCGAGAAACTATATTAACGGCGCGAAATCTTGATACCTAATACTGGGATATGTTATAGCGGCGACGACCGTTCGTTACAGAGGGATTGATGTGCGTACGTTACAGAGAGCGTACTTTACAGAGAAGTCTGGTAGGATGAAAGGCTCCTGAGCGGGTAACAAGTGAAGTTTTCAACTCTCCAATTCATGAGTTCAGAGTTTGTATCGTAAGAAAACGACCTTCTGATAAGCTGCCTTCTCTAAAACTGCCTTCTGATAAGCTGAGGAAAACGAAACCGGAAATAGATTTATTTTCGGTACAAACGCATTTATGAGGATGAAATAAATTAAAAACCTTTTTTATGCAATCACTAAAGCTGCATTAAGCTATCCATTAATAGGCTGTTTTCTGATCATCTATCAAGCTTTTTTTCCCCTTTTCATCTCGGATATTTAGAAAACATTGAAAACATTTCGTTGCTTATTCAAAGAAAAACAGTTTTGTTCATTCACTTCAAAAGACGTTATCTCAGATGGCCTAATTTTATGCAGAAAGTGTGTCACAGAAAAGCAGATGGCTTGCGGAAAGATCAAGTTTAAAGTTCAATGCGGTAACGATGTTCTGGCAGAAGATTAGATTAAATGGATGTTCTTTTTTTCCCCTTTGCGTGTTTGTGTTTCGGTTTCATTTTAAATGGTGATTTTTTTCTTTCTTTCACGAGGAGTCTGTTCAATCAAATGGATTAACAACAACAAAAAAAAAGGTATGTTACGACTTTGTTATTTTTTAAGAAGAAATTAAAAACGGAAAGAGACTATTTATTTTTTTGAAACAGTAAAAGAGTTTTAAAGAAAAACAACTTGAAATTTTATTTTTTTAAGTATTATTTTCATGAAAAATATTTTTATTGTTACTATTATTATTAGTAGTATTATTAGTATTATTTTTATTATGATTGTTATTATCTCTATGTTACAACTTAAGTGGTTAAATGAACCAGATTATTTTTGTTTATTATTTTGGAAATTTAAGCGGGATTTAATGAAAAATTAAACAAGGGGGGAGGGGCAAATTTTTTAGAAAAAAAAATGGATTTTTTCCAGTAAAAATATTTTTTTTATATTTTGTTTAAAGAGATTGTAAAAATAAGTAATAAAAATAAGTGCAGAGGACAAATCCTCTCAATTGAGTGAAGGAGACGAATCTTTGTAGAAAAAAACACAGAAGTTGATGAAAGTGGAAACCCCCTTAAAGAAAGTTCCCCTGTAAATATGAATGGAGCTATTAGACCAGAGAGCCAACAACCTCTTAAAAATCAGGCCCTAACCCCTGAAATAGAGTCAATCAAAAAGGCGCTGTATATGCGGCAAATATTGAGGAAAAAACAACAATAGAACCAGAAATTGTCCCGTTTTCGCCAGAGGCGAAGATGATCTTCACCTCTTGGTCTGCTTATTTTGAAGCTGTATGTATTGAATCTAGAAAAGATGATGTTTGGGAGATAAGAAACATCCAGAAATTTTTAAAAGATAGTGCCCTTACCCTGTACATTAACAACTGTCTTAATGTTTTACACTGGAATGAGTTTGTTTCACTATTCCACAAAAATTTCTCTACCCCAGATACGCTGTCATTAAGCGACTTTGCTAGTATTCGGTATAGGTCAGGTGATGACCTCAACGAGTATTATCAAAAGAAAACGAAGATGGGTCGTAATCTGGGTTTGGACAACAAATTCATTCTGGAAGGGTTATCAGAAGGTTTGCCAGTTTCTATGCAGCGACTTATTGTGAATAATGCCCCCAAAACTGTCACAGAATAGAGAGAATTAGTTTTTAAACTTACTAAGCTTGAAGTAGCAGGCAAGAGTCCTGAAAATAAACCAGACCCAACTCCCCAAAATCATTTCAGACAATGGCGACCACATCGCCCTAATACAATTGATCAGAATTTTCCAATGCGATCCTGGAATTATAGATACCCCAATCAAAACCCCTAGAATCGCCCAAATGTGACTAACCCTCAAAGAACTTTCTAAAATGTGAGACCATTTCAACCGTCTCCTCCCAGACCAAATATACACTACCAGGCTACATTGCCTCCATCGCCATGCCGTGTATGCCTTAATTTTAATATTCCAAATGCTTACCATTGGGTACGAGATTGTCCTTTTCGAAAACAATCTTTAGAGGCCTCCTCTCTAACCCAACAACCAAACATTCAAATCCAAAATCCAGATCAAACACAAAGTGATTTTTCTGCAAACCCAAGTAGTAATACATGACAACTAATAGTACTCGGGTACATAGAAAAAAGAAAAGAATCCAAAGAAAACCCAAAGAAACATCAGAAAATTACTACTCTAGGGATACCGGAAAACTCAATACCCTGTTTGATCGATTCAGGAAGCTCGTTGAGTGTCATTCCATTACATTTAGTCCAAAAACTCCAATTAAACACTTCCAAAACTCGTAAAGGTCTATCGGTCGCTCAAGCACAAGGCATTCTAACCTTGCAGGAAAAATGTCGTGTTAATTTGAAAATTGGCCACATATCCAAATATGTTGATCTTTATGTTATTGATAATAAATTACCCTATACCCTTATTGGACTTAACAATTGCCAAAGTTTCCAGTTAAATATTGATTGTGTTAAGATACAAATTTTTCAAAATAACCAAAGAGTGCCTCTCCTGAAACAATTACAAAATATTCCAACAGTTAACTCCTTGCACGTGTCAGAACCTAATGATGTCTCAGAAAAGGAAAATGCAGGGATATTTGGCGAAAATAATGAGCCGGAGTTTGTCAAAGCCACTGAACCTATCCAAGTTCAGTCTGCACCTAACAAACTGCCTACTCTCTTAGCCAAATATGTCGGTATTTTTGCCAAAGATAAGTGTAATGTAGGATGTGTCAACATGGAACCCCAGAGAATACATTTAACTTCCGACTTACCAATTTCACTTAGAGCTTATCGTACTTCCCCTAAGAAAGAAGAAGAAATTAGAGAACAAGTTCAAAATTTGTTAAAAGCCGGTATCATTAAAGAAAGTAATTCCCCTTATTCCTCACCTGTAACCTTAGTTTATAAACGTGAAGAAGGAAAGAAAATTTGGTTGTGTGTCGATTTCCGAAAATTAAATGCCATAACCAAAACAGATGCAGAACCCTTACCCCGAATCGACACTTTATTGGACAAATTGGTGCAAGCTAAAGTGTTTTCCACTCTCGATTTAGCAAGTGGATATTGGCATATACCTATCCACCCTAAAGATACTGAAAAATTAGCTTTTGCCACAACGTTTGGCTTATTTGAGTGGAACCGGCTGGTTTCGGATTGAAAAATGCGCCTGCAAATTTTAACCGTATCCTTCGAAGAATCCTAAATAAATATAAAATTGACTTTGCATGCAGTTATTTTGATGATATTATTGTATTCTCACAAAATGAAGAAGAACATTACCATCATTTGGAAATCATTTTTGATATTTGTGTCTAGGAAAATCTTAAATTAAAGCTGTCTAAATGTAATTTTGTTAAAACAACAATTAATTTTCTTGGATATGAAGTGTCGAATGGTTGTATTACACCCGATAACCCGAATATTGAAACCATCAAGAGGTTAAAACCGCCAACCAATGTGAAAGAGTTACAACGCTTTTTGGGATCTATTAATGTTTATAATAAATTCATTCATAAATATGCTGAGGTTAGATATCCTCTTAATAATTTGTTAAAGAAAAATGTTCCCTATGTATGGGACCAGGACTATTAAAATTATTTTGAAAAATTAAAAGCAGCTCTAATTCAAAAACCTATCTTAAGATTGTTTGATCCCAAAACACCTTGTAATTTATTTGTAGATGCATCAAGTCTTGGAGTGGGATGTGTTGTGAAACAGGCTGATGAAAATGGTATTTTGCACCCCATAGCATATCATTCTAGAAATCTTCGTGACTATGAAAAAATTATGCAATTACTGAACTCGAATGTTTGGCAAATGTGGATGCTCTAGATAAATTTTACCATTATTTACACGGTCAAAAATTTGTCATTCATACAGACCTCTCACTTGGCTCAAAAATGTTAAAAACTTAAGAGGACGTCTTTTCCGCTGGTCCCTTAAACTGAGTATGTTTGACTATGAGATTAAATATAAAAAGGGCTCCACTAATGTAGAAGCTGATATGCTGTCTAGATTACCTGTTTCAGAAGACCCCCCCACATCATACACATTTACTCAACTTGAATGATGTCAGAGAAAATCAGAAAAAAGAAAATGTCAAGGTAGATGGTAAAAAATATGTTGAAATTAATGATGTTATTGTGATTAAAAAGAAAAGTTTGTATAAGATTGTTGTCCCCATGGCTTTACGTTTACCCCTCTTGGAAAAAGCCCACACAGATTTTGGACATCCTGGAATTTATAAGATGATACATTTAATTACAAATCAATATTATTGGTCTAATCTTAATAAAGATATTGAAAATTTTGTAAAACATTGTCATACCTGCCAAATCAACAAAAAAGTAGGCAAAAAAGATTTGGTTTGTTGCAGCTCATGCCCCCAACGGATATACCTTTTGAATGCTTGGCATTGGACTCTGTTGGCAGATTTAATCATTACAATTCGGCAAAGAAATATCTGCATTTGGTCATAGACCATGCAACTCGCTATGTGTGGGGTTTTGCGTCAAAAAGTGTAACAACTGAAACTTATACAAACATTTTGAAACAATTATTTCAAACTCAAGTACCAGAAAAATTACTTACTGATAGAAATGGAGCATTTACAGCTTCTAGATTTAAACGTTTTCTTCGTAATTATAATGTAAAACATAGATTAACCTCCAGTCATCACCCGGAAACGAATGGGAAAATTGAACGTTTGAATCAAACTATTGTCACCGATTAAAATGTATTGTAAATTCATCACCAACTAAATTACCTTGGACAAAATTTTTAGATGAAGTATTGTACCAATATAATGCTACTCCACATTCTGTAACTCAATTCCCACCTAGTTATTTGCTGTTAGGAAAACTACCTTATGATGCTCTTTTGCCAGATAATGATTACTACCCTCCTGTCGAAGAAGCTAGAAAATTGGCTAAGGAAAGAACAATAGCTTACCATAAAAAAAACAAAATCCATTATGATGCTCGTTTTCTTCCTGTAAAGTTTGAAGTTGGTGACATTGTAATGTATGAAGAATTCCATTATCCTAATACACTTAAATTGACTCCAGCATATTCTGGACCATATACTATCTTAAAACAGCTATCTGATGTAAGTTTTGAAATTGATAAACCCAGTATACATTTTAAGAGAGATTTTGAAATAGTGCATGAAATATTCCAAAACGAAATTACTTATTCTTCTTCGAATCAGATGATTGTTATGTTAAAATTCACTGGCTCTTATTTTTCATAAAAAGATTCTTGTTGATTTACACATCAATAAAAGTTCAGATAAATTAAAACTAACAAATGTATTATTACCAAGCAAAAGCCTGGTTCAGACAAAAGTCGGATACAGCGCCGACAACTCGGTTCAAAATTTACATCAACTCAATCTAAAGTAAAAACTGAAAAACAGTAAAAGAAAGGGTTACAATAATTATTATTGGCGACGCCTAATTTTGCCAATCCAAACAACAGAAAGGGGGGTTTTACACACTGCCCCCGGATGAACAATTACTATTGTTCCTAATTCAAAATAAATTTCTAAAAAATTTCAAACTATATTGATAAGATAAAAATAGAACATACTTACAATAAAGAGATTACACAAAAACACTGTTTTCACATGAGTAAATACTGAAACTAAAATATACAAAATAATAGGATTAGAAAACGTTAATAGTAAGAAAATGTAAATAAATTGTTCATCATATAAATGTCTTCTCAGTTCATAATATCTAGTTCCAGTTTATAAATCAATTGGACTGGTCTTTTTATCACACCGGAAACAGTCTGAATGGCACATGATCTAATTTTCGAATCTCTTCCTAAAAACAGTTCTGTTATTCGTCCACATTTCCACATGTGCTTTGGAGTTTTATCCTCATTAATCAACACAACATCTCCAATTTCGAATTCAGTTGGAGTTTTGAATGGAACTGTAAAATTGGCAGAACGAAGTTCTAGCAAATATTCCTGTCTCCAACGTTTCCAAAAATGATTTAAAACTTGATCTCGATATCTCAAAATTTTGGTCAGTGTTATTTTATTCGATTTAGTTTCTGAAACACAATGAAGATCTGGTAGAGAATTTATTCGCTTGCCGATCAAAAAATGAGAAGGTAGTGGAAGCGGTTCACTGTTTTCTTCATAGACATACGTCAATGGGCGACCATTAATCACAGCCTCGATTTCGGTCAAAGTGGTTTGAATTTCTTCAAATGAGAGACAAGATCTACCAAGAACTTTCTTCAACGGAGTTTTTACCGAACGAACCATTCGTTCCCAAAATCCCCCCCACCAACTGGCTCTTGGAACAATAAATTTCCAAACGATATTATTTTATTAAAATATCGTAAAACTTCAGCTTTTGATATTCGGCTCCAAACTTCTCTAAGTAAATTATCTGTTTTGATAAACGTTTTCGCATTGTCACTATACATAGTTTTACAAATTCCTCTTCGAGATATAAACCTTTTAAATTCTAAAAGGAAGGTTTCAGTAGATAAATTGGTACACAATTCGAGATGTACTGCTCTAGTGACTGCGCACGTGAAAAGAACGATGTAAGCCTTTTCTTGGCCAGTTTTTGCTTTGACATAAACAGGACCTGCAAAATCCACAGCACAGGTGTGGAAGTGGGGGGGGGATTCTATTATACGATCTTTTGGTAAAGGTGCAATTTCCTGCTTTCCAGGAGAAGCTTTAAATTTTGTACAAATGAGGCATTTTTTCAGTACGGATTTTATCAATTTTCGTGCTCTGATTATAAAATATTTTTCTCGTAGATGTGCTAATGTAGTTGCCATTCCATAATGGAAAACCTTTTCATGGGCATTCTGAATCAACAATTTTGTATAAGTACTCCCATTTGGAAGTATAAAAGGATGTTTTTCCCTTTGAGAAAATTCTGAAAATTGGAATCTGCCAGATACAATCAGTAAATCATTCTCATCTAATTTTGGATTCAGATTATACAATGTTGAATCTTTATCGATGGGCTTTCCCATTTTCAAAAAGTGAATTTCACGATTAAAAACAGATAGCTGAGTTTGTTTTATCCAATAAATTTCTGCTTTTTCAATTTCTGGAGCTGTCAGCTCATCTGAAATTTTAGTTTTCCTTTTATTGATATTATTTAGAAATCTTAAGATCCATGCTGTGATGTTAAGTAATTTGGAAATATTACTAACATTTTCTATTTTTAAGAATGATTCTGGAGGTACAACACCTACTGTACAAGATATTTGGGCAGAACTCAAATTCGATGATTTTCTTTCATTCAAAGTGCTTTGATTTAGAATGTTTACATTAAATGGTACCTTTTCAGGTTTTGGCCAACTGTCCTTTGGTAATTATAACCATTCAGGACCATAGTACCATAATTTATTTTTAGTGAGGTTATGTAAGCCTCTAGTAAGAAGATCACTCGGGTTGTCCTTACCCGGAATATACTTCCACAATTTCGGATCAGTCAAAGACTGTATTTCTACAACCCTGTTAGCCACAAAGGGCTTCCAATTCTTGGCTGATCCTTTTATCCAGTATAACGTAACTGTGGAATCTAACCAGATATGCATTTCCAAATTTTGAAAATTAAATATATTTTTTAAATATTTAGACATCCTAGCGACTATTAATGTCCCCATTAATTCAAGACGAGGGATTGTCAAACACTTAATCGGGAAAACTCTGCATTTTGCCCAAATAATACTGGTCATAATTTCATTATTACTTGTGATATATCGAAAATAAGCTACAGCCCCATAAGCCTTAGGGCTGGCATCGGAAAAAATATGAATTTCAATTGGGTCCGAAAATTCTAGACCGTGCGGAAAATATTTGCAGGAACCTCAAATTTATCTAAATGTTCGATTTCTGAACACCAATTTTCCCATTCAATTTTTAAATCATCAGGGAATTTTTCGTCCCATTCCAAACCCCTTTTCCATGTTTCCTGTAGCAAACTTTTCATACGAATAGAAAATGGTGCGATGAATCCAATCGGATCAAAGATTTTTAACATGGCTTTAAGAACAACGCGTTTCGTTGGATTAAATTTTCAATCATCAGGAAAGGATTGTACATCAAAACGTAAAATATCCCAATTGGTATCCCATAATAATCCCAAAATCTTCAAAGAATTATTCGAATTTTCTTCCGAGTCACATAATTTATTTTCCTCCTACATTTTTCTAAGTTTAACAGAATTAGTATTGAATTTTCGCAAATTCATACCAGCTTCCCTAAAAATATCCGAAGCTGTTGATGATAGATAAAAAGCGTCTTCATCAGATTTTGACCCCGTTATTAAATCATCTAAGTACAAAGATGAATTCAAGATCTTAACAACTTCAATAACAACTTTTATTAACAACTCTTAACAACTTTTATATTTCCGAATATGATATCTAATCGTCGCAGCCAAAATAAAGGGGCTGCAAGTTACCCCAAAAGCAGTTCTAGTAAATCTCAAAAAAGTTAAGTTATCATTTTCGTCACCAAACCACAAAAATTTTAAATAATCCCGATCCTCATCTATAATATCCCAATTTGCAAAAAAGCCTTTTCTAAGTCAGCGCAAAATGCAATTGTCACAGGCTGCATCTCCCGTGCGGTCGGTTCCCGATAACAAAATTTGTGTACCAGTGAGAGTTGATGAAAATCATGCCTCTAAACAATTAACAACTTTATTTAAAAAAAACATAGATATAAACTGTACACGAATGGAATTCTTTCCATCATAAAGCATACTGCTTTTAACTCAGTTTCTTGCTTCTGCGAGAGAGCATAGGTAAAGACCAGAAAGTCAACAAAGCAAGCTAGCGACCGGCATAACATTCGCTCTCCGCTGCGTCTTTTTGCTCTCTTCTCCTCTTTCGAAAGCATCCCCTCCTTGACCCCCGACCAGAACCGAAGAGTTCATTCTGAAATTCCAGAGATACGCTGAGGGGAGGGGGTTAGGCGTGAAGTTCTGGACAACGGAAGTTGACACCTCCCTTCCACTTTCAAATCATCCGTTTTCTTTTTAAACGATGAATCGAAAGTCACACTTCCCATAATGAGAAACTACAAGTCCACATAATAAGTAGAGTTCATACACAACACAAATAATTAGTAGATTGTCCAAAAGTGGAGGTCATTACTTAATTTCCTTTTGTACCAGTATCCCTTAGCCATGAGTGATAACAGGATCGAACCGCATAAATTTCCTATACACATTTTAATTATAACACTTTACATTCTACACAAAACACTTAGTCTCACACAGATATTAAATCTTTGATAATTTTCAAAGTTTACTAATAATAATTATACCTTCACACACATATAAAATTTTACCCTGTGCTGCTACATATACTCCTAAGCATTTATTTATTTATTTATTTACTGCTTCATGAAAATATTCAATTTACTATTTTTATTTTCACATAAGCCTCGTTCATCAATTTCTATTAAACACCCAAAGTTAAAAGGTTACATGACACCCACTCAGACAATCCAATAAAATAAATATACATGTTAATGCATACTTTTCTCAAAATCTAAAAAAAAACAATTCTGAATTCTGAATTATCTTAAGTAATAATTCTTATACAAAGATAAACAGCAAATTAAAAAAAAATATTACTTATAATCACACATATTCCTAATAAAGTGTAGTTTTAAATCACTTCCAATATAACTTCAATTGATTGTCTTAGTATTTCTTTCAGGTGTTATTTCACCTTGTTTAGTTAACAAAAAAAAATAAAATCACATACTAAGAACAAGAATTATTTAATTTGAACATAATATGCAAGACCCAATTGATAATAGATGAACCTTCATTAACATTACTCTTAGTTTAAAGAACATACATACTTCATCTCTTTACAAAAAAAAAACAATCAACTTTGAATAATCTGTTAAAAATTACATCTTATCAATGTTAGCGTTAAATGTGACAATCCTACTTATACCTGGAATCAGCAAATTCATCAAAATTTACCAAACCGATTCTCATAAGCTCACACAACTATGTGATATGTCATATTCATACTACTATGGTTCCAGCATAATCCACCACATTATAAAAATAAATTGCTAAATTTATAACTTCAACAAAACTCATAGCACTTTCAACATCATTTTAATAATAATAGAAAATGAATCTTCTAACATTACCAACATCAACTTATTCTTATTCATTACAGATCAACTGCTTAGTTTTGTTTTTATAATCTTAGTTTACTATAATTAGAAATATCTTATATTATACTAATCACAATGCTCACACAAACCAATAATTACTTATTAAATATTTTACAACTCACAAAATATATAATATAATTCACATTAAATAACATTATTACTAATAAAAAAAATACACAACAATATTCATAACTGAATTACCATTCCTCAAATCTTTACCAATTCTAACTTAATTTATTCCATAGATACTAAACGCGAAAGCGCATCTGCATCCTGGTTGGTGGCACCTGGTTTGTAGTTAATAACCGTATCATAACGTTGAAGAGCCAACAACCATCTTTGCAATTTTGCATTTCTCGGTGCACTTTCCGTTAAGTATTTTAATGGATTATGGTCTGTATACACGTAGACTTTCGCCCCAAATATCCAAGTTTAAAATTTCTTTAGAGACCAAATTACCGCGAATGCCTCTCTCTCAATAGCTGCCCATCGTTTTTGCGTCTCCGACAATTTTTGGCTAGCAAAAGTAACTGGCATTATTTTCCCCCTTTCGTTATATTGGCCTAAAGATGCCCCGATCCCCACTTCTGAAGCGTCGCACGCAATCACAAATGGTTTTGCAATATCCGGAGTATTTAACGCAACTGCTTTGCATAATTTCAATTTTAAATTTAAAAATGCCTCCTCTTCCTTTTCCGTCCACGGTATATCATTAGGGACATTTTTCTTTGTTAATGCAGTCAATGGTATAGCAGTCTGAGCAAAATTTTGAACATATTCTCGGTAATAATTAAATAGACCCAGGGCAGATTTTAGCTGTTTTTTATTTTTAGGACTTGGGAGAGTTTCAATAACTCTTAATTTCTCTGGGTCAGGCCCATGCTCTCCGGATCCCACTACATGCCCTAAATACATAACTTTTCTTTGTACAAAATGACATTTCTTAATGTTCGCAGTAAAATTCAGTTCAGAAAGCGTACCTACAACTGCTTTTAAATGTTCTAGGTGCTCCTCCCACGTTTTTGAGAAGATAATTATATCGTCGATATAGCTGTCTGCATACTCTACATGTTTAATTAAAGTCAAACACTTAATCGGGAAAACTCTGCATTTTGCCCAAATAATACTGGTCATAATTTCATTATTACTTGTGATATATCGAAAATAAGCTACAGCCCCATAAGCCTTAGGGCTGGCATCGGAAAAAATATGAATTTCAATTGGGTCCGAAAATTCTAGACCGTGCGGAAAATATTTGCAGGAACCTCAAATTTATCTAAATGTTCGATTTCTGAACACCAATTTTCCCATTCAATTTTTAAATCATCAGGGAATTTTTCGTCCCATTCCAAACCCCTTTTCCATGTTTCCTGTAGCAAACTTTTCATACGAATAGAAAATGGTGCGATGAATCCAATCGGATCAAAGATTTTTAACATGGCTTTAAGAACAACGCGTTTCGTTGGATTAAATTTTCAATCATCAGGAAAGGATTGTACATCAAAACGTAAAATATCCCAATTGGTATCCCATAATAATCCCAAAATCTTCAAAGAATTATTCGAATTTTCTTCCGAGTCACATAATTTATTTTCCTCCTACATTTTTCTAAGTTTAACAGAATTAGTATTGAATTTTCGCAAATTCATACCAGCTTCCCTAAAAATATCCGAAGCTGTTGATGATAGTAGTAGAGGAATGAGAGTTAGAGTCCAGCAGGAGCCGTGAGCCGGAGCCGGAGCCGGAAGTAGCAGGTGTGGACACCGGAAGTTCTGCGAACGGTGAAGGTCACCGGAAGTCGCAGGTGTGAATAACAAACAGGTTAAGACAGGAAGTGATCCTGAAAGCGGAAGTAAGACAAAGGGATTACGAGATAAGGACAGGATGAGACGTATTTTTTATGGGTTTTAATCAGATTCTTTCTTGACAGGGAAAATTTTTCTACACCAGATGTGCTGATGTCTCAAGGTTAGCGGAAGGGACAGGTGATGATAACAGACATGTTTATACAGGAAGTGATTCCATAAGTAAGGCCGGAAGGTAATTGGAGATAACGTTTGGATGTTCTACATCAGATGTGCTGACCACGCAAGGTCATAGGAAATGACAGATGTTGATAACACACAGGATGGAACAGGTATCTTTAGACAGGAAGTAATTCCGTAAGTAAGACCGGAAGGGATCAGGAAGTGAAATGTGATAAGACTTTCCGACTTTATAAAAGTTTAATATGAATTTTTTTTTCTATAAAAAGGGCTTTGAACAAGTTATTTCTTGACAGGGATTTTTTTTTTTTTTTTCAATAAAAGTTTCTTATGGTTGGTGGGAAATGTTAAAGTAACAGAATGTCAACAGTGCTAGTGGAGTTGAGGGGTAGGAACCCTGCTATAAAAATAATACCTGTAAAAGAAATATATATGTGCTACCTTTCGTGCTCTTCACCTAACTGTTCAGAGTTTAACATGAAATTTACTTATAATTCACCTGCAAAAGAATTTTTTTTCCCTTCTTTAAACATTAACTTAA
This sequence comes from Maratus michaelseni, assembly GCA_963931845.1. Taxonomy (NCBI): domain Eukaryota; kingdom Metazoa; phylum Arthropoda; class Arachnida; order Araneae; family Salticidae; genus Maratus; species Maratus michaelseni. The sequence goes on along the minus strand of OZ007587.1, from coordinate 168,915,186 downwards.
ATGTGAATGAGATTAAAATAGATGTGAGGGCTAAATTTTTAGAGAGTTAAAATGAAAATCCACTGAGGTTTGTGTTAAATAAAAGGAGATGATCGACTTTGACAGCATTTTTCTAAAAGTTTATTTATCGAAAAAGGAATTATACGTTTCGATTATATTTGTTAACTATTATAGTTTAACATTAAAAAGCAGGTAGACATTCACATCTTTAGCGCTCGTCGATCTAACTGTTCGGAATATTTTTCGAACCCATTATTTTTGACTTTATAAAAGTTTAATATAAAAAATTATTCTTTAAGTATTAACTGAAATGAGATTAAAATAGATGTAATGGCTAAATTTTTAAGGATTTAAAATGAAAATTGTGATAGCCATGTAAATGAAAGTAATGCGATTACTTTGCTTTATAAAAATCTAACACGAAGAAAAGCTGGTAGACGTTTACCTTTCACACTCGTCAACCTAACCGTTCGGAATTTTGTTTAAACTTCTCTCGAGTTCGTCGACCTAACCATTCAGAGTTTTCGTCGAAATCCGGTTATATATTAACTTACAATAGTTAACTTTTTTAAGGGAAGTTTAAATAACATACTTCCCAAAGTGTCTTAGAAAAATTTCAGAATTTATACACACATAAGAACCTCACCTATAGGTGCAAGGTTCTGATTTTAAAGCTACTAGACGTTGAAATTTAAACTTCTTGCGCTCGTCGACCTAACTGTTCGGAATTTTTTTTTTCGAACTTTGTGTCAATACGAGTTAGGATCCCTTAGAAAGACCTACATAGAGACACTTATCCCTAACGTAGATAATCATCCCTATATTTAACTAACCAGTTACAACACACAAGACATAATCGTTACATTCAGTTAATAAGTGATTTGACATGTAAAATATTAGATATAAAAACATATGTGATATATACAACACACAAAAAAATTTTAAAGATTTTTTTCCCTACAATTTTTAACAAGAATTTAGCAATAATTTAACTTGAGAGCAGGTATTTTTTTTTAGAGTTATACGATTATAATAAATTTTAACCCTATTTTACTTAATACAACTAACATTTAAAAAAAAGAGAAAGACATCTAGTTTTTATAACGTCACATGTTTGAATTATTAACCTATTTTAGTTAAAAGTATGATACTTAAGTGATTTTATTTGAAAAATCAATTCAACATTTTAAAAGCAGTCGAAAGATTTTTACTTTTAAAAAATAACTAACAGAATTTTTTAAAGCAGTAAGGTAGATGACACTAACTTTAAATTAACTTTTTATAGGTCACTTTAAATAAAATACATATTTTTTATTGTTATTAAAGAAAAATATAAACTACTCACACATTATTATGCTGCATTTTAACATAACTGAAATACTACAACCTTTCTGCTGACATGTGGTCACGGAGGAAATCTTTTCATATAGAAGGCAAAATAAGATAATGATAAACATGATTCGTTATGCATATGTTGAAACAGGAAATTATTTAAGACGTGTGATTAAGACCATTTTACAGGGTATTACAGAATAAATCTTTTCACAGGATGCAAGATAAGATAATATCACGTAATGATTTAATAAACACGATTCGTTATGCATATTTTAAAACAGGAAATACATCCGTCAGATAACATTACTTTGTTTATATGAAGTGACCAAATACAAATTTTGCTGATAAGATTAATTTTATTTCGAATTTGAAAATAGTATTGACAGAACATTCAAATTTTTCACAATATTTTTAAAAATTTAAATAAGGGAAATCAGAAAATTGTACACGATATTTTAAAAAATAAATAAATAAGGGAAGTTACAAAATGTTGTACACTCTTTTATTTAGAAAAAGAGAGCGGGTATTTTGTTTTGAGTTATACGATTAAAATAAATTTTCATTATATTTGATTTTACACAACCAACATTTTCAAAAAAGAGAATGGAATCTAGTTTTTATAAATTAACGTACTTCAATTTTTCAAATACTTAACACCCCCTCTTTTGCTAGACTTTATACACATAAGACATAAAAGGTGTTTTCGAATACATCATTTAGAAATTAAGCGACTTGATAAGTAAAACATTATTTATAAAAGCAATAGATACGAAAGTAATAAAGATTTTTACTTACAAATGTACGAACTTCTGATAGGTAAGACTTTCTTAATCACTGTGCAAGAATTAAGTGGTGATTAAACTTATAACATTATATGATGAAATAATCACGTGACGTATTTTTAAACCAATAAAATGTCAGTATTTTTAAACTAATACAAAGTTAGTATTTTTACACGAGCGCCCTCTATCATTATATAAATTTCAATGAAACGAGTTCATAACATTCTACTGCGACCTGATATCGTTGTAATAGGTTGTATTTTTCGTTAAGTTAGTTTTCATTTAAATTATTATGGAACGAGTTATGAATTCTTATGTTGGTGATGTAACCAACTTGGAGTGTCAACACTCATCACCAGAGTTAAATAATCAAGAGATGGATTCTACACTTTTATCTAAACAAGGACCCGTTTCGAATTGTGAAGTGAAACCCACCTCATCAGGACTAAAGAAACAGAAGTTACCTCATGTGTGTAAGATGTGTAACAAGGCATTTCCTCGAAAAGTTAACTTAGTGTTTCATATGAAATGTCATTTAAAGGAAAAGTCTTTTCGTTGTGAGGTGTGTGCTGAAGTCGCGAAAGAGTGATTTACGTATGCATCAAAAGATTCACAAATCACCCAAACAATACAAGTGTGGGGATTGCAACGAACTGTTTTCAATAATGTATGATTTATTAATTCACAAGAAGACCCATAAGACTCATAAACAACATTCATGTATAAAGTGTAGCGAAATGTTTGATTGTGAATCAGATTTAGTACAACATTGTGATACTTTTCATAAAGTTGTGAAATCACCCTATTCAAAAGATTTGTTATTTGAAAAAGTGAAGCATTTTAAAAGACAAAATGATGTGCGAAATATTTTTACTAAAACTATCATTGTATCCAATGAGATGAATCAAAAAGACTTTCATTCATTTTTTAACAGTATTCGAACGGATGTTTTAAACGAATTAAATTATCAATTGCAAATGAAAAAGTCAATAAAATGGTATGCAGCCGTTAAAGTGGATGTCTGTCGTGAATCACAGGATGGTAACTTAGAGAGAGCAACCCCCTTTTTCCTTTCCAAAAGTGAACTGGAATTAACAGACCAAAACATACAAGTGCATGTTGAGAATGCCTTTCTAAAGTTGTACAACGGCTTTGAAGATTTTACAGAACGTGTGTTTAATTGGACATTACAAAAAATTTTAAAATTAGAATTGATTACAGCTCAATATGACAGTCTTATTTGATTTGTATTATTTTAGATGAATAATAAATAGTTTGGTTGTGAAAAAAGTGTTATGTGTTTTCTCAAGCTTACACTGTGTGATGTTTGAATTAATGATGTATATTTCGATTGACTTAGACAAAATAGGAGTGTGTGTTGACATTTAAAAAGATTTTAACATGAGATAAGAGAGTTATAATTAAAACTGGACTTACCTAAAATTTTTTCAAGATAGTCTCGATATCCTTTCCATTACAATTGTTTTAAGGAAATAGAATTCAATTTTATTGCGAATAACACTTTGTTGTTAACATCACGTGGTTTGTCTTATAAGATAGTCTCGATATCCTTTCCATTACAATTGTTTTAAGGAAATAGAATTCAATTTTATTGCGAATAACACTTTGTTGTTAACATCACGTGGTTTGTCTTATCATAACTATGAGATAGATCACTTCCGATTAACATGATAACAAGAGTATAAAAATGACTAATGCAAACCGATTTCCCTGCCTAAACTTGTTATCAGCTTGCATGAGTGACTCATCTTTACTTGACCTATATCGCCACCAGCTTGTGATATTTCAAAACTTTGAAAATTTATCACATTTTAAGAATAAAACTTAAACATTTAAAAACTTTAAAAATTTGTGTTAGTGAAATTTGTTAGATTGACACAATTTAAAAATAAAACTTAAGCATTTGAAAACTTAATCATTTAAAAACTTTAAAATTTCGAGTTAGGGAAATTTGTTGGATTGTCACATTTTCGAAAAAATCTGTTAAACATTTGAAATTGAAAAATCAACATGTCATTTTCAAAGCAGTGAATAGATGTATATCTTTAAAAATTCGACTTAGTGGAATTTAGTAGTGAAATTTATTAACCTAACACACATGCTAAACTTTATGAAATTTTCCCATTTTTAAAATAAAACTTATTTAAAAAATAAAAAATAACTAAGCAACTATTAAACATTTTGAATGTCTTAGACAAAGCGTGAATAAATTTGTTGAAATTATATAAAACATGAAAAATTTCATTACTTTTAAAGGAAATTTTATTTTTGGTGAAATAAACTCGAGGTATTTATTATATGTTACTTAAACTACACGAGAATTGATTGAAAATGTGTTACTTTTAATCACTCACAAGATAAGACATGATATTACAACATACACATAGGAATTATAGATGGGTTTTTCTCCCACACATTACGTCACTGATAACATATTTACTGATCAAGTCATAAAATCATAGTTTAGGGTTGGTTTATGAACATGACGTTTCGTTCAGATTTAAGATATTTGAGAAATAAAAACTACAACTTTGACTACTTTTTGAAATTTCCCCCTACATAAGAAAAAGAACATAGAAAAATAAAAATGAAAAGTCGTATTTGAATGGAATCGAATTATTATCCTTTCGGTTAACAGCTGAATGCGTTGGCAATTACACCACAAAGGTACTGATTGAATATATTGTGTGTTTTTTTAAGGTTAAATTGATTTAATATTCAAGTTATTTTTAATGATACACTTAAAAACAATAAATTTAATTAGCTTTCAAAAAGCAAACGATCACATTATTGTGTAAAACAATCAAATGTTTTAAAAGTCACGAGTTAAAATTTGAAATGACTTAGAGTTTAATTAGAATTTAGATGTGAACCTTTTAAAATGAAATAATAGTTTTTTTGTATCGCCCTCTATCGGTGGGTAATAGAATTAGGAGATAATTAAAAGTTTTAACTTGAATTCGAACCCACAACCAAAATTATTTTTCGGTTTTATAATTTAGGGTAGGTTTAACTGAGCAAGCCATGATATAACAGTATTTATAGACGATTTAAGATATTCGATAAAGGAAATCATCTAAATTTCTAATTTAATCGAAGGGTTTACTGCTTAAAGTACTACAAAATGAGTACAACACGATGCATATTTTTCGAAAGGTTAAATTAACTTATTGATAAACTTAGGATTTATGTTTAAAGTGAATAAATTTGATATGTTAGGTTCACTTAATAACAGAGGGTTGAATAAGTTATTTTTAATAAAAATAAAGTTTACTAAAAGTTATTAAAGTTAAAAAAATGTAAGTTACATTAAAAAAGTTAACAAAAATATAGTTTTAAAAAATTTAAAGTTTACAAAAAGTTTGAAAATCTCTATGTTAATCAAAATTAACTTTTTAATTTTAACTATTGAGAAACTATAATCTGTTTATCCTTGTAACCAACTGGTGCATATCAACTATCTGCACATGTGCAGTAAAAACATACACTAACTTGAGTCCGATTTTAAATTATTTGCTAATTTTTATACAGCTCGATTACCTTTCAGAAACAAAACAGAATGAAATACTTACCAAAAAACACGTCAACGTCTTATACTTGCTTTCACTTAACTAATCTTTCTACATTAGCTTTGCTAGGGGGTGCTGCAATCGCCGCTAGAGGCGCTACTAGTTTCCGGTTTGGGACGTAGTTTCCGGTTTGCGATAAGAACAAGGTTAAAATAAAACCCACGTGCATTCAGTTGGTGTTGTTTACCTGTACCTTGTTATAAGCCGTTTGCCTTCTCTTGCTCACTCGCTTGTCCAGACTTGTTTCTGTGCTGCACGCCTGTTTTGCTGACTCATCTCTTGCTTTAACTGTTTGGACTTGCCTGATGTCAACTATCTCAGGTCTTTTGTCATAGTTTGAATGTACTTTATGTCGATCACTTTAATATAAAAGTTATGTCCCAACTTACTTACACTTTGATAAAAATATTATTTATTTATAAATGATATCAAATTCTTATTTTTCTAACACATTTACTAAGTCACTTTCGTTCAAAAATATGGTAAAGCCCGATTTTAAATTGAAGTTTAGGATAAATTCCCCAAATTTTGTAACATTTTAGCACTAATAAGAAATATTGTAAACACCCTGTACATACAAGTTTTGTAAAAATAATATTAAATTCCCAAATTTTGTAACATTTTAGCACTAATAAGAAATATTGTAAACGCCGTGTACATACAAGTTTTGTAAAAATAATATTACTTATAGCTAAACTTAGTAAAATATTTTAAATTTATAAATTTAAATTAAAATACTTTAAAAAAAAATAATATTAAATTCCCAAATTTTGTAACATTTTAGCACTAATAAGAAATATTGTAAACGCCCTGTACATACAAGTTTTGTAAAAATAATATTACTTATAGCTAAACTTAGTAAAATATTTTTAAATAAGAATATTTAAGAATTTTTAAAGTATTTTAATTTAAATTTATAAATTTAAAATATTTTACTAAGTTTAGCTATAAGTAATATTATTTTTACAAATTTTGTATGTACAGGTCGTTTACAATATTTCTTATTAGTGCTAAAATGTTACAAAATTTGGGAATTTAATATTATTTTTTTTTAAAAGTATTTTAATTTAAATTTATAAATTTAAAATATTTTACTAAGTTTAGCTATAAGTAATATTATTTTTACAAAACTTGTATGTACACGGCGTTTACAATATTTCTTATTAGTGCTAAAATGTTACAAAATTTGGGAATTTAATATTATTTTTACAAAACTTGTATGTACAGGGTGTTTACAATATTTCTTATTAGTGCTAAAATGTTACAAAATTTGGGGAATTTATCCTAAACTTCAATTTAAAATCGGGCTTTACCATATTTTTGAACGAAAGTGACTTAGTAAATGTGTTAGAAAAATAAGAATTTGATATCATTTATAAATAAATAATATTTTTATCAAAGTTTAAGTAAGTTGGGACATAACTTTTATATTAAAGTGATCGACATAAAGTACATTCAAACTATGACAAAAGACCTGAGATAGTTGACATCAGGCAAGTCCAAACAGTTAAAGCAAGAGATGAGTCAGCAAAACAGGCGTGCAGCACAGAAACAAGTCTGGACAAGCGAGTGAGCAAGAGAAGGCAAACGGCTTATAACAAGGTACAGGTAAACAACACCAACTGAATGCACGTGGGTTTTATTTTAACCTTGTTCTTATCGCAAACCGGAAACTACGTCCCAAACCGGAAACTAGTAGCGCCTCTAGCGGCGATTGCAGCGCCCCCTAGCAAAGCTAATGTAGAAAGATTAGTTAAGTGAAAGCAAGTATAAGACGTTGACGTGTTTTTTGGTAAGTATTTCATTCTGTTTTGTTTCTGAAAGGTAATCGAGCTGTATAAAAATTAGCAAATAATTTAAAATCGGACTCAAGTTAGTGTATGTTTTTACTGCACATGTGCAGATAGTTGATATGCACCAGTTGGTTACAAGGATAAACAGATTATAGTTTCTCAATAGTTAAAATTAAAAAGTTAATTTTGATTAACATAGAGATTTTCAAACTTTTTGTAAACTTTAAATTTTTTAAAACTATATTTTTGTTAACTTTTTTAATGTAACTTACATTTTTTTAACTTTAATAACTTTTAGTAAACTTTATTTTTATTAAAAATAACTTATTCAACCCTCTGTTATTAAGTGAACCTAACATATCAAATTTATTCACTTTAAACATAAATCCTAAGTTTATCAATAAGTTAATTTAACCTTTCGAAAAATATGCATCGTGTTGTACTCATTTTGTAGTACTTTAAGCAGTAAACCCTTCGATTAAATTAGAAATTTAGATGATTTCCTTTATCGAATATCTTAAATCGTCTATAAATACTGTTATATCATGGCTTGCTCAGTTAAACCTACCCTAAATTATAAAACCGAAAAATAATTTTGGTTGTGGGTTCGAATTCAAGTTAAAACTTTTAATTATCTCCTAATTCTATTACCCACCGATAGAGGGCGATACAAAAAAACTATTATTTCATTTTAAAAGGTTCACATCTAAATTCTAATTAAACTCTAAGTCATTTCAAATTTTAACTCGTGACTTTTAAAACATTTGATTGTTTTACACAATAATGTGATCGTTTGCTTTTTGAAAGCTAATTAAATTTATTGTTTTTAAGTGTATCATTAAAAATAACTTGAATATTAAATCAATTTAACCTTAAAAAAACACACAATATATTCAATCAGTACCTTTGTGGTGTAGTTGCCAACGCATTCAGCTGTTAACCGAAAGGATAATAATTCGATTCCATTCAAATACGACTTTTCATTTTTATTTTTCTATGTTCTTTTTCTTATGTAGGGGGAAATTTCAAAAAGTAGTCAAAGTTGTAGTTTTTATTTCTCAAATATCTTAAATCTGAACGAAACGTCATGTTCATAAACCAACCCTAAACTATGATTTTATGACTTGATCAGTAAATATGTTATCAGTGACGTCATGTGTGGGAGAAAAACCCATCTATAATTCCTATGTGTATGTTGTAATATCATGTCTTATCTTGTGAGTGATTAAAAGTAACACATTTTCAATCAATTCTCGTGTAGTTTAAGTAACATATAATAAATACCTCGAGTTTATTTCACCAAAAATAAAATTTCCTTTAAAAGTAATGAAATTTTTCATGTTTTATATAATTTCAACAAATTTATTCACGCTTTGTCTAAGACATTCAAAATGTTTAATAGTTGCTTATTTATTTTTTATTTTTTAAATAAGTTTTATTTTAAAAATGGGAAAATTTCATAAAGTTTTATTTTTAGCATGTGTGTTAGGTTAATAAATTTCACTACTAAATTCCACTAAGTCGAATTTTTAAAGATATACATCTATTCACTGCTTTGAAAATGACATGTTGATTTTTCAATTTCAAATGTTTAACAGATTTTTTCGAAAATGTGGCAATCCAACAAATTTCCCTAACTCGAAATTTTAAAGTTTTTAAATGATTAAGTTTTCAAATGCTTAAGTTTTATTTTTAAATTGTGTCAATCTAACAAATTTCACTAACACAAATTTTTAAAGTTTTTAAATGTTTAAGTTTTATTCTTAAAATGTGATAAATTTTCAAAGTTTTGAAATATCACAAGCTGGTGGCGATATAGGTCAAGTAAAGATGAGTCACTCATGCAAGCTGATAACAAGTTTAGGCAGGGAAATCGGTTTGCATTAGTCATTTTTATACTCTTGTTATCATGTTAATCGGAAGTGATCTATCTCATAGTTATGATAAGACAAACCACGTGATGTTAACAACAAAGTGTTATTCGCAATAAAATTGAATTATATTTCCTTAAAACAATTGTAATGGAAAGGATATCGAGACTATCTTATAAGACAAACCACGTGATGTTAACAACAAAGTGTTATTCGCAATAAAATTGAATTCTATTTCCTTAAAACAATTGTAATGGAAAGGATATCGAGACTACCTTGAAAAAATTTTAGGTAAGTCCAGTTTTAATTATAACTCTCTTATCTCATGTTAAAATCTTTTTAAATGTCAACACACACTCCTATTTTGTCTAAGTCAATCGAAATATACATCATTAATTCAAACATCACACAGTGTAAGCTTGAGAAAACACATAACACTTTTTTCACAACCAAACTATTTATTATTCATCTAAAATAATACAAATCAAATAAGACTGTCATATTGAGCTGTAATCAATTCTAATTTTAAAATTTTTTGTAATGTCCAATTAAACACACGTTCTGTAAAATCTTCAAAGCCGTTGTACAACTTTAGAAAGGCATTCTCAACATGCACTTGTATGTTTTGGTCTGTTAATTCCAGTTCACTTTTGGAAAGGAAAAAGGGGGTTGCTCTCTCTAAGTTACCATCCTGTGATTCACGACAGACATCCACTTTAACGGCTGCATACCATTTTATTGACTTTTTCATTTGCAATTGATAATTTAATTCGTTTAAAACATCTGTTCGAATACTGTTAAAAAATGAATGAAAGTCTTTTTGATTCATCTCATTGGATACAATGATAGTTTTAGTAAAAATATTTCGCACATCATTTTGTCTTTTAAAATGCTTCACTTTTTCAAATAACAAATCTTTTGAATAGGGTGATTTCACAACTTTATGAAAAGTATCACAATGTTGTACTAAATCTGATTCACAATCAAACATTTCGCTACACTTTATACATGAATGTTGTTTATGAGTCTTATTGGTCTTCTTGTGAATTAATAAATCATACATTATTGAAAACAGTTCGTTGCAATCCCCACACTTGTATTGTTTGGGTGATTTGTGAATCTTTTGATGCATACGTAAATCACTCTTTCGCGAAACAACTTCAGCACACACCTCACAACGAAAAGACTTTTCCTTTAAATGACATTTCATATGAAACACTAAGTTAACTTTTCGAGGAAATGCCTTGTTACACATCTTACACACATGAGGTAACTTCTGTTTCTTTAGTCCTGATGAGGTGGGTTTCACTTCACAATTCGAAACGGGTCCTTGTTTAGATAAAAGTGTAGAATCCATCTCTTGATTATTTAACTCTGGTGATGAGTGTTGACACTCCAAGTTGGTTACATCACCAACATAAGAATTCATAACTCGTTCCATAATAATTTAAATGAAAACTAACTTAACGAAAAATACAACCTATTACAACGATATCAGGTCGCAGTAGAATGTTATGAACTCGTTTCATTGAAATTTATATAATGATAGAGGGCGCTCGTGTAAAAATACTAACTTTGTATTAGTTTAAAAATACTGACATTTTATTGGTTTAAAAATACGTCACGTGATTATTTCATCATATAATGTTATAAGTTTAATCACCACTTAATTCTTGCACAGTGATTAAGAAAGTCTTACCTATCAGAAGTTCGTACATTTGTAAGTAAAAATCTTTATTACTTTCGTATCTATTGCTTTTATAAATAATGTTTTACTTATCAAGTCGCTTAATTTCTAAATGATGTATTCGAAAACACCTTTTATGTCTTATGTGTATAAAGTCTAGCAAAAGAGGGGGTGTTAAGTATTTGAAAAATTGAAGTACGTTAATTTATAAAAACTAGATTCCATTCTCTTTTTTGAAAATGTTGGCTGTGTAAAATCAAATATAATGAAAATTTATTTTAATCGTATAACTCAAAACAAAATACCCGCTCTCTTTTTCTAAATAAAAGAGTGTACAACATTTTGTAACTTCCCTTATTTATTTATTTTTTAAAATATCGTGTACAATTTTCTGATTTCCCTTATTTAAATTTTTAAAAATATTGTGAAAAATTTGAATGTTCTGTCAATACTATTTTCAAATTCGAAATAAAATTAATCTTATCAGCAAAATTTGTATTTGGTCACTTCATATAAACAAAGTAATGTTATCTGACGGATGTATTTCCTGTTTTAAAATATGCATAACGACTCGTGTTTATTAAATCATTACGTGATATTATCTTATCTTGCATCCTGTGAAAAGATTTATTCTGTAATACCCTGTAAAATGGTCTTAATCACACGTCTTAAATAATTTCCTGTTTCAACATATGCATAACGAATCATGTTTATCATTATCTTATTTTGCCTTCTATATGAAAAGATTTCCTCCGTGACCACATGTCAGCAGAAAGGTTGTAGTATTTCAGTTATGTTAAAATGCAGCATAATAATGTGTGAGTAGTTTATATTTTTCTTTAATAACAATAAAAAATATGTATTTTATTTAAAGTGACCTATAAAAAGTTAATTTAAAGTTAGTGTCATCTACCTTACTGCTTTAAAAAATTCTGTTAGTTATTTTTTAAAAGTAAAAATATTTCGACTGCTTTTAAAATGTTGAATTGATTTTTCAAATAAAATCACTTAAGTATCATACTTTTAACTAAAATAGGTTAATAATTCAAACATGTGACGTTATAAAAACTAGATGTCTTTCTCTTTTTTTTAAATGTTAGTTGTATTAAGTAAAATAGGGTTAAAATTTATTATAATCGTATAACTCTAAAAAAAAAATACCTGCTCTCAAGTTAAATTATTGCTAAATTCTTGTTAAAAATTGTAGGGAAAAAAATCTTTAAAATTTTTTTGTGTGTTGTATATATCATATATGTTTTTATATCTAATATTTTACATGTCAAATCACTTATTAACTGAATGTAACGATTATGTCTTGTGTGTTGTAACTGGTTAGTTAAATATAGGGATGATTATCTACGTTAGGGATAAGTGTCTCTATGTAGGTCTTTCTAAGGGATCCTAACTCGTATTGACACAAAGTTCGAAAAAAAAAATCCGAACAGTTAGGTCGGCGAGCGCAAGAAATTTAAATTTCAACGTCTAGTAGCTTTAAAATCAGAACCTTGCACCTATAGGTGAGGTTCTTATGTGTGTATAAATTCTGAAATTTTTCTAAGACACTTTGGGAAGTATGTTATTTAAACTTCCCTTAAAAAAGTTAACTATTGTAAGTTAATATATAACCGGATTTCGACGAAAACTCTGAATGGTTAGGTCGACGAACTCGAGAGAAGTTTAAACAAAATTCCGAACGGTTAGGTTGACGAGTGTGAAAGGTAAACGTCTACCAGCTTTTCTTCGTGTTAGATTTTTATAAAGCAAAGTAATCGCATTACTTTCATTTACATGGCTATCACAATTTTCATTTTAAATCCTTAAAAATTTAGCCATTACATCTATTTTAATCTCATTTCAGTTAATACTTAAAGAATAATTTTTTATATTAAACTTTTATAAAGTCAAAAATAATGGGTTCGAAAAATATTCCGAACAGTTAGATCGACGAGCGCTAAAGATGTGAATGTCTACCTGCTTTTTAATGTTAAACTATAATAGTTAACAAATATAATCGAAACGTATAATTCCTTTTTCGATAAATAAACTTTTAGAAAAATGCTGTCAAAGTCGATCATCTCCTTTTATTTAACACAAACCTCAGTGGATTTTCATTTTAACTCTCTAAAAATTTAGCCCTCACATCTATTTTAATCTCATTCACATTTAAGTTAATGTTTAAAGAAGGGAAAAAAAATTCTTTTGCAGGTGAATTATAAGTAAATTTCATGTTAAACTCTGAACAGTTAGGTGAAGAGCACGAAAGGTAGCACATATATATTTCTTTTACAGGTATTATTTTTATAGCAGGGTTCCTACCCCTCAACTCCACTAGCACTGTTGACATTCTGTTACTTTAACATTTCCCACCAACCATAAGAAACTTTTATTGAAAAAAAAAAAAAAAATCCCTGTCAAGAAATAACTTGTTCAAAGCCCTTTTTATAGAAAAAAAAATTCATATTAAACTTTTATAAAGTCGGAAAGTCTTATCACATTTCACTTCCTGATCCCTTCCGGTCTTACTTACGGAATTACTTCCTGTCTAAAGATACCTGTTCCATCCTGTGTGTTATCAACATCTGTCATTTCCTATGACCTTGCGTGGTCAGCACATCTGATGTAGAACATCCAAACGTTATCTCCAATTACCTTCCGGCCTTACTTATGGAATCACTTCCTGTATAAACATGTCTGTTATCATCACCTGTCCCTTCCGCTAACCTTGAGACATCAGCACATCTGGTGTAGAAAAATTTTCCCTGTCAAGAAAGAATCTGATTAAAACCCATAAAAAATACGTCTCATCCTGTCCTTATCTCGTAATCCCTTTGTCTTACTTCCGCTTTCAGGATCACTTCCTGTCTTAACCTGTTTGTTATTCACACCTGCGACTTCCGGTGACCTTCACCGTTCGCAGAACTTCCGGTGTCCACACCTGCTACTTCCGGCTCCGGCTCCGGCTCACGGCTCCTGCTGGACTCTAACTCTCATTCCTCTACTACTGATGATAGATAAAAAGCGTCTTCATCAGATTTTGACCCCGTTATTAAATCATCTAAGTACAAAGATGAATTCAAGATCTTAACAACTTCAATAACAACTTTTATTAACAACTCTTAACAACTTTTATATTTCCGAATATGATATCTAATCGTCGCAGCCAAAATAAAGGGGCTGCAAGTTACCCCAAAAGCAGTTCTAGTAAATCTCAAAAAAGTTAAGTTATCATTTTCGTCACCAAACCACAAAAATTTTAAATAATCCCGATCCTCATCTATAATATCCCAATTTGCAAAAAAGCCTTTTCTAAGTCAGCGCAAAATGCAATTGTCACAGGCTGCATCTCCCGTGCGGTCGGTTCCCGATAACAAAATTTGTGTACCAGTGAGAGTTGATGAAAATCATGCCTCTAAACAATTAACAACTTTATTTAAAAAAAACATAGATATAAACTGTACACGAATGGAATTCTTTCCATCATAAAGCATACTGCTTTTAACTCAGTTTCTTGCTTCTGCGAGAGAGCATAGGTAAAGACCAGAAAGTCAACAAAGCAAGCTAGCGACCGGCATAACATTCGCTCTCCGCTGCGTCTTTTTGCTCTCTTCTCCTCTTTCGAAAGCATCCCCTCCTTGACCCCCGACCAGAACCGAAGAGTTCATTCTGAAATTCCAGAGATACGCTGAGGGGAGGGGGTTAGGCGTGAAGTTCTGGACAACGGAAGTTGACACCTCCCTTCCACTTTCAAATCATCCGTTTTCTTTTTAAACGATGAATCGAAAGTCACACTTCCCATAATGAGAAACTACAAGTCCACATAATAAGTAGAGTTCATACACAACACAAATAATTAGTAGATTGTCCAAAAGTGGAGGTCATTACTTAATTTCCTTTTGTACCAGTATCCCTTAGCCATGAGTGATAACAGGATCGAACCGCATAAATTTCCTATACACATTTTAATTATAACACTTTACATTCTACACAAAACACTTAGTCTCACACAGATATTAAATCTTTGATAATTTTCAAAGTTTACTAATAATAATTATACCTTCACACACATATAAAATTTTACCCTGTGCTGCTACATATACTCCTAAGCATTTATTTATTTATTTATTTACTGCTTCATGAAAATATTCAATTTACTATTTTTATTTTCACATAAGCCTCGTTCATCAATTTCTATTAAACACCCAAAGTTAAAAGGTTACATGACACCCACTCAGACAATCCAATAAAATAAATATACATGTTAATGCATACTTTTCTCAAAATCTAAAAAAAAACAATTCTGAATTCTGAATTATCTTAAGTAATAATTCTTATACAAAGATAAACAGCAAATTAAAAAAAAATATTACTTATAATCACACATATTCCTAATAAAGTGTAGTTTTAAATCACTTCCAATATAACTTCAATTGATTGTCTTAGTATTTCTTTCAGGTGTTATTTCACCTTGTTTAGTTAACAAAAAAAAATAAAATCACATACTAAGAACAAGAATTATTTAATTTGAACATAATATGCAAGACCCAATTGATAATAGATGAACCTTCATTAACATTACTCTTAGTTTAAAGAACATACATACTTCATCTCTTTACAAAAAAAAAACAATCAACTTTGAATAATCTGTTAAAAATTACATCTTATCAATGTTAGCGTTAAATGTGACAATCCTACTTATACCTGGAATCAGCAAATTCATCAAAATTTACCAAACCGATTCTCATAAGCTCACACAACTATGTGATATGTCATATTCATACTACTATGGTTCCAGCATAATCCACCACATTATAAAAATAAATTGCTAAATTTATAACTTCAACAAAACTCATAGCACTTTCAACATCATTTTAATAATAATAGAAAATGAATCTTCTAACATTACCAACATCAACTTATTCTTATTCATTACAGATCAACTGCTTAGTTTTGTTTTTATAATCTTAGTTTACTATAATTAGAAATATCTTATATTATACTAATCACAATGCTCACACAAACCAATAATTACTTATTAAATATTTTACAACTCACAAAATATATAATATAATTCACATTAAATAACATTATTACTAATAAAAAAAATACACAACAATATTCATAACTGAATTACCATTCCTCAAATCTTTACCAATTCTAACTTAATTTATTCCATAGATACTAAACGCGAAAGCGCATCTGCATCCTGGTTGGTGGCACCTGGTTTGTAGTTAATAACCGTATCATAACGTTGAAGAGCCAACAACCATCTTTGCAATTTTGCATTTCTCGGTGCACTTTCCGTTAAGTATTTTAATGGATTATGGTCTGTATACACGTAGACTTTCGCCCCAAATATCCAAGTTTCAAATTTCTTTAGAGACCAAATTACCGCGAATGCCTCTCTCTCAATAGCTGCCCATCGTTTTTGCGTCTCCGACAATTTTTGGCTAGCAAAAGTAACTGGCATTATTTTCCCCCTTTCGTTATATTGGCCTAAAGATGCCCCGATCCCCACTTCTGAAGCGTCGCACGCAATCACAAATGGTTTTGCAATATCCGGAGTATTTAACGCAACTGCTTTGCATAATTTCAATTTTAAATTTAAAAATGCCTCCTCTTCCTTTTCCGTCCACGGTATATCATTAGGGACATTTTTCTTTGTTAATGCAGTCAATGGTATAGCAGTCTGAGCAAAATTTTGAACATATTCTCGGTAATAATTAAATAGACCCAGGGCAGATTTTAGCTGTTTTTTATTTTTAGGACTTGGGAGAGTTTCAATAACTCTTAATTTCTCTGGGTCAGGCCCATGCTCTCCGGATCCCACTACATGCCCTAAATACATAACTTTTCTTTGTACAAAATGACATTTCTTAATGTTCGCAGTAAAATTCAGTTCAGAAAGCGTACCTACAACTGCTTTTAAATGTTCTAGGTGCTCCTCCCACGTTTTTGAGAAGATAATTATATCGTCGATATAGCTGTCTGCATACTCTACATGTTTAATTAAAGCTCTATTCATAGTTTTCTGAAACGTTCCCGCACTCCCATTCAATCCATACGGCATTACCAACCATTGATATTGTCCCTTTGGGCCTATAAAAGAAGTTAATTCTTTACTGTTTTCCTCCATTGGAATAGTCCAATAACCTTTTAAAATATCTAAAGTCGTAATATATTTAGCCGCCCCGGCTTTATACCTAAGCTCGGTAGCATCCTGCATTGGAAACGGAGTGGTTTTAGTTGCTGTGTTAAGGGCCCTATAATCTACGCATAATCTGATGCTCGCATCCTTTTTAGCTACACAAACTATAGGGTACGCTATCTCTGCTTGTGACGGTTCTATTAATCCCTTTGTTAACAAATCCTGTATTTGTTCCTCAACAGCAGCTTTAAGTACTTCCGGCACCCTATAAATATGAGGTTGCTTCCTCTCAACATCAGGTTTTAACCTAATCACATGGCTTCCCACCTTGGCACGTTTAACCTCCCCAACAAAAAAAGTTTTATTTTTCCTTAAAATTTCTTCTAACTGTTTACCTTCCTCTTTTCCTAAATGGCTTAATTTTTCTCTCAATATCTCCTGAAATTCCTTATCACTATCAGGGACACCTGCGCCCGGAGCATGTTGAATATCACCAAACTCTTCATCTACCTCATATACTAATCCTATCGTGTTCACTGGCTGAATATAAGGTCTTAACTTATTTTGATGTAAGTGTCTAACACTCCCACCTGGTAATTCTACCAAGAACGAATGCTCACTTTTCTGATCAACAATGACTCCTGGACCGGTCCATCGTGAATATAACTTATTTGTAGAATCGGGAATTAAAAAAATTAAAACTATTACTTTTTCCCCTACCACAAATTTCCTAGTTGATGATCTTAAGTTATACCGATTGGCATAATCACTTTGCTTTCTTTTAGCTACCTCAGATGCAAACTCAGCCGCTGATTTTAGACTATTTTTTAATTGTTCTAAATAGTCTGTGATACTATTACCGATTCCTTCGGGGATCACCGTTTCCCCTTCCCAGCCAGTTTTTAAAACTGATAAAGGACCACTTGGCACCCTTCCATACATTAGTTGAAATGGTGATACCCCCGTTGTTTCATTTGGGACTTCTCTTAAAGCCCACAACAGTAACGGCAGTATCTGATCCCAATTCTTACCATGTTTTCTTACTGCATGGTGCAACATATTCTTTAATGAGCCATTAAATCGTTCTACTAATCCGTTACTTAACGGATAACCCGGGGAACTAAATCTAGGAACCGCACCTAAATGTTTTAAAAACTCATCAGTCAACTGACCTGCAAAATTCCGGCCTTGATCCATTGCCACAATCTGGGGAATTCCTGTACGCACAAAGATTTGAAGGAATGCTTGGCATGTCGCCTTAGCAGAGAGGGATCGTATCGGAATTGCTTCCGGCCATCTACTGTGTTGATCTACCACACTTAACACATATTTATGACCCCTAGCTGAATTTGGTTCAATCGGTCCAATCAAATCAGCATTAACTACCTGAAATGGTAATTCAGGGCGAGCTACAGGTTGAATTGGTGACCGATCAGCAACTCTAACTTTCCGCCTTAGCTGACAGTCCTCGCAAGCCGCACAATATTCCTTCACTTCCTTCCTTAACCCTTCCCAGAAAAAAGACAACTTAATCCTTTCTAAGGTTTTATCCGACGCCAAATAACCTGCCGTTGAGTGGTTATGTGCCAGTTTCAATATTTCCTTCCTTCTACACTCAGGGACCACTAATTGTTTGACACTTTCATTAATAATTTTATTCTTTTTATATAATAATCCGTCCTCTATAAAATATTTATTTTTTCCACTTCTACCTTCCTCCCACACTTTTTGCAGTGTCATACATTCCCTCTGTTGTTTCCTAAACAATTTTGATTGAGTACCATGTTCTCTAAGTGTGTCTTCTCCCCTACTACTCTCAACGTTCTCATTTGAGACATTTTCTAATGGCTGAAAATCTTCCTTTATCTCTCTAACAACCTGTAATCCCTCTTCACTATTAATTTCTTCATTATTCACTTCCTCAACTTGTATATTAGTAACAATCTTTTCCCTATTAGTTTTTTCCGGATTCTCTAATCCTACAGTAACACTATATATTTTCGCCTGTTTTAATAACGCATCATAAACCAACGGAGTTATAAGCGCTGGACTATTTAAATTGTCCGTTACCGCGGCGACTATGTCAATTTCCGAGGAAATCGCCTGATTATCCTCCCACAGCGCAACGGGTAACGTTATCAACTCCGCTCTTTGCATTTCTCCCATTGCCGGAATTAGATAAATATGACCTCCTGTCAAATATTTATCAGGAATTAAATCCTTTCGGAATACAGAAATTTGAGCCCCCGTATCCCGAATCGCTTCTACTTTTTGTCCTATAACATTAAGGTCTACAAGTGGTAAGGGTTCCTTGCCCTGCACTTCCCTCATTTGATGTGTCTTGGGATTCACACCACTGAATCCCACTTTCGCACTAACGTAATAAACCTTTTTCTCTTCATCGCGAGTGCGGTCTTTCCTCTGTGTACACTGGGAGCGATAATGAGCTTGACCGCAATTATAACATTTTATTTTTGGCTTCTCTTTCACAACGCTATTCTTGTTTACCCTCTCACTGCTATTAGGGGGCCTCTCACTACTGCTAGACGGCTTCTCACTGCTATTAGGGGACCAAGTACTTCCTTTCCCCTCTGCCTGAGAGACGCTCTCCTGACGGAAAGGCTTCATGTTTCTCTTTTCTCTCTCACGATAGAAATCTCCCCCCTTTGCTTGAGGAATAGCCTCTACGTATAAATCTAGTTCTTTAGCCAAATCAACTGGTTTCATCCATTTTGAACCCTCTTTTACTAATATATGAGATCTTATATTATTAGCTAAGGAATCTTTAATTTTATCAGACAAAATGAGGTCCTTTAAACCCTTAAAATCCTTTACCTCTCGACTTTCTAAATAATAATCTAAATTTGTCTTAACCTTTGCTAACCACTGCACATAATTTTCATTGTGTCTTTTATAACACGTCTCGAAGTTCTTCTTATGTTGCAGGGGTGTTAATGCATTTTCCGCCAATATACACTCTTTAATTGCTCCATAATTGGACAATTTATCTATCCCCAAGCTATTGGTGATACTCCTAATGAAATTCCCAAGCCTATGTAAGACTATCTTACCCCAGTACTCTTCCGGGACAGAGTAAATTTCAAAAATTGTCTCCGTTTGATGAAAGAAAAAGACCCAATTTTCCGTTCTGTCCGGAACGCGCGGTAATTGCTCTTTCACCAAATTTAGATATTTTGATAACCCGTCTTCTAACGTGTTAGTATTCTCCCTACGATTCCCGTTGGTGGCCTCTTGTCGTTGGATTTCTAACTCTTTTAGTCTGATTTCATGTTCACGTGCTTCCTCGCGTAACTTCCTTTCCTCGCATTCTTTTCGATCATTCGTGATTTGTTCTAGCATGTCTTTAATCATACTTTCCTCATAATCAGGGCTTCCTAGAATAATTTTATTTAAATCAATTATGGTGCATTTTTCCGGAATTATTTGTCCTAGTTCCTCAGCCAATTGACATAAGTCAATTTTTCTAGCTCTTGCTAAAAGTGCCATAATTTAAATTTTTCTTTCTTTATTTTACTTAAAAAAAAAAAAAACTAGATTACACCAAAATACTCTTTTTCTCATACATATTTAGATACATATACATCAACCCAAATAAAAGAAAATTGGTGTTTTTCCCGGACACAGCACATATAATTATTCAATTAATTCAATATTCATACAATAATAATATTCATAAGCATAATAATAATACAAGAAATGTTAATACCTGATATATCACAACCTGGATTGATCCTATCATCACTCAGTATTAGCTAGTAACCAAACAAGGCAACCCATTTCCCATTAATATTAATTCCAGCACATTAATTAAAAATAATTACTCATTGCTACTAAAAAAAAATATTTATCCCAATAACTAAGAAGCCAAACACAAAAATTCTGGTACAACAAAAAATTAGAAAGATATAACCTCCACTTACCAGCCAATGCCAGTGTCATAGCTCTATCTTTATTCTCAGCTCGTCAAAGCCTTGCTTCTGGAATTACGCACTTTTCCGCTTTTCCAAGCCTTCCTTCTGGAATTACGCGCTTTTCAGCTCTTCCAAGCCTTGCTTCTGGGTTTCAGAACGTCCGCAAACACTGCTGCATCACTCAAGCAACAAGAGCACAATTTCCCATCATTATCACTGTCCTGACCCTAATCGATGATAACTTTTTTTTTTTAGAGGCAGATCTCTCACCGGCATATCGGGGTGTCGACTGCGCCAATGTCACAGGCTGCATCTCCCGTGCGGTCGGTTCCCGATAACAAAATTTGTGTACCAGTGAGAGTTGATGAAAATCATGCCTCTAAACAATTAACAACTTTATTTTAAAAAAAACATAGATATAAACTGTACACGAATGGAACTCTTTCCATCATAAAGCATACTGCTTTTAACTCAGTTTCTTGCTTCTGCGAGAGAGCATAGGTAAAGACCAGAAAGTCAACAAAGCAAGCTAGCGACCGGCATAACATTCGCTCTCCGCTGCGTCTTTTTGCTCTCTTCTCCTCTTTCGAAAGCATCCCCTCCTTGACCCCCGACCAGAACCGAAGAGTTCATTCTGAAATTCCAGAGATACGCTGAGGGGAGGGGGTTAGGCGTGAAGTTCTGGACAACGGAAGTTGACAGCAATATTATATTTTCTAAAATTCATTATAACATCAAGTATGTTCGGATTAAGATTAGAACCTGGGTATAAACATTCATTTAAAGAATTTAAATGCTTTTCTTTAGAAGAAGCATCGAAAATCATCCTCACTTTGGTAGTTAATTTATCCTCTCTTAAAACTGGTCTATGAGGCATAAAATACCCATTCTCAATTATTCTATCAGGGCAGTATTCTATCAGGGCAGTCTTCTACAATTCTGGTAGTTTTTTGTTCCAATACAATAGCCTTATATTTTTTGCATAAGTCATTATCCTTTTCGAGTTTATAATTTTATAATAGCAAGGAATCGTTTTAACGAATTAAAATTTGTTAAAACGATTCCTTTCTATTATAAAATTATTATCTACTCTAATTTTCTCATCCTTCCACAATAAACCCGTTTCGTACCTATTATTTACAAATTTTAAATTATTCTCAAATTTATTCACAATTTCCTTATCCATATCTGAAATATTTTCATTTGATTGCGTAATACACAAAGATTCAATTTCCCATAAAAATTTCAAATCCTCCCTCTCTAGGTTTACAACGGACAGATTTAAAACAGATGCGTATTTCAAATTCCTTTTTTCATAACCATAGAACCCACAAAGTGAGTGTCCGAACAAACTTTCACATAAAAATAGAGATTTAGTTATTTTTTGTACCTCTCCCTCTTGACAGATTTGGTAAAAATAATCCGCTCCGATTAATATATTTATTTGAGAATCGCATGGCGCAGCAAAATTCGACAACTTGTAGGGCGCCAATTTGTCTGTTATCTGTTTGTTGAGAAGTGGGGGATGAATTGTTGCGTTAGAAATTACGTCTGTAACTAAAGCTTCAATAAAAATGAAACGCGATTTGTTTTCAACATGGGATAATTTTAATTGCACAACGTCATAAGTTTTATTTGCGGCTTAGTAGCTGCAAAAGATAAAATCTGAAGTTTTTCTCTACGAATAATTCGGAGATTTAATTTTGAAACTAATTGTTTTGTTACAAAAGATTTTTGACTACCTAAATCATATAAACATAACCCCTTCGCGACGAGCGTCCTTTACAGAATTTTTAATATTTTACCACCGGTTTTTCAAAACAGAAATTTTCGCCTAATTGAATCGCAGAAATGCTACGATTACATAAGGCAAAGCTTACACTAGAAAATAACTGGTGGGAATAATCGAGGATTCTGAGCATCTTATGCGTCACGTATACGTGTCGCTCGTCCCCAAATGGTTAAGGAAAGTTCAGAATATATTCCCAGATTCCACTTTTACGCAAGCTGTTTGTAAAATAACACCTTTAAAAGAATTTTCTTTTGAATTGACTTTACAATGAGAAATAGAAGTGATTACGGAGTCTGCTGATTTGATTTCTTTCAGGATGGTTTGATTAGAATTCCTATTTAAACAAACCGAAAAATGATGAAAATTGCTATTACAAAACTTGCACTGTTCAGAATTAAATTTACACTTGGCCGACACATGAAATTTTCGGAAACAAACGAAGCAGCGCCCAAGGATGCGCAATTTATCACGTTTTTGATGAATAGTACAATTTTTACATATTTTCGAATCATGATCATTTTCACAAAAAATACAAACATTTTTTACATTAGTAGCCAATGCAGAGGCTGAAGGAATGCTTCTTTTATAATTTTGATAAATTTTCTTATAATTTTCGTGTTTATCGGAAACTGGTTTTTCAAAGCCATTTAATTGTAAAGTTGCTTCAAGTTCTCCTTTAATAAAATTAATCAATTCATTAATGTCCCAGTCGACATTTTTCGTACGTTTTCTATTAAATTCTAATGCAATATCAGATGGAATAAGTTTAAGAAGAATCGGACATAACAAATGTCCATATGAACCCGACGTTACGCCTATAGAATTGAGATTTCTAATCTGAATCTCACATTCATCATATAGCTCTCTTAGAGCTTTATATTACTAGCGTTTCTAACAAGTTTCAAATTTAATAATTTCGTCATGTGGCCATTTATCACTAGATCATTACGACCAAAACGGTTTTTTAACAGTTCTATCGCGTGGTCATAATTTTCTTTAGTCAGCGAAAAACCTGCAATTGTATTGGCAGCACTTCCGCCTAAAAGTGACTTCAAATAGGAAAATTTATCAATTGGAGTTAAGTGCTCATTTTTATCAATTGTTTCGAAAATTGACTCCAAAAGTCGAGCCATAAACAAGAATCACCACAATATTTATTTATGTTCATTTTGGGTAATTTTACCAAATTCTGATTCAGAAGTTTCTGACTTTTTAGTAAAGAAGTATTGTTTTACTACTATGCTCACTTTCGTTATCTGAAACATCTTGTTTATTTTCCGTAATAGCGGTATTATCATTTATAAATTTTTCCCTATTAATTTGGAAATTTCTATTGTAACAACTCCTCTATACCGACCCGATAATGATGGTGAGTGGTAGCGAGATCAGATCGTTGGCAAAGAGAAATTCTCGCATAAATTAGAAAATAGAATTTTATTGCATAACAATATTAATTCTAATAAAAATATGTACAAGATGTTATTACAGCATTTAATTGTTTTTCGTGGGTCAATCGCTTATAAATTAATGTCCTCTTGACTCTAAGTGCAACTCAATCTAACAAAAGTCTCAGAAAATTACAGTCAGTCGTAACTTCTAAATAAAGTTCATTCGGATCAAGGCTCGTCCGTTTCTTCTCTTCGGAAAATCTACTAATTCACGATAATTCAGAGTTTAAGAACTCTCACTCTCGCACTTGTCGTGCTTTTCTCTTCACTGGGATTTTCACCTGATACCTGCTGTATCAATCAAATAGAGGTCAGACCTCACTAGCGCTTCCACTACGCTAAGTCCGAAACTGACGTTTCTTCCTCCCTTTTCCAGAGAGTCAACACTCTCGTTCAGATCTATTCAAAAAACTGTCCTCTCTCACTTTTTGATCCTAGCAGGGGATCTTTCACTAGGGGCGGGGATTTGGTCGAGGTGGAGCACCTTGAAACTCTCCAGCCTCTTAGCAGCCTTGAGATACGTCTGTTTCATTTCTAATAAGTCCGTCATTGGAAGTTCTATGACAAAGGGCATAGTTTCGTGTGCAAACCTAAAAATCGTGTGCAGAGATCGCTTCCCTCGCAGATGCTATCTTTCCCACGACTTCGGCACAGATCAAAGCATAAGACCCCTTCTTGGGTACCACCTTACCAATGCATCAATGTCCGATATCTATGTCCGATGTACCTATAATCAATGTCCGAATATCTATTGTGCTACGAGCGGAACGCTCGTAGCACAATAGATATTCGGCATTTTGCCTTTCTTCAAAGCTTACGCTATCGTGGGAAGGTATGCAAGTTAAATTCCTTATAACGGTCTCACGGGAAAGTTTAGGATGACACACACTGCACCTGGGTGAAAAGACTCAATTCTTTACAGCACCCCCTCCTCAAACGATTCTTAAGGGTGAAACACTAAGAATCTCTAAGTGGCGAATAAAGAATTGCAAGCTCAAATTACATCAGAGTGGCAAGAAATAAAACACACATAAATAAAATAACACTACTTTCATTTTCTTCTTGCGCGCTCTGATAAGAAACATGAACAAATATTGAAATAAAACACAGTGAAATAAAAAATAAAAAATACCTTAAAATAACTATGTACAAAAGTTTATCCAGAAATTTCATTAAGCTCGACTCAGACAATCAACATGCGGGATATCTCTGCCTGGGCGATGAGAAATAGCATAATTATAAGATTGTAGAGCTAAAGACCACCTCAACAATCTAGGATTATTTCCAGAATTTCTTTTTAGAAATACCAAGGGATTGTGAACCGTTTCGATAGAGAAGTTTTGTTCATCAATATAATGCCTTAATTTTTTATCGCCAAAATAATTCCAGCTCACTCTCTTTCAGTGGCGCAGAAACTTTTCTCACTATCTGTAAATTTGCGGCTTAAATAAATAATGGGATGTTCTTCCGATCCCTCTCTTTGAGCCAAAACAACGCCAATACCTAAGTCACTAGCATCAGTTTGTACTATGAATTCTTTCTGAAAATTAGGAGCGTATAGCACCGGTTCTTCCGTAAGTTTCGTTTTCAAAGTTTCAAAGGCTTTGCCCATTTCGTCGCTCCATGCGATCCGTTCCTTTTTATTTTTCCCTTTTAGTGCTCTAGTCAACGGTTCTACAATCACTGCATAATATTTTATGTAACGGGAATAATATCCAGCCATTCCCAAACATCTACGAATTTCGGTTTTCGATTTCGGAACCGGTAATTCCTTAATTGCCTTTACTTTTGCCTCAGCTGGTCTACGACGTCCCTCTCCTACAATATGCCCAAGATATTTTACAGTTTTCTGAGCGAACTTGCATTTTGCCAATTTGATTTTGAATTTCGCGTCATTAACCCTTTCTAATACTATTTCTAGATGACGCATGTGGTCCTCCCAACTATCTGAAAAAATCGCCATGTCATCTAGATACGGTAAACAGAATTCCTCAAGCCCGTTTATCTCTCGCGTTAAAATATTTGCTAACTCCACCCGTTTTCTATAAGGCTTTACTAAACTCACGTGAGAAATCTGGGATTTCTGTCGCCCCCCAGGAACATTCACAATATAATTTTTTTCCGAGATTTTCGATTCAATCTTTTTCGGCCCTATCCAACTATCTGACATTTTATTTGGCTTACTGGTTGCTAAAACCACAACCTCATCCTCCACATTAAATTTCCTTTTTACCGCCTTTTTGTCAAACCAAACTTTCCTCTTTTCTCGTTTTGCTGACACGTTTTGAACGGCTAAATCTCGATACCTTTTTAATCTGCTCGTGAGGTTAAACACATATTCCTTCACGAAAACATTTTCCTCCGTTTCTCCCATCCACTTTTCAAACAATAAAGTTTTCAAACGCCTTCTAACTTTTCAATGCCAACATGCAATACTATCGCTTATCGAACGACACACTCTCGAATCTCTCATCTTAACACCGAACCTTTTTAGAAATGCGGTAGTTAAATCGTTTATCAATCTTCTCCCAAGGTCTAAGTAACCTGACACATTTTCTTTAACTTTCGTTTTCCCTAAGTGAAATGACACTTTTTCTAGGCACGCGCCTGATAATGCAATGGGACAAGCACCTGCTTTCCCCCACTTACGCGATTGTCTTCCGCTTTTGCCTCTATCAAAGAATCTCCTGCATTACAATGCGATTCTTCAACTTCCCCTTTCTCTCTAATCTCTTCGAGAGATGGATTCCCGTCATGTTCCATTTTACTATCCTCTCTTCCAATTTTTGCTAAGATCGAAGATCCCTCATATATCGACAAAGGCGATAATCCCTTATCCACACTGACCAACTCAATAAGACTTTCTAGGTCTTCACCCTTTTCTTTTGAATTCAACGCTTCCGTTTCACTGCACTCGCGGAAATTTCCCTCTTCTTTTTCTTTTACCGAATTCAAAGTTTCCGCTTCATCGCGCTGGCGAAAATTTCCCCCTTCCCCCTCGGAAATCGCAATCCGTTTATCTTCCAGATCTGGGGTTTGTTCAACATTTCTTCTAGTTCGAGCACGCGTTAAGACGGCATTTACTAATTCGGGTTTCCTCTTCGCCTGTTCTAACAACTTTTGAGTCCCATTACCCAACAAATTGTAATTCATGTCTGAATCTCTATTGTTTACTCCTGCCTTGGTTTCAATAACCTCCACACCTTCAATTTCTAAAGTGACCTCTGCTATAGGTAAACAGTATAGTTTACTGTCCAGCGGAGTTTTAATCCATAGGTGGTCTCCATTCAGTTTATCTTGACTGACTAAGTCGTATGGGATTAAATCGATATCACTCCTGAATCCCTCAAGGCAGTTGCCTGAATTCCATTCACTAATATTTTACTCAAATAAGGGGAGAAGGCTTCTTCAAGTGTCGGCTTACTATTCAAGTGACTGACCCGCACTGCCTCTTTCTTTTTAATTTCCGGATAATTTACCTTGTAGTGACCGCTTTGCAAACACGCGTAACACACTTGACTTCCCGCCTTTTTTCGTACGCCTTTTCCCTCTCTTTATTATCATTACGGTCCCTCCAATTAAAGTTAGTCTCCGGATTTCTGTTACCATTTCGTCCATTTTCAAAAGTCCTGGGTCTTTCAAATTTCTTCTCTAAAGGGAGTTTCGGATTCCACGTTTTTTAGACGGGCGCTTGATTGCCTCGTACGCATCTAAAAGCCTCACCAATTCTTCCGGGTCTTTAATTTCCGCCCAGTTATCCATAAAATGTTCGCGCATTTCTGGAGACGCCCTCCGTTTGATCTGGTCCGTGACAAGCAAATTTTTCAATCCTTCAAAATCCGAAACTTGTAAGCATGACAGCCAACCTTCTAAAAAACTATTAAGTTTGAAGATCAGGTCCTTCCAAACGGAATTAGGATTCCGCGGATGTTGACTAAATTTTTGTCGGTACGTCACTGCATTCAAGCGATAGCGCTCAAACAATTTTTCTTTCACATATTGAAAATCATCAATTTTGTTTTCGGGTTCTCTCAAAATTAACTCGGCCATTCCCACAAGTAATAATGATAGTAAGTTCGTCTCCAGCTCATCCGAATTTAGATTATATTTTTTTGCCTGTCTCTCGAATAAATTCAAAAACAACGAAATATCCGAATTCTTTTCATCAAAGCGATGCATAATTGTTTTTAGGGGTAAATTACTCGTTCTAACTGAGACACTACTGGATGCTGTACTTCGGTCATCTGACTCTTGTGTTGCTTTTAATCTAGCCAACTCATGTTCCCGCTCTTTTTCTTTTTCTGCTTTTTCCCACAGTCTATCTTTCTCTTTATTCTCTGCCAATAATTTGTTTTCCCTATCTTTTTCTATAAGTTTAATTTGTGCTAAAGCTAGCTCTTTCTCAAATCCCTCTGACGACTCTATCTTTTTTATAATTTTCGGTACTGTATCATTCTCCTCTAAAATGACCTCAAATTCGTAAGCTAACGTTTGCAAATCAGCTTTCCTAAAATATTTAAGCTCCGACATTTTTAAAGTTTAAAATTAGAAATTATCTTTCTCACAAATATAAAACAATACAATAGGATTTAATGCTATTCCTACCAAGCGCGCTAAAATAATACTGAAATATACACTAATAAAAAGTACGCATAACAATAATATATAGGAAATATGCAACAAGTAAAAATAAGCAACCCTATCCTATCGTCCACATTCACCTTGGTATTTGGTTATAAAACACATATGGGATAAATTTTACACAAAACAACAATTTCAAATTCAAAAAGTACAGTAAAATATTTTAAATTGCAAAAGTCTTATTCAATTCCTTTTTCTTTTAATCAATGGTGGTCTTAATCTCTGCATCCACTCTTAAAAGATTTAGAATAATTCACAAAAAAAATATAAAATCAACTCTGTTATCTTAAAATATGAACTGCGTTCGATATTTTTTTTTCAAAGATCTCTCATTTATAGACTCAGCTAAAATTTTGTAACACTGCACAACTCTCAGTTTGCATCAATTTAGTTCTACAATAACTTAATCTTAACTACAAAATTTGTCTATTAAATAAGTTACAGTTATATCGGAAACATATCTCATAATACTACTTTATTTATTTTTCTACAGGAAAAATTTCTCAAAAATTTACTCTCACAAAAATAAACATACAACTTTCTTTTTTTTCTAAAGCCTGCAACACCTATACAAACACTATTAACAATTAAAGCCACTCTGAATAGTAAAAAGAGCTTACCTTCGTTACTAAGAAACTTTTAGGGCGTCAGAGATTCACGGAGATTCACAGACTTTCAGGGCAGGGCATAAAATAACATATAAAGTAGGCGACACTAGTGTCGCCCAGTGGCAGGGAATGGTGCCCGCAATTTTTGAAATAAAAACTCTTTGAATAACAAAAACTGTCTTTGTGCTTCGGATAATATGACTGCTAGACAAATTTTCACATAATAAAAAACTTAGACGAAATCTCACACATAAAAATCTTAGACAAATTTTCACATAATAAAAAACTTAGACGAAATTTCCGACAAAAAATCTTAGACAAATTTTCACATATTAAAAACTTAGTCGAAATTTCCAATTAAATTAAACTCCTGGATGAGTTTCTAATATTTCCCAGTGGCCCCCTCCAGACCATATTCCTTGTTCCCCTTTGCAATGCATGGCAACACCTCTTCAATTTTCACTTTATAGCGCTTCTAGAACATGCTGTCAGTACGTGGGATCTCGTGCACGATCGACATCGGATGGGGCTCGTGTCCAAAGGTATGTGTCCTGTTATCACTTCAAATTAACTTGCTTCTTAATTTGCCGGCTAACTAAACTACCATGAGCACCTCAGATAGAGAGATCGTCAACGAGCTAGATGCTATCTTCGGCATAGACCCAGAGGAGGACGTAGATGACCAGCCGACACAGAACTTAGAGGAATTCAAAGAACTGTACACATCAAAGCAAATTTCTCAGACCCATCTAATAAGCGCTTCAGCCAAGGCAGTCACTGTTGCTCGTTGTACGGGCAAGGCAAGAGCCATCGTGAATTCTGTTCTGGATAGTCTGGCAAACAGTAAACACACTAACAATAACACACAATTATACACACTTCTAGATCTCCTATACAAAATTGACGAAGCAGATGCAGCCACACACATAATTGTAGATACTACACGTTTAGAAAATCACAACCTTAACACACAGGTTGAGTGCCTGGCGGCGGAGATCCATGAGTCTAAGCAATGCTACGACCTGCTAACAAGAACGATCCCCAGCGCAGAAGACATTGCAGCAGAAATAACAATGCAACTCTCTACGTCACAGGCTCTGGAACCACATGAATCCACCAGATGCACCTCCCCAAAAGAAACGGAAAGAGACATAACACTCACCTACAGCAACATTATCTCACAAACACCACAGAAGAAATCGGTCACCAATACAGAGAAGAACACACTAATAATCAAGGGAAACAACAAGCAAACAAGCAAAGACTTAAATTCACTCATCCAACAATCCTCTTACTATGCACCAATTCAACCAAGCCAAATCATCCAAAAGAAACACCATATAGAAATCCGCTGCAAAACACAATCTGACATGCGAACGCTCCAGGAAGACATCCAAAACCACAGTAACCTCAGCACCAATCTCACCATCACCCCTAAGCGTCCCATACTACAGAAGATGATTCTCCTCAACGTCGACACACTCTCCAAAGAAAAGATAATAGACACAATAACAGCAACCTACGACATCCCAAGTTCTGAAATCAAGATCCTTAAAGTCCTTCCCAACAAGAAAAACCCAAACAACTTCGACACGGTACTACTCATGCCAAAATCCCTTGCACACACCATCACAGCAGACGGAGGGCTAACGATTGGCCTCAGGACAGCAACTCTCAGACCCCACACCACCATTACAAGATGCAGGAAATGCCAAGCCCTCAACCATGCAGATAAGAACTGCAATCGAGCCCACAACTGCGTGAAATGCGGAGGACAGCACGATGAACAAGCCTGTGACAAGAGCCCATGCTGCGTCAACTGCACTCAACATAACAGAAGATGGCAGACTCGTTTCGATACCCGCCACCAGGCGTCCGACCCATCATGCACAACATATCGTCAGCTCTATACACAAACAAGAAACAAACTTAATATAGAATTTTCACTTTACTCTTCACCAACACAGTCGTCATCCTTGCGCAGCCAGACCCAGCACACTCACCAACCACAACAAGCACAATACGTCCATACACCACACTCAAGTAATTTAAGCTACCACAATGCATATACACATTCACCGCACGGTGGCTCCCTGCCCTCTTCCAACACTTCCAACTCCAGTCATTCCAGCTGGGGGAACTCCTGGTTCCCCTACTTCAACCCGAACCGTTACCATCAGCCCATTCCTCTGGATTCAACTCGGCACCCCTTCAACAACTACTAGTCTCAATAGTCACCTCCACTTCAACCGCCACACTTGCCTCCGAGTCCTTACTTCTCAAGTTCTTCATCTCAGCAGCTTTATATCACTGCTACATCCCCTCATCCACAGCACCTCTTTGAACTGTTCATTTTGGCACAGTCACCTCAGTCTGTCGCTGCCTGTCGCGAGGTGACGTGGTCACAGCGATAGACATCTCCATTTAATCATCCTTCATCTGCTCCCAGTGCCTGCCCATTGTCGCGTGGGGCTACGGCCCGGCAGGACCGGCCTTTCAGGCCTAGTTTGTACCACCGCCGTTTTACTACCTTCATCTGCTCCCAGTGCCTGCCCTTTGTCGCGTGGGGCTAAGGCCCGGCAGGACCGGCCTTCTGGCCTAGTATGTATCACCGCCATTTAATTTTTAAATAAATGGTGGTGGTGCTGGCCGGCTGGTGTTGGGTTTTGTCTGGTTGGTTCCGTTGGCGCTCGTCTCTGCCCCTGGTGGACGTTCCGCTCTGCGGGGGCGCTCTTCTTTGAGGGACGACCGCGCCCTGTGTTGGAGGCCTCCGCGTGTGCTCTCTCCGTCGGACTGCTGGGGTCACCCTAAACGAATCCCCGCGTGCCAGGGAAAATCCCGGGTGGGGCGCTACAGGTCTACGGTCTGCAACTCAGACCGATCTGCCCCACTTAGGCATTAAGTCGTTATAGCAGATACTGAGTATAGGCAGGGACAGTACGATACAATTATGAGGCAGGCTGGGAAGTCAAAGGTCTTTCATTACACTGCCTGACATAGAATTGTCAAAGAAAATGTTTACGAATGCTTTGACTCTTATCGAAGACTAGCGGCCCGTCAAGACTTTGCATGTGTAGACAATGTGTTCACTACAATGTAGGGTAGAGAAGCGTAGGTACTTTAAAAAAGTTGTTTTAAATTGGATAAAAGTGGGAGTGAGACAAAATTGCAGTACTTAGAAATTTTGAAAATTAAAAGCTTGTAAAAATGTGATAAATAAATTTTTTTGTTTATGCACATATTGAAACTAATAAATAATATACGGCCCATGGAAGGACATAGCAACTATATGTGGTTCATGTAGAATGTGTTTTCCTGAATTTCACGCTCCTACCTAAATCTGCTGCTGAGATATGGCGAAATGACCCAAAACTTTTGAATACCCCTTTAACCACCTTCTGGAAGGGGGGGGGGGATTTCCAAAATCGCCGAAATACGTGTTTAACCATTTTTTAGTAGATTTGTTTCAATTAATTTCGCCCTCAGCTGAGATATGGCGAAATGACATAAAAAATTCGCCCCCCCCCCTTTAACCACCTTCTGGGGGGAATTTCCAAAATTGCTGAAATACGTGTTTTATTCATTTTTTAGTAGATTTGTTTTCCTGATTTTTGCGCTCCTAACTAAAACTGCTGCTGAGATAGAACGAAATGATCTAAAACATTCGACCACCCCTTTTAACCACTTTCAGGGGGAATTTCTAAAATAGTTGAAATACGTATTTAATCATTTTTTTAGTAGATTTGTTTTCCTGATTTTTGCACTCCTACCTATAACTGCTGCTGAGATATGGCGAAATAACCTAAAACATTCGACCACCTTCCTTTAACCCCCTTCGGGGGGGAATTTCTAAAATCGCTGAAATAGGTGTTTAATCATTTTTTAGTACATTTGTTTTCCTGATTTTCGCGTTCCTACCTGTAACTGCTGCTGAAAAATGGCGAAATGACCTAAAACATTCGACCCCCCTCCCTTTAACCCCCTACGGGAGGGGAATTTCTAAAATCGCTGAAATACATGATTAATCATTTTTTAATACATTTGTTTTCCTGATTTTCGCGCTCCTACCTATAACTGCTGCTGAGATATGGCGAAATGACCTAAAACATTCGACCCCCCCCTTTAACCCCTTAGGGGGGGGAATTTCTAAAATCGCTGAAATACATGTTTAATCATTTTTTTAGTAGATTTGTTTTCCTGATTTTCCCGCTCCTACCTATAACTGCTGCTGAGATATAGCGAAATGACCTAAAACATTCAAACCCCCTTTAACCCCCTTGGGGGGATTTTCAAAAATCCCCTCTTATTACTTGCCTAGGCCATAACAGCAATCTACAGTCCAAATTTCGTGACCCTGACTTTAGTAATTTCGGCTGGGCGTTGATGAGTCAGTCAGTCACCGTTTCCTCTTTATATAATAGTATAGATGGGTGTTACCCTGGTGGATACGAAGAGCAGTTGATGCACATAAATGAAGGTACTAAGGAATCTGAAAGTGGCTCGGATGTTGAAGAAAATCCTCGTAGGCGTAAAGTTTGCAACTCATTAGTTTCTACCAAGAGATGGTGGTCTGCAGTGAGAAAAGAAACTGTATTGAGTTGCAAAGAATTTGTTTCTCAAAGATTGGAAGAGGATCAAATGAGCATCTCCAAGAGGATAGATGCTTTCTTAAAAGCAAGAAGACCAACAGAGGTTGTTAGTACAGCCTGCCTTGATGTTGAGAACCTTTTTGGTAAAGACAAAGTTGCCGATTTTACCGATGATGTGGTTGTTTTGTACACGGCTGAG
The DNA here is from genome assembly GCA_963931845.1 of Maratus michaelseni. NCBI lineage: Eukaryota > Metazoa > Arthropoda > Arachnida > Araneae > Salticidae > Maratus > Maratus michaelseni. The sequence continues at coordinate 168,880,774 of OZ007587.1, read as the reverse complement.
AAACTGCCTCCTACATCAGATATGACCTCATCAACAGCAAGACTCAATCACTACTTCAAAGCGTCTCAATCCCACTCAGTTTTTAACAAATTGGTACAATCAAATGTTTCTTTAACACCTCACAGCTCTGGCTCAGAAAAAGCTGTGTCCTGTCCATACATACAACGCTTAAATCTAACAAACAGTCGGGACTATCAAGAGAAGCATTAAACTAAAGAATATTTATTACTCTTAATGGAATTGGAACAGCTTTTTATTATCCAAGACCTGCTGTTGCAAGGTTCCTAGAGAGCAAAGAAAGAAGGATAAAGCTTCCAGACAAAGATGTCTATCAAACACAAGAGTTTGTCAAAAAATTCTTTGCAACTGATAATAACTTGTAAGAAAAAATGTAACGATTTTAATTATTATTGTAACATTTTAAAACCATTATAAAAATGTAATAAATTTTAACTCATTAAAATATAAAGAACGAATCGATTTCCTTGTTTAATTCCATTATTTCCATAAGAAAGTCCTTTGTATAAAAATTTTAACCTATTGTAAATATTCCTGTAGTATTTTGGAAATATTTTACAGTTAGAATTTGATTTTTTTTAAACATGAAGAGTAAAATCGATTTCCTTGTTTAGTTCTACTCTTTTCAAAATACAGTAATTTATGAAAGTCTAAAGATGTTTAATCACTTTAATTATTGTTCATTTGGCATTTTCGAAACATGTTATAAAATTTAACATGGTATTTTTTTATTTAATGTTTTTAAACAGCAAGAGGAAAATATTTTTAATTGGTTCCACTTTGGGTCTAAAACTATAGTTACAGGAAATTAAAAACAAATATTTAATGGTTCAGGTCAAATTTGCTTTTCAATTTGAGAATTTATTCCAGGCTCCAAATACCAAATTGGTAGATGTAATACTGTTATGTACAAAAGTCAAGTGTAGAAACAGTAAAAGGTAAGCAGCATTTTAACATAATTTTAATGATAAATTTCATACATACATTTTTAATTAGGTACAGAAATTTGGTAGGTTGAATGTTATTTTTGATCTATATATATGACTAACATAACAATTGTTAACAGTTAGTATGAACTGTGAATGTAGACTTATACCTAGCTATAAATGAACGGGTTTGCATGATTCAATGAAGACATCATTATTTACTTACCAGGTACAGAAGAAGTAAAATAGACAGAATTAATAAAACAGAATTATAGAAGTCGATATTCGAATTATTTGGTTTGCAGTTATCGGGGGGGGGGGGGGAGGGTTGCTGAATTTATAGATATTTGTTCGGGACAACAGATCAAGCCTATTGTCGCCCAGTGAGAATTCCTTTCAGAGATACGGGAGCACACACTTTCAGAGATGCAGGAGCACACACGGGGGTCTCTATCACACTTTTCGGATGGGGACTCTTCCGGATGGGGAACACTCTCCAGAATTCTTGGCAGATTTCTCTTTCTGATGCTGTGTTGATCCACAGGGACGTCTAAGGAGACTCAGGTCACAAGGAGATTCCTTCTTGGAGCACTTAGATGATTCAAATTACAGAGTTCACTCTTTGTCTTTAGAGAATGTCATTAATTTTTGCTAATTAATCCCTCACCGCAAGCCACCAGTTGTAATAACTCCTCTATACCGACCCGATAATGATGGTGAGTGGTAGCGAGATCAGATCGTTGGCAAAGAGAAATTCTCGCATAAATTAGAAAATAGAATTTTATTGCATAACAATATTAATTCTAATAAAAATATGTACAAGATGTTATTACAGCATTTAATTGTTTTTCGTGGGTCAATCGCTTATAAATTAATGTTATCTTGACTCTAAGAGCAACTCAATCTAACAAAAGTCTCAGAAAATTACAGTCAGTCGTAACTTCTAAATAAAGTTCATTCGGATCAAGGCTCGTCCGTTCCTTCTCTTCGGAAAATCTACTAATTCACGATAATTCAGAGTTTAAGAACTCTCACTCTCGCACTTGTCGAGCTTTTCTCTTCACTGGGATTTTCAAGTGATACCTGCTGTATCAACCAAATAGAGGTCAGACCTCACTAGCGCTTCCACTACGCTAAGTCCGAAACTGACGTTTCTTCCTCCCTTTTCCAGAGAGTCACCACTCTCGTTCAGATCTATTCAAAAAACTGTCCTCTCTAACTTTTTCATCCTCGCAGGGGATCTTTCACTAGGGGCGGGGATTTGGTCGAGGCGGAGCACCTTGAAACTCTCCAGTTTCTTAGCAGCCTTGAGATACGTCTGTTTCATTTCTAATAAGTCCGTCATTGGAAGTTCTATGACAAAGGGTATAGTTTCGTGTGCAAACCTAAAAATCGTGTGCAGAGATCGCTTCCCTCGCAGATGCTATCTTTCCCACGGCTTCGGCACAGATCAAAGCATAAGACCCCTTCTTGGGTACCACCTTACCAATGCATCAATGTCCGAACGTTCCGCTCGTAGCACAATAGATATGCGGCATTTTGCCTTTCTTCACAGCCTACGCTATCGTGGGAAGGTATGCAAGTTAAATTCCTTATAACGTTCTCACGGGAAAGTTTAGGATGACACACACTGCACCTGGGTGAAAAGACTCAATTCTTTACACTGTAATATTTTCATGATATGTTTCAGATTTCTCTATTTCCTTTTCGAACTCAGCATCTAGAACCAGTGGTTCAATCTGTGAATTTAATGATTTTAATGTTTGCATTTTATCATTCAATTGCTGTTTTAAAATACCTAGCTGTGATTTTTTATTTTCTAAATCTAATGCTAGTGTATCATCTAATATTTCCTTAATTTTATCAAATATTTTCGTAGTTTGAGCACGAATAGTTGCTCTTTTTTTCTTAAGTGTTTCGAGATCCATTTCAATTTTTATTTACAGTTCAACAATAAAATAAAATTAGACTGAGCTTACCTCAAGTCTTCAGAGAATCATAAATCAAAACAAAATCAAAAATCCAATCCAGACATCCTGTCGCGGACGCCAAAAAATGAAATATTCCAAAACGAAATTACTTATTCTTCTTCGAATCAGATGATTGTTACGTTAAAATTCACTGGCTCTTATTTTTCATAAAAAGATTCTTGTTGATTTACACATCAATAAAAGTTCAGATAAATTAAAACTAACAAATTTATTATTACCAAGCAAAAGCCTGGTTCAGAGAAAAGTCGGATATACCGCCGACAACTTGGCTCAAAAGTTACATCAACTCAATCTAAATTAAAAACTGAAAAACAGTGAAAGAAAGGGTTACAACAATTATTATTGGCGTCGCCTAATTTCGCCAATCCAAACAACAGAAAGGGGGTTTTTACAGTGCATGCTTCCAAGTTGAGATCCTATAACCCTCCTCAAAATTTAAAACTCTACCATGAATAACCCCGTCTATCCCTTTCATCTTTCAATTTTTTATTTTTGCTTTCCTATCGTCCCTCTATCGTTTTAGTGTTTGGATGAGGACCCAGCTGGATGTTAAACTAAAACCCTGCGGTGTAGTTGGCGGAGCAGTTTTAAAGTACTGCTAACATTTTAATTTTTTTATTACTTATACAATGACAAAATTAGGAACACGTTATAGACCGGGAGGCGGCAGCACAGACTATCACCTCATCGAGTTCACGGCTAAAATTCCAGAATTAGTTAAAACTTGATTCGCATATTAAGACGCCATCGGTCTGCCAAGTCATATCTTGGTGGAAAACACCCGAAAACCCGATTTTAGTGGTTGGCTCGTAGGTTTACCATTGTGTGTTCCAGCTTCCAGTCCTCCATGTTTTCATACTTTTCGGTGCAGGAAAACACAATGGTAAACCCTCAGAGTAAGCATAAGGAAAGGGCATGTTTACAAACAAACAGTTCCATCAACCAATCTACCACTGCATTTTTGTCGCAGCTATCATTACAGGAAACGTCATGGCGACGTAGGCCAATCATATCATAGACCGGTTTAACATAGACCAATCAAATCCCTCCATCTCATGTGTACTGTAGGAGCCGTAAAGAACGAACAGGTTTTTCTCCCAAACCAACAGTAGTTTAACCAACAGTGATGTCAGGTGCCCTTTCCTGCGATTTTACAAACCATCATTGCTAGCGCGATTAAGAGCAATGTCAAATGACGATTGGCTGAAACATGATTACGAAGCGGCTGGGGGAGGAGTTAAAAGGTGTATTGTCAGAAAACGTTGTTTTCGTATATATGGATTTTTTCTACATCGATATCGAATATGTAAAATAAATATTCGCCTCATTATTTTTTAATGGAAGTTTCCTTTCTGTGGTGTACGAATATGCTTTTTATTATTCGGGAATATTAAAAAGCAAAAATTTGCTTGTTTATTTATTTTATTTACACGCAACAATGTTTGTATTTTTTTTATGGTACTTCGAATAGTTTTACAACTTATATATTTAATTACAGAGAAGTGGGAGGAAGGGCAGTTGTATTGTGTCCTTTTAGGAACCAATTTCGCATATAGAAAGTATGTAATAATATAAATTCCTTCTATTTTTAAAAAACAATATTGTGCATATGCATAAATAATAGTTATTTAAACATACTAAATATTATTTCTTATGTATCCGTATGCATGAATTCTTTAAAGCTATAATTTTAAAAAAAAAAGACATTTGGCGTTAAATATTAATTTGAATCATGAAGATTTTTGAAATAAAATTAAATTTTATAAAATAAAATAAATAATTTTTTATAAAATAAAATTTTATTCTGATATTTTCTTCTTTTTAAGTATTACTTCAATTTTGTGAATAAGTGATTAAATTAAGTTTATCATAATATATTTAAAATAATTATGTGTAATTTAATATTAAATAGTTAGGAGTTTATAGGAACCTGAAAATAGTTTACTATTTTATTTTGTCTTAATATAACAGAAACAAAAGGTCTTCTTGGGGCGGGGGGGGGGGGTTATTAGCTTTTTCTGGATATAGCTGTATGAAATACAACAAATACATTATTATTGCTTCAATTTTGATAAGAAATTTCTAATGTAATATATTTTTAGAATTCCTACTTATTCTTAGTGCTGAATTTTGTTAATAAATGACGCTACCCATGCAGGAAAGGTTTTAATTATTGAATACTGGCTAGGTCATGCAATAAGATGCTTAAATTACTTCAAAACTGATTATAATTATATATTGTGCGTTCTATTTTTTTTTTTTAATACAAGGAATTTTTTTAATAATTTTTATAGCTAACTGAATTATTTAATTACCGAATAAGTTTTATTTCACTTATTTTTTTCTGTGCATACATAAAAAATTGCAATTTTTATTTGTTGTGAAACTAAAAAATAATTATTGTAAAAAATAAATAATTTATATGAAAAATTTTGTATTTTATGCTCTTTTGATTTAAAGTGATGGTTTAAAAAAACTTTGGATTAACACACCGCCGGCCCCTCCCCACTAAAGATAAAAAGATAAAACTGCATTATTTATATACCAATTTAACCGTATGTCAGTTTCATGAAACACTTCAAAAGGTTAATAACAGCTTGGTATATTTATCTTTACTTTTACTTCAGTTATAATTATAACAATAAACATTTATTAATTTTTTGTGCCTTACTTAATGTCATCCTTGCGAAATACTAGTTCAGTATGTTGATTTAAGTTTAATCTTTTAGTTCCAGCTAGTTAGAGTAAATTCTATAAATAAAATTCAAAATAAGTGCTGCTTCTACAGAAAAAAATTAATTATGTAAATTTAATTTAAAATTTATTATTATGCAAAAAAAAAGTTATTTATTTTTTTAACTTTATCAAAGTTTGTTATATATCACTAAATTTTCCTAAACTAATAGTTTTTTTTCCTCCTTAAAAAATTACACAAGCTGCTACAAATTTAAATTATTTTTCATTCACCATTTCAGTTAAAATATTAGTTTTCATTTTCTTATTAAAAAGATAATGCAAGAGGCTATTCTGATGATTGCTAATTCGACCTGTTTCATATTAAATTATGTTTGTATATAAAATGGATTGTTTTCTTCGAAATGGATTAAGTTAATAATATTTACTTGTCACGTTTAATATGTCACAAGCACAATTAAAAATAAAACAAATGTGAATATGGAACCTTTGAGGCTTTTATGAATCGTCAACAAAATAAAAAATATCCTCTTCAAACGCGTTAAGCCCCTCCTACATTGTCTTAGGCAATCGACCAATCAACATCCGACATAGCTCGTAATCGCGCTAGCAATGATGGTTTGTAAAATCGCCCCTTTCCTAGAGAGCTCATCCACTTTGCTTTTCCCGACGAAAAGTCGGGTCTGGATGACCCACATGACAGTTGGCATTTGGCGGTAAAAAGGTTACTAGAAGTAATGCAAGTCTTGTCGCTTTATCGCAGCCCTTGGCAAGAGTACAATATTTTTAAGACTTCAGAATTTTTCAGAAACTTCGGAACTTAACAGATATACACTCAGTAGCGAGATAAAGGGGAAGGTTCACCAGATATTTATCCTATTGTTTATTTACTTTATGCTTTATTTCTTCCATCATTCAAAGAATGGATTATTAGTAATACATAAATAAAAGAAATTATTAAACTTTTATTTAGATTTAAAAAGAAAAAAAAATTATATATTATTTTAATAATTTATCCCAGTTTTTAATCTTTCACATGGTTTTATTTATATTTATTTTCATTATATACTTATTTTTTTTATTTTTAATACAAAGTAACAAATAGAACAGAGAAAGTAAAAAAAATAGTTTTTAAGGCTGTTCTCAAATACAAAAGAGCTACTTTCTGACACATTTCTGAATTCCTTCCATTTTTCAGAAACTCGTGAAATTGGCAGGTGTTCTCATTCAGAGACTATGTCATCGAAATATGTTTTTTTTATTTTTTGGTAAAGACAGAAGACTTTTCAGAAAATACAGTCAAAGTCGGCATTTTGTACCGAATTCTCGACGCAACATCGGGAAAATGGCGAAAAATGTGTCGTCACGGGATACGAATCGCTTATAACTCGATAAATAATTTATTTATAAACAAAAAAAAAAAAAAAGAAAGAAAGAAAAAAAATCATTTCGATTCCAAATCGTTTCACCAGTCAGACCTGGCAATTTTATGCTTTTGCGTTTAAAAATTAATCAGAAAACGCGTCAGAAAATTTCCCGTTCTTGAGCAGTTCATTCGGAGTAAATTCGGAGTAAAATGTTTCGAACACACCAAAGAAGAATTTCTAGCTTTAAAAATTTCCTTATGTATTTTCGTTTCCCAGATCTTTCTTCTCTCTTCATCCTTTGGAAAGCTGTATATAAAATTTGAATTAAAAAAGGTTTTTATTAATGATATATATATTTTTAATGCAATGTTGATAAATTTAAATGCTAAAGCATGCATAAGCACAGTTTTATAAACAAGCAAGAGAAGAAATTATTTAAACAAATTGAATTTAGCCTACTTTTTAAAAATTCATTAACTTAAATTAATAAATGAAAAGCACTTCAATAAAAAGTAAAAAACATATACAAGTTGAAACATAAAAAAATAGACTTAATAAATAAATACCGGGTGTCCCAAAAATGACTGATGGATTTTAAAATTCAATAACTAGCAAACGGTGACAGATATTAAAAAAATTCTTGCAGGAGGGTTATGTATGATGTCGGGAGTTTTTTTTACTGTGATTCTTGATTTTAGTTCGAATTTCAAACAATAGATGGCGCTGACAGCGGTTGGCGCTCATTCGAGGCCGAAACTGACGTCACTCAGCATTGATGTGAAGAAAGGAGATTAAGGCTATGGAGTGGGTCTCATTCGCCAGTACAATCTTGCTCTTAGGCCCCGATTTACAGCGCCTAGAATACATAGTGTGGAAACCGGCAATTGGTGTAATGCTTTAAAAAGTTGTAACCTATAAATGTGCAACGGTGCTCCTACGATAATGTTGCAACCTGAGACCAAAAAAAAATGCGTATCACGTTTTTTAGCCATGCTTTCATAATTTAAAAAAAAACTTATAAAAATCACTAAATCAGAGGAGGAAATGATATAATTTAAGCATTTAAAATACTGACCACCAGCCGAAACATTCTAATACAATGTCAAGAGCTGGCAGATGGCGCTGCGAATCCATCCTAATATTTTCAGCAACGTTGTACATTTATTGATACAATTTTTTAGTACTATTTTGTAGCCGGTTTCCACACTATGTATTCTAGGCGCTGTACCCGATTCTGAACTCATTCGAAATGATTTCAATGGAATGCGTTGTTGCCATGGAAACAACAAATTCTTCGATTGTGGAATACAACGTTCAGATCAGGGCAGGAATTTAACAAGCAGTATCAGGGCTACACTAGATACCGGGCTTGCTCATTCATTATCATGACGTCACAAAAGGTGGCTGGCCGCTACCAGCGATTGGTACAAAGCGAAATGACAAAATGAAAGACATACAGCGATTGGCACAAAACGACGGGGTCGTCGCTTTGCACCAATCGCTGGTCGCGGCCAGCCACCTTTTGTGACGTCATGATAATGAATGAGCAAGCCTGGTATCTAGGTTGTGTTCAGGAAAGAAGATCGCGCGGCGCGCGCGCGATGGAGAGAAGGGTTATGGAGTAGGTCTTATCGGAAATTTAAATAATTTAATATATTGAAATAATTTAATTATTTCAATTATTTTAAGCTTCTGTGGCTCGGATTAGGTGAAACTAGCGACTACACATCTTTATCCTCCAAAAAAATGGATCTTATAATAGGAATATCTATTTTTATTTCATCATAATAAACCCCGGAAACATTCATGAAAAGCATCACGTGATCAGATAGCCCGATCCGCGTTCATAACCTGCAAATTTTTAGCGCGGGCTGCGCGCGGGTGACTCACAAAAATTCTGTGGGCGATTTGATCACGTGATTGGGCTTTTTTGTGTCTTGGTTTGGTAGGTTGATTGATACAGCTGTAGCAACATGATCGGATATCTGAAAAATTTAAAATTTTTAACATTCTAAAATGATTTTTTAAGCCTTTGATCCAACATAAAAATAATAGAATACGAAAGTATGATGTGTATATATGTATATATATATATATATATATATCATATAGTTACATAACTGTTGTCAACTTATATGTCTCTAAAACTACAGCACCTACTAAAACTGATATATTAGTTTAGTTGATAGCAGTTACATAAATATATATATTGTACAAAACAATGCATATAATATTATAAAGTTTAATTTTCTATAACCAGTGCACGTTTAACTAACAAGGGAGAGGACGTTCGGATCACCGAATTCCTGAAACACGGTTTCAATAAAATTAATGTAAACTAAAGGGTACTTTTTGGTTAACCGGGCGCCAGTGAAACAAATATAAATATATACACAGACACATATATATATATATATACATACATATATACACAAACATATATGTAGATATATATTTATATTTTTTTTTCACTGGCGCCCGGCTAACCAAAAAGTATCAAAAATTGTTATGTACTTTACTGACGTTTGGGTTGTCCTACACAGATGAACCTGAAAAGTATGGATACAAAGTGATTGCTCGCCGCTTATTTCCGATTTTCTTCCCCTATTTTTATTAATTTAAAAATTATTTATCAGTTGCTTTATATTTTTTGGGATAAATAGAATGTTAATAAATCAAGGTCGTGATATCAACATATGTTGGTATCACGACCTTGATTTACGATAAATCTTTTAACATATGTTAAAAGATTTATTTCTTTATTTATAATAGTAAAATAAAATCTTTGTTAAAATTTGATAAAAAAGCTTTTAAACATTTTATTAAAATATATTTTTCGATAACAACCTTGTTGAAACATAATTATTAATTTCTAAAAATTTATTTTTCTTGAAATTCATTTTTCGATGTAAATTGCATTATTTATTATATTGCAATAAACATCATAAAACACGAGAAACAAATGCTAAAATACTTGTACATTCAGTAGAAAATTTATAAACATTCTAACTATATTTTATTTATATTCATTACGAAACTAGGCGGTAAACCACATGTATTTTACGTCTTTACAAAAATATGTACTGATATTTCTAGTTTAAATAATGTATATATTTTACATTTTATTTTTATAATATTTTTTACATTGTAAAATATGCTTTGCATTCTATTCGTACTAAAAATTCACTGTTGAAGTACTCATTATAAAAGCATGGAGAAATTCGTGCAAATTGACTATATTTTCATTTCTTATTTTACATTTGCTAAAAAGAAAATAATAATAATAATAATGTTTAAATATTAAAAGACACTGTAATGTAAAATTTTAATCGTAAAATAGCTGAATTTGTCGTATTTAATTAAATAAGTAATTGTTAATAATATCAAATTTTGCTCTTATAAAATATATTCCATTAATCATGAAAAATACAAAGCAACCGATTAAACATTTTTAAATGAAAAAAAAAAAACAGAAAAATCAAACAGAAATTTTGGGGGATCGAACCCGCTACCTCCAGAATCAAGAGCAGTGCTCTAACCATTCGGCCACCAAGTTCACTTCTTAATTTAACAAAATATCATTAAAATACGCTAATTAGTCAAATGAAGGACTGTGTTCATTATCATTGATTTGGATGTCCAAATCAATGATAACGAACGCAGGCCTTTCAATTTCATTCACAGTAGAGACTCACTCGATATTTTAATCTCCATCGCCCGCGCGCCGCCTGATCTTCTGTTCTGAACAGCCCCCTAGTGTAGCCTTGGCAGTATTCGAGTTGCAGGCGATTTTACATTTATGAAATTTTATTTTCCCGGATTAAATTACTTTTTATGGCCTGATTTAATGAATATTTTATTCATCGTATTTTAAAACTACTAGGTGAAATAAACCATTTTCAACAAATAGTGTACAATCTTTTAAAAGTACTTACTAGCAGATTGCGTAGCAAAATAGCGAATGAAGATGTGACGGATTCGATTTCTGTGCAGCTCTCACATACCTACATTGCCGTCATTTCGCGAAACTAAATTTTCATATTGGTTAGATAAAATTCTCATAAATACTCATAAATGTAAAATCGCCTGCAAACGCGAATACTGCTTGTTAAATTCATGCCCTGATCTGAACGCTGTATTCAACTATCGAAGAATTTGTTGTTTCCATGGCAACAACGCATTCCATTGAAATCATATCGAATGAGTTCAGAATCGGGGCCTAAGAGCAAGATTGTATTGGCGAATGAGACCCACTCCATAGCCTTAATCTCCTTTCTTTGCATCAATGCTGAGTGACGTCAGTTTCGGCCTCGAATGAGCGCCAACCGCTGTCAGCGCCATCTATTGTTTGAAATTCGAACTAAAATCAAGAATCACAGTAAAAAAAACTCCCGACATCATATATAACCTTCTTGCAAGAATTTTTTTAATATCTGTCACCGTTTGCTAGTTATTGAATTTTAAAATCCATCAGTCATTTGTGGGACACCCGGTAAGTAAATAATGCATTGTTTCATTAAATTTTGCTAGATATAAATAGGAATTATTAATAGAACTTCCATAACATTATATAACATCGTTTTGAGTGGTCGATAATAAATATAATAATTTCAAAACTTTTCTGAAGGTATAACAAGAGAGTAAACAAAACAAATACATATATATTATTTTCAAATACTTCAATTAAAAATTATAAAATTATATTAAAAAAATGTGAAAATATTTCAAACATTGCAATAGTTTTTAATTTAGGTAATATTTAAATATTTTACTTTTAATTGTCTGAGTGCAACGAAGACTCATACACAACGCAGTATTACTTTGCCCCATATATAGCTACGATGGATATTAAAACCTTTCGTCAAGCATAACTCAAAAAATATTTAACGGATTTCGTTCAAATTTTTACAGCAGGTACCTATAACGGTGACAACGACGTCTATTTATTACCAAGAATAAATGTCAAACCGTTTGGAAATTATGTTAAAAAAATAGATAAAAAAGCACAATTAAAGTACATACGTCACTAAATTTTGTGCATACGTCATTTTCACCGGCGGGAGATTTTCGTAGACAATCGGAATTGAAAAGTTCATGGAGTACATGGAGCAAAAAAATATGCACGCGCTAATATTCAGCACAATAAAATATATTTCAATTTAGTAGAAATCGAAAATTAATCTGGATTTTTTCCTGTTTGAAAGAAAAAACCCGCAATAACTTGGTAGACTTGGTATTAGAGATTTGGCGCAAATCTCAGCAATAGCAGCTTTTTTTATTTCGCGTGTGTAAATTTAAAAAAAAATTCTTTGGTGTTTAAATAAAGGGTTTCGATTTATGGCATTATTTCTTTTTTTTTTCTCTTTTTAGCATTTTAAATGGGATTAATGAAAGGCATGTATTTTAAATTAAATGAGTGAAAGGTTTATTCTTAAATGAAATTAATTCAATATGAAAATGTTATAGGAACAAAATTTGGCGATTTATCAACTGCGCCAGGAAAACATAAAAGTATCAATATATCAAACGGTATGTAGTACATAAATGAAACATTTATATTATAATCACCCATCGTACAAGAAAAAAAACTAATATTCTGCATTCAGAGGGGAAAATCCATCTCCTGTGCCGTAAGATTTGGCGAGTTCTTTTTTGGTGATAAGTTTTTCGATCCGCAGAATTTGGCTTACTTTTTCTAAATCGTATTTTTTTGCAGATGTAGTATTATGTAAATATATTTTTTTGCAGATATTTCTCTATTTTGTATAAATATATATATATTACATTGTAATGGCATTTGGAAAAGAGATTTTTACCTTTTTATCTGTGCCTTCGGAAATATTAAAAAATAAAAAAAGATTTACATATATCAAGAGTATAATGTTATGGTTTGCATTTTTATACGGACCACTTCTTCATTTTTAGATTTTAAATGCTATTTATTATTTACTAGCCGTTTATTAATTGTTTACAATTTACTCCCCTGACAATAACAATTATTTATCACAAAAATGCCTCTTAGGTTTGTTAAATAAGTTTGTTTATGTATTTTCATTACTTATTAAAATATCGAATATGGCGATAAAATTTTATTTTAGCATCGTGCTTAAATTTTTAAGATGGTGCAAAAACATGTTTTAATAAACGTATGTTTGCAAATATTTGAAAAACATGTTTTACCGCTCTCTTGAAAAATTTTGTAAGATGCTAAAACTACCTTTTGGCACCATTTTAATTTTTTTTCGCCAACCGACATCGGATACAAAACTTTTCCCCATTCAGATACACAGACAAGGCTGGTCTCAAACAAAAGTAAAGCTAGCAACAATATTGTTTTAACTCTATAAGAGTTACAATATTGATATTAAATGCTCCGATTGGCTTTAGGCCCAATTACGAAAGTTTCTCCTAAAAAAAAACTGTAGAAGAAGTCTTTTACATTTGTTTCAAATGAAGCTCGGTCTACAAAGTATTAGTTAATAATACAAACAACACTAATGGCATGGAGGCAAAAGTTTTAATTTATATGTATATATTTGAAACCCTCCCCCCCCCAAAAAAAAAAAAGAAAAGAAAAGAAAAGAAAAAAAAAAGAAAGTTACACTAATGAATTTAAAATGGCGTTAAGCCACGCTTTCTGACATAAGCAATTGGCTGCAAACGCGATAACGAAACTTTCACTTAACTTAATAACATGTAGCTAATATAGTCCTCAGGGTACTTTGCAGTTATACAGACCTTGTGATTTTTTTAAAAAGCTTCAGACAATTCAGGTTTAAGAAGTTGAGATTTATTGTCAAATGATATAAACAACCATGAACACAAAACTGATGAATTATTATTCAGGTTTATGTATGTATAGATCAGTTTCAACTGACGTCACACCCTAGCAACCACCTTAGCAACCAGATTTGTTTTTTGTTTGCCCATCAAAGATGGTGGATTGTGATTGGTTAGCTCGTAATACAGTCTACAAATCCACGATTATGATTGGTTGATAACTTTTGGTGGGCTGGTGATCACGTGGTTGAAACTGATCTATTTAAAAAAAATTGCATCTGATTACACTTATTACACCGTGTCCCAAATGTTTAGACAATCAATAAAATTTGCATTAACATAAAAAGTAATAAGGTACAATTAAAATTCGTGAGATAGGTAATAAATAAAAGCAGTTTTGCTGATATACACATATAAATTATGATCAAAGGTTTGAAATTATAAAATATACATTAAATTATATAACAATGTGCTGTCCCAAAAGTATAGACAGCTGTAATTTTTTTGGTTTTACATTTATCAAAGTAACTAAAAACTTACTTTTAATATTTAATTGTATTGCCATGACACTTTATAACATCAAATACACGTTGTTCCATAGAATTAACTAAGCTTTGCATTACAGAAGGAGGTATTTCATACCACGCTTTGTCAATTGCAATTTTTAGGTCACTATCATCACGTAACATTGTTTTCTTTGGCCTTCCAACTCGCTTTCTAGTATTCCATGTTCCACCTGATCTCAAAACTCTATATATACTGCTCAAGGATCTCTTTATTCTTCTCGATATTTGTACAGGATTTTGTCCCTGCGCTTTTAAATGTAAAATCTTAATAATTTCATCTTTAGAAATTTCTTTAGAACGTGGCATTTTGATCAGAATACGCAGGAAATGTCTTTTCCGAATCACAAACAAAACAATACATTCAACTCATTTGATTCCACAAAATTTCAATAAATTATTGTGCTAAAAATACAGCAGACGATATTTCAATTAGAGGGAAAAATTATTCTGCATTTATAGAAGCAGACGAAAATAAAAATATTTTATTTTGTGAACAAAAATGTAAAAAAAACATGTAATGTTGTATTGCGTCTATACTTTTGGGACAGTACATTGTTATATAATTTAATGTATATTTTATAATTTCAAACCTTTGATCATAATTTATATGTATATATCCCCAAAACTGCTTTTATTTATTACCTATCTCACGAATTTTAATTGTACCTTATTACTTTTTACATTAATGCAAATTTTATTGATTGTCTAAACTTTTGGGACACGGTGTAGATAAATTACTTCTGTTTGCATTTAATCGGCTTCTGTATATTAAATGAATTGTTTAAATATTGGGAAGAAGTGGCGAGAGGTAGAAAGACGAGTAAACAAACGGGTAGACAGACGGGTAGTGAGATGGTAGAGAGACGAGTAGCGACATAGGTAGGCTGACGGGTAGAGAAACGAATAGATAGACAGCTAGAGAGAAAGGTAAAAAGAGGGTTAACAGAGTAGTAGCGAGATGGGTCACGAGACGGTAGACAGGAATGTAGCGAGAAAGGTTGCGAGACGCGTAGCGTGGTAGATAAAGAGACGAGTAGAGAGATGAGTACAGAGACGAGTTGTTTGACGGGTAATGAGATTGGTAGCGAGACGGGTAAAGAGTCTGGTACAAAAACAGACGAATAGTGAGACGGGTATACAGACGAGTAGAGAGGTAGTAGATGGGTACGGAGGTGGGTAAGAAGATGGGTAGAGAGGCGTATAGCCAGACGGGTAGAGAGACAGATAGACAAGTTGTGAGACAGATAGACAAATGGGTAGAGAAGTGGATAGAGACACGGCTAGACATACAAGTAGTTAGACGGATAGACAGACGGTTAGAGAAATAGATTGGCGGGTAGCGAGACCGGTAGAGAAATATAGACAGGTAGAGAGACGTGTAGAGATAGACAATCGGTTAGAGAAACGGGCAGAAGAACGGATAGGGAAACAGACAGATTGTGGAGAGACAGACAGACAGGCAAAAGAAAAGTCTGCGAATTGGCGCAGTAAAGGCGCAGGGGGCAGAGCCGCCTAGAGAATAATCAAGAAGTATCTGTTAAGCTTAACTTTGAAATATATATAATTTTTCAATTTTGCCGATACGGAGATTTAATGTAAAAGTTATTTTACAAAAGTCATCGAAAGATTTTTTGTATACTTTAATAGATCAGTTTCAACTGACGTCACACCCTAGCAACCACCTTAGCAACCAGATTTGTTTTTTGTTTGCCCATCAAAGATGGTGGATTGTGATTGGTTAGCTCGTAATACAGGCTACAAATCCACGATTATGATTGGTTGGTAACTTTTGGTGGGCTGGTGATCACGTGGTTGAAACTGATCTATAGTAATTTAGACTATAGTTTTGCAATCTGGTTTGTAGCAAAGCATGCTATCAATGTGGTTTGAAGTGTAAGTGTTTCTATAAACAGTTATACAAATAATAGATATATAATCAAGGAAGAAAAATTTTAAATTCACACACAAAAAAAGGTGCAACAATGAAATTAAATTTGCGTTAGGTCACGCTTGATAGAATAATCTATTGACTGCAAATCCAATTACGTAACTTTAAAAAGCTTGGCGTTTTAAAAGATCCAGCGGTTTTTTTTTTCCAAGAAAATGAGATTCTTTGCCACATGTTAAAAAAAAAAATGATGCATCTGATGAACGGTACTTCTTTTCTATTTTTTTAACAGTGTATATGAATTTATATATGATATTTTGTAATTCTATCATTTAATTTGCTCTTTTTCTTTATATTGTAATTGTTAACCCTATGTTCTCAGCAATATCACTCAGACTAATCCCTTCGAGGGAAGTCCTAGTATGTACATATGCACCCGTTTATAATTATTTAAAGCGTACATTTAATCTAAAATAGGAAAAAAAAAATTTTTTTTCAAAGAATTGTTTACGTTTTAAAAAAAAGAAAACAAGTTTCTTTTGGCGAAAAATTGTATCGCCAAGCACCGTTGTACGAGATGTTCTTAAAATGCTTCTTCAAATCAAATTTTTCCAATTCATTACACTTTTAATATTGAAATTGATAACACCAGATGATAGTAAGTCCTACTGTTGCATATATTTGTGATATTAAAAGTAAAATATTTCCTATTTTCAACATTTGAATGTGAATAAACTGTATCATAGTTAGAAAGATATGTTTTTAAGATCCTTTAAATATACAAAAGAGGTAATCAAAAATAAATACATAACGGTGAAAGGTAACAAAGCTTGTTTTGCTTGCTCTTTCGTTACACCCATAGGCACAACAGCTTGCTACCATGATATTTTTGAATCGCAAACAGTAAATAGTCTAATATCGCCCATAGAAACCTATGCTACTGACGCGTTCAGCGGATGCTTCTTGCCCAGAGTCACGTGACTTTATGCTTGCGGCAGAAAGGGTGAGGAGATTATCTCTCTAGATATGCTTACTCTGAGGGTAAACCTATGGGTCAACCGCTAAAATCGGGTTTTAAGGTGTTTTCCACCAAGATATGACTTGGCAGACCGATTGCGTTTTAATATGCAAATCGAGTTTTAACTAATTCTGGAATTTCAGCCGTGAACTCGATGAGGTGATTGTCTGTGCTGCCGCCTCCCGGCCGTATCTCCGCTCCGTGGCCTCCCGTCTATAGTCGGACTGTTTTCCCATTTTCTCTTTCCATGTAGAATGGAAAATTTGGCAAAACTGCTTCGCTTTCCCTCTGTAGGTGATTATCGGACATCCACTTTCCTTTTTCCTTGTGCAAGACACATTTTTTTTGGATGATAATTGTTATGTATGTAAGTATAATTGTGTATAATCGTAATCGTTTCTATTAGCTTGCCTGTAACCGCCCCAGCTTATTTTTAACTGTGTAATTTATATTTTGAAAAGTCATCTACGCGCCATGTGCCGTATCTATCATTTTTCTTCTAAGTCTTAAATAAACATAATTTCTCAAGTTATAATATGGCGGCAGAATAAATCGGCACGCCTAAAACAGCTCTTTTTACACTTCACCATCGCTTATCATCTATCGAATTACAGCAATGGCGCATAATTTTCTGCGCATTTAACCGTTTACTCCCGGCGACAACCCAGCAGAGGCATGGTCGGATTGGCGACGCAGCTACGAACTTTTTGAAACAGCGGTGAAGTATAATAAAGAGGATCACAAAACAAGAATAGCTTTGTTGCTCAGTGTAATTGGTAAATCATCATACAAAGATTATTTGACTTTTACATTTCCGCCTGTCTCAGGAGGAACATCAAGAACAGTGAAAGATGTGTTGGATAAGTTCGACGAACATTATAAGCCTTACCGCAACGTGACGCTAGCAACATTTGTTTTCAACAAACTTCTACAAAAAGATGGCCAGAATTTCGATTCATTTATTACTGAAATAAAACTACAGGCTGATCAGTGCGAGTTCGGCGCTGCATACGACCGTAATGTTAAGGATCGGATTATCCAATGTCTTCGTGACGATGTGCTACGCGAACGCTTACTTCGTGAACCTGAGCTCACGCTAAAGAAAACTCTAGAACTGTGCAAATCAGCAGAACTTTCCAGAGTACATTCTCTTGCAATGTCACAGACTTCAACATCTGTTCCTGCTCAAGTTGATGCCGTCAATAAAAACAAGGTAAATAAGTTTCATAATAATCACTCTAAGCAGCATCATAGCCAGAAAATCAATAAAAATCAACAGAATAAAAGACCTTGTTCACACTGTGGATCACACCACCAACCTCGACATTATCCAGCTTATGGTAAATCTTGCAATAACTGTCACATGCTCAACCATTTCTCAAGTGTCTGTCGACAACCTAGGCAGAAGCATACATCACAACATCGTCAAATATCAACAACTGACGTTGGTGATCCCGAAATTGTTTACCTAGGTGCACTTTCAACAGCTAGCAGCAGTGATTGGCTGCAAAAAGTCTTTCTGAATGACTATCCTGTTACCTTCAAACTGGATACTGGTGCCCAGGTAAATGTTTTGCCTCTTACAATATTTAAAAAGATTTCTAATCGCCCAACACTTGGATCAACATCCTTAACTGTTTGTACATACACTGGTGATGTTTTGCCAGTTGTTGGTGAATGTTCTCTTAACTGTGTTGTCAATAACCAATCGCAGCTTTTAAAATTTATTATAGTAAATTTAGATGTTCAACCAGTTCTAAGTGACATCTTGCATCAATTTAAACCTAGTTCAGAGAGTTAAGCAACCTGATGAAAGTATAGAGCTCTCTGTCAACAGTGTGCATGATAATTCATCTAAATTAATCCAAATTCTTGATGAATATAGTGATGTGTTTGAGGGAGTTGGTCGCCTTCCTGGCAAACATAAAATTCTTCTGAATGAAGGAGCTACACCACTAGTAGCTTCCTGTCGAAAAGTTCCTTTGGCTCTAGAGAGCAAAGTGAAGAATGAACTCTTGCAAATGGAGAAAGATGGAATTATAGAGAGGGTAACTAAGCCAACTGACTGGGTGAACCCAATAGTCATTGTCCCTAAGAAAAATAACTCCATCCGAATTTGCCTTGATCCCCGGCATCTAAATAAATATATCAAAAGGCAGCATTATCAAATCCCATCGCAAGAGCAGCTATTATCCAAATTGAATGGCTCAAAATTGTTCTCACTGATGGATGCAAAAAATGCATTCTATCACATACAACTAGATGATGAAAGTGCAGACTTATGCACATTTATAACTCCATTTGGAAGGTACCGCTTCCTTGTCATGCCATTCGGCTTAAGCTGCGCACCAGAAGTGTTCCAAATGGCCATGGATAATTTATTTGAAAGTTATTGTGATATTCATCCATATTTTGATGACATTATAGTACACAGTGAAACTATTGATGGACATTGCCAAAAATTAAAAACAGTGCTTGATGTTGCAAGAAATAATGGGTTAAAATTTAACCGAGACAAAATCCAAATTGCTGTTCCTCAACTAAAATATTTGGGCCATATTGTGTCATCAGATGGGCTTTCACCAGATCCCAAGAAGGTCCAAGCAATTGCAGATTTTCCCTCACCTGCTAATAAACAAGATCTCATGAGATTTCTAGGCATGGCAACATACCTAATGAAATTTGTGAATCAATTTTCCCAAGAAACTGCCAGCTTAAGAGACCTCTTAAAGAAGGATAATGTTGGGTTTGGGACTCTCATCATGAGTCAGCTTTCTTCAAAATTAAACAGCTATTTCCGTCGGCACCTATCCTGCAATTTTTTGATAAGTATAAATCAATTGTGCTCTCTGTCGATGCTAGCTCCTTTGGACTCGGTGGTGTACTGCTGCAGGAAAGCAAGCCTGTAGCCTATACATCTGCAACATTAACCGATGCTCAGTCCAGGTATTCCCAAATTGAAAAGGAACTCCTGGCTGTGGTCCATGCTTGTGAGCATTTCCATTATTATCCCTATGGACAACATATTGTTATTGAAACTGATCATAAACCCTTGTTAGCAGTGGCGCAGCCAAGGGGGGGGGTTTGGGGGTTAAAACACCCCCCAGAGCTAAAAAAATTACTATAATTGCCGCTTATATGAATCAACACTGCTAAAGTTAAAATTAAGTTTTTTGGCCTTTACGCCTTGACAGAATCTTTTATCGCAGCTTGAAGTGATTCTTTTTCAATTAATGTACATGTCTAAATTTCTTTCGTATGTGCTTGCGGTTTTAATACGAGAAATGAAATCATTTTCAGTTTGGCATCTGCGTGCTTCCTAATGCATACGTTTTGGATCACAGAATAAATAAAGAAAGATAAAATGCAATGTCTATTTCTCAATACATCTGCATGCTAAAATTCCTGCAGATGTTAAGTTCGGACAGTTAGTTTTCTGTTGTTATAAAGATGCTGATATGGTAATGTGGTTTCGTGGTTTGCGTTAAAAAAAAAAAAAAATAGAATGTGTTTCTCTCTAACAAATTTTCTTCTGTCATTATTTTTTTTTTTTTTCTCTATTTCTGGGCACTTTTTTTTTTTTTTTTTGCTTATTTTCTGCTCTACTCATTTATTAAATTTCATTATTAAAAGTCAAAATGTATTATTATTTCTTTTACAAAAGACAAAATTGCTTTAAATTTTACAAATAATGTATGAAATATAAATATGCGGGTGGGATAACAAGCATAATGCATACCTCCTTCTAATGAAAGGGGGTTTGGGTTGATGGTTGTTGTTACTGCTGAAAATTAGATCCCCGGTACTCTTTTTTCCTAGAATTTAAGCCCTGCCTGTGAGTATGGATTTTGAAAAAAAAAAAAAGGCGTTAAATGTGCGCTAAATGCATTTTTTTAGAAAAATACTATCTATAATTACACACAATTTTACGCTAACCATGCATTAATTTAAATTGATCAGCAATAAATTAGTTATGCATTGATTTACACTTATTGTATTTTAACGAATACTATCTGCATGTCATTAAAATTATACTAGCTGACCCGTCCGGCGGTGCCTGGGCTCATGATAATTACCTCAAATTTGTATGATTATCTATCTTATATCAATTTTATATTTTTAAATGAAATTTTCACAAAAAAATATTGATTATTAGACAGAAAAGCATTTTTTAAAGACACCTTCTTGTTTGGTTGGGTGTTTTGTTTGTTTCTTTTCCTCGTAAGGGTCTCTCGTTTCCTAGTTTAAAAAAAAAAATAACCCCAGTTGTCTGAATTCTATGAATTTTTCATCAGTTATAAACAGGTCTTGACAAATGCAGTCGCCAAGTTTCCACTGGCGACCTAGTTTTTCTATCTAGCCACCAAGTTATTTAACCTGATTTTTTTTTATTATTATTATAATTTTTTGTACAAAAATTGACATAAGAAATGACCATAAATGGCATTTTTTCTCATTTTCGGCATTTTTAATTAGGTAAAAATAAGTTTAACAAATGCAAATTTTAAATTAATAAAAAATAATTATTTGACTGACTTCGACACGAAAACAGGCAGAAATTGTTTTCCTGCTTCACTGTTTCATCCATGCCCCCCTCATCAGATATAGATTTTGCAGCACTCACTTATCCAGACGTTTGAAACCTTCGGCAATCAGCATTTCCGAGAACATACCGGTTAATGCAGCCTTTACATTTTTTTTCATAGATAAATAATTTTGATAAATTTCATTAGAAAACTTTGTTTATACCATCTTTTTAAATGATGTAACTATTCTAAACTATGTAACTAATAATCCGACAATAGGCTTATTATTTTTCTCAATTAATTGATAAAAAACTTTTGTGCTTTTGAAAATTAGTGACTTCGGAGGGGAGCCGTTTATATTTTTTTACTGGTAACTAGAATTTTTTACTGGCTACCAGATTTTATCAAATTTGTAAAGCCATGGTTATAAATATAATGGTTTTAGAGACCGTGGAAAAATATTGATATCTAGCTGTAAAAGAAATGCTTTCTTCTCGCGTCTTTTTTTTTTTTTTTTTTTCTTCTTTTTTTTTTTTTTTTTTTTTTTTTTTTTTTTTTGGCGACGTGTCCTTTAAAATAACAACACAAAAAAGTTATTGTCCGAACTCTCTGAAATTTTATTCGATTGTCAATATAACTGTATCCCACCCCTCTTTAAAATTCCGTGAAAAAAGTCTGTCTTTGACTAAAGTCGAAGAGAACAGAGTCACAGAAACACAGAGTTACGTCAAAAAAGACTAAGTCACAGACTTAGTCACATTTAATACTGAAAACATGAGCCGACGCTGAGCAAACCCACGCCAAAATACCCAAATTTCTTTTTGCATTGTCATCGAAAAATTCTGAGATTTTTTTAAAATACTTTTGTTCATCAGAGCGTTTCCAAATTTTTGTAGGCGCTGTAATTTTGATCTTCCAAGATGCTTTTAATGGATTTAGTCGAAATACAGACGTTTAGTTACTTTTAGAATAGAAAAAAGATCGTCTTCGAAAGGCCCGATATGACGTGAGGTTCTAAATAAATCGTAATTTAGAATGCTTTCAGCTGTTTCACACCTTTAAATTTCCCATTTATAACAAATTCTTTATGCCAATAAGCATTTCCATCTTAAAAGTAATCTCTATACTAAATTTCAAGTTTCTAACACTAACAGTTTCAACTAAATCATAATTTAGAACGCTTTTAGAAAGTTTTCAGCTCATTTCGTCCTTTTAAATTTTTAAATGTTTTTAAAAATGTTATAAGCAATTACTACATAAAAGTAATCATCATGCCAAATTCCATGTTTTCATACCAATTGTGTCACATAAATCGCAATTTTAGAATGATTCTTACTCTTGCATTCTTTTAAATTTCGTAATGAAAAAATAAATTCTGGGGAGAATTTACGTCTTTTAAGTAACATCCATATAAAATTTCAAGACTCTAGCTCTAAAAGTTCTAAATGACTTGTTACATTTGGCAAAAAGCAAGGTAAGTAAGTCTATTGAAAATTTTGTTAAAATTGCTTCATTATTATTAAAGTTAGGAATAAGAATTCGTGATTCTTTGCAATGAAACCTTGTGTATTTTTAACACTTTCCAACCTAGTTGAAAAGTTTATGACTTCGGTTTGTCTGGTCGTATGGCCGTCTGGCCGTGCTCTAACTCCCGTAAATATGCTCGGATTGCCCTGTAATTGTTATATGTTATTGTCCTTATCTATAGCATGTTCGCTATTTCAACTGAAGTGTGTAGCACTTATAGTTTTTTTACAGGGACACTCAAAAGAATTCCGTTACATTACGGTGTATAGGGAAAAATCATTTGCGGTTTATTTTAATGATGTTACACAATTTCAAACACATTGTAATTGATATATATCACTAAGGTGCATTACAAGAAGCTTAATATGGAATAGGATGTGCATAGCACTTATAGTTACTTTACAGGGACAGTCAAAAGAATTCCGTTACATTACGTCTATGGAGAAAAATCGTTTGCGGTTTAATTAAATAATGTTTCACTATTTTAAACAGATTGGAATTTATATATATCACTAAGATGAATAATCTCTCACTTTTTGTCTATTACTTGGTGTGTATAAATTCTGTAGATCATATATAGGGCAGCACAAAAGTTCGCGAACACATTTCCGTTTATTGACAGAAACTCCAGATGGAGAATTTTAAACTGTGTTACGCGTTTCCTAACTAAACTAAAATTTAACATCCTATGTATAGTAACATATACAAATCCATAGATCATATACAGGGCTGAATAAAAGTATTCGGATAATTTTCCGAATATTGTATATGTTGGAAATATATGTTGGAAATTCCTGAAATTACGTTTTTAAATATGTTATGCGTTTTCCAAATTGTTTACTTAGATGTTATGTTTCAGCTTATTAAATGGTAATGATTTGTAAAATTATTTTCGAAGCGTTGGAAAGTGTTACATAATCTATGCTTGACGCATGAATTTTCGTTCTTGTTATTATGATGGACATAGTTGAATTTTATAAATTTTATAACCGTCTTCATACCTCCCCCCCCCCCACCCCACCCTCCGCCTAATTTTTCGTTCTTGTTGATTGAACAAATGGATTCCAACTCTGTTATTTTCTACGTAAAAATTATTTGCTGTACTGTGCTCTTCCATCTTTAAGTTTACCCCTCATCATTTTTAAACACTTTATAAATCTAACCTAGTTTTGTGTTATTTCATTGGTGCATTTTATAGTTTGTAACTCTAATATTGTAAATGCTGTTTAAATGAATCATAACCAACGTAATTGCGGAGAAAAGCATTATGATTTCATTCATTTAAAAGACTGATTCCATTAACCGATGATTCATATAACCGGCGAAAATCTTTATTATAAACTCAAAACCCCCCCTAGAACCGAATTCTGGCTGCGCCACTGCTTGTTAGGTTTAGTGCAAAAGCCCTTTGATGGAATATCACCCAGACTCCAGAGATTACTGCTTCGCTTACAAAGATACAGCTTCACTCTTACCCATGTTCCAGGCAAACAGCTATGTGTAGCTGATGCATTATCTAGAGCTCCTCTGCCTATTAATCCTGTTGTTACTACTGACATTGATAATGTACATCTAATGGTCTCGGTAATTGTCAATGCTTCACAATCTAAGCTGGATGAAATTAAAACAGCTACACTAGACGACTTAGAATTACAATCTGTCAAACATTACATTTTGAATGGCTGGCCACAGAGAAAACATGATGTTAATGTTTTAGCCAAGTCATATTGGAACTGTCAGTCGGAATTGCATATTGAAGATGGTTTCATTTGTCGTGGACAGAGATTAGTAATTCCCAAGTCCTGTCGCAAAGATATTTTACAGCATCTGCATGTAGGTCATAGAGGCATAGTCACATGCAAAAATCTTGCCAGACAGTCTGTCTTCTGGCCAGGGTTAACTACTGAGATTGAACAACTGATATCAAATTGCACTATCTGTTTACAAAATCAAAGGCAGAACATCAAAGAGCCTCTCCTTGATAGGAAACTACCTGATCGACCGTGGCAGAAAGTTGCTATCGATTTTTTTCATTTGAATTCTGTGACATACCTTCTAATAATAGATTATTTTTCAAAGTACATCGAATTGCAACATTTGCATCATACAACAGCACCTGTAGTCATAAATGCATTAAAAACTTGTTTTGCACGCTTTGGAATCCCTGAAGAAATTGTCGCTGATAACGGTCCACCTCTTGATTCCAAAGAATTTTCCAATTTCTGTAAGAGTTGGGACATTTTTTTTAATCCCTCAAGTCCTGGTTTCCCTCGTTCGAATGGGCAGGTGGAGAGATGTGCACAAACCATCAAATCTAGCCTGACCAAAGCAGCACAAGATCACAGGGATGTATGTTCTGATGGAATATAGGAATGCTCCAATGGATGGTTTGCCTTCTCCAGCTGAAATCTTGATGGGTCGACGTATTCGAACTTTAGTTCCCACTCTCCCTAAAAGTCTTGTACCTCACTATGACTGCAGAACAATTAAAGAAAATTTAGAGCGCAGACAGCAACATCAACATAAATACGATTTACATTCTCGTCCACTTAAGCCATTGCATCAGGGACAAGAGATCCTATTTTGGAATCAAAACAAATGGCAGAAAGGAAAGATAGCTATAGTGGGACCTCAACCAAGCTCTTATACTATTGTGTCAGAGAATGGTAGACAATACCGTAGAAATCGCTTCCACATAAAGCCCTTTAAAACTTCACAAACATCTATACCAAGACCATCAGCTGAAGATTTATTTTCGAGTTCAGTTGATCCAGTGCCACCGACTCAACCAGGTGTATTTCAGACTTCTCATTCTACTGACACATCTATGCCATTGCATCCATCATCCCAGACTAGTGATACCCGTGTCACACGTCTTGGTCGTGTGGTTAGACCACCAAAACGTTTTACTGACTGATGTGGACATACCTATAACTTTTTTTTTATTTTTTTCTAATTGTTTTTTTTTAAGTGCATATTTTTAATCAAGTTTAATCCCTATTTATATTGTCATTTTATGTATTTAAAAAAAAGGGAGATGTTATGTATGTAAGTATAATTGTGTATAATCGTAATCGTTTCTATTAGCTTACCTGTAACCGCCCCAGCTTATTTTTAACTGTGTAATTTATATTTTGAAAAGTCATCTACGCGCCATGTGCCGTATCTATCATTTTTCTTCTAAGTCTTAAATAAACATAATTTCTCAAGTTATAATAATAATCACCTCAGAGTTTAGAAATCCATGTCTCACTGAGCATGGTGAAAAGGATAGCCTAATTTTTTTTATTTTTCGGTTAGAATTTCCTATTTTTACAAAGTTTTCAAGTTCAATTTTTTTTCCTTCTAAGAATAATTCCCACTAGAGTGTCCTATAAGTCCAAAGATGCTTATAAATAGATAATTTGGAGTAGTGACAGAGCTTGTAACTGCTCATATGACATTTTCATGTTTGTGTTGCTTGTATTGCATTTGTAGTAATTGTTTTGCCCGATATTTTCAGTATATTGGAAGTATATTTCATACTATATTTTTGAAATTTAAAGTTTTAAATAAGTGTTTATATCATGTTGGAATATTGTTATAAATTTAAGTGCATTTTTTAATTGTTTGTGTTTTGTGAATTATATAAGTAATTGCCATATTATATTTCTGTTTTCAAGTATCATATTACTTAGTTTTTATTGTATTGTATGTTTGAAGAAAGGTGCAATGTTTACCTTTCCTGATGAACCAACTGTAACCCAAGAACAATTCTAACAGGACATGTTGGTTAACAAGAACTTTTGCAATGTGCTAAAATACTTTAAAAAAATAGCACATAATGTTCTCGCGAGAAATGTTCAATTTTTTTTGCTGCAGCTATGTTTTACAGTATATGTCATGTTAATTCTTCAGTGTATATCACCAAATAGAACCAGTATTTTATGTAAAAGTAAGCCCAAGCAGTTTGAGAGTCTGATTAGAATTCAGTAGAGAAAAAACAATTTTTTTGATAGCCTAGTTTAAAATGAGTTTAACTTATGGGGTTGAGCCCCACAGCCCTTGCTGGCAAGTACTGTGGCGCTCATTTTTAAAGGGGGGGATGTGAAATGAATGTGAAAAAGTATGAAAGAATATTGAATGTGAACGAATGTGGATTGATATGAAAGGATATTTAGTTAAACCCATTCCAAATCAGAAACTAAAATATAAAAATTCAAAGTTTAAAATCCCTAAATTGTGTGTCTAAATTTTAAAGTCCTGCTTTCATTTCCAGTTTGCCCCTGTAACTTAACTTTTTTACAATACATTTATTACGAACAGATATCAATTTTGAATCCTCGTTAAGCTTGAAAGTGCTGACGTTAGTGCAACTCTTTTCTCCCTGTGGGTAGATCTTGCATGAATAATTGCCCAGGATGCTTACCCAGATATGAATCAAAAGCTAATTAGCCAATTAAATTACACTATTTCATAATTTGCAGAGCGGTCTCTAGCGGTAGTTTCGACGTATATAATGTGTGGAGCACGTTTTTTGAGTGCCCTTTTACTGTCATCACTCTCCCCAAAAACTACGGCCCGTTATTCTTCGAAGTGAGACGGCATCCTTGCCGTTATAAGTCCGGCAATTCGCCGAATTACGGCCGATAAGAAGATGTATTTACGGTAAAAGACTCTTCAAACTGTACCCTGGGCCTAGCTTAAAGAGAAACTTGTAATACAAAGGAATAAAAGCTAGTTCCCAGGAAAATGTCTACTTATTTCTCCTACATTCGCCCAACTACATACTTTTATCTTCTAGGCTATGAATGACACGGTGATTCGACGAACGAGTGCCGAGAAACTACATTAACGGCGCGAAATATGGTCCTTCAAACATCTTGATACCTAATACTGGGATATGTTATAGCGGCGACGACCGTTCGTTACAGAGGGATCGATGTGCGTACGTTACAGAGAGCGTACGTTACATATATATATATATTATATATATATATATATATATATATATATATATATACAGTAAAATCCCGTTACAACGAATTCCATTACAACGAAAAATCCCGTTATAACGAAATGCAAGCGAGTCCCGTTTTGAAATGTATTCAAATAATGTTAACATAATCTCAGTATAACGAAATATTCAATTTTTTATAATCTCGTTAGAACGAAATAATATGACACGGCAAATACTTTCAGTTGTACATTTTTATCGCTTGACAATTTTTGTTTTCGATGCCTAGTCTTAGGGACAATCAAGCTTATCTCTAAAGCAATCGCTTTTCTCCGAGCTTTGTTGTAAAATCGGTGTGCATAGGCATTTCACTGCAGAAGGAATGTTTCCTTTGTTCGCTCTCCCCTTTTCTCCACCCCTTTTTCTTGGAAGTCCAAGTAAGCTGTAACCAATGTAGGCAAACTTAACAAAACGTGAAATGAGTATTGCACATTCCCCCTTCCCTCTCCTCCCTACCTGAATAACTTTCGCAAAGGAATTTCCAAAGCTCGAAATCAGTTTGAAAATTTTCATCTTACCAGTAGGTCATAAAATGGCGGCTGTTAAGCGAAAACAGTTTAGTTTGGAAGAAAAAAAAGCCATAATTTCTGAAGTTGAGAAAGGAATGAAAAAATCTGATGTTGCTAGCAAATATGGAATTTCGCCGTCTACTTTATCCACTTTTCTAAAAGATAAAGAAAGCATTTTGAAAAAAATTCAAGTTAAAGTCTTTGATCCAAGCAGAAAACGAATTCGAAATGCCCAGTTTCAAGATGTGGATAGTGCTGTTTACAAATGGTTTATGGATGTTCGTTCTAGAAACATCCCTCTAAGTGGCCCTTTAATTAGAGAAAAAGGTTTGGAATTTGCAAGAATGCTAAACATTGAAAATTTTCAAGCCAGTGTCGGATGGTTGAATCGATTCCGAGAAAGATACGGTATAGTGGCAAAATGCATTTCAGGAGAAGCAAAAGACGTCCCAGTTGAATTTGTAAACGAATGGCGTAAAGGTGAAATACAAAAAATAATCAAGACGTATAGTCCTAACGATGTTTTTAATGCCGATGAAGCCGGAATATTTTTTCAGTTAGAACCAAGGAAGACTTTAGCGTTAAAAGGAGACAAGTGTATTGGAGGAAAGCTTTCCAAACAAAGGATTACAGCCCTATTTTGCTGCAACAAATCAGGAACAGAAAAACGAAAAGTACTCATAATCGGCAAATCTGAAAAACCCCGTTGTTTCAAACATTTTAAGTCCTTACCATGCATCTACAAAGCCAACAAAAAATCATGGATGACGCAAGGATTCTTTAATGAATGGCTGATAAATTTTGATAAAGATATGCAAAAACAAAAACGTAAAATTCTTCTACTCATAGACAACTGCACAGCACACAATGATCCTCCTATATTGAATCACATTCGTGTAGAGTATTTCCCGCCTAACTGTACTGCAATACTTCAGCCTCTTGACCAAGGCATTATCAGAGCCGTAAAATCACGATACAAAACTATGTTATTAAAACGCATTCTCTGTGATCTGCAAAATAACGTAAACAGAAAGTGCAACATGAAAGAGGCAATTGATATGATCTGTGGATCGTGGGATGATATAAGCCAGAAAACAATAGCCCACTGTTGGAAACACGCGCAGATTGACCAGGATTTAAATAAAGAATCGACGGCTCAAGGATCTAGCGATGTAGTACATGATGAGGAGCAGACAGTCGAATATGAGATCGAATCCACTTGGAACTTAGTAAAAGAAAAATCTGGTGTGTCTCAAAGCATAAGCTTTAAAGATTTTTTAACTGCAGATGACAATGCTGCAACTTGTTATTCATTAACAGAGACAGATATTGTGCAGTCTATTGTTGATGATCGCATTTTAGAAAATGATGAAGAAAGTTCTGAAGATGAAGAAACTGAGGTTTCAAAAGTTACATCTGCTGAAGCCTTAGAAAGCTTAGAAAGAGTGCGCAATTTTATTTCTTTACAGAGCAGTGTACCAGATAACATTTTTTCTAATATTAATCATGTACATAATTTTGTATTGTCCGCAGCTTCAAACTCCCTTGTACAAAAAAAAATCACTGATTTTCTGCATTAAATTTTTTCTTGTACAATTTGAAGATCATTGAAATGGTGGTAAGTCAATTTTTCAGTTCTATAAAAAATATTATACATTGTATTATACTAACTTTACGTTATTAGAAGGTACTACTAATTTTTATTACTATTTTTAATAATTAATTATCTACTAATTTGTATTATACTACTATATTTTTATAATTAACTATGATATGAGGATCTGAATTGAAATGTTTAATTTTCTATTGAATTCCGTTACAACGAAATTCCCGTTACAACGAATAAAATTTGCGGTCCCGTGAAGTTCGTTGTAACGGGATTTTACTGTATATATATATATATATATATATATATATATATATATATATATATATATATATATATATATCATGAATACAATATGCTTAATTAACAGAATCAATGAATAATCAGCCAAAAAAATCAGAGCACCCATACATTTTAATTACTAAACTGTCCCAGAAAAATAAAAAAATAAAATAGCCATTCGATTGAAAATTGTCTTGTTTCAGTTTATGTTAATAAAATAAACTTAGGACTTAGGGCGCCGTCTTCATACAGAAATTGTATAAATGTCTGAAAATTTCAATACAGACACCTAATTTGGACGTCATATTTGGAATTTTTAGTAAATTTTACTTTAGGATATCAAACAAAAAATCATTCGAAGAAATTTAAGAATTATGGCGATTTAAAGTTTAGAACTTCTAATGTTAAATTCATTTTTGATTGTTGAAAATCAAACGGAAATGCGGATAGTTTTTTAAGCATAACTCAAAAAGTACTTGACACGAGTGAAGCCAACTTTTGAAAAATATTGGGTAAGGCGGAAACATTTTAGGGACTTGGCCATTTTTTTAAGGTGAAGCGAACGGATGGGGAAAGTTCCAGCAAGGGCAGGAGTTCCATTTCAAAACTTTCTTGGGGTGGGTTGCAAAGTTTTCTTTTAATCTTGTTTTGCATAGCTGAGATGCAGTTGATACAGTTATATTCCCGCATATACAGGGGGTGGACAAAATAATACGAACACTCATGAAAAATGGTGAAAAGAGCAATATCTAGAAAAATACATGAGGAATTAACATGAAACTGCAGGTGTGTAAACAGTATAGTATAAGTTATATATTTCCGTGAAGATGCTTTCCCGAAAGCCCATAGGGGACTGTCAACAAATTGAAAAAGGACGAATATCTTTTGGATAACCCTGTAAAAACTAATGTAGCAAAAGCATTCAAACTCGAGGTTATTAATAAGTGGCTTATTTTAATATACTGTGTTCATTTTTATGAGGATAGCATGTATACTCGTAGAGAAATTATGGTTTTATAAAAACAGTCCTAAATTTCGATTAGTTTTTTGCTTATAATTTGCAAAGTTTTTAATATAAAAAAAAGTTTTTTTCAGAAAATATGACAAACAACATTGTACTTAATACTCTGCAATCAGAATTAAAAAATAATAAAAATTGGA
Organism: Maratus michaelseni; assembly: GCA_963931845.1. Classification (NCBI taxonomy): domain Eukaryota; kingdom Metazoa; phylum Arthropoda; class Arachnida; order Araneae; family Salticidae; genus Maratus; species Maratus michaelseni. Next base: position 168,848,919 of record OZ007587.1, on the reverse strand, counting down.
TGAAAAATGAGCAGGTTTACTAAAAAATGTTTCACTGCGCATGCGTGAATGCAATCAAAATATAATACGCATAATGTATTAGCTAAGTATATAGAGCAACTTTTGTGAAAGTCTCAAAATCATAGCTTGAAAATTCTGTAAATTTTCGTCGATAGAATAAGCTCGAAATCCGTTGTTCCCAAAAGGAAGCAAAAATATGAGGGGTTGTATCCAAATATAGTAGTACGTGCAATATTTTGTACGCTATCTTGGCACTAATCAACAGATATTTGATAGCATTTTTTTCAGCATTTTTCATGAATGTTCGTATTATTTTGTCCACCCCTTGTGCCCTGTATTTTTAAAATTAGCCAAAGTACTAATAAATGATGAATGTGCCTCGCCTTGATAATATTGCAATAGAGCAATTATTATTAATTAAATGCCAAAAATACTTAAATATTTTTATTTTTGTGTTTATTTAATGCTAAAGTTTCTTTTTTAATCAAATCTGAGAAATTATTTTAACTTTTGTGGAATTTCGTTTTTTTTTTAGTATGATCTGTGATGACTGATATATTCTGAAATATCAAATTCCTTGAGGGGGGCAACTGCTCTCCATAGCCTCCCCCAAATTGCGCCCCTGCATTCAATTTAGGATGAATTGGGATTTTTTGTAAGTTAAAGAACGAAGTTGCGATTTTTAAAAATATATTCTCATGAGGTCTTCCTTATATGGACATTAATTAATATTTATTATAAAGCCATGAATTTGACTACAAATTAAAGCGTATAAAACGAAAAGAAAAAAAATAGATACCGATTTGATGTCCATTTTTTTCGAACTTAAATCATATACATTTACAGTGGCGCCCCACGAAAGGAGCTAAGGGGGCTGAAGCCCTTCCCAAATCCTGAGACAGACTAACAATTTAAGTTTCTTAAAATTATGAAGGGTTATTTAATAAAAAAAATCCTATGGACATTTTTTTCAAAATTTCGGAAAATATTCATTTTGTTGCTGAATTATATTTTAAAACGTTCTTTTTAAATAAAATATATGAACATGTTTAATATATGCTAATTAAAAATTTTTTAAACATTAAACATGTTACAGTTAAATATAAAAAAATATATATTTCAAAAATTTCGTTTTCTCACATTCATAACTGCCATATGACAGGTCGAGTAATTTTATGGATTAAATATATTATCTATTAGCTTTAATTGATTTCCGTTTCTGTTTAAATTATCAGCTACAAGTTAATAATTTTTTCCTACAAAATGTTTTAAAAATTGCTTAGTTTTGCCTAATTGTAATTGACTGTTGACTGATCATTGATGGTCAGCTCACGAGTTTAATGTAAATATAGTGGTCTGCACGGTCTGAAATTTTCCGGGGCATTCTCCGGGAAATTTTCCAGGGCAGCCTGGCCCAGACGACATCTATCTTTGCCTGACACCGGCCCAGTGTAAAAGCTAAAAGTTTGGTCCGAGCAAAAATCAGTAAAATCAATCTTGAATTCAAATAAATTCTTTCTTAATAATAAAAAAAAAAACTTACATATTTTTTAAACAACATACCTACAATTCAATTTAAAAATTATTTAAAAAAATATTGTATACATACTTATACAAACATCTTAAAGTGCATCAGTTTGCCGATTTTATGTTCGCAAACCATTGTATACGAAATTCCAACATTAATGGTAACATAGACAAAAAATTGGACATAGTTTAGAAGAAAAGAAAAATATTATTAAAAATATCAGTAATTTTGAAGCTCTAAAAAGAAATGAATGTATGTAGATTTTTAAAAATATTTGTCTTGTAACTATTAAACCAAAATAAAATTTCTACAGATTCTGTTAATAAATGTAAAATAACACTATACTAAAAAAGAAAAAAAAAACTGCCAATCTGACGCAGTTCAGAAATAATGAAATACAAGCCTGAGATTGATGAAAGAACAAGTGAGTGAGTGTGATCGAAGATCGCACAAAAGGTTTCGTTTAATATTCCTTTCAAAACACTTTATCCTTTCTTTAATAAATTCAAATAAATTTCATTAAAAAAAAAAAAAAAAAATCATGTTTTTTATAAAGTAAAAAATTACCGGTCTATTTTTCTCGTTTTTTCGAATATCTGAACCGGCTCGCGCTGTTATACTCTGTCATAATAATATCTGCCATGTGGACTAAATACGATATTAAAAGAAAAAAAAAATCAATTTCAAAATTAAACATGTTGTACAGAGAACTTCAAAACGTTAAAATATGCCAATATTTCCATAATCGGGTTTTTATCATGATTAAATACGTTCTTCAAACTCATATGAGGTTATAATCATTTGCTGGCGTCATATCTACTTGATTTCTCTATTACTCATATTGATACTCTTTGTATTATTCTCAAACATTTGAAAAAGTTCGTTAAACTTCCAATATGACGTCAGATTAATTTTCTTTTCAGTTCTCTAATGACGTCATATTAATCTGCTTTCTGTACTTACACATACTCATACTCCTTGTATTAATGAGGAATGTTTGAAAATTTCCATTTTATTACCAATATGACATCACATTAATCTTTTTTTCAATTAGTGAAGTCTAGTAGAAATTAGTAGAAGTCTACTTTAAACATATGCGAAGAAGATAATAAAAGTTTTAAATATACGACTAAAATTACAATTCGTTCATACCACCAAATAGCTTTTATGTTATGCTTAAAATGTAACTATTAACAAGTGGGTAAGTGTGATCGAAGATCGCTCAAAGGGTTTCGTTTAATATTCCTTTCAAAACACTTTATCATTTCTTTAATAAATCCAAATAAATTTCATTTAGCAACCAAAAAAAAAAAAAAAAAAAAAAAAAAAAAAAAAAAAAAAACCCTCATGTTTTACCGGTCTATTTTTTCGTTTTTTCGAGTATCCAAACCAGCCCGATAGCGGGCGAAGCCGGCTATTATATTCTGTCATAATAATATCTGTCACGCGGACTAAATGTGATTTTAAAAAAAGTAATTTCAAAATTAAACATGTTGTACACTTTCAAAATGTTAAAATATGCGAATATTTCCATAATCAGATTTTTATCATGATTCAATATGTTTCTCAAACTCATATATTGACTATTCTCTATTACTCATATTGATACTCGCTTTGTATTATTCTCAAACATCTGAAAAATTCGTTAGACTTCCAATATGACGTCAGATTTTCTTTTCAATTCTCTAATGACGTGATATTAATCTGCTTTGTGTACATACACATACTCATACTCCTTGTATTATTGAGAAATCTTTGAAAATTTGCGTTTAATTACCACTATGACGTCAATCATTTTTATTTCATATTAAACTTTTTTTCAATTGGTGAAACTTTTTATTTCATTTTCATTTTTCACGTGAAAATTGTCAGATAGAAAATTAATTATTGTAGAAAGAATTTCATCGTGGATTTTTAATTTTTGGCATCTGCTATAACGAAAAATGTTTAAATTTAATAGGAAAAGGCTGTTAGAATTAAAATAATGCGAATTTTTCAAATTTTAATATTTTGAGCCCTTCTTAGCTGGTATTCAGCTATATGCACAAAGTTTCAACTCTGTAAGTTACATAGTTTCTGAGAATAGTCTGTGACAGACAGACAACGGAGCGGCAGTAATAAGGTTTCGTGAGATGAACGAAACCCTAAAAATGAATTTAACTTAGGAGTTCAAAATTTTACGCTGCCGTAAATTCTTGAACTACGTGACAGAGTAACTTCCCATTCCCATTTGGTATCTAAATGTAAAATTTACCAAAAAAAATTTTATGTTAATTTTATGTTAAATTTTATGTTAAAATTGGGTGTCTGCATTAAAATTTTGAGTTTTTGGTACAATTTAGTGTAAAGACGAATTGAATAGGTATGTTAATTTTTTTCTGGGATAGTTTGGTTATTAAAATGTGTGGAGTGATCTCTGTCCTTTTATTTATTTATTTATTTTAATTAAAAATCAACATAATTTCTATTGATAAAAAATATTTAATAAAATATTTCTTCTTTTTATATAGTTATTATTTAACCTTTTTATTTAATAAGATTTCAGGTGTAATTTGATTTCTAAAGAAATAAATATTAGCAACTATGTAAATACATATTTAGATACATATATTTAAATATTGTTTTAATTTTATTTTGCACTAAAAGTATAAATCATTTATTATAATCAGAAAAAGGTTAAAAACTGAATAAAAAATTCATTTTCAAAATATTACATCAGAATTCGGGGCACATTACATCAAAATTCCTCCAAAAATCAAGGGGCGAGGGGGCAAAGAAACGGATCTGTTGGTTCATACTATCATACTATATAACGAACTCCTGTCTCAAATGTTATGTTTTGCTCTAAATCCATTTCTTATCCATTTCGGTTCGAAAGTTTATTGGCCCAGTACTGCTTTTTTAAAAACAAAAAATTCGGCCTAAACTAATGGTTACCAAACTTTGCCGATTTACGACGGTCTTTGCGTAAGAAATTTTCCAACAGCGCTGTCATTAGAATCTGCAAAAATATTCTTTATGGTCTACATTAGAAATACAGTGATTTTTTTTTTAAAAAAGGTGTGGTAGTCTGCTTATAAAAATATGCGTTTTCTAAGGTTGTTATAACATTATTTATATTTTAACAGGGTGTATAGTTAAGAAAACTTCCATTAAAATTGTGAATTATGTTACAAGCATTTATTTCTTTCATTCTATAAATCGAAATGACATAATATTGAGTTGTATAATGACTATTTTGGAAATTTCAAAGTGAGATATATTCTTAATGTGAATTTTTGTCGCGAGTGAAATATTTTCCACTGACGTACAGTTTGGGAAACACTGCCCAAACTGTACATTACAAAATGACATATATCTACATTAAATGATATTTAGGTGCTTTTTTAAAACCCAGTTTAAAAAATCCAAAGTAAAATATTTTGTAAATGGGGATTTTTTTTTTTTTTTTTTTTTTTTTTTTTTTTTTTTTTTTTTTTCAGAGTGAACTATTTTCCGCTGACGTACAATGTGGGAACCACTGTCTTAAAGAAGTTCTCAAAGAAAGAAAAAAAAATTCCCTGCTTAGAAACACAATTTTTCTAACACATTTTTAAACATAAAAGCATGATACTTGAAGGAGCGATTATAGAAAAGATTTATAATCGAAGTTTTTTTTTTTCATTTTACGATAAATGGAAACCACCTTGAGTTATGTAAGCGATTGTTGTCTCAAGACAGCGGTTTCTTTTCTTTTCTGTGCTATCTCGTCCAGAAATTCTGTTCAAAACACCAACTTTGACATCATTTTCTCAAAAACCGCCCGTCTTTAGGGAAAAACGGAGAAAACAGTTCGATCGATTACACAGTTTCTTAATAAGAGCCCCTGCCAATTTCCTACGCTTGCGAACAAAAATTAATTAGAAAAACGAAATTTAGGCAAAAATGCCATGGAATATCGGACGACCCAAAATAAAGATATATTCTTTAATTTTACACTTTGTTTTGAACAGGGCGCAATTATTCCATTAAGTTACCGCCTATGGGTGGCAGAACAATATTTGATTAACGAATTCATCCAAGATACTTGCAACATTAATGCACTGATTCAATTAGGTTCGAATTGGTTCAATATTTCGGACATTATCGTCATGACAAATTTTGCTTTTGTGTGTCCTATTAAATAGGGGGGTGGTGGTGTATGTCCTGGGTGCCAGAGTAGAAGAGGGCCCCAAAATGAGATTTTGTTCGTCCTTCGTTAACAACAAAAAAAAAAATAACGAAATTTAGGCAAAAATGCCATGGAATCGGACGACCCAAAATAAAGATGCATTCTTTAATCTTACTCTTTGTTTTGAATTGGGAGGCGATTATTCCATTAAGTGACCGCCTAGGGGCGCCAGAACAATATTTGATTAACGAATTCATCCCAGATGCTTGCAACATTAATACACTGCCCAATTATGTTTGAATTGGTTCAATATCTCGGACATTATCGTGATGACAAATTTTGCTTTTGTGTGTCCTTGTAAATGGGAAGGGGGGGGGGGACGGTATGCCCTGGGCGCCAGAGTAGAAAGGGACGCCAAAATAAGAATTTGTTCATTCTTCGTTACAAAAACAAATAACGAAATTTAAGCAAAAATGTCATGGAATCGGACGACCCAAAATAAAGATGTATTCTTTAATTTTATACTCGTTGTTTTGAGCAGCGCGCGATTACATTATTAAGTGACCGCCTAGGGGCGCCAGAACAATAATTGATTAATTAATTCATCCCAGATACTTGCAACATTAAAACACTGTCCAATTATGTTTGAATTGGTTCAATATTTCGGACATTATCGTGATGACCCAAATCGGAAGACCCAAAATAAAGATGTATTCTTTAATTTTATACTCTTTGTTTTGAGCAGGATGCGATTTTTCCATTAAGTGACGGCCTAGAGGCGGGGCGTCAGAACAACATTCGATTAACGAATTCATCCAAGATACTTGCAAGATTAATACACTGCTCCAATTAGGTTCGAATTGCTTCCATATTCGGACATTATCGTGATAACAAGATTTGGATTATATATATATATAGATAGATAAAAACGGAGCGATTGCAGTAGGTCGATTTTTAAAGAAAGAAACCTAAAAATATTAATATTAATTCAAAACAATTATGTCATATTTAAAATAAAAATTAAAGGAATGGATTAAGAACTTATCTCTGTATATTTATTTTGGAAAGGGAGGGGGGGGGGGGGGCTTGTCACTAGAAATATCCTAGTTTCGGCCCTGTATTGAAATATTACATTATTATTGATTTAATACAGATTAAATTAAGAATAACTAAATAAAACAATGTGCTGAAGTTACATTTTTTAACAAGATTAATTACATATATATTTTTAGTTAGAGAAACTTACCTCTATAGATTTTTCATTTGCGTTGTCTACAAAAGAGTTGGCGCTCACATTATTAGTAGAAGATGAGCTGATCTCCTCGGGATTTGGTTTGCTAATAATAAACTTTCTTAGACTATTAGCCTGTTTTTCATCATCTTTTTTTTTCTGCGCCTTTCTGTAATAATGTCCCGATTTTTTTTCGGACATTCTGAATATAGCCTTTAAAAAATATTGTTTAATACCAAAAAATAAGAATAAGTAATTTATACGATTCTCTGCAACTAGAGAACTTACATACCAAAGGACTGGTGCCAGTTATCGGCTGCAATCAAGGGGATAATTGACCACCCAAGGCGAAGAAAGTGTTCGGGGTCGTAAAAGTGTCAAATATTAATTAATTAGCCTCCCTCAGTCTGGGTGTTGAATTGAGGTTTTGTTATGTGGGGCCTCTTTCCAGGATGTAATTTAAGTTTTAACAGCCTCGTTTTCTCAGATAAAGGAACCGGACATATGTTGTGCAGGTGAAAATACTCCTTGAAGTGTTATCGTGTGTCCTTGAAGTGTTATTTAAACTCAATGTAGATCAATCTCCCACACAGAACCCAACCTAGTAAAAGAAAAAAAAGAAGAAGAAACGCGAAATCTATATTTTTAATAGGTGATCTTTTGAGCGCCCCTTAAGTCGATTACTGGTTTGGCGCCCCGTGCGATCGCACACTTAGCACACCCCTTGGGCCGGCTCTTCTCCCAAAATTTCTGGTCACGCTCCGCCTATGAATAGACTGATATGTCTTTTAGATGCTTTCCTGAAAATAACGCTAATTTTCCAAATTATAATAGTGACTTAGAACAAAAAAGAAAAACTATTAAATTTTTACTATTTTATTTTGTGAATTTTCCACCGGCTCTCCTTTAGTGTCCTGGGCAGTCGCTCCAACTTACCCTCTCTAAGGCCGGATATGGATGTAATAAAAGTAATTCTAGTTTTTAAAAAAAAGTAATTTTAAAATTGCGTATGTTCCGGGCAGTCACCCGACCTCACCAAATGTTTTATATATTTCTCAATTTTTATGCATTTGGCTCAGTTTTCCTTTTGGATTTTCCAGTTGCAAAACATTTTTACCCAAATTTCATATATTTTTTGTATTAAACGACAAACCAAATCTTCATTTGGCGCCTCGTCCGCCTTCCGTTCTGGCGCCTGAGGCAGAGACCGATTTAGAAATTTGGGGACCTAGGCACAGATGCGTATGGAGGCCCTCCGTCACACAGATTCTTTGAATAAAAAATATAATATCGAAAGCAATACTTATTAGGATAACCACTATTGAATTTGATAATTTCTTTAAAATATTAATTAAAAAAATAAATTTGATAATCATTAATTTAATTTTAAATATTTATTTGATAATTATGAATTTTTAATTGAATTTTATAATAAACTGTGTGGTGCTGATTACCTTTCTCTATGCAAGTCCATTATATCTGGAATGATAAAGTATGCAACAGCTAATAATAAATTTACCGCAGTACCAAGCTAGTAGAATTATTTAAAATATTAGCATATCCTATTAATCAAAACACCTTTTCTTTCAAATACAAGCTTTGTATGAAAGAAAAAAAAAAGAAAAAACTAAATTTACACAAGTAACTAGGAGAACCACACGGCTTTGTCCGTGTTAACCATGAGGGCCAGGACCCTACATGTAAAATAAATAAAAATGAAATAATATGGCGATCCCAAAAATGGAGCTCTGTACATTAATGCACAAACATTGTTAAAAGACAATCAGCAACAAAAGGAAGTTACTTTGACATATCATAAACAATCTCTGACAAACAGACTTTTCCATTTTAATTTTGTTTTTTGACAGTTAAAACTGTTTTGGCCAATAACTGAAAAATCTTTAGTAGCATTTGGGGGCCCGTGCCCCGAATGCCCTGCCGTAAATCAGGTACTGGCCTGAGGCACATGCCACCTCTACCTCTGCCACAACCCTCTCTTAGTTTCGGCCCTGAGTCTCCTTTACTTTCTTAGAAAACGAATGGAGATGTTTTGTTGTGAGTTAGATGAGGGAATAATTAGAGGGGTCCCGACCCGGAGGTTCGTTCGGTTCGAGGTATATCATCATATTCGAGGTTTTACTAAAGTATACAATTCGAGGCCCCGATTTAAATTAGGGGTCTGCTAATAATGAGAATAATGTTTTTCCTCTTTTAGTCTTGGGCAAAAGAGGTTAAAAATACTGACAGATTATTTTAGCAACAGAGCATTATATCGGACTTGGGAAAAGGAAAATATGAAGGATAGATACCTGAAACACGATTTTTTTCTCGTCATTTCAGAGTAGTATATTCATTTAAGAAGCAAAGATATTTTCTTTATTTTTTTTTAGATTTTTTTGGTAGAAATTAAGTATTTTAAAACTTTTATACAACTTAACACTAGAACCGCGATGACGGGTCACTTTGACCCGTACCAAATGAATAGATGTTGATTCGCACCAGAAATTTTTTCTTAAAATAAGTTAAATATATGCTGCTCCAAAATAATTTAAATAAATAAGTTAAATAGTTTTAAATAAAATTTCTGGTGTGAAGTATTTTTATAAAATATGCGTAAAATTTCCCGCGATTCTAGTGTTAAGCCATTGCCGACAGCCCCTGAGTCAATGACAGGTTGGTGGGGCTACCCAACTACTCATCCTCCTCCTTTAACCCGGCCCTGAACGAAACTTTCCCAAATTAACTCGAAGTCATTGATTCCTAAGTTATAACGTCTTTAAAATTTGCATCAAACTCCGTATGACTCTTTTATCTATACTAATAAAAGAATGTCTCTCCCTGTGTGTGTGTGTGTGTGTGCCATGGCTAACGAAACCTACCGCACGTAGAACTCTAAAAATTTGGATGCCGATAGTCCAAGGCAGGGCCTGATGCGCTTGAGACTCAGATTTTTAACTTTTTAAGACCCGGGCCCTGTGGGGAAACTTTAAGATTTTGCCCAAAATTTTTAATAACTTGCCCCTTTTTTATCCGATCTTCTTCGTTTTTGGGGCCCTTTCTCCATTTAGATTTCCCCAATTTTACGTTCCAGTTAAGACCCTGCTCCCCCTGGGTCCCGGTACGGGCCCCGTTGAAGTGTTTGTTTCCTAAATTGTTAATAACTTGCCCCCTTTTTATCCGATCTTCTTCCTTTTTGGAGCTTTTTTCTCCATTTAGTTATTCCCCCATTTCTAAATTCCAATTAGGACCCTTGATTTTAAGACCCTACTCAAAACTATCAGCTGGCTCCCCTACTATAGCTCCCTTAAAAATCGTCCGATTCACTAGCTTTTTCCTTCTAAAAACTTCTTAGGACTTCCAGTTACTACATGAACGACAAAAAAAAAAAAAAATTCTCGGACAAGACCAGGGCCTTCTGGGTCCTTTTAAGTTTTTGTGCTCTAAATTTTTAATAACTTGCCCCATTTTAATCAAATCTTCTTCGTTTTTGGCTCCTTTTCTCCATTTAGTTATTCCCCCCAATTCTACATTCCAGTTAGGACCCTTCATTTTAAAACCCTACTCAAAACTATCAGCTAGCTCCTTTTGTCCCCCCTACTTTAGATACCTTAAAAATTGTCCGATTCACTAACTTTTTTTTTTCCTCACAACTTCTTAAAACTTCCAATTACTACATAAATCACAAAAAAAAAAAAAAAAAAAAAAAAAAAAAAAAAATCGGCTTACCTGGGCCGTTTTAAGTTTTTGTGCCCAAAATTTTAATAACTTGCCCTCTTTTTATCCGAACTTCTGCGTTTTTGGGGCCGCTTTTTCCATTTAGTTATTTCTGCACATTCCAGTTAAGATCCTGGCACCCTAGGTCCCGGTACAGTGCCCCTTGAAGTTTTTGTTCCCTAAATTGTTAATAACTTGCCTCCTTTTAATCCTATCTTCTTCCTTTTTGGGGCTTTTTCTCCATTTCGTTATTCTCCCATTTCTACATTCCAGCTAAGACCCTTCATTTTAGTGCACTGCTCAAAACTATCAGCTGGCCCCTTTTGGGGGCCAGCTGATCTACAGATCTCTTAAAAACTACTACAGATACTACAGGGTACTACAGATCTCTTAAAAATCGTCCGATTCACTAGCTTTTTTTTTCTAACAACTTCTTAGGACTTCCAGCTATTATATAAAGGACAAAACAATTTCTCGGACAAGACCCGGGCCTCCTGGGTCCCTTTAAGTTTTTGTGGTCTCAATTTTTAATAACTTGATTCCTTTTTATCTGATTTTCTTAGTTTTTGGGGGCCCTTTCTCCATTCAGTTATTGCCCCGTTACTACATTCCAGTTAAGATCCTGCCTCCTGGGGCCCGGTACTGGGCCCCTTGAAGTTTTCCCCCCTAAATTGTTAATAACTTATCCCCTTTTAATCCGATCTTCTTCGTTTTGGAGGCATTTTCTCTAATTAGTTATTATCCATTTCTACATTCCAGTTAGGACCCTGGCCCCTTGAACTTTTTTTGCGCCATATGCATTTTCTCCCCCCTAATTATGTCACCCTCTCAGTGCATAACATTAAAGTTGAGTCTTGGACTCCTCTCCCCGGGATGCCACCCTCATATTTTTATTGGGGCCATTTTTAAGCATTTCTTTAAAATTTTATTCTAATGATTAATTTATACCCCTGTGCTTAATTTCGACTAATTGAAGATCTAAAGCGTTAAGTACTAGGACCTTTTAAGATGTTTTCTTGTTAGGGTCCTTGTCAAAACTATCAGTTGGCCCCTTTCGGGCCCCTAACTATAGCTCCCTTAAAAATCCTCCAATTCACTAAATTTTGTATCTAACAACTTCTTAGGACTTCCAGCTACTACTTGAACGACAAAAAAATTTCCCGGATCTCAACTACCACCGATTTTGAATATTAATCTCCTTTTTGGGGCCCTTGGTGCAGCGTCTTTAAAGATTATCCGGCTCTCTTGCAATTTTCTTTAACATAGCTCTAGGGTCATCCAGGTACTTTATAAACTACTAAACATTTCCTTAGAGCCCAACTACCACTTTTTTTTTTTTTTTTTTTTTTTTTTTTTTAATATTAATCTTTTTTTTTCGGCATCAACGTACCTTTACTTACTAATACAGCTGTAAATTAAAAATCACGTTACTGTTAAAGATAAGTGGTTAAGTTTTTAAAAAAAAGGGGGGGGGGGGAGATTCCATCCGTAAATTAAATATCGCGTTAATGTTAAGGTAATTCGTTAAATTTACAGGAGGCACCCTTCCACCGCCTGTGCTGCATTCTTTTCTCGGGCTCTATGGGCCCGATTTCAACAGGATTTGGGTCATTCGACTTGATATCGAAAACTTGAAGGTTTTTTTTTTTAATTTATTTATTATCACAGGCCCGGGCACCGGGCCCTTGATAATATATATAAATAAATTTATCGGGCGAGTCAGCTAGTTTAAAATAAAACTTCTCGAATTTCGATCTCGCACACAATCCGTTGAAAACGAGTAGTATTGTACTTTTTTATACAGTATTTTTTTTTTTTAATTCGGTATTCTCTTAAGAACTTTCTTTCAGCTGTGGTACCGGTACGAGAATGAATTTCATAAGCACAAACTAACCTGCTAGCTGCGCTTCAGTTTCAGTTATGAATCTTTTCAGCCTAGTTCCTAGTTTTAAATTTTGGGCCTCGAGACTAGGCCTCAGGCCTTACGGTGTCTAATGAAAAATCAAGCTCCATCACTTTCACTGCCATAAGATATAAGAATCGCCATATCATAAGCTATTTTTCTTCTGATAAACTAGTTTCCTTTCATTTCATCCCAGCTGAGTACCCAGCGGCAGTGAGATTATGCTGTAAATTTGGCGCCTTGCGACACTTTTCTTGTGCGATTCATTCTACGTGATGGCAAAACCTTGACAAACAAGTTTTTAAATTTGGCAACCCTTGACTTTCCACTCCCTCACCAGACGTGCCACGATCTAGTAAACAGTACTGTTTTGAAAAAAAAAAAAAAAAAAAAAAAGTTTTCATCGAATCTACTCTACAGCTGTAAAATTTAGTTAACGGACGTAGAGTTGTTATTTGTGAAAAAGAAATTGTTGTTATGCCTTACACACAAACTGTTCAATTCTGAAATATGTATGTGTATTATGACTGATTGGTTTTGACTTTAAAAAAAAGTATTTTCGTGTGAGTGTTCAAGAAGTTCTTACTTTTACATGGCGCATGTGCTTTACCCCTTAGAAAGTTTTTTTTGAAAGGCGCACAATACGTATGTCATGTTTGGAAGAGTGAACTAATATCTATGCCATTCGCAGCTTTAAGACTGTTAATTTTTTCCTTGTGGTTTGTGAAAATCGCTTTTCGTTTGAAGATAAGTATGGCTGACCACACGATCGGCTGTATCTTGACAAAGTCGAAACGGACAATGACCGTACGGACTTTTAAACACGTGTGTTTGTTATAGTTTTATTTTATCAACAATATACTTGGAAAGGTTTTAATGCAGTAAAAAATATAATATAATTATTTAAGTATATAATATTATTGTGTTATGGATTTACTAGAGATGTTTATTGCTGTTTACGAGGGGAAAAGAAATAGTACAAATATTTACTGCTACTTGCTGTAGTATGATTTAATTATCGATTTCAATAATTTATAATTTATCGTCATTTTACATTTAAATGAAAGAAATGTTTAAATATAATCATAAACTGTAAGAAATTCTTTTTAGATTTATTTTTAAGATAGTGATATAATTCCTTACTCATGATGGGATAAATCAGGCTTTTGTGAATAAAATTTAGTAATCAACTGTTTTGTATGTTTAACACATATACAATTCTGCCATCAGTATAGTAGTAATAATAATAAAAGAAATGTTGAGAAGTTTCATAGCTGTGTTTTAAAATTATCTATGACTTAACGATTTTGGTTTGAATATTTTATTATGGGAGATGTGTTACCTCCAAAAAGACAGACTGGAGTGGAAAGACTGAAAAGACGTTTCGAATTATACAGACGACACAAAAATGCTTGTCTTCCACGATATGAACAGGCTGAGAGTGGCCTTTATGAAATCCAGCGCCAAGAAACTTTACTTTTAAAACAAAGATATTTGGAGTCGAAGGCTAAAAAGGCAAAAAGCAATAAGAGTGAGCATCATCGAAGTTACAAAGAATCTGTTACAGATAGCTGTAAAGCGCAAGTTGTGAGTATTTGTTCCTATTTTGCTAGTTATTGTTTGAGATTTGAAATCCACTTTTTCTTTTTCTAGGAAGGTAGTCACTCATATCTATATGATGATGGGGAGTAGAACTGTTTGAGAGGGAGAAAAAAAAATTAAATTTTCTATTTCCAAATTCAAACTTTATAGCACATTCCTAAATTAATTTTTTTGTTTGTAAATGCATGAGATTGGCAGGCGTTCTTATTCAGAAACTATGAAATCGAATAGGTTGTTACATTTTTTGATAAAAGTAGGTCTTTCAGAAAATGTTGTCAAAGTTGCCATTTTGAACCGAGTTTCTGGATGTGAGAGCCTTTATGACACAACAAATGCTTATGACTCAAGGTGTAATTCATTTATCAAAAAATGAAAAACACTTATGATTTAAAATAATTTCCCTACTCATGCCGCAATGCTTTACATTTAAAAAGTGTGTGTCAGAAAATTTTGCTTGGATTTTTTTTTCCCTCTTTGATTATGTCTTTAACCTTGCATTTATTTTAACATGCTATTTAAATTAACTATTAAGCATTAATACATGGCAAAGTATCATTGAAAGAATTTGCATAGATTCAGATAGCCAGAATAACTAAATGCTAACAATTTATTTAATTTAAAAAGAAAAAAATAAATCAAGCTTTATAATATGGCTATTTTTCAACTTTAACCAAATGTTAGTGCCCTTAATAATTGGATTTCATTCAGTTTCTGTGGTATTTATTTTGGCCATAACATTGCTTCTCCCATTTGATCATTGTTCCAAAAAAGCAAACTCGGGTGGGATTTCAAAATTTGATCTTGAATCCTGCCATGACCCCTTTTGATATTAATTTATGTAATCTGTAATGGTAAATGTATAAAAATTTATTATTATAGTAGCCAGCTATAAAATATGATTTATAATTTACAATTATACCTTTCCTCTAATGCAAGAAAAAGAAGTATGTTAAAGACAAATCTTTAAAAGAAATTGGTCTTGAAATCTTTAAATTTCACCACTGTGAGGAAAACAAACAGTTACTTAATTCAGGGTTTGACAAATCCTGTCTGCCAGGTTGCCATGGTGACTGGAAATATAAATTTGGCACATTATTTTATTTTTCTCTTTTGGTATTTGACCCTGGAATCATAAGTGTGAAACATTGTGAACTGAAACGCGTGCATGCAGGTATTGTAGGGTAAGTGCAATATTACTATGCTATTACAGTTTTTACGAGCCAGAAGTTCTGATATTTATGTTTTTTGAATGATTAAAACAAATTCTTTATAAAATATAGACCCCAATTTACTTTGGACCTTAAATATATATTTGATTCTGGTCAATATTGACATTGCGAGTGTTGCAGCTAAAATAACCTTATTCCCAAATGCCAAGTGATTTAATAAAAACATCCAATGTAGAATTATTTCAAATTTAGTCAAAGTTGCTTTGCTTTGCATCAGTCTTGCCCATATTGAGCTTATCTTTTGAAAGTAGATTAGGGATTGACCAAATACCGAATAGTTGATTCGGCATGTAAACCGAATATTCGGTTTCGGACGAATACTTTTAAGTATTCGGCCGAATTTTTCAAATAATTTTTGAAAAGTAATAGGTAAAGTATTACTAGTTGTAAAAATACATGATGACTAATGCTCATTTAATGTTATTTTAATATGCTTCAGTTATAAGTGATACATTATTATTTGTAATCGAAATTTAATATGGGCAAATTATGGTGTAAAATAAGTTTTTCAGCATTATCTGGTTGTAATCTGTTTCTTTTCTGTTCATAAATCTGTCCAACTTCAGAAAATAAACGTTAGGGACACTCAAACGATTTGGTTACAGTACTGTCTATGTACAATAATTGCTGGTAGCTCGTTTTCAGTTGTGGTATGCGTTTTAAAATATAACTAATTTTTTTGCATATTAATTGGTACATATAAATTCTATAGATCACATACATTCTTGGATCTCTCTCACGTACATTTCAGTTTCTGAACGGAAATTGCTGAAGGGGAATTTTCAATTGTGCTATAATGTTTTTCCTAACTGAAGTAAAATTTAGCATACTGTGTAGTAAACATACAAATCTATAAATCATATACAGGGCTGCACAAAAGAATTAGGATATTTTGTTTGACTATTGGTAGTAACTGCTAAAATTGGGTTTATAAATGTGTTATGCGTTTTCTCAATTTTTATGCGTTTTTCTAAATTGTTTACTTAGACATGGGCGGGGTTAGTTGAGCTTAAACTGAAAGGTAGGCCTCGCCGTCCAGTTTGACATTGACCTTGTTTACTTAGTAAACTAAAGTTTTGTTACCAGTAGTCTGAAAGTGTTGGAAAGTATTTCATGATCAATGCCTGGTACATGATTTTTCTTTCTTGTTTTTATTTATTTAAAGAGAGGAAGGTTTATAAGATAGTTTACATTGTTTAATCTTTAGGTCTTCCTCAGGAAGTGTTAGTCAGAATTGAAAGTATATTTAGGTGCAGATTCACGGTCGCCAGTCGCCACGTGGCGACTAAAGTTTTTGCTGTGGCCACTAACGTTCGGTGTTTAAGTCGCCATGTGATTTAAAAGTGATCAATTTCTAGTATTCCCAGTCACCATCATGAAATTCTGATTTTTTTTTTTTATAAGATTAAAATAACACATAATAAACTTTATTATTATCTTTTAATAACAATTCAGAATTATCTGTTTAACACCGTAAACTATTAAATATATTCAAATAGCAATGATATTCGTAACAGTTTGAGTCTGATAATTTTACATAGTCTGTGATTAACGACAACAAAAAAAAAATCTTATAGAAAAACAAATGTTTGAAGTGCATTAATTTTTATAGTGCAAAATTATTTCACAGATTCAGATTTTCCTTTATATGTATATGGCAAAATCAAAATAAGAAATATTGTTTTTCTAATATTCTCCGCTATCATGATTGCTTAGCTTAAACAATTTTTTTTTAACCGTATCTTGCCCGTATCTTATCTTCTGACTGTACATGATTTAAGATTTATATTACACTTAATTGATTATTCAGATTTTGTTTACATGTCTGTATATTAAATAAGTAACTTTACACTTTGAATTCCTGAGTTTTTTGTTTAGCTTTTTATCCCATATAAACACTATTGTTTTTATGCATTTGTTTCATAATTGTGGTCACTGGATTTTTTGTTTTTAGGAGCCACTGGCTCCTTCCAAATTTGGGGAATCTCCACCTTTAGTATATTATATCTAAATGTCAGAAATTAAATCAGTTATCACTATGATGGGAGAGGGCTTTAGTTCGTTTAGAAATATTGTAGTTTAATTGATATAAAATAATTTAGATTAGTTTTCAAATACAGTCCGGAGCATGCAGAAAACACACAAGGTGTGTATGCTGCCTCCCAACTCCAGGTTCGTTTGGATAGATTTTTCGTTTAAAAATATAAAATAATTCTAATCAGGCCTTCAATTGTCTGTGGTTTGTAAAAATAAAAAGAAATATGTCAGTTTATCTGTTAGGTGACTGTGTTTCCCATCTCGATGCATTTTGTTTAACTTAAACTAAGTCATCATAATGTACTTATTTTTGTTTCAGAAGGTCATACATCCTGTCCGACGCTACGCCTTTAATTTTGCTGTTTTTAAAAGTGTAATTTAATATTTGATTTCTTGTCGGCTTGGGTTGAAGTATTTCGGGTTCGGGTCGAAATGCGAAGGACGAATCTTTTGTTTTACCGGCCTCGAGTTGGAGGTAGTCCTGCATCGTGTGGGGCAAACTGAACCCGGACCCAGCTTGTGGTTTGGATCGTATCAAACTGACGCTAGTCTTTTTATTGCGGGTCGGACTTATATGTTTACTCTAAGTCGGTTTGAGTCGAGTTAACTTTACCTGTTTCGGATTCAGGCCGGTTTCGGTTTGGATTTTGACACTTCAGGGTATGTTTCTGGTTGACCTGGTTTTTCAAAAGAATCCCCAAAATATAGCTTAAAATGACAAACTATATATATTTTAATATGAATTGTTTCAAGAATTATTTTTTGTTTCGAGTCTGGTTTCGGGTTGGTGTAAGTTGAGGTCGACGAAATTTTTTTTGTCGATTTTGGGTCAAATTTTTTTTTTTTGTGGGGTTCGGGTTGGGTTTCAGGTAAGCTTTAGCTTTAAACTGAATTTTTGAGTCAGGGTCGTCGGTACAACCCAATCTATTTTAGATGAAAATCTATTTATTTTTGAGTATGAATAATTACTTGCATGTTTATTTTTCAACATAAAGGACAAAATCGATATTAGAAATATGTTTAAGGGCTTTTTTCCATAATTACATTAAGTTTTGGATAAATTTTCTCTGATTGGGGCTTTTGGATCGGGTTGAATTGAAATATTTTGAGTTCAAATTGAAGTATTTCGTGTTCAAGTGGAAGTATTTCGTTTTCGAATTGGGTGGCAATTGGGCCAAATATTTTTGTTAGGTGCGAGTCTGGGTTCGGGTTGTTTTTAAATAAAAGTTTCAGGCCACAAATTTTACTTATTACACGAGCAGGGCTCTAGTTGTGTGTAACCAGGGGGTCGGAAGTAGCATGCTACAAGTTGCAAAACTACAGTAGTAGTTATTTTTTCTGTTTGTTTGTATTGTAGCGCGATACATTTAAAAAAAGTCCTTCCAGCCTGTACCGGGAGGAAAAGGTAGCTTTCCTATATCTTATTCTTTATTTCAAAATTTTAGCTAATGTTACACGAAAACAGCAAGTTAAAATGCAAAGAAACATTTACAAAAGATTCCTTAATACTGAATTTGAATAAGAAATTCGCCAAATTATTGAGCAATAGCCAAATTGGCTTCATTTATGAAGACTTATTTTGGTCGCCAAATTTGGCGATATTTCGACGCTAACGGATATGAATATATAGTTTTATGCGTATGATTGGGAAAATTATTACAACAATGAAAGAAAATAATTTGCGAGTAATCGCGTTAAAGTGCTGTTTTGTTTCAAAATGTCAGCCACCCTAGAATTTCAAACTGCTCTATCTCAGCCATTTTTTAAGATAGAGGTAAACCAAAAAATGCTCTGGAATCCTTGTATTAAGGCCTAACACGTAATTAAAAAATAAATTTGAATTTTTAACTTTTTTGTATATTTATTTTAGTTTTAAATTTTTAAGTGGCCGCCATCTTGAAACAAAATGGCGGACCAATCTGGCCAACGAACTCGGTCGAGATATTGGTGAGCTTAATACACACAATTAGTTTCATCAAAATTGATTTATAAATATACGAGCGTTATCGTATGACATAGGTCATATCAGATATATATATATATATATATATATAAATCAACATTTGAACGGAGGGTGGTTTTGGGGTCTGGGGGTCATGATCGGTGAAAATATATCGAAATTTTCTGGAACTGCTCCGAACGGCTGCAATAGGTAGCTTTATACTTTTTGTATTGAAAGCTACCTAAAATGGTATACAGTGTTAAAGTCAGCGGATATCAGACCCAGAGGTTCGTTCAGTTCGATGTTTGTCATATTCGAGATCAAGGGCGGCACTAGAGGGGGATCCGGACTCCAAATTCAACTGTCGTCGGGAAAAAAATTTTGACCTAGGAGTAGAATCCTGCATCGGGTACGGGAACTGCTCACAACCTGACCCAACCCGAGTCGGGTCAGGTTAGTTTTTAAAAAAATTACCTGGTGTTAGTTTATAAAAAACTTGACTCGTGGGTCAGGTAGGTGCTGACTTATTTCTTTGTAAGCCGGCTTGACTACAGTTGTTTCGGGTTGAGTTTTGATTCTTGCGTGTCTGGCTTGGGTTAACCTGATTTTTCAAAAAACTGTCCAGAATATTGTTTCAGATTGGAATCCTGTATCGGGTCGGGTAAACCGATTTTACCTGAACCCGAACAGAACCCGATTCGAGTTGGAGCTAATTTCTTTGTTGCTGTTGGATTCGAGTGGGGTTGACTGTAATTGTTTAGGGTTGAGTTTTAATACTTTCGCGTTGTGTTCGAGTTAACCTGATTCTACAATAAAACTCTACATTGTTGTTTCAAATGAAAAACTAGATATTTAAATAAGATTGACTCTTTTTGCATGTTTATTTGTCTGCAGAAAAGGTAGAATTAATATTAGAAAAATGATTGTAGATTATTTTTTAATAATTGTATTAAACTATAGATCTTTTTTTTATTTATTTATTTAGGGTTGTATTAGGATAGAAGCATTTCGAATTTCGGGTAGACAAAAAAATTTGTCGTTAAAATTTAATTGCGGTAGGGGAAAATATTTTTATTTCTGAGTAGAGTCGAGTCGGGTAATCCAATTTTCCTGCACACCACTTGCGACAGTCAGGTGGCAGTTAGTTTTTAAAAAAATCCCTAATGGCTCGGCCTACAGGTGCAGGTAGATTTTGAAGACTCAGACCGTGGGGCGCCTGGTTGTTGGGAATTGCAGAAGAAATGACCTTTTTGCCATGATGACGCAGTTGGGACCGTCCCCTTTGAAATCTAGCTTGTTTGCAGGCGGAGCAGCAGGGATTTTTTTGTTTTTAATTTTTTTTTTTTGCTGTAAGGTTTGGTCCTATAAAAAACTTGTCAATATAAAAGTTTTAGATAATATTAAGAGGATTTATAATAAATTTAAGCAGATTTGATATCTTGTGAATTGACGAAGCTATGAATTTTTTTCTTCTAACCCCCCCCCTCTCCTCTTGGAGCCATTTTTAATTATATCAAAAATATGTCCTACATACATTTTCGGTCCTTTGCCTAGAAGTAATAATAACTTTGAACGGATTGGATACGTATCATAATTAAGAAGTTATGGGTATTTTTTCTTTTTTCACAAAAAGCCCCCTCCCCCCCCTCCCTTGGTTCGATTTTGCTCATTAATGAACTTGACCGAGATTTTATGCCCCTTGATTTTATGTATCAGTTTGGAAGAGATTTGTGCAGAAATGGGAGTTATCGTTTCCATAAAAAAAAGATATAGATAGATTAAATAGATAGATAAAGTTTTAAACTGGGGGTGGTTTGGAGTTCTGGTAGTCATGATCGGCGTAGATCTGCAAAAATTCCAACTTAGGTGAGAATGTAATAGGTTAGGTAGTATTTCTTACGTAATCTACCTGAAAAAAACCCTGACGGCTCGGCCTACAGGCACAGATAGATTTCGAAGACGCAGACCGTGGGGTGCCTGTTTGTTGGGAATTGCAAAAAAAATGACCTTTTTGCCATGATGCGGCAGTTGGGAACGCTCACTTCGAAATCTAACTTGTTTGCAGGCGGAGCCGGCAGAATTTTTTTTTTTTTTTTTTTTTTTTTTGCTATAAGGGTTGGTTGTTGGTCCAATAAAAAACTTGTCAATATAAAAGTTTTAGATAATATTAAGAGGATTTATAATAAATTTAAACGGATTTGATATCATGTGAATTGACAAAGTTATAATTTTTTATCTTCTAAACCCCCCCCCCTTATTTTCTCCCCTTTGGGGCCATTTTTTAATGATATCAAAAATCTGATATACATAAATTTTTGGCCCTTTTCCTAGAAGTAATAATAACTTTAAACGGATTCGATATGTATCGTAATTAAGACGCTATGGGTTTTTTTCTCTTTTCACAAAAAGCACACCCCCCCCCCCTCCCCTTGGTTCGATTTTGCCCATTAACGAGTTTGACCGAGATTTTATGTATCAGTTTGGCTGAGATTTGTGCAGAATTATTGGAGTTATCGTGTCTATAAAAAAAAGTGACATAGATATAGATAGATAAAGTTTTGAACTGGAGGTGGTTTTGGGTTCTGGGAGTCGTGATTGGCGTAGATCTGCAAAAATTTAAAAAAAATTCCAGTTTAGGGGAGAATGTAATAGGTAGTATTTCTTACGAAATCTACCTAAAATCACTCGAGGTTAGTGTTTTTAAAATAAACGACCTGTGGGTTAGGTTGGTATTTTTTTCTTTGCATGTCTGGTTGACTGTAATTGTTTCGGTTTCGAGTTGAATTTGGATTCTTCCACGTCGTGTTTGAGTTACCTGATTTTTTTCAAAAAAGTGCCCAGAATATTGTTTCAGATCTGCATTGCGTCGTGTAACCTCATTTTACCCAAACCTGACCAACCCGTTGTTTGTATCGGGTCGGGTTGAAGTTAATTTTATTCGTTGTGGGTTGAGTCAACGTTACACGTTTTGGGTTCGGCTCTGTTTTGGCTTGGGTTTTGACTCTTTCAGATCGGATTAGGGTTGACACAATTGTTTAAAAGAAAGGCATGAATATTTTTCAAATGAAAAAACTATATATTTGAATGAATGTAAATGTGTTAATTTTTATACAAGAAAAAAAAATTGATTTTACAGATATAATTGTAGTTTGTAGGCTGCATTTCAGTAATCATATTTCAGTATTTCTATTTCAGTAATTGTATCAAATGATCTGCTTGAACAACGAAAAACTTCCTGACACAATTTCTGGCTCATTTTTAAACAAAAAGGCATGAAGTGGACATGCCTGACTATTGAAGCGATTTGGAATCGAAATGAGTTTTCCAATTTTTGATAAATTACTTATCAAGTTACAAGCGATTTGTGTCACGTGACAACACGTTTTTCACCTTTCTGGCGCTGCAGCTTAAGGAATTCTGTTCAAAATGCCGACTTTGACAGTGTTTTCTGAAAGATCTTCTGTCTTTACCTAAAAATGAAAAACATGTTTTGATTATAATTTTTTTTAATAACAACGCCTGACCATTTCATGTGTTTCTGAATAAAAATGAATTAAAATATTTGTGAAAGTAGCCCTTTTGTATTTGAGAACAGTTTTAAGATATTTATTAATTTCTTTCACTTTGGGTTCAGGTTTGAATATTTCGGGTTGGGGTTGAATTGTTTCGGGTTGACATGCAGAGTTATTTTGTATAAAGATAGCCTTAAGGTACGGCACCCGAAAGCGATTTTATAAAAAGTCGGCTGGAAATTATTTTAATTTCATGTATTCTTTTTTTTAGGTGCGTTCGTAATTATATAAATACGTAGCACCTATAGTCGTCGTTTGGTCCGTCTGTCTGTCCGCATATAACAACGCAAAAACTACCCAACCAAATAGTTTGCAATTTAAAATATATTATCTTTGCAGAATAATGTAGCGCCATCTACTCATGGCAAATTGCACAATCGCCACCAGTTTAACACATTTCCAGGCACGTGTTTCTTCATTATAATTATCTGGGTTTAATATTTTTATAAAACAGGACATATATTATTACGATAGAGACTATTAATACAGAAAACTTTATTTAACATATTATTTGTTATCGATTTGCGGTAATGGTGAGGGGTAAGGGTCTAATTACATTTAAAATTTTTAACATTTTTAGCTTCATCCATGGCGTTTAATTGTTGTTTTATATACAGAATACCGCTTTTTAAAATCTCAGTTTCTCAGTAATATCTCAGTAATAATGTTCCGAACTTCTCCATTTAGTTCCATTTTTACTAAATTATCGTAAAACTCAGCATTCATTGCTTCAAGTTGTATTTCTAAAAAGCAATTACCAGTATTTCCGAATACTAGCCTAAGACAAATTTTAAATTAAGTTCCTAGCTTAACCAAATGAATTAATTTTTATAGATGTATAGTGATACTCCTAATTAGTTATTTGCTGAAAGTCACTTGAACATCCCCCCCCCCATCCGGGGCCCTTCTTCAAAGTTTTCTCTAACTATTCCCCGTTTCCATATCTCAGCAACTATCTTTCCGATTTCAACGCAAGTGACTCCAAACATTATAATTAACTTAATAGTCACCCTTTATAACATTAAAATAAATTTGAGTTGCGGTTACCACTATTTCTGAATAATAGTTTAAGCCAAATTTCTAATTAAGTTCCTAGCTTAACCAAACGAACGAATTTTTAAAGATGCATAGTGGTTGTCCTAATTAGTTATTTGCTGAAAGGCAATTGAAATTTCCCTCCCACTCCCAGCCCCTCCTTCAAGGTTTTTTACCTAACTATGCCACGTTTCCATATCTCAGCAACTATCTTTTCAATTTGAATGCAAGTGATTCCAAACATTATAATTAACTTAATAGACACCGTTTATAACATTAAACTAAATTTATGAGTAGAGGTTACCACTATTTCCGAATAACAGTTAAATTTGTAATTAAGTTCCTAGCTTAAGCAAACGAACGAATTTTTGAAGATGCATCGCAGTCCTCTTAATTAGTTATTTTCTGAAGGACACTTGAACATCCCCTTCACCCGGCACCTCACTCATGATTATTATCTATAACTGTGCCTTATTTCAATAACTCGGTTTATAATGTTCCCATCATCTCGAAATCAGCTCGATTTTGTCGCACGTCTACTATACAGTACCGTAGGCAGAGTTGACCTGTCTCAGGAGTTCTTTCCGAAAGAGGTTGCTCCCATGGCGGTGGAAAGGGGAAATAAAAGATTTTCCGGAGCGTGGCCAGAGTTTCGTTTTTTAAAAGATTTGAGTTTATTACACTGGCTCGGGCAACGCCGGGCGGGTCAGCTAGTTCAATATATATTATCGTTGCAAAATTTTGTCGAGTCATTTCAAAATTTATGAAAATCGCATCAAAACTTAAAAATATATTTAATAAAAGTTTTCTTTATTCTATTAAATCCTATCGGACGTCGTCTATATAATAAAAGCGCAAGTCATGTGACTGAAGAAAACAAATAAGGGCATATGCCAGGCAGCCATTTTTATTCAAAATTATTCAATAAAATTTCATAAAAGTTACATTTTTAGAAAGATCGTTCAAAAAAATTGTTTGCTTGAGAGATGAGTTGCATTAAAAAATTAGGCTAACAGCCGTTAATCTCAATCAATTAGAGTATATAAACACAGGATATTCGTTCATGATGAGTCATAAAAATATTAAACCATGGAGGTAATCATTTGTCAAGCAAGATATCCACGGTGAATTTTGCAGTGCCACTGGTGTAGAAAAAAAAATTCGCATCTGTAAACGGGACATACGAAATGAGAAAAAAAGGCATGCTCATTTCGCTCATAGAAAATGATATAATTAATTTCACTGAAATTATAAGGATGATTTTTTTTACACTGTGAAACTAGTTATTAAACAAATGCGCCTCGTAAAATTCCTGACTTGTTTTTTTAGTTTTCTCCTCTGGTGTATGCTCTGATTTTCTGGGGAAAAAAAATTCATCGTTAGAAAGAGAATATTATTATAGTAAAAAAATTTGTTAATCAGAAAAACATTTTTCTGATTTTGGGATAATTTTTAAAAACTTGTTCTTTTTGTAAATCTCGAATTCATATTTGTCAATTATGAGTTAAAAGAAAAAAAAAAAAAAAACTTTGTTGCTTTTTTCTTTTTTAAGTTTAGACAACTTAAAATAAAAGAAATGGTAAAGAAAAAACAAAAAAACGTAGTGTGGCTTTGTTTTTGTTTCTGATATGAGGAATTGGAGATCACATGTTCAGTATTCTTGGTTATGGTGACTCATAGACTTGTAGTACGTAATTTTAGCAAACTCCAGCAGTTGAATGAATCATTTTGAAACGCCATGCGCTCTCTTGTACATACGAGGATATTTTGTCTGGCAAAAAGCTTAATTTGATTTCCAAGAAAAAATATATTTTGCATATGCACTATATTTCCAATGATGACCGGTCACTTGCGATTTTAGACGTTTTGTTAAATATCTGGAAAGATACATGAGGAATTATCCAGAAACTTCAGGAGTGTAAACAACATGATAAACGTCATATATTTCCGCGAAGATTTTTTCCCGAAACCCCATTAGGGGCCGTCAACAAATTGAAGAAAAACGAATATATTTTGGATAACCCTGTAAAAACTAATATTGCAAAAGCATTCAAACTGTAGATTATAATTAAGTGGATTATTGTAATAATTTGGGTTCATTTGTATGAAGATAGCATGTATACTCGAAGAGAAATTCAGGTTTTTATAAAAACAGTCCCAAATTTTACCAAGTTTTTTGCTTATAATTTGCAGTTTTTAATAAAAAAACAAGTTTTTTTTCAGAAAATATGACGAACAAAATTATACACAATACCCAGCAATCAGAATTAAAAAATAATAAAAATTGTATGAAAAATAAGCAGGTTTACTAAATATTGTTTCACTGCGCATGCGCGAATTCAATCAAAATATACTGTGCATAATATATTAGCTAAATGTATAGACCAACTTTTATGAAAGTCTCAAAAACATAGCTTGAAAATTCTGATAGTAATCGTCGATAAAATAAGTTCGAAATTCGCTGTTTCCAAAAGGAAGCAAAAAGATGAGGGGTTGTATCAAATATAGAATGAGACACACTTCTTTCTTATTATGTCAACTTTGATAAGCTAGTACATTTGGATACAACTCATAGGCGCAGGGTTGGCTTGATTTACATTTGGATACAACTCATAGGCGCAGGGTTGGCTTGATTTGGCCCAACCCGAAAAAACCCACTTGAAAAAACCCAAGTGGGTTTTATCAAAATCTTTATTTAAAATTCCACTTATCTAACTAATAATATATCAATTTAAACCAAACATAATATACATTTTATATGTCACAGATATAGTTTTCAGAAAATTCTAAATGGGCATAATTGCTCTATCTGAAACAAACTTGGAAAATTCACAGAGAAAATAATTATCTTAAAAAAATACATGTAAAATTATATAAACAATTAAAAATCAGGATTATTTGTCAATATGACGAAAACAGTGGGGGGTTCAATCAATTCTTAAAAATTAGAGGCACGAGTATTTTAGTATGATTCAAAATATATTAAGCATAAAACTAAATTAAGTTGAACAAAACAAAGGGTAGATCATTGATTCATTTCACTTTCTTTAGTGAAATAGTATTATAGTGCAGCACAACCCACCATAATAATGAATCTTTTCTGCATAGCTAAGAACATTCATTATCAGATGCAAGATTAAGATAGTGATAGTAGTTTTTTTTTTTTTTTTTTTTTTGGGGGGGGGGGGGGATTCTAATTTTCTGAAAACTTATTGTATTTTAATAGAAATTTGGTAAGCTGCCTAATTTATTATTATTTGAATTTGCTGAAAATTTAAACACAATCGGATAATTAAAAGTTTTATTTTTTTAAAAATAAGTAAGGAAAAGAAAAAAGTATCGTTTAGTTCTTGTTTTAATTATTATTATTTCTATTTGCAGTTTAAAACTTTAATTAAATCTCAGTCATCAGCAGCCAGCTGGGGAAAAGAAAATTGACCTGATAAAAATCCATCAATAAAACAAAAGAAAGATACACTGGAGTGTATTTTTTTCATTTTCCAATTAAAGTATTGATGATCCAAACAAATTCAATTATAAAATATTCTTACGTAAATATAGTATTTAAAATATAATGTAATATAAAGTTCTTTGTTAAATAATTCTTTAAAAATAATGATTTCTTATTCTTGAGATAGTTCTGTTGTTTATACCTCCCCCCCCCCCCTCCTTATCTAATTTCGCCAAAAGCAGAAGGATGGGCGATCACAGACTATGACGCAGCATGCAGCTATTATGTGCTATTGAGATGCAACCCCCCCCCCCCTTCCCCCCCTCCCATACATCAAGATCTCTGGAAGATTTAGGAATTTAAGCTTACAATTTATAGGTTGTACCTGTTGCCATCTGTTTCAGAAATCTATAATCAATTAGAATAGTAAAATGTCGAACGAAATTTAAACAATCATTGATGATAAACTTATCTTCCTATTACGTAGTAGTTTTTTATATGCTCATTAGTAGCTACAACTAAATGCATTTTTAGTTGTGTTTTCAACGGAGTTCAATTATTTTTTTACATTAAAAAAATTGTCAATTTCATATGTTCAAATGATTTATGGTAGTACTTATTTCGGCTAGAATTACTGCAAAAATAAAAAGGGGCGAGCGAGCGAAGCGAGCTGGGACCGCGTAGCGGTCTCAATGTGAATTGCTTCGCAATTCATGGGGGATTGGCGAGCGTTAGCGAGTAGGAGGCTGAGCCCCCTAGTTTATATATGAAATTCAAAGTTTTATATTACTTCCAAACAAAAACATGCAATTGTTGCAAAAAAAATAAGGAAGATATAAATTAATTAAGTGAAGTGAGCTCTTAGCATGTTCATTAAGATTTTCACAGAAAAACAGTGGAACTGTGAAACATTATTATCTGCTTTCCAATTGATTTGATTAAGAGTGTCAACAATAAACCAGATTATCCTAATAATATTATAAATCTGATTGTGTGCAAATGTTAGGCTGAAGCCAGTGTCAAAATGGAGCATTTAATGATCCTGTATCTTTGCAATATAGGCTGATTATAACCCTCATATGAACATAGGCTGGGTTTTGTTAATTTTATTCAAATATTTTTCTTAATAATTCAAAATTTCGTTATTTTCATTGAGAATAAATGGACATTTTTTCGTATAGCATTTTAAAATGGTTAAATTTACTTTACCGTTGCTAATACTTTATCGTTGCCAAAACTAATTCAAAACCCGAAAAAATAATTTTTACTCAACAATTTAGTTTCAATTGAAAAATTTTCACGGGAAAAATGAAAATGAAATTAAAGAATTAAGAAGAAGATTAAATAATATTATTAGAAATAAAACGTACTTTTTTTTAGCTTTTGATAATAATACAATGTTTCAATATGCGTAACCATAGGAAACAGGCGAATATGGCGTCATTTATTGAAAATAAAGCGGATATGCTTTGATTGGTGAAATAAAATGATCTTGGGTTTTTTCTTCACTTTTTTCTTTTTTTTTCTTTTGTATGGTAACAATACTTGCCGTTTTACCGGCTAATATAACTAACTATACCGTATTTTTTATTTAAATTTTAAAAAAGTAAAAAGAAGTTTCAAAAGAAAATGGTTAGAAAATGTCAATAATATGCTCCGCAAAATTATCCATGTCGTAAATGATGTCATGGATCGCGAGAAATAGTGATTTTCCATTCTTAAAACTAAAAGAAATAACTCGATTACCTAAAAAAAAAAAAAATGACGAATGTTAATAGTTCCATTTTTGTTGATAAAACCTAAAGATTTAATATTATTTCGTTAAAGTAACATAATTTTCCCTATGCCAGTATTGAAATTAATTGCCTGGAAAATAAAATTAACAAGAATCATGTCATTAAAAAGGGATTTCCCTGGGGAAAAAGGAGACGTCCTATTTGAAATAAAACGGGAATTTTCCAATATATTTTTAAATGAGTGTGAATCAATTCCTTACATTAATAATACAAGGATCAATAAGTATAGAAAGTAGATGAGTTTCACACCATATTTATAACGACAAATTTAAATGTTTTGTTATCTATACTGATTATTAAGCATGAGTATCCGTTATTTCGTTCCGCATGAGTATCCGAGTTTTCTGCTAAAAATCACATCATAATTTTAAGAAAAGGAAAATGAACACGAATCTATTATATTAAAATCTGACCGTGTGTTTGTGTTTCGCAACTACTCCTAGACTATCAAACGCAACGCGATTTACTACCGGTATAGCGAATACTGGTTATAATTGATCCGAGGATGTCACACTAACTCTCAGAATTAAAAAAATTAAATTAAATGCCATTTTTTCTAACGAAGTTTCTCTAAAAACGGAAAGTAACTTACTCCATATTTGTGTATAAAAAAGGAGAAATAAAACAGATCAGTATATTTTTTACACCATTTTCTCATTAAAACTGAAAAACAGAATTTATTTTCACTTTGAATAGATGGTGAAAACAAAATCTTGATTTCAGTAAATTATCCGAAAAATACAAACATATTTTCACATATTCAAACTTCATGAATCAATTTATTCTGGAGAACAAAAATTGCCTGCCAATATACTGTCATTTAGAAAACAAGATTTGTTTCAACTATATATTAAACCAAGGAGGCAAAATTGAATTTAAAGAAAAAGCATATACTATTTCTAATTAATGTTTTTTTTTTTTTTTTTTTTTTTTTTTTGAAGAATGGCTGTTAAAACGTTTCACAAAGGCGTTAAAAGTAAAATTGTTTATCAGGTAAAAATGACATTTGTTTTTACCCAATTCGTCTATTTCCACGATTTTATTTGGCCCTCCTTTTTGCATTGGTTGCAATTTCATTTTCGCGATTATTTGGCACAAAATTTCACTTTTTTAAGACTGAGTTATGTCAAGGTCCCTATAATAATAAATACCGTATTGCCTCCTATGAAATGTGATAAATAGTTTGTTAATTATTAACGTTTTTAATTATTGGGAGTAAAATATTTTCCTTAATTAATGTAATTATTCTTCTTTTAATGTTGCGTGAACGAAGTCACGGGTAACAGCTAGTAAAACATATAAAGGGGGAGTTATGAAAAAATCATGAGTGCAAGTCTTCAGTCTCAGGACTGATTTCAGTCCTGGATAGATTTTTGATTAATGGTAAATTCTACTTCTATATACTTAATAATAGCAATTTTACTATCAAGAACTTTTAATTATTATCTTTTATTGCAAGAGATCCATTTTTAGCCATAATGCAAGACATAGAAATCTTCTAGTCCATTTCCATTTGGTTGTTCTTAATACTCAGAAAAGTTTTCAGTCTTGTCTTTGATGGACTTCTTGCACCCATGGAAAAAATAAAGAAAAGCAAAATTTTTATTTATTATTTTTATATAATCCAAAAACATTCGGGGGGGGGGGGTCTCCAATACTGGAAGGGCGTTCATTACTGGCACACCTACCCTACATCAATTCGTTTTTAAAAATTCAATTTTAATTTTTTTAATTTACATTCGGAGAGGATTTGAATATGTAGATTTTTAAAAAATAATAATAAGGAAACATACTTATAAATAACATATACATATATACAAATTTATCCCAGACCACCTCAATAAAAAATTATTGAATTAAAAAAAATTCAATTTTTTTTCCAGAATTCATAGACTATTTATTCATAAATCCAAAACAAATTCAAAGGGCTCTGACATATTTTTTAATTATTTTTTATTGGAAAATGCATTGACACCTTCTTTTAATTCTTTTTTGTTCGAAAATGCATGAAACTGGCAGGTGTTGCTATTCAGAAATGTTGTAATCGAAAGACGTTTTTCCATTGATTGGTAAACGCAATTTTTAGAAAATACTGTCAAAGTGGGTGTTTTGAACCAAATTTCCGGACGTGGCAGCGAGAGAAAGGAGAAAAACCTGCCGTCACATGACTAAAGTCACTTATAAGTCGATAAGTATTTTATTTATCAAAAAATGGAAAACGTAATTCGATTCCAAATCGCTTCAATAGACAGGCCTACCAATTTTGTGCCTTTACGTTTAGAAATAAGTCATAAAATGTGTCAGAAAGGTTCGCATTTGTTGCACAGGAAATTTGACGACAGCTTTAAGAGAGTAGAAACTATTCTTACTTTCTTTGGTGAATGGGGCTTCTGAAGATTTGTTCGACAATTATTTTCTGTTTTAAAACATCCTCAATCCTCAATTGTCTTGCACTTTTTTGCAGATTTTTCTGACGTTTGTTTTCTCTTTTCAGGCCGTCCCATGTTTTTTTAAATCCACATGATAAAGTGTGAAGTATATTTATAAATTAAATATAATTTTCACTTGGCCTATTTCGGAATCATACAAGCACAACAGAATGAAAAACTAAAACTGAACAAAACAACAGAATTTTCTCTTCTCGAAAACCCTCAAATGATTGGCTTTATAATTTGCCACTTTGTTGCGTCTTTTTTTTTCTTTTATTTAAAAGATAAAAACATACTTAAGCATAGCTTCCATATGAAAATGGAAATGTTTCTGTTTTCCGCAAATACTGTCAGTGAAAAAAGAAAAAAAAAAAAAAAAGTCTATTGTCAGTGTGAACATCGAATGCGACTGAGAATGCGACTGACGCCTTGCAAACGTTACCAAAAGTACGCGCCAGTAGTGTCTGGCGCTTTCGTACGAAATATTTCACATCCTAAAATATTTTACTTTATAAAATATTGCTGAATGAGCACAAATGTAATGCGAAAAATATTAATTATCAGTTATTGTATCATGATACTTGAGAAATGATTGTGTTCGTGTTCTACAGGAGTGATAATATATGAAAAAAAAAAAAAATCTTTTTTTCTTTCCCTGCAACCTTGCTTTTATTTTTTTTTTTATGAATTTTGATTATTTAAATTCGATTTTAAAATCCTGCGTGTATCTGTGTGAGCGGGGGGGGGGGTGCCCGGGCACCCAGGGCACCCCCCCCCCCCCCCCTGGTTACGCCTATGCAACTCCTCATCTTTTTGTTTCCTTTTGGGAACAGCGAAATTCGAGCTTATTCTATCGACGATTACTATCAGAATTTTCAAGCTATGTTTTTGAGACTTTCATAAAAGTTGGTCTATACATTTAGCTAATATATTATGCACAGTGACAGTATATTTTGATTGAATTCGCGCATGCGCAGTGAAACAATATTTAGTAAACCTGCTCATTTTTCATACAATTTTTATTATTTTTTAATTCTGATTACAGGGTATTGTGTATAATTTTGTTGTCATATTTTCTGAAAAAAACTTGTTTTTATAAAAACCTGAATTACTCTTCGAGTATACATGCTATCTTCATACAAATGAACCCAAATTATTACAATAATCCACTTAATCATAATCTACAGTTTGAATGCTTTTGCAATATTAGTTTTTACAGGGTTATCCAAAATATATTCATTTTTCTTCAATTTGTTGACGGCCCCTTATGGGGTTTCGGGAAAAAATCTTCGTGGAAATATATGACGTTTATCATGTTGTTTACACTCCTGAAGTGTCAGGATAATTCCTCATGTATCTTTCCAGATATTTAACAAAACGTCTAAAATCGCAAGTGACCGGTCATCATTGGAAATATAGTATTTCGGCCCCCCCGTCGTTCAAATCTTGGCGCCACCCTTGTTTGATTGGATAGATTTTTATTTAAAAATATAAAATCATACAAACACAAACGCCAGGGCGTACGCTGCCGAAGGCAGTGGAGCCCCCAGCTTCAAGATATTTTGGATAGATTTTCGTTTAAATATATAAAATCATTCAACACTGACTTTAGGTATATTTAAGGTTATTATCACGAGTCTGAACAGCGCCGCGCAAGTCAGCTAATAGTCAATAATTTTCTTCTAATTTTTCTAGTTAATGCTTTTCAATCGATAAAATAGCTAAATCGCTAAGGTGATGCTGCTACACATTGCTTCTAAAAAATCCAAATTTCTTAATGATTACATTTTTGGCAATCATTATATTTCCAAACATCAATTATCATTAAATTTCTACAATATTTACAATAGAAATGCGCCAAGAAGATTTTTTGTAAATAGTGGTAGCCAATGAAGTGACGTTCACTGTCGTGAACGGCAAAGTTTAAAAAAAAAAAAAACAGACATACTGAAATAGTGTTGGAGAAAACACTTGAGGCAGCAGTTTGGAATAAAAATTAAAACTTTTGAGTCTTGGGAGCTTTTAATTGAGTATAAAAATGTGTTTTCTAAGTAGTCGAGGTTGAAATTAAGGTTAAATATAGAAATATACTGATTGTAACAGTTCTTACACATCCACAAAATCTGATTAATAATAAAAATATATGCAAATATTTTTACAAATCTTTATTTTACCTTTTCTAATTTTGTGCCCTTAGGATTTGTGCGCCTTTTACAGTTTGCTCCATGGTAGCTACGCCCTTGATTATTCCAGGCGGCCCTTTAAAAATAAACCATGAGTTGTTAAACTTACAGTTAAATTGTAACCTAAATCTGAATAAAAGACACAATTAATTTTCGACAGTAAACATCTTATATATTAAAACGAAAAGGGATTTTCGTAAAATTCATTTTTCAGACGAATTTGCCTCATTTGCGCATGCGTAAACTTAAATCTAGAACCTAATCAGTTTTTAGAGTACACTCGAATGAGAAAAGGGTGGCATAGTGATATAAGACGTGTTTCTTCTCTGTTCCGATCATCGCTATCGTGTCGGTTCGATCCTCGCTATGGCCAGAATGACTTTTCTTATTTTATTGTCTATAATTCATTTTAATAATGCCATATTTAATTCAGGAGGAAAAGTTACATAATTTTTTTTATTATTCGAATGCTTTATAATTAAGTAAACTTTAACACCAAAGAATATTTTGTTTTAATTACTAAATTTATATTAAAGTATTTAAATTAAAAGATCGTGCATGTAATTATCGAATATATAAATTGAACTGATCTAACATTTTTATTATATTCGGTATGTGATGTCATTTATATAATAAAATAAGATAAGTATGTTTTTAATTTTTTGTAAAATAGGGAAAATAAAAGGAGAGAAAACAAAAAGAAGGAAAATATTCATACAGGAACTCTAAATTATCTTGATGAAAAGAAAATAAGAGAAAAAAAAAATTCCTGACGGCTCGGCCTACAGACACAGGTAGATTTCGAAGACGCGGACCGTGGGGCGCCTGTTTGTTGGGAATTGCGAAAGAAATGACCTTTTTGCCATGATGCGGTAGTTGAAACCGCAAACTTCGAAACCTAACTTGTTTGCAAGCGGAGCCGGCAGGAATTTTTTTATTTTATTTATTTTATTTTATTTTATTTTTTTGGTCCTACAAAAAACTTGCCAATGTAAAAGTTTTAGATAATATTAAGAGGATTTATAATAAATTAAAGCAGATTTGATATCTTTTGAATTGACGAACTTATGAATTTTTTTCTTCTAAAACCCCCCTTTCCCCCCCCCCCCCTTAGGGGCATTTTTAATGATATAAAAAATCTGTCATACTTAAATTTTCGGCCTTCTTTCTAGAAGTAATAATAACTTTAAACGGATTCGATACGTATCATAAATAAGAAATTATGGGGTGTTTACTGTTTTCACAAAAAGCCCCCCCCCCCCCCCTGGTTCGATTTTGCCCATTAACGAACTTGACCGAGATTTTATACCCCTTGATTTTATGTATCAGTTTGGAAGAGATTTGTGCAGAATTATTGCAATTATCATGTCCGTAAAAAAGTGACATAGATAGATAGATAGATATATAAAGTTTTGAACTGGGGGTGGTTTTGGGTTCTGGGAGTCATGATCGGCGTAGATCTGCAAAAATTCCAACTATGGGGAGAATGTAATAGGCAGTATTTCTTACGAAATCTACCTAAAACAAATCAAGCTGGATATACTTATAAAGAGTTTAATATGTTTGAAACTGTTCTTTTAAGTAATGGCATTTTCATTTTTTTAGCATATTCTCGTTTTAGCTCTACAATTGTAATTGATTAATATTCAATTAAAAGCTCCATTGTTTTAAAATAGCTCTCTAAAATAGGTGGAACGAAGCATTTACAAATTCCTTTAATTTTTCTAAACGATATATGAAAATAAGATTTTGGCTTTGAAAATTTGCAAAGTAAGCTGGATATTCTAGATTTCCTTACAGTTTGGCATTTGTTCTATATCTAATTTTTGCAGAATAGGGCGCTGCCTCATATGTTTGATTCTCTTATCTTAAAACAGATGGCGCCATTAAAGCTATCGGCAGTAATAGCATCCTAAGCATCTATATATTTAAAACGAAAAGCGCATTCTGTCAAATCCACATGAAAATAATCTCTTTGCGCATGCGTCAAAGGTTTTTAGTTTTTTTTGAAGGCCTGAACAGGAAAAACCTGATTGATTAACCCAACCCTCACCTGTTTAACCTAGGGAGATTGAAAACGGATGACGCCGTACCATTGCATTGAAAGATTCTGTCCTCTTTCGCCGACAAAATCCCCTCAGATACCATGCTGTTTCCTGACAGCCCCTACGAGCGAATGGAGATGACAGGGAAGAAAGTTAAAATGCGACTGAAGAAACGCGAAAAACCGAACTTCAAAAATGAGACATTTCCGAACCCTTTTCAGAAAAATATCTTCCCCTCAAAAACGATTAGGCGACTAATTACAATCGTCCAAAGATGCTCCAGGTGACTATTGACACTTCTCAAACCATTAAGTAAGCAAAGCAATAAACTAAACCATTAAGATAAATCCTTTCTTGTTGATTATCTTTCTTATCAGTTCAACTTGAAAAATTACATGAAATGGTATTTTTTTCAGCAAAAAGGAAAAATTTTCTTTTTACGTTAAAAATATGCTTATTTTATATAAGTACAATTTTTTTAAATTTTAATGCTTGTATTTTATAAGCGTCTGAAAGACAAGTCAGAAATTGGTGTAATTTTCTGACAATTAATAATGAATTTGCAACAATCTTCTTTGCTAAAATAGTTAAGAAATGTTTTATCTCGCATATTTAATGCATTGATGATAATAATAATAACTATAATAATAATTATACTACTACTAATAATAATTATACTAACAATAATTATATAGCATTATTATAGAGAAATCTTTGATAAACACGCTGAAATAGACAGTTTTTAAATCGAAGAATTATTTAAAGAGGTTTTTAATATTAAAGTCGGCCAGAATTGTTCCATTAAAAAACATAAGATTTTTTTTTTTTTTTTTTTTTTTTTTTAAGGATATACTTCTCAAGCTACACTGAGAAAAATGACACTTTCAAATCTGAGCAAATGGATGTTTTCATTTTGTTATGAAACTATTTGTTTCAAATAGGAGGACCCAATGCTTTCAATTCTGAAATACCAGAAATACTCAGAATATTTAAACATGGACATATTCAAAACTGAAAACATGGAGGTCAGTTCATACTCATTTTTGAAACATGGACATACTCAAAAATGATTAGAATCATAATGAATAGAGGAAAGTATATTCAACTAGGCAAATTATATCCAGTGGTTGGAGTATCATAGTTGAGATTTTTTTCCAACAGAGTGAAAATATGCCGGGACCAGGATTCGAACCTGGGTACTTTGGTTTGCCGTACCAAAGTACCCAGGTTCGAATCCTGGTCCCGGCATATTTTCACTCTGTTGAAAAAAATCTCAACTATGACACTCCAACCATTGGATATGATTAGAATCAGTTCAAATACATTTTTGAAACGTGGAAATATTAAAAACTAAAGATATAGACGTCAATTTATATTCATTTTTGAAAGATGGACATACTCTAATATGAGTACATTATGTTTTATTCTTAAGTATGTGCATGTTTACAGAATTGATTATATACATGTTTCAAACTTGAGTCATTTTGATTCAAAGCTATTTTGACTATGTAACATACTCAGATTTGAGTACTTTTTGCTGAAAATGTCGTTCTTAGAGTGTAGCTGGGGGGGGGGGGGTGCAAACTGCGCTTATTTTTACTAATTCTTTAGAGGTCTTTTTTTTTTCAAATTTTTATTATTTCAAGACTTTTTTTTCATATTTAGAAAATGTATTTTTTTTTAATGTTGTTGCCAATTTGTAAAACTGCGCAAAGAATTATATTTCCTCTCAAATAAAAAATGTATTTACACGTAATTATTAAAAAAAGAAAGGAAACTTTAAACTAATAATAAAATGATCACGTGTAAAAAGCAGCAAATATGGAAAACGTCATACAAATTGCATTTACACGTGAGTATTAAAAAAGTAAGAAAATCTCAAAATAATTAAATTATTACGCGCGAATCGCATTTAATGGGGACAATTACGTCATATGTAAAATACCGAAATATTGAATATCGTCATATGAAAAATGCCTAAAATAATTACATTATTGCGCGCGAAAAACTTTTAATGGTGAAAATTATTTCATATTTAAAATTTTCATGTACTGATATTCCCAAACACTTTTAAATTGAATAATATATTTACACGCGAATCTTAAAAGAAAAAAGTAAAAAAAAAAACCAAAAAAAAAAAACATTAATTAGATTTTTGCACGCGAAACGCACTTAATGGTGAAAATTACATCATATATTTAAAATTTAAAACGAGTTTCTTATGGACATTATTAATGTGATGCATTGCAAATCACATGGTATACAAGCGCGACCCACGTAATACAAGGGGTTACCTACAATGTATGTAAAAGGTATGTACAAGGTATTACGTACAATGTATGTAAAAGGTATGTACAAGGTATTACGTACAATGTACTACGTAATACAATGTATTACGTAGGTTTTTTCGACAAGCAGCGCGGCTAGCAAATTTGTTTATATATTTCATCACTTGATGCAGCCTAAATAGAAATAAATGCATGCGCAAAATACTTTCGATTTATTTTTTACCAATTACTATTCGATAAATACATATTAGAAAATTCGCACATACTTATTAATTAAAATAAGCAATTTACGTTTTAATAATAGCATGGAAATATGCATGATGGGGCAATAAAATAGAGAAAAGAGTTCATACATAAGCTATACCTGTTCCTGAAAATATTTAAAACTCTATCAAAACATGAAATATAAGCGTAAAATTTCAAAACGCAGTGCTTTTCAATACCGTGGTTCTGAATGTTATTCCCAAACAGACGGAGTTTTTTTTAACCTCGAACCCAAAGGAAGAATGTTGTCCATAGCGTCGTTATAGAAGTCCAAGAGGCAGCGACATTTTTAATCTAACCATTTTAATCAAGCTAATTTCCAAATGTGTAATTTATCTTACTTATCAATATCAAAAACAGCCATCAGCTGTCGCGACAACGGTGGATGAGGCCATGGTAATAAAAAAATACTCCATTCAAACGGAAAAGCATGGCAACCCGATTACAGAAGATAATTCCCGTTCGTGATAATATCATTCAGTCTTCCATAACCAGGTAATTTTTTTTTTAAAAACAGGGCACATTACTGGGCTTTTAGCCAGAGTTGTAATTTTAACCGGTCAAAACTGATTTTGACCAGGACACTGGATAAAAGTGGTTTTAACCGTCCAAAATTGGTTAAAATGGTCAAAAATGGTCCGAACTGTTACAAATAGTTTTAAATAGTCTTAATTGTAATTATAATTATTTTTTGCAATTAAAAATAACTTAATAAGTAATAAAAGTAACAGTGTAGTTAAAAAAAAACACTGACAAGTTTATGAGGTTCATTAGTAAAATATGCTTATACAATACAATAAGTGTTAAAAATTTAAAAATGGACTATGCAATTGTAAAAATATAATTCAGTTGCAGTTAAAAACACAAAATATGAATTGCAGTTAAAATACATAAAACATGAGTTGCAGTTAAAAATGTAAATCTTAAATTAAAACAAACAATATGGTGGGTTGCAATTAAAATTGTTATTAGTTTATAATTATAATAATTTTAACTGCAATCACCATATTTTTCTTATAACTGTAATCATACCAAAGTTTTAGGTTTTTTAACTCCAACTCATGGCTTTTATCTTAGTAAGTAGTAGAAAACAAGTTTGCTTGTAAAGTAAGAAGTTTTGTAAGTGACAATGAAAACAAGATGAAACGCATGCAAGAAGATTTTCAAAATGCATACAGAGATGAACTGTTTATTTCTTATGGATGTACTGCACATTACTTGAATCTTGTAGGGCAAGATATTACAAATGCAAACAAAGTTAGTTCAATAATGAAACATGTTATTGAAGTCCAGAAATACTTCCGAAACAACCACCAACCTTCAAGTTACCTGTCTGAATAGGAAGCATCTGTTAAACCCCAACTTCCATAGGGGAAACACGGCGGAACAGTCAGATTGAATGCTTGGCAACTTTTATTAAAAACAGAGATTTCTACATGAAAATTGCAGATGAGCATGAAGATGATATTGATGATGACATTGATAAAATCATTAACAAAGTCATATACAAAGAAGTAAAACATTTACAAAATCAACTTAAGCCTATTTCTCTTGCTTTAGATAAACTTCAAAAAGAAGATGCTACTATATCTGATGCATGTGAAGAATGGTTAAGATTGTTAAAAGAGAAAGATCTTGAACCTTATTCTAAACTGCTACAATCTCGATTTAATGAAAATATTACCCCAGTTCATTTTCTGGCACATATGCTGAATCCTGTCCACATGCGTAAAGGTATTGGTGAAGAAAAGAAAGAAATAGCAAGACAATGGTTACATGATAATATTGATCCTATGTTTTTGCCTCTTGTGAATGCATTTCAAGCAGTCACAAGAGGTGGGCAGTAATGAAGAAGATAACAGGCATTGATATAAAATTTGTTGAATTCACATTACATCTAATGAGCTGTTGTGCCAGTTCCTCATCAATAGAAAGATTATTTTCTAAGTTTGGAATAATCCAAAATAAATTACGAAAACGTCTAAGTTTAGAGACAACTGCAAAACTTGTTACTTGTAATCATTTTTTAAATTAAACACAAATTACACAAAAACATAAAAGAGCTTGTGTAAAGAATAATTAAAAATATTTGTATTGTATCTTGGTGTTATGTTATTTGTGTTATGAATTTTTTTTTTTTTTTTTTTTTGGTGTTTGCTGGTGTTATGTTATTTATATTATGATATTTTTAACAAATGTTAACTTAGTTTTAACATATGCTAGTAAAATATATTTGGTTAGAATTAAATAAATTGAATATTGAATTTCAGTGGTCAAAATGGTCAAAATTGATTTTGACCGGGGCGGTTAAAACCGGATAAAACCGCTGGTTTAAACCGCCATGGTTAAAACCGATACAACCCTGCTTTTAGCGGTGTTTGGCAGACGTAGCTTGGTTGAATAGATCGTTTGATGTTAAAACATCGATTAATGTTTGAATTGATACTTGTGTTTAACAGTAAATAATGAGAAAGAATGTTGTGCACTGTTTTGTTGATAAGAAGTTCTGCTTTTACTCTCCTCGGGCAAGGGGCAAGTGGAAGAATACAATATTACTTTTGAATACATTATGTAACATTAAGCTATTACTTAATATTTTTAAATAGTAATTATCTTTTTTAGAAGTTATTTGAAATAAATCTATTTCATGTATATCGATATTTTATTGACTTTATCTCTTCATTTGAATTGAATCCGTAAAGTATGCGACTAATATTTGTATTACCATATCATATCTATATACACTGCAAACAAAGGGAAAAAAAAAATGACACTGACGAATGATAACGTATGATATCATAAGGGGGGGAAGAGAGTTCAAAATTAGCAAAATGTTGATAACGTTATATATGTACAGCCCCCCCCCCCCCCCCAAACTGGCTACCTTCTTTCTGGCTATTGCTCAATTGATTTGTATTCTTAAACTGAAATATCTTCAGATATTGCCATTCACAAACTGAAATTGAATAGTGGTTTCCAGTTTTTATAAAAGCAAAGTAAATTTCACAAAATCTGTGAAATTTGGCGATTAGAACTAAATTTCTGGGCAATACTGACCAACAGAGGTAAGCGTGTATGATCACTTATAACTTCTTATAACTTAAAATGTAATACATTTATGGAAAATGAAAAATTCCCTTCGATTTTTAATCTTTTTTAGCTGTATTTTTCATAGTTCCCATTTTTCCGCAATCGTATAATCGTGTTTTACTCAAAAATTAGAAATTTAGATACATTACTGTTCGAGTAATTTGAAGTTGATCGATAATTCTGAAAGCGCAACTTTTTAAAACAATGTCCGCAATATCGAAAGAAAAAAAAAATTAAAACAAGTGCTTTCAGATATTGTTTGAGTGCTGTACTAAATGAAACTCCAAAATTTTAAATGATTTTTTTATTGCTAATAATAATAGTAATAATAAAAAGATTCTTACTGAAATAAATTTTCTGCACCATCAAACATTAAGATAAAATTATTTTCGATTTTCGAGGAGGATGTTTTAAGCTCAACTAATTTTTAGTATATTACGTAGTTTAAATAGCCATCTATAGACGTGAATGTCTTAAAAGTGCATTTCGAACTATGGTATTTATTTTCCAGCTGAAATATATTAGATTATATTCTAAGGAATGTTTGTAGAACATAATAAATACATATTCAAGCCTTCTCCAGAGAAATGAGGCACATTACCGTTTATGAATGGTGATTGGCAGGGCTTAACAAATGCGGTCACCAGGTCGCCACTGGCTACCAAGTTTTTTGATCTGGTGATCAAAATGATTGGATCTTTCTGGGTGATTTCTGTAAAAAAATTGACATGCACAAATGGCATTTTTTCTCTCCCCTACCCCTACTCGTGCGCGACAAGCAGTGATCTTCCTCTTCTCTCGTACTTTTAATGGAAGAACTAAATTTAAAAGGCATTTTCCAATTCATGCACAGAAAACACCATTCTTTTCAGTAGAAAATGTATGTATGTTCAGAATGTAGAAAATGAACAAGGAAAAAGTTTCCGAATTACTAAACTCATACCTCTTTAATATATATTATATTTAGGAAATTTACAGAAAAATGTTTAACAATTTTATTGGAAAAAAGTAATTGGATAAAAGTCTATTAAACAGTTAATAGCAGTGAAAATATTGTACTAAAAATATGAAATTAGCCTCGCATTATTTGAAACACAACATCCAAAAAAATGCACAAAAAGTACAGTAATTAAACTAGTGATACCACATAATACCAGCCATATTCAATGTCCAGTGCACGTTCCTGCTGTTTGGGCGCGAAAAGTGGCAATTTCTAGAACTTGTTTTGTATCTTCTAGAACTTGTCTGTATTTAATTTCTCATGAAGCTAGATAAGTCTCTTCAATATTTTATTGCAATATTTTCACTTTTCTAAGGTTATTAAAAGAGAGGAGAGCGAGAGAAAACATATTTTATAGGAAACAAATTATTTAAAAAAAATTAAATTACTGAAGCATTGAAATCCAAGCTGGCTTCTTTCTGACATATTCAGAAAGTTATTGTTAATGCACAAAATAAGCAGTTATTCTTCTTCATGGACTAAGGAATCGGAAAGCATTTTTCATATTTTTATAAAGACAAAATACCATTCAGAATATGCCGTCCAAGTTGGCGTTTTAAGCCGATTTTCTGGATTCTAACACCCGGGAAATGTTGTTTTGAGACAGCAATTAATTAGAATTCAATATGATATACAATTATAGAAAATGTAAAATACTGTTGATTTCAAATTACCCCAATAGTCATGTCTGAAAATTCCTTACATTTATGCATAAAATGAGTCGGTGAATATATCAGTTTTGAGTTACTGAGTGAGGGAAAATACTTAAAAAACCACCTTAAGTGCTATAGAAACTTTCTAACTCTAAAAGATGCATTTCAGAGAAAGAAAAATAGCAAGTGAATGAAAATTAGAATTGTCTAATAGTAAATTGGTACAGCGCACTCAGAAAATGGCACGAAACAGTTTTGTACTAATTACGTCTAAATAAAACTCAAACTGTAATTTCTCATATAATGCGAGCACTTTTTAATCAATTTAATATTTAGAAATACACACTAATTTTGATGTGAAGATATTTGTTTTAAATGGAACATTTTTATTTTAATCACATGTTTTATTTCAAGGAATCATCGTATATGATAAGATTAAAATCTTGAAAATTTATTACTTTACTAATTCGATTCATTCAGACTTATAAATTATCATCAAAATAAAGAGAATGTTCATCTTTTAATAACATATCATTGATATATCGCTGCATAAATATGGTATTATCAAAATTGTTTCGCCCATACTAATAGTATTGCAAAGAGTAATTTTTTAATATAATCATAATCCAGCATAACATTTGTAGTTTAATTCATATGCTGCTAATTATTATGCTCGATACAAGTATTGTGGTAAATCAACCATGGTTTAAATCAACTGCCCCCCCTTTTTTTTGTTTCTCCCCTTTTTTGTAATTTAATTTTCCATTTTTAGAGTTAAAATAATTTCTACTTTTAATACAGTCTTTTTTCTACAACCAACAAGATACATAGTCAGTCCAAGGTCATGCTTGTATGTATATTAGTATGAAATTTAGCATGCATTAATGAACCTATCGGATTCCCTAAAGAGTTATCTTAAAATATACTCAATGCGTATAAACATATGCACACTACATGATACAACTAACAGAAAATAATATAGATAAAAAATATTCAACATTTAGCTTAAAATGTTTTTTTTTTCTCTCTCTCTCTTTTTCTTTTTTTAATGGGATTATTTACAGCAATTAGTAACATAAGATGCTCTTAAAGTATTTGGTCATATTAAAAGAAAAATTTTCTCGATTGGGAAGATTATCCTTTAACAATACAAGAATTATTAATCGAATACAATTTAAGAATACGCAAGAAATGAAATTGAATAAAATGATATTCAAAAATTGGGTGCCAGTTACAGCATTTTAGTAACACCAGTGTATCTTTTCTGTTACTTGCTGAATTTAAAGGCCAAAAATGTTGACTTACAGTTATCGCTGAAAAAAAAAAAAAAAAAGCGAAAAAATTTTAAATATGAAAAAATTCTTAATTAAGCTCAGATACTGAGA
The DNA here is from genome assembly GCA_963931845.1 of Maratus michaelseni. Lineage (NCBI taxonomy): Eukaryota > Metazoa > Arthropoda > Arachnida > Araneae > Salticidae > Maratus > Maratus michaelseni. The sequence goes on along the minus strand of OZ007587.1, from coordinate 168,804,392 downwards.
TTTATACAAAATAGTTAGCCAATAGGGTGATACTGTCTTGAAGAATAATTAGTAGGGATTGACCGAATACCGAATAGTTGATTCGGTATTCGGTGATTCGGCACATAAACCGAATATTCGGTTTCGGCCGAATTTTTAAAATAATTTATGAAAAATAATAGGTAAAGTATTATTAGTTGTAAAAATACATGATAACCAATTAACATACATGTTGACCTTTAACATCTGATGTGAGGCTATCATTTTCAGTAGAAGGATTTTTACTTTCTGTTTCTTCACTTGTAGCAATTTCAACAAAGCATTCCCAAAATGATGAATGCACAGTTTGTGAGAGGGAATCCTTTTTATCGAAACTTTGTAGTTGATTTGGTTCAGTAATTTCAGAGGGTTTATTTATTTGTTGCATTTTAATTTTAAGTACATTTTTTACTTTATTGGTGGTTGCTTCATCTTTAAAAAAGGCTGTTTTGAATCTGGGATCTAAAATAGTGGCTAAAAAATAACTCATCATCATAAATTTCTGAAAAATTTTCTGAGAGTCCTTTTGTTAACGTTTTTTTCATGGTACTCACTCCAAACAATTTTCCACTATCACTTTTTTCCAAGTGACGTTTCAATGTAGAAACAGTAGGTATTACTTCTGAAATTAATGATTTTTTGTTACTTATAATTTTTGTTATTTCTTCGAAAAGTTGAAGAAGCCTAAGAATGCTTTCTATCATAGACCACTGATCAACTTTTAAATTGATAATCCCACCAAATTCGGTAAAAAATAACGACAATGTCTTTTTTTGTTCCAATAAGTGCTCCAACATATAATAGGTGCTATTCCAACTAGTCTTAACATCTTGAATGAGTTGTTTAGGTGCTACATTCAGTTCATTTACTTGTATGTTTTTAAAATTTGAACAAAATTTTTTATGTAAATAGATTTAAGAATAAAAATGTAACTGAATTAAATTAAATTTTATTAAAAAATGTAATATATGCAAAATTATTTATTAAAATTTTTTTTAGTATTCGGTTGCCGAATACCGAATATTCGGTGTACACTTTGACCGAATATTCGGTATTCGGTATTCGGCGAAATTCCTGATTCGGTCAATCACTAATAATTAGTTTATAATTTTAAAGTACTGTTTAGGTCACGAAGAAAATATTAACTTGTTCAGTGAACTGATTTTCGCTTTAAAAAGCTACTGCGTGGTCAATGTATCCAAAATCTATTATTGGTGGGAGTTTGTATAAATAAAATCCCACAAGAGATTGCGTAATAAAAAAACGTTTATTTCTTCTTTTAAATTTTTGATTAAAAATTATGTTGAATGTATAAGCAAATATTTACTTCTAAGTAAAATACATAATAAGATATATTTTAAGGCTCTTTAACACAACGGATTCCATTATCCTCAACGAAAGAGGAAAATAAGGGAAAATCAGGTTTGCTTGAGACATCAAGGTTTTCTAAAAAATAATGACTAAAAATATATAATTGTGTATTAATGCTTAAATTGTCATGTACAATAAATGTATATTACAAGAAAGCACAACGTAGAAAGCATTAGTATGAAATAAATTTAAATTTTAGCATACTTAGGTGCATATGACTTATTTGATAGAATATTAAAGTCATTAAAATGAAGTAATCAGAAGATCGTGAAGATTCCTATGTTCAATAATTCACAAAATTCGGGTGGGAGGGGGGGGGGAGATCCAGGTCGTACTCGACCCGAACCCGCGAAAATAATTTTAGGCGACCCGCAACCCGATATATTTCATTCAGCACCCGACCCGAACATGAAATACTTCAACCGGCAATCCGACCCGATCCCGACATAAAATGTAAGTAAATCATGTTTTAATGCAATGAAAAGTAATTTACAATTATATCTCTAATACCAATTTTATGTTTTATACAATAAAATGGACTAATCCATATTTTTAATATTCAAATATACTAAAACCTCTGAATAGAAACTTCGGCATCGTTGAATAAAGTTCTGCATCGTGTCGGTGTCGGGTTATCCCTAATTTTCTTTTTCGGGTCAGGATGACTCTGATTTTCTTTCTGCGGGTAGGTTTCACCCTAGAATAATTCTTGCGTGTCATAGTAAGTTTTTTTGCAAGTTGGATTTTTGGTCTTTTCACAAAAAGTTTCAGCAGAATTATGTTTCAGATGAAAATAAATACCTATTTCAATCTGAATAAGCATATATTTAATTTACTGCATGAGAGTATTTTATAAAAAAAAATGTGATCATAAATTATTCCTTCTTTAAGAACCATTTATTCTTCTCGGAATATGAAAATTATTACCAACATTTCGTCTTTCAAACAAACAAAAATACATGTATCGTATTTGTCATAATTTATGCACACATACACTCGCACATGTGTGTGTAGATTAGGAAGTGCCCACTAATCAGAGGTATATTTAAGCGTACGAATATTTAGGAATTGAAAAAGTATTCGCTGAATAGAGGTGTCCGCTTTTCGGGAATTTCCATTATTGTGGTCTTATTGTATATAGATTTTTAACCTGAAAAAAATATCGTGAACATTACTTTGAAAAATCTCGTCAACCCGAACCCAACTCGCAAGAGTCAAAATCCGAAAAAGTCCCGAGCTCGAACCAATGAAAGTCAACCCAAACCCAGACCCGACCCGCGACGAAAATATATAGCGACAACCCGACCCGAACCGCGAGTTCGGTCAGGTGCGGCAACCCGACCCAATTGAGAATTCTAATCCAAACCGCTGAATTTTATTTACTGTTTCTTTTCATTTGAGGGGCTAGGGGGGGGGGGGGGGAGGAGGGGGAGAAAATGTTGATTTTTCAATGCTTTTTTTGAAGAACTTTCCTTTTTTTTTTATCCAGTTCTACGATTCTCCAAAAATAATAAATTATTTGTAAAACACCTTAATACAATCAAAGAAGTTATATTTATTCGTAAATTTACGAAATTAGTAGAAATTCTTATTTGGTTATCAAGAAATCCAATATATATTTTTTCTCTATAAAGACAATAAATTACCTTTGATAAAATAGTGTCAAAGTCTATTTTCAATCGATTATAACTCAATATGTAATAAATTTATCAATAACTTAAAATCGCTGTTTGATTCCAAATCATTCGCATATAGTTATGGCTGCAATTTTAAGCATTTAATAATAAAAAAATACATAAATAAATAAAAGACTACGGAACGGATATGTATTCACAGATGTGTATACATATATATGTGATAAATATTTATATGTATATGTAATAAAAAATGTTTAAAAATCTGAATTGTATTTTATTTCAAAAACAATAAAAACGTAAAAGATGCTTCCGAAAAATTTTTAACAGGAAAAAAGGTAATGTGAGAATATAGATTGAATATATACGCGGAGTAAGATAGATTGGTACTTCGGTGATTTGAAACATTATACGTATCAAGTAAAGTTACCCCCTAATGACAATCATTCAACTAATCGATTACTAGTTTTGGGGGAAGTTTGGAGCGTGCAGTGCGGACGGAATGAGTTTGGAGGAGAATCAAAATGGCCGGCTTGGTTTTTTTTTTTAGGATAAAGAAAAAGGTCTCTTTCAGAGCTTTCGTCAGGTATTTTCCTACCGGAAGTATTTGATTGATAGAGTTTAATTACAGTGTCGGCGAATGCGGACTTCACGGCATTGAAAGCATAGAATAGACCTAATTTATTTTTGCTCTGAGGTTAAAAGCTAAAGTTTTTTTTTAAGAACTCATGTTTTCACTACTAAATATGCATATTTTTTCGCAAAATTTTAAAGGAAGCTTGGCTACAGTTATATTTATAACCGATTGGAATGTCAGAGAGTTAGGAAGATGAAAACTTTTTTTTTTTTTTCCAATTGCTATCTTAAGGAGCTGACGCGAAAACAAACAAAAAAGCGGGAAGAAAACATTTCTTTTACAACTAGATAACAATATTTTTTCACGAAATTTTTACATGAGCTGTAAAACCGTTTTATTTATCACCAATAAAGATTTCAAAGAGTTCGTACAAAAAGAACTTTTTATTTTAAAACTATGAAACAATCCTGGGTAAAAAAAAAAAAAAAAAAAAAAAAAAAGTAAATGAGCGTTTTTAACACTAAAATATCAGTATTTTTTCGCGAATTTTTCATTTAAAAATATAATTTCATACAAAATCGAGTTAAAGATATAAAATAATAAAAACTTGATGATTTTTTATTTATTTATTATCACGGGCCCGGGCAACGCCGGGCGCGGGTCAGCAAGTATAAATGAAAGCTTCTAAAGTTCATTTAGAATTTAGATAATTGCATGTGTAAATAAGCTCAGTTCCTGCGACATTATGTAAATCACGTTCAATACGCGACGTCTATCCAATTCCTTGAAACGCTTCTTAACCGGGTTCGACTGTATTTTTTAAACAGGCAACACGGTTAGAGCTGGAAAACTACGATGTTTATTTGGATATTTTTTGCTAGTATTTCGATTTGTTCAGCCGATGCGGGAAAGAAAAGAAAAGAAAAACTTTTCCTCTGTTTTTTTCTCTGCTAGGGAAATTTCGAATTCTTCAGAAATTCCCACAATCGGCGGTGGTGCGCCATTTGGCGATGTTCATTAGGGTTTTTAATTAATATCTCGACTAATCATCAAAAAATGAAAAATCTGAGCCTCAGGTGCATTTGGACCTGCCTTGGGTTATCCTCATCCAAATTTTCAGACCTCTAGATACGATAAATTTTCTCAAAAAGCAAAAGACCCAGCAAAAATCGCAAAGGGCAAAATTTATTAAAGTAGACCGATACACTGTAACTGGGATTCTTTCACGAATGTTAAAACATCGGTGCGGAATGCGAAAAAACTCTAAAAATTCAGAAATCGCATTAAATATTCGTGTAAAATTCAAAATTCGATGTACGACATTTTATTTAAAAAGAAAAACAAAATGTACTTCATTGGGTGTAAAGATTGAAACCGGATTCCTTTTTCGACAAATCGCCGCGGAACGCGAAAAATCTATTTTAATCAATATCTCTGTTAATTACCAGAAAATGAAAAATCTGAGTATCATGTCGTGCATTAGGACTTGCCTTGGACTATCCTCATCCAAATTTTCAGACTTCTACGTTCGGTAGATTTTTGCAAAAATCGCTAAAAATTAAAAATTGCAGCGGACAAAATTTACTAAGATGGGCTGACACATTGTAACCGAAATTCTTTCACGAATGTAAGAAAAAATCGCCGCATAACGCTAAAAAAAACGTTAAAAATCGCAGTGAAACTATCATTAAAAAAAAAAAAAAAAAAAAAAAAAAAAAAACAGGAAAAAATGTCACTATATTAGACGAAAATATTTAAAACTAATTCCTTTTACGAATGTCAAAAAATCGCAGAACGGGGAAAAAAATAAAATAAAAATCTAAAAGTCGCATTAAATATTCGCGAAAAATTCAAAAATGGCTGTACGAATTCAGAATAAATTTCATTTAAAAACGTCAAAATTTACTATATTGAGCTAAAAGGTTGAACTTTGAATATTTCACAAATGTCGAAAAATTGTTGCAAAACACACACACACACAAAAATGCGAAAATTTCAAAAATCGCTGTAGAATGCCAAATAAACTTTATTGAAAAGAAGGCAACAATTACGATATAGGGTTAAAATTTTGAATCCTGTTCTTTTTACTAATGTGGAAAAATCACCGCGAAACAAAAAAAAAAAAAAAAAAAAAAAAAAAAAGAAAACTGCTAAAAATTTGCCAAAAAAAAAAAAAAAAATCGCAGGACAAAAGTTTACGAAATTGGGCTAGCTAAAACATTGTAACCGTAATTCTTTCACGAATAATAAAAATATTTCCGTAAAATTCTGTGCAAAGAAACGCTAAAAATTCAAAAATCACGGAAGACAAAATTTATTTCTAGGATAAAAGTTTAAAACCGTATTCATTTTACTAATTTCGAAAAATCGCTGGGGAACGCGAAAACCCCCATAAAAATCGCTAATTAGTATTCGAAAATCGCGGAGGAAAAAAATTACTATATTAGGCGAAAAGTTTGAAACCGAACTCCTTTTAGTAATGTCAAAAAATCTCCGCAAAGCGCGAAAAAAAGTTAAAAATCGCAATGAAACTCTCATTTAAAAAAAAATGAATAACCCCAGGAAAAAATGTCACTATATTAGACGAAAATATAGGGCCCTGATTTTTTTTTCAATTTTGGGAAAAAATTACTGTTATGCTAACAAAATTAAAAATAGCTATCGGAATGACAGAAGTTAGAGTTTAATGAAAGTTAACGAATGCGTTCTTTACCAAAACCGCACAAATGTAGTTATTTTGCGTGTTTTTCATATAACAATAGTCTAATGAATTTTTGAAGACGTTTGGAAAATGTCGTATTACAACTAAATTAAACAAGCATAAAAATTTAGTAATATCTTTTATCACAAATTACCAATTCGGAAAAGGATTCCCAAATTTTAATTGTCTGAGTGCAACGAAGACTCATACACAGCGCAGTATTACTTTGCCCCATATATAGCTACGATGGATATTAAAACCTTTCGTCAAGCATAACTCAAAAAATATTTAACGGATTTCGTTCAAATTTTTACAGCAGGTACCTATAATGGTGACAACGTCGTCTATTTATTACCAAGAATAAATGTCAAACCGTTTGGAAATTATATTAAAAAAATTGATAAAAAAGCACAATTAAACTACATACGTCACGAAATTTTGTGGTACGTCATTTTCATCGGCGGGAGATTTTCGTAAATAATAAGATTTTAAAAGTTCATGGAGTAACATGGAGCAAAAAAATATGCACGCACAGTATAATACAATATCAGTACAATAAAACATATTTCCATTTAATAAAAATGGAAAATTAATCTGGAATTTTTTCTGTTTAAAAGAAAAAAATCCGCAATAACTTTGTATTAGAGATTTGGCGCAAATCTCACCATTGGCAGCTTTTTATTTCGCGTGTGAAATAGGAAACAATTATTTGATGTGTAAATAAAAGGTTTTGATTTGTGGCATTTATTTCTTCTTATTTTCTTTTCCTTTTTAGTATTTTAAATGGAATTAGTGAAAGGCATGTAGTTTAAATTAAATGAGTGGAAGACATGTATTTTTAATGTATGTATTTCAAACGAAATGAGTGAAAGGTTTATAGTTAAATGAAATTAATGCAATATGAAGATGTTATGAGAGCAATATTTGGCGATTTATCAACTGCGCCAAGTTAACATAAAAGTACCAATATATAAGTGAACTGAAACAAGGCACAGATGTCATATACGCACCATGTTGGCACGATCCCCCCCCCCCCCCCCCCGCAATTTGGCGAAAAGTTTGTTTTTCAATTTTAGTTACAAATAGCAGGCAATAATAGCACGTGATTTTTTATTTCAATATAAAAATAAAATAACGTAATAAATTAAATAGCTTCTACTATTTTAAAAAAGGAAATAAAAATAAATAAATAATAGTTTGATATCAATAAATATTGATATATATATAAAAATAATCTATAGAATTAAAATAAAAAATAAAATTAAATAAACACAACAAACAGTTTTTGCCAAATTGGCAGGGGGGAAATCGCGCCAACGTGGTGAGTATATGACATCTGCGCCGGGAGTTTTACCCTTTTATCTGCGCTTTCGGAAATATCAAAAAATTAAAAAAATACTTATATCTGGCGTATTATGTTTTGCATTTTGATACGGACCACTTCTCCATTTTATTGTCTGAGTGCAACGGAGACTTGTTATGTATTTTCATTAAAATATCGAAAATGGCAATACAATTTTATTTTAGCATCGTACTTAATTTTTTAAGATGACGCAAAAACATGGTTTAATAAATGTATATTTGTAAATACTTGAAAAACATAATTTTCCGCTCTCTAGAAAAATTTGGTAAGATGCTAAAACTGCTTTTTAGCACCATTTTTAATTTTTTCGCCAATCGCGACAACCAGCACATAATACGGAACTTTTCCCCATTCAGATACACAGACAAGATTAGTCTCAAAAAAGAGTAATGCTAACAACAATATTGTTTTAACTCTATAAGAGTTACAAACAATCATGATATTAAATTATCCGATTAGCTTTGGGCCTGTTTACGAAAGTTTCTCCTAGAAAAAAAAAAAAAGAAACTGTGGAAGAAGTTTTTTTACATTTGTTTCGAATGAAGCTCGGTCATAATAATACAAACAACACTAATATTAACATGGGGGTGAAACTTTGAATTTAAGTCAAGGCAGACTAGATCTACAGGCATATTCAATTGAGATTAATGTATGAAGCTTCCCGCCAGAGGACTCTGATACCCTGCCCAAAATTGAAAATTGACTTTGACCGTAACTGAAACAACCTGGGCAGGGTTGAAATGTAAACAAACGCCAAAATTACGTCACGTCGACATGGTTACGTTTACAACTCTTCTAACATTCCAATCAAGATTAGAAATGACAGCGAATTCCAATAACTGTTCATTTTTTGATTATTAAAATAGTATTGCAAGGGAAAATATGGTAAATTGTTGCGTTTATAATTGTCTCGAAGCGATCGTAGCTGCAGTGTTGGAGATAACGGCGAAAAACTATCGTTTCATAAATATCGTTTCCTTTTCTTTTTTTTTTAATCGGTTATAAAAAGGAAAAAAGTCGCCAAATTTTAGGGATTTTTTCCTTTAGTGGTAACCTGGCAATTGTATTAAGTTACTGGTTTGCAGCAAACTATTGCTTTAAATGTATTCGTGTAGCTAGTGTTCTCCGTAACAGTTTGAGTCTCAGAATTTACATAATGTTCCTGATGATTTTTTTTTTTTTAGATTTTTTTCTTACAGAAAAACAAATGTTTGAAGTGTGTTTTAATTTTTATACTGCACAATAATCTCACACACTACAGGTGTCAAATGGCACATTTTAAAAGATTTCGATTTATGATTTTTCATTGAAACAATTACAAATAATTTTTAATACATTGAAAGGGGGTCCCCTTTTTTTTAAAAGCTTATTCAAAAACTACAAGCAAAATAAACATAAATAAAAACTTTGAAAAAGGTGACATTTAACAACGGTAGAAATAGTGTTAAAAAATTGCATGCAATTATAAACAAATAAGAATCTAGCAAACCTTAAAAATTCACATTTGTTAATGTAGCTATAAAATGCAACAATCTTTACAAAAATATGTTTATAAATAGTGTGAAATTGAATGGTATAACTATTTAATTCGTTTATTTGGAAATAGGATTAATGTATCTCAAACTTCGATAATGATCGAAATAAAGGCCGTTAATGAAATACGAGCCGTTATCTGGGCAGGCTTTAAATGTAAACAAAGACCACGTGGTCCAATGAAATGGTTCAGGGTTTGAAGTTTAATCCGGCTTCACATTTTCGGCGGTTTTTGGCGAAATGAGCGGGCCGTATATATATTATAGTAGGCCATGTTTAAGTGCAAATATTTGGAACCCTCCCCCCCACCCCCCCCCCACCCCTAAAATAAAAGAAAGTTACAGAAATGAATTTAAAATGACGTTAAGCCACACTTTCTGACATAAGCAATTGGCTGCGAACTCGCTTTCACTTAACTTAATAACATGTATATAATAGCCCTTAGGGTACTTTTCCTTCCCAGTTATACGGACCTTGGGGCTTTTTTAAAAAGCTTGACGCAGTTTGGTTTTAAGAAGTCGAGATTTACTGCCAAATGACATAAACTACAATGAAAATGAATTATTATGCTGGTTTATGTATGTATTTAAAAAAATTGCATCTGATTACACTTATTAGATAAATTACTCCTGTTTGCATTTAATAACAGATGAATGGCTTCTGTATACTAAATTTTTTAAATATTGGGAAGAGGCGGCGACAGGTACAGAGCCGTGTGAACAAACGTGTAGACAGACGGGTAGAGAGACGGATAGCGACATAGATAAGCTAACGCGTAGCGAAACGAATAGACAGACGGGTACTTAGACAAAAGAGGGTTGACAGAGGGATAGTGAGACGAGTAGACAGACCAGTATACAGGCATGTAGAGAGAAAGGTTGCGAGACGGGTAGCGTGGTGGATAGTGAGACGAGTTCAGAGATGAGTACAGCGACGAGTTGACAGACTGGTAGAGAGAGGGGGTATATACACAAACAGACGTGTCGAGAGACGGGTAGTGAAACGGGAAGCGAGACAGTTAGAGAGACGGATAGACAGATGGGTAGCGAGACGTTTAAAGATGCGGTGGAAAGACACATGGATAGTGAGAAGGGTATACAGACGAGTAGAGAGGCAGTAGACAGATGGGTACGGAGAGAAACACAGTATAGAGACATGACTAGACATAAACATTGTTAGACAGACGGTTAGAGAAACAGGTGGGTAGCGAGACCAGTAGAGAAATATACGATGTGTACAGAGACAGTCAATCGGGTATGGAAATGGGTAAAAGAACGGATAGGGAAACAAACAGATTGTAGAGAGAGACAGGCAGACAGGCAGAAGAAAAGTCTGAGGTTTGAAGCAGTAAAAGCGCAGGGGGTAGATCCTCCTAGAAAATAATCAAGAAGTATTATCTTTGAAATATATGTATTTCTTTCAATTTGATTTTTACAGAAGTCATCGAAAGATTTTTTTATATTACTTTAGTAGGAATTTAGGCTACAGTTTCGTAATCAGGTTTGTAGCAAAGCATGTTATCAATGTGGTTTGAAGTGTACGAGTTTCTATAAATAGTTATACAAATAAACAAGGAAAATTTTTAAATTCAAATGTAAATATTTGTCACAAAGAAAATGTTTCAACAATATACAACAACGTTAAACTACGCTTGCTAAAATACGCTCTTGGCTGCAAATCCGATTACATGACTTTAAAAAGCTTGGCGTTTTAAAAAAAAATCCGGCCTTTTTTTGTTGTTGTAGTTTGTTTGTTTGTTTGTTTTTTAAAGTTTTGAGCTATTCCCACTTAAGAAAATGAGATTATTCGCCAAATGTTATAAATATATATATATATGAAAACATAACAGTATATATGAACTTATATATGATATTTTGTAATTCTATCATTTGATTTGCTCTTTTTCACATATTGCATCTTCTTTATATCGTAATTGTTAACCCTATGTTCTGAGAAATATCACTCAGACTAATCCCTTTGAGGGAAGTCCTAGTTTAAAGAGTGAAACGTATGTTTTAACTAAAAGAAATGCCAACGGCTTGCTAATAATTATGAAAATTATTATTATTATTATTAATACTAAATGCTAAACATAAGTGAAGTCATAATAGGAAATGTAGAGATTCATACTATCACTATTAGGGGCTGGAATTAATAAAAATAATGTTTAAGACAAAATAATACTCAATAAAAGATATGTCCTATTAGTAGGACGTCAGGGCCGAAGGGGTTAAAACTAATTCCTTTTACGAATGTCAAAAAATCGTCGCAGAACGGAAAAAAGAAGGGAAAAAATCTAAAAGTCGCATTAAATATTTGCGAAAAATTCAAAAATGGCTGTACGAATTCAGAATAAATTTCATTTAAAAACGTCAAAATTTATTATATTGAGCTAAAAGGTTGAAATTTGAATATTTTACAAATGTCGAAAAATTGTCGCAAAACACACACACACACACAAAAATGCGAAAATTTCAAAAATCGCTGTAGAATGCCAAATAAACTTTATTGAAAAGAAGGCAACAATTACGATATAGGGTTAAAATTTTGAATCCTGGTTCTTTTTACTAATGTGGAAAAATCGCCGCGAAACAAAAAAAAGAAAAAGAAAACTGCTAAAAATTTGACAAAAAAAAAAAAAATCGCAGGACAAAAGTTTACGAAATTTTGCTAGCTAAAACATAGTAACCGTAATTCTTTCACGATAATAATAATAATATCTCCGTAAAATTCTGTGCAAAGAAACGCTAAAAATTCAAAAATCACGGAAGACAAAATTTATTTCTAGGATAAAAGTTTAAAACCGTATTCATTTTACTAATTTCGAAAAATCGCTGGGGAACGCGAAAACCCCGCTAAAAATCGCTAATTAGTATTCGAAAATCGCGGAGGAAAAAAATTACTATATTAGGCGAAAAGTTTGAAACCGAACTCCTTTTACTAATGTCAAAAAATCTCCGCAAAGCGCGAAAAAAACGTTAAAAATCGCAGTGAAAACTCTCATTAAAAAAAATGAATAACCCCAGGAAAAAATGTCACTATATTAGACGAAAATATTTAAAACTAATTCCTTTTACGAATGTCAAAAAATCGTCGCAGAACGGAGAAAAAAAAAAATCTAAAAGTCGCATTAAATATTCGCGAAAAATTCAAAAATGGCTGTACGAATTCAGAATAAATTTCATTTAAAAACGTCAAAATGTACTATATATTGAGCTAAAAGGTTGAAATTTAAATATTTTACAAATGTCGAAAAATTGTCGCAAAACACACACACACACACACACAAAAAAATGCGAAAATTTCAAAAATCGCTGTAGAATACCAAATAAACTTAATTGAAAAGAAGGCAACAATTACGATATAGGGTTAAAATTTTGAATCCTGGTTCTTTTTACTAATGTGGGAAAATCGCCGCGAAACCAAAAAAAAAAAAAAAAAAAAAAAAACTGCTAAAAATTTGCCAAAAAAAAAAAAAATCGCAGCACGAAATTTTGCTAGCTAAAACATTGTAACCGTAATTCTTTCACGAATAATAATAATAATAATATCTCCGTAAAATTCTGTGCAAAGAAAAGCTAAAAATTCAAAAATCACGGAAGACAAAATTTATTTCTAGGATAAAAGTTTAAAACCGTATTCATTTTACTAATTTCGAAAAAATCGCTGGGGAACGCGAAAAAACCCATAAAAATCGCTAATTAGTATTCGAAAATCGCGGAGGAAAAAAATTACTATATTAGGCGAAAAGTTTGAAACCGAACTTCTTTTACTAATGTCAAAAAATCTCCGCAAAGCGCGAAAAAACTGATAATCGCATTAAATATTCGTGAAAAATTAAAAATTCGCCGTACTAATTCCGAATAATTTTATTAAAAAGAAGGCAAAATTTACTCTATTGGACCAAACATTATAACCGGATTTCTTTTACGAATGTCGACAAATCGCCGGGAATGTGAAATTTTTTTTAAATTAATATCTCGGCTAATTATTAAAAAAAATGAAAAGTCTGCAATCGGAACCTGCCTTAGACTATCCTCATCGAAATTTTCAGATATCTGCGTGCAGTAGATTTTCGTGAAACGGAAAAAAAAAAAAAAATATATATATATATATATATATAGCATGAAAAATTTTTAAATATCCAAAAATTGCAGAGCAGGAGTAAACACTGGGTGCTAACGGGCCGATTGTCACCAAGTTTTATTAGTATTATTTGCCTATTTTATTAGTATACTTCGCCTAAATTTTATTAGTATTCTTATTAGGCGAAGAATACTAAAAAATTAGTGGTGGCAAACGGCCCATTGACATCCATTTTTTACACTCCTGTTGCAGGAACAAAATTTATTAAAGTAGGTTGGTGCACTGTAACCGGATCTCTCACAAATGCTAAAGAATCGTCAAGGAACGCCCCCCCCCTTTCCCTCCCCCCCAAAAAAATCGAAAAATGAAGACAGTTTTAATCTGCTATATGAAATCTGAAACGTAGTAAATATTTAGAAAATTGTATGTATTCTGACATAATTTTAAATTATTATTATTATTATTATTTTTAATAAAAAATCTCTCATAACATTAATTTGATTTTTAGATCTGCTGTTGAAAAGCAGTTCTTGAGTTATGCTTAAAAAACTACCTCACATTTCAATCTGTTTAGCAACGTTTATAAATGAATCTAACACGAGTTTCAGACTTTAAACCTTCATAATTCTTAAACTACTTGACCGAATGACTTCACGTTTTGTATCTGAAGGTAAAATTTACCAAAAAAATCCAAATATGATGTCAAAATTAAGTGTTCATATTGAAAATTTCAGCGTTTGGTACAATTTCAGCATGAAGACGACCTTAAGCTTTTTTCTCTTTCTGGGACAATTTGGTGATTAAAAAAGGCATGGAGAAGACAGACATTGAGAGATGATATAATTTCCAGTCAAAGATCCCCCCCCCCCCCCCCCACACACACACACGTTCTTTTCCCTTTCTGTGACAATTTGGTGATTAAAATTTGAAAAATTCGTATTATTTTAATAAATAGAGATAAAAAACCAAAATTCTAACAGGCTTTTCCTATTACATGGTTCCCAGCGACATGGAAAGTCAGGGAATTTCAAAGCAGTCAGGGAAAGTCATGGAAATTTTAAAATATATAGGAAAAGTCAGGGAATTTACAAATATTTCCTAAAAAGTCATGGAAAGCTCTGGGGGGAAAAGAATTTGAATTTGAAATCTTTTCTTTTTCAGAAAAGTGTTGCTATATTTCTCACTACATGGCGCCTTTGAAAAATCTCTGTCGGTTTCAAGATCAAGAAATTCCTTCAAATGCAATACAGAAAAACCATAATATGGACAAAAGTTTTCTACATTTTTGAGATTTTTTCATGACATTTCGTATTCTAGACTTTGTTGTACGGCATTCATTTGAAAACTGGCAAAGATGGATTTTTTTTTTTTATTATAGCATTTTATAGAATTTCATTTTGCAATTTTCTTGAAAGGTGCTTGAATTTTCTCCTGGGAAAAGAGTATGAGCCCTGTTAATACGATACAAATTTCTGATTTGTATATATTTTTTGTGCTGTTTGTTATTTTGTGTTATTTAAAGCAGATTTTGTGTATGCCCGTTTGGTCATGGACATTTTTTGGATTTGGTCAGGGAAATTGCCAGACATGTTTTGCTGGGAACCCTGTATTAAATTTAAACATTTTTCGTTATAGCAGATGCCAAAAATTAAAAATCCACGATGAAATTCTTTCTACAATAATTAATTTTCTATCAGACGATTTCCACGTGAAAGATGAAATAAAAAGTTTCACCAATTGAAAAAAAAGATTAATATGAAATAAAATTGATTGACGTCATAGTGGTAATAATACGGAAAAATTTCTCAATAATACAAGGAGTATGAGGTATGAGCATGTGTATGTACACAAAACAGATTAATATCACGTCATTAGAGAATTAAAAAGAAAATCTGACGTCATATCCGAAGTTTAAAGGATTTTTCAAATGTTTTAGAATAATACAAAGCGAGTATCAATATGAGTTATAGAGAATAGTAAATATATGAGTTTGAGGAACGTATTGAATCATGATAAAACCGGATTATGGAAATATTCGCATATTTTAACATTTTGAAAGTGTACAACATGTTTCATTTTTAATTTTTTTTTTTTTTTTTTTTTTTTTTTTTTTTTTTTTTTAAATGTCGCATTTAGTCCACATGACAGATATTATTATGACAGAATATAATAGCGGGCTTCGCCCGCTATCGGACTAGTTTAGATACTCGAAAAAACGAGAAAAATAGACTGGTAAATTTTTGCTTTATAAAAAACATGATTTTTTTTTTTTTTTAATGAAATTAATTTGGATTTATTAAAGAAAGGATAAAGTGTCTTGAAAGGAATATTAAACGAAACCCTTTGAGCGATCTTCGATCACACTTGCCCACTTGGTTTTTTTTTTCCCCTTATGGCTAATCGTTTGACTATTTTTTTTTTTTTTCTATCAGCATTTACATTTTTTTTTAATTTGTTGAAAATTAAATTCACAATATTCAAAATATTTATAGCTGAGTAAAATTAAAATAATTACCGATCTGTTGTCGCCTATTAAATGGCATACGTCAGCAGCCTTTTCTAGATAAGAATCAATCAATTATTCTTTGCCCAAAGACAAGTTTTTTTTTTTTTTTTTTCTGTTTCCTAAATATATAAATATTTGTCATATTTTATGTGTTTGCCAGATTAATAAATGAAGTTATACGCTAATCAGTACACAGAAAAAAATAAAACCCAATTTGGGTCGAAAGATTCTTGGGTATTTTTTTTTTTTTTTTTTTTTTTTTTTTTTTTTAATGGGTATTTAACAGTGCCCAAAATGGATACACGGTGGTAACCAAAACAGGCATGGCCCAATTTGGGCACATACCTAAGAATCTTTCGACCCAAATTGGGTTTTATTTTTTTCTGTGTAGTGTACTTTTTTGCTTCTAAGACAATTTTTCGCTCCATTAAGGTCTCTTGTTTGTTTCCTATGTTACAGAGCTCAGAAATTTTTGTTTTAGGCCCTGTTATAATTAAAAACTAGTCGGATGTGCCAATCCCAAAACTTACTTTTATCTCATACATGTTAATATTTCAAAAAAATGTATTTTTTTGTTTAAATTATGCATTTTAGAAACAAGCAAGATGCCTTCAGTGCACGAGCATCCAGCGCAAAATATAACTACGCCGACATTGATTTTCATCTAAAATTTCTGCTCCATTTTATTAATCGAAATAAATACAAGTTAATCATATTTTTCAATAAAACAATATTTTTCTTCATTCTGTTGTATGTTAGCTGCTTGCGAATCGCCATGTTACCTGGATGTGACGCTGCACGAGTAGCCGATGTACAACACAACTGCAAAAAATCGAGAAAATCGAAACTCGCAAAATCACTATGAAAGCGTCCCCTTCCGGCGGAATATCCCCAAATTCAACTGGGACTTGATGGCCATACCCAAAAACATATGTATGGAATTTGGTTCAATTCTATGCTTACTTCATACACCTTTGGATGATACATGAGGACAGACAGACATTTTGTAAAAACATTATTATTTTATTTATTTATTTTTTTTTTTTTGCAGGATATCTGACCCCTAAAATGCGCAAATCCGTCGGAAACCGAAAGTCGAAAAAAATTTCGATTAGAATACATTATTCTTTTATAGATAGAATAAAGTAAAAAAAACACAAAGATATTAACAATTTTCGCAATTTTGCACTTCTAAAGCATAGATTAATGGTCTAGCTCTAGCTATTCTCTGAATAAATAAAAACTACAATTAATAGATTTATTAAATTTTTTCTTGGGGTGGGGACAGGAATAGGTGTAAAAAATAGGTGGTTTATCTTTAAATACTGCATTCTAACTAACTTTCATGCTATCTTTATTTTTCCATTTTTCGGTAAAATTTTTCAATTTGTTTTAATTCCTTTATTATCTCTACCAATCATTTGTTCTTGTTTGCAATGCATATGTTAATATTTATAAACACAACTCGCTTGCAAATCGAAATCGTGGGATTCTCATGTTGCACCACAGTTGTTTCTTGGAAGCGTTTACGCTTTGTGAATGACTTCATGTTTGTAAAATTCTGTTTGTAATGCATTCGGCTTTCTGTAGCTTTTGATAAAGCTTGGCAAATGAAGTTTTCTGATTATTCCCGTCTTTTGCGTCTGAATAAAGTATGTAAAAATGTCTCATCTTTTCAAGTGCATCTATTTTATTATTATTTATAAAAAGATTTTCTTCTTCTCTCTTTTGACTCGTAAAATAGTTGAGGGTTGAACGTTTTTTTGCGGTGAAAATGGACTGAAATTTTCCAGCGAAAAAAAGTGTAAGATTTAATTTTCCTTATTCTAATAGTGCACCCAGTGAAAATATCATCCATTTAAATAAACAAGTTGGAAATTGTACGTCAAACGTGACAAATGAGGTGCGTCCTTACTATAGCTAGTTATATAAATATTCAGATCTTGATGATTTTTAATTCTGTGAAATGAATTATATCGTCTGCAGATTAATTTCTGTAATAAAATAAGTATCTCGGTCGCTTGACGGTTAAACCTCGGAAGCTCCTGTAGCAAGAAAGCACCGATTTTTTTTTTTAATTCAAATTTTTTTAATGAATATTTTTATTAATATCTTCTAAAGTTTTGATTCGATTTTCATAAAATTAGAAATGTCTCGACAAAATTTTGCAAAGATAATAGATCTTAAATTTCAAACCATTCGATTGGGTAGTTTTTGCGTTGTTATATGCGGACGAACGGACAGACCAGACGACGACAATAGGTGCTTACGTATTTATATAATAATTACGAACGCACCTAATAAACGTGTAATATTTTAAATAATTCTATTACTATGCTGTTGCAGTTGAATGGAAAAGGGATTGGTACATTTTTATATGGGCGAAATCAGGCAAGGATCTGGACCTGGCACAGGGGGAAGGCAAAGGTTACAGTTGTACAGAGCATGCAAGGGGCTCATGACGCATCAGTATACTAGGCCTTGCCCTGTCTGTGCAACATGTTCCTATATTTATTATTCTAATCTTCAAATTATTTTAAGCTTGTCTTACTTATTAATTTTTGCTAACGATCTTTCTAAAAAGGTAACTTTTATGCAGTTTTATTGGAAAAAATAATTTTGGGAGAAATGACCGACTGGCGTATGAAACTGAAGAGACTGGAGGAAAGGAAGAAGTCATCTCCGTATTTGTTTCGGATGGTCACGTGTTATGCGCTTTTAACATGATACTTTAATGAATCATACCCATTTGTCCCCATTCCTTTCAGTGGAATACAACCGATTTCCGTGTAGTGTAGAATTTAAACAGTTTTCGTGAAAATCACGTCATTTTACGAAATTTGCGGAACGTGGGGGGGGGGGGGGGGGTGAAACAAAGTATTTTACAAAAATTTGTGCCGCCACAAACATTTAACCGATGGCATGATTTTATAAAGTTTTGTGCCTTTAAGAATTAACATTCTTTATTAATAAATAAAAACACAACGTTGGTTTTACTTTTATTTCATTAAATATAGAAGGTTGGTGGTGTATTCGAAAATTACAATTTGTTATAGCTAGTCGTAAAGAAAGAAGATTAAAATCGATTGACTTTTTCAAATTCCCGGTCGAGGTGCTCTTTTAGACTTTCAAAGCTCTTCCTCAAAATAGTGTATGAATTTAAAAAAATTAGTGGATTGTATTCTTAAGTAGAGGAGGCTCGCAGGGATTCCGACCAATTTTCTTTCAGTAGACTGGAGCAGGGCTTACGTTTTCTCTCCAAACTTACGATCGGGCGTGGACGTCATTTTTTTCTGGGCCATGTCTGGGAAGGCTCGCGCTCAGGGGCGCCATTTCAGAACTTTCTTGGGGGGGGGGGAGTTTTTTTAAGGTAGTGGCATAGCCAAGGGTGGAGTTCGGGGGGCGCCCTCTCCCCTCCCGCAACCTATCTGAACGAGAAACGTTTACTGAATCATATATACAGAGACAGCAATACTTCTAATACGGAATCTCAAGTGACCTCTGAAAAATTTCCTTTTAGACAGGTTTTCGTCTTAGCAAGTAGATTTTAAAAATATTATGAAAGTTTTCAGTTATAGACAGGTACCATTTTTTTTTCAGGTATTCTTTAAGACTGTTTAAACCTTCTTTCTATATAGCATTTCTGAAGAGCATAGGTGTATTACAATGAAACGTGTCTAAGCGAAACCTGTCTATAACATAATTCTTTCTCAAACGGGCAAAAAATATCAAGTTTCGACGAAAAAAAAAACGCCGTACAATTATACTTGCTAAGATGGAGACCTGTCTAAAATGCAGCTTTTTTACAGTCCTTTTCAACTCCTTCTTTGCAGGTTTTGCTGCAGGGGCGCCATTTTATGAGTTTCTTGGGGAGGGGGGGGACAAAGTTTTTTTTTAGAGACAGGGCAGGGGTTGAAATATCGTGCAGGATTGCTCAAATCGTGCACAAAATAGAAATATGCCCCCACAATAAAAATGCAGGGTGAGATTTTGCCTTCTTATCTTAACTTCTTTCACAAACATGTGATTCTTCAGCGAATATATTTTTAATTTTAGTGGTAGTCCGCAAATTTTTCTTTTTCTTTTTCCGCTAAAGCAATTCGTCAACCGATCGCGGTAAACATCGTAAATTTTACGAATTGGAATTAGAAAAAAATAATTAATTTAGCAAAATTGGTCGCGGAAAAAATCGTTAATATTTTCAAACGACCGTGGAAAAATATTGCAAATTTCTCCAAAGATCACTGTAACAAATAGAGATTTTCGTCAATCACTCGCGCAAAAAAATCGCGAATTTAGAGTAACTATTGCGGGAAAATATCGCAAAAATCGTCAAAAGATTGAACAAAAAAAAAAATCACGAATTTAGTCAAACAATCGTGCAAAAAAAGGGAAATTTCGTCAAAGCTCGCGCAAAAAAATATCTACTTTTGTCAGTCGTTTGCGGAAAATGACCTCCGAATTTCAACAAACGATCGTAGAAAAGAGTCGCGAATTGCGTCAAAAGATTGCGAAAACAAATAGCGAATTTCGTCGATCGGTTGAAAAAAATGCACAAATTTAGACAAATGGTCGAAAAAATCAATTCCGTCAATGATTCACAGAAAATTAGCGAATTTTGGAAAATTATCACAAAAAAAGAGACAATCACGAAAAAAAGTCGTGAAATTCAATCGGTCACGAGATAATCAGCACACGAATACCATAAAAAAGTTACGAAATTTGCAAATGTTGTAATTCATATGTATAAGAAAATTTTCATTAATGATTTTCTGTCAGTAAAAATTTTCCGCAATCATTTTCTGCCTTCCTCTTCAGACTATAATCTAAATTCCATACAATTCAGAAATCTGCAAAACCCTTGGTCTCAGGTCCCTCGCTCCTGCATTGGGTGGGGCAACACGACCCAATCTGCAGTAAGGATCGATCGGGGTTGATGCGGCTTATTTTCGTTGCGGGTCAGGTTGACTTGGAACATTTGACTACGGTTGGGACATATATGTCCTAGTGGACTATTTTTTATTCTATTAGTACGACTTTTTGAAATCTGTCATACACTTATATTAGGATATTTTCAAGAGAAATCTGTCACAAAGAATTTTTTTGAAATTGTAGAACGATTGAATACAAAATTAGTAGTCAATCCTGGCCCGTTATCAAAGGGTTAATTGTTTCGAGTTCAAGTTGGGTTTTCACTATTTTGAGTCGAGTTCGTGTTGCCCGAGTTTTCAAAGAAATCCTAAATATTTTCAGATGAAAAAAAATAATTTTTCTACATAAAATATAAAATTGTTATTAGAGATATAAGTGTAGTCAACTTTTCCAAATCATATTGAAATATGGATTAACTAGGGGGCTCAGCCCCCCTACTCGCTTCCCTCGTCAACCCCCCGTGAATTGCAAAGCAATTAGCATTGTGACCGCTACGCGATCTCAGCTCGCTTCGCTCGCTCGCCCCTTTTTATTTTTCTAGTAATTCTAGCCGGAATAAGTACTACAATAAATTATTTGAACATATGAAATTGACAATTTTTTTAATGTAAAACAGTAATTGAAAACTCCGTTGAAAACACGACTAAAAATGCATTTAGTTGATGCTACTAAAGGGCATATAAATCATTTAAATACTATGAAAAAAGGATCTTGGAAACATAATTAGTTTAAAACTTATTGCACCTATAATATTGTACAGCACGGCTTAAATTCATTAAAAAAAAAAAAAAAAAAAAAAAAAAAAACACTACGTGGTAGGAAGATAGTTTATCATCAATGATTGTTTAAATTTCGTTCGACATTTTATTATTCTAATTGATTATAGATTTCGGAAAAATAAATTCTTTTTACTTCAATAAAACAGCAGCAGATGGCAGCAGGGGCATTCTAGAAAGTTTATATTTTATTATCTCCGATTTTTTGTGCGAGTGAAATTCGTAAATAAATTCTAAATAAGAGTTGAGAATTAATTTGAAATTAACAATATTACTCATAATTAAAATGAGGAATCATCTCAGATGCTTTGGATTACATTCATATTATTTTATTTTTAATAATTGCTAACTTGAGTTTCACTGCTCTGACACTGGCCGCCATATTGGAGGCGGAGCTAACACAATCTTGTCTGTTCATTGGTCTGAGCTTTGGAAATTACGGTTGTTGCCAATGATAAGGTAGAAATTCAGCCTTATTTCCGCGCCACGTAAGACAAATATATATATATATATATATAGATAGATTTTCTTTCATTTCGGGTGGGGTTGCGGTCAATGAACATTTTTTGGACGTTTCCGGGTTTACTGGAAATTACAGTCCTGCATCGGCTACCCGAAATGCATTTCGTTTTGGGTTTGGTTGATTCTTTTTTTTTTTTGCGGGTCGAGTAAACTTTATACGCTTCGGGTTATACTTTGACTTTTTTGAATCGGGTTCGAGATGAACCGATTATACAAAAGGAAGTTCTGAGTAATTTTCAAATGAAAAAACTATAGTATATGTGAATATTAATGGGTGTATATATGTGTTATTTTTTGTACATAAGCGGTAAACTTGTAGATTACTTTTCCATAAATGTATTAAAATATACATTCATTATCTTTCACTTCTGGTTCAGGTGTGAATATTTCGGATTCGGCTTGTAGTCTGTCGGGTTGAAGTCAGGATTCGGGACGGTTACAACCAAATCTGGACAGGACTCCAGTGTCAGGCTGTGGAGATTTTTAAGAGCATACTGTATATATAATATCATTTAATAAAGCAAATGATTTAATCGCATTATAACGATTGGAGTAAATATAATGTGACACTAATAAAACAAAATTAACAAATCATATATTTAGTGAATTTAATACACCCCCTCACCCCTGAAAAAAATATAAAAAATCCCCTTAAATTTTTGGCTAAAGAGAGAATTTGTCACTGAAATTCTAGCCTTGGTGGTAGCCGAGTTTTCTTTTAATCGTGCTGTACTCAGAAGCAATTCATAGAGTTTTTTCTTACATATCTTTCTAAAACTAGCCAAAATATTGCTTAATGATAAATGTCTCACTTATAGAAGGTTACAATGCAAAGCTTTAGAAAACATTTCAATGTTTAAACTGTTTATTAAATGTTTATTACTTTCTTCTATCTTTACAAGAAAAAGGTATTGGATTTATGAAAATTTACCACTTCCAGTTTTCGACGGATTTATACATTTTAGAAGGTCCTGAACACAATTGGAATATTTTTAGAAAATGTCTGTCTGCGAGTCTGTGTGTGTCTCAGTGTCTGTATGTGACAAAAAATTTGTGGGCGCTGTATCTCAAGAACTAATGCACGGAATTTTATAAAACTTTATATTAAGTTAGATATTGATATAAATGGGTGGTGATTAGTTTTTGGTGTAAATCTCCAAACAGATGTCGCTGCTATGCTACATTTTTCATTATTTTTACGATAGCTCTATCTCAAGAACTAATGCACAGAATTTCACCAAACTTCAGATTCGGTTAGACCTTGACAAAAATATACGTTGATTACGATTTGGTATAAATAGCCCAACAGGTGGCGCTGCTATGCTACATTTTGCATGATTTTCATGATAGCTATATCTCCAGAACTAACGCACTTAATTTAATACAACTTTAGGTTCAGTTAGACCGTAATATAAAGTGGTGCTGATTTGTTTTTGGTGTATGTGATACCTGTATGAGATAGAAGAAAGTTTTGGGAGTGGCACATCAGACTAGAGGTCTGCACGGGCCCGGGCTCGGGCCGATTTTATTTTAGGAGGCTCGGGCTGGGCCCGGGCTTTACTTTATTTTGAAAACTCGGGCCGGGCCTGGCCTACACTACTTCCGGGCCGAACCAGGCTTGAGCCTTTCTTTATTCTGCATGTTCGGACCCGGTTAGGCCTTGTGTTTACTCTTTCCGGTCTTTACTTTTATCTGCAGACTCGGTTTGGTTGGGTTAGAATTCGTTTTTCTGAGCCGAAACGAGCCTAAACTTCATTCTTCAAAGAGGTCTGCAAATGCCGAAATTTCCACTTACGATCTAAGTCGTATGAAGATCATTA
Source organism: Maratus michaelseni (assembly GCA_963931845.1). Lineage (NCBI taxonomy): Eukaryota > Metazoa > Arthropoda > Arachnida > Araneae > Salticidae > Maratus > Maratus michaelseni. Next base: position 168,780,553 of record OZ007587.1, on the reverse strand, counting down.
TTGGCCGGACTCGATCCATGCAAAAGTCAGTAAAATGTGCCCCCACGCAACAATCAGCCCTCCATTTAGACATGGAGACATGGCTCCTTATTTGGGGGGGGGGGGTGGAGTAACATCTCTTAATAAGCAACCTTTATATTAAAGGCTGTTGCCATATCCAAAATGGCTACTTTTCCGAAACTTTTAGAAAGTCATTTTCATTCTTAAATACAAAAATATTGTATTAATATTTGTAAAAATATAAAATTTACACATTTTATTCAGATACCAAGAAATTGAAGAATTTCTCATTTTCTTATAAAGGCAAAGAATCATCCAGAAAAGGAGCATTTTAAGCCAATTTTTAAGACTTGGCAGTTAGTTACAGAAATGCCGTCATGAGGAAGCAATTGGCTGCTGTGGCCTGAAATTCAGATTAAAACACCTATTTTACGGGTCGGGCCGGGCCAATAATCTGTTTTCATGGGCCGGGTTCGGGCCGAATTTTCAGATTTTATACCGGGCCGGGTCGGGCCAATCACTTGTTTTACATGGGTCGGGCCGGGCTCGGACTGAACTTTTAGCTTTTTTACCGGGCCGAGCCGGGCATATTTTGATTTTTTTGTCTAACCTGGATAAATGATAATTTTTTTGAAATTTCAAATTCCTTGGGGGGGCGGTTGCCCCCCCCCCCAGCCCCCCTGAAATGGCGCCCCTGCTCGCGCTAAGGCTGCTTTCAGATAACACTTGCCACAAAAAGTAGTAAATTATTTGACTACGCTTTCTTTTCTAAAGGCTCTGTGGTCATCAACAAAAGAAAAGAACGGTGATAAACATGTCAGGGATTTCCTTCCGTGGATGCGCCACAGAAGACTGACCACATGAAAGAGAGCGACAAATGGCCGATGTAGCTAGTTCTAGCCTGTTCGCAGCTATGTCATGAGAGGGCGATGGACAGCGGGTGATGAGGGCGTTTTCACACTAAATCGTATGCCATTCTTAAGGGCGGCTCAAGCAGAGGACGCAGGGGAATAAGCCCCCTGTCTCTGTGGTGCATCACGAGTCTGTGTCCGGCTGACCTTTTTTTTAAACTTTCCTGTCCTCCCTCCCCCCCCCCCTCCTTTTTTTTTTCTTGTGTAAAAATAATAGAGGTGTATATTTGTTTAATGGAACTTTTTTGAAATTTATTTTTGTTTAATAAATTACAGAAAATATTTTTTGAAAAATCTATTTTTTTATTCCCCCCCCCCCCCCCCCCACACACACACAGAGCTGTAAAATTATGATTTTTCTTTCTATTCATCGTTTTATTTCATTCTACCCTACATAATTTTTTTTAATGCATGTTTTTTTATGTGTGATATAATTGTTTACGCTATCATTGATATTGTTATTTTGCATTACATGTCTTGCGGACATATAAGCTGAAAAAAGTCGTACTTTTAAATTTTTCCATGAATATGTAATGTATGCAAATTTATTATGTAATATTCGTTTAAAAAATTTTTAATTGTAGGATAATATTGGTTAAGAAATATTGGCCTTCTTTGTAGAAATTGAGTCGGCCCGAGCCGAACATTTTGTATTTATATCTTCTGGCCGGGCCAAAATAGCTTTCCTCCGAACAGAACCCGGGCTTGAAAATTTCGGCACTTGACGACCTCTAACCCTTAGTACGCAGGAAAAGGAGGCAGAAAATGCTATTAATTCAGTTCTTAAAACTTCGGCGTTGTGGAAATGAAGGATAAAGGGGAGGAGGGATCTATTTCACGCGATAACGTTGATAAATCTAAATAAATTACGATTGATTTTTTATATTTTACCTAATGGTATCTTTTATTTTTGATTTTATGCGCTCTATTAGCTTTTTTGATGTAAAAGTGCTGCCTATTTTTTAGTGCAGCTTGGTAAGTTCTTGCAGTAATATATCATCCAAAGAATGCAAAAATTCTTCCAAAAGGTAGAAATGTACCTTTTTAAAAGCCATTTTTCTAAATTTATGCAAAAATACAAAGAAATATTGACAGCGTATAAGAGATAGGTGTGGGGCTGGGGTAATTTAATCCTCGTACTTTTTCATTTTCAGGGTTTCGTTCATCTCACGAAACCCCTATTCGTCCCGCTACGTTGTCTGTCCGTCACAGAGCCGGTTCTCAGAAACTATATAACTTACAGACATGAAATTTTGTGTACTTAAAGAGGAATACCTACTATTAAGCTCAAAATCATAAAATTAAAAATCGTATTTTAATATAGAGAGATATAAAACCAAAAATCTAACAGCCTTTTCCTATTAAATTTAAACATTTTTCGTTATAGCAGTTGCCAACAATTAAAAATCCACAATAAAATTATTTCTAAAATTATTAATTTTCTATTGAAACATTTCCACGTAAAAATGAAATAAAGTTTCACCAATTGAAAAATACAGGGTGTCCCAAAAGTCTCCGTACAACTTCAAAAATTTATTACAAAAAAAATAGCAGGCCTACAGCAAAAATAATTACAACAGTGCATAGAGTAACTTAAAAAGTTTTTTTCTACTGTCGTAGTAATCTTCAACATGAGATCCTTTCGTAGCACGAAGAATATCAAGACGATGTTCCAATTCAATCCACGAACGTTTTTCATGCTAACATCAACAGTAGCTACTGCTGTTTTTGTTTCAATTCCATGAGACTATTAACTTTTGTTCAGATTTCATCAAACAGTAACTACTGTTGATGTTAGCATGCTGAAACGCACGTGGATGGAATTGTAATATCGACTTGATATTCTTCGTGCAACGAAAGGATCTTATGTGCAAGTATACTAAGGTTGTAGAAAAAAAACTTTTGAAGTTACTCTATGTACTGTTGTAATTATTTTTGCTGTAGGCCTATTATTTTTTTTGTAATAAATTTTTGAAGTTGTACGGAGACTTTTGGACACCCTGTAGATTAATATGACGTCATATTGGTAATAAAACGGAAATTTTCAAACATTTCTCAATAATACAAGGAGTGTGAGTATGTTTAAGTACAGAAAGCAGGTTAATATGACGTCATTAGAGAATTAAAAAGAAAATTAATCTGACGTAATATTGGAAGTTTAAACGAATTTTTCAAACGTTTGAGAATAATACAAATAGAGTATCAATATGAGTAATAGAGAAAGCAAGTAGATATGGCGTCAGCAAGTGATTATAACGTCATATAAGTTTGAGGAACGTATTGAATCATGATAAAAACCCGATTATGGAAATGTTGTCTATTTTAACATTTTGAAGGTCTCTATACAACATGTTTAATTTTGAAATTGATTTTTTTTAATATCGCATTTAGTCCACATGACAGATATTGTTATGATAGAGTATAATAGCGGGTTTAGCCCGCTATCGGGCCGGTTCAGATATTCGAAAAAACGAGAAAAATAGAGCGGTAAATTTTTACTTTATAAAAAAACGACTTTTTTTTTTTAAATGAAATGTATTTTGATTTATTAAAGAAAGGATAAAGTGCTTTGAAAGGAATATTAAACGAAACCCTTTGTGCGATCTTCGATCACACTTACCCACTTGTTAAGGTTTCATTCATCTCACGAAACCCTATTCGTCCCGCTTCTCTGTCTGTCAGTCACAGAGCCTGTTCTCAGAAACTGTATAACTTACAGACTTGAAATTTTGTGTACTTACAGCTGAATACCTACTGTTACACTGAAAATCCTAAAATTTTGAAAAAATCGTATTATTTTAATATAGAGAGATAAAAAAAAAAATCTAACAGCTGTTTCCTATTAAATTTAAACATTTTTCCTTATAGCAGTTGCCAACAATTAAAAATCCACAATAAAATTCTTTCTACAATAATTAATTTCTATTGAAAGATTTCCACGTGGAAAATGAAAATGAAATAAAAAGTTTCACAAATTGAAGAAAAGATTAATATGACGTCCTATTGGTAATAAAACGGAAATTTTCAAACATTTCTCAACAAGGAGTATGAGTATGTGTAGGTACAGAAAGCAGGTTAATATGATGTCATTAGAGAATTAAAAAGAAAATTAATCTGATGTCATATTGGAAGTTTAACGGACTTTTTCAAATGTTTGAGAATAATACAAAGCGAGTATCAATATGAGTAATAAAGAAAGCAAGTAAATATGACGTCAGCAAGTGATTGTAACGTCATATGAGTTTGAGGAACGTATTGAATCATAATAAAAACTAGATTATGGAAATATTGGCATATTTTAACATTTTGAAGGTCTCTGTACAATATGTTTAATTTTGAGATTTTTTTTTTTTTTTTTTTTTTGTTTTTTTATCGCATTTAGTCCACATGGCAGATATTATTATGACAGAGTATAATAGTGGGCTTCGCCCGCTATCGGACCGGTTCAGATTTTCGAAAAAACGAGAAAAATAGACCGGTAAATTTTTACTTAAAAAAAAAAATTACTTTTATTGGAAAATGAAATTTATTTGGATTTATTAAAAAAAGGATTAAGTGTTTTGAAAAGAATATGAAACGAAACTTTAATATTCCTTTCATCGGAATTTTCATCGGACCCTTTGTGCACACTTACCCACATGTTTTTACTCAAACAGCTGAAGTTCCTGCACTGCTCTGCAGAAAAACTGTTTGATCAAAGGTCATAGAGGTCTGTCTGCACGGCTCGAGCCAATTTTCATTCACGAGACTAGGGCCCGGCCTAGTCATCACTCTTTTCGGTCCGGACCCCGGGCCTAACTGTTTTCTACAGACCCGGGCCAAGCCGGGCTTGGACTGCATTCTTCCTAGAGGTCTGCACAGGCCGCATTTTCCGGTCCGGTTCCGACACAGGCCGTATAAAAGTCATTGGCGCGGTGCAGCCCGGTCTGGCTTGTGCAAAATCACTAAAATGAGGCCCGGCACAATTTTTAAAAAAAATGCATAGATTTCTAAATGGCTGTTGTACATCAATTAAAATTCTTTTTAATGACTACATATACGTTACTATGAATACATACATTTCTAAGGAAAAATAAAAATAAATAAAGTACAGTAAAACTTATAAAATAAAACCTGTCTATGACAAAAACCTGTTTTAAATTGAAAAATGTCTTGATCCGCGCAAAAGCGCAAAATGTATAAAAATATATAATAAATAATCCGTGCAAAATAATATTTACATTATACAACAGACGATGTATCTGCTAAGAATGGAACCTGTCTATAACGGATTTTTCTTCTCTTACCAAACCTTAATTTGAATGTAACTGCCTAAGATTTTTTTTAGTCAGTGTTTATGTATGTAATTGTCTAACTGGGCAGATACTGTTATTATTTTGTATTCCATGAATTTTCAACATAATCTGAAAATAAAATGTATGCATACGTGTGCTTTTTGAATAAATTTAATTCTAGGGTAATGTTGCTTCAGAAATATCTGCATGTTTTGTAGAAAGTCAGCCGGGCCGTGCTCGGTCCGAACTTTTAGCTTTTATACCGGGCGGGATCGGGTCGAGATTTTAGATTTCATACCGGGCCGTGTCGGGCCCAAAAATTATTTTGGGTCGGGCCCGTGCAGACTTCTAAAAAGTCATCAGCATTTGAAAATCGTGTGAAGTTGTTTCTAGAAGGAAAATTTATTTTTAAATTTTAAAAGTAAATAAACTTTTCACAAGATTTTTTTTTTTTTTTTTTTTTTTTGGACGATAGAATATTTGGTCTATCCCACAATCTGATCTATAACAACTGCCGACCTTCTGTTTTCTTTTTCCTAATTAAATAAATATATTTTTAACTGCAAAATTTACTTATTAAATGAAATCAAATAAGTACCATACATACAAATGATCACCCATTCCATTAATTTCGTCACACTTCAAAAGTGGAAGGGGGAGGTCCACGAAACGGGATGGGGTGGGTTAATACATTATGATGACGCATGTGAAATATGAAATCAATTAGATATGCATTGTTTGCAAACAATATCAACCAAGTTCATAAAAAAAATATTTTTATTTAGGAAGTATTAAATATATTTTCCCTTTGCATTGCAATAGTTTGAAGTAAAAACACACAATATCCTGATGGCTTTATAGTAATTATTTCAGTAGATAATAGTTAGCACCCTGTGGCAAAAAATTACTGTGCAAAAAACTTCATTAACTACATTTGTTAGTTTCTTCTATCTTTACGAGAAGAAAGTATTGGATTCCTGAAAATTTTCGACTTTCTGTTTCCGACGGATTTATACGTTTAAGAAGGTCCCGAACATGATTTGACTGTTTTTAGAAAATTTCTGTATTGTCTGTGTCTGTATGTGACAAGAATTTTGTGGACGCTCTATCTCAAGAACTAATGCACGGAATTTAATAAAACTTTAGATTAAGTTAGACCTTGATATAAATTTATGCTGATTAGATTTTGGTGTAAATCGTCAAACAGGTGGCGCTATGCAGCATTTTTTACGATTTTCGAAATAGCTCTATCTCAAGAACTAATGCACGGATTTTCATCAAACTTCAGATTCAGTAAGACGTTGACATAGTTGGTGCTGATTAGTTTTTGGTGTAAATTTCCCAACAGGTGGTGCTGCTATGCTGCATTTTTCAGAATTTATACGATTTGACAGGCATGAGATTCTTCCGCGGATCCGCGGTTTTTCCGCTTTTTTCCAATTTTTCGCCATTTTCCGAAAAACGGGAATTTCATCAAAGGATCGCGCAAAAAACGCGTATTTAGTCACAGGATCGTGTGAAAAACGCGAAATTCACCAAGAGATCAGGGGAAAAAACGCGAAATTCACCTAAAGATCGCGAATTTCGTCAAAGGATTGCGAAAAAACGCGAATTTTGCCAAAAAAGCACGAATTTTGACAAAAAATATCGTGTAAACGCGAATTTTGCCAAAAAAGCTCGAATTTTGACAAAAAATATCGTGTAAACGCGAATTTCGCCAAAAGATCCCGAAAAAAGGCAAAATTCGTCGAAAGATCGCGAACAAAACAGGAATTTCGTCAAAAGATCGCGAAAAAAAGCTAATTTCGTCAAAAGATCGCGAAAAATGCTAATTTTGTGAAAAGATCGCGGAAAAAAAATTATTTCGTCAAAAGATCTCCAAAAAAACCACTAATTTCGCCCAAAAATTGGCGGAAAAACACCAATTTTGCCAAAAGATCGCGAAAAAACGCGCATTTCGTCAAAAGATCGTGTGTAAAACGCGAATTACTTCTAAAACATCGCAGAAAAAACGCGTATTTCGTCAAAAGATCGCTGAAAAAAAAGCGAAATTCGCCAAAAGATAGCTAAAAAAACGCAAAGTTGGACAAAAGATCGCAGAGAAAACGCGAATTTCGTCAAAGGATTGCTGAAAAAACTCATTTTCTCAAAGGATTGCTGGAAAAGCGCGAATTTCTTAAAAATTTACTGCTTTGGATTAAAAGATTGGAACCAGATTTCTTTTAGTAATATAGAAAATTCGCCACAAAATGCCAAAACAAATTAAATTAAAAAAAATTATGCAAAAAATCCAAAAACTGGCTTTAAGCTGACTGGTAAAAATGAATGTCCCGGAATCTGGAATAACCATGCACTGATTAGTTTGTGCCACTGATAATGTCCTTAGAAAATCTATTTTAATTCCTTAAAATCTTATTTTTTATATAAAAAATGAATGGGAACTCTGGTCTATCATTTATTTAAGGTGGTTGCAATTATTAGGTAGATTTCTTAAGAAATACTACCTATTACATTCTCCCCTAAGTTGGAATTTTTGAAAAATTTTTGCAGATCTATTCCGATCATGACTCCCAGAACCCAAAATCACCCCCAGTTCAAAACTTTATCTATCTATGTATGTCACTTTTTTATGGACACGATAACTCCAATAATTCTGCACAAATCTCTTCCAAATTGATACATAAAATCAAGGGGCATAAAATCCAGGGGGGGGGGGGGCTTTTTGTGAAAACAGAAAACCCCCCCATATTTTCTTAATTATAATACATATCGAATCCGTTTAAAGAAGTTCTAGGAAAAGGGCCGAAAATTTATGTATGACAAATTTTTTAATTCATTAAAAAAGGCCCCATGGGGGGGGGGGGGGGGTTAGAAGAAAAAAATCATAACTCCGTCAATTCCGAAGATATCAAATCCGCTTAAATTTATTATAAATCTCCTTAAAATTATCTACAACTTTTATATTGACAAGTTTTTTATAGGACCAACTCTTATGGCAAAAAAAAAAAAATCCCTGCTGGCACCACCTAAAAGTAGACGTAAAAACAGAAAAAAACCCATAACTTCTTAATTTTTATGCATATCGAATCCGTTTAAAGTTATTATTACTTCTAGGAAAAGGGCCAAAAATTTATGTATGACAGATTTTTGATTTCGTTAAAAATGCCCTCAAGGAGGGGGGGGGGGGTGGAATAGGGGTTTTAGAAGAAAAAAATTCATAACTTCGTCAGTTCCCAAGATATCATATCCGCTTAAATTTATTGTAAATCTCCTTAAAATTATCTACAACTTTTATATTGACAAGTTTTTTATAGTACCAACTTTAACAGTAAAAAAAAAATTAAAAACAAAAAAAATCCCTGCTGGCTCCACCTACAGGCAGAGGTATATTTCGAAGTGGGTGGTCCCAACTGCCACATCATGGCAAATAGGTCTTTCTTCTGCAATTCTCAATAATCAGGTGCCCCACGGTCTGCGTCTTTGAAATCTACCTGTGCCTGTAGGCCAAGCCGTCAGGGATTTTTTTAGCATATAACTTGATTTGCTGTTTCAAGAAAGTTGTCTTACTATTTTCAAAATTTCAACTAAAAAATGTTAAAGCCAATGAAAGATTTTATTAATGTGCTGTATCTTGGTAAAATAGACTTTTTATTAGTCGGTAAATAATTTTTTTTTTATTTACTCAAAGCTAAATTGATGTAATGTAATATATATATATATTGTTGTGAGCTCGGGGTTCACAAGGATTGATGCCAATATATAAGAACAATCAACAGGTTTTATTTACTCCAAACAGTTCGATAAATACACCAATATCTTTTCAAAGACACAAATATTCAGTAATCTTCAAATCTAATAACAGCACAGCAAAATTTCTCACAGAACAATATAGCGTATTGTTCAATACTAAATCGATCATAGACAACACAGTTCTCAATGCAAAGCCTCTCGTGCGTATTCAATCGCATTTGACAGAGAACTAACTGAACTGAACTGATGGAGGTCCTTATATAGGTTTCAGAGATCTTTCCAGATTATTCCAGAGCCTTCAGATGCTAGAAATTACCAGAAAGTGCTTTAACTTTCGATAGAGAACCCAAGCAAGAAAGGATCCCAATGTATAGGTATAAGGGGGGTGTGGTTGCACAAAAAGTCGCCAAATCTGTCGCCAAATGTGGCAACAAAAATAAGTCACCAAAACCATCGCCAACTTGGCGAAAAACCCATTCCTTGTCGATTTTTCAATAGAACTCCATTATAAAACCGATGCTGTAAGGTTGTTTTTCTTGCAAAGCACCTGAGGCCTTTAGCATTGAGTTACATGATGCTCAATAGGAAATACATTAATAATACTGCAATTTTCACAATAATAAAATAAAATAAATTAAAAAGAATGAAATATTTACAAAATTCATAACATTGCCCCCCTCTCAAGGACTGCACGTCCCGGGCAGTTCAACCTTTGATCGGAAAGCAAACCCGTTACCAACAAATGCTATACTATTCAAAGCACTTAAAGCAAATATGGAAAATAACAATTAAACACATTCATAATGCTGAATTATAAAGCATAGACACCATTACATACAAGTATTTAAATAATAATAACAATAATAATGATAATGCTAAGCAAAATGAATAATTACATTAATTTATATACAAGACCATGGTCATACTAATTTACATTATTTACATTACACTATTTACAATCAATGAACTAAGTACTATGGCCATAGTATGGAGCCAGCCTGTCGTAATGAACGACTCTAGGCTTCGAACTTGGTGACTTTCGGATCCGAATTACGACATCGTTCAGTCTGTTTAGGACTGTATAAGGACCGTCCCAGTGTGATTGCAGTTTGGGAGAAAGTCCTTTGTGTCGAGTCGGATTATAAAACCAAACTTTGTCACCTTCTTTGAATTGATGTCCTGTGGCTTTCGTGTCGTACCTGGTCTTCATCTTCACCGTCTGTATATTGATCCGCTCTCGAGCCAAGTTGTGGACGTCTTCAAATCGTGCCTGGACTATTCTGCACGTATCCCTCTGGCGATGAGGCGCATCTGGAGGGCGACCAAAAATCAGATCACAAGGTAGACGAAGATCACGACCGAAAAGCATCTGAGACGGGGAATAGCCGGTTGTTTCATGGACGGCGCTGCGATAGGCGAGAAGAAACAAGGGAAGTTTTTGGTCCCAGTCTTGTTGGTTTCTTGAGACTAGCAGTGAGAGATTGTTGAGGATGGTACGATTAAATCTCTCAACCATGCCATCCGATTGTGGATGTAAAGGCGTCGTCCTAGTTTTGTCCATTCCGAGAAGTTGACAGAGACCCTCAATCACAGCAGAGATAAAATTTCTCCCCTGGTCCGAATGCATTTGGAGAGGGACTCCATACCTTGATATCCACTGGTGTACCAAGGCATCCGCAACCGTAGAAGCTTCTTGATCAGGGATGGCATAAACTTCAGGCCATTTCTTGAAGTAGTCCTTGACAACAAGGAGGTATTTGTTGCCATCAGCACTTCTTGGCAGAGGGCCTAAGATGTCAAGGGCGATGCGTTCGAAAGGTGCTCCTACATTGTAGAGATGTAGTCTTCCTCGGCTACGTTTCTTTGGTCCTTTTCGAGCTGCACATGCATCGCAAGATTTGCACCATCGTTCGACGTCAGCTCTCACTTTTCCCCAGAAGAAGCTCTCTCGGACTCTATGTAATGTTTTCATGATTCCAAAATGGCCACCAGTGGGACTGTCATGTAATTCCTTGAGGATCTCAGGGATTCGGGATCGAGGAAGTACCAACTGCCACCGAGATGTCTTCCCATCTTCCGATTCGAATTTTCGGAACAGGACACCATTCCTGACGTGGAGAGAGTTCCAAAGAGCCCAATATTGCTTCGTGGTAGGACTGTAAGTCGAGATGTCTTTCCAACTGGGCTTCGTGCTAGAAGATTCTAATAACTCCAAGATTGGTTTGATCTCAGAGTCTGCCATTTGATCTTCCCGAATCTTCTCATCACTCCAGGGATCTGGTGGCGTCAATAGTGAAGTCTTCGTCTGGCGTATGACATATTCGGGATTATACTTGTTCTCCGCTCTGGAACAATAGCGACAGGTCTTCTTGATAAGGCATCAGCATTTCCATGCGATGAGCCTTTACGATGCCTGATGTCAAAGTCGTATTCCTGGAGTCGTTGTATCCATCTGGCTACTTGGCCCTCTGGGTTCTTAAAATTCATCAGCCATGTTAGGGATGCGTGATCAGTACGAAGGAGAAATTTCCTGCCATAGAGATAGTGATGGAAGTGTTCTATGGCTTTTACTATAGCTAATAACTCCTTACGAGTGACGCAATAATTTCGCTCTGGTTTCGATAAACATTTGCTCCAGTATGCTACGACTCGTTCTTGGCCATCTATTTCTTGGGAAAGTACAGCGCCGACACTTTCATGACTAGCATCCGTGTCCACAATGAACTGTTTGTCGGGGTGTGGATAGGTTAGGACTGGAGAGGATGTGAGAGCTTCTTTCAGCTGCTGGAAGGAATTCTCGCATTCTTGTGTCCATAGAAACTTCTGCTTGCTTTCAGTGAGCCTATGCAAGGGTCTTGCGATATTGGAGAACCCCTGTACAAACTTTCTGTAATAAGTGCATAGTCCCAGAAAGCTTCGTAACTGATGGACGTTTTCCGGACGCTTCCAGTTCTTTACTGCAGACACTTTTTCAGGATCTGTTCGAACACCTTCAGCTGAGATGATGTGTCCTAAATAATTTACTTCGCGTTGGAAGAACTTGCATTTCAGAGGGTTCAGCTTTAAATTCGCCGCTCTTAGCTTCGTTAACACTTTTCGAATATTTCCAAGATGTTCTTCAAACGTGCGGCCACCAATGATGACGTCATCTAGGTAGATGAGACAAGCTTCAAAAGTCAGGCCTTTTAACACTGTCTCCATGAGGCGCTCGAACATTGCTGGAGCATTGCAGAGCCCGAACGACATAACTTTGAATTGCCAAAGTCCTTGTCCAGTAGTAAATGCGGTCTTCTCTTTGTCATCAGGATGGATCTCTACTTGCCAATATCCACTCTTCAAATCCAGTATGGAAAACCATTTATGCCCTGAAAGAGTATCTAGCGTGTCGTCTATTCTTGGTAGAGGATAGCTGTCCTTCTGCGTGATATCGTTAAGTTTACGATAATCCACACAAAATCTTGTGGAGCCATCTTTCTTTCGGACCAACACGATGGGAGAGGCCCACGGACTTGATGACGGTTCGATGATGTCACTATCCTGCATCTCTCGTAAGAGCTTAGAAACCTCTTCTTGTTTTTCAAACGGCAAGCGTCTTGGATGCTGTTTAATCGGTGGATGGTCGGCAGTATCAATTCTATGACGTGTCAGAGAAGTGCGACCTATATCATTCTCGTTTTATGAAAACACATCCGTAAATTCCTGGAACAGTCTTTCTGCGGCATGTCTCTGCTCAGGAGATAAATTCTCATTTCGTCCAATTTCAGGTGTTAAACTTGTAGGCGGCTCCGACAACGTCAAGCTCGGGTCTTTGCAAACACAGGTGACTGGAGCACAGGTAGCAAGCACTTCACCCTTCTGGATAATTCTAGACTTCTCACTTACATTCGCCATCCTCACGGGTATCACATCTCTCGACAGATCTACCAGCGCTGATGCTATTAGCACTCCTTTTGGGCTCTTCTCAGGATATCCAACCAAGCCACATTGAAAACTACTTTCGTTCTCAGTTAATCCAGGTATCATCATTTCGGTCCGAGGAGGTGATGATAACATCTGCCTTGGCTGTGATCCGTTGAATAGACCCGGACTCATTTCCAAGTTTGAAAATAGTGACATCTTCTTGAGCAGAGCGTAACTCATTATTCTTAAAGTCCAGTGTAAATCCATGCTCTTTTAAAAAGTCCAGTCCGAGTATGAAAGGGTCTGAAATATCGGCCACATAGACTGTATGATGGTAAGCGGCGTTCCCAAACTTTATTTTCAGTTTCATTCTTCCATGTATGTCGATCATATCCCCGGTCACGGTTTGAAGGATAACACGGGGCGGAGTCCAGAGGAGTTTTTCTTTTAGCCGCAGAGCTAGATCTTTCCGAACGATGGTCACATTGGCTCCTGTATCGATGATCATATTACAGGGCAAATCATTCACACGCCCGACTATAAAAACTCCGTTCTCGCTGTAACTTCTTGCAGAAATTTGACACACTTGATAATGGGGCCTCTCAAAATCTGGCAACCTCCGCCCCGCGAGATGGCCATTAATTAGTTTTCCTGCTCTGCTGTTCGTGCGGAGCTATTACCTTCTGTGCTGGGTCGTTTTAGGCAGTTTCTTTGAATATGACCTTCTCCACCGCATTTCCAGCACTTGATCTTTCTTCCAGGTTTGTTGTCCATCAAGGAGTTTATATGTCTCATCACGTCCTTCATCTGCTGCTGTAAACGCTCCACAGCTGTATCTGACGTCTCAGGCATGTTGGCTACTCGCACAAAGTGCCGATCTTTCCTTGTAGCTTGCTGGGCTGCCTCGAATTTCAGGGTATAAACTAAAGCCCCTTTTAAGTCACTGCGATCTGCAATCCGGAGTTGTTTCTGGATCTCAAAGTCACGCACACCATCGATGAAATGTTGCAGAGCTAAACTTTCTCTAGTTTCAGTCGGGCAGTCAGGATAAGCAAGATGGGAAAGTCTCTCGACATCCGTAGCAAGCTCTTGCAGGGATTCAGTGGATTTCTGCTGTCGAGATTTGAGCTGGAGTCTGCTATATTCCTTCATGCTGTTGGAAATCTGGACAAAATCTTGTCCCCCTTTCTCTGTCAAGTGGTTTGTTCGGGAGTAAAATCGTTCCGAACCGGTTTTTCTTTTTGCATTTCGGTCGTAAAGGCACTCTCTTTTAACTGTAACTGTATGCATATTTTATTCTAGTTTGAGGTACGGAGTAAGTATATATCTAGGGTGAAACAACTCCATGGAAGGTGTGGTGATGTGATGGAAGGACAGTTAACCCCCTTTCTGAATGTTTATTTGCTATAATGTGATACCAAAGTTCCCAGCAATGGCTGGAGGTCTATGTATATATCTTTATTTAAGTTTAACATTCAAGTTGAATGAATAAATATAATTCTGATTTCTACATAAACTGTTTCTTCAATGTGCTATATACTTAGTCACACCACAGACCTTAACCACTGTGCTTTACAACTCTGCTCAATCTTTATCATGGTTAGGGGCCATGTTATGCTAAAGGTCAAATAGATGCAGTGTGGTGTGTTTTAGATGAAATATATATAGCTTAAAAAGTATAATGGCACAAGTTCCAGAGTTAACTTATTCTTTCCCGAAATTGTCGGATTATAACTACTCTTCTTGGAAGCTCGACGTCAAATGTGTACTGATAGATCGGAATTGCTGGGACTTTATTACGAATCCCGATATTGCATGTAAAGAGGATGCATCTGATAGAGAGAAAAGTGATTTTGGATGGCGTAAACGCAGAGCTTATACCACGATTTATCAATCCATTGAAAGGAAATTCCAGATATTAATCGCTCAGACCGAAAGCGGAAAAGTTGCCTGGGATATCCTAAAGTTAAACTTCGAACCAACGTCACGGGCACGTTTAGCTGGATTAGTGGATGATTTTTTTGAAATGAAGTTAAACTCGCAAGAGGAAACCATCGGTTTATTTTGCAAGAGAATTGAAGAAAAAAGGTTTCAAATCAAAGATGCAGGTTTTGATATGCCAGAATTGTTAGTATGCTTCCAGTTAATCCGTCGTTTACCCGAAGAATATGATAATCTCGTTCAAATGTTATACAGGTTAGATGATACAGAATTTAAATTGGAAAATGTTTCTAAACAGTTAATTAGTGAATATGGAAGAATTTGTTTAAAGCGTAAGGACGAAAGTAAAGAAGTTATCAGTGTAGGTGATGCTTATACAACCAAGTTTAAGAATCCTACCGATAGACCAACCATTCCAAAGAAGAATTTCGTAACCAGTAAAAAGCCATGGTTTTCAAGTAGTGGAAGCGACCTGGAACCCTCTCGATGCTCTAGTACTTCACCAGCTACTCGTATGGGGCCGAGTTTAATATGCAGTTACTGCAAACGACCTGGTCACACAGATACAAGGTGTTTCAAAAAGAGAAACTATAGAGGGAAGAAGCAAGTTTTCTACAGTGAAACTACAAGGCAATCGGAATCCGCCCTAATGTCTTCAAATGAGAAAATTGTTGAATTTCTTCTGGACTCAGCAGCTACTTCTCACTTTACGAATGACAGGAGTTTATTTGTAACCTACAAGGACCTCCCCCCCCAACAAGTGCTGATTGGAGACAAGGACTGTTCGTCGGAAGTATTGGGTATAGGTGATATTGACTTCACCATACAAGATGTAAAAGGTAATGTAGAAATAACTTTAAAAAATGTTTTATATGCTCCAAATATGAGAAGAAATTTAATTGGTGGATCCAACATCGATATTGCAGGAAACCACAATCAATGGGGAAATAATAAAATGATTGTGTATGATAAATTTAATCGATATTGTTTTACTGTACCTAGAGTAGATAAATTGTATATTGTTAAAGGTTATGCTTCAAAATGTGAAAATTTTGCCTTTTCGACTAGTTTAAATGCAGAAATTATACATCGTAGATTTTGTCATACAAATTTGCCTTTACTTGAAAAAATGAGTAAAAATAATTGTGTTAAAGGTATTGAAAATATTAACTGTAAAAACAAAAATAAGATGTGTGAATCTTGTGTAATTGCAAAATCTAATAGACATTCGTTTAAAAGGAATTATCAGTATAAACGCATTTCTAGTCAAATTCTTGATAGAGTGTATATGGATTTGTGGGGTTCTAGCCCAGTTAACTCGTTAGGAGGGGGGAAATACTTTTTGTCAATAATTGACGATTATTCTAGAAGGACTGAAGTGTATATACTTAAGGATAAAACGGAAGTTTTTGAATACTTTAAAAGGTTTTTAGCGAAAGCTGAGAGACAAACTGGTAAAAAATTAAAGAGTGTACGAACTGATAATGGGTTAGAATTTATTCATAAATTATTTGAGAAATTGTTAACTGATTTGGGTATACAAATAGAAAGATCCTCCATTTATACGCCAGAACAGGTGAGTGTTGCTGAAAATTTCAATAAAGTAGCAATGAATGCAGTTCGAGCAATGTTACATGATAGCGGATTAAAACCATCATTCTGGGGGGAAGCTCTTTTAGCGTTTGTTCATACAAAAAATAGAACCGAACACAGTTTAACCCAAGGTCTTACACCCCAAGAATTATGGACAGGATTCAAACCTTCGGTAAAACATTTAAGAATTTTTGGTTCTTTAGCATTTGTTAATGTTCCTAAAGTTAAACGAAATAAACTACAACCTAAAGCTTTACCCGGTATTTTAGTTGGTTATGCCATGAAAACAAAAGGATATAGGATGTATATGCCAAAAGAAAGGCGAATTGTAGAAACTATTCATGTGTGTATAGATGAATCCAAAAAGGGGGTAGAAACATTATTTGGAGTAAATAAGTATAAGGATATTGTATTGAATTTTAATGAATCTCAAGTTGAATCAAATGGCTTAAGTAACGCAACTCTAGATCTTAATCATAAACTACCAGGAGTAATTTTAAATGAAGACGAAGAGAAAAGGGGGAGTAAAATAACTTTAACTTCTATAAATATTTCAGAATGGAAAAGAATCGAAAAACCTAGAACTAAAAGTAACAGGATTGACGTGTATTATTATACCCCGATAACAAATAAGAGACTGAGATCATTAAATGATGTTAAAAAATATTGTCAAGAAAATAAAATCGCTTATGAACCGGATAAATTTGACTTTAAACCTAAAACTACTCATCCCAATCTAGAAACTTTAAATGAACCTTCAACTAGCGATTCGGATGATTCATATTTAAGTGAGATATTCCAACATGAAACTTACAATACTGAAATCCCTAAATCGTTTGAGGATGCACAAGTTAACCCAGAAAGAGGGAAATGGAACGCCGCGATGAGGGAAGAACTTGAAATCATGAGTAAAAGAAAGGTCTGGCGGTTGGTTGATCCACCCAAAAACGCCACAATAGTAGGAAGCAGATGGGTTTATAATATTAAAAACACAGAAAAAAATGGGAAAAAGTACAAAGCACGTCTCGTAGCTCAAGGTTTTAAACAGAAACAAGGTATCGATTTTAATGATATATTTTCACCAGTTGTAAATTTTTCAATTATAAAACTAATGTTTATTTTATTAGTTTCTATGTTAAATTGGTATCATATTCAATTAGATGTAAAATCAGCTTACTTATATGGGTCTTTAAAAGAAACTGTATTTATGAAACAACCATCAGGATTTGTCATGAAAGGTGCCGAAAATAAAGTTTGTTTGTTAAATAAATCTATTTATGGTTTACGGCAAAGTGGCCGAGAATGGAATTTTGAATTTGACAATATACTACATAATTTAGGATTTTGTAAGTTAAAATGGTGTAACTGTGTATATAAACTAAAAAGTAATACAATTTTAGTTGTCTATGTAGATGATTTAGTTTTGTTTGCTGAAAATGAAAATATACTGCAATCTGTAACTAATATGTTAAAAAATAGCTTAGAAATTACTGAAATAGGTTTAACGAAATATTTGTTAGATGTTAACTTTGAACTTATTGCTGATTCATTATTTATTCATCAAAAAACTTACATTGAAAGATTAGAATTAAAATATAAAGGTTTACCTAAAAGTTATGTTAAATTACCCTTTAAAATTGGCTGTATCTTACCAGATAAGGTTAACGAAAATGAAATTGTGGAAAATGAATTGATGAAAAAATATCCATACCGATCATTAATCGGTTGTTTGTCATTTTTATCAAATAGATCAAGACCTGATATTAGTTTTTCTGTAAATATAATGTCACAATTTTGTAATGGTTATACATATAAACATTGGTTGATATTGGCAGATATAATGAATTACGTTTTTGCTACAAAAAGTTATAAAATAAACCTGTCTAATGTAAAATCCTCAAGTTTATATGCATATTCTGATGCTAACTGGGGATGTAACCTTACTAAAAGACATTCAAGTAGTGGTTATATAATTTACTTTAGTAACGTTCCGTTTGCTTGGAAATCATCAAAGCAGAAATGCATTGCACTTAGTTCTATGGAGTCAGAGTTTATCTCATTAACTGAAAGTGTAAAAGAACTAACGTGGTATGCAAATGTTTTAAATGAACTTAATTTATGTGATAAAATAAAACCAGTTCAGTACTGTGATAATGAATCTGCTATTTATTTTTCTAAAAATAGTCAAGAAAACTTTAAAACTAAGCATATTGACATAAAGTGTCAATTTATTCGTCAATTAATAAATGAAAATGTTTTTGAGTTAAAACATGTAAGTTCTAAAGTTAATAAGGCTGATTTTCTAACAAAACCTCTACTGTATATAAAATTTCAGAGAGCCATTTGTAACATTTTTGATTTTGACTATGAAAAGAAAGAGGAAGTTTTTACGACCGATGGGGCCGCATGTTGGAAATCTGGACAAAATCTTGTCCCCCTTTCTCTGTCAAGTGGTTTGTTCGGGAGTAAAATCGTTCCGAACCGGTTTTTCTTTTTGCATTTCGGTCGTAAAGGCACTCTCTTTTAACTGTAACTGTATGCATATTTTATTCTAGTTTGAGGTACGGAGTAAGTATATATCTAGGGTGAAACAACTCCATGGAAGGTGTGGTGATGTGATGGAAGGACAGTTAACCCCCTTTCTGAATGTTTATTTGCTATAATGTGATACCAAAGTTCCCAGCAATGGCTGGAGGTCTATGTATATATCTTTATTTAAGTTTAACATTCAAGTTGAATGAATAAATATAATTCTGATTTCTACATAAACTGTTTCTTCAATGTGCTATATACTTAGTCACACCACAGACCGTAACCACTGTGCTTTACAACTCTGCTCAATCTTTATCAATCTTATATGCTCAATCTTATATTTCTTGCCAAAGCGCAATTCTAAGGCACTGACGAGCGTTTCAAAATCCAGCGGTTCATTTGCAGGCAAAGTCTGTAGGACGTCGGCAGCATCAGCTCGTAGAGAAGCAGCTAACTGGCAAGCCTTTGTCTGGGAATCCCATCCATTGGCGTCCGCTACGATCCCAAATTGTGTCTTAAAAACTGGCCAGGAGGATTTGCCGTCATAGGTCAAAAGTTTAATAAAGGCCCGAGGAAGCATATCTGGATACTTGAAATCTTCGGAAAAGTTTACGGCAGTTATCTTATGTTTCTTGACTTTTTCCAAATCTTTTTTTACATTCTCTATGCTTTCTTCAACGGTCTTGGCGATCTTTTGAACTTTTTCTTCTACTCTTTCTTCTACGGTTTTCGCTGTCATTTGAACTTCTTCTATGGTTTTGGCTGTCATTTGAACATTTTCTTCTATTTCTTGAAACCTTCCTTCAAATTTATTTTCCACGGAGTCAATTCTTTCATTTAAAGATGTTATTTTATCCTCTATCAGATCTTTCAACTCACCAAGGTTGGTTGACATATCTTTTTTTATTTCTTCCGACATTTCCTTCATTTCAGCCTGATTCGCAGTCATTTTCTCATCCATCGCTGACATTTCCTCCTTCATTTCAGCCTGGTTCGCAGTCATTTTCTCATCTATCGCTGACATTTCCTTCTTCATTTCTTCCGACATTTCCTTCATTTCAGCCTGGTTCGCAGTCATTTTCTCATCCATCGCTGACATATCCTTCTTCATTTCTTCTTTCATCTCGCCAAGGTTGGTTGACATCTCAGCCTGATTCGCAGCTAATTTCTCCAATAATTGTTTCAGCTCACCCTCCATTGCTCTGGTGATCGTCATTCAATCCCACTTCTGACACCAAATGTTGTGAGCTCGGGGTTCACAAGGATTGATGCCAATATATAAGAACAATCAACAGGTTTTATTTACTCCAAACAGTTTAATAAATACACCAATATCTTTTCAAAGACACAAATATTCAGTAATCTTCAAATCTAATAACAGCACAGCAAAATTTCTCACAGAACAATATAGCGTATTGTTCAATACTAAATCGATCATAGACAACACAGTTCTCAATGCAAAGCCTCTCGTGCGTATTCAATCGCATTTGACAGAGAACTAACTGAACTGAACTGATGGAGGTCCTTATATAGGTTTCAGAGATCTTTCCAGATTATTCCAGAGCCTTCAGATGCTAGAAATTACCAGAAAGTGCTTTAACTTTCGATAGAGAACCCAAGCAAGAAAGGATCCCAATGTATAGGTATAAGGGGGGTGTGGTTGCACAAAAAGTCGCCAAATCTGTCGCCAAATGTGGCAACAAAAATAAGTCACCAAAACCATCGCCAACTTGGCGAAAAACCCATTCCTTGTCGATTTTTCAATAGAACTCCATTATAAAACCGATGCTGTAAGGTTGTTTTTCTTGCAAAGCACCTGAGGCCTTTAGCATTGAGTTACATGATGCTCAATAGGAAATACATTAATAATACTGCAATTTTCACAATAATAAAATAAAATAAATTAAAAAGAATGAAATATTTACAAAATTCATAACAAAATATATATATATTAATGCCAATTATAATATTTGTTGCGCTTGAAATTCATAACTATTATTGCTGTATCATAACTATTTTCACAGCTTTTTTGTCAATCTTATCCGTGAGTCCAACGTAATCCAAATTATTTTTAAATTAGCCACCGTGAAGGTCAAGAGCTTCCGTTCATCGATCTTTTCTTTAACAAAAATTGTTATCAATTACGAGTTCTCAGCGGAAATATTGAATAATCCGTGCAAGAAACTCACAGTCCTTTAGAACTTGTGTAGAGTCCAGCTTAAATCCAAATTATTTTTAAATTAGCCATCGTGAAGGTCAAGAACTTCTGTCCATCGATCTTTTCTTTAACAAAAATTGTTATCAATATTACAAGTTCTCAGCACAAATATTGAATAATCCGTGCAAGAAACTCACAGTCCTTTAGAACTTTTGTAGAGTTGATTTTGGCGATAGTCATATCTCAAGAACTAATGCACTGAATTTAATAAAGCTTTCGATTCAGTTAGACCTTGATATAAATTGACACTGATTCGTTTTTGGTGTATGTGAAACCTGTATGAGATAGAAGAAAGTTTTGACACATCCGACTAGTTTCTTTTTTGGCTTATTTGACCTAAATAACACATAGATTGTTTAAATTTATTGTATAGGCTAAATCAACACAAAACTACAGATACCAAATGAATAAAATTTCAATATTAATTTAAATCAATGATTTAAAAAAAAAACTGATCTAAATCACGATTTTAATTATGATTTTAATCAACCTGATTTAGATCGGCATACACAGAAATAAACATGTTTTAAACCAGAATTTTTATATAAAAAATGAAACTAAATAACAATCACCAGGAAACAAGGCAATATTTTTCCAATACAATTTCTAGTCCAAAACTTGTTTTGAATTGCTATTGAAGATATCGGTGCTGCGCTCCGAAAATTTTTAGTAACTTGGCACTCTGCAACAGCAATGTTTTGTAATAATAAATTAAGAATTATTATTCTGTATGTAATTCAGAATTAAATCAAAATATAATTGTTCAAATCCTTATTTTTAAAAGAAGAAAATAAATCCAATTAAAGTTTTTTTTTTTTTTTTTTTTACCAATAGAAACAATTTAAAGTTACCTCAATCATTTAAGAATTGAGTGTCATGTTGAAAATTTTTCTTTTTCCATTGTTCAAAGTAGCATATGTAATTAATAATAATAAAATGAACCATACAGGGGTCAGAAAAACTACTTTTTAATTGTAGTGAACTACAACTATTTTATCAAAAATATAGTTAACTACAACTACTTGTTTTGAAAAGTAGCGACTGCAAACTACTTTTCAAAAGTAGTCACTACTTTGCTACTTTCAGATTTTGTCAAGGGATTCAATTTACATTCGAAACTGAAGACATGAATTAAATAATACAGCGATCCCTCGTTATATCGCGTCTGCCGGGATACAATTAAATTAATGCAACACAACCGAGGGCATTAAAAAATAAGGAAGATAACATACAAGAAAGTGTTAGTTTATACACACATTACACATTTCGTAGAAAAATTAAGAGAGATAGTATAATCTGAAAAACAACTCTAAATGTAAACAATTAATAAATCTGTAAATAAAGCAATTTCGAATGATAAAAAACCCGGCTTTAAAGCATGAAGACCTAATAACAAGTAAATAGACAAATGTTGCGAGCAAAACTATTTTCTTTGGTGGGTTAGTATTGGATTTTAGCAGCAAGTGTCAATGGAAAAAAATCTATGACTTCATGTGATGCATTTCTATAAACTGCAGCTGAGATTCACAAATTGTTGAGCAGAACAAAATTTGCACAAAAGAAGCAAGTTTGAACCATGTGATTTGCAGATTTGCACATTTTTCCTCCTGAAATACGTTAAAAGTAGCGCCGGTTCTCGCTACAAACTACTGATTTTTTGTATTGCGCACTTACACTACATTGTTCAAAATATAGTGTGTTACACTACAAACACAAACTACTATAAAAAGTATTGACTACTGTAGTTTTGTTACTTGTAGCATGCTACCTCCGACCCCTGTGTGTATATATATATATATAGAGAGAGAGAGAGAAGTTATTTCATGTCCCCACGCCTCCAAATTATAAAATATAGATACTTTAAATGTAGTATGCTTTATTTAAGAATGTTAGCATATGTTTAAATTTTTTCTTTTAAATGTATGTGTATATGCATAAAATTTTTTCCTGTTATGTTTATTTGATTGTATTTTTTCTTTTCCTTCTGCTTTATATTTTTTTAATACCAATAACCCTTACAATTCGGTTTGGGACATTTCAGACATTTGTGTTGTTGAAGTTTAATGATTATTTTGGATTCTATATCAAAAATCAAGAGACACATATTTCACCATTTTTTTATTAAAACAGTTTGACCCCTAAAACTAAAATGTTCCCTAACACCTTCCCAAATAACTTGGGAACTGTAGGTTCAACCTATGCATATGGGGTACATTTAATCGTTTTATAATTAGTGATTTCATTAATTTCATTCCCATTTGAATTCTAAGATTACTGGCTGGTTGTCTGTCTTGTTTTACATTAATTACTTGTTTGTTGCTAATAAAACTTTTTATTTTCTCTTTAAGCATACAAAGACTTTAAAGAGACCAGCTGAAGAGCCTCTCCCAAATCCTTCTATTGAATGTTCAAACAATGAAGAAGCTGAAAAACCTTCTAAATTGCTTCGAACTGATATTGTCTCTGATAAATTATCGGAACTTCAAACACAACAGCAGTCCTCCCAGCAGCCTCAGCCTTCTTTGCCTAGTTTTTCTCTACAGATAGTACAGCAGTTTACTAACACACCTCACAGCCAACAGTCACAAACTTTACAAACAAGTGTCACTGTCCAAGCGCTCAATAAACCGCTTTCCTCGCCTATACCCCAGCCATCATCTAATAAATCTTCTCAAGAACCAGTTGTTAATGTGACAGAATCTCAGCAAGTTAATTCGCAACTTCTTGCCACTATTGAATGTAAGCAAGAAAAAGATACTAACCAGGCAGATTTGTGCCAGTTCAAAAATGCACAAAATACCACCAGTGACCGCTTGTCAGATACTTTTCCAAGTTTGGGTTTCACTGATGAATCTGGAGATGATGTCATACACCCAGATCTTCTTAAAGATTTGATTGATGACGTTTTTACAAATCCTGCTGATATCATGAAGGATTTCAATTTTGATGACAGTGTTGGAAGTATGAAGGATCAGGATGATGATACTAAAGATATCATCAGTGATTTAATAAAAGAATCATCACCCATGCCTATCAGACCATTCCAGACTGATAATTTACCATTTGTAAATAATTCTGTTAGTCAGCAATCGCAACAGCAACAGCAGCCACAACAACAGCCACAGCAGCAGCAGCAACAACCACCCCCACCTAATCAACCAAATGGTATGTTATTTTGAATTTAATTTTGTCCAGTTTCTCTTGTAAAAGACCATGCTTATTGCATAACTTTTTAGGCATGCATCTGTACACAGGAATAAAAAAAAATATAGGGGATGCTCAAGTATTCATTTGGCACAGTGCCTCATATAACAGAAGTTTTCACAGGAAATAAACAGTCTTGAGTATTAATGTGTGTAATCGATTTTCCCAGTAAAATTCTTGAGGTAAATCTCCTGACACTATGAAAGAACACTGTGATTTGAAAGTTTCAAAGTATTAAATATAATTCAAAATAAAAATGCAATTTGCATACTGACATTTATGTAGATTTACTACTTAGAAACGTAAGATATTATTTATAATAATTCTTTATTGACTTTTTTTTTTTAGATGAATTATACAATTTTAAAGACAGAAATTAGTAGTTTTTGGAACAATTTGTGTAACTTAAAAAAATTGTTTTCACTTAAATAGGGAGAACTTGAGCCCTCTGAGCCCCTGATTTTCTATGTCGTTGCTTCTGTAAATAATTTATGTTTGGTAACATATTTGCCCATCTATTTGTTAAATGGCACAACTAAAAAAAAAAAAAAAAAAAAAAAAAATTAGCAAAAGTGAAAAGTTTTCAAGCATGAATGAAAACAAAATATTTTTCTTATTTAAAATGGATCAAGAATTTATTCAAAAATTTTATATTCCGATTCAAAAGCAATATTTTTTCATATGAGACACATCGCACTGATAATCTGAAGATTAATTGACAACAATATCAGAGATTGATTTTTACCTAATCTCATAAAGTCCCCAAAATCTTATCTCATTTTTCAAAAAGGCCTTTTTTAAATTATGATATAAAGTTAATTTGTAAGCTGGAGGGATTTAAACACATGGTTTCTATTGAAGAAGCTGCATATATTAGGAAAAATGATACTAAAAAAAAACATGGAAAAGTCAGGAAATACTCATTTTTAGTTAAATCCTGGAAAAGTCAAAGAATATTTTATGTTCTATTGTGCTTTGTTTGCTTGAAATTGACTTTGCACATATCAACTTCACTCAAAGGCTTATGTTTTTCCTTGCCAAATAAGGCTTTTCCATCACCAAACAAACAGGCAATAAAGATCTTAGCCAGTGATGATGAAACTTTCAACGTAAAAATAGGTAGCTGTAGGAAATTGGGATATCATTCGTTTGCTTGGTTTGCATAATGTGAAATATATTTTTAATAATTTAATGAAAAGCCAAGTGTACAAAGTAATTTTTAACAAAAAATAAGCAGACTTCAAAAGATTCTTTCTTGTCTTGGTGTTTTTGTGGCAACATTCTGCATGGGTCAGATGATACCCCACTAAACCCATGAATTCTATTTGAAGTTCACGTGAAATTCAAGAAAGATTAATTTACTTGATCAGCTTTAATCAACTCTACAGTGAATTTTCCATAATCAGGACTCCACATCAAATTCAGGTATTGCAATTGAAAATGTCTTTATACAACATCAATTGCAGTCATGAAATTCAAACTGTGACAAGCTTTTTAAAAAAGCACTGAAGCCCCTATAACAGAAAAGTACCGTTTTATCTTTGCTCTCCTTTCTTAAGGAGAGCAAAGATTTTTCATATCTGCGTTTCATATCAGGCATTTTCATATCTGCTTAACTCATTCACCTTGGCATTTATGCTTCATGTCCATGTGCTTTTCAGTTGTAAAACATTCATTTTTCTGTAGAGTTTTAAACCTATCTAGTAATCTTCTATAATTGGATCTGCTGCCAGTTGACGAATTTTAACGAATATAATTTGGGGCAATAGAGTGGTTTTTGTGACAACCCTTTAATGGTATAATCTATATTCAGGGATCACTCTAGAGAGTTTCGGAGGGACAGCCCACCCTCATGCCCTTTTCAGATAAAATTCGACCCTCCTTGCCCTTTTTCCAGGTAGAATCCTACCCTTCTTTTATTCCTGGATAGAATCCTGCCTTGTTTGCATTGTCATTATAAAAATTCTTTACCTATCTTTTCTTTTTAGAACACTAATATCTTTTCCTCCCACCCTCCTTATTTCTCTATGAAATGGCCTGGTCTGTCACTAATCTTGGACTTGGAATGACTCATTCTTTCCCTTGAACAAGACATGAAAGGTTACTAAGGGTCATTGATTCATTTCACCTTCTATAGTGAAATAGTATTAGATCAGGTGTTCTAACCATTTGTTCTAGCCTTTAATCATGTAATAGCTTACACAAGTTCTGTAAATAAATTGAGAAGTAACTTCAAGGTAAAATTGTATTGTAGGAAAAATCGAGAATGTAAGTTTTATTTTACTATATCTTAACATAGTATAAAACAAAGTCGCTTTTTCTGTCCCTATATCCCTATGTACGCTTAAATCTTTAAAACTACGCAACGGATTTTGATGCGGTTTTTTTTTAATAGATAGAGTGATTCAAGAGGAAGGTTTATATGTATAATAACATCCATTAAATAGTGGAGAAATACTGTTATTTTTGAGGTTTAAGTCGCTTTTTCTGTCCCTATATCCCTATGTATGCTTAAATCTTTAAAACTACGCAACGGATTTTGATGCGTTTTTTTTTAATAGATAGAGTGATTCAAGAGGAAGGTTTATATGTATAATAACATCCATTAAATAGTGGAGAAATACTGTTATTTTTGAGGTTTTTAATGTGATGTCGTAAATAATTTCATTTTTTCCGCTTATACATTGCAAATGCAGGCTGAACCCTACAAGATTTATCAAAATAATGTACTAATTATTGTACACATTAAAAAGGTCTACAGAAAACACAAAGAGATGAAGGTTTTCAAGGTTAACCCGAAGCAAAGCGAGGGTGGGCCGCTAGTAAATTATAAATGTTATTGTATTGCTATAACCAAGGAAGACTTTAGCTACAGGATTTTTCAGCGTCCATTGCCCAACTCCACTACCCCCCCCCCCCTTCCCCGACTGCCAGTATATGTGTACGCACTTATTATAAAAAAAGTGTCCTTTTTATGAAATGATGTGCCCTTTTCAACAAAATTGCCCTTATCCTATAATGTGCACCCTGCCTTTTTTTATGTTCTAGGATGATCTCTGCTATATTTACATTAAATCGTATTGTTGCTAGCATGTTTCATGTCAGCCTTGGTTTTATACCCTATTATGAAGATTAGAAAATCTATTTTGTTCTCCCCTTAGCTTTGTTGTGAATCTTCCATAATTGGCTGCATACTAATTAGAGCATTTTAGCGAGTATGGTTTTTCAAAACAGAGAACCTTTTGAAAGCCATTTCATGGTAACCACATTTGATGTAAGTACCACCCACTTTTGACAACTTTCTTCCCTTGGTGTGCAGTCCGATTAAATCTTACAGATTTTCTTAGACATTGATCACTATCCGATCGTTTTATCTTTGTTCTCCTTTCTTGACCCACAACAGTCAAAAGCTAAGCTGAAACTATAATATTCATTCCTACCAGATTCTGACACACAACGAAAACAATATTGGCAACCTGACCTGACCCAACCTACAGGTCATATTAGACTCGGTGAAATTGCATTACCTGACTCAATGCAGGACTCTAATCTTCATTTCTATATCTCATTTTTGCCAATGTTGCTTATTTTGTTGTGCATTATTAGATGATGACATATGAAAAAATTTTGAGGTGTCCTTGTAAAAAAAAAAAAATATATATATATATATACAGTGGACTCTCTCTATTCTGAACACTCATGGGACCGACCAAAAGTGTTCAGATTATGGGGGTGTTCATTATAGAGGGAGATTGGGAAATGCACTACTACTACTATGTATTGGGTTTATAGACTGTATAGAGTACTTAGCCTGGTTAACCATGCAAGTTACCGAGATGGAGGTTCTGAATTTAGAAACTGTTGAAAAAGTTAATTAAAGTTAATTAAATGTTATATTAAACATTTTTACAAAATATACAATTACACCCTTACAATACATTACTTGAAAACATAATCGGCACATTACTTAAAAAAGTGAGTAATTTTAGTCTGTTTTTGTATAGTGTATGCTCGTGCAGTGTACATGTTATCTAGTTGTTTAAGAAGTGGAAAGGCTTCCGGGTGATGTTCAGCCGCATAGTTCAACAGGTCTTGAATCCCTTGGCCATATTGCTTGAAGGTAATCGTACTTCTTGTTTCATCGGTCTCTTCTGGTTCTGCATCGTCTTCACTATCCTCTTTCTCTTCAACGATGTTGTCGCAAACAGGAAGGCTTCCGTCGGATTCGAGATAAGCTCCAGGTTCAATTTCAGTATGAAGCTCCTGAAGAATTGACCCCAAGTCACTCACAGCTGTTGCTTCTTGGTCCTCTGTCCGTGATTTCTCATTCTCACATGGGAATCCAGCTTTGTAGAAGCATTTTTGGATGGTGTAGGGGATTACTTCATTCCAAGCCATTGATATTCTTCGTTAGTTCGGTTGCCGAATTTGCCTCCTCCATCACCACGGACATTTTCTTCAAAAAATGAATTCAGTAGTGAGATTTAAAGGTCTTGATTACTCCTTGATCCAGTGGTTGGATTATAGAAGGAACTTCAGGCTCACGTTGCTCAGCTGCACATTTGTATGTGATCTGGCATTATCCACAAAAAGAAGAATTTTTCTTCCTTCTCTCTTCATCATCTCGTTAATGCCCTCCAACCTTTGTGAGAAAATTGTGAATGTCATTCAGGCTTTTCGATTTGATTTATAATGCACAATGAAGCTATATTCACATTTTTGAAGCACCGTAGTTTTTCACTTTTTCCGATGACAAGTGGTTTGAACTTCTCACCCGTAAAACTGGTACAGAGCATGACGGTATGTCTTTCTTTTGACATTTTTCCGCCCACACATTTCTCGCTTCTTTCTGATAAGGTTTATTTGGAAGAGCTCTGAAAAACAGGCCGGCTTCGTCGGCATTGAAAATGTCAGCGGCATCGAAATCCTTCGTTATATCCGGAATCTTTCTCAGAATCACAGTGCACATCTGCAGCTTCACCATTAATTATTTTGAATTCAATGTTATGCCGACTTTTGAAGCGAGTCAGCCATCCTTCTGATGTCTTCAATTCCGTGATTTTCTCCTTTTCTGCAAAATCCAGAGCAATCTGCTTTCACAGGGGCCCAGTGACAGAAGATTCTTCGTTCTCATTTGGCAAAAAAACTTCCAGACGTGATTGTTTATGTTCTCGTTTCCCATTTTCTTTTCGAAATTTCTACACTTTCAGGAAGGTTCATTTGCTTCAAAAGCGGCTATAATTTCTTTCTCTTTCTTGCTGATGGCATTGACTTGATCTACTGAAATTCCAAATTCAGATGCAATTTTTATTTGACATACTTTTGATTTAAATTTTTGTCGTATTATTTGATAATGCTGCCAACCAGGTGTGCATGCAGAAAAGAAACCATAATCCTTTTTTAACCACTCCCTCTAACACCTGTTGTCTCTTATCTGTCATTGGGGGGTGGGCATTTCTGTTGCGCAATCTTTCTATTTTTATCTCAGCTCGGGAGAGGGGAAATCACGTGACATGTTTTTTACATTATTTTTTCTTGTATCTCTTTGCATAAAAATTGATTGTTTTGATCATTTCATTTAATTTGATTATCATGATTTACTTTTTCTGAAATGGAAAACAATTTCATATCTGCACTTTTTTATTTATTAAAAATATATAAGAATGTTCTAGTTAGTTGAGAACACGTACGTTAAAAACAAAAATATTCTTTTAATTGTTTTTTGGTTAGAATGAATGTTTTTTTGTTAACTGAAGATTTTATCTGAATTATTGAAACAAATTTCAGCATCGGGTAGATCTTAAAATCTAGAAATGATTTTGTTTCTTTATTTTTAAATCGAGTTCATCGAACCCTTTTATTCTTCTGCAACAATTTTTCCGAATTTCCATGATGCGAGAATTTCCCGTATTCAGACTGCAAACACACGTTCAGTTTACGGAGAGGCGGGTTAGAATGGGGATCAAAAATAGCGTTCATAATAGTGGGGTGTTCAGATTAGAGGGTGTTCAGATAGAGAGAGTCCACTGTATATATATATATATATATATATATATATATATATATATATATATCAGGGCTTGAAATTCAATTTTTCCAAGGAGAGGAGTCTCCCTCCCAACATTTTTAAATGGAGGGGAGTTGTAATGTTTGGGAGGGAGAAATTTTTTTTTTTTTAAACCCCACTATTATTTTACGTGCTATTTAAATAATTATATTAATGCAGACATGACAAAATACCATTGAAAAAATTATGTCAACTCAGAATGATTATGTAAAATGTTTATTTTTTTTTAAAATTATTATAAGAAAAGGAAGAAAGTTAAATTTTATATATGCAGTGTATTTTTAAAGTTCCACCAAATGTTAGGGACACTTAACAATTAGGTTGTTAAATGAATTTCTGAATTTAGATTTTATTTGATTTAGAGTGCTGAAGCCTCTTTCACAAGGCACTCTTTTACTCCTTCACAAGGATTAAAAAGGGTTACTCCTTTACCTCAAGGAGAAAAAGTAATAAGATCTTTGCAGCTCTTATAATCTCATTTTTGTTTAGTGCTGACTCTAGGCCAATTTGACAGAGTGCAGCGACCGGTGACTTTTACTGCCTTTTTTTGTTTTTTCTCTTTTCGGTCTCAGGGGGAAAAAAAAAAACCTTTAAATACATCTATTGGTCATTGGAAAAAATTGTGAATTTAGTCAATTGGTTGAGGGAATAAAATAATGAAATTTGTCTTACGCATGAACAGAAATAGATATGGACTTCTAATGAAATAGTGTTAATATTGATTTTCAACTTTGAAACTACATGGCAGCCAGTGTAGAATTGTGCTAAGGTAACGCCACCTACAAACAACAATACGGATAAATACAATCTAATAAATCTATTATACCTACCAGACGATGGCTGCCAAGCAGACGATTTGAAGAAGTAGGCGAATTAATACAACTGTCCTACACAGACATTGTATTGAAACATTTTTCGAGAGACGATTTTCTTCGAAAGGTTATTTCATTAGAAGTCCTTATCTATGTCTGTGTGTTCATAGAAAAAAAATCGCTAAATTTGTCGATCAGTCACGGGAAAAAAAGGCGAAGTTTGCTAATCGGTCGCAAGAAAATAATGTTAAATTCATCAGTCAGTTGCGGAACAAATCTTGAAATTTTTCAGTGAGGCATGAGAAAAAAAAATAGTGAATTTCATCAATCTGTCGCCAGAAGAAACCAAATAATTCACCAATCGGTTATGGAAGAATTCGCAAAGTTCGTCAGTTGGTCAAGGAAAAAAACATAAAGTTCATTGATTGCTCGCGAGAAATATCGCGAAATTCGTCAATCAGTCGCAGGAAAATATTGTGAAATTTATCAGTCAGACACAAGAATAAAAAAATCACGAACTTCGTCAATTTGTCGAAAGAAAAAAACAAAAATTATGCGAAATTCTTCGATTGATCGCAGAAAAAATGCAAATTTTGTCGATTGATCGTGGAAAAAAAGCAAAGTTCGTCGATCTGTCGCGGGGAAAAAAAGCAAAGTTCGTCGATCTGTCGCGGGGAAAAAAAGCAAAGTTCGTCGATCTGTCGCGGGGAAAAAAAGCAAAGTTCGTCGATCTGTCGCGGGGGAAAAAAAAAGCAAAGTTCGTCAATCTGTCGCAGTAAAAACGCAAAGTTCGTCAATCTGTCGCAGTAAAAAAAGGAAAGTTTGCCAATCAGTCGCTTAAAAAAAAAAAAGGAAAGTTCGCCAATCAGTCGCTTACAAAAAGGAAAGATCGTCTATCAGTCACGGAAAAAAAGCAAAGTTCGTCTATCTGTCGCAGAAAAAAAAAGCAAAAGTTCGTCAAATCTGTCGCGGAAAAACAAAAAGTTCATTGATCAGTCGCTTAAAAAACGGAAAGTTCGTCGATTAGTCGCTTAAAAGACGGAATGTTTGGCGATCAGTCACGGAAAAAATGCGAAGTTCGTCGATCGGTTGTGGGGAAAAATATCACGAAATTTATCGTTCGGTTGCAGGTAAATTAAATAACGCAAATTTCTCCTGAAAAATGATTAAAGTTTTTGGGTGGGAGGCTCCCGCCCACGATATTTTTTTGGGCGGGATTTCCAAATTTTCGGCGTGAATCCTGCAATCCCGCCCTAAAATTCAAGCCCTGTATATATACGTGATACAATGAGGACTATTTAAAAAACTTAAACGTGGTACTGTGTACTTTAATACCATATAAAATATTGTGACAGTTGGTTAATTTTTATGAATATTAAAGCCTATAAAGTAAAAAAAGGACATGAAAACAGACAGATGAACATATTTTTAGATCCTAATGATATTGCAACAGACCATCTCTAGACCAACAAAAAAAAGTATGAAAATTCGAGCATTCGTTAAAAAGTTGTGTGTTAAGTACAGGTGCAGATTCCCAAAATCTCGAAGGCGCCAGTGGCTCCTAAACCCAAAAAGTCCAGTGGGCACATTCCTAAAACAAACACATAAAAACAATATTTTTTTTCTCCATTAAATTTCGACAACAGAATTTTATAGAATCTTCCCATCATAATTGTATGCAGTTTGTTGGAATAAATGTTTGTAATGCAAGTCCTTAATATTTTATGAATAAACGATTCTCCCCCCAAATTGTTTTTCATAGCTGAAAATAAACACTCAACATAGGAATTTGCATAAAAAAATATCTATAAAAATCAAAATTTAAAAAAAATATGGAGAAGATTTATTTTCTTTTAGGTTTTAATAAAATAAATTTAACAATTTCTGACATTTTCAAAGATGACGGAGAAAGATCGAACATTATATTCGTTGCAACTTTCGATGGCAAGGGGATTATGTGGAAACACATGACTTTTTTAGCTAAAGAAAAACACAAAAATCTTATCCCAGCTTTGTTTGAAGTTTTTATTTTTGAATGTAGATTATATGGGACTAATAATTATGTAGGACATAACTAATTCAGGACAGATATAGAAAGATAAACTGTCTAATTTAAATAATCAGTTCTATACAGCTTCATTAGAAAAGAATCCATTTCTGGTTTTGGTGTTGTTGAACTTAAATTGTACAACATGTTAGGGAATAAAAAAATAAGCTGACATTTATGTTTAAATTTTTCCATAAAAAAAAATCTATTTTGTATTTAATTTTTTGTTTTATAAATTTCCGATTTCATGATAGTTGATACTGAATCTTATAGTTGTTTTATTATAAGTGCATAAAGCAAATTGCTTCTGTTTTGTTGTTTAGTTGATCTTCAATTTTGTTCAAAAAAGAAAAGGGGGGGGGGGGGAAGCAGTTTTAGTATATTGTTTAAGCTTTCATGTTAAGTGCACTATATTTTAGTCTGTAATCTATATTATTGCTTGAAAATATTTATTATCAGCAGTAAGATAACTATTTTGAAAATATCGGATATATATCGAAAATATCGGATATATATCAAAATATCGGATATTTTTGATATTTTCGAAAATATCATGATATTTACGAACCCTGTGCACAGCACATCATATTCTACAGCAAGTATCTTATAGTAAACCTCTTTAATATAAGGTGTGTCCCACCAAAATAAAGCCACCGTGATTGTGTGTCGTAACTGGACATGAAACAAACCAATAAGAACGAAACAAATATATTAAGAAAGTCTATATACAAATACATATTTACAAGGAGTAACTCACGCCCTGCCCCACTTGGGCAGAAAAAAATTAATGTCTTAAAAAAAGGAGGGGGGAAAAGTGTCCCTCCAAAATAAAACCCTTACTTTAATAGCCAATATATCCGCCATACTTATATATGACTTGGAATATACGATGTGGCATACTATTTACCAATCCTTGGAGGACAGTAGCATTAACATTATCCCAAGCTTCAATGATAGCGGCCTTCAATTCTACCACAGACTGAAACTGTCTGCCATTGGCATATACACACAGCCCTACTGAGGATACCCCACACATTTTCTTGGGGATTGAGATCAGGAGAAAGAGCAGGCCATTCCGTGACATATACCCCATTATCCAAAAACTCTTCCCAGGAGATTTTTGTAACATGAATGGCGGCATTGTCCTACTGGAAAATCCAACTTATGCCACCAGTTCTCTTGGCAAATGGCAGTAAATGATTTTCTAGCATTTCTTAGTAATCAGTAGTATTCGCCTGAGGGAAAAGCCAGTTTAAGTTTACCACCATAGCTGAAGCCTTCCCACACCATTAATGAGCCTCCACCTTGCTGTCTTTTGGAGAAAATTTCCTCTTTCCTCATTTCATGCCAATAGAAAAAGCAAGGCCGTCTGGGCCATCCAAATGAATTTTTTTCTCATCTGAGAATATAACATGATGCCAGTGGTTTTTCCAGGTTTGATGATATTTGGCCCAATTAACTCTTCTTTCCTGGTGGATAGCTTTCAACATGGGCTGCTGTTTCCTTTTTTTATATCGCACATTCCTTTATGTTTTACAATTCGTGACAGGATTGATTTTGTCACAAGGATGTTATCCTCTTTGGCCAATTGCTTAGAGAAATATCACCTCGTGAAAGACGGCACACAGCATCTCTTTTCTGCATGGAAATCATTTTTCTGCCAGTATACCTCCTTTTTTTTATATCCGTACGCATTGCCCTTGATTCACAAAATTGTCTATTACGGATTTAGATCGTTTGATTTCCTTAGATATTTGTCTATGAGAAAGACATTATTCCTTAAAAGCTGTTATCTGCCCTTTCTCGAACTCTGATAGTTGGGTTCCTTTTCCCATTGCAGTACTAAAGGAGAAATAGAAAATACAACCTTCTGAAGTCTGCACAAAGTTCGACTGGCATAGAACAGGTATTTGACAACTTCCTGACATCATAAACCTGTTGCAGCTCGAATGTCGAGAGTTCCCATAAATACTAATAGGGGTTAGCTTTATTTCAGTGGAACACTTTTTTCCCTCTTTTTTTACACTTTCATTATTTTTCCTGCCAAGGTTGGGCAAGGAGTGAGGTACTCCTCGTACATATGTATTTGTATATAGACTTTCTTAATATATTTGTTTTGTTCTCATTGGCATGTTTCGTATCCAGTTACAGCACACAATCACAGTGGTTTTATTTCGGTGGGACATGCGTTATATCAATTTCATCATATTTGAAATAGTGTTACATAATGCAAACTGTTTTTTCCTGTTGGCCATTATGTAACAAAATTATTTTTTGTGGCCCTGTAAATACTTTACACCCCATATTCTGAAGAATGATTGTTTTAGTGTACTTCATAAATATATGCCAATTTCATTGTGTGAAATTGTGTAACATTATTAAAACACTTGAAACGATTTTTTCCCATTGACTGTAATGTAACAGAATACTTTTGACTGTTCCTGTAAAAGAACTATAAATGCTACACATTTCATTTTCAATAGCAATCATGCTATAGTAAACATTAATAACATACAAAAATTACAGGGTAATCTGAGTATTCAGGAGTAGTACTTGTCCTGAAATTCCTGAAAAAAATAAAACGTCCTGAAATGTCCTGAAATATGGTAGTCTGTCCTAATATTCCTGAAATTTTGTGAGTTTTGTTCTATATCGGCATTTGAAATTATCAAATAAGGGGTAGGTGTACCTTTTTTACTGATGCAAAACGTTCACGAAAGTCACAATTTTCTTCAATCTATCGTTAAAAATAGTGATTTTCAGCAATTTGCAAAAAAAAAGTCTCAATTTTTGGTGATCAGTTACCAAAATTCGCAATTTTTATTGATTAGTCATTTAAAAATTTTGCTATTTTCGTCTCAGTCACAAAAAAAAAAAAAAAAAAAAAAAAAAAAAAAATCCTAATTTTTACCAATCAGTTATAAAAAAGAAAATCTTTTGCAATTTTCGTCGATCAGTGTAGAAAAATCAAGATTTTCATCCTTCAGTAATGCGAAAAACAAAAAAATGTGTATGTAGTGTGCTATTTATGAAAATAAAGTGTATTGAAGAGGAAGTTAAGGATTTTTTCGGTTAGAATTCCAAGCAAATGTGTCCTGAAATTGTCCTGAAATATCGAAAAAAGTATGTCCTGAAATATCATCCGGGGCTAGTACTACCCCTGAGTATTTTTACGAGAGTTAGAGCACGAACAGACAAACTGAAGTCATAAACACTATCAACTATGTTGGAAATCATTTAAAATAAAAGTAAGGAAGAAAGAAAGAAAAAAAAACTTGTAAAAAAAGAGTGCACCTTACAATGTTTGTTATTCTACATATTAATTATTTCATGTTTTTTATCCTAATGTCATGTCATTTCATTTCCTAAAACAACAAACTTCATATTACTGCTTAATTTCTTAGGGTCAAAAAAGCTTATGATGTGAAGATACTTTTTCAAAACTTCAGTCAAATAAAATTGTACCATATGTATTGTATGTTTAATGTGTAAGAAACATGCAGTGACATGTTATTTTCTCCATTCCTTAATCACAAAATGTTGTTCTCAAATTGGATTTTTAGATGGGCCAAATTATAAAGATAATATTTTACTTTGTATTACATGTTTTAAGAAATATATACACTGAGTGGCCAAAAAATTAGACACACCCACTAATAACGAGTCGGTCTACCTTTAGCTCTGATCACAGCTGATTTTCTTCTTGACATGGACTCTACGTCTTATGAAGCCGAGAGTTCCTTATTAATAATGAGAGTTTGCAACTCTGTGTTATTAAGTCATTCTGTGTCACTGTCAGACTGGTTTACTTTCAAAGGGGTGTCTCTAATTTTTTGGCCACTCAGTGTATATTAAGTAATGAGAAGGCATTATATTATAGTTTATTGAGGTAAAATGTTTATTTATATTTCTTAGTATTATATAAATGAGTACCTTCATTGGGAAATCAAATTTTTCTGCTGATTCTTCTTCTAGGATTTCACCTTTTGAACATATTCTTTTCATCATGATTCTTTTTCATTAATAGCCATTTTTTCTCTTTTTACTAGGATTGTTTAAAAGTATGTCATCTAGTAATGAAGTTCCAGTATCTGTTATCATAACTACTACACCAACATCTACTACTTCTAACTTCTATAGTACAGCTGCACAAAGATTGCCATCTTATGGCAATTCATCTTTAAGTTTATCCACTGGTTTGAGTTTGGATTTTAAAATAAATGAACCCAGTCCAGCTGCTTTGACTCTCAAACAGATGGCTGAGCAGCATCAGAATATGCAAGTAAGTTATATTTTGTATTTTTTCATTGCAAAATTTAATTTTTTATTTTCTTTGGATTAATGTTTCAGAATTTATATAACATTCATTAAATCAGGGATAGAAAAATTCTGCCACCAGATACCATGGCAACTAGAAATTTGGCTATGTTAAATTTTTAACTGCCGACAATTCTGATTTTTATGTGCTTGCAGACATTTAAAAAAATAAAATGAATTCATTACAATGTTTAATTTCGTTTGAACTGCAAGTAGATTTAATTCCTTTGAGTTATGAGTGTCAGTGAGTTTACATACCTTGTATACCAATGAGTTATCAACAGAATTGTGTCGGATAAAGACTATTTTCCAAATTTAACCTTTAATTTTTTTGTCAGTATTACCTATGCTATGTGTTGGTTGTGAGAGAGGGTGCACCTAATAAAGAACAGTTTATGGCCATCAGTGAGGTTAAACAGCCATAATAATTTAATTTTTATTTCCAGGAA
Organism: Maratus michaelseni; assembly: GCA_963931845.1. Lineage (NCBI taxonomy): Eukaryota > Metazoa > Arthropoda > Arachnida > Araneae > Salticidae > Maratus > Maratus michaelseni. Next base: position 168,742,538 of record OZ007587.1, on the reverse strand, counting down.
TTGCACCTCATTAAAGGATTTTGATCCATGCAAAGTAGTGGACAATTGATATTTCATTGTCCAGGCTACAAGAGAAAGACATAAAATGTGCACTGCTTCTTTATAAAATTTATTGCTGGAAACATGCAGGACTATAGATAAAATTGTACCTATATTATAGTTGTGTTTGGTTTTCAGAATTGATGCCAAACTTAAAAGGAAAATTTATTTTAACCTTGATTTGAATAGGAAGTGATGTAGGTTAATATAATTTACAGTCTATGACCAAAAGCACTAGAAACCTTATGTTTTAGGCATTTTGTCAAATACCTAGAGAAATACTTTACGAATTCTTCTGGATATTCAGGACCAGAAAGAACATGCTTGACATCACATTTTTCAGCAAAAATTTAATCAAGAAAACATTTGGAGGATATAACAACAAATTGAATAAAAAATATTTGTGGTCACTCTGTGAAATAAAATATTTGAATGCTCTGTAGCTGTATAATATGATTATATGAACCTTATACAGCATTTGTGTTCAAGAATATAACATATATAAATATAAGAGTAAGAAATTTCCTCAAGTTTTTTGCTTATAGCATTGCAGGGTTTTCAATCCAGTTTGTCACTTTCAGGAAATTTGACAAAGTACAGTAGAAACTACAGTTAGAAAATAAATATATTAAATATTTTAACTATTTTTCATTTTAAAAAATATTAATATTTACTATTTCAGAAAACATTTTTACTGAACCTTGATTTGCATAAATTTTCAAGTTTTTTGTTTTTTTGCAATTTGAAACTGTTGCATCCGCTTCCAAGACAAAAATAACTATATATATATCCTTTTATTTGGGGTACCTTTCACTTTCTAACAGTGTTTTATTTAAAAAAATATATATATATTAACTATTTAAAAAAAAAAAAAATTCCAAAGTTCGATTCCATGTTGGTTTTTGTGTTATCTTTGGTTTAAAAAAATATTAATATTTACTGTTTCAGAAAGAAAAAAATATACATATATATTTCAGAGGTCAATTTGCATTTATTTTCATCTTTTCTTTTTTTTCTCCAGTTTTCTCTTTTTTGTTGACGATACAAAAACACACAAATTATCCCAGTACTTTTCGGGTTATAATGATTTTTTTTTTCAAAAGGTTTTCAAAATTTATTATTTCAATAAAAATTATTTTCTTGAAGTCATTTCACAAAATCATCAGAGATTTTTTTTTTTTTTTCCCTCAGTGCCTTTGAAGATATTGTTTCTCGTTTTAAAAGAATTGTGCTTTAGAACATTTTCAGAGGGGTTTTCGTTCCTTTGCATGTCTATTAAAACCCTTATATTTTTTCAACACAGATTGTCAATACACTGGAAAATATCATTTCACATTTTAAAAGCATGAGGGGCTGGTGCCCGTTTTATAATTTTTAGGTTTTTCCAGAAATTTTTAGTCAGAATTTAAAGTTTAATATATCTAAATGTCAGAAATTAAATTGGTAATCACTATAATGGAGGTCTCCTTAGTTCATTTGGAAAGATTTTCATTTAAGAAATAGAAAATCATACAAATTCAGGGTTTGCTTGCAAAAACAGGTGTATGCTGCAAAAGCAGTAGAGCTTCCAACTCTAGGTTCGTTTGAATATATTTTCATTTAAAAATATAAAATCATACAAATTCAAGGGTATATGTTGCCAAAGGCAGTGGGGCCCCCAACATTAGTACATGGGTACAACTGTAAAAATATGTACAAATTTCAAAATTCTGGAAAAAAAAAAAAAAAAAAAAAAAAAAAAAAATCTTAACATTTGACTTATATAGAGGAAATTAATAAAATGGGTAAATTTTATTTTTTATTTACAATTTATCCTACTATATATATGCTGCATATAAATAAGCTTAAGCAATTTTCTGGCGAAATTTTGTTGAAAACAATTTAAATTTAAGTAATGCAAAACCTGTTTCATAATTTTTATTTTTAAAATTTCAATTACTTTTATTAACACTCCTACTACCATGGGGTCACCTGTGACTCCAGAGCAACTTTAACGTACAACTGTAAAAATATGTACAAATTTTAAAATTCTGAAAAAAAAAAATTGAATTTGTTTATTTTATGCTTAACATTTGACTCATATAGAGGAAATTAATAAAATGGGTAAATTTTATTTTTTATTTACAATTTATCCACTGAGTACCGCTAGGGTCACCTATGACCTCAATACAAATTTATACATTAGATAAAATTTTATATTATTTTACATTAAAACACATTTTTTGTAACAAAACAAATAAAGTTAAGGTTTATAATCATTTAGTTATAATATTACATGTAACAAAATAAAAATCTTAGTGGAGTCACATATGACCCCAGTGGTACTCAATGAAAGAAAAAAAAAATCCCTGACAGCTCGGCCTACAGGCACAGGTAAATTTCGAAGACGCAGACCGTGGGATGCCTGTTTGTCGGGAATTGCAGAAGAAATGACCTTTTTGCCATGATGCAGCATTTGGAAACGCCCACTTCGAAACCTAACTTGTTTGCAGGCGGAGCCGGCAGTGATTTTTTTTTTTTTTTTTTTTTTTTTTTTTTTTTTTGGTGGCTATAAGGGTTAGTCCTATAAAAAACTTGTCAATATAAAAGTTATAGATAATATTAAGAGGATTTATAATAAATTTAAGCAGATTTGACATCTGAATGAACGAAGTTATGAATTTTTTTCTTCTAAAACCCACCTTCTCCCCCCCTCCCCCCCCCCCCCCCCCCCCTAGGACCATTTTTAATGATATCAAAAGTCGGTCATACATAAATTTTCGGCACTTTTCCTAGTAGTAATAATAACTTTAAACGGATTCGATGTGTATCATAATTAAGAAATTATGGGGGAGGGAGTTTCTGTTTTCACAAAAAAAAAAATCCCCCCCCCTTCCCCCCTGCCGCGCGCGCGCCTTGGTTCGATTTTGCCCATTAATGAACTTGACCGAGATTTTATGTATCAGTCTGGAAGAGATTTGTGCAGAATTATGGGAGTTATCGTGTCCATAAAATAGTGACATAGATAGATAAAGTTTTGAACTGGGGGTGGTTTTGGGTTCAGGGAGTCATAATCGGCGTAGATCTGCAAAATTTTTTCAAAAATTCCAACTTAGGGAAAAATGTAATAGGTAGTATTTCTTACGAAATCTACTTAAAAGTTGGTATTAGGGAAATTAAAAATAATATTAAAAAAATCAATAAAAATTTTAGTTTTCAATTTGAGTTTTCCAACTAAACTTTAAACAAAAATTCATATTTTATCTTTATGGCTGTCTTTATTCTGAATCAGAGTTTGAATTTATTGATTCTGCTTTGTATGGAACTGAACACTCTGTTGGTTATATTCAATGGATGGAGTATCATAGTTGACATTTATTCCAATAGAGTGAAAAATGCCAGTAAAAGGACTCGAACCTGGGTATTTTGGCTTGCCGTGCCAGATATGCCAGCCAGGATATCATTGGGATAGCTCAGTAGGAAGAGTGTTGGCACGGCAAGCCAAAGTACCTAGTTCGAGTCCTGGTCCCGGCATTTTTCGTTCTGTTGGAATAAATGTCAACTATGATACTCCAACCATTGAATATAATTTATGTAGTTGAAAATACTTTCCTCTGTTCATTATGACTCTGTTGGTTCTTCATTAAATAAACCCAAATTCTAGAAAATATTGGGTGGAACTTATAAGAATTATTCTTGTGCTGTTTTTTTTTAAATTAATTTTAATGGCAATTTAAAATTTAAAATTTCATTGAAATGATCATTTAAATGGTTGAATGGTATATTAAAAGCAATGGTCAATGGTGTTAAATTGAGAAAGCTATTGTGGAAAGTCTAAGATTGAGTTGTTAAAACTTTGTTAGTATCAAGTATTCATTTCATTATGTAATAATAGGAAATAAAAAAAAATTGTGTCCACAAATTTAAAAAGTAGTTTATATTTTATATCTTCTAAGAAAATAACTGTAAGAAAAGCGTTTATTTCTAAAAAGTTAATTTTACAGAAAAAAAAAAACTTTTTTTTCCTCTACTTCAAATTTTATGAAAATTTTATATCTCTAAGAGCATTTTTATCAAATAAACAAAATATTGTTATAGTTAAAGTTTTATTTGTTATATTTGATTATCTGTATATCTGATTAAGCAACCAGATGTCATTGTTGTTGTTAAGTAAATAACAAAAAAAAAAAAAAAAAAAAAAAAAACTTTTCCAGTTATTGCTTACTTGTATGAAATGTACATTTTTTAAATGATTGGTATTATATTTGAATGATTGGTGCTAATTTGATATTTATTATTTTCAGCAGAAACATCAACAGCAGCAGCTTGTTAATTCTGGTCTTACTAGTAGGTCTTTTAATCAAGATGCCTTCAATTCTCATATTAATCAGTTACGCTCAACTACTAATTATCTTCCTGGAACAAATCCCAATTTGCCAAGTCCCAAAACACCCAATTCCAACCATATGTTCAATACATTTGATCGCCAAATGAACAGTATGAATAGTTTTGCTAATAATGAGCCATTAAACAACTTACCCATCAGTCCCAATAATATTTTTGATTCAAGAACTTCTGGTGTTCTTTCTGAAATAGAACATTCGAAACAGTCAAGTTGTGTTCCAGTGCAACAACAACAGATACATCATCATCAACAACAACAACAACATCAACATCTTCAACAGCAAGATCACCACCAACAACAGATGCATCAAAAACAACCATCACAACAACAACAGCAACAACAACAACAACAACAGCAGCAGCAGCAACAATCACAACAACAGAAGCCACCTGCATATCCTTCTTCAAGGCAATTACCTCATTTTTCTGAAAATTCACAACTGAGGCTTCAAAATCCCGTAACACACCAGCCAAGGCCCATGGGCAGACAATTTCCAAACAGTATGCAGGTAATTCAGACACAGTTGCATTCAAATCAAAGACATCTTGGTGTTCAACAGGTGAGTTTCATTTTATTTAAACAATTTAATAAGAAACTTTTAGTCAATGGCATAGTAGCACCTTAAAAGTTATCAAAGGGGCTGAATCAGAAGCTAGGGTTTTATTTTAATTGTGCTAATGTAATCTTTAATTGAAGCTAGAGTCTCGCTAGTTAACACCCATGGCAAGAACTTTCCAACGATACCACTTTTGATGAAAGTTGGTTTATTTTTTCTTTGTGTATGACATTATTGAAGAAATTGTTCTGTACATCCTGAAACTAACAGTTGAATATGTTCTGTAGTCAGTAAGTATCTCAGTCTCGACTACTTATTTAAGCCTCACTTCAACTCATCCAATGAGTCACTGTGTACTGTATCAGAAGCATATCATTTTTAATTTTCAACTTTTTATACAGTTATTATATTGAAGTTAATTTTTACTTTGATCAGTTTGTAAATCTTATCTGTATAAAGTTTTATACTGCTCTCATAAGAACTAAGTGAGAAATCCATTCAGATTTTTGAGAATTTAGCTTCAAAAGGATTGCATAAAAGGTCAGTTGTATAGTTATGTCTGTTATGCAGATTATGTGGTTAATAAACAGTGATCTTAATTTTTATAATTTAAGTTTTTTTTTAACAATTTTTATTTCATTTCTCATATTTTCTTTTCAGATGCCATCAAATTCTCATAATGTGAGCCAGCAACAGCATCACATGATGCCTCATTCTGCTCAATATACTAATTTTTCTTCTCAACAATCATTGAATAATCCAACATTCCATGTTTCTATGTCACAAAATATGTCATATTCCCCACAGTTCAATTCATCTAATCAAGCCATGAATAGTTTACATCATGCCAACAGACCTCCTCCTGAATATAAAGCTCATCAATCAGTGGATAATGTGAATATCATTGATCAGTTAAAAGTATCTTCACCTCAAGTTATGTTTAATCATTCTGCTCATAAAGATAACATGTTAAATAAACATCAAAGGCCCCCAAATGTGACTATTACAGCTGATGGATCAGTTATAAGGACATCTTCTGCATTGGACTGGAGACATATGATCAATGAACAACAAAACCGAGGAAATCCAACATTTCGAAGCAATTATAATAACAATTTTGTAAGAAGTGAACATCCAGTGCAGCAACCTCAAATGTTCAATCAGTACCGGATGCAAGAAAATCAGATGGTTTCAAATCGTCTGATTCGTCCAAATAGGGTCCCTAATCAACTGATTATGCAACAGCGACCTCGAATCAGTGCTCCACAACGACCAAGAAATCAGTCTCCTCTTGATCAGCATTCCTCTGTTGGGATTAATAATAATAGTGCCCTTACAGCTTTGTCATCAAGTTTTAGCAACCGCCATGATATTAATCGGAGTGATGGTATGTTAAGCTTAGACTTTTTAGACAATATTGAAAGCAGTGCTTCTGACTTGTTAAATTTTGATCAGGTTATGCAAGAAGGAGCAACAAATTTTCCTCTGTTGGATGATATGGAAATACTTGGAAAATAAATTTAGTGGTGCAATAATATTATTGTTGTTACTGTATAATAATGCAGATGTGATTTTTGTAGGTAGATAAAAAATTGTGTATCATTTCAGATGCTACTTTTATATATATGCTATATTTTGATGTCTGTTCTTAAGAAGCATTTATCAAACACTTAATTATGTCAATTACTAAATAACTTGTGCTTTAAGATATTTTATAAATTATTTTTAATTTTATTTACTTCATGAAATTTTGAAACTTATCTTTTAAGCATATAGCAAAATAATCATAATAGACAAATTATTATACTTAAAGCTTAGTATCTTTGAGATTCAAAATTGTAGATGCAAAATAATTATTTCTGTTTTTAATTTTCTTTCTTTCTTTTCAATGTTTTGCATACTTAACCCCCTCTTATCCTTTCCATGCGCAACTAATTTATCATCAAATGGTGCATTGTAGCCCTTTTATTGTTTATGTTTCATGGTGAAAAATATATTTAAATAAATAATTATATACATCAAATAAAAAATTATAATATACAACATTATAAATTTTATATACAATATTAATTTTTGTAAATTATTTAATTTTTAATAGTAGAAAATATTTATGTTAAAAGATATTAATATGAAAGTTATTAAACTCTCCCCCTGCCCCTACTTGTTTTCATTTTTCTGTAATAGATACAATAAGATCCATCTGTAATGAGACTGCATTCGAGAAGAAAAATAAAAAACCTTGCTTCATATGATGTTAACTGCTTTGAAATTTTGTTTTTTAATAGACAATTTTTTTTTCATCAAAATTTTAAAAAATCAACTGGTATGACTAAAAAGATCTGTTGTGCCTTAAATCTTTTTGTAACCACTAACATGAATTATTTTCTGTTAATTATATATTTAATATTTTGTAGAAAATCTTTAAACTATTGCATGCTATTTTATTTATTTTGTTAAGATAATGAAAAATAGGTACTTTCTTTTTAATAGCCTCTTTGAGGAGATAAAGAATGACCTTGGTGAAAGAAGGAAACTTTTCATAATCACCATATTAACTGTTTCATACATACAAGTTTTTTCTTCAATGTGTACCCATTTTATTTAATGTGTACACACAAAAACAGTTTATCTATACATATAGGAGTAATTTATTTAATACATACATAAATAAACAATAATAATATTTTCAGGGCTCGCATTCTCCCTAAAATTCCTAAATTTCCTAACCATTTTTTTATCCCCTAAAATTCCTAAAATTCTCCTAAAATTTTCTTCTTGTTCCTAAAAATTTGATATAGTTTAAATTTCACCGAAAAATATCGCGAATTTCGACAAATGGTCACCGAAAAAGATGCGTATTTTGTCAAAAAATCGCTTAAATAATGCAAATTTCATCAAAAAATCGCTAAAACAACACAAATTTCGTCAAAAGATCGCTAAAACAACACAAATTTCATGAAAAGATCGCTAAAACAACACAAATTTCGTCAAAAGATCATGAAAAAAACTTCAATTTCGTCAAAAGATCCCTGAAAAAAGCAAATTTCGACAAAGAATATGGAAAAAAAACTTCAATTTCATCCGAGGATATCATGGGGAGGGGGGGGGAAAGCTAATTTCGACAAACAATCCTGAAAAAAAACTCAAAGTTCATCTAAGGATCGCGACAAACATGAATTTCTTCAAAGGATCGTAAGTTTTTTAAAAACATCTCGGGGAAAAAAAACAAACTAGAATTTCTTAAAAAGATCGCAGAATAAACGTGAATTTCACTTAAAAAAAAAATCGTGAAAAACCCCTCAAATTTCATCCAAAAATCAGGGGGAAAAGATAATTTCGTCTAAAAATCATGGAAAAAACGTGAATTTCATCAAAAAATTGTGAAAAAAAAAAAATGCCAATTTCATTGAAGGATCGCGAAATTTTGTCATCAATCATGTATATAAGGCGAATTTCGTCAAACGATCGCACAAAAGTGCAAAGTTCGTCAAAAGATTTCAGAAAAAATGCGAATTTCATCTAAGAACCACAAATTTTGTTAAAAAATTGCAGAAAAAACGCAAATACCGTCAAAAGGTCGCGAAAAAAACCCCGCAAATTCCGTCAAAAGATCGCGAAAAAATTCGAATATCGTCAAAAGATCGCGAAAAAACGTGGAATTTTGTCAATAAATCATGCAAATAAGGCAAATTGCGAGAAAGAATCACGAAAAAAATGCATGTTTCGTCAAAATATTGCAGAAAAAATGCAAATTTCGACAAAGAAGTGCGAAAAAAACCTTTCAGAAGTTTTTCTGTGAGCTTCAGAATTTTTTTTTTCTCATCACCCCTGCTTCCTGCCTCTTGTTCTCTAGGTTCACCAAGAACATCCAAAAGAGAGAGAAGGAGAGCATTCATTCTGGTTAGGCTCAATAATCCAGGAACTCAAAATTCTAATTAATACAATTGCAGTAAGCATAAGCTGTCAAAACGGTTTGTAATATGACGCCGGTTATTGCGCAAATTTATATGCCCTCATTCGCAACAAACAACACAAGCACATGGAACAAGGGCTGGATTCATTGAAATGATGGGAATATTCTTTGGCAGTGTACCACATGTGCCTGACCTGTACAAAAATACTGTTATTACATACTTGTAATGTGAAAAATATCGCAAATGCCCCTAAAATTTTCCTAAAATTTGGGAAAAAATTCCTAAAATTCCTCCCTAAAATTTTGAAAAATCCTAGTGCTAGCCCTGTACTTTATCAGTTTTGTTTTCATGTCTATTAACAGAATAACATTTAGCAACAAATATTGTTTTAAACACTAATTTTACCACTGCTTATCATAAAAAGCACTAAAACCATTATGGGAAGAAAATGCCGAAATAACAATGTTATGATTTAGAAATCTTTTATATGCACATAATTTCTAACATTTGAATTTTGAAATTATTAACATATGCAGGTGTGGGGAAATACATTATTTTACTCACCACTGGTGAGTGGGTTTTATGATGGGGCAAGTGAGTTTAAAAAACTGAAGGCTGTAGAAGATATGCTAAAAACTGTATTTTTAAAACTAATTAGCTGTATGTTGCGACTTTCCAAATTACTGTGATGTAAACATTGTACCAAGTTCCATCCTATAGTAATCTTTCCTTTGTGGTATATATATATATATATATATATATAAAATAGCAAAAAAATATGAAAATTCATTATAGTAATAGTAATTAATAGTTGTGTGCATTTTGTCCTAACGATTTTTAACTGTTATGTTGCATTTTGCTGGCTGGTAAAATAAATCCTTGGCTGGTAAGATTTTCTGAAAATTCCTCATCTCTGAACATATGTAATGAATGATTGGACTTAAGGGAAGTTCTACCAATATGGCTAGATTTATTTTCAGGATTTTTTTTTTTTTTTTTTAACTGTTTATGCCCCAAATTATGAATTAAGAAATTGCCCCCACCTCAATAATTATCTTCCTTAATGGCTGAAGCTATATTAGAAAATTTATATAATAATAATATGAAATATAGATAAGTTTTTTTTTTTTTCATTAACACTGATTTAATAAATTAGTAGTTATACCTGTTTTTGTAAAATAATTACAAGAATAATTAACAAAAAATACTATTGTGGAAATCTCGCAGTTATTATAAAAATAATGTAAATAAATGTATTTTGATCTTGTCTGTAAATAGAAAAGTTTTTCTTATTGCAAATTTTCCATATAACATGTTTTAATAAGAGAAAAGCTACACCTATCCTACAGAAATGGTTGAGAAAATAACTACTTAAAAAAAATATTTAGCTTCAACTGTTTCGCCGTGCTTTCTAAATGTGATCAAGCAAAGTATTTTGTATGAAAAGTAAAATCTACTTTTATTAATAGACAAATGAAGTAAATTGTATGTTAATTTTCCTTTAATGGCACTTAAAAGTACTGTCAGAGCATAATGGGTTAAATAATGTATAATAGGGTAAAAAATACCCTGACGGCTCAGCCTACAGGTACTTGTAGATTTCGAAGACACAGACCGCATTGCACCTGTTTATTCGGAATTGCAAAAGGACCTTTTTGCCCTTATGCAGCAGTTGGGACTGCCCGCTTCAAAATCTACAATCTACCTGTACCTGCAGGATGAGCCTGCAGGGATTTTTTTTTTTTTTTTTTTTTTTTTTTTTCTGTAAGAGTTGGTTCTATAAAAAAACTTGTCAATATAAAAGTTGTAGATAATATTAAACAAAAAATTTTCAGAAATTCCAACATTGTGGAGAATGTTGTAATAGGTAGTATTTCTGACGAAATCTAACTAAAATGGTTTTTGGCATAACATTTTTTAAACTTTTGTGTAAGTATGTGAATATTGTCATATAAAAATTTTGATATTTTAATCAATCTAAATTCATCTAAAGTTCACAGTGCATGCTTGTACTGTGAACTTTGGAATGTATCAGTATAAGTGATTGCATTATCAGTAACCATCTGAAATTTAAAAAAATTCACGCACTCTTAAAATATTTTAAATCAGTTGGATGCCAAACCTCAAATTGATAAGATAAATCAAAATTTTGTTAAATGGTCGCTATTTGAAAATTGGGGTCAATTTTTGGCACTAATTTTTCATTTTTTTAAACTTAAAAATAAAAAACATTAAAAGTTATAATTTTTTTCAATGTTTGTCTTCCAATTAAAAAAGTTTAGTTTAATTTGCAAAAAACAAAATATTGATAGCTTTGAATAGTTTAAAAATGAGAAAGTACACTATTTCTAACTTGTTTTAAGAAAAATGTGTTTTAAAAGTTTTTGTCAGCATGACATCAGTCTGTTAAACTGGTTGCCTGACTTAAATATTGGGTGGAACAATAAATGGTTTGAAAGGCTTATTCTAGACACTTTAAAAATTCAAAAAATGCAAAGGAAAAAAAAATTGAAGGTTTTCCAGAAGAACTTCTTTCTAAGGAAAATTTTTTAGATTATAAAATATAGGTTCTGCTCTGCATCAACATGTTTAAAATAGCTAAATTAATTATACTTTTAACAAACAAACCAATCTTCATCAGACATTATCGTATAGAAAAGAGAATAACTCACTTATAGTTGTATCCATTATATTTCATCATTAAAAAAGTAGTACTATAGTTTCTTAAAAATCCTTTGATAATAATATCTTTAAAAATACTTTATTACCACTCTATATAAACATAACTTGCCCTCTTTTATTAGACTATTATAGTTCTATTAAATCTTAGTTTATTACTTATTATTTCAGTTCTATCAAGCAGTTTATATTTTTATAAATTCGGAAAAAGTCTTATATTTTCTTTCAGCATTACACATTTTACTTGTCTATTTAATAGCTTTATTGATGTCATTGGTATCATATTCAGTGTAATTTCTGTAAATTTTTTTCATCAGTTTATAAATATGATACGTCAGCATAAGCAGAGCCATCCCTAGTGAAAGTGAGGCCTGGTGCAATAACTTTTGCAAAGCCCTTAAAAAAAAAAAAAAAAAAAAAAAAAAAACTAAAGCTTTTTCATAATCACCTTTCAAACCACTCATATGATGTACATGTGCATGCAGTCAAGAACTGGGATATTCGTATAATATAAAAGGAAACTTCATTATACAATACATTTGTAACAGTAGCATTTAAATAAGGTAAACCATGTACAGAGCCCGCCTTAATTAGGGCCCAAGGCACATAATGAGTTTTGGCACGCCATATTCTCATTTCCTTGGATACTTACTGTAAAAATTTAAACGTGCACAACACGTTCACAACATGCCAACAATTATACATAGTTTAGAGGATTATTAATATAATAAATAATTTTAATGTTTATTAAATTTATAAACATTATCAATTTCTAATATGAGCATTTAAAAAAAATTAGATAAATCAATTTGTGGTCCCTGAAATTCTGGATCCTTGAGGGCCTAGGTGAAAATCAGGCTTTGACTGTATACTCAGGAAACAAATAGAATCAATTTTCCTTTTCACTGTTAAGTTTATCAACTAACATACAATATGCAATCCATAAGAGGTAAAAATCTTTTGAGAAATAAAGTGAATTGCTAAATATTTAAATGCTGTTTATAAAAAAGAAAAAGACAATCTTTTTTTCTTATCAGTTGTGAAGCCTTGTCTGGCCACACCACCCAAAGGATGGCTCTAAACGTCAGTCTCTGTCTCCCTTTCTGTTCTCATTGACATTTGAATTTATTAACATATTCTTATTGTTTACATTATTCTTCTCAAATGTATTTCATACGAAAGATCTATTAATTATAACATTCTGTATGAAAATTTAAACAACAGATAGTTTATTATATCTAAAAATTTAAAATAACCATTTTATTTTGTTTATAATTGTTTTAGTTCAAGAGCATTATCTCTCATTATGTATAAATGTAGTTGTACATATTTCAGAATGCAATTGATCTTTTGTATTACTTACAAAAAATTAGAAAAAATTGTTCTGGGAGAAACATTTTCCCATTGTATTTGATATGTATAAAACAAACTATTTTAAATGGACAATTTGCATAGTATATTTTTATTTTGTAAGTCTGTCAGCATTTTGAACAATATATATATATATATATATATATATATTTCTAACAAGGTTTTTCACTTTTATTTACAAAATAGGAAAGACATGTTTTCCATATTGTAATAATACAATTTATTTATTTTTTTCCATACTTTACAAAAACTAATAAAGAAAGCCTTTGTCAATCATTATTTGTCATCAGTGCCAATCTTATATATATGATTTATGAATGCCTGTACTTAATATTTAGTCTTTTTAATTTGATAATCATTCTAGTTGTTCTGCTTTTAACAATTTTTGTAGGCCATTCATTTGTTTCACTTCTATAAAATACATTTATGAATAAATTGTTTTCCAATATTGTTATATAATATATATATTATTACATAATATTATGTATAAAATATTCTTTTATATGCATTCATTGTTTACCTTGAAAATCAAGCCTAATTTCATCACTGCAATTAAATTTTTCCTAAAAATTCCTATTACAATTAATTTGTCATGGGCACCGAACCTGATTCTGGAAAATTCACAGCTTTTTACGCTTTATAGAAAGCACAAGCTAATGAATTTATTTTTAAAAAATATATAATTTTTGCTCTGTTTCTTCTTTAAGATATGATAACAGGAAAGAAAAATAAAGGCATTATTTAAACTACCTTTTTAGGAATTCTAAATTGGTTTCTCAATTTCAGCTTTACATACAAAAACCAAGTTGAGTTAAATAAAAAGTGTAAATAAACAAGAAAATTATCACTTTTTTTTTTTTCTCAATTATCTTAAGATCTTTAAACAAAGAAAGATAGTTGTATAACTGTTTGTATATTCAGCAATATGCATTTATACATAGTTTTATTACTATTTATTATCTCTTTTTGAAGCCAAATTATTTCTGATGGATATACCTCAATTCCAAATCAGCATTCACATTCGCTTGACTTAATTGAAAAATTATTCAGATTTGGTATAGCTGTATTAAAATTTGCAGTGTCAAATTTAATACTGTGTATTATTTAAATTTTAAGGTGAATTCAGAAGTTTGCATTGAATCGTTTTTTTTTTTAAATATATATATAATGATTAGCATGTGCCAACAACATATGATATTTTAAATAATGAGTGCTAATAACTAATCTGTATTATTTTCTTTATACTTGTAACATAAGTATATAATAAGTATGTTTTAATATTTATTAAATAGAACTTTTAAAACAAAATCATAGATTGAAAAGTACAACTTTTGTATATTTTTATTACTCTGCAAAACAGCTTTTATTGTGCAAAGCATAACTCTGTTGGAAATATGTAACTGTACCCAAAGAGTTAAGCAACTGGTGCTAATTTATTTAGCATTCAAATTTGTATATTAGGTATAAATTTTGTAAATAAACATTCTGATTGAATCATATACAATAAAGTATTTTTTAAAAAAATGTTTCACTTTTCTAAAAATACAGTTCATTTAGTTTCAAGGTTTAAAAAAAAAAAATGTAGGAGTATTTAGTGTCGAGAAAAGATAATTTTCAGCTTGTAAAATTATTTTAGAAAGGTCGTTTTCACATTTTTGTATATTTATATCAGGAAACATATAGTTTTAGTAACAATGAAACATGTTTTAAATGTATAATCTATAATGTATGAAAATAAACTGCTTAAAATAAGAAATTTGAAAGAATTGGATAATCTAAAATCTGTTATGTCCTGTTTCCATTCATCTTTATATAATTTATGAACTGTATTAGGATCAGAATGCTGTAAAAAGCCAAAAAAATTATTTAAAAAAACTTGCTATATAGGATGCAAACTAAAGTCAAGAATTACTCAAATAACCTTTGAACTTATAAAGCTAGAATTGTGGGCCAATTGTCTACCTATAGTACAGTAGACTTCCACAAATCCGCCATCCTGAAATCTGTGCATCGTTTCCGATATAAACAATGAAACTTACAGTTAAGATGTCAGAGTAAAATTCAAGTTTTTTTTAAAATTGTTATATCATTCTGTACATATTTTAATACGTAATTCTGGTTAATATGGATCCATGTTTTCTCATAAAAGAAGTAAAAATTTATTTCAAGATAGTGCTGATATAAGTGGCGATCACGATATTTTTGCCAATTAATTTTAGTATTAATCAAGCTTTTTTGGTTATTAAGAATGGCTAAACATGAAATAAAACTTTGTTAATTTAGCATTTTGATGTGAATTATTAGTGTACATTTATAAAGAGAGTTTCACTGAATAATTCAAGAAAAAATATCTCATCATTACGCACATTTAGTTATGTAATATTAATTATTTACTTGACCTTTACTTTTAATATTTTTTAAATTCTTAATTTTTATTATTTTACTTATTGTAAGTATTCATTATAATTTCGAGTGCATTATTTAATTCAAATTATTATTGTTTAAAAAATGTAAACAAAACAGTGACCAGAAATCTACAAAATTCTAAAATCTGCACAGCATCTGGTTTTAAAGGAGTCTACTGTACTAAAAGTGACTATGGGCCATAATATGATAATGACTGCTGCTCCCTAGTGATGAAATTTGGAAGTTATCAACCTTATCTCGAAATCTATGAGAAATAGCAACAAAAAAAAAATCACAAAAATGTAGAGCATCCTTGATTTAGGATGAAATAACGACTTACATGTAAAAAAAAATATATATATATTAGAAACTAGCTGGCCCATGATAATCTTAAAGATACCTAAAATCAATGTTGAATGATTTTATATTTTAAAATGAAAATCTCCAAATGAACCTAATGCTGGGAGGCCTACTATCTTCGGCAGCGTAAACTCTCAAATCTGTATTTTTAAACAAAAATCTATCCAAACGAACTTAATTGAAATTTTAAAAATAGCTGTACAAATTCCTAATACGCTTTATTGAAAAGAGAACAAAATTTACTATATTGAACTAAAAAAATGTAAAACTTATTCCTTTTACAAATATATAGAAAAATCTAAATGTGAAAACGCTAAAAATCGCTAAAATAAATTAAGAATTATCAGAGGACAAAACTTACTGTAATGGGTTTAAAAGATAAAACCGGATTCATTTTACAAATGTCGCAAAATGCAAAAAAACTAATCACATAAATTTTGTGAAAAATTAAAAAATTGCTGTACGAAACGTGAATAAACTTTATTAAAAAGACGACAAAATTTACTGTAATGGGTTGAAACAGAGTGCCAACTAGTGGTCCGCAGAAATATCTGAGCAATATTGTCATTTTTTATGTTATATCTATACTAATAAAATAAAGTTTCGCTCTGTGTGTGTCTGTTGGCAATGGCTAGCAAAATCTAGCCCACCTAGAAGTCTGAAAATTTAAGTGTGGATAGTCCAAGGTCTGGCCATGTGCACCTGAGTCTCAGAATTTTAATATTTTGATAATTAGCAAACATATTATAATCTCATTAAATATCGTATCGAAAATGCCATCTTTTAAATCAAAATGGCTAAAGAAAAGAACTGATGTTCTGGATTTGCAAGCGGAAATAAACAAATTCAAGATTATTTTACTAATTAGTTAATTTTAAGAAAACTAATTAAGATATCAATTTGAAAATTTCTGAGCATATGTAAAAAAAAAATTCTGCATCAGACTATGCGATTTTTGAAAATCGGACGGTAATGTTTCTTAATTTATGCAAAAATCTGCCGGCACCAGTGAAAAAAATCCGAGAAAGTTTCAAACAGGGATCTGCTTTCATTAAAAACTGAACTACAAAGAGATCTGTTTCGCTGGCCGATCCTTCCATTTAGTTTGCGAAAATGAGAGGAAATAATTGCCATTTTTTTACTAATGAACAAAAATTTAGATAACTAATTAAGATATAGATTTGAAATTGAGAATGGGAAGGGGTGTCATCTGCCGGCTATTTTAGCGTAGCGTCTTCGTTATGTTCTAATTACCAGAAAAATTTAATTCTTTTTTTAATGATCGCGTAAATGTAGGTGAAGGTGGTTTTCTTGAACAAATTATTCATTATATTTGCGGGTATGGGGAGGGAGGGGGTTAATGCCTTACTCTGATTTACACAAAACAAATTCCATTTCAGAAATTTAACATTTTTAGCTTCTAATGTAGCGTTTTATAAATGTTATGTATAGAGAATACAGGAAATTTCAAATAACGATTTTCGTAAATATTACATTTATGTTCCTAATAAAAGTACACAACCCGTATATACCTGATGGATACCAACAATCAAAGTAAATGAATTGTTGTTGAGCACTTGACCAAGTGCCCCCTTGAGGGCAATCCTACAAGTTTCTTTATCTAACTGTGCATTCTTATCTCGGGTTCTATTGGCCCGATCACAATGGCCTTTGGATGATTAGACTTTGTTTTCGTTTGTGTTACATATTTTAGTTCCACCTTCCACAGCCAAGGGGCGCATTATTTTCTAGAGTTCTATGGGTCTGATAAAGGGGGTCTTGTAAGGATTGGATCAGTTTATGCACACACATTTTCTTTATCACTATATATGTATATATAACACCATTTTTTATTGACAGATTTCTAGCTTCAGTTCATTTTTATTTACAAAATTGAAATAAAATTGTAGCTAATGACATGCAATAAAAGTTTTTTTTTTTTCAATTTCCTCACAGTAATGCCCAAAAACAAGCCTATATTCAATTTAGTTTGGGAAAACCAAACTACATCCTGATCAATACGAGTTGTAATTTTCCAACTAGACGAAAAATGTCCGTGCCAGGATTCGAACCTGGGATCTCTTGGCTGAAGCTGCCATGCTCTACCAACTGAGCTATCCCGGTCGAATCTGAAGGCCATAATTCATCCAGTTAACCTTATTGACCATAGCATCTGGTCTGATATTTTAATCAGCTCAACAGAATAGACCGCAGGTAAAGGAACTCCAGTAAACGCTGGATACGTGATTACACTAGATTCATTTTAACACAATTATTCAAATTGGTAAAGAAATCATACGAGTTGTAATTTTCCAACTGGACGAAAAATGTCCGGGCTAGGATTCGAACCTGGGATCTCTTGACTGAAGCTGCCACGCTCTACCAACTGAGGTATCCCGGTCGAATCTGGAGGCCATAGTTCATCCAGTTAACCTTATTGACCATAGTATCTGGTCTGATATTTTAATCAGCTCAACAGAATAGACCGCAGGTAAAGGAACTCCAGTAAACGCTGGATACGTGATTACACTAGATTCATTTTAACACAATTATTCAAATTGGTAAAGAAATCATACGAGTTGTAATTTTCCAACTGGACGAAAAATGTCCGGGCTAGGATTCGAACCTGGGATCTCTTGACTGAAGCTGCCACGCTCTACCAACTGAGGTATCCCGGTCGAATCTGGAGGCCATAGTTCATCCAGTTAACCTTATTGACCATAGTATCTGGTCTGATATTTTAATCAGCTCAACAGAATAGACCGCAGGTAAAGGAACTCCAGTAAATGCTGGATACGTGATTACACTAGATTGATTTTAACACAATTATTCAAATTGGTAAAGGAATCATATGAGTTGTAATTTTCCAACTGGACGAAAAATGTCCGGGCCAGGATTCGAACCTGGGATCTCTTGGCTGAAGTTAAGCTTGGTCTATTCTGTTGAGCTGATTAAAATATCAGACCAGATACTATGGTCAATAAGGTTAACTGGATGAATTATGGCCTCCAGATTCGACCGGGATAGCTCAGTTGGTAGCGCGTGGCAGATTCAGCCAAGAGATCCCAGGTTCGAATCCTGGCCCGGACATTTTTCGTCCAGTTGGAAAATTACAACTCGTATGATTTCTTTACCAATTTGAATAATTGTGTTAAAATTAATCTAGTGTACATCCTGATCCTTTATCTCAGATGATAATTTAACAAGAACGAAAAATCATGCAGCAAGAAGCAGCATCATAGATTATGAAACACATTCAGAAAACTAACGATACTTCACCGTTAAATAAAATGAAAGAAGATATGTAGGAAACATATAACACATTTAAAAATCCAGTTTTCCCACCTTCCATCCTCAAAAAAGTAGTCGAATTATACTGTTCAACCCTGTATATGATCTATAGATTTGGATAGAGGTGGAGGGGGGTTAGGAGTTAAAACCCCTCCCCGCTACAAAATTGTATTTGTGTGAATCATTAGTTAATCAACTTAGACACTTTTAGGAATCAATCGAAACAATCAGTATTTTTTGTTTTAATCAGAATCCACCGCTTCATTGGATAAAATTTTATTCAACAAATGTAATTCATTAAAACTGCGGTTAATGTGTTTAAAAATGGAGAAACGCATAATAAAAATTGATCAATTGTTTCGAAAAATTGCACTATCCTCACTTTTCCGTATCACTATTCTGAATAAGTCCTAAGCTACATGAATGATCATTTCTGTCACACTGCTGTATAGTGGGGAGTCGTTTAATTGCATTTCTTTCTTTATTCCTTTTTTCGAAATAAAATCGGACCATTGAAAAATGGGAAAATGCACTTTTAGTTCAAGAAAATTCATAAAAAGCAAAGTATTGTAGCCTACAAAAATGGAATTTTTACTGTTTTACTTGTTAAAGCAGGGAGAAAGACTTTATAATAAACATGTGAAAATTGAATCTGCCTTAACAGAATGCTGTCTTCAACCAGAAAATTTCACCCTCCCTGCTGAAGGAAAGCATATACTTTTAAAGACGAAAACTTGTTTAAAATTAGTTTCGAATTTTACCGGTCCCTAACGATTCCGTTTTCACAGGCTTTACTGTATAACTAAATAAATTATAATCCATTATTTTAACTAGGACTTCCCTCAAAGGGATTAGTCTGAGTGATATTGCTGAGAACATAGGATTAACAATTACAATATAAAGAAAAAGAGCAAATTAAATGATAGAATTACAAAATATCATATATAAATTCATATACACTGTTAAAAAAAATAGAAAAGAAGTACCGTTCATCAGATGTGTTGTCATAATTTTTTTTAACATGTGGCAAAGGATCTCATTTTCTTAAGCGCGTATTGCGCAAAACTTGAAAAAAAAAAAAAAAAAAAACGCCGGATCTTTTAAAACGCCAAGCTTTTTAAAGTTACGTAATTGGATTTGCAGCCAATAGATTATTCTATCAAGCGTGGCTTAACGCAAATTTAATTTCATTGTTGCACCTTTTTTGTGTGTGAATTAAAAAATTTTCTTCCTTGATTATAGATCTATTATTTGTATAACTGTTTATAGAAACTCTTACACTTCAAACCACATTGATAGCATGCTTTGCTACAAACCAGATTGCAAAACTATAGTCTAAATTACTATTAAAGTATAAAAAAAATCTTTCGATGACTTCTGTAAAATAACTTTTACATTAAATCTCCATATCGGCAAAATTGAAAAATTATATATATTTCAAAGTTAAGCTTAACAGATACTTCTTGATTATTCTCTAGGAGGTTCTGCCCCCTGCGCCTTTACTGCGCCAATCCGCAGACTTTTCTTTTGCCTGTCTGTCTATCTCTCCACAATCTGTCTGTTTCCCTATCCGTTTTTCTGCCCGTCTCTCTAACTGATTGTCTATCTCTCTACACGTCTCGCTACCTGTCTCTATATTTCTCTACCGGTCTCGCTACCCGTCTCTATATTCCTCTACCAGTCTCGCTACCCGCCAATCTATTTCTCTAACCGTCTGTCTATCCGTCTAACTACTTGTAAATCTAGCCGTGTCTCTCTCCACTTCGCTACCCATTTGTCTATCTGTCTCTCTACCCGTCTGGCTATACGCCTCTCTACCCATCTTCTTACCCATCTCCGTACCCATCTACTGTCTCTCTACTCGTCTGTATACCCGTCTCACTATCCGTCTGTTTTTGTACCCGACTCTTCACCCGTCTCGCTATCAATCTCATTACCCGTCAGTCAACTCGTCTCTGTACTCATCTCTCTACTCGTCTCTTTATCTACCACGCTACGCGTCTCACAACCTTTCTCGCTACATTCCAGTCTACCGGTGTCGCTACCCGTCTCGAGACCCATCTCGCTACCCCTCTGTCAATCCTCTTTTTACCTTTCTCTCTAGCCGTCTGTCTATTCGTTTCGCTACCCGTCAGTCTACCTATGTCGCTACTCGTCTCTCTACCCATCTCACTACCCGTCTGTCTACCCGTTTGTTTACTCGTCTTTCTACCTCTCGCCACCTCTTCCCAATATTTAAACAGTTCATTTATTATACAGAAGCCGTTTATCAGTTATTAAATGCAAACAGAAGTAATTTATCTAATAAGTGTAATCAGATGCATTTTTTTAAAATACATACATAAACCTGAATAATAATTCATCAGTTTTGTGTTCATAGTTGTTTATATCATTTGACAGTAAATCTCAACTTCTTAAAACTGAATTGTCTCAAGCTTTTTAAAAAAACCACAAGGTCTGTATAACTGCAAAGTACCCTGAGGGCTATATTAGCTACATGTTATTAAGTTTCGTTATCGCGTTTGCAGCCAATTGCTTATGTCAGAAAGCGTGGCTTAACGCCATTTTAAATTCATTACTGTAACTTTCTTTTCTTTTTTTTTTTGGGGGGGGGGGGTAGGGGGGAAGGGTTTCAAATATATACATTTAAATTAAAACTTTTGCCTCCATGCCATTAGTGTTGTTTGTATTATTAACTAATACGTTGTAGACCGAGCTTCATTTGAAACAAATGTAAAAGACTTCTTCTACAGTTTTTTTGTAGGAGAAACTTTCGTAATTGGGCCCAAAGCCAATCGGAGTATTTAATATCATTATTGTAACTCTTATAGAGTTAAAACAATATTGTTGCTAGCTTTACTCTTGTTTGAGACCAACCTTGCATGTGTTTCTGAATGGGAAAAAGTTTCGTATCCTATGTCGGTTGGCGAAAAAAATTTTAAATGGTGCCAAAAGGTAGTTTTAGCAACTTACAAAATTTTTCAAGAGAGCGGTAAAACATGTTTTTCAAATATTTACAAACATACGTTTATTAAAGCATGTTTTTGCGCCATCTTAAAAATTTAAGCACAATGCTAAAATGAAATTTTATCGCCATATTCGATATTTTAATAAGTAATGAAAACACATAAACAAACTTATATAACAAACCTAAGAGGCATTTTTGTGATAAATAATTGTTATTGTCAGGGGGTTAAATTGTAAACAATTAATAAACGGCTAGTAAATAATAAATAGCATTTAAAATCTAAGGTACTTTTCGGTTAGCCGAGCGCCAGTGAAATGTATATATCTATATATACATATATATATATATGTATACATACACACATATATGTATGTGTATATATATATGTATATATACATACATGCATATATAAATGTGTGTATGTATAGATATATGTATATATATGTATACATAGATATATAAATTTCACTGGCGCCCGGCTAACCGAAAAGTACCAAATCTAAAAATGGAGAAGTGGTCCGTATAAAAATTAAGCGCTTGATATTTGTAAATCTTTTTTTATTTTCTAATATTTCCGAATGCACAGATAAAAAGGTAAAAATCTCTTTTCCAAATGCCAAATAGAAAATATACAAAATAGAAAAATATCTGCTAAAAAATATATTTACATAATACTACATCTGCAAAAAAATAAGATTTAGAAAAAGTAAGCCAAATCCTTCAGATCCCAACAATCACATCGAAAAACTTATCGCCAAAAAAGAACTCGCCAAATCTTACGGCACAGGAGATGTATTTTTCCCTCTGAATGCAGAATATTAGTTTTTTTCTTGTACGATGGGTGATTATAACTGTTTCATTTCACATACTACATACCGTTTGATATATTGGTACTTTTATGTTATCCTGGCGCAGTTGATAAATCGCCAAATATTGTTCCTATAACATTTTCATATTGAATTCATTTCATTTAAATATAAACCTTTCACTCATTTAATTTAAAATACATGCCTTTCATTAATCCCATTTAAAATGCTAAAAAGAGAAAAAAAAAGAAATAATGCCATAAATCGAAACCTTTTATTTAAACACCAAAGAATTTTTTTTTATTATTTACACATGAGAAATAAAAAAAGCTGCTATTGCTGAGATTTGCGCCAAATCTCTAATACCAAGTCTACTAAGTTATTGCGGGGTTTTTCTTTCAAAGAGCAAAAAATCCAGATAAATTTTCGATTTCTACTCAATTGAAATATATTTTATTGTGCTGAATATTAGTGCGTGCATATTTTTTTTGCTCCTTGTACTCTATGAACTTTTCAATTCCGATTGTCTACGAAAATCTCGCGCCGGTGAAAATGACGTACCACAAAATTTCGTGACGTATGTACTTTAATTGTGCTTTTTTATCTATTTTTTTAATATAATTTCCAAACGGTTTAGCATTTATTCTTGGTAATAAATAGACGTCGTTGTCACCTTTATAGGTACTTGCTGTAAAAATTTGAACGAAATCCGTTAAATATTTTTTGAGTTATGCTTGACAAAAGGTTTTAATATCCATCGTAGCTATATATGGGGCAAAGTAATACTGCGCTGTGTATGAGTCTTCGTTGCACTCAGACAATTACGTCTTGGAAAATTATTCTTTCGTTAAACTCCAGTCGGCGGGGTGCGGGGATACTTTTTTTTACGGGTTGCGGCCTTACAGCTACTGCAGCTGGGCCTTTCCAGGCCCGGGCCCGGCAGGAATCTACGAATCTAGTGAAAGAAAATTGGCCCCATCCTGCGTCGAGGTGTTTTTTTTTTACTCTAAAAATAATACTTATATTGTACATTTGTTTAAGGCTGTCCAAAAGAGTTACTTTGACACATTTCTCAATTTCTTTTTGTTCGGAAATGGGCAGGTGTTTTTATTAAGAAACTAGTAATATCGAATAATATCTCAGGAAAGGAGAAAAACCTGTCGTCTCGTGACAACAATCGCTTATAACTCGATAAGAAATTTATTTGTTAAAGAATGGAAAACACCAATCTATTCCAAATCGCTTCAATAGTTAGGACTGCCACTTTTGTTCCTTTACATTGAAAAAAGTCAGAAAGTTTCGTGTTGTTGAGCAGGGAATTTGATAACCGTCTTAATTAAATATTTAGTAAATTACAGAGAGATTTTTTTCGTGATAGAGTCTTAACCACTTAACAGTTTTGGACAACCGCCGCTCGGGCAAGAAGAGTTTGCTTGCTTCGTTGCTAAAAGCTTTTGGATATACCACTAATTTTTAACTGTAACCTTCGCTTTATTAATTGACATACATTTTTCGACTATAAAAGGCAAATATTTAAGTAAGGAAAAAGTGGTGTCCCTAATTTTAGTTTATTGTGTCAAAAAAAAAAAAAAAAAAAAAAAAACTGTTAAGGGAATAATTTTTTTATTTTTACTAAACATCTTTTTAACACTTTCCAACCTAGTTGAAAAGTGTTTATGACTTCGGTTTTGTCCTGGCGTCTGCCGTCTGTCCGTGCTCTAACTCCCGTAAATATGCTCGGATTGCCTTGCAATTTTTATATGTTATTGTCGTTATCTATAGCACGTTCCTTATTTCAACTGAAGTGCGTAGTACTTATAGTTTTTTTACAGGGACACTCAAAAGAATTCCGTTACATTACGCTCTATGGGGAAAAATCATTTGCGGTTTATTTTAATGATGTTACACAATTGCAAACACATTGTAATTGATAAATATCACTAAGGTGTATTACAAGAAGCTTAATATGGAATAGGGTGTGCATAGCACTTATAGTTAATTTACAGGGACAGTCAAAAGAATTCCGTTACATTACGTCTATGGAGAAAAATCGTCTGCGGTTTATTTAAATAATGTTTCACTATTTTAAACACATTGAAATTTATATATATATATCACTAAGGTGCATTACAAGATGCTTACCACAGAATATTGTGTGTATAGCTGTCATCGTTCATTTACTGGGACACACAAAATAATTCTCTAATGTTTGTTAACAATAATTCCTAGAAGTGCGTTTTAAATTATTGAACGGGATTTTAAATTTAACTCACTTTTTGTTTATTACGTGGTGTGTATAAATTCTGTAGATCCTATACAGGGAAGCACAAAAGTTCGCGAACACATTTCCGTTTATTGACAGAAACTCCAGAAGGAGAATTTTAAACTGGGCTACGCGTTTCCTAACTGAACTAAAATTTACCATTCTATGTAGTATATATACAAACCTATAGATCCTATACAGGGCTGAATAAAAGTATTCGGATATTTTTCCGAATATTGTATACGTTGGAAATTCCTGAAATTGTTTTTAAATATGTTATGCGTTTTCCAAATTGTTTACTTAGATGTTATCTTTCAGCTTATTAAACGGTATGATTTGTAAAATTATTTTGGAAGCGTTGGAAAGTGCTACATAATCTATGCTTGACGCATGATTTTTCGTTCTTTTTTTTTTTTTTTTTTCTTTCATAATGATAGGAAGCAGTTCCTGCATTTGTATTTTGCAAGGATACATTTCCAAACACTTTTGCAATATTTTGTGCTTTGCGGTTTTACTCACGGAGAATGAAGCTGGAATTTTGCCGTCTGCCGTCTGGCCGTGCTCTAACTCCCGTAAATATGCTCGGATTGCTCTGCAATTTCTATATGTTATTGTCGCCATCTATAGCATGTTCCCTATTTCAACGGAAGTGTGTAGCACTTATAGTTATTTTACAGGGACACTCAAAAGAATTCCGTTATATTGCGTTCTATGGGGAAAAATCATTTGCGGTTTATTTAAATAATGTTTCACTAATTTAAACGCATTGAAATTTATATATAACACTAAGGTGCATTAGAAGAAGCTTAATATGGAATAGGGTGTGCATAGCACTTTTAGTTACTTTACAGGGACAGTCAAGAGAATTCCGTTACATTACGTCTATGGAGAAAAATCGTCTGCGGTTTATTTAAGTAATGTTTCACTATTTTAAACGCACTGAAATTTATATATCACTAATGTGCATTACAAGAGGTTTACTACAGAATATTGTGTACATAGCAGTCATCGTTCATTTACAGGGACACACAAAAGAATTCTCTACTGCCTGTTAACAATAATTCCTGGAAGTGCATTTTAAGTTACTGAACGCGATTTTAAATTTAACTCGCTTTTTGTTTATTACGTGGTGTGTATAAATTCTGTAGATCATATACAGGGAAGCACAAAAGTTCGCGAACACATTTCCGTTCATTGACAAACTCCAGATGGAGAATTTTAAACTGGGCTACGCGTTTCCTAACTGAACTAAAATTTACCATTCTATGTAGTATATATACAAACCTATAGATCCTATACAGGGCTGAATAAAAGTATTCGGATATTTTTCCGAATATTGTATACGTTGGAAATTCCTGAAATTGTTTTTAAATATGTTATGCGTTTTCCAAATTGTTTACTTAGATGTTATCTTTCAGCTTATTAAACGGTATGATGTGTAAAATTATTTTGGAAGCATTGGAAAGTGTTACATAATCTATGCTTGACGCATGATTTTTCGTTCTTGTTTTTTTTTTAACTTCTAAACTACACAAATGTTTCAGTGAGTGTTCTTTTAATTGTCTGTAAGTGATTATTAGTATTGTTATTTCATATTCCATAAATTGTGGACATATAATCTGCTATACCTTAAAATTTTTATGTTGATTAAGAACTATTGGCATGTTTTTCGAAAATTGAGTCTGGATGGATTCATAAGCTATGCAAAAAATAAACGACCCGTACCAGCACCGAGTAGATATTTTAGCTTTCATAAGGTTTCGGCTTGAATTTTCAGCTTTTATTACGGGCTAGGCCAGGTCGGACCCGAGCATAGATATTTCGGTTCGTACAGACCTCTTCCCTTGCCAGCCAGAAAAAAAATAGTGTTTATTCTGGGAAGAAAAATAAAAGCAACAACATGGTGTAATCAAAAAATTGGAAGTACCACACAAAAATAGTATTGTGCAGTCATAAAATGGCACAGTGTGTGTGTCATTAAATGTGCAGTCATAGAATCAAAAATATTTTATTAGAATTATTATTTTCATTTAGAAAAAAATAAAATAAAATATTTGTGACATACAGATTATTCCAAGAAAGTCGAAACAAACTGTAAGGTAGCAGATCACACTTGCAACTAACAATTTTTGCATAGAAAACCAGGAACGCAGTCCATTTATTCAAACAAAAAATAAAATTTATTTACTCCAAGCAGAACTCTGATATTTATGCAGATACTTAACAATAATGGTGATAGTTTAACGAAATTGTCAGTCTTACTTTCCTTTATGCGAAATACGAAATCGCGAAAAATGGGTGCAAGCAAGGCTACACTAGATACCGGGCTTGCTCATTCATTATCATGACGTCACAAAAGGTGGCTGGCCGCGACCAGCGATTGGTGCAAAGCGACGAGCCCGTCGTTTTGTGCCAATCGCTGTATGTCTTTCATTTTGTCGTTCCGCTTTGTACCAATCGCTGGTAGCGGCCAGCCACCATTTGTGACGTCATGATAATGAATGAGCAAGCCCGGTATCTTGTGTAGCCCTGGTACAAGTCTTCAGTCTCAGGACTGATTTCAGTCCTGGAAAGATTTTTGATTAATAGTAAATTCTACTTTTATACTTAATAATAGCAATTTTATTATCAAGAACTTTTAATCACTATCTTTTACTGCAAGATATCAATTTCTAGCCATAATGCAAATAGAATTCTAGTCCATTTACATTTGGTTATTCCTCAAAAAAGTTTTCAGTCTTGGCTTCGATGGACTTCTTGCACTCATGGTGACATCGTATGGAATTTCAACTACATTCATTTCGAAATGTGGGCTGCCAAGTTCAGCGTTGTAGTTGTTTGAACGTGGTTGAACTTCAATCAATTCTTGTGTTACTGTTGCATTTGACGCAAAGCAAGATAAGTTATTGAAAATTTCGTTAAAATAGCTTCATTATTGTAAAAGTCTTGATCAAGAATTCGTGTTTGGCTTGGAGTGAAACACTTCGTGTTTTTGATTGAACAAATGAATTGCTACCCTGGTTTCCTACTTTTTTTTTTTCATGTGTGTGTATTCTTCCACCCTTTACAGCTTGTCTCATCTTTTTTTTAAACAATTTGATTAAATGTGACTAAATTAAGTGTAACTTAATTAAATAGTTTTATGTTATTTTCTTGGTGCATTTTACGTAATGATTAAATGAATCATGTCTAACATTGTTACTGATTGTTATATGCAGTAAAAAGTAGAATTGTGATCTGATTTATAAAATTTTTGATTTGATTAACCAATGATTCTAATAAGCGGCGACTACTGGATTATCTAACAATAACTCAACCCCGCCTAGAATCAAATTCTGGCTGCACCACTGAATTTGGATATATACTACATAGCATGATAAAATTTAGTTCAGTTAGAAAATTCGCATTTAGAAATTTTCGCCAATCGATGGAAATGCTTTCGAAATGTTTTGTTCAGCCCTGTATACTATCTGATGACTTTTGTACACACAACATATTAAGATAAAATTTAATTCAGGCACAAAACGTATCAGGCAAATTAAAACTCCCTTCCAGCAATTACCAACCGTAAACGCAATGTGTCTTGTTCTTTGCGTATCCCTGCATATGAATTTATTTATATTCCACAAACGTCAATTAGTCTACTAAATATAGTTCAGCAGGAAAATGTGTAACAAAATTAAAAATACCCTTAAGCAATTCACTCCCATAGTCAGTAATATTACGAATTCCTTTGTGTAGCTCTGTATATGATCAACAGAATTTATACACATCACGTATGCAAAAATTTAGTTAACGCAAATAAAAAATGAAATTCACTTATCGCACATAGACTGTAACCGAACTATTTTGTGTGACCTTGTAAATGAATCAATTCTTTGCAACCCATATTTTACAAAAAGCATGTTGTAGTGTGCTTCATAATTGTGTATCAATTTCATCGTGTTTCAAATGGCAAAAAATCATCAAAATGCACTTGAAACTATTTTTTCCCATTAACTGAAATGTAACAGTATACTTTTGACTGTCCCTGTAAATAAACTATAAATGCTACACAAAATGATTTGCCTATTCAAAATGAAGTCATTTTGAATAGGGATTATGCTATAGTAAATGTCAATAACATACAAAAATTTTAGGGCAATCCGAGTATATTTACGGGAGTTAGAGCACGGACAAACGGCCAGACAAACCGAAGTCATAAACACTTTTCAACTAAGTTGGAAAGTAGTAAAAAGTTTTTTTTAATTTCTTTTTTTTAATTAATATGTGATTTTATTATAAAAGTACAAAAAGTGGTAAATTTGGGTGGTAGCAAAAACTGTAGAATAGTATATGGATTTTCATTAAACCATTTAATTTATTATTTTTATGGCAAATAAGGGTTCTTTTCCCCCTTTTTTAAGTAAGCATGCAACTATTTCGGCTGCTATTTTTGTACAAATGCTAGTATTTCATTTTTCACTAGCTTACTAAAACAACTATTTTTCATGTCATTAGGCCGTATGAGAGCCCTGAATACTGAAGATGACATGGTTGTTAACCGAATCCGGACCGTTGCGATAGATCACATTCAATAGATCGAGAGGTACCTGGACAGGTCAGGTCCCCAAGCTAGACCTGATGCATCATCGCCCACAAGTGGCGTGTGGCAGTCCACAAGAGCGAACCACACCTTGGAGACTAGCGTCGTGCCCTCACCTGAGAATTGCTCTGCCGCCACGGATCGTGGAGAGCCTGCAGACGCGACCACTAGCTTTTTACCAGCGGACAAAACTAAACATAAAATGTTAGTAAAATAAATGGAAAGATAGATACAGGTGGTTATCAAAATAATGGAAACACCCTAGATTTTGAAGGAATTCTTTATTAATATGGCGTAGGACCGCCTTTGGCATGTAATACAGCTTGGATTCGCCTGGGAATCGAATCATACAAATTCTGAATAGTGTTTAGAGAAATATTGTACCATTCTTCATGGAGATATTGTGAAAGTTCCGTGAGAGATGCCGGTGGAGGATATCGATTCCGGATTGGAAGCTCTAAAATAGACCACAACGGTTCGATTATGTTGAGGTCTGGGGACTGTGCGGGCCAAGGTAGATGTTCCACCTCATCCTCATGTTCATCAAACCATGATTGGACAACTCTGGCTGCATGAATAGGGGCATTATCATCCTGGAAAATTCCATCTCCTGCAGGAAACAAAATTTGCATCACGGGATGGACCTGGTCAGCTAAAACTTCTCTATACTTCTCCCCGGTAATTCTTCCTTTCAGGGTTACGATTGGACCAGCAGAAAACCATGACACGGCTGCCCATACCATGACCGATCCACCTCTATGCTTGACAGTCGGACGGAGGCAATCAGGATCATACGCTTGTGCAGGTGTTCTCCAGACATGTACCCGTCCTGTTGTGGGGAAAAGTGTGAAAGATGATTCGTCTGACCATATAACAGTCTTCCACTTATCAATCGACCAGGTTTTGTGGTTGTGGCACCACTCTACACGACGTTTGGCATTAGCATCTGTGACAAGTGGCTTGGGAATTGCTGTTCTGCCGTAAATGTTCTCTTTATGAAGGTATCTCCGAACTGTAATTGTTGACACTGGAGAATCCAGATGCTGATTGAGCTCTGCGGTCACTTTGGCTGCAGTTGTTTTCTTTTTAGACATTACAATCCGCTTCAATACCCGTCGGTCTCTGTCACTCAGCTTCTCCTTCCGTCCACTATTTTGCTTTGCTGAGCTTGTCTTTCCGCGCTGTGTGTATGCTGTCATGACTTTAGACACCGTACCTCTAGAAACGCCTATAAGCTGGGATGTTTCGGTCACCGTTGCTCCAGCTAGTCGGGCTCCTACAATTTGGCCTCTTTGAAAATCTGTGAGGTCTGACATTTTACGCTTCTGACAAAAAAAATCAAAACGTAGACAACTCTTCTAGAGCTCTCTCATACTACCTAATACATGTACTTTTTATATTAAAAAAAATCTGGTAGCTAAGATTATATTTTAATGCTTACGAAGGGAATTCTTAAATGTCCCTTTCATTCACAAGTGTTTCCATTATTTTGATAACCACCTGTAGATATAAAGGAAAATTAGACCCCCGCAGATTGCGCACCTTAGGGTGAGTAGGCCTGAGTCATTAGGACTACAAAATAGAGAAATAAAGCAAAAATGTAGTCCGACCGGAACTGATAGTGCCTGTACTCCGTTCACTCATCCGTCCCATAGACAACCACCTGCTTTCGCCACTACAACTGCGCTCCACAATTGCTCCCTCCCGAGGTGAGAAAGTAAGGTTCGTACGATGCTGCCATAAGAAGAAATCCCTGGACACACTTGTTCTCGGTAACGTAGTCTAGCCATGAGACCGGAAATGAAGCTTCATCGACGCCTGCCTCCATCTAGGACCCTGCTTAAGCAATCCTCCGAAAATGGTTGGCTACGATATCCTCGGCTGAGCTCCCGGTCGCAAATTCACAATCACTCAACGTCCTACGCACTTGACGCCAACCTCTATCGCCAAGCGCTTTGGCGAGAAAATGAACTTCGCACATGCGTGGAATTTGGACGGCAAACTCAAAATCGTACAAGTACCATTGAATAGATAAATGTTTTATTACAATTGCACATCCTACAGCATTCCTCCTACCTTTTTACCTCAAATTTTATCGCCAGCATTAAAATGCTTTAAAAATAAATGAAAGCTTTCCTTTTTTAAAGATATTACAAAGATTCAGTAGCTACTGAAGTAACTACTTGGTAGCTTAGGCAACCAAGCTCATGAAAATGAATCATTTCCTGTTTTGTAAACAGTTACATTAAATAAACAATAATTGTTTTTATAAAATAAGCTTAGAAAGAAGTAAAAATACATTTTATAATACATGTTGTTACTTACATTTTTTACCTTTTATACTACTTTATTTAATCTCGAATAAACACGGATATTTCTTTATTATATTTAGTTAAACGCTTTTTCACTCTTAAATTAATCCCCCCCCCCCCCCCCCCAAAAAAAAAAAAAAAAAAAAAAAAAAATCTTATACAGTTTGTTAAGCATTGATATAATTTGATACATTCTAAAGGGATAATACAGCACTGCAATAACACCAAATTCAATAAAATAATTAGGATCGTTAGGTTTTTACTTTTTAAATTCATCTTAATTAAGTATATATATATATATATGCAATATATCTGCTAAACATAATTAAATAAATGACACGGATCCTAAAAGAATAAAACAGACACAACGTTACATCTTCACAGCATGTTTATTTACAACTGAACAACCGTGGATACTGTTGCCAGATCCACGTAAGTAAGTTACATAAAACATCGAGTTGAGATAGCATATGCACATAAGACATGGAGTTATAATATATGGAGTGAGAATACATTACAATACCCTCCTCTACAAGTTAAGACGTACAACTGGTTTTATGTTACGCTTAGGGCGTTCATGAATATTCCATTTTACTGGTTGTGAGTTCATGTTTTGTTTACTACATTCAATTTCATTTGAATGAGAGCTTGTTGATTGTAATGTTACATTATTATCTGTATCATTTGAATGGGAACTTTGTTGTAATATTACATTATGATCAGTATCATTTTGGAGTTCATTTGATGGTAAATCAACCTCCTCATTTAGAGATGGAAGTTTGTTATCTCTACAATCAACCTTATCCATAACTCTCCTGTTGAAATTCCCAACATTGAAATTAGAATTGAAATTGCTATTGTCTCTATTAATAATAGAACTTCTAGAATCATACATACTCCTATCCACAACAATTTGATCCAAATGTCTTTTCCAAATTAAATCCTCATTAATTAGTTTACACATATATACTCTATCACCCAACACTTCATCTATTGTGCAGTGAACCCAACCCTTCTTGTTTGGATTTCGGTAATCTCTACATAACACTCTATCCCCTTCTTTGAATACTTCCTCTCTAGTACCTTTAGTAACCACCATACCCGATTTATTTGTATCTTTTAGCAAATCTAATCTAGTTCTGACTTTGTTTTTAAAAATTAAACTTGTGGGTGTAACCCCTGTAGTCATGTGAACTGAATTTCTATAGTGAAAAAGATACCGATTCATTAAAGTTTCAAAGCTAACATTGTTATTAGTTGGTGTTTTTAATAATTTACTTAAGCTAGATTTAAAATTTTTCACCGCATTCTCAGCTAGTCCATTAGTAGCCGGATGATATGGTGGAGATGTTAGAAATTTTATCCCATTAATGTGCAAGAAATTAATTAGTTCCCTTGATTCAAACTGTTTTGCATTATCAGTTTCCACAATCTTGGGTAAACCGAAGCGAGCAAAACACTCTCTAAACTTTTCAACGCATGGCTTAGCCTCTATACTATTCATAATAAATGCTTCAACCCATTTAGAATATGAATCTATCATAATTAAAATCATTTTTCCTTTTATAGGACCTAGAAAATCTGCATGAATTCTTTCGAAAGGGTAACTAGCTTTGTTCCCTGAAATAATTTTACATTTCTTAGGCTCTGGTCTAGCTTCGGAACAAACGCTACAGCTCTTCACAAAATCTTCAATATCAGAATCTAAACCAGGCCACCAAAAATAAGCTCTAGCATTGCTTTTCATTTTAACTATCCCTTCATGAGTACTATGAAGTTCAGTTAGCAATTGCTTTCTATATTTTGTTGGAATAACAATACGATATCCCCACATTATTACCCCATGATCAACATTTAACTCATCTTTACGACTAAAATACTTCTTAACCTCACTATCAGTAACATTCTGTGGGAATCCATAAGTTATGTAATTAAACAATTTTCCTAAAATTGGATCTCTCCTTGTTTCAGATCTAACTTTAAATAAATCAATCGGAACGTCTTTTTCTATGAAATGCACATAATCATATTCCTCTGTTTCAACCAACTTGTTATCAATTATGGGATATCTAGATAAGGCATCAGCCTGTGTGTTTAAATTGCCTTTTATATGTCGAAAATTATAGTTAAAACCAGATAAAAACAATGACCATCGTTGGAGACGTCCTGCTACCATAGGTGGTAAAGTGCGGTTTTCTCCAAATAAAGCTAATAATGGTTTATGATCACTCACCAATTCAAATTTTGTTCCTATCAAATACTGATACAGCTTTTGGCATGCCCAATAAATGGCTAAAGCTTCTTTATGTATCATTGAATAATTTCTCTCTGCTGGACTAAAGACTCTAGATATAAAACAAATTGGTCTTTCAGATTTATCTTCCAATACATGTGATAACACTGCTCCTATTCCATTTTGACTAGCATCACATGATAATCTCAAAGGTTTAGACCTATCAAAGTGAATTAGAACTCTGTCTGATGTTAATTCTTTCTTAGCATTATCAAAGGCTTGTTGACATTTAGTAGACCATTTGAAATCAACATCCTTTTGCAACAGATCATACAATGGTTTCATTTTTGGTGATAAATTTGGAATGAATTTTGAATAATAATTAACCATACCAGAAAATACTCGCACATCATTAACATTATGTGGTCGGGGAAATTCTAAAATTGCTTTAACTTTAGTATCATCTTTTTGCAACCCATTTTTACTAATAGTGTGTCCTAAATATTTAATACTATCTTTGAAAAACTCACACTTTTTTAAATTAACCCGAAACCCTGCAGTCTGTAACCTATTCAAAACTGCTTTTAAATTTTCTAAATGTTCCTGTTCATTACTACCCGTTATTAAAATGTCATCTAACAAATTAACGGTACCCCCAATTCCTTGTAATGTTTTTTCAATCATTCTTTGAAAAATGGCACAAGCTGGCTTGGTTCCAAAAGGTAAACGGTTTACTAAATAAATGCCATAAGGTGTGCTCCAGGCTAATAATTCTTTGGTTGAATCATCTAACACTAACTGATTATACGCATTCGATAAATCCAATTTACTAAAATTTTGACCACCCTGTAGAGCTGTGAACAGTTCTTCTATCCTCGGCAAAGGATGGTTATCATCCTTTAAATATTTGTTAACAGTGATTTTATAGTTTGCACAGACTCTAATGTCTTTACCATTCGGTTTCATTACAGGAACCAGAGGTGTGCCCCACTGAGAATTATCCACTTTTGTAATTACTCCCTTTTTTTCTAAATTATCTAACTCTGACTTAACTTTTTCTTTAAAGGCGAAAGGGATTGGTCGTGGTTTGTGAAAAATGGGTTTTACCTTACCCTCAAGTTCCAAATGTACCTTCTCTGCCTTATACGTACCCAATTCATCTTTAAACAAATCCGAGTATTCAGATAGCAATGACTGTAGTTCTAAATTTTTTTCACCTACAGAAATTCTATTCACATTAGTGTTACCTATTACCACGTTTAACCCAAAATCATTTAACACATTTCGCCCCAATAACAATTTTTCAGACTCTTTAACTACAATCATGTTGACTATTTTAGAAATTCCATTAAGTTCCATAGAAACATTAATTTGCCCCACAGGAATTACAATATGCCCTCCATAAGATTTTAACTTAATGTTTGTATGCTCCAATTTAATATTTCTCAAATTTTTCTTATATAATGAAAAGGGAATACATGACACCCCAGCCCCTGTATCCACTTCCATTTTAACTTCCTTACCCTCTAGCTTAACATTTACTAATAAAGGATTTATATAAGAAACATCAATGTTATACAAATCAATATAATGACAACCTTCATCTTCTATTGAATTTACAGTAGAGGATAAATTTTTAGATTTACATACCTTAGCTAAATGTCCTTTTCGATTACATGTATTGCACTTAAAGTCTTTAAATTTACACTTTTTAAAGTCATGATTATCTTTACCACAATGAAAACACTTCAGCACATCATCTCTTTGCTGATTGACTTTAGTGTACTTTTTAGTAGACTGTACCGCTCTCTCTTTTGAAGGCTTGAATTGTACTTTGTTTACCTCAATGTGTCTTGCTTCTTGAAGTAGCACTTCTTTGCTCTGGGCAATGTCCAGTAAATTAGCCAGTGTGGTGGTGAGCTTCTCTTCACAAAGACGATCGAGGATACGCCCTGGTCTCATTCCAGTAACAAACTTGTCTCGAACTCTTTCTTCAAGACTCGATCCGAATTCACATTCTGCCGCTTGCGTCTTGACTTTCACATACCACTCTCTCACGGATTCTTGTGATTGTTTCAATGAGTCGAACACCACTCGCTTGCGATATACGGAAACTGCAGGTTGGAACTGTTCTGTCAAAAGTTTTTTTAACTCGTCGAAAGTTTTTCCCGACGGCATAACTGGATCGCACAAATTTCTTAAAATCTTGTACACTGCTTCGCTCACTGTTGTAAGTAAAACCGGCACTCTGCGGGTATCTTCAACTCCGTTAGCCAAAAAATACTGTTCCAAACGTTCTATAAAAATGTTCCAGTCATCATTTAAATTAAATTGGCGAATATTTGCCACAATTCCTGTGTTTACAACAGTCATGTTGCTCGGATCCGTAGTTGCCATGCTGAGTAGCACAAGTTGCAGATTTAAAATAACGTAATCAATCAGAACTTTTTCCGAAAAATAATGATGTATAATTAAAAAGGTCGCCTCGTCGCCAAATTTGCAATATATCTGCTAAACATAATTAAATAAATGACACGGATCCTAAAAGAATAAAACAGACACAACGTTACATCTTCACAGCATGTTTATTTACAACTGAACAACCGTGGATACTGTTGCCAGATCCACGTAAGTAAGTTACATAAAACATCGAGTTGAGATAGCATATGCACATAAGACATGGAGTTATAATATATGGAGTGAGAATACATTATATATATATTTAAATAAATTTGTTAGTAGATTAGAGAAGAAACCTAATTGAGCATTCCAGTAATGGATACTAAATCTTAAAAATAAATGAAATTTTATAAATGACCATTAGTATAAAAAAATCCAGTTTTCTATTACTTAAAAAAAAAAAAAAAAAAAAAAAGCATGCAATTTTTGTAAGAAAACAAAGAAGATATAAATGAATTAAATAAAACCATCTCTTAGCTTGTTCAGTAAAAATTTCACTAAAAGACAGTGGAACTGTGAAGCAATATTTTGAGTAATTCAATAAGATATATTGAATATCAGATATTGAGATCATATATATTGTATATTCAATAAGATATATTGAATATTGTTCTCTATCCCTGGGTTTGAGTCTCGAATTGGTTTATCGAATGTAATACGAGATGGCAGCACCATACACTGATTAAATGAAAAGAGATACGATTTTCCTCCTTCTTACGGAAATGTATTTTGAGCGGCTGTAACTTTGAGGTGTGTGTGTGTCGAATGGTTTTTTTAATGGCACAAAAGCAAAATGAATAAAAGGTTGTTGAGTTTTATATGATTTTCACTTATCTTATGGAAATATATTATTTTCACGTGTTCTGAATGGCGATAATATAAGATCGGGTAATTTTTTGTTTATCGAATTGCCGTCTGCAATACCACATTATAAAACATGCAAGGAAGAGTTCTGAAAAAAATAATAAAATATTAATTTATATTGGATATTTTTTTTATAAAGCAAAAACTTTGAGGGGGAGGTGTCCATTACTGTTATGTCACATTTACCCTATTATCAATCAGCAACAAGACACTTATGTCAACATTTCTTCAACAAGTAATTAAGGTAAATAAACTTTCATCTATTTATTGTGATCATTTTAAGAAAGGTAAAGTTATAAAACGGATCTAAAACATAAAATAATGCACATGTTCACAATATATATGCATACATATGTATTATAATTAGTCAGAATTACTTCTTACATAAACAAGAAATGCGCGGTCGAAATGTCGAAGTACTTTCACGCGAATGCGTGCCAGTTCATTTTCTCGCCAAACCGTTTGGCGTCAAGTGCGTAGGACGTTGAGTGATTGTGAATTTGCCTCCCGGTCTTCCTCCTGCGCCGAAGCCAGGTTGATTCGAGACTACTCAGAGGGGCTTGTGGCCTCGCAATCGATAAACGAAATACCTTACGGTAAGCCACCTTGCCAGTTTAAGATCTGAGGAGCCCTTATGCTGGACTGGAACAAACCAGCGTGATGCCGCACAGTGGGTCAAAGTATAGCAGATGTCGAACATAGGATTATCACAATAGTATAAGCCTATATATAAGATTTTTTTTGTTATATTTAGGTTTAAAGAAGTAAAATATATTATATTCAATAGATTTGCATGGTTTTTATGAGCAATTTAATCTTTTTTTTGTTTAAAACAGGACTTTTAGAGGCATACTGGATAACTAAATTAAACTTGAAAATCAAAGAAAAAGAAAAAGCTTAGCAGACAATAATTTTATTACCAATCATATTTTTACTTATATCCTAAGGACATTGGCAAAATATTCAAAATATTTGTTTAATTTTTAATTGGCAACATATGTAATGTTTAGATAACTTTTCAAAATCGTTCTACAAAACCGGAACATTCTTCTGCAACATTTTAGAGCCTATTTCAGTGCATATTTTTTATCATCGGGATTATAATAATAATCATAATAATATAATAATAATAATTTTATAAAATAATTTTGTAGTGATATTAATTTTAGTATATTTCTTTTTTATTTCAAGCAAGATTATTTCATTTTGCTTTTTTTTATATTCTTTTGAAAGATGATAACAAACAGAGATTTGTTTCTGTATCTAAATAATTTAAATAATGGTTTTAGTTATGAAAACTCAATTCTTAGTTTTGTACGTGCTGTTCTACTGTGGACTAAGTGCTTCAGAAATTGATGAAGAAAATTTAAAGAAGCGTTTACGTAAGTTTTGTGTAGCTGTAAAAGATCGATGGCAGAAATCTCAACGAAAATTAGATCGTTTCAATACTAAAAACGATTCTTGGCTTCAGTGTTCCTTTAAAGTTGGTAATGAATTTAAACCATCTGAAGTTGAAAATTCGCAGAAATCAACGTCTCGGAAATCTTTTTCAGATGTAACCGAAACTCATAAAAGAAAACTAACTCAACGTTTAAGAGAGGATACTTCTGGAGAAGCTCTTTTGCATGCAGCAAACAAAAATTAGCATCTGAGGGTTTTAAAAGATCTTTTGATATAGCACATAAAAATATAACCATTGATCATGAAATGAATTTAACAATGATTGATAGAAAAATTATTACGGAAATTTCAAATACATCCTCCTGTTCAACATGTTATATTTGTGGTGCAAAGCCCTTCGGAAATGAATAACATTGATAAAATTGTTCAAAGAAGTGTAAACGCATCCACATACAGCTTTGGTGTATCTAGTCTACATGTAAAGATACGGTCTATGGAATATTTGCTTCATATTTCTTACAATTTATCATTTAAAGCTTTAAGTGCTAGAACTGAAGACCAAAAGAAGCAAAAAGAAGAATCAAAGAGAAAAATTCAATGCGAATTCAGAAAAGAATTATGTTTGCTAATTGATGTTGTTAAACAGGGGAGTGGTTTGACACACGATTTAAACACTGCAAGGACATTTTTTGCTGAGTTTGAAATTACAGCTGAGATCACTGGATTGGATAAAGAACTAATTAAACGTTTTGCAATTATAATGCAAGTTATCTCCTGTGACGAAGTAATTAATGCCGAAAAAATTGGCGAATTTGCACTGGAAACAGCTAAAGAATGTGTTTCGAAGTACGGGTGGTATTATATGCCAGCTTCTATTCATAAGTTATTAATTCATGGAAAAAATATAATTACAAATTTTGCTGTTCCAATTGGCCAATTGGTTTATTATCGGAAGAAGCTGGCGAAGCTCGAAATAAAGAGTTTCGGAGGTACCGGGATTCCCATACGAGAAAAATAAGTCGAAGAGCATGTAACGAAGACTTGTTGCACCATTTACTTATAACATCTGAACCATTGATTTCCTGTATTAGACGCAAAGTAAGAAACGCTCAAAGGAACAAAAAATTTCCAGAAGCATTAGAACTTTTACTTTAAATAACATTTTAGCACTCACACATTATGCATCCATTTATTAGAGTAGATTTAACCCTCTGAGAGTCTTTGCTCTTTTCAGCATTTTCATGTAAATATTTATCTAACGCAAGATACGTATATATTGAATTTAATTTTATATTTTAATTTTAAATTATTTTTTTACATTATTTCATCTTAGAAAATTCTTACAGTATAATATTTATTAAAAAATATTTTTGTCTACAGACAATTTACAATGCTTTCCATTAATGGAAAATTATGCGATAGCCACTTATAGAGTGTTTCAAATCCATTTATTTCAAAAATGCGCAGGTTTGCGCAAATATTGCCCTATACCACATTAAAATACAGGCTTTTAGGAACACAAAGATGTGTTTGAAATTTCAGGCAACTTCATGCAATTTAAGTTGCACAATTTTTAAGTTTCTGATACCGTTAATTTTATATGGGCTGTTCATAATGTAAAATGATACATAAAATTCAATCAAAATGCAATCAGTAGTGGTTTAAAATGTGTTTTAGGAAATTCATAATGATATTTTAAACGAGTTATTATTAGTGGTTACCTAGGTTTCATTTCTGAGCACATTTAAAAATCACTAAAATTCGCAGAAAAATTCCTCTGCTGAAAGATGTATATTCCGAGCAGTACAAATAAGATATAATTTTGTATGATTTAAAAGATAAACATATATTCGTATTTTGTAGACATTCTTTTAAAATATTTCATTGAAAAAATTTAATTATTTAATGATTATTTTTTGGCCCTATGTTCGCATTTTCTTAAGGATTGACCCACTGTGTGCCGCTATGACACAAGCTACTGGCCAAGGATGAGCACCGCACCATGCGCATCGCTCTCCCTGAATCCCAAAATACATTTCACGACATGGTTGCCGCAACAGTTTAAAAGGATTAAAACGTGCGGCAGATTTCGCTAGCCATTGCACACACACACACAAACAACTTTATTTTATTAGTATAGATTGTTTTATTAACAGAACAGTGTGTAGTACATAGTACTAAAACTACTATGTGTAGTTTTAATGATTTACAAATAGCAATACAGTAAATCAGTGAAAACAAAATCGCTGGAAATCGAAAAAAATCCGTTTTGACAGGCTTCCGTCTTAGCAGGTAGATTGTTATGATATTCCTTCGGTCGGGACCGTGAAATACACTGGCCTCCAAAAGTTAAGGTACAACCAGTTTTTTTGCGTCTAATTTGCAAATGAATGAATATAGAAACAAAAAATTTGGCGGAAATGTGCGCTTCAGGGCCTGATTAACGCACAGGCCAACTAAGCCACGCCCTTGGGCCCACTGCTGATGGGGGTCCCAAAATGGGTAAAATAATTCAGAAAAAGTTTATAGACCGGGAGGCGGCAGCACAAACTATCACCTCATCGAGTTCACGGCTGAAATTCCAGAATTAGTTAAAACTTGATTCGCATATTAAAACGCCATCGGTCTGCCAAGTCATATCTTGGTGGAAAACACCCGAAAACCCGATTTTAGTGGTTGGCTCGTAGGTTTACCATTGTGTGTTCCTGCTCCCAGTCCTCCATGTTTTCATACTTTTCGGTGCAGGAAAGCACAATGGTAAACCTATGGGTCAACCGCTAAAATCGGGTTTTAAGGTGTTTTCCACCAAGATATGACTTGGCAGACCGATTGCGTTTTAATATGCAAATCGAGTTTTAACTAATTCTGGAATTTCAGCCGTGAACTCGATGAGGTGATTGTCTGTGCTGCCGCCTCCCGGTCTATTATTAAAAATGAAGTTTTCTGAAATTATTTTCTCAAAAACACAACAAAAAGATTTTTTTTCACTTGTCAACTGCATCATAAAATCTAATAATAATCCTCGAAAAAAATTCTGGCCACTATTTTAATT
The DNA here is from genome assembly GCA_963931845.1 of Maratus michaelseni. Classification (NCBI taxonomy): domain Eukaryota; kingdom Metazoa; phylum Arthropoda; class Arachnida; order Araneae; family Salticidae; genus Maratus; species Maratus michaelseni. Next base: position 168,700,594 of record OZ007587.1, on the reverse strand, counting down.
TGAGGGGCCCCAAAAAGTTGCTGGCCCTTGGGCCCCAGACGACCTTAATTGGGCTTTGGCTAAACTATTATTTATTAAATGCGACATAGAAATTTACTTAAGTTAAACGTATAAATGAAATAACAAAAAAGCACTCATGGCGGAAAATTCCATTCTTGGAGAAATCAGTACATCGCAGTATTATGCAGTAAAATGTGACAGAAACATTAAAAAACTGGTTCTAATCGCGGCCTACGTTATACACGGCCGGTGCATGACGTTTAAAACGTCACATGAAGTGGATCATTTTTACATGGTGATTGGTGCAAAGCGGCGCTCCCACCGTTTTGCACCAATCGCTGTGTAAAAATGATCCACTCCATGTGACGTTTTAAACGTCATGAACCGGCCGTGTATAACGCAAGTCACGTTCTAATACGGAATATGTCCACCCCGGACTTGAATGCATTGGCGGCATCGACTTTCCATGCTCTCAATTAAATTGTCGGACACCGAAATAGGTAACTCTGACCAGACTTGGAGTAAGCCTTGTTCCAGCTCATGTAATGACCTTGGAGGAGGACTTAAAGCCGCTACCTGTCTTCCGAGATAGTCCCAAAGATGTTCTATCGGATTCAAGTCTGGAGAGTGAGCTGGCCATTCCATTCTCTCCAAACCGTGATCCTCGAGATAATCCTCAACAACCACAGCTCGGTGTGGTCTCGCATTATCATCCATTAGAATGAAACCATTGCCAATAGCACCGGCATATGGGCGCACATATGAATCAAGGATCTCATCCCGATATCTCGCACCAGTCACAGTTCCTCCATGGAACACATGCAGGTCAGTGTGGCCTCCGAGTGAGATCCATGCCCAAACCATGATTCCACCGTTTCTGTACCTGTGTGTTTCGACAGTTTTTGATTGATGGTATCTAGTGCATTGTTCTCTCCAGATCAGAAGACGTCCTGAATCACTCTCCAGTGTGAATCTGGACTCGTCTGTGAAGAGTACAGAAGCCCACTGTTGTCTGGTCCAGGAAACATGTTCTCTTGCCCAACATGAGCGGGCCCTTCTCGGTCATCTGTTGAGGGGGACCTGCATTGTGAAGACGTCTTTGCACCGCAGTAGCGGAGATTCTTCTCCCTGATGCTGCAAAGTGATCTGCAATGAGTTGCGGCACAGTAGTGCGTCTTCTCCTTCGGGCCGAAAGAGCTAGAAACCGGTCTTCTGCAGGTGTTGTAGCACGTGGGTGGCCTGGAACATGTCTTCTGGACACAGAATCTTCGGATTCATACTGATCCCAGAGTCGAGTTATACACTGCGAGACACATTGAGCCGTCTAGCAGTATCGGCCTGTGACAACCCCATTTCCATCCATCCTACCGCCCGCCACATTAATGAATCGGGCAAAACGACTTCTTCTAGACATTTCTAAACTCTACTGGCTGTTGTGAACAAAACTGACAACAATAGTTCGACTACAACAAAACTTACACGCAAAATTACGAAAGCTTCGTAATTGCATATTTTTCTCTCATTCACAAATACCTATTCTTTTCTATAAAATAAAAGTGGTAGCTGTAATTTTTGCGTCAGTTTTTTTAAAGCTTATTATTGTCATTCATATAAACTATAAAGTTTAATCTGACTGCCATTTTTTGTCTGGTGAGCTTCGAAAAACATGTTGTACCTTAACTTTTGGAGGCCAGTGTATTTCTGTTTAAGAGAGGATTCCATAAAAGACAGGTTCAACTTTCACATGTCGGAAGGAATATTAAACAATTATACGTATTAAGACAGAAACCTGGTTAAAACGGAACTAGTCTCTAGTTATTCCGTCTTAGCAAGTTTTATAGTACTTTATTACCATTTGATAATGCTGCGGACTTCCGTAGAGGTAATAGTTTTTTTCCAATCCTTTCAAAGCGAGCATTAAGATAACCTTAATTTTCAAAAAAAAAAATTCAGTAATATTTATAGAGTAATTTGTGAAAACCTGTCTCAAACGGGAAAATTTCATAATACCGTCAAAAGGAATTGCATACAACTGTACCTGCTAAGATAGAAACCTGCCAAAAATGGATTTTTTTTTCAGTTCCCAGCGATCCTGTTTTCACATGTTTTACTGTATCATAACTATTTTATTACCATTAGAATTCCTTTTTATGAAATAATTTTAGTTCTTCAAAAGAAGAAAATGTATACAGAAGCTATTTGCATAGAGCTAATAGTATTTCTCGAAATTCAATAAAATCTGCGAAAACGGTGTATAAGGGATTCCTGCCTTAACCGGGAGTATTTCGTGGTTCCAGCAAAAGGAATAGCATGTAACTATACCTGCTAAGCCAGAAACCTGTTTACAATGGACATTTTTTTAGTCCCTACTGATTCCGTCTTAGTAGGTTTTACTGTAGTTACATTGGCGCACGCAAAGAGAGTATTTAAGATTTAACACTAGAACCGCGATGAAGGGTCATTTTGACACGTACCAAATGGAAAAACGTCGATTCGAACCATAAATTTCTTCATAAAATAAGTTAAATATAGACCGCACAAAAATAAATTAAATAAATAATTTAAAAGTTTTAAATAATAACTAGATGGAACCCGTCAAAACGTGACGAAAAAAAAATACTATAACAATATCAGTAAAATAAGCTTCTTTATTATTTAAGTAGGGCTTCGTATGAAACAGTTTTTCAAATATTTTATTTTAAAAATTCCCCCCCCCCCCCCCCAGTGAAATGCTATTTCCGATGCAAATTCCAAATGAACACTCCGTAAAACAAATGTGTAATGCAAATCAGTTTGACATTACCACCATATTCCCCACGACAAAAAAAAAAAAAAAAAAAAAAAAAAAAAGGTCATGGAACTATAAAGTATCATACAAATAGTCCTTTTATAAAGTATCATACAAATTTCCTACTTTCATCTCATATTCAGTAAATAAAAGAACATAGTATAAGCACCCCCCCCCTATGATAATGCAATCGAATGAGCTCCTATGCGCATATGTATTGCATCTGCCCAAAGGCACCGTTGAAATTCGACGTTAAAAAAAGTTTTAAAATGTTTAAATTAAAAGTTTTAAAATGTCCTCTTTAATCATTGTTCGTTTCAAATCCATATCTTCTAAAACGCATCCATTGTTTTAAGCAAATCAATTTTTATGTAAAAATGAAGAATTTTTGTTAAAAATAATAAATTAATATGCAGATGAGGGAGAATTTTAATGTTTTTAATTGCAATTTATTTGTATGGTTTCTTCTATCCCTTTACATAATCAGGATGATTATTCGTTTTCCATCACAGTCGGTCTCTTATACAGTTAAATATCCAATGGATCTTTAAAAAAATAATAAATAACAGTTCCTAGCATATTCTGATTCAACATATACATCAACGAATTCAACATATCAATTTTATGTTAATCATAAACTCAAAATAGTTTGTTTTTTCTTTTGACAGATTTTATATTAGCGCCAAAATACTCTATCTTATGGATAATCTGATCTTATGATTTATCAGGTTTTTATTATTATTTTTTTTTTTCACTTTTCATGAACGTTAGAGATACCTATTTTCAATTGTTGCAACTTTCCAAGGGGCTATTTTACACTATTAAAACAAACGGATGATCATTGTTGAGACAGAATTGAAAAATATTTCATGCTTGAAAATTATTTAAAAAGTCGTTAAATTAAGCGGCAGATTTCAAATAAATTTCAATCGAAAGCTAATTTTTTTTTTCTAATTGAGGATGTAAGAATTGAAATTGTAAAATGTAGTAAAAAAAATTAAATTTTTAGTATTTAGAAGTAATGTAAGCGCGATGAAAGCTAAAGCGATAGTGCCGTTTGTTGTCACAACCGTTATACATTTCTAAATATTGCCACTGTGTTTTGGTTGGCGTCCAAAAGTAGACTACCATTTTTTGACATCGAAAGAAAAATTCACAGTGAAAGAAATAAGACTTTGCCGCTAATAAGGAACTGTTAAATGAACTTATAACAAACCTACCAAAATAATTCCTATAAAATATTAGCCTTACATTGTTTATTCTAGCTAAAAATACAATCATTATTTCAAGTTTTTTTTCCCTGACATTCTTTACTTTTGTGAATTTTTTTATTAAAAAAGGAAATCTTAATAATTTAAATCCTATAATTCCTATAACTTAATCCTATAATTTAAAAAAAGTAATTGGTAACATGTAATCAAGGTATGCAATCAAGATGAAGCAACCAATAAAGGCTCCAGTTCTAAACTTTAAAATTAAAAATTGAAATATCAGTTAATATTACGCCATGTTGACACAATCATATAAATGTTTCTTTTTAGTTTTATCAATGTTAAAATGCATTTCAAGCTAAGCATAACGTCATTTTCACCGGTACAAACTTTTCACACGTACATTTATGCTTAAGCAGCATGCATACAAATAAAAATATATTTTGCATTTAATTGTAATGAAAAAAATGGCATCAACAAAGTTATAATGCTTAATGATAAAATGAACCCAATGGACAATATTTCCGTGACGTCACAGTAAATATGAATTTTTATTTGCTTATAAAACACACGGATAAATATTTTTACCGAAATACTTAAACATTTTAACTATATTTTAACTTACACATTAATAAAAATGAAAACTGCCCAGTTAAACTGAGGGCATTGAGCTCACAGGCTATTCACACTCATTGTATATTGAACTCTTATTTCAAAGAATTTGAAATATGCCCCTCGAAAAATAAAGAAATCAACAATATATTAAAGGGGGGTCATCCCCACGTTACCCCCCTCATAGTTAACTAATGAACCCCTTAAACTAATCAGGGAAGTCTCTAATTACAATGAATATACATACAAAATATGAAGAAAATCGGATAATTCTGCATGAAAAACTCATTTATCTAAATTAGGGGGAGTTATCCCCCCTTTCCCCCTTTATACTCAACCAATGAACCCCCAAAACTATTGACAGAAGCGCATTATCAAAATGAACCTATATACAAAATTTAAAGAAAATGGGATAATTCTGCATGAAAAACCCATTTATCTAAATTAAGGGGGGATTAGCCCCCCTTTCCCCCTTTATACTTAACCAATGAACCCCCAAAACTATTCAGAGAAGCGCACTATCACAATGAACCTATATACAAAATTTGAAGAAAATCGGATAATTCTGCATGAAAAACTCATTTATCTAAATTAGGGGGGTATCCCCCCTTTCCCCCTTTATACTAAACCAATGAACCCCCAAAACTATTGACAGAAGCACATTAGGAAAATGAACCTATATACAAAATTTGAAGAAAATGGGATAATTCTGCATGAAAAACCCATTTATCCAAATTATGGGGGGGTTAGCCCCCCGTTTCCCCCCTTTATGCTTAACCAATGAACATCCAAAACTAATCAGGGAAGCGCCTTATCACAAGGAACCTATAAACAAAATTTAAAGTAAAACGGATATTTCTATGAAGAGTTATCGCGTTACGTACATACATACATACGTACGTACAGAACCGGCGGGCACATAAGCTCTCAGGCTTTGATAGCCTGTGAGCTAAAAAATTCGGCCTAAAAGTCACGTGCTTTTAATATTTAATATTTATTTTTTATGTTCGCAGTCATTGAGTTCAGAAAATAAACTCTGTATGTCGCAACAGTGGGCGTTAATCCGATTGCCGACTTTATGACGTCATAAGCAGAAGTAAAATTTTAATTTAAGATTACGGCTAATTAATTAAATTTTCGAACAAACGAATGTACGATAACAAATCTGTGACCAAATATCTTTCATTTAAAAAAAGAATGATGTAATTTAATGTAGTAGTTTGTTCTCACGGATTGTCGAAACAAAACGCTTAGCGTTTTAAATATATAGATTCTGGTGTGAAATATTTTTATGAAACTTGAGTAAATTTTTACGCGGTTCTAGTGTTAAATAACAAAAAAAAAACCGGATAAGTACAAAAACTGTAGTGTTGTGATGTGTAAAAACAACGAAAAATAACTAAAAAATTCAAAGCTTATCTTTTCAGTGCAAAAAAAAAAAGATAAATGAAAAAGATACTGAGAAACAGGAACAGCAAGTTTGCTGCTGTGATTTTTCATAAAGAAGCAGAGTTCCTTTTTAAAGCTGTGAAAAAAGCTTCATACTCATCATCTATATAGCTGCAAGCTTAATCTATGCGACTGTGTGTTCTTTACATTGGTTATTACACATGACAGTAAAACCTGCCAAAACGGGATATTTCGGAACCGAAAAAACCCTCTATTTTAGTAAGTATATTTGTATAGCATTCCATTCGTTAGGATCATGAAACATTCTATCACAGACTGGTTACGTTTTCAAGGGTTTTAATGTATTTGGATTTTGTCTCAGGAAGAAAACCTGTCCCAAAATCTTAGCTGGAAGAGGGCAATGGTAAGATTAAGCACATAGTATTAAGAAAAGAAAATGTCAATACAAAAGTTTTTTTTAACTAATTTGGCTTCTTGTGTGTAACCCATTTTACACTCCCTTGTATATTCCAAGAGAAGAGATGATTTTTCTAAAGAAAGAAAAAGGGTTTAATTCATTTGGGCGGAGGCAGTTGTTTTGGAGGGTTATTGTTGATTAATGGATCTTTCAGCAATCTATTAGGCTCTGAAAATACCACACTATGATACTGACAATTGGAAAGAATGACATATTTTGCCTCTTTCATGTTACCTTTTCTTAAACATTTCACAAAAGTTCCATGAAAAAAAAAAAATGTAATTGCTTTTCGTTATAACAATGATATATTATAAAAGCAGGTGAATAAAAACAATTTTTTATTTTGAGGGGAGGCGGGTGATTGCCCCCCCCCGTGTATACGCGCCTGCTTACGCTCTAGAGCAGGGATTCTCAAACTTTTAGACAGACACGTACCACTAAATCAAAATTCATACTTCCGCGTACCACCAAGTAACAATCGTAAGGCTAATATAGAAAAACCTGTCTAAAACGAAATATATATCCGGTCTTTTGTGTTTTCGTCATAGCAGGTTTTATTTAAAAAGGAATTATGACATTACTAAATTGGTACTTGGATTCACTGCTTTATAATAACATTCAAGTAAAAAGTAGTATCCTCATTAAATTTTAATAATGCATATCATATCGAAATATAGTGTTTTGGTCTAGGAAAAATGGCCACAATACTTAATTACATATTGGCGCACATTGATTCTTATACTGTTATAGTAGGCTGATTGCACTAATTTGCTTCTATCTTTAATGAAAGGGGTAGACTTATTTTATCAAGCACAGCTTCCTCATGTCTGGCTCAATATTCGATGGTTATATGAAAAACAAATACAAGAATAAACTAAACATCAAATGTGACTTATGACTAAATTTAGTCATAAGTCACATTTGATGTTTAGTTTATTCTTGTATTTGTTTTTCATATAACGAAGGGTAAAAAGTACATTCACAGAGATATGTTGTGTTAAACACAGGCAGAATTTGACGATATCAGACGGTACTCTGATATTCTCACTAGTGAAAATTCTCTTACAATCATCCTTTTGAATGAAAACTCCAGTAATACGTATTACTGGCGTATTATTCAGCTCCCCAATAATGTACATTATTGGGGAGCTGAATAAGTTCACTTTGCTTCCTCTCTCGAGAGATACAGTGTCAGAATGTCTCAAATGAGAAACAAATTTTTTATCCAAAGCTTAGTTAGTACATTTAATATAGGCTCAATACAACTGCATAAATGCGACAATAATGTCCAGCAGTAGGTACTTGCAAGTTTCTTCATACATTTATGTATATACCACCTCAATACATATGCACAATGCTTTACCTGATATCCGCACTGCATATGACCACAGTTTTTATTTGATTTCAGAAATAAATCGAATTTTTTTGAAATAAAACTTTTATTTAAACTCCTCCTAGAAGCTGCTTTAGAAAGCTCCTCTTAGAAGCTTCTTTTTGTATACAAAGAGAACATATAAATTACATTTGGAATTGTTTAAATTGGGTTAACTGATAGGCAATAATACATTCTGGATTAAATACTTTTATAATAAAAACTGGATTTATATGTACATCACAAAATATATAAGTGCACTTGTGCAAAGCACACCGCGTCAAACCGTAAACACAACTGAACTTGCAGTTAACGGTTACAGTCACTGATACAGTCAGTTCACGGTTCAAGTCATAGTTAGGGCATGTTTGTAATGTTATTTTTAACATTCCCCCTCAAACATGACTCGAACACCTGAGTCCAAGTTCTGACCGTAATTTCTGGAATTGGATACGAGGTAGGGGTTTTGTAAGAATGTCAGCAATCTGACTGTCACTACTAACATGCTTTATATCTAATAACCCCTCTAGATATTTTTCTCTTACAAAATGAAACCTGACTTCAATATGCTTAGATCTCTTGTGAAATTCAGGGTTTTTAGCAAGTTTTATGGCACTTGCATTATCAACAAACAGAGTTGGTTTACTTTGTGATGCTAAGAGCTCATTTAACAGTCTTTGGAGCCAAATTATCTCTTTTGAACCTTCACTGGCAGCCACATATTCTGCCTCTGTGGTTGACAGAACTACACTTTTTTGTTTTTTACTCATCCAAGAGATAGCACCTCCATTGAACTTGCTAACTATGCCATTTCTTGAATGACGAGTTTTAGTATCACCAGCAAAGTCAGCATCACTGAACACTTCAAGCTGTTTGTTTTCATATTTACTTGGATATAACAGTCCATATCCTAAAGTCCCTTTGAGGTACTTGAAGATTCTTTTTACAGCATTCCAGTCTGATAGCTTGGGATTTTCTAATTTTTCAGATACCACACTAACGGCATAAGCAATATCTGGACGTGATCCTGTAGCTAAATACATTAGACTCCCAACAGCTTCACGATAAGGCACATCTTTATTAACTGGATTGTCATTCTCATTTGCTTCACCTTTTTCACATGGAATGGAAACAGCATTTGAATCTGCCATTCTAAACCGATCAAGAATCTTTCTTGTATAAGCACTCTGTTCTAGAAAAACAGAGCCATCTTGCAACTGTTTGATATTCATTCCAAGGAAACAGTCTAATGAACCAGTTGTCACTTGAAATTCTTCTTTCAGCTTGGTCACAAATAATGCAATTTCACTTTCATCAGTGCCAGCAACAAGCCCATCATCGACATAAATGACAATAAATAATTTCTTTTCATTATTTGATCTAATGAATAAACAAGGATCCGAGTTGCTACATTTCATATTTTGTTTCTCTATGAAATCAACAAATCTTCTGTTCCAGCAACGTGGAGCCTGCTTCAATCCATAAAGACTTCTGTTTAGTTTGCAGACTCTACCAGATTTGTCGTCAAAGCCTTCTGGCTGCTTCATGAAAACTTCTTCCTTTAGTTCACCATACAAGAATGCAGTTTTCACATCAAACTGCAGAAGCTGTAGATGTTCACATGCAGCAATACTTAATAGCATTCTAACTGTATCATATCTTGCAACGGGACTAAAAGTTTCATCATAGTCGATGCCTGGCTTTTGCGAAAATCCTTTCGCCACAAGTCTTGCCTTGAAACGATCAACTGATCCATCACTTTTGGTTTTAATTCGGAGAACCCACCTGTTAGCAATAACTTTCTTACCTTTCGGCAAATCAACAAGATCCCAAGTGTGATTTTGCTTCAGTGAGGTCATTTCATCATCCATTGCTTGCTTCCATCTTTCGGCATCACTTGATTTAATTGCTGAGGGATAGGAATTAGGGACATCATTCTCTGCCAATAAAACATAGTCCTGTAAATGAGAAGGTGTTTTGATCACTCTTCCACTACGACTTTGCAATGTTATGTCACTTACACAATCTTCTTTATTAGATTTCGAACTTTCAGCTTGTTCAATTAAGCTTTCTTCATTTGAAGGGTCAACATTCTCATTTGAACTGAGTATACAATCAAAATTTTTATTCTGATCTGATGGAATTTCAGATGGCTCCTTGGAAATGCAGACTTTCTCTTCTTTGAATATGACATCACGGCTCAGAACAACTTTACCATCAGCTGGAAGCCAAATTCGATAACCATCTTTCTCACCACAGTATCCTACAAAGTTTCCCTTCTCACTTTTCTTGTCCCACTTTCTTCTTTTTTGCTTAGGTACATGCACAAAGCATTCTGTGCCAAAAACATGGAAATGATCAATTTTAGGAGCTTCTTTCTTGAACCATATTTCATAAGGTGTTTTTCCTTCTAATGTTGTCGGTCCTGTTCTATTTAATGTATACACAACAGTATTGACTGCTTCAGCCCACAGTCTGATAGGGAGATTCTTTGCATGTATCAAGGATCTTGCACTTTCAACCAGAATGCGATTTTCTCTCTCCGCAGAACCATTCTGTTCTGGAGTATATGGCATGGAAAGATTTGGAGTTATTCCCTTTGATGCAAGGATAGAATGAACTTCAGAATTATTAAATTCCTTACCACCATCACACCTGAACTCTTTGATTCTTTTATCAGCAGTTTCGGCTTTATTTATGAAGGTTTTTAAACACTTCGCAACTTCAGATTTATGTTCAATAAAGAAAACTCTTCGATATCTTGAGAAATCATCCTTAAAGGAGACAAAATATCTTGACCCTCCAATGGATCTCTGCTGCATGGGACCACAAACATCTGCATGAATCATCTCGCCAGCACACATTGGCCTATTCTTCCTGGTGCCAAAACTTTTTCGTTGTTGCTTGCCGAGTACACATCCTTCACAAAACTCTTCAGTTCCTTCAACACGAATACCTTTTTTCTCTAAAATGTGTTTCACATGGCGCTTATTTTGATGACATAATCTTTCATGCCACAGCTGTAATGTATCTTGTGAAGCAATGTAAACATCAGCAGCTTCATCAGGCAATCTCACTCTCATTTCGAGTGCATACAGGCCTCGAGATGTTCTCTTGCCTGTCATTCGCACATCACCATTCTTCAGAAAAGCACATCCATTTGCATCAACTCTGAATTTAAAACCTTTGTCAACAGTTTTACTTATAGAAAATAAATTTCTGCTTACTTCTGGGACATACCACACATCTGTTAGGTGATTTCTTTCCCACCTTTTGTTGACCAGCATTTCAACATTGATAATACCTTCCCCATATGCTAGAATGACATCATTATTTCCTATTCTTACTTCTTTGGGGAGTGAAAAAGGCTTGTATGATAAGAAATAATTTTCATTGCTCGTCATATGTGCTGAAGCCCCAGAGTCAGCTAACCATAAGTCTTTATCTGGATCATCAGCACTGCACACAAAGGCATCTCCATCAAGTTGCTTATTTCCACAATTTTTCTTGTAACAATATTTGGCAACATGTCCAGGCTTGTGACAGGAAAAACACTTTTTCTCCGTTTTAAATTTGCCTTTTTTCTTTATTGACGATTTTGCAACAAGAGCTGCACTGTCACTCTGCTTCGAAGGCAATCTCATTTCAATAAGCCGAAGGCGCTCAGTCAATTTGTTAATTGTCCTTTCCTGCACTGGAACAGACTCCCACACACTTTTAAATTCAAAATATTCTGCAGGTAAAGTTGACATAATTCGACTCATAAGTAGCAAGTCAGGTAGCTCCGTTTTCACCAGCCTTTTGAGCTCATCATTTAACTCACGGAAGTTCCGTTGCAAACGTGCTATGTGTGTTACGACATCTTCTGAAACATCTTTTTCTGAGCTAAAAAATTGCTCCATTAAGCGATCGACACGCTGGCCCGAACTCTGGTCGTACACAGAAAGTAACTTTTCCCAAACAGATTTCGCTGTATCGCAAGTTGCCGTTAGCTCAATGTTCGCATCGTCCATGCTATTAACAAGAATTAATTGAGCCAATGCATCGCTTTTAAGGTAAGACTTACGCTTTGTTTCATAAGCTTTTCTTGCATCCTCACCAGCGGAATCTCCAGGATCAATTGGCACTTCACAATCAGCAGTCACAAGATCTAACACATCATTATGGCGCAGCAACAGTTCGATCTGTCGCTTCCACTTAGTCCAGTTTTTCGTACCATCTAGCTTCTCAATTTGTGCTTTGAAATCCATTGTAAACAATATGTATCAAAAGCGTTCACAAAATGAGTAGGTAACAAAAAAATATTTAATCACGTGCGTGCACTCTTCGTCACGTTGTAATAAGGCCTAACAGCCACGATCTGTCCTAGCAGCAGTTGACGGCGTGAGAGCCCATAACCTGTTTAAATTGGGTTAACTGATAGGCAATAATACATTCTGGATTAAATACTTTTATAATAAAAACTGGATTTATATGTACATCACAAAATATATAAGTGCACTTGTGCAAAGCACACCGCGTCAAACCGTAAACACAACTGAACTTGCAGTTAACGGTTACAGTCATTGATACAGTCAGTTCACAGTTCAAGTCATAGTTAGGGCATGTTTGTAATATTATTTTTAACAGGAATTTTATTTTGTTTTAACTCCTCCGACTCACACAAGCTCTTCCTACTTTCAAGCATCCAGACTTTACCTTCAGGTAATTCAATTTATAAAGCATGTTTAAAGACAATTCTTCCGCTAATTAAAACTACTTCATTCATTAATTTTAAAATTAAGTCTTTTTTAAAAAAATCATTTTTTATCCATATAAATCAAATAATTTTGTTTTTAATTCAGGAAAACTGATTGTATCATAAGCGATGCGTACGAATTTGAGCAAGTATGCTATTATAAACATTTCTCGTAACAAAAAAATAATAAAAGCGTTTTCAAATCATAAATCGCATTCGAATTTTTTTTTGAAAATTTCTGAGTTAATAAAGACAAGACGTTTTTGATTCCATAAAAATATGCTGCATTTTTAATTTTATTCCACGTACTAGTATCGAACATCTGCGTACCAGTAGCCAGAGCTTCGCGAACCAGTACTGGTACGCGTACCAGTTTGAGAACCCCTGCTCTAGAGGTTGATCTTAAGCGAGGCACCACAATCCCAGCCTTATTCTTTTTTTTAACGCATTATTATGATCTTAAACTTAAATGAAGCATTTGGGTAGTCCTCAAGTTTTATGTTATAGACCGGGAGGCGGCAGCACAGACAATCACCTCATCGAATTCACGGCTGAAATTCCAGAATTAGTTAAAACTCGATTTGCATATTAAAACGCAATCGGTCTGCCAAGTCATATCTTGGTGGAAAACACCTTAAAACCCGATTTTAGCGGTTGACCCATAGGTTTACCATTGTGTTTTCCTGCACCGAAAAGTATGAAAACATGGAGGACTGGGAGCAGGAACACACAATGGTAAACCTACGAGCCAACCACTAAAATCGGGTTTTCGGGTGTTTTCCACCAAGATATGACTTGGCAGACCGATGGCGTTTTAATATGCGAATCAAGTTTTAACTAATTCTGGTATTTCAGCCGTGAACTCGATGAGGTGATAGTCTGTGCTGCCGCCTCCCGGTCTATTATCAGTAGTATCAAGGCAACACTAGATATCGGGCTTGCTCATTCACTCTGAAAACGTCACAAATAGTGGCTGACCGCGACCAGCGATTGGTACAAAGCGACGCGCCTATCGTTTTGTACCAATCGCTGTATGTCTTTCGTCGCAGTCAGCCACCTTTTGTGACGTCATGATAATGAATGAGCAAGCCCGGTATCTAGTGTAGCCCTGGTAGTATCTTTATAAAAGAGTGGCGGCATAGTCTAAGGAAAGGCGACAATTCTGGATCCACTACACTTCTGTTCTAGCGTACTTTTGAGGTTCAGCAGAACTACCTGATTGGCTTGTCGTATTGTCAATCAAACTAATAAGTAACAACACACACACGCGGTCACATTTGCTGACGGACGGAGCAAGAGCCCTGTTCTGTTGAAGTAGAAAAGAAAGCAGCACGTTTTTTTCTTTTGCGTAAATGAGAATACTATATTTCAATCTATGGTTAAAATCACATTTCAATAAATAATAGATAACAATATTTTATTTTTATTCCTGGAACTGTTTTTCAGTTTTCCGGAAAACGTAATTTTTTGAGTTGACACTCTTCGAATAAGCGTGCAATATGAAAAAAAAAAATAAATAAAAAAAACTATTATCAGTAAATTAACCAATCTAAGGGGGCACGAAAAATTGAAAGTGCCCTGGGCACAAAAAATTGCTAGTCGGGGACTGATCCCAATGTAATGATAAATGACCTCAAACTGATTTTGCCTTTGAATTACACACTGTTTTGCTTTAATTTTTATAAATTTGCTTGTGTCAAGGTAAAATTTTTATGCTACGGAGATGTATTATACTGCAATCCATGTTTGCCCTGGATGGAAAAAAAAAGATAGTTTCAACCCTGTATGAAAGGCAGAAACTATACATGATAGAATCCTTAATTAGCAATAAGGAAGTATTAAGCAATCATAAGCATAAAATTATAGAAGCAAGTTTTGGTGTTTTTATGTTAGCCTGCACACATTTCACCAACAGCAGCTTTTATTTTTTGCATATGAAAATATTAAATTTGAAATAATGCTTTGATGTAGAAATAAAATCGTTTTGTTTGTGATATTATCCTTTTTTTGTGTGTGTGTATTTAAATGAAATGAATGAAAAGTTTATGTTTTAAATGAAATGAATAGAATACAAATGATGGTGATGGGAACAATATTTAGCAATTTATTATCTGTGCCTGGCTAACATAAAAGTACCCAAGTTTCTTTTAAAAAGAGGTAACATTCAACATACAAAACATATATTTCAAAATAATTTTATTTGTTATCTAAATAGAATTATTTATCAGTAATTTTCAAATTAACTACCATTTTAGGATTACTATCACACATAATTTGGTTTAAATTCCAAAAATGGTTACGTGTTATTGATTTCTGATAAGTTAACACTCAGTAGGAAAGTGATATTTTATAAGTTTCTCAAAGTTACAAAAAAAAAGGTTAATAACTGATGATTTTAATTGATATTATTTTTAAAAAATGATGTTTTTTTAAAATAATTTTGACCAAGAAAAATGTTATTCTAAGGAAGATATTGTTAGGCCTAATGATCATATAGTAAAAAATATCTAATTGACAAAAAGTTATTATAATTGAATTCATAATTAAAAATATAGCTAATACCCCTGAGAGGTAATAAAAATACTTACCATTTTAATAAGAGCTTTTCAATAAATAAAAATTAAAGTAGTAATTTTGTTTACATTAATATTACTATTTTGCCACACTTTGTTTACACTAAATAAGGAACAATAAAGTTTTCTCTACCTTTATTTTCAACTACAGATATAAAAAGTTTTGTAAAATAATTATAATAATACTCATGAGATGTATAAAGACTAAAGAGCAGACATTAATATTAAATTTTAAACTATTAATATATATTAGAAGAAATTTTTGTATTCTTATATATTTAAACTAGTCTAGTTTAAAAATATTTATAACTTTGTTAAATCAGGATGTTAAATTTCTGTAATTTGGTAACTACAATAATCTAACACTTAATCACTTAAATACATATAAACACGTAAATGAATACATTTTATAATACATATATATGTTATGTTATACCCATGTCATTTTTTTTTTAAATGGAATTATGTGTTTAAGGTTAAAGTATTAAACAGGCAGTTATTTTGGAAATCTCCCATTACTAAAATAGATTGAAATTACTTTTATTCTTTGAAATTTTACATGAAAACAGGCATGTTAAATCACTGTTTAATGTTATTAAATAATATGTAAATAATACACAGGTGCTTAGAATTATTCATTAGAAATAAATATAATGGACATAAAACTCAATGCTTATTAAACCTGAAATTGCTTTATTCAGCTCTCTGCCCTTTCTTTAAATGTGGTAATCCATTTATAAAGTTTCACAATCAATTTATTAAATAGAGTTCGGCTAGCAGATGTACACTTTCAAAACAGAAGAAGAAATTACACTTCTGCTTTCAAAAGAGACACCAGCTGGTCAATTAATTCAGATATTCAATTAAAAGAAAATACGTCTTAGAAAAGAATTACTTCAAATCGCGAAACACATGGCAGCTATGTAACTGAAAAATAACTGCAAATGATGACTCTTCTTTTAATCAACTGATAATAGTAAATGATGATTCTTCTTTTTATTCAGCTTATAATATTAAATATTCCTCTTTAATAGCGCAACGAAATAATTGAAAACAGAGCTTAAATCTACTTTTTTAAATATCCATATCGTCACAAAACAAACTTGTCATTCCCCTCAGAGCGAGACTTGTAAACAAGTAGGAGGTTCTATTTCCATCCAGCGATAGCCGTGATTGGCTCAGAAGTACGCTAGAACAGAAGTCTAGTGGATCGAGAATAAGGAAAGGGCATGTTTACAAACAAACAGTTCCATCAACCAATCTACCACTGCATTTTTGTCTCAGCTATCATTGCAGGAATTGTCATGGTTACGTAGGCCAATCATATCACAGACCAGTTTAACGTAGACCAATCAAATCGCTCCATCTCATTTGTACTGTAGGAGTCTTAAAGAACGAACCGGTTTTTCTCCCAAACCAACAGTAGTTTAACCAACAGTGACGTCAGTTGCCCTTTCCTTATTGTCGCTAAGGAAAGGGCATGTTTACAAACAAACAGTTCCATCAACCAATCTACCACTGTATTTTTGTCGCAGCTATCATTGCAGGAATCGTCATGGCGACGTAGGCCAATCATATCACAGACCAGTTTAACGTAGGCCAATCAAATCGCTTCATCTCATGTGTACTGTAGGAGTCATAAAGAACGAACAGGTTTTTCTCCCAAACCAACAGTAGTTTAACCAACAGTGATGTCAGTTGCCCTTTCCTTGTCTTGACAAGTTTGCTTAGAGAATTGTAAACAAACACATTAGCTCGGCGATAGGGGTCTGGTTTAAAACACAGATTAAATATACTATTAAAGATTAAATATATTATCTGCGGTTTAAAACGCTAATCGCTTAGAGCGTGGGAGTCAGGTCGGCGGGTTCGACTCCCGTTAGGTTCATTCTGCACTCTTTGTGGAGCTTCTGGTTGTGTTTCGCTGGTGTCCACTGAGCTGTCAGCGGACACTTGATGTCAAGCACACAAGTCAGATGTATGTTCTCAATAAAACAAACAAAGCTCGGCGATAATAACAAGCTAGCCGAGTTTAAACCCTAATCCTTTCAAACAATTAAATATTTTGTAAAGGCGGCACACTAATAAACGTTACCAATTACGAAATCAAAAGTTGGCATCAAGTTGAGAAGTTGATTACTAGTCTGCTATTTGTTTCGAAATGAAACGCTTATTAATGAAGTCTCTAAAATTTATGTTTTTTTCTCCTAAAGAAAGCTCAACAGTTCCTGTAGTAATCGCTTCATTTATATTAATAAAGTTTTAATATATACATGAAAAAATAATATACCGGTTCAGCATAAGTGTGTTTCAAACAACATGGCGGCACCCGATGAGCAACAAACACCTAATATAGTTCAATGTATTTCACAAAAAACTGTTTCGCGTTTAAATATTGGAAGTATGAGGTGTGGGCCTCACTGTAAAGCTGGAGAAATCTGTGAAGATGTCCTTCGTGCAGAGTTCCATGAAATGTTTAGGCATTGTTCTGATCAAAAGTAAGAAAAAAGTATTGCGATTACACATAACATTTGTGTTTGCATCTGAGAGTAAAGTATGAGCATTTTGATAAATTCCAATCTCATTAAATCAGATTAACAAAATCGTAGCGTTATTTCATGTATTATTTATTAAATTTCATTTTCCCTGAATTTATATAAAAGAGAAAATACAGAAGATGTTTATTTGAAAGGATCTTAACAATATTTTTAAGACTAAAGGGTTTTCACATAAAAGTGATTAATTACATTTGGTTGTTTAGTTTAATGGGCTGTAAGTTTTGCATCATTTATAACATTTTTTAATATAACGGTCAAATAACTCTTTTTAAGTTGGTGATAAAAACTGACATAATGGCAAAGAGTATACCCCATTTTCCTGCTAAAAAGTTACTTAAAGAAATACAATGCAAATTTAAGTGTCTTGTTTTTCTTACAAAAATTCTCTTTTTCCCTTTTGTAATCTGTGTATTGTATCAATACAGGAATAAAACAGACTTCTTAAAATATCCAGTAGCAAAAATCTTCTGTGTCAGACTGCAGCAAACCAAAATTTATCGGTGACCCAACAATGCCAGGCCAAGTGTATATCATAAGATAAGAAAGGATATGGATGTGTCTGTGGTGCATGAAATGAAAATTTACCTGTGGCGAATTGTAAATTTTAGCATTTTTTTTTAAGCTATTAAGAACAGATGTTGCAGATGAACTGGGGTTGGCGTGATTTTCTTTCTGTGACAGTTTGGCAAAAAAAAAAAAAAAAAAAAAATATCGTTTTACAAATACCTGTTAAGCCTAATGTGCGAAAAGAGCATTTTAGTTTTATGAAACTATTTTATTATAAAACACACACAGTTTTATTATATAACACACCCAATTTTTGGTACTGGGTGCCAGTGATACATACACGCATATATATATGATATATACAAGGAGTGTGTGTGGGAGAGAGTCTGGTAAATATAATCCTCAGACATTTTGTCTACTTAAACTCTTGGAGTTTCTGAACTGCTGTGCAGAAGAGCTATCAAATTAAAGGTCAGCTTATGTTATAAGCATCTGAAAGTCATGAAAAAGAAGTTGTTTAAAGTGTCTTTCCAGGGTGAAGTTCTTTAGACTTTAAAAGGGAAAGAAAGTTTGCATAAAGTTCTTTTTGAAACAGACTATTTTGTCCCATTTATACAACACTTGTGGGTAGTTTCATTGATGTATTTTTGATGCAAATATCAGTTTGATGTGCGCCATGCTAAATATCAATTTAGCATGGAGAAATTTTTTTTTCCCAGAAAGGAGGGAGTGATCATAAGCAGCCAAACTATCTGGAGTAATATTTGTTTTGTAAAAATAATCGCTGTACTTCACATAAATTCATCAGATATATTTAGAGTTACACTTTTAGCAAACTGCTTCCATTCACTTTTTTGATTCTATGATTTATATTTGATTCTGTTTATTATTAGTTTAAACTTTTTAAAAATATATTTCGAAGTTACAAAAAGAAAATAAGAGTCGTGTGTACAATACAATTATATTTTATTTTGTTGTATAAATACCTGTTAAAATGTCTGTCTAAATTACAAGAATTTGCCACCATTGTATTGTATAGATGGAAAAAATTATGCACCTTTTTTTTCATTTCCCACTTTCATGCCTAATAAACAAAAGCATAATTTTAATTATGGAAATTATTATTAAATCTATATAAAATAAAAATATGAATTATGATCTGTAGGTATATAATGAACAGCAATTTGTCCGAATACCGAATAATCGGCCAAATTTTAGGCCGAATACTAACTTTAAAAAAAAAGTATATTCATATTGATTATAATTTTTTTAAATGTTAAATTGAAAATAAAGTAAAATATATTGATCTTATTTGCATGTTTATAAATTTTAACAGTATGATCTATTTTTTGTAATAATTTGAAACAGCTTGATGCTAGTTAAGATTTTTTACTAAATCCAAATTACTAATAGCATAATTTTATCTGTAGATACATGTAATTCATATACATTTAAGCTAAAATAGGAATTTATTATTATCACTGTCAAATGTACTTTTTGAATTTATTTTGAATTTTAAAAATTTATTTCAATACAAAAAATTTGTATTAACTGGTCTGGTTAAATTTTTTACAGTTAATTATGATGGAATGATAGACCATTTGACTGTTTTTAGAAAACAATTGTCCCTTTTCCTAATTTTTATTAATTTTAGTAAAAAATGGCCGTTTTTGGCAGTTATTCAAAATTTTGTCCTTTTTGCGGAGGCAAAAGTTATTAACCGATCTAGTTAAATTTTTTAACAGTTAATTATGATAGATTGGTAGACAATTTGCCCGCTATTAGAAAACAATCGTCCCTTTTCCTAATTTATATATTTTTTTCTAGTAAAAATGGCAGTTTTTCGAAATTTTGGCCACTTTGAGGAGGCAAAAGATATCAATCAATAAAAATGAAATTTTCCACAGTTACTATTGATGGTATAATGCAACTTTCCCGCACTATTAGAATTCCATAATCCAAAATTCGATTTTTTTCATCCTAACCTACTATATATATAAAATGTAAATGGAAATTTTGTTCCAGTTGCTTATAACTTGAGTTCTGCTGAATGGAATTTGATGAGACTTGCACTGTTAGTAAAATATTTTTTCAGGGAAGGCTTTAGTATATTGTATATAGTTCTACGTTGCTTAGTTATAGAATTATATAGGGGAGACTGGTACAGAGTAGACCACTTTTTCAGTTAAATTTTTTTTTCTCTTTAATGGGCAAATAGATCTGCATGTAAATATTTTTGAATATTCCTTAAACCTTTATACATTCATCATAATTTTCTCATAACATTGTTTTCAATACATAAAAAAAAAAAAATTATATGCACCCATAAAGTGGACCAGTGTGGACCACTATTAGGTATTATCTGAAATACAATATAAATCTATTTTTCATTAATCCAATTCTTTTTTATTTTCCCTTTACCCGTAAAATAACATAGTAATATCAATTTACAAGTAACATTTTAAAACAAAACAAAACAAAATTATTATATTTTGAAAATAGTGACAGATTAATACAGGAACAATTGCAATTTAGTTGAAGTTATTACTTAAGTACAAAAAAAATCAGCGCACATTAAAATTTGCAAATGAAATTCCAAAATACTTATGAGTAAGATTGAGCCTGGAATTTTCCTGAAATACTTTTGGGTCTGGGAGTAATATTATGAAATCATTGACATCAACAATAGATTCATCTACAGTTTCTGGAAAAATAAACTGATTTCCATTCAATTTGCGTCTCATGAATCTTACTTGAATAGAATCATCACCAATTAGACTACAGTTATATTTATCAAAGGCAGTAAATACAAAACAAAATATTTCCTACTATGTTAAATAAATTTTTATTTTCTTTGTTTACTTTATTTTACAGTTAAATAACTCCTTTTAAACAATATTTCTTTATAGTAAATGAGCAATTATTAAATATTTTGAACATTCTGCATTACAGGAGCAGAGTGGATTGTGGACCACTGGCCCCAGGAGTGGGTGGTCCACTGTGCCCCATGTTGAAGTTCAATAAATAATCATATTAATATTGTTTATAGTGTTCTTTTAAACATATTAACTTTAAAGTTAAATAAAAACAAGTATCTTAGCTTTGCAAAAAAAGCTGTTTTATCAGATTTATCTACTATTGTAACAAGTAACAACTATTACTAACAAGTAACAAAATTAAAATATGATGATGAAAAATTTTACTTTTAGAAGCTCAAAACAACCAATCAGGATAACATAGTTCAATCTGAGTTAAACATATTTTCTGAAGGCTATAAATAATCAGTGCAGTGCTGCTGTCTATTAGGATAGAAGAGAAGCTTTAAAAAAATTTAAATAAATAAAATATTAGGGGGTGGTCCAGTGTGTGCCGGTCTCCCCTAAAGTCTGTATAATCGTACCTATCAAGTGAATCAGACTATGAAAGATTAAATTAAAAAAAAACTTTCTACTGGATGGATCTTAATGAGACTTTTATTGTTACTTAGATTTGTTACTTTAATTGTTACTTAGAAGCACAAGTGTTCAAGGATTGTTTTAGTATATTGTATATTGTTCTTTACCAAATCGTACTATAAATGACCAACAGAAAGAGTTTGTCTTTAACAGCCCAAATTTTGTCTGATACGTTAGGAAATGTAATAGCGTTCATATCGTTTTCAGCAATGTGGAAGAACATTCCAGGTAAAGGTCCATATTTCTTTAAAACACAAGGTCAAATTCGCCAATATATTTCGTTTAATTCAAAGTTCGTTTGTAGAAACCCACCAGCATAGTGAGCGGAGTTTGTTACTTGATGTCATAATGATACAGTCAACAATCTGGTTAGTGGAAATAACTAAAAATCACATAAAAATTTAAATTAAAAAAAATCCAAAAACTGGCTTTGAGGTGTATAACTGAAGTACCTTCCTACCAAATCTTGTAGCATTGCACACATTGGTCTCTTTAGAACACAGCACCCATGAAAACAAACTTCTCTCTTTATTATCTAATATATTAAAGCAAGAAGCAAAAGTCTTAATTTTTCAGTGCAAACTTGACCTTACTGCACATGCCTCAACCTTTTTTTAAAGGTGAATTTCTTTGGGATAAAGAAGGAAATTGAATTAAGAAGAATCAAGAGTGCTGGGGAAAGAATACTTTGCCTATTGGCCTTCACTGCTCACAACACTACCCCTAGGAAATACTCCTTCTAAATTCTTCTCAATTCTGTTCTTATTCTCCCTTCCTGGAGGAAAAATCCATTCTTCCACCTGCTTTGTTTGAGAGAGGGGTGAACAAAAGGGAAAGGGAAATATGTGTTTTCACTTTTTTTGAAGGTTTCCCCTTCTAAGGCTTTGAAGGCCTCTTCTCTTCTATAGAATTTGAAAAATGTTCGTTTTCTGGGGAAGAAAACATATTTATTTTACAACCAGATAACAATATTTCTGACATGATTTTTACACACCTTTATATTTATAACCATTAAAAATTTCAAAGGGTTTGGACAACAAAAGCTTTTTTTAAAATGTTTTCTTACTAGTATTTTTATCACTAATTATCAGTATTTTTTATTTGGGGTTCATTTAAGGTTTTATCACGGGCCCGGGCAATGCCGGGCGGGTCAACTAGTTATAGATTAATTGAAAAGCTATGTTTCTACTTTATTACTTCTAACTAGGTTAATTTATCCACAAAAATGGAGTAATTTTGTTGCCACCATTACAGGAATGTCATTAAAAATTAATAATAATAATAATAATATAGAAAACTAATTCAAATGTTAAAATTCTGAGACCTTATATGACATTTTCTGATCCATGCAGATAACTGGTGTTAATTTCATTGCCCAACATTCGATATTCTAGGAGGAGGAGTAGAGAAATATAGGCAGACAGATTTTAATATAATAGATGCTATGATCGAGATGAGCTGACATACTTTAATACCCTATTAGAAATAATTATTAGAACTTTGAGTTCATTTGTACAATACTGTCCAATAATAAATTATGCATTTTTGAGCGTAAAACGAAAAATTGATAAACATATTTTTTATAAAAATAGTGAAAAAATAAAAGTTTTTCAAAAGACGGGAAAAACCTGTTTTTCCGAAGGCTGTAAAAACCATGATAAATACCAGTAAATACCTGCCAAAAAATTATCTCTAATTTAGTATACCATAAACTACAATTTAATGAAGAGTTTTTATAAATACATAGTCAAAAATGGGAAGAATACCCCATAAATGATGAGAAAATGATATGTAAAAATATCAAAACATAAAAAAATGCTGTAACAGGAAAAAAAAGGCCTAAAAATGCACAAAAAATGTAATATCATAAACTTCTTGGCCCTTATTATGGTGCATTAATTCCATTCATCAATTATGTATACCATTTTATATTCCTATAGTTGTACAAATATGGATTAATTAAAATTTTAAATCCATATTCACAGTTGTGCATAATATGTGTATGAATTTTCTTGTATATTTTATTTCTAATTATATATAGGTATATTATGTATAAGTACACATATAAAAGATTTATGCTTTAAAAATCAAATTATATAAAAAATCAATCATCTAAAAAATATATAAAGCTTACATTAGTTTAACCTGCTTGCAACCATCTTTCAGAGTATGAGCCACTGATTTAAATTGTTACCATCTATGTAGTTTATGATAAAAATACATTTAATTGGATGTGCTGCAACAAGCTGGAATTTTAACTGCTTTCATAGCATGGGGTTCATGTTTATTCATTCAGTCTTGTTATACGACTTTTACTGTATACATAATAGCTCAGTTTCATTCAGATAAGGTTTGTTTATTAACACAAGGAGGACATCAAAGAAAGATGAATGAGATAGAATGGTTTTATGAATTAGAATCTTTTTTTCATTTTAGGAAAAAAATTGAACCCAAGAAATCTAAAAAGAAGTCAAAATCAAAACCTAAAGATAGACATCGATTAAAGGTAAATTTATAATTTCTTTATTAATTATCTAGTGAATGATGTATGTTTCTAAATCTTTTTATTTCAAATTTTCATTAAGTTTCATACTTTTTTTATATTAAAAAAAAGTTTTTCTTTTTACTTTTACTTGTAATGTAACAAGATTGTGGTATTAAATTAACAAATTTTATTTTTTATAATTTTTTTTTTACTTATTATTCTTATTCTTTTTTCATTTCCTTTATTTTTAGCTACATTATTTTTCTTTCTTGTTTAACTGAATCATGCCTGTTTTATTTCATAAGCAATTAGGACTCTTCTTTGTCACTCATAAAAATTTTGTTGATCATGCTATGATATTTCCATGTCTTTTATTGTTAGTTTTTTGTCCGTCAGTAGAACAACCAGTATTTAAGCATGTGCCATGATAAAATCACTGATTCCTGCACTGTAGTTTGTCCTATGAGCTAGCAATTTCAATCAAATCAAATATATGATATGAGAGGTTTTCCATATGCTAATTTTTTTTTTGAACAGTGTATGTGTCATACTACTGATGAATTATCATTTTCATAATGAATATATTATTATGTTTCTTTGATTACATTCTAAAAAAACATATTTATTAAGGGAAAAAGAAGTATAACTTAATAATGCTTAAAAATCAGATATAGCATCTGCAAAAGGTATAATACAGATTTATAAAATTTTCATTAACCTCATCAGACCTGAAGTTAGAATAATGCTATTTATTGTTTTTACATGCACATAATTATGTCATAGATCATCACCCCCCCCCCCTCCTACAAAACAACAACAAAGAAAAAAAAAACCAAATAGAAAACCTTTTTCCGAAATTGATATTTTAGGGTGCCAATAATTTAACATTCGCATATGTGGACCTAAAATTATTAACTCTTCAAAAATATTAATGTAATTATCAAGTGTGAATCTAACTTGCAAAAGAAATAAAGTATCAACAGCATACCATACTATAAAAAAGATGATCAAATTTCAGACAAAAAAAACCTGGACCCGGATGGAATTATAAAAAAACAAAACATACCCATGTTTAGACTGTACTTTCATAGTACTGAGGATATTTTTCATTAAACAAATTATTAATATTTATTTTCAAAAAAATTATTTTCTAGAGATCATTTTCATATTTTCTCTTTTTTGTGCATTTTAAAAGCTCTGGAGCTTGGATGGAGTTAAAAAAAAAAAAAATCTACCTCTTGTTGCTACTTTCATGGTACTGATAGTATCTTTCATTAAAAGAGAATATGAATATTTACTATTAAAAAAAAAAATCTGGCGTTTTCATATCTTATGTTTTTTTTTCTACAGTTTGAAATAGCAATCCCCATCGCCCCTATAAAATTACAAAAAAAAAAAACAATAAATACATGTTCCTGTAGGTATAGATGGTACTGTTGGTGGTATAACGGTACTTCACATTTAAAAATATATTAATATTTACTGTTTCAAAAAAATTATTTTCTGAAGGTCATTTTCATATTTCCTGTTTTTTTTTTTTTTTTTTTTTTTTTTGCAGTTTAAAATTGCATTTACTGAAATCCTGATCAAGTTTAAAAAAAAAAAGGACATGTACGGAAAGAATTTATTTTTGTCATTCAAACAGTCCCTTTCATGTAAAAATGTATGGATGTCTATTTTTGTTTACTACTAGATACCTGCAGGAAAGCTTTTTCTTTCTTTTACGTTTAGCTTTGAGAGAATTATTCATCTTTGTAACATTCCCCTTCCCCCTCTCCCATTTTAACACAGATAATAATGATTTGTTGGTCATGTAACTGTGACTGGCTACTTTTTTTTTCTTCTTTCTTGGATGAAGTAAAATACAATTTAATTTTATGTTCACACTGAGTTTCTCCCAGGTTTAAAAAAAAGGTAGGATGCTGCTGGCAGGAAAAAGGCACTTTGTAGTTTAAGATCACATTTTAGATTCTAAAGGGCACTTTTTAGTTTCTTAAGGGCATTCTTTTGATTTTTAAAACCACTTTAAATATTTAAAAGTCAGGGCACTCTTTTCAAGACAACAATGAGTCAGTTTTTACTATGTAAGCAAGTTTTTTAATACAGAATACAGTAAAGGCAAGTTCTTTTTGATGAGAGAGAGAGGCAAGAAGGGCACAATTTTTTAAGCCAAAGGGAGGTCACAAACGGCACAGCATCCTCCTGGGGAAAACTCTGGCTATATTACTTGGCAGCTAATTTTTTGGATGTGGTATTTTTTTTTTGCTTGCATATAGTGAGGAAGGAGATGCAGTTTTAATGATTTTAAATTGTGTGTTAAACATATAAAATTTTTCATTGATTGTTATTAGGGATGTTAACAAATGATGTTTTGGTTGAATATCAAATTGAAAGAAAAAAAAAATCATTTTTAATAAAATATTCTTTTATTCCTTTTTAAAAATGAAAATTAAAGACTAAATAAAATTTTGTTGGTTATTATTGTATTATGTGTATAAAATGTTTTTTTTTTTTTTTTTTTTTTTGCAGAATGCTTAGGGGAATGATTCACAATAATTTTTATATTTATCTAATTTATAAAACAATAACTTGTAGAATTGTGGAAAAGATTGTAGAGCATTAAAAATGCTATAAACCAAATAGGTTGGCAGCTAAATCATGTCAGAAGTGTATTTGTTAAAGAATTGTTTAGAAAGAATCCGTTTATGTAATTATATTCATTTATTTATTTATATTTTTTTCAGGGTGAATCTGCTGAACTTGCTGTTTTACAACCTCCTTTCTTAGCTGTCCGTAGCAACCCATCTCGTTTTGTAGTATTTTCTATTGTTAGATTATGTGTTTTAGAGAAAGAAACTTGTGAAGGTACGCACTCATGTTATAGAAATGCTTCCAATTATACAGACTCAGAATCCGAAGATGATGATGAAAATTGCAGTGAGGGATCTAAAGTGCCAAAAGTAAGTAATAAATATTTTGGTACAAGTCGTGTATGTAAACTGAATTTAGGCTGAATTTTACACTTATTTTATTTTATATATTCATATTCTTTAATTATTTCAGATTGTTGGAATTGGACTTTGCAGTGTGTTTGAACTTATAAAAGAAAGTCAAAAAAATCATCCACATTTTTGTAGGAAAGCATTGCAAGCCTTATTAGATTTATTGCAGGGTCAACAACCCGAGGGTTTAAAAGGAGAACCAAAAGATGTTATCGGTAATTTTTAAAATTTATATTGCATGCTTCATTTATGTAAAATTTTACCTTTATTTATATGATTTCCTTAATGCATATTGGCAAATTTTATGTTTTTTAACACTTTCCAACATAGTTGAAAAGTATTTATGACTTTGGTTCATCTCTAACTCTCATAAACTTGGATTTCTATGATATCAATGTATGTAATTGATGTTCACTATAGTATGTTTTCTATTAAAGATGAAGTATATTAGCTGTTATAGTTCGTTTATAGGGACCAGGGGTCTGTCCAGACTTTTTTCCCAGGGTCCTGTTTTTGTCAAATTGTGAACATCTTTTTATATTTGTGAAAAATCTGGTCATAATTTTGTGAATTTGAAATGATCGTTCTATTCAGGTTCTTGTTTATACATTTTTAAGAAGACATATGGATGTAAAATACATATATTTTCTTTATATGTGTAAAAGTGACAGGTCAGATTTTACTTTTAGATGATTAATTTGTGAAATGTTCAGTTTAAAGATAGAAAAATTTTGTAAAAAACCTATTTTTAAGATAAAGAATTTTGTGAAGGGTCCTGTTTTAGGAAAAATAGTTTTGTGAAGGGTCCTGTTATAGGGAAAAATAGTTTTGTGAAGGGTCCTGTTTTGAAATTAAAAAAATTGTGAAGGGTCCTTTAAAGGACCCAATTTTTTCTTAAACAGATCCCTGGGGACACATGAAAGAATTCCATTATATATGCTCTGTGATTTAAAATTGTTTGCGGTGCATTTTAATGTACAACTTTTACTGCAAACATAATGAAACTGATATCCACCATTAAAGTGAACTATAACATGCTTTCTATAGAATATGGAGTGAGTTGTATTTATAATTAGTTTACAGGAATATACAAAAGAATTTCATTACGTTATGGTGTATGAAAATTGTTAATAATATGCAACACTGAGATGGACTACAATCTATCTATCTATATATATATATATCTATATTTTTCTTGAAATTTACTATAGTGGTCTAAAACATTGTAACCAGAACGCTTTCATGAATGACAAAAAATCAGCGCAAAACATGAAAAAAGATGCTAAAAATTGAAGAAGACAAAATTTACTATATTAGGCTAAAAGTTCTAAACCAAATTCCCTTTTTTACGAATGTCAAAAAATCTTTGCAAAATGTGAAAAGACTTTAAAATCGCATAAAAAAATATAAAATCTCTGTATGTATTCTGAATAAACTTATTGAAAAGTGCACATTTTACTATATTGGGCTAAAAGTTTGAAACCGATTCCTTTTACATAATGCTGTATATCGTAAATCAAGTATTAAAAAAATATACAGTAGATTCCCTAAAATCTGCGAATTTTAAAATCCACATATCATTGCAGATTTAAACAGTGAAACATGCAGTTAAGTTGACGGAATAAAATTCAAGATCATGCTGAAATCAGCAGCAATCGCAATGCTTTATTTACTAATTTTTTTGTTAATCATGTTCTTTTGGCTATTACAGCTAGTTAATTACTAAATGAAATTTATTTACTTATGATTTTGATGTAAATTAGTGTATCTAAAGCAAAAATTTACCATATTATATTCTGCACAATATTCGCAAGGATAAACTGTGACCGAATTGTTTATTTTTCTTGCATTCATTTTCTGCTTTTCAGTATTTATTTTTAGTTTTTCATTATTATGTATGCATTTTAACATGTAATTATAATTAATATGGTCAAATTTGAGCTTTTGCATGAAGAAAATGTGAATTTTCTTCCAAAAAAATACAAAATGGTGCTAATATTAGTGGTGATTGCGATCTTTTTTCCAAGATAATTTTTAATTAATCAATCTTTATTGTTTACTAAATCTGCATAAACATGAAATAAAATTTCATTATTCTAAGATTCTGATGCAAATTATTTCTGTATCTAAGGTTAAAAGCGGCATAACAATAGCCACTTTGCATCAGTATTTAATTTCAGTTTTAATCTTTACTAATTTTTATTTTTATTTTTTCATGATTCCATGCGTAATTTTGACTATATGGCTGAATGAAACAAGAAGGATTGCTATTTCATCATTATTATGCATGTTTATTACTATATTATTAATTATTATTTATTCCTTTATTATATCCTTTATTTTTAATATTTTTAATTTTCTTAATTTTTATTATTTTACTTAATTATTTTAATATTTTACTTATTATAATGATTCATTATAATTTCTAATCCTTTACTACAGTCAAATTTTTTAAAAAATGTAAAGAAAACAGTGACCAAAAATCCACAAAATTCTAAAATCTGCACAACCTCTGGTCCCAAGCTGTGCAGATTTGAGGGAGTCTACTGTATATTATGTTCCTTTACAGAGAGTGTTTGTACATTTTCAGACGATTTTCATGGTACTTACAGAACTATTTTACACAATATTTGTATTTTAAATATTGAATTTGGTAATCCTTATTCTGAACTACCTTTCTACACCATAATTTCCATGACAATAATGCCTTTTCTAGTTTTAAAGAGGTATTTTCCCCATTCCTCCTCAACAGCTTTCCTAAGTCCATGAAGGATTGTAGATCAATGTTTGAATAATGCGCTTTTGGACTTTTTAAAAGTCCTTAAGCACAAAAATCTGTGTGTGACACATCAGGAGATTTAGCAGATATATCAGTGAAGGGTGTAGCTTTAAATCTGATACACGTTTCTCGTTCCATTTTTTTCCAGGAAATTAACAGTGGATTGTGATGTGTGGCTGCTTGCTTTCAATTTAACAGATTGATGGCACTGGGGGTAAAGAGATGGTATTCATGTTTGAAGATTGGGAGTAAAATATGTTTCTGATAGTATATGGACATGGAGTTGATCTGAACATTTTTCTTTACTCTCTTTATTTTTAATTTGCCGTTATATGCAAATCCAGCAACAATCATAAATCACTTGCTAAAACTTTCTTTAGATACATTGAACCATGTTTTAAGATTGTTTTTCTCCTCTTTGGTGATAATAAATGGATCTTTTTTTTATTACATTCATTACCCAAGTTTCATCTATTGTAGTAACAACATTTTTCCATTTATCTCCGGATAAATGCTTCTCATAAAGCACCTTGTTCTACATTCGGCGATATGTCATGAAGAAAGACGATGAACATAGTGTTTTTTGGCTTTTTTAAAATTCCTATCAGTGTTAATGATATTTTTAACATTTGACATTGAACATTTTAACAATTTTTGCAAGAGTTCTTTGACTTGGACGATTTTTTTTTACTATAAAAGATCTTACCTTTGCAATATTCGAAGAATTCCTTTTTGTTCTTGGGTACATATTTGGAATAATTTTTCTACTTGAAGCCAGACATTTTAGCGATATGTCATGGAGAAAGATGATGTACATAGTATTTTTTGGCTTTTTTAAAATTCATATCAGTGTTAATGATAATTTTAACAGTTGACATTGAACATTTTAACAATTTAGCAACAGTCCTTTGACTTGGAGGATTTTCTTTTACTATAAAAGATCTTACCTTTGCAATATTCGAAGAATTCCTTTTTGTTCTTGGGTACATATTTGAAATAATTTTTCTACTTGAAGCTAGACATTTACATTTTTTCTCTCTTTTATTGACAATATTACCTACTGTGGCTTTAGATATAGAAAAAACATGCCTTTCACAGCATTTTTTAATAACAATATGAATAATTCTCTTTGGAAAGTGCAGCAACATAGCCTTATATCCATCGCTTTTTTAAAAGCACCAGTTTGCATGTAACAAAAATGTCAGTTGCCAGATGAGAATTTTTACTTTCAGAAACATATATTAGATATGAAAAATAATTTCTCTAAGTGAATTTTTTTTTTTTTTTTACACCAAAACAAACTTGTCTAAAAAAATGTGTGAACAGATTCTGTATGCTTTTCTCCAACAATGTTAAAAAGATTCATCATGCACCAAAATCAATTTTTATAAATTGTGCTGTTTGTAATGTCATTTAATTTTGAATGATTTTACAATAAGTATTCCATATCAGATGTATATTTACATATATGAACAATAATTAAGCATTTTTGTTTTTCAACTTTTAATGTATTTTTTAATATATTTATCACAAATCAAGTACTTAAAAGAAATATATTATAGTCATAAATGCATTCTTCCAACATTAATAATAAAAAAATTGTATAAAGAAATTGTTTTTATAGTGATATTTTTAATGCCATTTTATGTTGTGTATATGTTAATCATATGTATCACTCGATTAATTGCCACTTTTTGCATTTCATCATTTAACATATTGTAATATATTTAGACCAATTCCAATATTAAAAAGATATTTCATTTTATTAATTTTTTTTCTAGTTAATGAAATACATTTTTTTCTAGGAAACACAAATAAATAAAATTAAATAAAAGTTTTATACATTATTTCATAATTGTGATTTAAAAAAGTATAGATATAAATGGAAACAATAATAGTAAGTTTTAACTAGTCGTATGTGCCAATCCCAAAACTTTCTTCTATCTCAGTCATTTTAATACTTCAAAATTCGCAATCAAATCGCCAATAAAATCAATATTTTTCGTCATTCTGTTGTACGTCAGCTGCTTGCGAATCGTCGGGTTACCAGGATGCAATTAAATGATGTATATTAAACTACGAAAAGTCCTTCTGGCCTGTACCGACAGGAACAGATAGCCTCCCTATTCCTTGGTTTTATGATTTTAGCTAATTTTACTGGAAAACACGAAGCTAAAATGCATGGAACCCAATTAAAGAAGATTCATTCCCAGTTCTCGTCAACATTGAATTTGAATGAGAATATCGCCAAATTAGTCCTCTACAGCCAAATTGGCCTCATTTATGGCAACCTATTTTTGTCGCCAAATCTGGCGATATTTCACCAACTGTTGCCAAGCTTGGCGAGAATTTGAGGTTGGCGAATATAAATATATAGTGTTAAGCACATAAGAATAGGAACAATGGTTACAACAATGAAAGAAAATTTGCCGAAACCATGTTAACTAAAACTCATAAATTAAACCCATTTATGGATGAATTCTGCTGTCTTGTTTGAAAATGTCAACCACCCTAAAATTTCAAACCGCTATATCTCCGCCATTTTTTAAGATAGAAGCAAAACAAAAATTGCTCCGGATTGTCCGGATCAAGGCCGAACATTTAACGGAAAAAACTTTTAGGATTTCTAATTTTTTTGTACATCTTTTTGAATTTGAAATCTTTCAATGGCTATCACAGCGCCCCCTTCTGACGGAATATCCCCACATTCAAGTAGGACCTGCAGGCTATAGTCGAAAACATAGAAAATAAATTTGGTTCAATTATCTGCATAACTTCATACACTTTTCGATGATACAATAGTGAAAATGGAACAAAAATATTGATCACAACGCCCCCTTTCGTCGAAATATCCCCAAATTCTGATAGAACCTGCTTGTCATATAGCCAAAAACATAGAAAAAAAAGGTGGTTCAATTTGAAGCATAACTTCATACACTTTTCGATGATACAATGAGGACGGACAGACAGACATTTTGTAAAAACATGTTTTTCGGAATCTCTGACTCCTAAAACGTGTAAATCCATCAAAAACTGGTAGTCGAAAAAAATTTCGA
This sequence comes from Maratus michaelseni, assembly GCA_963931845.1. NCBI lineage: Eukaryota > Metazoa > Arthropoda > Arachnida > Araneae > Salticidae > Maratus > Maratus michaelseni. The sequence continues at coordinate 168,667,591 of OZ007587.1, read as the reverse complement.
TTACAATACTTTCTTCTAATATAGATAGAAAAAAGTAAAAAGATGAGACATTTAGACATAAATTAGAAATTTTGTAGACCAATATAAAAAAGCACAAAGCTGCAGAATTCATAATTCTGCTTAAAACTTGTAACATGTCAAAAATTTAAAATAAATAAAAAGTCTCAAGGTAGGATGGAACCTTTACCTTTGGCACACGAATGAGCTTGAGACCAAGTACAGATGCTCAAACTAATGGGTATTTGAAATGTATGCTGAACTTTAACTCCCAATTTTTCAAAAACTAAGGCCCATTTGAAGAAAACCTTTCACCTGAATAGTTAGGGGTTTGACTTCTACAACATACTTTAAAATCATCAAAATCAGTGTGCACCATGTTTGATGGTTCTCTTGTAAGAGTTCAAAGTTTTAATATTTAGTATTACCAATTACTAAATAGTTACTAGATAAACAAAGATGAATTGTGATGGGAGGCTAACCATGCAATTTGGCAGCACTTGGATAAGGTAGAGTAAGATAGAAAGATATATGCAAAATGCATTCATTATGGAGTTATCCATATTCTTAGTTATCCATAATTTTTATAACATTATTCATACCAAGAACCTGTTAAAGTGAGTTTTATCAGAAACCTATCAAATATATTTTTAAATATACCTACTTAATTAAAAGTTTTGAACTATTTGATTATGTGTTATATAAGGGGAAAGAAATCTGATTATTAAAAAAATTATCTTGAATTTCAACTATTTCAAACTTTTATTTTGAGATAGTTTGTTTTATTATTTATCCTTTTTGTGCTCTTTTTTAGATTGCTTATTTGATTTATTACTGGACATATCATCTACTAACTTATCTTCTGCTGATCAAGCTCAGAGCAGTTATTCGTCCACTCTCACATCATTTGCATGTGCCTGTCTTTTGAGTCTTGTAATTGCAAGTGGAGATACTGGAAAGTTACTGTGTGCAGCCTCAGCTATGCTTATGAGTTCTCAGTTATTGGCTTTAGAAGAAATTCCTGTATGATTATCAGCTCATTTAAGTTTTTTATATTTGTATTTAAATTTTTAATTATTAATATAATAACTGTTCACCAAACTTTTTGAAACTCAGAAGTTATTCAGAAATCCACTAGTTTTGAATGGAATAATTGTATAACTTTCTTCATTGGGCATAGCATGCTGTATGACAGGGTTGGCATTAATTGATTACATTTTTAGCTGATTGATTAGTTGACTACATGTTCAATCCTACAAAGTTTAATCTTGAAGAATTCAATCATTATTGAAATTGAAAAAGTAATTACTCTTTTAAATTTTTTTCAGGATTAATTCAACCTGAATTAATTCAATCGTGATTAATTTAATCATTAATCTGATTACTCAGATGGAAATTAAATATGGCCACCACTTAACTTTCTTAATTTTGCTTTCATTGCTACAAGATTGTTTTTAAGCGTCATTATACACTTTTCCCTATTGAAAACTATACAGGGTCACACATTTCTTTTAAAAAGGGCATTTTTGTTAGGTAAAAGGACACATTTTGTTGAATGAAAGGGCATTTTCATTACACTTCCCATTGTATTATTTGTCAATATAGCATACATCAATGTTGGAATCAGACATTTGCTTCTGGGAGGGATGTTTGCAGCTCTGGGAGGAGGTGGAGGGAGATTTCACTTCTAAACCATTAATAAGAATAAAATCCTAAATCTTCCAGAGGGCATTTCGAAATACAGAGGGGAATATCTGCCCCGGGCCAACTTCTGAATTCACCACTGGCATACACGTTAATGTAACCTGAAATCATGGTATACTTTTAAAAATCTCATACAATAATCCCATTAAAATAACTCCATTTTCCGAATGTACCACTTCAACACTTCTAGTTTACCCCCCCATCCTTTTTTTTTCTTGCTTTAAAAAAATTATTTTTTTTTTATGCCTAGTGCAAAGTCTTGATTATGTATTGAGTTATAGAACAGACAACTTAATTACTTTATCTGTAGGAAATCTGTAATAATAAAGATGTGTATGTGTTGTGTTCTGAAGAGCCCACGGCATCCAGAGCTACAAGATTTGGCTAGAAAGTTCTTTTATGCCTGAAGTTATGCACATTGAAGCCCATTTTTGGATTTTTTCATATTTTTTTTATTTAATTTTTTATACGATTTTTACCTTCCTCCCCCCCCCTCCCCCTTTTTTTTTTCTCTTTATGGCGATTTTTCTACATTAGTAAACATAATCCGGTTTCAATCCTATAGCCTTCTGGATGAGTCTATATGAGTAGTAAATTTTAATTTTGTCCACTTTTCAATAAAATTTAATCTGAATTCACCCAGTGATTTTTGAATTTTTCGTGCAATTTTTACAGTTTTTTTTGCATATTGCTGAAAATTTTCAACTTTCATAAAAGGAATCCAATTTTAATGTTTTAACCCAATACAGTAAATTTTGTACTCTGAGAATTTTGAATTTTTAGCGAATTTTTATGTGATTTTTCACATTTTACTGCAATTATTTTCCACAATAATAAAATAAATCTAGTTTCAACCTTTTACCCTCATTTTGTCCTCTATTCAATACATTTTATTGGGAATTTGTGATTTTAAAATTTTTTCCAATTTTCTAATGCGGTTTTTAAGGGTGCAGGGGTTTCTAGTTTCATGGCAATTTTGTGACATTTGTGAAAATGAATTTGATTTAAATCGCTTAGACCATTAAATTAATTTTTTTCCTCTGCGTTTTTTGAATTTTATTGCTGTTTTATGGGATTTTTAGCTTTTTTCCAATTTTGCTATGATTTTTCCACATTATGAAAAAGAATCCAGATTCAATCTTTCAGCCCAATATACTAAATTTTGCCCTCTTTTCAATACACTTTATTCAGTATTCATATAGTGATTTTTTTTTAATGTGATTTTTAGAAATTTTTTTCTTTTTAAAAATTTGTCATCACCATAATCACAGAAATTAGTCTATTTACTAGCTGTTTAACCCGTTCTACGCACAGGAGTTCATGAATTTAATTCTAAAAATAAATTTAAAAATAAAAATGACAATAAACAACTTTAAAATATCTAAATAAGAAATAAGAATCCCCCTGTTAAAGTGTTGAGTTGTTCAACTATTCGATTTAGAAAAAAACTTTTCTACTACTGTGCATTTTTTGTTAATGACATTTAATTTATCATGTTGCTATTGCAGCAGACGATAAAACGATATATTTGGAATAAAGAAATAAATAGAATAAGAAGTTTTGTTAATGTTTGTGATAAAATGTTTTTCTTTATTTTTTAAAAAAGGTAATAACTAAGCGCAATTAAATAATCTCTAATTATTTATATGCGAGGCAAAATAATTATCGTAATACCAGCTACAGCTTCTTAGTATTGCAGCGTGGCGTACGTAATATGCATATCTCATTGCAGTAAACATTCTGAACTGGTTAGAACTCGCACGATTACGGGTTGAACAAATATTCGTCAAAATCATAAAAAAATCTATTTAAAATTTTCGAATTTTTTCCCACAATCGTTCATGGGCCCCCTATATGCAACCCGTGTGTCAAATTTCGCAGCCCTGCGCCCTGTGGTTTCCGAGTTTTTGAGGTTACATAGATAGATACGCGCACGGATTTTAATAGGGTAGATTGTTGCATTTGATATTCATTTATTGTAATGTTTTAATAATTGTTCAGATTGAAAAGTTGAATCATGTATTTATTTTTATTTATTCTTCTCATGAAATTATTTCTTTATGAAAGATTTCTAAGACTTTTAATATCCATGTCTAAAAGTAGAACTCTAAATCATCTTAATGATGCTATAAATGTTGAATTATATTTAAAGGATGTAATTAATACTTGAAAAAAAAAGTTTCTTATATTTTATTTTCTAAATTTTTCTTCAGTTTTTAAACTTATTTTAAATGGAAATAACTGAAGTATTTCTTTCATTCCTCCCCAATTAAATTTAAATATTTTTTATAATTTATTTTTCTATTTTCAGACACCGAGTATAATGGCATCTTTACAAAGGAGTGTACATGCTGTTTTACTGGGTAAAACAGTTGGTCCAGATTGGTTAACTCATGGATTTCCTCGCACTGCACTGTGTGGATCTTTTTCTGTACAAATTCCTAAAAGTTAGTATATTATTATAATTTTTTTTTAAATATTATTTTGAAAAAAACATTAATTTTTGCTCTGTTTTTCCCCTTTCATTAGCTAAATATAGGCAAGGTTCTCCTATTACAAGTGATGGAAAATATCTTTTTATATACTCTGGTGGTTCTATATACAAAGTTGGCTCTGGATTTGGTGGAACTGTAAAAGTAAGACAGCTTAACTCAAATTAAATTTAGTTTATATATTTAAACTTGATATGAAAATGAAAGGACCCTAGCATTTTGTTGTTATAACAGATTTCTTGCAATGACCAAGTTTTAAGATTTCATTCAATTAAATATAAGAAAATAAGGGAAAACACAGATGAATTATTTGTTGGCTAAGTGACAGAGCATTAAATTACACAGTAGAATATGTAAGACATAATTGTTTAATGATATGAGCACACAACATTTACAACAGATGTAAAATTACTTAACATGGGTTTTACAGACAGTCCTAAATATTAGTCCAAAATTAATTGTTTCCTTTAAATTGTGTAAAATACATTTATCTGCATTCCAGTGAGTTTTGTCATAGAAATTTAGAAACTGACTTTGTCAATTGGTAAATGTCAATTGGTAAATGTTGGTTTTTGTAGAAGTTGCAAGAGCTCATTCTTAGTGAAGAACTGAAATAAAGATTTTAGATTTAAAAAAAAAAATAAAATTCATAACTTATTTAAATAAACTTATTTAAAACTTATTTAAATAACAATATACTTGGAAACAACTTTTCAGCAAAAGGTTTTAATCTTGGTCTCAATCCAGACCACAGATTATTTACTAAATAAGTAGGTAATCTGTCGTCCAGATTAAATGAAAAATAAGTGGAAATTATAGAAATTAAAACTCAAAATAAAAACGTAATTTTAAACATTATTTTTTTAGAATGGCAACAGTTACATTTGGAGAAATCTTAGCAGTTGTGAATTTTCAGATTTTATTGTTCCAATTATGAATGGAAACTAGCTCATTTATAGCTGATTTCTAATGAGTTTATTATGTAAATTTATATATTTGCCAAAACGTCAGTTGAGGCTCACTGTGGAGACGCGAAAAATTTTTGGTTTCCGTCTGTTTGTTTGTCTGTCTGTCTGTTCCGCGATAACTGCCATAAAAAGCATCTGATTAAGTTGATTTTTGGTGGGTATGTTGGTGATGTACCCAGAATTAGCTTTATAGTTTTTAGTTACATTTGGTTCATTCGTTCGAAAAATATAGAACATTTCGAATTAGGTCATAATGCTTTCCTATGGAAATGCAGATGATTTTCAAATTTCATTTTTAACTGAAATGAAAATCATATATTTGAATAATGGATTTAAACGTAAAATTACTGATGCTAAATTTTTATATGGAAATTTTAAATATATTCAATAGCTTTGAAAATTTGCCGATACATTTATTAGAATTTAGAAATTAATTGTTTAAATTATTCGAACATTTTTTGTTCGAGAAATATAAAACAATTTATTTTCACATTTTTTACAAATTTTAAAATGAATTTCTTTTTTACTTTGTTCTTTAATTTATTAGTTGCTTAGCAACCATATTTCAAAAAATATCAAAATAATAAAATTCAAGTTACTCTCACTATTTTGCTGCAACATTTTATTAGAAAAATAAATTATTTTCGGCAGATTTTAATATTCTATTGACATAAATGAGAATTTATTTTGATACAACTTTATTTTTTTTTATCTAAGAAGTTACATGAATAAGAAGTTCATAAGAATTTCAGAATATCATTGCATAAACAGTGTTTAATTTAATGCTTCTAATTTCTGAAACCACTCTAAAGTGTTTTATAGGCCTATAAATATGTATGTAATATAAAAAAATTAAATTGTGGATTCTAAGATGCTAAATAATATGAAAAGTGAGATTAAAAAACAATGACTTTTAGAGCTGACGTTGAGGCTCCTGATCTGCAGATTTACTAGTTTTATAATGGGTTTTCATTTGATTCATGTGTATAACATTTTGCATGCTTCTTTTGTTATGTTTTTATACTGTATGTTTAATTTTGAACTTTATTTTTCTACACAAACATTCTTAAAATCACGGGCCAGACCAGATACTTCAGCTAATATTTAACTAAACCTACATATTTAACTTCTAATTCTTTTCCAAGATTAATTTTAATTTTTTCAATTTTATCAGGAACTTGTGACATAATTAAAAAATATCGACATAAATCAGTATAAGAGCCAACCCTTTTTCTTTTTTAAAGTAGTATATGTAAGCATGATCAGCTTTTGTTTGTTTTGCTCCAAACTCACTTAAAATTTCATTTAATTTAATATTCCAACACCTACATGCCTGCTTTAAACCATAAAGTGGTTTCTTTAGAAAAATAACTATCATCTTCATTAGAGATTTATGGATTATTTTTGCTTTTCTAGATAATGCCCCTGTCAGAATTTTCATGTATAAATTAATTCAAGAATTATCAAAACAATCAGTACATTCCACAAAAATTTTCTTGTTTAATTGTCTGCTTTAATTAAGCTGAAGTCACATACATCTAACTGATGTGTTTTTTGTCCTAATTTAGCAGCAAGGCTAGCCATATTTCTGATTGATCCTATACGATCAACAGGTGCAAAGGTTTCATGAAAATTTATGCCTGGTTTTTGCTTGTAACTTTTAGCTACAAGCTTAGTTTTATTTTAAAAAAAGAACCATCCTGACTATATTTATTTGTAAGAACAGATCTACTTCTTATACAAAGTCTGTCGATCTATAACATCAAAAATATTATTTTTTAATATAGTTTTTACTTCATTAACCATAGCATTGTACCATTGAAATCGCCCATCACTAGTGTTACTCACGGACATGTTTTTACTTCATAATATAGATTATATCTAGCTTTGCCCTAAAAATGTAAGAAAGAAATTAAAGACAAAAATAAAATAGGTGTGAACTGTATTCTGAAAACTTTGAAATCTGCATAACTTCTGGTTCCAAGCTGCTTTGATGATAGTATTCTACGATTATGAATTTTTTAAAAAAGTTATTACAGTTTGTATAAAATGAAAGCAAATTAACAACACAACTTTTAATTCAATTTGAATACTTTCCAATGTAGTTGAAAAGTGTTTATGACTTTGGTTTGTCTGTTTTTCCATGCTCTTACTCTCGTAAATATACTTGTATTGCCCTGTAATTCCCATATGTTATTGACGTTTACTATTACACAATCCATACTGAAAATGAAGTGTGCAGCGTTTATAGTTTGTTTACGGGGACAGTCAAAAGTATTCCGTTACATTACAGTCAAGTCAACAGAAAAAAAATCATTTCAAGCACATTTCGATGATGTTACGCCATTTCAAACATAATAAAATTTATATACAATTATGAAGTGCACTAAAACATGTTTTTTGTAGAATGTGGGGTGTAAAACATTTATTATTCATTTACAGGGTCACACAAAATAATTCTGTTACACTATTTTAAACATAATGAAATTTATATGCATTACTCAGGTGCACTATAAATTGCTCACTGTAAAGTATGGTATGCATTGCATTTATCGTTTATTTACAGGGGGATACAAAAGAATTCAATCATAGTCTATGTATGATAAGTGAGTTTTTAACTTTGCTTTGCATTTTTAAGTTTAACTAAATTTTTGCATTGTACATGGTGTGTATAAATTCTGTTGATCATATGCAGGGCTACACAAAGAAATTCATAAGTATTACTGACTATGGCAGTGAATTGCTTAAGGGTAGTTTTTAATTGTGTTACACATTTTCCTGCTGAGCTATATTTAGTAGACTAATTGAAGTTTGTGGAATATAAATAATTTTATATACAGGGATAAGAGGGATAAGAAAATAACAAGGTACATTGTCGTTTATGGTTGGCAATTTCTTGAATTACGTTTAAGTTGCCTTATGCATTTTTTATCTGAATTAAATTTTAGCTTTATATGTGGTGTGTACAGAAGTCTTTAGATAATATACTGGGTTGTACTATAAAAAATGAATTCGAGTGCATTTCCATCGATTGGGGAAGATTGCTAAATGCGAATTTTCTAACTGAACTAAATTTTATATTATGTTATAATATCCAAATCTATAGATCATATACAGGACTGCACAAAAGAATTAGACTACTTTTTTGGCTATGGAAGGTAATTGCTAAAAATGGATATTTAATATGTTTCTAATGGATAATATGTAATTATGTCATATGTTTCCTAAACTGTTTACTTACATATAATCTTTCATCTTATTTAACGGTGAAGCTTCATCACTGTTTCCTGGATGTGTTGGAAAGTGTTTCATAATCTATGCTAGGCACATGATATTTCATTCTTGTTGTTCTTAGCTTCTAAAAGCAAATTTTACAAAAAAATGCCAAACTTCTTTGTTTTAGTCAAACTTTCTTTATCGTATTTGCTAGTTAGTAGATAATTTTGAAACTCAGAGTAATTTTTGCTGAAAATGCCAAAATGTAAAGAGCTTAGTGTACAAAAACAACATCTTTTTTTTTTTTTTTTTTTTTTTTTTTTTATAAGGAAAATATTTTACATTTAAGATTATTAAATAATGTTAAATGTACCATACTTTATTCTTTGCAGTATATTTCTGAACATTAAGAAAAAAAAATATACTTAGAGAAAAAAAATGGGTGTAAATTAAGTTTTGGTAAACAGTTTTTTTTCCACTTTCATTCTTTTTTTCCCCCCATCTGCTTTTTGCTTTTCTTCAATACTGTGTTTTTTACATATTAAAACAAAAAGGTATTTTCGTCAAATCAATTTTTCACATGAAAATGACCTATTTGTGCATGCGTCAAATTAAATCTACAACCTAACCCATTTTAAGAGTACACTCGAACGAGAAAACGGTGGCCAAGTGGTAAAAAGCACGCTGCCGATCATAGTGTCCGTTTGAAACCCACTCCGGACAGAATGATTTTTCTTTTTTCATTGGCATTAGTTCATTTTAATAATACCATATTTAATTCAGGAGGAAAAGTTATATAATTTGTATTTTTTTATTCTAATTCTTTATCTATACTAATAAAAAAAAGTTTCGCTCTGTGTGTGTGTCTGTTGGCGATGGCTAGGAAAAATTAGCGCACCTAGAAGTCTGTAAATTTAGATTTAGGTAGTTCAAACCCTCTCTTGGTACCCCTGACCCTCAGAATTTTAATATTTTGATAATTAGCCTAGATATTAATTAGATTCTCATCAACCATCGCTTCTAAAATGATGAAAGAAACGAATCGACGCATTGGATTTGCAAGTGGAAATGAATGAAGACGAAAGTATTTTACTAATTAGCGAAAAGTATTTTACTAATTAGCGAAAAGTACTTTACTAATTAGTGAATTTTAAGAAATTGAGATATCAATTTGAAAATTTCTGAGCTTATGTAAAAAAATATTCTGCATCTGACTATGTGATTTTTGAAAAATTCGGTCAGTAATATTTTTTAATTTATGCAAAAAAACTGCCAAAAATCTGCCAGCGCCAGTGAAAACAATTCGAGAAAGTTTCAGGCAGGGATCTGCTTTCATTAAAAACTGAACTACAAAGAGATCTGTTTCTCGGGCCGATCCCTTTATTTAGTTTGCGAAAATGAAAGGAAATAATTGCCAATTTTTACTAATGAACAAAAATTTAGGTAACTAATTAAGATATAGATTTGAAATTAAGGTTGGGAATGGGTGTCATCTGCTGGCTATTTTAGCGTAGCGTCTTCGTTATGTTCTAATTATCAGTAAAATGTAATTATTTTTTTAATTATCGCGTTAATGTAGGTGACGGTGGTTCTCTTGAACAAATTATTCATTATATTTGTGGGTATGGGGAGGGAGGGGGTTAACGCCTTTCTCTGAGATTGTAATTATCTCGGGCCCGGGCAACGCCGGGTGGGTTAGCTAGTAATTAAATAAAATTTAACACCCAAGAATATTTTGTTTTAATTACTAAATTTATATTAAAAATATTTAAATTAAAAGATTGTGCATGTAATTATCAATTAAATAAATTGAACTAGTCTACAATTTTTATTATATTCGGTATGACCATTCCAAGATGTCATATATATAATAAGATAAGTATGTGATTATTTTTTGTAAAAAAGGAAAAATAAAAGTAGAGAAAACAAAAAGAAGGAAAAATATTCATATGCGAACTCTAAATTATCTTTGATATCCATGATTTAACAATTAAACAATGTGTGAAAATGGAAAATATAAATTCAAGTAATTAAAAAATATGTATTATAAATTGTTAACTGCAAACAGCAAAGTTTAAATTCAGGGTGAATCATACTGATAAAAATTAATTTAATGAAAAAATTTAAAAGTCATTTAATAATAATAAAAAAAAGAAAACAGAAATACTAAGTATTGTTATTTTTTCAAATATTGGGACTGTGGTAAATAAAATTTAACAACTGACAATATTTTTTTAATTACTTGTTTTATACTATAAATATTTAAATTAAAAGACTTTGCATGCAGTTATCAATTAAATAAAATAATCTAAACTTTTATCTGTATTTTGTATGACCATTATCAATAAGATATATTTGTAAAACTAAGAAAAGTATGTGATTATTCTTCTTCTTAAAGAAAAAAAAAGAAGAGAAGAGAAGAGACAAAGAAACAAGCAAAAATATCCATATAAGAATTATAAAAGAAATCACCTTCATATCCATGGTTTATATGGGTTTTAGAACCACGCTGATAAAAATAAAATTAATGAAAAAATTTTAAAGTCGCATAGTTTAAAAAATTAGAAAATACTAAATATTGATATATTTAAAAAAAAATTGTGACTGTAGTAAGTAAAAATAAATCATTCAATTAATTAGTTAAATTCTTGCTAAATTAATTCAAATATAATAGGATGTAAATTACAAATTTAAAATTATTTCACTTCATTAGTTGAGTAGGCTGGACTGACTCCACAATCTATTGTCTTATATCTATAGGAATTGCTTACACAGTATAACAATTCATAAAATTTTCAGTAATTAATTAATTTAAAAGCATCTAATTAAAAACAAAAGCATATTTCTAAAGGGACTTTCAAGTTATTTATCGTCAAATCTTGACGGGCACTATCTAGTAATAAAAAAATTGTGCAAAGAATGCATATAATTGCTAATCTTGCATTAAACTATTCCCATTCTCATTCTTTTTCTCTCTTTTTTCCTTACTTCTGTAATGTAAAATTGCTTTTTACTTGGATGTTTAAATATTTTTAATAGTGTTGCTGTAAATTGTTTCGATAGTGTTGCTGTAGTGTAGTGACTTTAAATTTTATTTCAGGGGCAGATAATCATGAGTAGAGGAGGTATTAAAGCTGAAGAAAAAGGATGGTTAGGCTATTGTAAAGTAAGCTGTGTATTTATTTTCCAACATTTATTTTATGTATTTATTATTTTTTTTATAGAAATTAAATTTGTTCTAATATAAAGAAAATACAAAATATAACTAAATTTCTTAAGAATGATGCTTTAAAACTGTGTTTCAAAGATTATGTTGAAAACATGCATGTAAAGTTAGTCTCAACTTACATTTTAATTTGGTTTACATTTTAAATCATTCTAGTATGTATAATTATGTAAAGTAAGTTTTAATTTATTTTGATCATGTTTAATATTCTGATGGAAAGAATTGTTTGTATTTTCTGTTTTTTAAATTATCTTAATTTGTGACTTATTATAATATGTTGCAACCTGATGTAATGCTTTTGCATTGTACAAGAACTTTTGATTTTTCTGAGAAAAATAAATCTAACTTTATTCTACATTATATATATATATAATGATTAAATTTCTTATTAGGAGTTAGAAATCATATTTACAATGTAGGTTAATTGAAAATTATGAAAATATTGATCCAATTTTAATAGAGTGCTATTATAAGAAAGTGACTTACATGCAAAAAACAAACAAAAAAAACCTGATTGATTGAGAGGATTTTGGACAAAAACTTGGCAAGCCTGCAATTATTACCAAACTAATGTTTGTTTAATTGCCTATGTAATCAAAGTGAACTCGTCTAGATGAGTAATTCCAAATTCTGTTATGTGTGTTGCTATGGTTTTGTCAAACACTTCCAATTTGAGTGTGGGCTCTGAGCATATGATGTCCCTGTGTTATAAAGGGTGTCTAAATTTGGTACTTTTCTAGTATAGGGTCCTTGGTGAGACAGAGAAAATAGCTTTGACGAGAGAAGGAAATTTGGCAACATATACATAATTTCACATACACAAGCAATTTTTTCAATATTTATACAATTTCTTTAATTGAAAAAAGCCATTTATCTATTTTTATATCCAAAAGAAGTTAATTGTATATAAAAACAATATATATATGTAAGATATCGATACGCCTCTGTATAACGAGCGCATCTCGGTATACCGAACGCACATCGATCCCTCTGTAACGACGGACGGTTGATCGCCGTTACCACACATCCCAGTAAGGTATAATGTCGTTGATGTAGTCGTGCGAGTGTAAGAAATCAGCAGGCATTTTCCTGGGAACTAGCTTTTATTCCAATTAATTACAAGTCTCTCTTTAAGCTAGGCCCAGGGGACAGTTTGAAGAGTCTTTTACCGGGAAAACATCGTCTTATCGTTCATATTTCGGCGAATTGCCGGACTTACAATGGCAAGGATGCCGTCGCACTTCGAAGAATACTGGCCGTAGTTTTTGTGGAGAGTGATTAGAGTCAAAAAGCCATGCAAAAAACGTGCTCCTGACATTATATACGGCCGGACCACCGCTAGGGACCGCTTTGCAACTTATGAAATAATGTCATTTAATTGGCTAATTAGCCCTTGACTCATATCTGGGTAAGCAGCCCAGATAATTAACATGCAAGATGTAGCCACCGGGAGAAGAGAGATGCGCTACCGTCAGCACTTTTAATCTTAACGAGGATTCAAAATTGATATCTGTTCGTAATAAATGTATCGTAAGGAAAGTTAAGTTACAGGGGCAACTAGAAATGAAGGCAAAACTTTAAAATTTTGACACACGATTTAGGGATTTTAAACTTTGAATTTTTATATTTTAGTTTCTGATTTGGAATGGGTTTAACTAACTATCCTTTCATATCAATCCACATTCGTTCACATTCAAAATTCTTTCATACTTTTTCACATTCATTTCACATCCCCCCCCTTTAAAAATGAGCACCACAGTACTTGTCAGCAAGGGCTGTGGGGCTCAACCCCATAAGTTAAACTCATTTTAAAATAGGCTATCGAATTTTTTTTTTTTTTTTTTTTTTTTTCTCTACGGAATTCTAATTAGACTCTCAAACTGCTTGGGCTTACTTTTACATAAAATACTGGTACTATTTGATGATATACACTGAAGATAAAACATATGACATATACTGTAAACAAAACACACAGCTGCAGCAAAAAAAAAAAAAAAAATTGAACATTTCTCGCGAGAACATTGTGTGCTATTTTTTTTAAAGTCTTTTAGCACATTTCAAAAGTTTCTGTTAACCAATATGTCCTGTTAGAATTGTTCGTGGATTATATTTGGTTCATCAGGAAAGGGAAACATTGCACCTTTCTTCAAACATACAATACAATAAAAACTAAATAATATGATACTTTAAAGCAGAAATATAATATGGCAATTACTTATATTATTTACAAACACAAACAATTAAAATATGCACTTAAACTTATAAAAATACTTCAACATGATATAAACACTTATTCAAAACATTAAATAAAAAAAATATAGCATAAAAGATATTTCAAATATATTGTAAATATAGGACAAAACAATTACTATAAATGTAATAAAAACAACACAAACATGAAAATGTCATATGAGCAGTTACAAGGTCTGTTACTACTCCAAAATATCTACTTACAAGCATCTTTGGGCTTATAGGACACTAGTAGGAATTATTCTCAGGAGAGAAAAAAATATTGAACTTGAAAACTTTGTAAAAATAGGAAATTCTAACCAAAAAATAAAAAAAATTTAGGCTATCCTTTCCACCATGCTCAGTGAGACATGGATTTCTAAACTCTGAGGTGATTACCATCCAAAAAAATGTGTCTCTTGCACAAGGAAAAAGGAAAAGTGGATGCCCGATAATCACCTACAGAGGGAAAGCGAAGCAGTTTTGCCAAATTCTCCATTCTACATGGAAAGAGAAAATGGGAAAACAGTTCGACTATAGATGGGAGGCCACGGAGCGGAGGACCCCTAACGTGTTCCTAGTTTTGTCATTGTATAAGCAATAAAAATAAATAAAAAGGTTAGCAGTACTTTAAAACTGCTCCGCCAACTACACCCCTGGGTTTTAAATTAACATCCAGCTGGGTCCTCATCCAAATACTAAAATGATAGAGGGACGATAGGAAAGCAAAAATAAAAAATTGAAAGATGAAAGGGATAGACGGGGGTTATTCATGGTAGAGTTTTAAATTTTGAGGAGGGTTATAGAATCTCAACTTGGAAGCATGCACTATTTCAGAATCTCTCTTAAAATGTATACTGGGTTTATCAATTTCAAAACTTACATCAGATCGTTGTTTTAAGATAGTATATGGTCCAGAATATGGTGGAGTCAATTTACGTGTATTAGGATAGTGGAATTCTTCATACATTACAATGTCACCAACTTTAAACTTTACAGGAAGAAAACGAGCATCGTAATGGATTTTATTTTTTTCATGGTAAGCTATTGTTCTTTCCTTAGCTAATTTTCTAGCTTCTTCAACAGGAGGGTAATAATCATTATCTGGCAAAAGAGGATCATAAGGTAATTTTCCTAACAGCAAATAACTAGGTGGAAATTGAGTTACAGAATGTGGAGTAGCATTATATTGATACAATACTTCATCTAAAAATTTTGTCCAAGGTAATTTAGTTGGTGATGAATTTACAATACATTTTAATCTGGTGACAATAGTTTGATTTAAACACTCAATTTTCCCATTCGTTTCCGGGTGATGACTGGAGGTTAACCTGTGTTTTACATTATAATTACGAAGAAAGCGTTTAAATCTAGAAGCTGTAAATGCTCCATTCCTATCAGTAAGTATTTTTTCTGGTACTTGAGTTTGAAATAATTGTTTCAAAATGTTTGTATAAGTTTCAGTTGTTACACTTTTTGACGCGAAACCCCACACATAGCGAGTTGCATGGTCTATGACCAAATGCAGATATTTCTTTGCCGAATTATAATGATTAAATCCGCCAACAGAGTCCAATGCCAAGCATTCAAAAGGTATATCCGTTGGGGGCATGAGCTGCAACAAACCAAATCTTTTTTGCCTACTTTTTTTGTTGATTTGGCAGGTATGACAATGTTTTACAAAATTTTCAATATCTTTATTAAGATTAGGCCAATAATATTGATTTGTAATTAAATTTATCATCTTATAAATTCCAGGATGTCCAAAATCGGTGTGGGCTTTTTCCAAGAGGGGTAAACGTAAAGCCATGGGGACGACAATCTTATACAAACTTTTCTTTTTAATCACAATAACATCATTAATTTCAACATATTTTTTATCATCTACCTTGACATTTTCTTTTTTCTGATTTTCTCTGATATCATTCAAGTTGAGTAAATGTGTATGATGTGGGGGGTCTTCTGAAACAGGTAATCTAGACAGCATATCAGCCTCTACATTAGTGGAGCCCTTTTTATATTTAATATCATAGTCAAACATACTCAATTTAAGGGACCAGCGGAAAAGACGTCCTCTTAAGTTTTTAACATTTTTGAGCCAAGTGAGAGCCGCATGATCTGTATGAATGACAAATTTTTGACCATGTAAATAATGGTAAAATTTATCTAGAGCATCCACAATTGCCAAACATTCGAGTTCAGTAATTGCATAATTTTTTTCATAGTCGCGAAGATTTCTAGAATGATATGCTATGGGGTGCAAAATACCATTTTCATCAGCCTGTTTCACAACACATCCCACTCCAAGACTTGATGCATCTACAAATAAATTACAAGGTGTTTTGGGATCAAACAATCTTAAGATAGGTTTTTGAATTAGAGCTGCTTTTAATTTTTCAAAAGAATTTTGACAGTTCTGGTCCCATACATAAGGAACATTTTTCTTTAACAAATTATTAAGAGGATATCTAACCTCAGCATATTTATGAATGAATTTATTATAAACATTAATAGATCCCAAAAAGCGTTGTAACTCTTTAACATTGGTTGGTGGTTTTAACCTCTTGATGGTTTCAATATTCGGGTTATCGGGTGTAATACAACCATTCGACACTTCATATCCAAGAAAATTAATTGTTTTTTTAACAAAATTACATTTAGGCAGCTTTAATTTAAGATTTTCCTGGACACAAATATCAAAAATGATTTCCAAATGATGGTAATGTTCTTCTTCATTTTGTGAGAATACAATAATATCATCAAAATAACTGCATGCAAAGTCAATTTTATATTTATTTAGGATTCTTCGAAGGATACGGTTAAAATTTGCAGGCGCATTTTTCAAGCCGAACGCGAGACGTTTCCACTCAAATAAGCCAAACGTTGTGGCAAAAGCTAATTTTTCAGTATCTTTAGGGTGGATAGGTATATGCCAATATCCACTTGCTAAATCGAGAGTGGAAAACACTTTAGCTTGCACCAATTTGTCCAATAAAGTGTCGATTCGGGGTAAGGGTTCTGCATCTGTTTTGGTTATGGCATTTAATTTTCGGAAATCGACACACAACCGAGTTTTCTTTCCTTCTTCACGTTTATAAACTAAGGTTACAGGTGAGGAATAAGGGGAATGACTTTCTTTGATGATACCGGCTTTTAACAAATTTTGAACTTGTTCTCTAATTTCTTCTTCTTCCTTAGGGGAAGTACGATAAGCTCTAAGCGAAATTGGTAAGTCAGAAGTTAAATGTATTCTCTGTGGTTCCATGTTGACACATCCTACATCATATTTATCTTTGGCAAAAATACCGACATATTTGGCTAAGAGAGTAGGCAGTTTGTTAGGTGCAGACTGAACTTGGATAGGTTCAGTGGCGTTTACAAACTCCGGCTCATAATTTTCGCCAAATATCCCTGCATTTTCCTTTTCTGAGATATCTTCATTAGGTTCTGACACGTGCAAGGAATTAATGGTTGGAATATTTCGTAATTGGTTCAGGAGAGGCACTCTTTGGTTATTTTGGAAAATTTGCATCTTAACACAATCAATATTTAACTGGAAACTTTGGCAATGGTTAAGTCCAATAAGGGTATAGGGTAATTTATTATCAATAACATAAAGATCAACATATTTGGATATGCGGCCAATTTTCAAATTAACACGACATTTTTCCTGCAAGGTGAGAATGCCTTGTGTTTGAGCGACCGATAGACCTTTACGAATTTTGGAAGTGTTTAATTGGAATTTTTGGACTAAATGTAATGGAATGACACTTAACGAGCTTCCTGAGTCGATCAAACATGGTATTGAGTTTTCCGGTATCCCTAGAGTAGTAATTTGACGTTTCTTTGGGTTTTCTTTGGATCCTTTTCTTTTTTCTATGTACCCGGGTACTATTAGTTGTCATTGGTTACTACTTGGGCTTGCAGAAAAATCACTTTGTGTCTGATTTGGATTCTGGATTTGAATGTTTGGTTGTTGGGTTAGAGAGGAGGCCTCTAAAGATTGCTTTCGAAAAGGACAATCTCGTACCCAATGGTAAGCATTTGGAATATTAAGATTAAGACATACACGGCATGGCGATGGTGCCAATGTAGCTTGGTAGTGTATATTTGGTCTGGGAGGAGACGGTTGAAATGGTCTCACATTTTGGAATGTTCTTTGAGGGTTAGGCATATTTGGGCGATTCTGGGGGTTTTGATAAGGGTATCTATAGTTCCAGGATCGCATTGGAAAATTCTGCTCAGCGGTATTAGGGCGATATGGTCGCCATTGTCTCAACTGATTTTGGGGAGTTGGGTCTGGTTTAATTTCAGGACTCTTGCCTGCTACTTCAAGCTTAGTAAGTTTAAAAACTAATTCTCTCCATTCTGTGGCAGTTTTAGGGGCATTAGTCACAATAAGTCTCTGCATCGAGATTGGCAAACCTTCTGATAACCCTTCCAGAATGAATTTATTGTCTAAACCCAGATTACGACCCATTTTCGTTTTCTTTTGGTAGTACTCGTTGAGGTCTTCACCTGACCTATACCGAATACTAGCAAAGTCGCTTAGTGATAGTGTATCTGGGGTAGAAAAATTTTCATGGAATAGTGAAACAAACTCATTCCAGTGCAAAACATTAAGACAGTTGTTAATGTATAGGGTAAGGGCACTATCTTTTAAAAATTTCTGGATGTTTCTTATCTTCCAAACATCATCTTTTTTGGATTCAATACATACAGCCTCAAAATAAGCAAGCCAGGAAGCAAAGATCATCTTTGTTTCCGGTGAAAATGGGATAATTTCCGGATCTTTCGTTGTTTTTTCCCCACTATTTGCTGCATAGCTACCTACAGCGGCCTTTTTTATTGACTCTAATTCAGGGGTTGGGGCCTGATTTTTAACAGGTTGTTGGCTCTCTTGACTGATAGCTCCATTTATATTTACAGGGGAACTTTCTTTAAAAGGGTTTCTACTTTCATCAACTTCTGTGTTTTTTTCTTTTAAAGATTCGCTACCTTCACCTACTTGAGTGGATTTATCTTCTACACTCATTTTTATTACTTATTTTTACAATCTCATTAAACAAAATATAAAAAAATTACTTTTATTAGAATTTTTTTTTTTTTTTTTTTTTCCTAAAAAATTTGCTTTTTTTTTTCTCTTAATTTTTCATCAAATCCCGTTTAAATTTCCAACATAATAAACAAAAATAACCTGCTTCATTAAATCACTTAATTTGTAAAAGAAAGAGATAATAATAACCATAATAATAAAATAATAAAAATAATAGTAATAATAATAATAAAATAATTATAATACTAGTAACAATAAAAATATATTTCATAAAAATAACACTTTAAAAACAAATAAAATTTCAAATTGTTTTTCTTTAATTGTTTTTCTCTCTTACTGCTTCAAAAAATAAAAATAAAAAGTTTCTGTCCGCTTTTAAATTCTTCTTAAAAAATAACAAAATCGAACATACCTATTTCTTCTTTTCCTTTTAAATCCATTTGATTGCACAGAATACTCACGTGAAAAAAAAAAGAAAAAAAAATTATCACCATTTAAACTGAAACCGAAAGAAACACAAAAAAAAAGAACAGCCCTCCTTCTGCTGGAGATCGTTACTGCATTGAACTTTGACCTTGATCTTAACACAAAACAAGTGGTTGTCTGTGACACACTTTTTGCTCTTCTCTCTGCAGCAAACTAGGTCATCTGAGATACCGTCTTTTGAAAGTGAAGTAGGAGAAAACCCATGCAATAAAAAATGTTTTTCTTTTGAATGAGCAAGGAAATGTTTTCTTGTTTTCTAAATATCCGAGATGAAAAGGAAGAAAAAAAAATTGTTTGATAGATGATCAGAAACACAGAATATTATTTGATAACTTAATGAGTGAAGCAGGAGCTCTTTCATTGACTGACTGTAGATATTTATTTCATCTTCATAACTGCTTTTGTACCGAAAATAAATCTATTTCCGATTTCGCTTTCCACAGTTCAGAAAATCGTTTATCAGAAAGTCGTTTTCTTACGGTAGAAACGCTGAACTCATGAATTGGAGAGTTGAAAACACTTGTTACCCGCACAGGAGCCTTCTCATCCTTACCAGACTCTCTGTAAGATATCGATACGCCTCTGTATAACGAGCGCATCTCGGTATACCGAACGCACATCGATCCCTCTGTAACGACGGACGGTTGATCGCCGCTACCACACATCCCAGTAAGGTATAACGTCGTTGATGTAGTCGTGCGAATGTAAGAAATCAGCAGGCATTTTCCTGGGAACTAGCTTTTATTCCAATTAATTACAAGTCTCTCTTTAAGCTAGGCCCAGGGGACAGTTTGAAGAGTCTTTTACCGGGAAAACATCGTCTTATTGTTCGTATTTCGGCGAATTGCCGGACTTACAATGGCAAGGATGCCAATGGCAAGGATGCCGTCGCACTTCGAAGAATACTGGCCGTAGTTTTTGTGGAGAGTGATTAGAGTCAAAAAGCCATGCAAAAAACGTGCTCCTGACATTATATACGGCCGGACCACCGCTAGGGACTGCTTTGCAACTTATGAAATAATGTCATTTAATTGGCTAATTAGCCCTTGACTCATATCTGGGTAAGCAGCCCAGATAATTAACATGCAAGATGTAGCCACCGGGAGAAGAGAGATGCGCTACCGTCAGCACTTTTAATCTTAACGAGGATTCAAAATTGATATCTGTTCGTAATAAATGTATCGTAAGGAAAGTTAAGTTACAGGGGCAACTAGAAATGAAGGCAAAACTTTAACATTTTGACACACGATTTAGGGATTTTAAACTTTGAATTTTTATATTTTAGTTTCTGATTTGGAATGGGTTTAACTAACTATCCTTTCATATCAATCCACATTCGTTCACATTCAAAATTCTTTCATACTTTTTCACATTCATTTCATATATATATATATATTTTAATAAAATGTGTATATTGTGACATGTCCTATTTTGTAAGTATGAAGAGGTAGTGCTGGCCTTCAAATGGAACCGTTCTCATTTAATAGGAACAAATGTATTTATTATTTTCTGTATGTCAACAACAAAATACATATTTCTTGAATAAATGAATATTTCACAACAATAAATAAAAAAAGACACTTGTTAAGCTTGTAATCAAAACATCAATTGAGATAAAGTCCAGGTTTTGTCAAAGTCTGTGCTCACATCACGAAACAGTTTCAAAGTTCACTCAAGAATGGTCGTGGGAGGAGAAAACTGCTCGCTTGCTGGCTCCCTTCACAAAAAGTTTCTCGAAGTCAAGATGTGCTTGTAAATGGACAGGAATGCACATTCTCGCTGCCCTAATGAAACAGGAATGGTTTCTCACTCAGTAGACAAGGCAATACATCAACCTCAAAGCAATAGTCAGAGAAAGGCTTTTCCAATGAGGATCTAAGTGAGGATCTAAGGACCTGAAGTTTTCAACTCGAGCCACGACTCTGTTATACAGATTCAAGTTGACTGAATCCTAATTTCAAAAACTCTAAATGACTTTCAACTCATTTCTGCCTTCTCGTATACCTTCTGTTTTTCACCTGAAAGCAATAGAGGTTTCTCCAGCCAGTAGAAACTCAGAAGGTCACTGAGAAAGCCTGTTATTATTGGAGAATGAGGACTTCTAAGGTGATCTGTTGATTGCTGTTTCACTTCGCTCATGTACTATCTGTGGGGTCTGTCGGCGTGAAGAAAGATGCGTCACACGCCTCATTCTATTATCGTAGCTGCCTCTAAAACTTCAAGATGGAAAAGGGGTTATGATGAATCGAAATGTTTGATTTTAACGGCAGATTTGTAGATTTTGCTGAAAATCCGAGAAAAATCTAGTTTACATGGAATTCTCCTGTGCTGGTTTTTGGGCTGTATACAGGGATTTCGAGTGAGATATTGTGGATTTCTCACAATATATATATATATATATATATATATATATACAGTCAAACCCCGATTTAGTGCCATCTCGAAATAGCGCCAATTCCGTTTAACCGCCAATTGCGTCTATGAACAAATCTGCCAAATAGGAATTTCAATGTAATGTATCCGTTAAAGCGCCAACTCGATATACCGCCAAAAAAAAATGTCTAGAAATTACTGTATTTTCTTTGCATATCTTTCTTTTTTAAATTTTTTGTTAGAATTTCAAAGGACACTTCCTTTTCATGTGTCTAGATGTTTTCAAGCTCAATTCAAACTTTATTGAATAGCAAAGAATTTATATTGTTCTCAACACCTGCCAAAATGCACCTGCTACCCATTCTACTTGTCATTGGGAGAAGAAAAATAACGCGCACTGAGTGCCGAGCAAGTAAAACTTCTGATTCAGACTGGCGAGTCATGTGATCCGATCCGCTTCTGGAGCGGGGAGAAAACAAGGCATGGCACGCCATTGGCTGAAAGGGTCTCTCCTCTCTCAGGTGAGAACAATGTAAAAAATAACTTCTTCCTGTACTTTATGTCGATTTCTTAGAAAGAAAACGGTGTGCAGTGCAAAATCTCTCATTCAAAATTTTGGTCGGACGTTGATTGAAACATTGAAGAATTCACCAGCTAAATCTGTAAAATATCATTCTGTCTCTTTATTTTAACTCATTATGGCAAAAAGAGCAGTTTTATCAATTTCAGAAAAGCGGGAAATTTGTGAATATAAAGAAAGAAATGTGAATGTATCGCAGCAACACATCTCCAGTCATTTTTCTACACTCTGGAAAAAGCCTGCTAGCAGGCGCTGCATCGGAGACATTTTGATGAATACAGAAAAATGGATTAACACCAACGAACTGCAATCATCTGTAAAAAGACTGAAAACAGCGAAACATGAAGACTTAGAGGATGCCCTTTGCACATGGATACAACAAATGAGTGCTAAAAATGCCGCTATCAACAGAGATGTCATCAGAGAGCAGGCAAAAGTTCTTGGCCAGCAAATGAATATTACAGATTGCGAATACAGTAGTGGCTGGTTGAACAGATTTAAAAACCGACGAGGATTCTCTCAGTACATACGAAGTGGTGAAACTGCAGGTGTTGATGAAGATATTGTGTCAAATGGTCGCAAAAAACTGAGTGCGCTTTTAGAATATAAACAAGAGGACGTTTACAATATGGATGAAAGTGGCCTTTTTTACCGCTTGCAGCCAGATAAAACAATTTCGAGTGGGCCTGCTAAAGGATTAAAAAAAAAAAGATCGTGTGTCTCTTGTGTTCTGTACGAATAGTGATGGATCTGATAAAAGAACTATGACAGTGATTGGAAAATCAGCTAAGCCACGATGTTTTAAAAATTTTAAT
Source organism: Maratus michaelseni (assembly GCA_963931845.1). Lineage (NCBI taxonomy): Eukaryota > Metazoa > Arthropoda > Arachnida > Araneae > Salticidae > Maratus > Maratus michaelseni. The sequence goes on along the minus strand of OZ007587.1, from coordinate 168,644,449 downwards.
CCTGCTCTTTATGTAGATTATGAGAATAATAACAAAGCGTGGATGACTTCAGCATTATTTCAAAAATGGTTAGCGAATTTCAACATAGAAATGAAAAGAAGCAAACACCATATTTTATTGATTTTGGATAATGCCCCTTGTCACAAAGCATATCCAATGAGTAATATCCGCATTGAATTTTTACCTCCTGACTGTACTGGATTTTTGCAACCTTTGGATGCTGGTATAATAAACTCATTCAAAGCTCATTATCGAAAGTATCACGTCCGCCATATCATTGAAAAAATCAGTAAAGATGATTTTTCTCCAATCCTTTTACATGATGCTATTCGCATGATAAAAAAAGCATGGGATGAAATTTCATCAGAAACTATTGTTAACTGCTGGAAACATACTGGATTGATTAAACCTGAAGGATCTATTAAAAAACAAAACAGTACAGCACTTCAGGAACTACAAGACGAAATACACAAATTAACAGAAATTGGGCATCCTCTATCGGCAATTGAGTACATTAATATAGACAAAAGTGTTTCAACATTTGAAGATTTGACAATCGAAGAAATTGTTGCCAATCAAAATGAAAATGAAAATTCATCTGACAGCGAAGCTGAAGAAGCTGAAACGCCGCATGTTACATCTGATGAAGTTAAAAATTGCATTGGGAAAATAAGAATTTTCTTAGAAAAACATGCAACTGATCAAAAAATGATGAACAATCTTTTAGTTGTAGAAAAAGATATTGGAAAAATCAATATTGAAAGGAAAACTCAAACTAGCATATTAAAATATTTTCCTGTAAAAGATAATTAAAGTAAAATAATTCAGTGTGATATTTAATGTATGTGTGTGTCTGTTATGTGCATAATTATCTACTTTATCTAAAATTGACTATATAAAGAGGTAAGTGCATGTTAATTTCATACATTAATTGGATAATTTTGAATCATGTAGCATTAATTATATTATGTATATTAATTATATTATATTAATTTATACTATTATAATATACTATATACCATTGGATAATTTAATAAAAAGGCATTACTGATATTTATTTTTATAATAATAATAATATTAGTATAATAGTATGAAAATTAATTTTTATTGTATTTTAATTCGATATACCGCCAAACTCGTTATAGCGCCAAAAATTTCTTGAACGGATAATGGCGGTATAACGAGGTTTGACTGTATATATATACACACATATATATATATATATATATATATATATATATATATATATATTATATATATTTTGTATTCATAGATGTTTATATCATATGGCAATAAATCTCACTTTCTAAAACCCAAATTCCGCCAAGCTTTAAAAAAAAAACAAAAAAAACACCAAGGCCCCTATAGTGGAAAAGTACCCTAAATTATAGTAAAAGATGCAGTTTTCTATGACATCAGTCATAAATTACACATAGATTAAGAATATATTGTCAAAATTGGATTGTTGCTTTAAAAATTTTAAAGTTAGTTCAAGTTTTAATATATAAACAGACCCAAAGGCTTAATTCCTACATATCTGTTAATCGTACATTATTTACTCTTTGGTTGGTATCTTACTTTTCCTTCTACCATAAATGATACTCAAAATATATTGATACTATGGATACATTTTTCATTGATACATTTCCTTCCCCCTGCAACCATACATTCATGTGGCTGTTGAGTAGGGTTGTAGTGTTGTAGTGGGTAGCTGCCCAACTACCCACTCGGACTGGTTTTAAAAAAACCCAGGTTTTTTTTATAACCATAAGGGTTGTAATGGGTAGCTGCCCAGGTATCCACCCAGCTACTCACCCGGGCTGGTGTAAAAAAACATTTTTTTTACAACCATAAGGGTTGTAGTGGGTAGATGCCCAGGTATCTGCCCAGGTATCTGCCCAGCTACCCATCCGGGCTACTTTTTTTTTTTTTTTCTTTTTTTTTAAACCCAGGTTTTTTACAAACCTGCTGTTGAGTAACATCATGATGCTGTACTGGAAGCTACTGGAATACTTCCATTTTGGCTTAGCTTTTTGTTATAATGGATATTGTTATCATAAAAGTTTGTTATTTTAATGTTTTTTATAATAATATATAATTAATTTTTTAGGGCTATTTATATTTTCAACCACAGGCTGGAGCATGTAGTGAATTATTAAAAATTGATGTTGAAACATTAAAAGAAAAAGAACGTGTCAAAGTTGATGGTAATATATATGTGATATAATTTTGCCTGTTTTATTAGATACAATGTCATTTTATTCATTCTCTAAAACAGATAAGATGATTAAAAATCTCACCTAAATTACACTTTTTATTTTCAAAGTAATATGAAATTAAATTTGATGCTTAAGCAGTGAAATACAAGATTATTTTCAAATTTATTGCCTTATTGAATGTGCATTTATAATTTTATGGTAGCTTTACGAACAATTTTCCATCAGTGGTTTTTATTTTATTTAATCCTCTGAAAATGATGAAATCATTTGACCCATATCACATATTGCAGAGCTTGTATTTTTCCTGAAATTCCTAACAGTACCAAAAAATAAAAAAAAGTTCTAAAATGTCCTTAACCCTCTAAGCGTTTGGAACATAATATTCCGTTCACTAAGCTCCAGGTTTCACTGCAATATATGCAATGTTTAAGATAATATAATTCTATAGATTTAATGAATTTTCAAAACATTAAAGAATGATTAATACTCTCAAGGGTTACATTCATATTTGTAATTAAGTTTTATTTATAATGCTGAAAGAATCCTATTTTTTTAGCATTTAAAACAAAATGATGAGAAAAAAACATTACAATTTTACCCTTTTTCAAAACGCTCAGAGGGTTAAATATTGTAATATATATCTTCTGAAATTTCACATTTTGTGCTGTGGTACTAATAAGTATGATATTTTTCTGTGAATTAGTGGAAATTTGAGAATATTTCTTTTATTTTTTAAAGAATTCTGCAAAATCAGTATTTCAAAATTATAGGTGCAAAGAAAAAAAAAAAAAAAAAAAGTTGTGAAATATTTTGTCAACTGGTCATGAAAATCTTGGGAATTTTGTCAATCAATTGTAGAAAAAATCAGAAGTTTCATTAATTGGTCATTCAAAAAAAAAAAAATCATGAATTTGTTCACTTGTTCACTGGAAAAAAGTGGAATTTAGTCAATTGGTTGCTAAAAAAGATTGCAAATTTCGTCAATTGAATTGGGGGGGGGGGGGGATATGGCAATTGTCGTTAATCAGACTGAGAAAAAAATCACAATCTTTGTTAATTGGCTGTTGAAAAAATTGCAAATTCCACCTTTAAAAGAAAAATTGAGAATTTCACCAAACGGTCGCTAAAAAAAATTGTGAGTTTTGTCAATTGGTCACTAAAAAAAAAAATAGTGAATGGATAATATATGTAAAAGAATTTTGTTAAAGTGGTCAGGGGGGGAAAATAGAGGAATTGATAAATTAACTACGGAAAAAAATTGTAAAATTGTTTTATATATCTATATCTAGATATGTATAGAAAGAGAGAGAGATTTTTTGTTTTTGTCATAGTAATGAATTGTAAAATTCATCTCTGAACTCAATGAATCTGTTGTTGAGCTTTTGGCTAAGGGGAAATGTACTCAAGTACCCATATTTGTATTTAATGTTTGCCGTTAATTTGTTGTGCAAAATTTTGTATATGCAATTTTACCATTAGAAATACTCTGAATCCTTGATATAATATCTGGCTTTGCTTATGACTCTAATGCAATTTATTAGGCAGTAATTAATGTTTATTCAATTTTGTTTTTATGCTAAATTCTTGAAATAATCTTTACAGATTGTTTGTTTTAAATTTATGTGTGTACAAGTGTTTTGGTATTTCACTTTCTCAAGCTTAAATAAATTTTAATTTTCAATTAATGATCTTGTATTTTGGTTAGTATGTGAGGTAATTGTGTCTTTAAAATTTGAAAAATGTGTGTTGTGAAATTTCACTTATTGCCTCTACTACTTCTGTATATTGTTTTTTAAATAAAGGTAGTTGAAGTCTTTAAAACTTCTTTTTTCATAGACCCACTTTTACCTAAAAATGTAATTTATTTCATCTGGAGAAGGGTGTCATGAATTAGTTATTTAATTGCTTACTGAACTATGTTTGTTTTCTCTTGAAATTCAAGAAATCTTTAATTTATATATATACAGTAAACTCCTGACTATCCGGCCTAATGTGGCGGAAGGGTAGACCGGATAACAAAAAAGCCGGATAGGCCGAAGTTCCATAAATATTTACTTACTTCCTGCTTCCCCCCCCCCCTCCATACTATTAAAAACACATGTTACACATTTTAAGATACATATTATATATACAGTACATACAGTTTCAAAATAAGCTAAACATTAACCCTTTCAGGGGCAAGCACTTGTGCTCCTGTAACGTTGAATTCCCACCGGAATTTAGGAAAGAAATTAGTTCAAAATAAGAATAAGCAATTTTTCAACATTATCTCGTCAAACTTAAAAAAGTAAAATTTAATTAAAAGTTTCTGGTTTGAATCAGATTAAAATTAGGTGGTATATAATATATACCACCGCCCCTCAAAGGGTTAAAGTAAAACGTAAACCTAATTCGGAAAAAAATGAGTAAATCTTATTTTACTGTTTATTGATAAATGATTGCACAAATATGAAAAGTTATGCATAAGATAAAATAGTCAAAACTTACAGTTTTTAGTTTTTGAAAAAGTCTTTGATAGATGATCGCTTGCTCCTCCCTGTCGTGAGTCAGCACTTCCCACGGACGGGAACCTGCCTGTATCGGTCACTCGCAACATTCCTAATTTTTTTTACTAGGCCGGATAGGACGGAGAACCGGATAGTTGGGAGTTTACTGTATATATATGTATATAAAGAAATGTAAATAAAAAAATAAATTTCCTTCTGTTTAGTTTAAAAAAGCCCAAAAACAGTAATATTTTTTACAAACTCAAAAATATTTAATTTTGACATACATGCATGATGTATTTCATTGGAGTAGTATTTTCTGTTTTTTTTTTTTTTTTTTTAATGTCATGTTTAGGATGAGGGGGAATGTGGGATTTTCATATTTTAACCAAAATTTTAAATGGGTTATTCCAAATGAGGGGTTATATCAAGTGGGATTCTTAAAAATATTGCATGAATTATGTGATCCCATACTCTAGAGCAAACTGTGTGTAAATATCTGAAAGGGAAATAAAATCCATTTTAATGTATTATATTTTCCCTTTTTTTTTTCAGTATCAGATTGGGGACCATGTGCGTTTTTTACTGATGGTGATAATTTGGGTGTCATAGTTTCTACAAAAGAGGTATAATTACTTGTTATTGGCATTTTTATTTTTTACAGTTCTTTTCCAAACAATAACTAAAAATAATTGTTTTGAATTGAATTTATGTATCCTAATTGAATTTATTTACAATAACATGAAAATTGCTCTTTACGTTTTGAATTTTACTCTGACATTTTGTAGTAGCATCTTTATTATTATTTTTTAAATAGAAAAAATAACAGTGAAAAATATTTAAAAATTGAATGGTCTTTATTTCATTATGATTGTTCAGTTAGAAATGTATTTTAACTTTCAGACTACAGTTTAAAATTTACTGATACTTATTTATAAATTGCATTGACCTTATACTAAAGTAACTTTTATGTCCTAACGAAACAATCGTATTTAACTCTATACCAGCGATGTTTACATAGTATTCTCTATATACATAGCTTTGCTAGAAATTGAAATGCTATAACAGGTTTCACTAAGAAAGTATTTAACTTTTTATTAGTAAATTTGTCAAAATTTCTAAGCGTTGGATGTGTTTTTACTGCCAGACATAAAAAAAAGCATAATTATAGAAAAAAAAATAAGCAAAAGAAAAGTTGGCTTTTAACTTCTTATAAAATTAATATATATAAATAAAACACCATATCTTTTGAATCCACATTCACCTTAAATTAATATCAAAATTAAATGTCTTTAAGTAATGTATCTTGTATTGTTACGAATTTTAACTTCTTATTGAAGTTATTAGAATAATTTTTCTTTTATGAAAATAGTGTTAGGTTCAAAAACTGATTGGTACTTGGCCACGAAGGGAGTAAATATATACCAGGTTATACAAAATACAAGTTATGGCAATTATCTCTTAAACCATCAATGATGGAAACATACTTCCAGTTACAAAGAGTATACAAATCAAGTATAGCTTTTAGATATGGCATTAGTTTTGCAAAGGGACTCATTAAAATACAAAAATTAAATTTTTTATACAGTCCCTGGATCATATAACTTATATTTAAAAAAAAAATTTTCCATGCTCTGTCAATTAAAGCAATAACAATTTAAAGGTGAAAATAAGCAATTTCGCTTAGTAGCTACTGGCCGGTAGGTTGATTTTTTTTATTAGCCAGTTACTGGCTAGTGTGAATAATTTCTTTAGTAGCCAGTAAGTACATTTATGTCACTGAATATTTAATTAAAAAAAATATGACTTTCCAGTAAACAAGCAATTTATGTTCTAAATAAAAATATTTTAGTTTATATTGTTTTGAATAAATTTGAGATATTAATTTCCAATCTATTTTAAATTTAAAAATATGTTAACAGCAAATTTATATACAACTTGCTTATGTAGCTAACTACATAAGTCACACTAACCTTAGGTACTTGTGCCTCTAACTACATAAGTACCTTTTAAAAAAAATATTTGTCTAGAATTAAGATCTGAAAATAATGGTATGTTTATGCACTAAATAATAACCCACGGCATGGCCACCCCCATGGCCATCTCCACATTACACATGCATAATCTGTGGCCATCTCCAGATATTCAGGAATTATGTGTATTTCGGCAATTTGTTTCGGAAAAAATTGCAAACTTCATCATTCGGGAGCGAGAAAAAAAATCATTAATTTCATCAATTGCACATGTAAAAATAATTAATTTCTTCGATCCGGCACATAAAAATTGTGAATTTTGTTGCTCGGGCATGGAAATATCATGAATATCATCGATCCGGCGCATAAAAATCATGAATATTGCTGATAGGGTGCGGAAGAATCATGAATTTTGCTGATCGGGCTCATAAAAATCACGAATTTCGTCATTTGGGCTTGTAAAAATCATGAATTTCGTTGGATGGGCATGTTAAAATCATCAATATTGTCGATCAGGTGCATAAAAATCATGAATATCGTCAATAGGGTGCGTAAAAATCAAGAATTTTGTCAAACAGGCTCATAAAAATCATGAATTTCATCAAACAGGTGCGTAAGAATCACGAATTTTGCTGATTGGGTATATAAGAATAATGAATTTCGTCGATTGGGCACATAAAAAGCATGAATTTCATCGATCGGCCGTATAAAAATCATGAATTTCGTCGATTGGGTGCGTTAAAATCATGAATGTCATCAAAAGGGCACATAAAAATCATGAATTTCATCGATAGGGTGCATAAAAATCATTAATTTTATTGATCGGCACGTAAAAACAGTGCCCGTAACTAGGCAGGTGCAACAGGTGCAGCCGCACAGGGCCCATCTGAAAGGGGGGGGGGGGCAAAATGATGTGCATAAGAAATTATATTTTTTAATTGAAAAAGAAATTTCTGCCTTTCTACTGCGCGATTTGACGGTTAAGTTTTGTGTTATTTAGATCCTAGATGTCTCTGCTTATCAACATGAACATTCGAATTAATATAGAACTGATATTTTCAACTTACCTACGTACCTGCCAAACTTATGCTAGGTTATAGTTTGAATACAGTAACATATACTTGTGTTTTCGCTTATGTCTTTACCATATGCCGTTTTTTTTTTAACTTCCTTTAACCAAACCATTTGAAATATGGAAGATACAGTCTTAAAATTAGTACCTTTACGTCTCAAATTCTGCAATTAGTTCGAAAAATATCGTTGTTAGCCCTTTGAAAAATGTTTGCAAAAAAGAGTCGTTTTCGCAGTAAACATTTCCCATAATATGCCACCGTTCCACACCCCCCTCCCTCCCAGGTCGCAATTTTAGGGGCACCGATAAGCAAAAAATATGCCTTAATGCCGATACTTTCTTCTAATCGTCAGTGCAATCGGTTTTCAAAAATAGGAAAATTTTAACTCTTTTAAAAAATTCACGACCGCAGGTCACTTTACCTCTCGGCAGCGATATTTTTTCTACATTAAAAGTAAATAAACGTCCCTATTTCGACACAATCTTTTTACAGCATCTCGGCAGACTGGATTTACAGCTACTACAAAAATTTTGAAACATTCAGGGGAGCACAAATATTTTAAAAATAATTAATAAAATCTAATAAAAAATTGACGAAAACAGTGGGATATTTTGCTGGATTTGGCTTACGTTTTCACTATTAAATATGCATATTGTTTCGTAAAATGGTTAAGGGAACATCATATTTTGAATTCCTAAAAATTTCGAAAAAATTGAACGATAACTACTGAAGAAAAAAAAATCTAAATTACAGGACAACCCCCCCCCTCCCCTTCTTTTATCGGCAGACTTCAGAATTAAGCATTGATTCCGAAAATCAAAATACGCAAAAAAAAAAAAAAAATCCTAAGCAACATGTACGCTGAATTCGTTTTCCAACACTGCAAACCATTTCAATAAATATCATCATTAACCTTATGAAAGAAAATTCATTTCCGAAAGCCAGTTTTATCAAATTTTGAGGACAAGTAATTCATGGGGAAATAAATGTTCGGGAACAATAAAATTTTTCGAAAAAAACTTGGGTATTTTCTTTTCCTTATTTCACGTAAAATTTACTTTTAGTCATCTGGCAACATTGAACCTGTCTCGAATTCTATTCTGTTTTTGCTTCCACCGAGTTCTATGTTTTTATGCGGAAAGCGAAAATAAGTACGGAAATCGATTTTATTAAGTGGTCGTGCTTTATAACGGCACAGTTTACTCTTTTATCTAATTCTAATGTCTCTTGATATTTTTAATTTGTATTTCTTATTTATTTCTTATTCAAAGAAAAAGAAGTACCAAGAAATTTAAGGCCAGAATTTAAAGGTAAGTGAAATCATTGAAAATATTTATGTATATAATCTTGGAAAAACTTTTGTAGAAGAATTATTGTTTTAATTATTATTATTATTATAATTATTATTATTATTTTAAATCTTATTAAAGGTAAACATATATCGAATTTGAAGTGTCCATGCAGGTCTTTTTTTCTTTCTTGTCTCTCAATTTATTAAACAAGAAAATGTTATTTTTATGTAATTTATTATATTATTAAATTTTGTGAAGGGGCTTGTTTTATTAAAAGGAATTATTAAATATTTTATTTTATTGAATATATTATATTTTATATATTATATATATTATTTTATTAAGTGTTAAAGGAATAATTAAAAGGGCCCATTTTTGTTAGAGTTTCGTGGAGGGATTCTAAAAAGGCCCTGTTTCTGTCTGGATCAACCAACTGATTTGATTTAAAAGTTCTAAAATTACTCGCTTATTTTTAAATCTGCTAATGAAATTGTTGTCTGGAGACTTTTATCTGCTATTTCAACATCGCTAATTAAACGTTTCCTATATTTTGCTTGATAGACTTCCTCCCATCTTCTAATCAATCTGGATAGCAGACAAATGGTCGTGAATTTAGAATTGTATACTGGCGGTAGAAAAAAAATATTTGCTTCTATTTTTTTTCATCGCTTTAAACGAGAGGATTTATTGTTTAAATGTTTGAAACCTTTTACGATTCCTTTTACATTTGAGTTTTATGGCGTCGTTTTAATAATTAATTTCATGTGTAACAAATTTTTAGATTTTTAATATTGTCTGAGAAATGTTTGATTGGAAAAAAAACATCGAAATATGACAAATAAAAGGCATCCAAGCAAGTGATATTTCGTCACACGCTTGCATTCGTTCTACAAAAAGTAGTTTATGTACGTTATAACAGTTTTATACTTGTACAGGCAACATGTTAACAATAATATTTTGTTTTCTAGCTTAAAAATATCTAAGCATTTGTCAGGTGCACAAAAGAGAAATATAAGGAAACGAAAATTGGAAGAATGCAAGTCAATGTCGCAACAGTTTGGTAAATGGCTAAAAACCGAAAACTCAGAGAATAGAGGAAGTGTGGAAGAGGTCAAATCTAGCATTACTTCACAAGGTGATAAAAAACACAACATTTGGCATCTACCCCTTCAATTAACGACAATTCTCCGAGTAACAAAAACGATCCATTGCTTCTCAAGATATTCTACTACAATACCCTCATTATAATTCAAAAGAGGATGAGCCTGCACAAAGTACTGTCTCACAAACTGATAATACCGAACATTCTGCTGCTTCACTGGGTATTTTACTACAATTGCCCCATAGTAGTTCAAAAGAGGATCAGCCTGTACAAAGTACTGTCTCACAAAGTGATATTACCGAATATTCTGCTGTTTCACAAGGTATTTCACTACATTTACCCCATAATAATTCAAAAGAGGACGAGCCTGTACAAAGTACTGTTTCACAAACTGATAATACCGAACAAAATATGTTCTGTACTGTTCCAGAAGAAATACTGCTTAATTACAACGATCCCCATTCCTGGCCTGCCGTTACTGGTAAATTAATACATTCTCTTGTTTCACATGGTGCAGATCAAGGCGACCACATTAACTTTAATACGTTAAAAGTAGACGATTCAGGTCGAAAATTTACAAAGGACTGGTTTTATGTTAAACAAATTAACGGAGAAACTGTTAAAATAAAATGGATTTTATATTCCGTTAATCAAAATGCAGTATTTTGCTTTCCTTGCATGCTTTTTGGGCAAAAATCGCATTATCTTTCAGACCCACAAAAAGGTTTTTATGATTGGAGGCATCTTCATCCGGTTATTCCGACACGAAAATTCTCCAGAACATCGAATTTCGTATGTGAAATGGTAAGTAATGGAAAAGAATATAAAATCAGGAAATGCAATTGATGATTATGTAATTAATTCCATTAACAAGGAAAGAATGATATGGCGTGAAATATTGAAAATAATATTGGATGCTATTCTATTCTGCGCCAAATATAATCTTGCTCTTAGAGGTTCAAATGAAATTATTGGAGATCCAAATTGACATTTTTTAAAATTTGATTGAATTTGCTAGCCATTATAATACTACTTTAAAGGAACATATTGAAAAACATAAAAAGGGTTCAGTGTCTTATTTCTCACCCACTATTCAAAATGAAATAATAAAATTAGTTGGGGACAAAACTAGAAATGAAATCATCTGTAGAATTAAGAAGGCAAAGTACTACACAATTTTATTCGACTGCACTCCTGATGTTTCAAGAAAAGAGCAAATGAGTCAGATTATAAGATATGTCCATGTTGACTGTAAAGGGAAGGTAATGATTGCAGAAAGCTTCATAAACTTTATTCAATCTCATGAAAAAACAGGAGAAGGTTTATCATCTGAAATTTTGAATAAACTAAATGTTGATAAATTAGACATTCAGGATTGCAGAGGGCAAGGATTTGACAACGGTGCCAATATGGCTGGCAAGTATAAGGGAGTAAGTGCACGTATTTTGGAAATTAATGATTTAGCAATATTTGTAGCTTGTGCAGCTCATAATCTAAATTTAGCCGGTGCCCACGGTGCATCTACAACTCCAGAAATGATTGCTTTTTTTGGTACTGTGCAGAGGTTGTTTAATTTTTTCTCGTCCTCAACATTTCATTGGGAAACTTTAATGAAGTGCTTAAAAATATCACTTATTAAAGTTTTTCTGATACAAGATGGTCATCAAAGGCCAGAGCAATAAAAGCGCTGTATTTACAATTACCTGAAGTAATGGAAGGACTTCAAATGATTACAAACGTTTTTTCGAATCCGTAAGCTGTATCGAATGCACAAAGTTTGATTCTGCAAATTAATTATAGGTTTATCTGTACACTTTCTATATGGAATAAAATTCTACAATGCATCGATCGAACAAACAAAGCATTACAACAGAAAGATTTGTCAATAGATATTGGAACAAAACTAATTGCTGGTTTACGTAGTACATTACAAGGGCTTCGAGATAAAGGTTTTGAACAAAATATCCAGGAAGCTGAAAAAATCCATTTTAGAAAATCCAGTTTAGCTGAAAAAATCCAGCTGCTATCCAGATTGGCTGAAAAAATGGATATAGAGAAGGAATTTCTTAATAAAAGAAAAAGAAGAGTGAAGAAAATGGAAATAGGTGAAACATCAGATGAAGGAAGTAAATTAACAGCTGAAGAGTTATTTAAAATACAAATGTACAGTGTTCTTGACACTCTGTTGTCTCAGATAGATTTGCGTTATGAAAAAATGAAAACCATCTGTGATTATTTTTGCTTTCTGTATGGCTCGTCTTTACAACATATGAGTGCCGCTGACTTAAAAAAATCGGCAGCAGATCTCGCTATTAAGTACAGCAAAGATTTAAAAAAGTACGACTTCACATGTGAAATTGAAAGTTTTAAGTTTGAAGTAACGGCTCTTATACAAAACATACAAACTGCATCTCCGCTTGATATTCTACAGACTCTTCATGATTTTGGTTTAATTGAATCTTACCCAAATATCAGTGTCGCCCTTCGAATATTTTTAACTCTTCTCATTTCTATTGCTTCGTGCGAGCGAAGTTTTAGCAAGCTGAAATTAATAAAAAATGATTTACGATCAACTATCGGACAAGAACGTTTATCCGATCTGTCTATTATTTCAATAGAATACAATATAGTTAAAAATATTAATTATGATGATGTTATTAACGTATTTGCCGAAATGAAAGCCAGAAAAGTGCAATTAAAATAAAACTTAATAAAAAAATTTTCTTGCGACGTATTTTTTTTTTCATTTTTCCAAACCTAATTAATTAAGGGGCCCAAATGCGAATTCTTGCACAGGGCCCAGGAATGGCTAGTTACGGCTCTGCATAAAAATAACGAATTTCGCCAAACGAGCGTGTAAAAGTCATGAATTTCATCGATCAATCATGGAAAAATCATGAATTTCATCGATCGGGCATGGAAAAATCATGAATATCATCGATCAGGTGCATAAAAATATTAATTTTGTCGATCGGGTGAGTAAAAATAAAGAATTTTTTTGAACGGGCGCATGAAAATCGTAAATTTCGCTGAGCAGGTGCATAAAAATCATGAATTTTGTCGTACGGGCGCGTAAAAATCATGAATTTTGTCATTCGGGAGCGTAAAAATCACGAATTTCGTGGAACAGGTGTGTAAAAATCATGAATATCATGGATCAGGTGTGTAAAAATCATGAATATCGTCGTCCGGGAGTGTAAAAATCATGAATATCGTCGTCCGGGAGTGTAAAAATCCTCAATTTCGTTGAATGGGGGCGTAAAAATCCTCAATTTCGTTGAACGGGTGCATAAAAATCATGAATTTCTTCGATCAGGTGTGTAAAAATTATGAATTTCGTCATTCAGGAGCGTAAAAATCATGAATTTTGTCGAACGGGCACATGAAAATCATGAATTTTGTCGAACGGGCACGTAAAAATGATTCATATTGTCGAACGGGTGCATAAAAATCATTAATTTCATCGAATGTTTGCATAAAAATCATGAGTTTCGTCTATCGGGTTCATGAAAATCATGAATTTCGTCATTCGGGAGCGTAAAAATCATGAATTTCGTTGTACGGGCACGGAAAAATCATGAATATCGTCGATCAGGTGCTTAAAAATTATGAATTTCGTCAAACAGGCACGGAAAAATCACGAATTTTAGGGAAAAATGGAAATTGGAAAATCCTGCATTTGGTCAGTTCTTTTCATATTTTTAATCGCCAGTTTTTCAAGTTTAATCGACGAGTGGCGACTGGCGAGTGCTTATTTTCACCTTTAGGCCAAGATAGATTCACAGTTTACAATGATAAATAATTCATTTATTTGAATAGCTTCCATAGAAGTTGGGTAGTTTTCTATGCAAGGCTTATGTAGTTGGCTATCTTTATTCAATGAGGAAAAACAAAATGTCTTTCCGTCATATGAAGTCTGTAAAATAGACAAACAACCATTTTTTGTTGTGCAATTTTACTAATCAAGTATCTGGTAGTTATTTTTGTGTATTTCATGTCTTCTAAAATGTCTGTTATCGTTTCCCCATCCAAGTATAATCAGTATTTTGGTTAAGATCTTTTATTATTTATCTAAATCCTGCATATATAATAAATATGTATTGGATAATGTAAAAGTTTTAGTTGATTGATATTCTGCTTTTACTTTTCTAATTTTTGAAAATTCTACTTACATATGTATTAATTTTATTATATATATATATATATATATATATATAACAGGGTATCTTTATTGCACTAATTTTTTGTTAAACTTTACAGGATAGTTTTATTATTAAGATGTATAAACCTGATTCATCCCCACTTTGTTGTGTGCACGAACTCACTCTTAAACTAGCCAGAAAGTGTTTAGATGTTTTTGGAAGTGGTATATTTGAAGATGAAAATAACTGTCACACTATAAGTGAGTAATTTTTTATTACTTTTTTGTTTTTAATTAGTTAAAATTTATTTTATGAAAACTTATATTTTATTTTTTGTCTTCAAATATCTTATTTTTTGAGTAAAAGAAAAAACAACAACAATTGGTATACACATTATGTTTATGTTGCACAGAAGAATGTGATTAGGAGTATAATATGATGCAACATGATGTCACTCACAATACAAGATTCTACGGTAGGGAATTTCTATTCTTATGGTGTATTCTTTAAAAATACTTCACAGCAATGCTGTATGTAAAAAAATATTCAATACTTAAAACTAAAAGTGATTTTTTGAAATTTTTCGGATTAGAAATTTATTAGATCTTTTCTGATTTATGAAATATTTTAATAGCACTCAACGAAATTACTTCTGAAGTAAAAGTGTGTAATTCTGTATGAAATTAAGCCACTAAACCATGAAAAACCCACATTAACCCACCCTTTTTTAAAAAATACAAATGTGAAATGTTAAGATTTTTTAAAATTAATATACTATTTATAGAAAGTAATTTTTTTTAATGTAATCTATTAATAAAATATTAATAGTGAAAACTCATTGCTTTTTTGGATTAATAAACAGCTTATTTCAAAAAAGTTTTTTTAAAAATCATTGTTTAAGCTGTAGCTTTTAATCCTATGTTTTCTTCTAGATTTACCAGCTGAAGATGAACCTCTAAGTATCACTTGTGGGAAAGATTTTGCTTTGCTGAAAACTATCAATGGAAAGGTAGCTTTCACTTAAAACATTTGCCTGTTTTTGTATTTTTAATTTAATTTGAAAAAGAATTTTTGTAGTTATTGTTTTAGTATGTGTAGTGAATAAGTTTAGGGCTGCCATTATTGCATCTGCTTCTGCTGCAATTAGTGTTGAAAGGAAGGGCCTTCCAAGGGCACATGTCATCTGTTTTGCAAGTGGCAGCTTTTGATTCTTGATTCGAACTTTCCTTCTACAGTCTTGCAAAAAATACAGTTTCATTACATTTCTGCCAGTTATCCAATTTAGCGCAAAATAAAATATCAAGCTACACACAACGACACAGCATGGTGCTACAAAGAAATTATTTATAAAAATTCTGTACAAAATCACTTTTTCTAGAAAATCAATTTCTTTAGCTTTTTCATGCTGAATAAATGAATGATAGTTGCTGCAAAATTCTCTTTATAGCTAATCATTTAAGGAATTTTCTAAAGCCAGTTTGCCACCACCACTTTTGCAAATATGATACGGAAGCCATATAAACTAGTAAATCTACAGATCAGGAGTCTCAACGTCAGCTCTGAAAATTGTTGTTTTTTTATCTCACTTTTCATATATTTAGCATCTTACAATCCACAATTTAATTTTTTTATATTACATACATATTTATAGGTATATAAAACACTTCAAAAATTTGCAGAAATTAGAAGCGTTAAATTAAACACGGTTTATGCAATGATATTCTTAAATTCTTATGAACTTCTTATTCATGTAATTTTTTAGATGAACTCCCTGTAATCTTATTAAATTTATATTTGTGATTTCCTATTGATTGTGTAAATGATTATAGTATATCTTTGATTTTGTTTTACACTGTGGTTTTATTAGATTAATCAACAGTTTGGAAAATGATTTCATGTTATCCTAATACCCAAATAGCAACATTTACTTACCTGCCAACCATAAAACACCTGCATCTGATGGATAAGTTGAATAATATCCCTTGTACAAAAGCAACTTATGAAAAACTGATGTAAACTGAATCTACTATATTTCACTTATATCTATTTTAGAAATCAAGTGTAATTACAATTTTTGTTTCGGAAAAACAGTTTTGATGATCATTCTATAATATTTAGATGTAAGATCTTATTTAAGTACATCCTGATCTACTCGATGGCAATAACATACTGGAAACTTTTAAACCTATAACTCTGCCAATTCACTAAATAGTAAACATGATTTGGCGCTATAAAATATTTTTTGTGTTAGCTTTTCACAATCTCAATTTATAGTAATTGTGCTATTTCAGGATGTATGGATGTATTTTACTACACAAATTTCTTTAGATTAACCATCTCGTTGTATGTGATATTTTATCCTATTTATAAAATAATACTAATTTTCAACCACAAAACATCCACATCTCTTCCAGAAAATGAATAATATCTCATGTAAGAAATATACAAATATAAACTCAAACTACAAGACTTGAATCCAAACTACACGTTCAAAGATTTTGTAATTTTCGTTTGGAAAAAATGTTTTGGTAATCATTCTATAGTAGTTAAAAGGCAACTTGCATCAAAATAAATTCTCATTTATTTCAATAAAATACTAAATCACCCGAAAATATTTTATTTCGTGAATAAAATATTGCAGCAAAATAGGGAGTGTTATTTGAATTTTATTATTTTGATATTCTTTGAAATATGGTTGTTAGGTTACGGTTAAATTAAAGATGAAAATAAAAATAAATGCATTTTAAAATTTATAAAAAATAAAATAAAATGTATTATATTATTCGAACAAATGTATAAAATTGCACAAAAAATTATACAACTAATTTAAAAAATCTGACAAACGTGTTAACAAAATTTCAAATTAATTTGAATAATTTAAGACCTGACTTGATAAATTTTAGCCTTCATAACTTATCGTTTAAATACATTAATCAAATGCGCCATTTTATTTTCAACGAATGAAAATTTCAAAATCATCTGAATTTCTCATAGGAAAGCATTATGGCCTAAAAAGAAATATCTAAAAGGTGGATTAAAACTTTGTGCCGTTATATTAAAAATAAATGTGCAACGTTAAATTAGCACAAATTAAAATCATTTCTAATGCTTTTAATACATATGTTCATCGCGCCCTAAAAATTTGTTTATCTGAGAGTTTACTCAAAGCGGAGTTAGACTACATCAAATCAATAGCCTTTGACCGGGGTTATCCTGTTGAAATAGTTGATTCAATTCATAATAAACAAATTAAACGTATGCATTCCAATGTTAACAATGTTCGCAATGAAAATTTAATTATACTTCCATATTTTCCGAGAATAAGCCATCAAATATCTAGAATTTTGAAAAGTTTCGACTTTAAAATAGTTTATGCACCGTTTAACAAAATCAAATTTACAGACCTCAAACATCCAATAGACAGATTTTCACATTGGGGAATTTATAAAATATCTTGCGAATGTGATAAAATGTACATAGGTCAAACTAAGAGACCGCTTAGAGTCCGTTTAGGGGAGCATAAAAACTATGTTAAAAATTGTGATATTAAACGATCTGCAATAGCTAACCATTGTTGGTCTGAAAGTCACAGTTTTAATTTTTCGGAAGGTGCGATAATTCAGAAATGCTCATCAATTTACGACCTAAATTTCTGGGAAGCTTATTACATATGGAAAAATTCGAGCAACTTGGTTAATGATTTGTCCAGTACACCAAATTTTTCAAATGTCTGGCTACCTTTCATTTAATTCATCCTCATTGCCCCCCCCCTTTCTGTTTTTTTCTCTGCCGTACAAAGCGTTTCAAACGTCTGGCTGCGTTTCGCTTAGTTCATTCTCCTCGTCCCCCCTCCTTTATTCGCCTCCACACTTAAACTTTCCCGGTCGGCGGAGTGTTCCTATTGGTCTCTCTGTCACGTGTGTTTCCTCGTCTCCGCTGTTGTTTTGAAAAATTCAACGCCATTTCATCTGGCTGCGGCGCGAGAGATGGCAGGCAAGCGGTCATGGCTTAGGAGTTTTTAATTCGTTTTTACCTTTTGAGTTGGCACTGAAGATGGAGCTTAAGGGCTTTGTAACAGCTGTTTGCCATTAGAAATGATTTTAATTTGTGCTAATTTAACGTTGCACATTTATTTTTAATAAAAAGAAATATTCTATATTTTTCAAACGAATGAACCAAATGTAACTAAAAACTATACAACTAATTCTGGGTACCTTACCAACATACCTACCAAAACATCAACTTAATCAGATCATTTTTGCGGCAGTTATTGCAGAACAGACAGACAGACAGACGGAAACCAAAAGCTTTTCGGATCTCCACAGTGAGCTTCAACTGACGTTTCAGCAATTATCATTCTGTTTTTGTGTTGTTAATGTTCTATTGGAAATGTATACAGGCAATAGTTTTTAAAAACATCTTGTAGGGATTGTACTAATCTGTAAAATGAGAACTGCCAGGAGAAATGAAATGAGGTAGAAAAATCAGGGAAATATTTAAGAAAATAATTTTAACTTTAAAAACATAGAATTTTCTAATTTTTGACTGGTTGAGTATCGTGAACAAATTTTGTATCTATTGTGGAAAGGGGGGGGGGGGGGTGTTCTCCATTGTGGATAAAAGGGTGAGAATTTTCTTCTGCCATGTGTGAAGGGTTCTGTGTTTTGTATGTGATCATTTTGTACTGCACAACTATATGAGCTGAGGACTCTCAATTCTGCTATGATGTTCAAAGGCACTGCAAAACATTGCTATTTGTACACATTGAAGCACCAACTTAAAAATTTTCAGAAAAATATGCTTCTTCAACATATATATACTCGTATATTCACTTTATTAGTTTGCTTTAATACTTTCATGTTTTCTCATGATTTACTTTAATTTAATTTTATATACACAGGTGTTGCAAAGCAACATTTTGCCATTTCTAAAGTAATCAAATTTTATTATTTTCTAATTCAAAATCCTAATACTCTTATAACTAATTTTAAATATATAATTATACAATGAAATTCCTTTTCATTAAAATAAAATTATATATGCTAAAAGCGATAACAGTACACTTGAAGGCTTATAAATACCCTTTAATAAACAGATCTACTAGTTTCGTACACACAATCATCGACATTCTCGAGATCAATAATTATAAAATAAACCATTTTTGCAAAAATTAAAAAAATGAACTTGATAAACAAAAATTATGAGATCACGGGTGAAAGCAGGTGCTGTAATAAAAATGGTCATCAATAACATGAAATTTATTGAGTTACTGAAATTGTCAAACATGAATTATTTTATCATGAATTTGATATAAATTATTTTAACATGAATTTGACATAAATTATTTTATCTTTTTGTTTTTTAATTTATAAAGCATCTTATGCTAAATTCTAGGTAACTCAAAGAGGCTGAGTCATTGCATATGTTCTTGCTGCGCATATAGATTTTCATTGATTCATTGATAATGGATGGGGAATAAATATGTCCATATAATGTTTAAGTACCCTTTTCCCACAAAGTTTCTGCATTGAGACATTTATTGAAAGCTTTCTCAGTCTGTAACCTTGATCAGTTAATCAGTGAAATAAATAAAATATGTGATATTGCAAGAAATAACGATTTAAAGAAAGCACTATAAATAGATTAATTATGAGCATGGATAAGAAGAAGAAAAGAAACTTCAATGAGCAAAATTCCAAGTTATCTACTTTACAATATTTTCCTGAGTTGTTTCAAATATTAAAGTATAAACTTAAAAAAATTCAATATCTTTCTTATTGCAAAACCTCTCATAAAATTAAACAAGAACGGAAAATCAAGCATAGATTATGAAACACTTTCCAATGCATTCAGAATACTGTAAAAAACTTCACAGTTTACTAAATAAACAATTTATAAAATCATAATGCATTTAAAAACCCAATTTCAGCAATTACTACCAATAGTCAAACAAAATAACAGATTTCTTTTGCCACATCCCTGTATATGATCTATAGACCGTAATGTAATGGAATTCTTTTGAGTGTGCCTGTAAGAAAACCATAAATGCTACACATTTCATTTTCAATACCAAACATGCCATGGTAAACTCCAATAACCTATATCAAATTTCAAGGCAGTACAAATATATTTATGTGAGTTAAAGCATGGACAGACAGACAAACCGAATTCATAAACACTTTTCAATTATGTTGGAAAGTGTTAAAAACATAGTCTGTAAGAAAAAAGATCCAATGTAACCTGATTAACTATCAGGTGTATATGAAATCCTGTCCACTAAAGCAGATGGAACATTGCAATATTATATAGGAATGACAAATAGAAAAGTTTAAAAAGAAGATGAAAGAGCATATAGCAGGTATCCAATACAACAAGAGAACTACAACTTTAGCCAGACTACATAACACAGAACCGTTACAGATTAATTTTTAAAATAGTAAAATAATTTAGTCATCAAGATTTTATTCCCCGTCCATTGTCCTCGAATCAATAGACATATATCTTCACAGCGAGAACATATGCACTGAATCAGCCTCCTTTGAGTTACCTAAAATTTGGCATGAGATGCTTTATAAATTAGGAAACAATAGGATAAAATAATTGACATTTACAGATGGCCATTTTTTTTAAAGCACCTGCTTTCATTATACTTGTGATCTCATGGTTTTTGTTTATCCAGTTAATTTTTCAAATATGTGCAAAAATAGTTTATTTTATCATTATCAAAATTGAGAACATCACCAATTGTGCGTATGAAATTAGTAGATCTCTTTATTAAAAGGTATTTATAAGCCCTTAAGTGTATTGTTATCAATTTTAACATATATACTTTTATTTTAATTAGTTAAATTTTAATATTTTCCAATTCAAATTTCTAATAGTAATTTTATCTCCTCAATACATTTCAAAAATCGCAAATATTATTCACTTTAATGATTTTGCAGAAGTTGGTGATCTTCAGCTTTAATAATAAATGGTATTTTCCTCTAAATACTTTATATCCTTTTAAATAATTTAACTTTATGCACTTTTCTATAAATTCATGATCATTTTCTGTAGCAATGTATGGGTCTAAGAGTGATGGGTCCCATTTTTGGATTTATTTACTGAGCTGCAGAAGCAATTTGTTAGGAAACTTATTTTTCTTATAAAATTTTTTCCCATCATTTAATGCAATTCAACTATTTTTTCAGTATGTTTATAATTCGATTGAGATTACAATTAAATTAACCTTTATTCTGTGGCATCAAAGTAACAACAATGCTGATTGGCCACAATGTTTTCGCTATTGAAGTCCTAAGAAGGTAACATCACTTTTGACTGAATTATCATTCTGAGTCTGGACGATGAAAAGACTAAAAACCTTTTTTTTGTGACTTAAGTTTCTCCATGCGGGTTCAATCGTTGAGCTGTATAATCATTCCAGTCTTTGGTTGATTTTGCTAATTCTGTTAATAATTAATGCAAAATTTTTCTAAAAACCAGAATAATACTTCAATTAAATTCAAGTTAAAAAAAAATATAAATAAAAATAAAAAAAGAATGCCATCCTATTTCCCAAGAGATGAAGCATAGTGCAAAACCTCCACTGATGGTGCTGTAAATGTAGATTTTCTTCTGAATAGCAGATAATGCTGATAATGGAATATCCAAAGAAAGACCTATAACGTAAAGGGTTTCTCATGGAAGTGGTTAACTTGTTTTGGTACAAAAGTTACTTTGAGAAAAACTTTGTAGAAGCACGTGCTAGGACAGTAGGCCTAGGGAGGACGTGGCGTGATCGATCAGAGAAAACGGCGAGGTGTCCATCTGCAAAACTCAGCTTCTGTAAATAACTCGCTGTTGTCAGGATCGCTTCAAGACGAGGAAATGAAATAAGGAATAAATTCTTATCTTACCAAAGGACAGGCTCATCACTACTGGAAGTGTCAAAGGAAGGAAGAAGCAGACATCTTATGCAGGGAAATCAGGAAACAGAGATGCAGCTAAAACTTGTTTTATTTATGTACAAATTGTATACTCTTAAAAGGGATGTTGGTGGCGATCGCTCGCACACGATATGTTCCAAAAGGAGACATCACTAAGATACGATTACTCACTCGGCTCCCACGGAAGCCGTTACAGCAACCGGGAGGCCTAATCTGAACACCACTATCTCGTTCCCAGGCAGAACTCCACTGTCTCTACTACTGAACTCCTTGCCGGTACGAAAAACCTGCGCAAACCTGCGCTTGGCGCCGAAAAACCTGTCTAACAGGTGCGCGAACGCCAAAGCGTAAGTCCGTGTTGATGACAAAGGGCGATGCGCTCGACGCCGCTGGCAACCACGGACCGTGCCAAACAAAATGCAAGCAGAAACGGCCGAAAGTGCGATCGCTCCGAAATCGTGAAACGCAATGAAAAAGAATAATTAAGAACTTAAAGAGGGGATTGCAAAATATGAAGGCATTAACGTAGAGACATAAATGAGATGTCAAATTAAAGGGAATTTAAAATGCCGAATAGTGAGAACGATGATTCAAATTAATATAAAAGAGAAACAATTAGAATTATTAGGATTAAATATTCAAAAATGGGAAATGTGCACGTGGGTACGATAACATCGTAAAATAGTTGAAAGTGGCACGTTTGCAACGTGACAAGACCACTACTTGCATTAATTGCAGCTCCAATCCTATTACTTTACAGTTCAGTTGTCTATTGGTCAGAAAGATTTTATGCCTCACTGGTACGAAATACTCAATAGCGCCTTCACCCCTCATCTCCAAAAGCAGGCCTCCCAAATGATCCCGTTTTTAGAAAAAGGTCCCCTTTAGTACCCTTTTATACATTTTGGTTCCTTTAGTCCCCTTTTAGTGACTAGAAAAAAAATTTGCTAATGTGGAAAAATTGCTCCAAAAGCAAAAAACTAATAAAATTGCTAAAAGTTTGAAAATCATAGAGGACAAAATTTACTATAATGGGCTGAAACTTTCTAACCGGAATTCTTTCACGAATGTCAAAAAATCACCGCAGAATGTGCAAAAATGTTAAAAAACTTATTAAAAATCACTAAAAATTCAAAAATCTCTGAAAACAAGTTAAAATTTACTGCCAAAAAATCCCCGCAAAAAAAAAAACAAAAAAAACATTGCATCTTAAATTAGCCAAAAATTCAAAATTCGCTGCACAAACTCCAAATAATTTGTTTTGAAAGGTAGACAAAATTCATTAAACTGGGCTAAAAGATTGAAACCTGATTCCTTTTCTCAAAAAATTGCCGCCAAATGAGAAAAAAAAATCTTAAAATTGCACCAAATTCAAAAATTGCTGCGCGAATTCCGAATAAACTTTATTAAAAGGAGGACAATATGGGGCTAAAAAAATTTTAAACTGGATTGCTTTTACTATTCTGCAAAAAATCACTGCAAAACATATAAAAATTGTAGAAGAAAAAATTTACTATAGTCAACATTGTAACCAGAATTGTTTCACAAATGTCAAAAAATCGCCAAGGAATGCGAATTAACAGCATTTGTTATTATAACTTTTAAAAACTAGAAATTATATTTTTTATGTAGAAAGCAAATAATAAAAGTTTGTCTTTACTCAAATACAGTATGAATTATGTAGAAATCTATACTAATAAAAGAATGTTTCACTCTGTGTGTCTCGTGTGTGTATCTGTCGGCAATGGATAGCCAAATCTACTGTCCGTAGAGATCTGAAAATTTGGATTTAAGTAGTCCAAGGCAGGTCCTGATGCACCTGAGACTCAGAATTTTAATATTTTGTTAATTACTATAAATATTAATTAAAAACTCATCAAATGCTCATCTCTTTCTTTGCGAGTTGGTGGAGGCGTTAGTGCAAGCCCAGAACTCTAATTACACACCGGACAGAAACGAAGAACCATTTGAATGAAGAATGCATTAATTTTGCCATTCTGTTTTAACTTCTATCGACTAAACTGTTTAGTTTATTAAAAAATGAAAGACATATTCTGAAAGATCGCACTCTTACGTCTCAAATGCTGCAATCAATTAAAAAAAAAAATTGATGTTAACCTTTTGAAATACACTTTTCAAAAAAGGGTAGTTTTTCCAGGTGGATATTTTCTCCCTTACGATGACGTCCCTCAAGGGTGCAATTTTAGAGATACAGACAAACTAAAAATATGCTCTTAAAGTTGAAACCTTCTTCCAAGCAACAGTATAATTGTTTTTAAAAAATACGAATTTTAACCCTTTCAAAAACACTGGTGAATGCAGGTCTTTATGGGACTCCCAAGACTATTTTTTTCTTGTGTTAAAAGTAACTAAACAACCATATTTAAATACAATCATTTTAGAGCATCTTGGTAGACCAGAATTACATTAACTACAACAATTTCGAAATGTTCAGATGAGAAGAAATATTAAAAAATAAAGTCTGAGAAATTTTTGACGAAAACGCATAATAACGGGGTGTTTTTGCATGGGCATGTTTTTGGCTTTGGGTAAGGTCTTCACTATTTAACATGCATATATTTTCACAAAGTTTTATATAGGACTTGGAAACAGTTATATTTATAAACTACTAAAAATTTAGAGAGTTTGGAAAGTGAAAACTATTTTTTTTGTTATGTTAATGGACGCGAAAACATAAAAAGCATGAAGAAAACATATTTATTTTACAACTAGATAACAATATTTCTGACACAATTTTTATACGGGTTGTAAAACTGTTATATTTATAATCATTAAAAATTTCAGAGTTTGGACATCAAAACTATTTTTTTAAAACTATAAAACGATACTACGTGTGAAAAGAGAAAAAAATTCTCTTATTACAACTTTTATCACTAATTATCAGTATTTTTTCACAATTTTGTCATTAAAAATATAAATTCATACAAAATTTGGTTAGAGATATAAAATAATACAAATTTGATGTTTATTTAAGGTGGTTATGGGCCTGGGCAACACTGGGCCGGTCAACTAGTAAATAATAAAATTTCGTCTATACCCAAATACAGTATGATTGTCGAAAAACTACCTGTTACGCCACCGTACATTGTTTCTGTATTAATCTATGCTAATTT
Organism: Maratus michaelseni; assembly: GCA_963931845.1. Classification (NCBI taxonomy): domain Eukaryota; kingdom Metazoa; phylum Arthropoda; class Arachnida; order Araneae; family Salticidae; genus Maratus; species Maratus michaelseni. The sequence continues at coordinate 168,619,100 of OZ007587.1, read as the reverse complement.
AATTCATTAATTTCGGTTAATTATACACTTAACTTAATCTTATAATCATTTTTCAGTAAAGTCCTTTTTCTTTCTAAATTTTCAAATATTTCGTTAAAGTAATTTTATTCTGTTATTAAATAATAATATTAATCAATAAATCAAATGTTTTAATTATTAAAATCATTAATATAATATTTAGTTAAAGTAATATCAGTAAAAAGATAAGTTTTTCGCGTGTCAATACAAACTGATACGAAATATTTCTAAGTCCAAAAACGAAAATCATAATTATTAAATATTAAATATTTTGTATTAAAACCATATTCAATCTATAGATAAAAAATTCTGCTTCAAGAATCCGTTTACGGTTTTTAAATACGTTATTTAGTTCAGCAGTTATGGCAAGAAATTCTATTTATTCAATTCTCTTTTCAAAGATCGCGCGTTTTGTTTTGCAGATATATCGACATTTTGATTGCGCATCTTCCCCAAGATACTTGTTGTTTACGATCACGTGACAGGATTTCTCGGAAGAAATAGCGTACAGTTCATTGCACTCAGGCAGAGACGCGCTCCCATCTCAGCGTCCATCCGGGTACTTTTACGGCGTCGTTGCCATTCAGGAGTAATGATGATTTTTATTCATCTCAACTCTGCGTTGCGTAGCGAACGCCCGATAATGCTCGATGCTCATTGGCTGAAAGTTAGCTTTCAAAAATTCTAACTGACTTTTGAGCACGATGTTTTCAATCACTTGTCAGCGAGGGATTAACGCGTTCGGTTGCTCTATTTAAGCTGCGGACCTTCGGGTCCCGCAGAGAAAGTTCGTTTCAACGATGTTAGCTTCAGCAGTCTTCAAAGTTGTTGCATTTTAGAGTGAAAACTCTCTAACTAAATTTTTATCGCAGCACGGAGATAGCTTGAAATATTTCAAGTAACTTTTCCTGATTGTTAGCAGCTTCATCATACCAACCATTCCGGCCATCATCGATCATCTTAGGCCCGTAGCTTCATCTGTAATGAGTTGTTTTAACATCCAGCTAAACTTCGCTAAATTTTTTTTAGCCTGAAATCTCCTGTAACGGAGATAGCTTCATTACAACTCACTTTTCCTGATTGTTAGCAGCTTCATCAAACAATCCATTCCGGCCATCATCGATCATCTTAGGCCCGTAGCTTAATCTGTAATGAGTAGTTTTAACATACAGCTAAGCTTCGCTAATTTTTTTTTTTTAGCCTGAAATCTCCAGTAATTCATACATCTACAGAAGTAGTTCTGTTTTTCCCTCTTTGAATTCACTCAGCGTGTCCCATCTATCATCTAGGTTCCGTTTTAAACGATTCTAACTTCACCTCCCTTCATTGTGTCTCTTCAAGCAATATGCCGAAATTGTCTAGCTTCATATTTTGACTGTAAGAATTCCACTTCACAAACTCATTTCATCATAGTGACTTGTCTCAAAGTCTTAACGTTATTTCATACAAGAACTCTGATCATCCTAATTGATCCTAATTTATAAACTTACGTCGATGCAGCGTGGTCCTCTACAAATGAATTTACCATAATCATAGTGCTGAAATCCTGATATAGAAATATGTAGATTCAATATAATGATACAAAATTTTTAAATGTTTGTTGTTTTGGTTGGCCAACTAAGCTTTCTACACCTTTATGTTTATGTGTTGTTTCGTCAATAAATATCTATTTGTTATACGTCAGTTTCTTCTTTGTGTTGTCAAGACATGGGTGAGTGTTACTTTAATTTACTTTACATCTTAATCTAAGAATAGACTTCATATCTTAACTATTTTCCAAATTATCTAGTGAAGTTTATTTAATTGTTCATCCGGCCTTGTTCTTTAAATTCTTTTGCTATAATTTTAACTGTTATGTCGATTATTGGGTTAATTGCCACTTTATGATCACGTGCCGTGACGTTGTTTTGGATTGGCATATTTTAAAGCATTTCTTTAGTTCTTTTAACTTCATTAATTTTTGCATCTCTATTTTTCAAAATTACTTTCAATCTTTAAATTTTTCACTCCAATCCGAAACCACGTGACACTACCGAGCAAGGCTCAGTCTACCGTGTACTATGTCTCTTAAATAAACATGTTAGTTTCATATAAATGTATAATTTCTCACTTTAAATACACATTTACTGTCTGATTCAAATTCTTTTAGTGTTGATGTGTCAACAGTATAGAACTCTTAATATTTGCAATGAACGTTGATATAATTGTATATTGATCCTGATAAATAAGAAGTAAAATTTACATTGGTTGTAAATGATGATAATGTATTTTTTCCTATGATAATTTTTAATGATTTCAAAATTTTATACTGGTGCAAAATACTACAAAATATTGTATGATGATTTGTATATGTCTTAGCTCGAGTCTAACCCAGTCCTAAGTTTGTATTTATTTGTATTTCATTTCCATCATGAAATTTTTTGAGTGATATAATATATTATGTATGTATACTTATATTTTTTTATAGCACAATTAAAATTTATACCACTATACTAGGCCATATATTACTCATTTCCCCCTTTGGAAGTTTAACTGGAATTTAAATATATAAAATAAATCTTCAATTCAAATTAATTATTCAAAATTCTCTTTCATCCCTAATTTCAGTAATTAATCTTTTTATTTCTACTATTTTTCTTCGTAACAACAGGGTATTCCAAAAAGATTGAAACACGTTTTAGTTTTTTACCTGTTGAATGTACATAGGCAGTTTAACTTGCAAAAGTTTTTAAAATAAGGTACTAAATTATGTTGATGAAATAGTCCTGCCATTAATTAAAAAAATATATACATACACTTTTTTAATTTTTATATAGTCCCTGGATCTTATAAATTATATTTAGAAAAAAAATTCTCCATGTTTTAGTGTTGATGTTTCAACCAGTATAAAACTCTTAATATTTGCAATGAAAGTTGATATAATTATCTATTGTAAAAATTTCTCCACTCTTTTATTTACTGTTGATGTGTCAACAGTATAGATCTCTTACTATTTGCAATGAAAGTTGGTATAATTGTACATTGATCCTGATACATAAGAAATAAAATTTACATTGGTTTCAAATTATGATAATGTATTTTTCCTTATGATAATTTTTAATGATTTGAAAATTTTATACTGGCACGTTAATACTACAAAATATTGTATGATGATTTATATATGTCTTAGCTCGAGTTTAGTCCAATTCTTGGAAAGAATGGAGAATTGTACACATTGGTGAATTATGATTAGACAAATTGAATTTCCTGTTATAAAGAGCTATACATACGAATGAAAGTGATAATTTTTTATTTTTTAAAGAGCCTTATTTTTGAAATTTTTATTCATTAGATTATGTATTCTGGTAAAGCCCAAAGTTTAGGAATCAAACAAGGTGGCCCTGCTATGGGAAAATGGACTGAATTGCCTATTACTAAGTCACCTAAGATTATTCAGTATTCTGTAGGGCACGATGGGCTTCATGCTCTTTTAGTTGCAGAAGATGGTAGTGTATTCTTTGTAGGAACTGCTCGGAGAGGGGAAGATGGAGATCAAAGTAAGTGAAAGAATATTTATATTTTGTTCCATTTCGGCTGAGACTATTTGTCAAAAGATTTTTTAACATTGACATTGGACTTTCTGATATTTATGCTTGAATCACTTAGGTAAAGGAAGAAGACAACCAAAGCCAACAAAACCTAAAAAAATGATCAAGTTAGAAGGTCATCATATCATAACATCAGCATGCAACAATGGTACTAGTGCTTTAGTCAGTCAATCAGGAGAGCTATATTTGTTTGGTAAAGATACAGCTCATGCAGACCACAATACAGGTAAAATAAAATTTAGCATTTTGTTAATTGTCTTTGATGTAAAATAAAATACGAGTAAGTTTATATATTGGAAAGGAGTTTATGTAACATGATTAATCAATGATTAATATTATTAACTAACTAATTAATAATAGTCATCTAAATATAATAAAACACAGTGTGTTGATTCTGGTGTGAACCCATGCATATTGCATCAATGGATTACTTCCATTGTTTAAAAATGGAATAAAATAAAATAAAATAAACAATAATAATGCAAAATATTCAGACATGTGTCTTTTTGGATGGATTTTTTTAATTAGCAGGTTTCTACATGTGTAATTTGTTTTTAAAAATTCAAACATCCTATAGGATTATATGGGATTTCCTACTCAATTTTTCAATTATTGCTGTAACTTTTTGAGTTTTCACGATATTTCACTGGTCTATTTTATATGAGTTGCCCTATAGTATTGACTATCAAATCATGACAAAAAATCTTTGCTGTAGTTCGCACATGCGCAGTTAAAATTTATTTCATAAAAATGCCTATATCTCATCAAATATTCAATATATTAATATTTTAATCACAGTATACTATTTCTATGATTTTTTTGTCAAGTTTTTGGAAAGCGATGTTAAATTCGGCTGAAAACTGCATGCTAAAAAAAAAAAAAAAAACTTTTGAAATTTTTACAGAAACGTTAACATCTTCATGAATACATGTGCTATGCTTACACAAATGCACACAAATGTTGAATATGACCTACATAGTCATTTGCTACAGTGAAAGATCATTTTTAGCATTTTTTGTTATTTGGGTGACCGAAAATATTATTTATTATTAAATTTATTATTCCCCCCCCCCCCTTATTTGTTTTCGCTACAAAATCTTCACTGAAAAACATGAAGTCAAACATGTTCTGTACATCCTCAAAATTCAAGGGCATTCTGGGCATTTCCTCACAAGTTTCAGTAAGATATTCGACGAAACATCTGAAATTGGTCACTGTCCCTTAATTTCTGGACACCAGTGTATTTTTCAGTGATGTTTTTGTCTCTAAATCCATTACTTTTTCTATGTGTAACCAGGGTTGTTAAAAATCACGATTTTTTTAAAAAAATCAAAAAAATTGGATTTATTTGATTTAAATCGGATTTTTTTTATTTAAATCAGATTTTTTTGATTAATATTATTTGTGTACTGTGCATGTATTTATTTTATTTTTTTCTGCATAGATTTACACATTTCTATTAATTTAATTACAGCTCCTAGATAAAAATTCAAAAAAAAAATTAAATAAAAAAAAAAATTCTTGCAAACAAATTCAGATTTATTTAAAACTTAAAATCATATTATTCTACTATTAAATTGTTATAGATGAGATTACCTATTGTGTGTTGTGTGTATAAATTTCTAGTTAATTTAAGTTATTAAGTTTTTCATTAAGGTATTACTCCAATAATATGTAATCACATAATAAATGCAGCAAAGAATGCTAAATATATATGTTTATTTCAACCAGGGTTGGCCCATTTTTGCCTAAGTGGAAAAAACTGTCCCGGCAAAAGCACTTTTTGCCATAATTTTCACTGGGTTTTGCCACATTACTAATATTTTAAAACAGGGTTTTAAGAGTTTTATTTGAATTACATGATTCCAATGTTTAAATCAGAATTGTAACAGATTAAAATCAGTGATTTAGATTACAATCTTGATCAATTTCTGTCTGTTTTTTCCCACTTTTTGCCACTGTCCTGTCAAAAATGCATTTTTTGCCTGCAAAAAGCCAACCCTGATTTCAATTGATTCATATTCACTGATGTCATCTTTATCACATAGACTGTAAGTTTCTTTGTGATTTTTTTTTTTTTTTTTTTTTGCCACAATCTTCACTATTTCTACACTACATGGTTTGCATATTGCTTTCACACATTTTCCAGAAATAGTTTTTTTTTTTTTTTTTGAAAATAAACCTACTTCTTTCTTTTTGCCAGCCATTTTTCTTATGTATCAATGTATCCAAAAGCTCTTTGTACTGTACCTAGTATTAGTAAATGATATTCTTGTCCCAACTTGTGTTTCCCACTATACTATATTAATGATTACAAAACAGTTACATGATGCAAGGTAATCACATAACTAAAAGTACGAAGCTATTAATTGTCAGTGTTATCCAGTCCTCAGCCATTGACGATTTCAGCAATCAATCATGCGTACTTAACAGTAGAAATGGCTGTTTAGTTTAGAAATAAGGCATAATAACATATCTTATATTTTCCACTGCAGTAAGCAATGAATTCTAGAAAAGGAAAGGGCAAAGTGATCAGTCACAGTGATTAAATTATTTTCAGTTATAGAAGAAACATAAAACTGGATTTCTATAATTCTGTGTCAGACAAACAGTCTGAATATTTATTATGTTACAATTTAGTCCTTGTGTTGATCATATTACTTGATCAATACATCTCCTGTCAACGTATGGGATATTGAAATTTGCAGGTCTCAGTAACTAAACATAAAACAAACTTGTGAAGCATATATAATCTACTTTAGAGGAAGTAACTCCTCACTGAAAATATATTATATTAAATACTTTTATATTGGATATATTTAACTTTAGCTTCAACATCTAACTTACAAAAATGAAGTTTTAGGATGCACTATGGATAAATAATATTTTGAATGTAGTGTTGCATTTACTTTCGTAAAATAATTATTTTCAACTTATAAAAGTTTTATTTAACATTATTAAAAGGTAATTTTTAATCTGGACATGAATCATGACATTTATTTGAACACAAATGATTAATTTAATCCTTATTCAGCTTGTAAATATCAATGTTAAAAATACTGATTTAAATCAAAGATTTTTTTTTAAAAAATCATTTGATTTAAATCATGATTTAAACCACGATTTAAATCAAGCTGATTTAAATCGAACAACCCTGTGTGTAACTATTTAAAAATTAACAATGGCAAGATTTTACCATTTCCTTATAGGGGGTTACAATATCATAAATGTAAATAAATTTAGAAACCAATAATATAACATCTTTTTTAAATAACGCCAAATGGTGGAATGAAATAGGATTATGCCCCACCAGGCAACAAGTAGCTGCTACGAACGGACATACCATTGCACATAATGTTAAACATCATTTCTCTGGTCCTATGAATATAAAATGTCAGTTTTGAAAAGCCATTGCATTTTGAAGTTGAAAAACCATCAGATGGTATTTTTACCTTTTGTTGTCATAAAGTGTTGTCATTTATAAGCCAAACTGACCACTTAAAAATGTCCTCAGAAAAAAAAAAAAATCTCTGTTCAACACAAAGCTGTCTCACACATTCACAGTCATTTGTATACTTAGCAAAAATAAATTAGGCATGATCTTTGAAGTGATTTGGAAACAAATAGTGTTTAAAAAAAAAAAAAAAAAAAGAAAGGCATTACATCTAAGTTGTGCATCAAAAGTTGGCTTAAAATACTTTGGAAGCATGTTGTGAATAAGCCTTTAAATGTATCAAAAAAGTGGAAAATGCTATTCGATTTTTTGGTTTCTAAATAATACCTGCAAATTTTGTACATTTAAGAAGAAAAATGAATTTGTGAATGTGTCAGAAAGAAGCTAGTTTGGATTTGAGAACAGTCTAGCATTACTTCTTTTATATGCAATTGTTCGCTAATTTAGACTACAAAATTAGACTGTAAAAAAGGTCAAATCTTTGAAAATATTCACAGAGAATTTCTGTGTGAAGCATATCTATACAATGAAATCATTACTGTCTGTCATATAGAGTTTGTAATGTTTAAACTGGATATACATAGTCAGATAAAAAGCCCATTGACACACCCTCTGATGCGCCTCCCAAAAGGGTGCTTTTTACAAGTTTTGATCCCTTATTATCTGGTCACCTTATTTTGAATGTATTGTATTTGTGTTACTTTATGTCCACTTCAGCCAAACTGAGGAAGAGGGCAGGAATTTAGCACATACTTTTGTGCGAACATAATTTTTCTCTAGACTTTATAAGCTTAATCTCCAGAATTAAAAAGGTGCCTGTTTACAAATATAAATAAATATAAAAGAATATTGTTAACACTTCACACAACATATTCAATGATCAATACATTTTAGCCACCTATATGCTTTATGGATGTCAAAAGGTATTAAAATAAATTGTCGTTGTCCCATACTCACCAAGGAACTTAATGAATATTCATGATACTCAGTGGTAAAATATGCAGGAAGTTTCTCTTTTGTATACTTCTGCTAAAGTGTCTTTTAGTCTCCTGTGTTGTCTGTCACTGCTATACTTGTTGTTTTTCAAACAAAATGTCTGTGTGAGCTTCAGCAAAACAAAGACAATTTTTAGCAATTAAAAAATAAACAAGTAACAAAGCAGAATAATGAAAATTGGGTGGGCTGGAAAAACAAATTATTGTATGCATGGGCCCATATAAGTTGGCGCCACTGAAGAGAAATGAGTATTTTGATTGATAAAACTAAATTTTTAACAATGAATGTGTCTAAATGATGTGCAATTCTATACTTTTTTTTCTGACTAATAACTAAACTAGCTGGCTTCGCCCACTAGCGGGCCCCTAATTTACATCGGGGCCTCGAATCTATGAAAATCCATAAATTCCATTTTCAACTGCCAGGGGACGCAATCTGTAATATACAACAAACCTCGGGCACGTGTCCCTACTGCCTGCGACACAGTATAGCAGGTGTGTAGTGCACGCGCTGCTAAATCCATTAGTTCCACCTTCTGCCGAACCTCAGGTTCGGATCCTTGCTGCTTGTGGCACTGTATAGCAGACTATCGATGTTGAGTCGAAAGAGCCGTACCCCGTCATGATCCAGCCCATAGAAACAGAGATAGCAAAGAGCCCCCTGGTGGTGAAACTCTGTACTAAAATCGATAAGCTCTATCGATGTCGAGTCGAATGAGCCAAACTACGTCGTGATGGGACCCATAGAACCCGAGTTAGCTGCAAAATCCTTTAGTTACACCTTCCACAGCCAGGGGACGCAATCTTTTATACAAACATAAACGAAATCTGTAAAGCTATCGAAATGTAGTCGAATGAGCCAAACCCTGTCATAATTGGCTCCATAGAGCCCGAGATAGAAAAGCGCCCCCTGGTGGTGAAACTTGGAACTAAAATTGATAAGTCCTGTCGATATCGAGTCGAATGAATCACACTGTGTCGTGATGGGACCCATAGAACACGAGTTAGCTGCAAAATCCTTTAGTTACACCTTCCACCGCCAGGGGGCGCAATAAGCTCTATATGAACATAACTGAAATCTTTGAGGATGTCAAGTCGATTGAGCCATACCTTGTTGTGATCAGGCCCATAGAACCAGAGATAGAAAGCGCCCCCTGGTGGTGAAACTCGGAACTAAAATCAGTAAGTTCTATCGATGTCAAGTCGAATGAGCGAAACCGCGTCGCGATCGGACCCACATGACTTGAGATAATTTGAAATGTAATAGCGAAATCCTTAGCTTTTTCCCTTTTTTTTCTATACAAATATTGGGATTTTGTTAAAATCGATTTCGAGTCGAATGAGCCAAAACCGCGTCGCGACTGGACCCATACCACCCGAGATAATGTGAAATGAAATAGCAAATTCCTAGATTTTTCTTTTTTTTTCTATACAAAAATCGGGATTTTGCTAAAATAAAAAAATATGGGCTGAATTCGAATTTTTTTTTAATTTCTGAAATGTCAGCCCTGTTAAAATCAAAAATCATCCCAAGGAGTAAAAAAAAGTACAAACGTTTCTTTAATTATTAAAGCCATTGTCAAATAGGTGTTTATTTATTTGTCAAGTAGTTTTTATTTCTTTACCATAAAAATCATAATTCTTTTAAAATAAAAAGTTCTCGCTGGCAAAAGGATGTTAAAATACTTTTAAAATAAAGAATATGAGATATATATATTGAAATTTTGCTCCAGTAAAAATGATGTTAGGTTTTGTTTTCATTTAAAAAAAAATACTGTGATAGCATCAAACTGTGTAATTTTCACTGATTTTTCATTCTGTAATACCAAAGATCCGTAATACCACTTTATCATGACTACTTATCCTGAGTATCTATCACTGCACACTGTCCTGATTACCTGATCATGATTACTTCGGCGAACAAAATTTTTTGTTTCAATAATTTGAAAAGTTGAAACTAATGAAAATAGTAATTTAGGAATTGGAGCTCAGTATTTGTCACCTACACAAACAAAGTTTAATTTTTCAGTAATTTGAAAAGTTGAAAATAATGAAAAGAATATTGTAGTAACTGTATCAATAATGCCAATAATAATTGTTTTTGGATTAACCAATGTAAAGTTGTTTTTATTGTAATTATTTTTCTTGTTTTTATATATATATAAGTTCATTCTAACAATTCTTTATTAAATTTTTTAATCCACTGAATTTTGACAGGTTCCATCTTGTAATTATAACTTTACATATTTAGGTATACCATATATTTTCAGAGTTAGTCAATGACAATAATGTAACTTTTATTATTAAGCTGTTTATTCCAGTTAAAATTTGTAAAGTTGACCTAATAAATTTAAGTTTTCTGTATAATTTCAGGGTTAGTCAATGACATCAAAGAACCTGTCACCCAGGTTGCATTAGGAAAAGCTCATATTGTTACTTTAACCAGTAAAGGTCATGTTTATACATTTGGAATAAATCATAAAGGACAATGTGGTAGAGAGTTTATCCATGGACCAAACAGAGATGGTGAGTAGAATTGCTTTTATTATAATTTTTGGCTTTGTTAATCAATATATCCTCTTCATTTTAAGTAGTTCACTGATGATATCAGCAGGAAATCGCATTAACTGAGGGATTTGACTAGATGATATTTCTTTAAAAAATAATAGCCGACAGCATAGGGTGACGAACACTCAACTATTTATGTACCCACTAATATACCCCCTGCAGTTTCAGTCTATTGTTGACTCACGTGACTACCCACATCCATTCAAGTACTTTTGTTTACTCCCGACTTAACCCCTCAAAGTTGTTCTTTTATGTTGTAACTAAGGTCACTTAACCAGATACTGATAGTCGTTGAAGGAAAAAGGTTGTGCAAAGAAGTTATGTTTGTGAATATAATTTCTTATCCAGTTTTTTCAGAAATTAGTAATTTTTCATCTCTTTAAAATAAACGATCCCTCATTAAAAATTTTTACTCATTTTTTCACTCTGTAACAAAAATCCAGAAATTAGAAGGAATTTATGAACACTTCTTATGGAAATTCAAATATTTATTTATACTTAAAAACATGCTTTATTAATTAAAACAGAAGAAATAAAAATGTTATATTTGGAATACTTGAGATTAAAGGAAGAACTTTTGATTATTTAAATAAAAAAGATTAGATAATAAATTCAGAATAGTAAAACAACTATTTGCATTTTTTTTTAAATAAAAAATTAATGAGTAAATGAAAGCATGGATATATTGCTGTAAGGAATAACCTTTCTGATAGAGGGTGAATATTATACGCCTGAGATACAAATACTAAATACCTTTTACCTTGCCAAACTGTTAAAAATATGGAAACCCTGGAATCTGCGAATTTCATCTCAGGAGCAATTGGAATTTATGAAAATCCTGTACTTATTAACAACAAATTTCCGTTGCCCGGGCCCGTGATTAAGTTAAACAAATCTAAAGTTTGTATGATTTTATATCTTTAACCTGATTTAGTATGAAATTATTTATTTAAAAGTGCTGTGCATGCGAGGAAAATCCTTTCTTTCCTTTTTCGGCCGATAGGAAGTGCATTCTGATATAAACTAACCTCCGACACATGTTCCTGCTGCCTGTGGCACCGTTAGTAGTTGTGCAGCGAACACCCTTCAAAATCTTTTAGTTCTGCCTTCAGCCGCCAGGGTGTGCATTCTATTCCAAACAAAACTCCAACATGTGTCTCCGCTGCATCCGGCACCGTATAGCAGGCATTCTGCATATGCGCTGCAAAATCCTTTAGTTCCACTTTCCACCACCAGAGACGCAATTTGTTCTATATGAGCATCTGACATGGGTACCTGTTGTATCAAGGGAGTTGAATGAACCAATTTCCGTCAAAATCAGGTCCATAGAACTCGAGAAAATGATGAGCTCCCTGGCAGTGAAAGGTGGAACTAAAATCTACAACGCGATCGAAAATCAAGTCGAATCTTCCAAACCCCGTTGAGATGGAACCATAGAACCTGAGATAAGAATGCATGTGCTCAACAACAAATCATTTACTTTGATTGTTGGTATACATAAAGTAAATACGGGTTGTGTACTTTTATTAGGAACATAAATTGCATTTTTACGAAAATCTTTATTTGAAATTTCTAGTATTCTCTGTATATAACATTTATAAAACACTATAGGAGAAGCTAAAAATGTTAAGTTTCTTAAATGGAATTTGTTTTGTGTAAATCAGAGCAAGTCATTAACCTCCACTCTCCCCATATCTGCAAATATAACGAATAATTTCTTCAAGAAAACCACCTTCCACCACCACATTAACGTGATCATTAAAAAAATAATTATATTTTTCTGATAATTAAAACATAACGAAGACGCTACGCTAAAATAGCTGTCAAATGGCACCCTTCCCATCCTCAATTTCAAATCTATATCTTAATTAGTTATCTAATTTTTTGTTCATTAGTAAAAATTGGCAATTATTTCCTTTCATTTTCACAAACGAAATGGAGGGATCGGCCAGAGAAACTGATCTCTTTGTAGTTCAGTTTTTAATAAAAGCAGATCCCTGTCTGAAACTTTCTCGGATTTTTTTTACTGGCACCGCTAGATTTTTGGCAGTTTTATGGAAAAATTAAGAAAAATTACCAGCTGAATTTTACAAAAAATGCATTGACGGATGCAGAAAATTGTTCTACATATGCTCAGAAAATTTCAAATTGATATCTTAATTAGTTTTCTTAAAATTCGCTAATTAGTAAATGTATTTCTAATTCGTTCATTTCTGTTTGCAAATCGAGAACAGGTGTTGATAAAAAAGATGTCATTTTCAATACAATGTTTAATGAAATTCTAATTAATATCTTGGGTAATTATCAAAATATTAAAATTCTGAGTCTCAGGTGCATGAGATCAGGCTTTGGACTACCTAAATATAAATTTTCAGACTTGTAGATGTACTAGAATTCGCTGGCCATTGCAGACAAACAGACAGACAGAGATACACACACAGGCACACAGAGCGAAACTTTCTTTTATTAGTATAGAGAATGCATTGCAGAAAATGTGAAAAACATGTTTTGAAGTGAATTAATTTATTATAAATTTGAATAAGCAAGGGGAAAAATATGCTGAACATCGCATATTTCTTAGATATATTCATGGAGTCATTTTTTTACACATAAAAGCACGGAATTTTCAAACATTGCTACTGAAGTAGAAATTAAAAAACGTGTACCATTTTTCTAAAAAGTATTATACCTCGAGTTATAATCAATTGATTTCCGATGATGCTACTTTCTCTAGACATAACATGTCTAAAATCTCTTATATCACCACATTTTACATCATTTTCTGAAATATTTTTTGCTTTTCAGTGGCGCCAACTTTTGAAAAGATTGGGTGGTCTCAAAATCATTAACGTAAAATGACACTGCCAGTTTGTTTTCTTTGAAAGTTGGAGACAAGATAATATTTCAAGTTATGATAAGTCAAGTTGGAATTTTTTAGAGTAGAATATAAAGTTGCGATTTTATTAAATTATATTCTGATTTTATGGACTTTAATATTTACTGTAATCCCATGAATTTAACTACAAATTAAAAAGCAAAAGACTTAAAAATATTAAAATGGGCATTTAATGCAAATACACTGAAATGCATGGTTTAATTAATTTACTATTTACTTAAATTATACCGGGTGATTCAAAACAGATATAATTTCTTGAATTGCTGATAATAGAAAGATACTTCTAATTACAAAAATTATACAAATCAAGTACATCTTTCAGATATGGCATTTGTTTAAAAAGGGACTGAATGCACATTAAAATACAAAATTAATTTTTATATGGCCTCCTTTTCATATAACTTATATTTAGAAGAAGAAGGATATTAGAAGGAAAACCTAAGAAAGACATTTAAAAAAAAATTATGGACAAATCCTACCCAGCTATGATATTTCAAATTTTGTGAATTTTCAGTGTTTTCTAGTACTAAAAATGCGCTTTACCTTGATAAGTACTTAACGATTTTTTTAAATATAAAATGAATCCACTTATTACGTAGCACGCCATTTTGCAAATATGATCTCCTAACTGCACATTGACTTCTCATTAACCATCGCTTCTGAAATATCGTCTTTTAAATCAAAATGGTGAAAGAAATGGACAGGCGCATTGGATTTGCAACCGGAAATGAACGAATTCGAAATTATTTAACTAATTAGCGAATTTTAAGAAAACTAATTGAGATATCAAATTGAAAATTTCTGAGCATATGTAAAAAAATATTCTGTATCTGACTATGTGATTTTTGAAAAATTCGGTTGGTAATTTTTTTAATTTACGCAAAAAACTGCCAAAAATCTGCCGGCGCCAGTGAAAACGATCCGAGAAATTTTCAGACAGGGATCAGCTTTCATTAAAAACTGAACTACAAAGAGATCTGTTTCTCTGGCCGATCCCTCTCATTTAGTTTGCGAAAATGAAAGGAAATAATTGCCAAATTTTACTAATGAACAAATATTTAGGTAACTAATTAAGATATAGATTTGAAATTGAAGTCGGGAAGGGGTGTCATCTGCCGGCTATTTTAGCGTAGCATCTTCGTTATGTTCTAATTATCAGAAAAATGTAATTTTTTTTTTAATGATCACATTAATGTACGTGACGGTGGTTCTCTTGAACAAATTATTCATTATATTTGCAGGTATGGGGAGGGAGGGGGTTAACGCCTTTCTCTGAGATTGTAATTATCTCGGGCCCGGGCAACGCCGGGCGGGTTAGCTAGTCTTCCAATAAATGTATCACAAGCATCCTCTAAAACTAATTTCTCCTCACTGTTCTTATTCACGTTTGAAATAGTAATTTGATTAAGCCCTTTCTTTGACATAGTGGAATGCAAAAAATATTTTCAGTAAAATGAGAGAATTTCAACATTTATACCCTTTGCTATTTTATTAACATATTAAAATCAGAGAAAAAATATTTCTATTCTGATGCACCCTGGGATTTCTATGCAAGTTTCGCTGAAATAACTGAGTTCTTCATACATATGCTTGTATTAACCCTACCTTTATAAGTGAAACTGTCCACATAAAGCTATTCTAAAAAGTAATATTTTTCTCCACTCAACAACGCGAATTTTCTGACGCATTCACAGAGTCACTTGTAATCGTATAAGTAAAAAGCATGAAATTTGTAGGCACGATTTCAAAAGCAATTTGCAATCGAATAGCGTTTTAAATTCTTTTAATGTACTAGGGGGCTCTGCCCCCTGCTCGCTACGCTCACCAACCCCCGTTCTGATTTCACAGCCTCTTAAAACCTGGTAATGTATCCTGTTTTAAAAAGATGATGATATCACAAACGGCGACTTTCTTCTGTAATCAGGTTATAATGCTTTTTCATTTAACTGGTTATAATGCTTTTTCATTTAATTCCTTTTTTTTAATTTTTAATATTCATGTGTAAACACAATTTTTATGACGTAATTTTCTTTTTTTCCTGCTTTCAACACGTGATTATTTAATTATTATTTTAAACTTTCATTATTGTTTTTTAATAGTCTCGCGCAAATACATTTTTTATTTGAGATAAAACATAATCCTTTGCGCTTATTTAGAAATTGGCAACAATATAAAAAATGACTTTTTCAATAAAAGATATTTTACTCGATTTTTAAGGAGTTTTTGAGTTTTTATTGTCCGACCGTGATAATTTTTTTAATTTCTGAAAGCTTGTTATATTTCGCGTCTTGTGGTATGATTTTCGAATCCGTAGGATGGCTAGAAAAAAAGTAATAGCTCCTCCAAAAAGTCCCAAGTAAAAAAGCGATGAGAATAACCCGGAATATCTACACAGAATTTGATTGGTCCATTTCGTTTTTGGCTAAGTTCCAGATTACTTTTTTTTAATATAGAAGGATTACATCTTCAGTTATAATTAATTGCTGTCTCATAACTATCATTCCTGAACTGATGCATGTTGAAAATTGTCTTAAAATGCCTTGGTAGAGTTTTATGAAAGCTCCTTTAACCCAAATAATGGAAAACTCTTAATAATAAAAATGCATTTAGGAAGATAAATTAATTTGCAAATATGCCGGAATTTTCTTTTTTGAGAGAAAATTGATTTTACTTCTTTTAGAATGAGGGTGTGTTTGTGTGAGAAAGGGGGGGGGGCATGTTTTAGGCTGCTGTGTGTGTCTGTTACTGCTATCCTTACTGTATTTTCAAACAAAATAATTTTGTGATTGTAAACAGAATTTTTTTTTTTCTGTGATTGAAAAATAAATAAGCACAAAAATAGAATAATGAAACTTGGGTGGGCTCGGGCTCATATAAGTTGGTGCCACTGTTGCCTTTATTAAAGAAAAGAAAACAATAGTTTATTTCTTAGTATCTGAATAAGTATACATGGAAATTTTGCACATTTAACATTATAAACAACTTTATGAATGCTTCAGAAAGTTCAGAGTTTAGATTCCACAACAGCCTTAATGTTATAAATTATTATGATTAATTTTCCAAAAAATCTTTCCAATTTTTCTTAAATTTGTGATTTCTTGTCTTGTATTTTCTTTATTCCCGAAATTTACCTGATTAGATAAATATATATATTTTTTTAACTCATCAGCTGACTGGTTCTTGCTTTACAAAATGATTTTAGTACAATTAGTTGTTTTATGGCTGTTCTTAAATCCAAACAACGCATTTTTTTATTTCCAAATGTATCAAAATTTCAGACGCTCTTGTCAAACGCTATGCAATTGAACTGTTTTTTTGGGTTTTGTTCATTTGATGAAACCCTATTCGTCTCACTTAGTCTGTCGTTCTGTTCGTCACAGAGTCTGTTCTCAGAAATTATATAAATTCGACTAGAAATTTTGTATACTTACTGCTGAATACCTACTGTCACACAACAAATCATAAAATTTTGAAAATGTCTCAGTTAACATAAGATATTAATTAAGAACCCACTCATTAATGAAAAATATTCAAATAAAGCATAGAATTTAATCAAACTGCAAAGAAAATTTATTCTGAAACTCCAGAAGAGAGGGAAGGATTACCATAGTCACAGTATTGCAATGGCGGTAACAGACTGGGCATTTTCAAAGACACCCCTATCTCATAAGCTATTTCACCTAGGAATGTGAAATTTCAGACACACACACAAAAAAATAATTATCTTTCAGAATTTCTAAAATTTTTTTTATTACTCCCATTAGAAGTGTAAATATCAATTAAAAATCAATTTGAAGAAATTTGTTTAATTTCCTTTCATTGGAAAACCATAGACGAACAGTCTGACATCTGTTCCGACAGCCCAAAGATGGCAGACTAGGCATTATTCAGGCTCTATAGATTTTTTTTTTAATACTACATTTATCAATTTGAAATTAACATATCTATGCATATTTTTTAACGCTGAATCCAAATATGTAATTTTCGTAAAAATCCTTCAATTACAACCAAATACATTAATTTTTATTTCATTAATTCAATTGCAGAAAAACAATTCTTTTGAACATGTCAATTTGTATGAGAGACACCTGGCTGAGGAATATGACAATGATGAAATTAATAGTCCTAATTTACATTGTTTGTTAATGAGGTTTTCTTTAACGGAATATTTGTTGTAACTGTTTATTTTACGAGAAAATTATTTGTTTCTTTTACTTTCAAATGCAAAAGATAACAAAGCTGATGATAATTAAATACCTCACTCACAAATTTTAATGTATGTTCATATTTTTAAAACTGTATAAGATAAGCATTTGAAAATTGTTATATATACACAAAATCATATTCTATTTAAGAAATCTAAAAAATCTAAAAAATCGATCAGTAAATTTTTATTTTATGAAAAAAACCTGATTTCTTTTATGGAAAATGAAATTTATTTGGATTTATTAAATTCTAAAGTGTTTTGAAAGGAATATTAAACCAAACCCATTGTGTGATCTTCGATCACACTTACCCACTTCTTCTGTCTTTCAGTAAAGGCAAAACATCTTTCAGAAAATTCTGTTAAGTAGGCATTTTGAACAGAATTTCTGAACGCAACAGCATGAGAAAAGAAAAAAAAAAAAAACTACTGCCCTGATACAACAATTACTTATAATTTCAGATATAAATAATTTATCATAAAATGAGAAAAAATCTGTTCAATTACGAATCAGTTCAATAATCATGCAAGCATCATGCTTTTATGTTTTAAAACAAGTCAGAAAGTTTCGTGTTATTGAGATATTTTTTTGAGAACTGCCTTAATATTCAAAATTTTAGCTATTACCCAACATTCCTTATTTTCAATTTATTCATTTAAGTATTCAAAACCAATCTGGTCTTTAAATCCAAGTATTTTAAATACGAATACAACAGTTAGATTCATTATGTTCTATTCATCAAAGTATGTTTTTAAATAGGAATGACTATTCGTAATTTAAAAAAATAAATGTCTAAATTTCTCCTAATTTCAAAATTTTTTTTGCAATATTTGTCTGTTATTATTTAATCTTTGTTTTTTTTAGATGAGTGTTTACTAATTCATGAAGAAAAATTGCTAAGCAATTCATACTTATAAACAAATCATTTCTACATGTTCATTTTATTTTAAAAGTATAAATTATGTAATAAAAACATTTAAAATTCAGACAATACACTTAAAAACATTTAAACACATATTAAAAAAGTAGACTTTTGGGTTATTACACCCTTCATCAGTACACATTACGTAATGACCGTAAAATATGTCAATAACAATAATTACAGTTAAGAAATATATGTTTTGAAAGTCAAAAACTAAAAATCAGAACAAAATTGCATATTCATGAGGCACAGGGCTTGCTTCGATTAATGAAGAATTCACCAGTCTTGTAAACCATCCCTCTAAAAAAACCGGCTTATGTAAATGTTGTAATTCAACCTGGTGATACTAGCTTTCATAAAATCAGGAGAGTCGGACAACTATTTTTGAGTTTAAACTGTCTATCTTAAAGACCGGCAAAAGTTCGGTCAGGGATTATTTTATGCTTGGGAATAAAAGTAATTTGATTTTAAATATGTATTTTTTCATTTTCAGCTTAATTCCTATTATCTATGTTTAAAGTGTGCATAATTAAAAATAAAGGAGTACGTGCATGAATGGCATTAAATAAAAATGAAATTACTATTGTTCGTGCAAGTTTTTGCAAAATAAATGGTTGTAGTTAGATAAATTCAAAATTTAAACATTGGGCCTCATTACTACATTAATCATATAATCTTTTAAATTAAATATTTGAATTTATTTCAGCAGTAGTTAAAAAATAATAATAATGGTTTTAATTTGAAACACTTTAGCATGCATTTTAATTATTATTATTATTATTTAATCTGATAAAACAGGAGCTTTGCTTTTGGAGAATCCAAATTTCTCTATTCTGTTCAAATAATTTTTTGTGAGAAGTTTTTCAATAGCCTAAATTCTGAACATCCAATAAATTGACCTAAAGAAGCACTGTTCCATCCAAATTCTATTAAAATTGACCATGTCCAAGTCCAAGTTATATTTTATTCCGAAAATCTTGAATTTTTCCTACATTTATTGTACCAGTGATGCAGAGGATGCACTATAGTGCATCATTTAAGCAGAAAATTGGAGGAATGTAAAATTTTTTATGGGTGTTTCAAGATGAATTTTATAAAATATTTTGTAGATAATAAAAAAAAGGGCATATTTGGTATTAAAAACATTGAATTTATATTATTTCTTAAAAGAGGGCCCAACATTTGTAAAAGAAGGACCCAGTTTTTTTTAAGTGTCTGGGTCCTAGGAACCAGGAATATAAAAGCCTGACAACACCACTATATATGTTAAAAAAAAAAAGAAAGAAGAAAAATTTAAAATATCATACATTTTATTATTTACTATAGCAGACCCTCACAGCATAGCCAGACCTCGATCGACTCGAGTCTGCCGATAAAAATTAAGCTGTGGCCTGCCCTCAGTCTAAAGTGGCCAGCACATTTCCTCTTTTTGCTGACTATGCAAAATTGAAAAAATAAACAATTAAAAATATATTTGTGAAAAAGAAAAAAAAATTAACATGAAAATTTTGACTGCTGTAAGGTCACTTGATGAAATCACTTACAAAGGAACTCTCTTGTCGTAACAGGATTTTTGTTGATAAAAGATTACTTTTGCAACTCAACACAGAAAATGTTTCTTGTGAAACAAACTTCATTCCTTCTATGAGTCCTCCAAAAATTCTGATTTTCTCAGTGTATTTAAAAAATTATGTAAATTCAAATTATTATTTTTTAACTAATGCTTTTTAAAATGGTTCCTAAAGGTTTTCACCATATTGGGATAAAATATGTAACATTGATTGGATGAATTCAAAAATCACTGTATGAATTTTGAATAGACTTTATTGAAAAAAGGACAAGATTTACTATTTGGGATAAAAGATTGAATTTGGATGGATTTTATGAGTGGTTCAATATCATCAACAAACTTGGAAAACTGAAAAATATATGAATTTTTCTGCTCAATATAAAATAACGAAAAATAAAAAATCTGAGTCTCAGACACACTTAAACCTGTCTTCGGCCATCTGGAACCAAATTTGCAGACCTCTGCATGTGATATATTTCCCTAGCTATTGCACACAAAAGCACCTTTCTTTTATTAATATAGATTTATTAAAAAGAACAAAAGTAATGGGATTTTGACGCTGAATTATCCTATGCATTATCATTATTTTTAATTAAATTATTAAACCAATTTTCCTTTAGCTCCTTTACCTATTGCTATGGCTACTGCAGCTGAAGAAGATGGCGAAGATGATGGCATTGAGTCAGAAGAACCAGACACTATCTGTCCTCCTGGCAGACATCAGTGGAATCATGACTACTGCATGGTTTGTACAGTTTGTGGAGAATGCACTGGCTATGGCGCCAGTTGCATTGCAAGTGGCAGGCCTGATAGAAATCCTGGATTGTAAGTCAGTTTGACTTATTAAACTGTCTTAACTAAACTATAATTATATTTGTCAATGTTGTATTATTATTAATTGGTAATTCAATAAAATTACCTGAATAAATTCTTTTAGTTTACTGTTTAAAGTAATTCCTTTTTTACATGATAATATTTTTCAGTACTTTTATGTTAGCTGGGCACCAGTGATATATATATATATATATATATATATATATATATATATATATATATATACACACACACATATATATATATATATATACACACACACATATATATATAGATATACACACATATTTATACATATATCTTGACATATTGGAGCTTAAAAAGGCAGTTGGTAAAATCTGTTTTAAATTGGGTTTCCATGTATTGATGCACAGGCATAAGCTGGATGGTTATATCACTAAGAAAATGTGTGTACTCCAGAAGTGAGCAGTCGAATTTTATGTTCCAAAGCTTTTTTGGATAATCAGGAACAACCAAGCAGGAGAAATGCTCTAGCAAATCAGATTAAAATTATTACTTAATCATCTCTATGTGGCAGTCGGAGTTTCAAATCTTCTTTACATGATGAGGTCTTAGAATTAATACGATGATATTGCCGAAGAAAAGATGTTATTACAGGTACCAAAGATCTTATTAGGTACGGTACAAATATCACTGGGTTTGAACATGACTGTCATCGTGGAAACTGGACGTCTCGAAAAGCTTCGAATAGACTTCAAACTCTCCAACCTCTGAAAAAACAACTCTCTCTTCTTCTCTGTCTGTCTCTCCGATTTTTCTGTGCATGCATATTTAAGTTACTTTAGCGCAACATGACAATTAAGTCACCTGACTTCCCTTCTCCAATCATAATTGCTTTAAGATGGACTTATTAACAACTCCGGTGAACTAATCTGGAGGGGATTTTACTTCTGTAGCATGAAAGTATTTTTCTAGAACAATATATAGCCTCAAAATCAGGTACAAAATGTGCAAACAAACAATAAGATCTGGTCTCAAGAATGTTGGCTAAAAATAGATTTTGGATTGCCTGACAATAATTTTAGCTTACGCTACAGAAAAACAGGAAAAAAAAAATGAACTTATTGATTGATGCAGAATAAAACTAGAATATTAAAGCATTGAAATATTATAATAGATATTTTGATATTTAAATTAAAAAATGATTTTAAATAAATAGATTTTTAGACGGTATAATTTAGGAACTATGACATTTTATCAATTAAATAAAGAATTTAGAGAGCTTTGATATACACGGGAATTAATAGTGAATTTAGGGATTTAAATAATAAAATGTTTTTATTTAAGGAATTGAAGTAGTTAGCACCATTTTTAGATCTAAGCAATTTGGAATAAATATTATTATGTGGATTAAGGTCTTATACCTTTACATATGGAGATTGATGGATTAGTTTAAGAATAGGTTTTAATTTAATAAGCCGGTATAATACATGGGATATTATCAAAAAGAAAATCTATATAGAATAATGTTAACTTTGGCGAAACAAAAATTTAAATTTTGTAATATATATATGTATATGTGTATATATACCTATATACATATATAGCACTTTCTATCTATTTTTAATAACAAAGTAGCTAATGCTAATAAACAAATGACTCTTTATATATTTTATGTAATATTTCCAAATTTATTTTGTATTTTTTGAAGTTGTTCCAAAAGCATTTTTTCACACAAACCAATTAAAAATATGGACAGCTGTGTAGATTTTTCTTATAGTGGAGAAGTCTGATTTATGATATGAGAATTAGAATGACTTCTATAAACTAAACTATTAATCATTTATACTATCAAAGTGATTTTCTATGGTGAAAGCTAATTTGGAATGTAAAATAGAAAGGGTGAATGAAAAGAATAGAAAGGGCATATTATTTTAATAATAAATAAGAAATCAAACAATGAAATTTATATTCTAAAAAAAAAAAGCTTTTTCTAAAGATATGTCATTATATATATACAGTAGAACTCCAATTATCCGAACTCCGACTATCCGAATCGCTGATTATCCGAATCGATTTCAGAATTTCAGAAACGAAAAATTAAGACAGACACGTATTGCGATTCACAAAATAATGATTCTGTCAAAGCGCGCTATATTGTCCTTCCCTCCGCGAATCTAGTGTAGGCGCAGCACGAACATTATTGGGATGATGAGTCACCGTCTCAAAGTGCAGTTCGATTATTGGTTGTTTTCCGTCGCCAGGTGGCCGGCCCGCCCCACCTGGGTTTCAAATTCTAAATGACGATGAACTTATTGAAAGTGTGAGAAGAAAGTGTCGAGGAAGAAGATGACCTTAATGTTGAAGCCTTAATGTTGAAGTTGAAGCAGACACAGGACCATCAGCTAGTGAAGCATTTTCCGGCCTTGAAACTGCATTGAAGTGGATGGAGCGTAAGCCTGAGTGTGACCACATGCCACTTATCACTGTCAAGCGGATGCGCGACTTGGCTGCCCGAAAACGGATGAAGACTGTCAAACAGCTTACTTTGATCGAGATGTTCAGCAAGCAATATGACTTTCATTTACAGTACGATACGTACATACTCTACAGCTCTTGTAAGTACGCTTAACATGTAAAAGTGTTGCCTTTTAATTTAATTAATTAAAAGATCTTTTTCTTTAAAAATAGTTTTTTTCTCCCATTTTCAACATATATACAGTAATTAATTAAAATAGACCCCTTTTTCGGAAAAAATCCAATTATCCGAATTTTTGATTATCCGAATGGGGTCCGGTCCCAATTGATTCGGATAATTGGAGTTCTACTGTACCGTAAAATCCCAAAAGTAAGCCCCCTTCCCACTTTCAAGCAATTTTGATTTTCTTTTCCATTCCCAATTATAAGCCCCCCCCCCCCCCCACACACACATACACAGTTTTTTTTTCTTTTTTTGCACAAAAAAAAATATTTAAAAAATCCAAGTGAGAAAATTTTCAATATTTTGACATTTTTGGCAGATTTCAACCTATGTTTTTACATGATATTAATGAAATCCCCCACCCCCACATGAAATGTCTGCTTCCCTTCTCTGCCCCCCCCCCTAAAAAAAAAAAAAGAAAGTTTAAAAACTTGAGAATGTTAAATCCTTCTGTCCTCCTTCTTGCTTGTTAGTAACATAACAATTAGTAAAAAATCAAGCATCTAAACTACAATCGCCCCTTGCATCCAAAATTTATGTCCACCCTTTCAGCATATAAAGTTAAAAATCTTTAAATCTCTTTATATATAAAAAAAATATGCTCTATTTGTTGATGTCTATTAACCTATTGATTCCGGCGGGACCAGCAGTTGTACCCAAAATATCCATTTGACCAAAGCACGGCTGTGTTACAACATGTGTACCCTAGCTCTCTTTCCCCCTACCTGAAAACCAGTGTCATCAATCACTTGACATTCACGCAGGAATCTGCATTGTTTGTCATTGAAACGCCCACCGATATACGGGAGGAAGCAAGTTTTTCTCTTTTGGCGATAGGAAAAAATAACTATTTACTTATTGGCGATTTACTGGGTCTTTCTTTTATGAATCACTGCTCGATTTTTTTTTTTCGTTCACATTTCATTTCAGTTTTGAGTAGCGCTTGACTGCAATATTTTTTATCATGGCTCCAAGATTTAAAGGTCTTACTTCGGGTGAGATTGAAAAACTCATGAATGATTTTGATTCTGAAAATTATGCTGATAGCGACTCGGATTGCGAAAATGATATTGATATGCCATTGAATAGTCACATTGATGAGAGCAGTAATGCAGTTATAAACGACGAAAGCCCACCAAAAATATTTGAATGGAAAGTTCCTGAAGAAAAGGATTGTATAAATATTATGGATTTCACTGGAAAGCATGGATTAAAAGTAGATATGAAAGGGCAAGATCCGTACGACTATTATAAAGTTTTATTTTCTGATGAGGTATTGGAATTAATATGCGACGAAACAAACAGGTACGCAGAAAATATATTAGTACTGAGGCCCGACGATTCCGGCAAAAGAAAACATTCACCTGAATGGGTTAAAACAACTCCTTGTGAGATAGAGAAGTTTTTAGGCACAATTTTGTTAATAGGTCATGTAGAAAAAGACAGAATCCAGGATTATTGGTCTACAAATGAACTAATTGAAACGCCAATATTTCGGAAAATAATGCCTAGAGACAGATTTTTTGCAATTCTGAAGTTTCTACATTTTTCAAACAACAATGAAAGGCCTTCCAAAGATTCCCTGGAATACGATAGACTATGGAAGATAAGAAAGTTGTTTGAAATGCTGAATGACACATTTAAAAAAGTATATGACCCAGTAGAGCATCTTTCCTTGGATGAGGTTATTATAAAATTTAAGAGACGAGTTGCTTTTAGGCAATATATACCTAAAAAAAGAAAGCAATGGGGAATAAAGCTGTACAAAATTGCTGACAAAACTGGATACACATATGACATGCGCGTGTATTTAGGTAAAGATAAAAATGAAAATTGTTCAGCGTCATACAATGTAGTAAATGTAATGACAGAATGTGTTAAGGGCAAGGGCCATAAATTATATATGGATAATTATTTTTCTTCTCCTGATTTGTTTCATGATTTGTTAAATAAGAAAAAAATTAATTCATGTGGAACTGTTCGGTGTAACAGGAAAAATTTCCCCAAAGATATCTCTCAGGTAAAAATAAAACGAGGAGAAATTTGCACGCGATACGGACAAGGCTTGACTGCTCTTCGCTGGAAAGATAAGAGAGATGTCTATATGCTAAGTACTATGCATCATCCAGCAAAACAACAAAATTCAAGTGATTCTAATGACGTGAAAAAACCTCCAATTGTAGCCGATTACAACGAGCATATGGGATATGTAGATCTAAGTGACCGGATGGCAACCAGTTACTCTTTTCAAAGAAAAACTGTTAAATGGACAAAGAAACTATTTTTCCATTTATTTGATATGACAGTGCTAAACGCGTATATATTATCGAAACGCACTGAAAGCCAGAGAGATTTTCGTTTATCTTTAATAGAAAGTCTCATAAAAAAAATCTGAAGTCGAAAATCCCAAGTCTACTCCCTCAACATCAACTAATGAACACTGGCCACTAAATGAAAAAAAGAGGAGAAGATGCATCGTTTGTTATAAAAATGGCCTGCAAAAGCGATCAACAGTCGTTTGCAAATCATGTGATGTTGCTTTATGCATCGATAAAAATTGCTTTTCAGAATACCACACATCACCTGTATATAAAAAAACAAAAGTCATTTAAAAAAATTAACAACATTGCTGCTCTCATTAATATATTTTATGAGTCATTCATTCAAAATAACAGTTCTTTTCAGAGCTAAAAAACAGCTCTTTTCAGAGCTCAAAAGTTCCTTCGGGAGCTTAATTTATAAAAAAAGAAACCACATAAAAACAAATCATCACTACACACATTTAAATATGTGACCATCAAATTAAACCCATATGTTAGACTGACATCTATAGATAAATTCTAAGCACCATCGAAAAAAATAAAGAGATAGAATTTAAGAAAAAAAATAAAGACAGCTGCAGCCCCCCCCCCTTTCGTTCCTCTTATTCAATCGTAAAAAGTTTTAAATTTTCTTCTCCTTTTTGAAGGGGGTTTCCCGCTGTCGCGCCTCAGAAATCGGTTTCCATTTTTCTGGAAATGTTGATTTTTCTGCCTTATGACGAAATTTCCCCCATTGTCACGCCTAAGAAAAAACGCTACTGTTTGAAAGGTATTTTTACTTTTATTAGAAAATAGAAAACGCTGTTCGATTTCCTGCTTTCGGAATGAAAATACCTGCAGATTGAACGTATTTACGAAAAAAAAGACTTCCTGAATACGTAAAAAATTTATGAAATAGAATTTCAGAAAAAAATCGAGTTATATGAATCTCCCCCCCACCCCCTCCCTTCTACAATCGCATAGCGGTTTCCATTTTTCTGAAAATGGTGCTTTTCTGCCTTATGAGTAACGTATCCCCGTTGTGACGCCTGAAATCGGCTTAAAACGCTATATTTTACACTACTGTTTGAAAGGTAGTTTTGCCTTTATTAGAAAATAGAAAAAGCTGTTCGATTTCCCGGTTTCGGAATAAAAATACCTGCAAATTAAACGTATTTATGAAATAAAACGACTTCCCGAATATATAAAATAAAATTACGAAACAGAATTTCAGAAAAAAATCGAGATATATGAATCTCCCCCCCCCCCCCCCCTCCCTTCTACAATCGCATAGCGGTTTTCATTTTTCTGAAAATGGTGATTTTTCTGCCTTATGACGAACTTTCCCCGTCGTGACGCCTGAGAAATCGCCCTAAAACGCTATATGTTACGCTACTGTTTAAAAGGTAGTTTTGCCTTTATTAGAAAATAGAAACCGCTGTTCGATTTCCTGGTTTTGGAATAAAAATACCTGCAAATTGAACGTATTTACCAAATAAAACGACTTCCCGAATATATAAAATAAAATTACAAAATAGAATTTCAGAAAAAATCGAGATATATGAACCTCCCCCCCCCCCCCCCCCCCCCCCCCCCCACACACACACATTCTTCAATCGTATAGCGGTTTTCATTTTTCTGAAAATGGTGATTTTTCTGCCTTATGACGAACGTTTCTCCGTTGTGACGCCTGAGAAATCGGCTGAAAACGCTATATCTACTGTTTGAAAGGTAGCTTTGCCTTTATTAAAAAATAGAAACCGCTGTTCGATTTCCTGGTTTTGGAATAAAAATACCTGCAAATTAACTTATTTAAGAAATAAAATGACTTCCCGAATATATAAAATAAAATTACGAAATTTAATTTCAGAAAAAAAATCGAGATATATGAACACCCCCCCCCGCCACTTCTTCAATCGTATAGCGGTTTCCCTTTATCTGGAAATATTGACTTTTCTGCCTTATGACGAACGTTCCCCCGTTTTCATGCCTCAGAAATCGGCTTAAAATGCTATATTTTACACTACTGTTTGGATGATAGTTTGCCTTTATTAGAAAATAGAAAATGCTGTTCGATTTCCTGGTTTATGAATAAAAATACCTGCAAATTGAACGTATTTACGGAATAAAACGACTTCTCGAATATATAAAATAAAATTACGAAATAGAATTTCAGGAAAAATCGAGAGGTATGATTCCCCCCCCCCCCCCTCTTCTTCAATCGTATATAGCTGTTTCCATCTTTCCGCCTTATGGCGACCTTTCTATAAATTGAATGCATTTACAAATGAAAATGACTGTGTATATGTGGAAACTAGATAAAATGGATTTTACACCAAACGGTACGAAATTTATCTATAATTAACCACACTCTAAAATTTGTATGATCCATTTCTAAATCCAGGGCTAGAACTTACCATGTTATTATATTGTTATGAATTTTGTATATATCTGTAAATATTCCATTTGTTTAAATTTATTTTATTTTATTATTGTGAAAATTGCAGTATTATTAATTTATTTCCTATTGAGCATCATGTAACTCAATGCTAAAGGCCTCAGGTGGTTTGCAAGGAAAACAACCTTACAGCATCGGTTTTTATTATGAGTTCTATTGGAAAATCGCCAAGGAATGGGTTTATCGCCAAGTTGGCGATGGTTTTGGCGACTTATTTTTGTCGCCAAATTTGGCGATATGTCGCCAAGTTGGCGACGGATTTGGCAACTTTTTGGTCAACCACCCCCCCTTATACCTGTACATTGGGATCCTTTCTTGCTTGGGTTCTCTATCGAAAGTTAAAGCACTTTCTGGTAATTTCTAGCATCTGAAGGCTCTGGAATAATCTGGAAAGATCTCTGAAACCTATATAAGGACCTCCATCAGTTCAGTTAGTGAGTTGTCTGTCAACTGCGATTGAACTCATACGAGAGGCTTTGCATTGAGAACTGTGTTTCTCGGATCGATTTTGTCATTGATACGTCGTATTGAACGCATTGTTTCTGTGTGAAATTTTGCTGCGCTTTTATTGGATTTGAAGATTACTGAATATCTTGTAATTTTCAGAAGATATTTGTGATCGTATTGCACTGTTTATAGTGAATAAAGCCTTTTTATTGTTCTTATATATTGGCATCAGTCCTTTCGAACCCCGAGCTCACAACATTTGGTGTCAGGAGTGGGGTTGAATGCCGATCACCAGAGCAATGGAGGCGCAACTGACTAAATTATTGGAGAAATTAGGGGAGATGGATGAGAAAATGACTGCCAACCTTGCTGAGTTGAAAGAAGAAATGAAGAAGGAAATGACTGAGAATCAGGCTGAAATGAAGAAGGAAATGTCAGCGATAGATGAGAAAATGACTGTGAACCAGGCTGAAATGAAGGAAATGTCGGAAGAAATGAAGAAGGAAATATCAGCGATAGACGAGAAAATGACTGCCAACCTTGGCGACTTAAAAGATGAAATGAAAAAGGATATGTCAACCAACCTTGGAGAGTTGAAAGACTTAATAGAGGATAAAATAACATCTTTAAATGACAGAATTGACGGCGTGGAAGACAAAGTTGAAGGAAGATTTCAAGAAATAGAAGGAAAGGTAGAAGATATTCAAATGACAGCGAAAACCGTAGAAGAAAGAGTAGAAGAAAAAGTTCAAAAGATCGCCAAGACCGTTGAAGAAAGCATAGAGAATGTAAAAAAAGATTTGGAAAAAATCAAGAAACAGAAGATAACTGCCGTAAACTTTTCCGAAGATTTCAAGTATCCAGATATGCTTCCTCGGGCCTTTATTAAACTTTCGACCTATGACGGCAAATCCTCCTGGCCAGTTTTTAAGACACAATTTGGGATCGTAGCGGACGCCAATGGATGGGATTCCCAGACAAAGGCTTGCCAGTTAGCTGCTTCTCTACGAGCTGATGCTGCCGACGTCTTACAGACTTTGCCTGCAAATGAACCGCTGGATTTTAAAACGCTCGTCAGTGCCTTAGAATTGCGCTTTGGCGAGAAATGCATGAAGGAATATAGCAGACTCCAGCTCAAATCTCGACAGCAGAAATCCACTGAATCCCTGCAAGAGCTTGCTACGGATGTCGAGAGACTTTCCCATCTTGCTTATCCTGACTGCCCGACTGAAATTAGAGAAAGCTTGGCTCTGTAACATTTTATCGATGGTGTGCGTGACTCTGAGATCCAGACAGCACTCCGGATTGCAGATCTCAATGATTTAAAAGGGGCTTTGGTTTACGCTCTGAAATTCGAGGCAGCCAAGCAAGCTACTAGGAAAGATCGACACTTTGTGCGAGCAGCCAACCTGCCTGAGACGTCGGATAGAGCTGTGGAGCGCTTACAGCAGCAGATGAATGACATAATGAGAAAGATGAACTCCTTAATGGCCAACAAACCTTACAGGAAGATCAAGTGCTGGAAATGTGGTGGGGAAGGCCATATCCAAATCGACTGCTCAAGACGACCCAGCACCGAAGGTAATATCTCTCCCGCTAAAGGAGGAGCAGGAAAACTGATTAATGGCCATCTTGCGGGGCGGAGGTTGCCAGATTTTGAGAAGCCCCATTTTCAAGTATGTGAAATTTCTGCAAGAAGTTGCGGCGAGAACGGAGTTTTTCTAGTCGGAAGTGTGAATGATTTGCCCTGTAATATGATCATCGATACAGGAGCCAATGTGACCATCATTCGGAAAGATCTAGCTCAGCGGCTGAAAGAAAAACTCTTCTGGACCCCGCCGCGTGTTATTCTTCAAACTGTGACCGGAGATAAGATCGATATACATGGAAGAATGACACTGAAAATAAAGTTTGGGAACGCCGCTTACCATCATACAGTCTATGTGGCCGATATTTCAGACCCTTTCATACTCGGACTGGACTTTTTAAAAGAGCATGGATTTACACTGGACTTTAAGAATAATGAGTTACGCTCTGCTCAAGAAGATGTCACTATTTTCAAACTTGGAAATGAGTCCGGGTCTATTCAACGGATCACAGCCAAGGCAGATGTTATCATCCCTCCTCGGACCGAAATGATGATACCTGGATTAACTGGAAACGAAAGAATTTTCCAGTATGGCTTGACTGGATATCCTGAGAAGAGCCCAAAGGGAGTGCTAATGGCATCAGCGCTGGTAGATCTGTCGAGAGATGTGGTACCTGTGAGGATTGCGAACGTAAGTGAAAAGTCTAAAATTATCCAGAAAGGTGAAGTGCTTGCAACCTGTGCTCCAGTCACCTGTGTTTGCAAAGACCCGAGCTTGACGTTATCGGAGCCGCCTACAAGTTTAACACCTGTAATTGGACGAAATGAAATTTTATCTCCTGAACAGAGACATGCCGCAGAAAGACTGTTCCAGGAATTTAAGGATGTGTTTTCACAAAACGAGAATGATATAG
Source organism: Maratus michaelseni (assembly GCA_963931845.1). Classification (NCBI taxonomy): domain Eukaryota; kingdom Metazoa; phylum Arthropoda; class Arachnida; order Araneae; family Salticidae; genus Maratus; species Maratus michaelseni. The sequence continues at coordinate 168,587,682 of OZ007587.1, read as the reverse complement.
GGCGCACTTCACTGACACGTCATAGAATTGATACTGCCAACCATCCACCGATTAAACAGCATCCAAGACGCTTGCCGTTCGCAAAACAAAAAGAGGTTTCTAAGCTCTTACGAGAGATGCAGGATAGTGACATCATCGAACCGTCATCAAGTCCGTGGGCCTCTCCCATCGTGTTGGTCCGAAAGAAAGATGGCTCCACAAGATTTTGTGTGGATTATCGTAAACTTAACGATATCATGAAGAAGGACAGCTATCCTCTACCAAGAATAGACGACACGCTAGATACTCTTTCAGGACATAAATGGTTTTCCACGCTGGATTTGAAGAGTGGATATTGGCAAGTAGAGATCCATCCTGATGACAAAGAGAAGACCGCATTTACTACTGGACAAGGACTTTGGCAATTCAAAGTTATGCCGTTCGGGCTCTGCAATGCTCCAGCAACGTTCGAGCGCCTCATGGAGACAGTGTTAAAAGGCCTGACTTTTGAAGCTTGTCTCATCTACCTAGATGACGTCATCATTGGTGGCCGCACGTTTGAAGAACATCTTGGAAATATTCGAAAAGTGTTAACGAAGCTAAGAGCGGCGAATTTAAAGCTGAACCCTCTGAAATGCAAGTTCTTCCAACGCGAAGTAAATTATTTAGGACACATCATCTCAGCTGAAGGTGTTCGAACAGATCCTGAAAAAGTGTCTGCAGTAAAGAACTGGAAGCGTCCGGAAAACGTCCATCAGTTGCGAAGCTTTCTGGGACTATGCACTTATTACAGAAAGTTTGTACAGGGGTTCTCCAACATCGCAAGACCCTTGCATAGGCTCACTGAAAGCAAGCAGAAGTTTCTATGGACACAAGAATGCGAGAATTCCTTCCAGCAGCTGAAAGAAGCTCTCACATCCTCTCCAGTCCTAACCTATCCACACCCCGATAAATAATTCATTGTGGACACGGATGCTAGTCATGAAAGTGTCGGTGCTGTACTTTCCCAAGAAATAGATGGTCAAGAACGAGTCGTAGCATACTGGAGCAAATGTTTGTCGAAACCAGAGCGGAATTATTGCGTCACTCGTAAGGAGTTATTAGCTATAGTAAAAGCCATAGAACACTTCCATCACTATCTCTATGGCAGGAAATTTCTCCTTTGTACTGATCACGCATCCCTAACATGGCTGATGAATTTTAAGAACCCAGAGGGCCAAGTAGCCAGATGGATACAACGACTCCAGGAATACGACTTTGACATCAGGCATCGCAAAGGCTCATCGCATGGAAACGCCGATGCCCTATCAAGAAGACCGTGTCCCGAGAGCTGTCGCTATTGTTCCAGAGCGGAGAGCAAGTATAATCCCGAATATGTCATACGCCAGACGAAGACTTCACTACTGACGCCACCAGATCCCTGGAGTGATGAGAAGATTCGAGAAGATCAAATGGCAGACTCTGAGATCAAACCAATCTTGGAGTTATTAGAATCTTCTAGCACGAAGCCCAGTTGGAAAGACATCTCGACTTACAGTCCTACGACGAAGCAATATTGGGCTCTTTGGAACTCTCTCCACGTCAGGAATGGTGTCCTGTTCCGAAAATTCGAATCGGAAGATGGGAAGACTTCTCGGTGGCAGTTGGTACTTCCTCGATCCCGAATCCCAGAGGTCCTCAAGGAATTACATGGCAGTCCCACTGGTGGCCATTGTGGAGTCATGAAAACATTACACAGAGTCCGAGAGCGCTTCTTCTGGGGAAAAGCGAGAGCTGACGTCGAACAATGGTGCAAATCTTGCGATGCATGTGCAGCTCGGAAAGGACCAAAGAAACGTAGCCGAGGAAGACTACATCTCTACAATGTAGGAGCACCTTTTGAACGCATCGCCCTTGACATCCTAGGTCCTCTGCCAAGAAGTGCTGATGGCAACAAATACCTCCTTGTTGTCATGGACTATTTCACTAAATGGCCTGAAGTTTATGCCATCCCTGATCAAGAAGCTTCTACGGTTGCTGATGCCTTGGTACACCAGTGGATATCAAGGTATGGAGTCCCTCTTCAAATGCATTCTGACCAGGGGAGAAATTTCATCTCTGCTGTGATTGAGGGTCTCTGTCAACTTCTCGGAATGGACAAAACTAGGACGACGCCTCTACATCCGCAGTCGGATGACATGGTTGAGAGATTTAATCGTACCATCCTCAACAATCTCTCACTTCTAGTCTCAAGAAACCAGCAAGACTGGGACCAAAAACTTCCCTTGTTTCTTCTCGCCTATCGCAGCGCCGTCCATGAAACAACCGGCTATTCCCCGTCCCAGATGCTTTTCGGTCGTGATCTTCGTTTACCTTGTGATCTGCTGTTTGGTCGCCCTCCAGATGCGCCTTCATCGCCAGAGGGATACGTGCAAAATCTCCAGGCACGATTTGAAGACGTCCACAACTTGGCTCGAGAGCGGATCAATATACAGACGGAGAAGATGAAGACCAGGTACGACACGAAAGCCACAGGACATCAATTCAAAGAAGGTGACAAGGTTTGGTTTTATAATCCGACTCGACGTAAAGGACTTTCTCCCAAACTGCAATCGCACTGGGACGGTCCTTATACAGTCCTAAACAGACTGAACGATGTCGTAATTCGGATCCGAAAGTCACCAAGTTCGAAGCCTAGAGTCGTTCATTACGACAGGCTGGCTCCATACTATGGCCATAGTACTTAGTTCATTAATTGTAAATAGTGTAATGTAAATAATGTAAATTAGTATGACCATGGTCTTGTATATAAATTAATGTAATTATTTATTTTGCTTAGCATTATCATTATTATTGTTATTATTATTTAAATACTTGTATGTAATAATGTCTATGCTTTAATTTAATTTTATTTTTAAATAAGTGTATATTTTGTATAATTCAGCATTATGAATGTGTTTTGAATAGTATAGCATTTGTTGGTAACGGGTTTGCTTTTCGATCAAAGGTTGAACTGCCCGGGACGTGCAGTCCTTGAGAGGGGGGCAATGTTATGAATTTTGTATATATCTGTAAATATTCCATTTGTTTAAATTTATTTTATTTTATTATTGTGAAAATTGCAGTATTATTAATTTATTTCCTATTGAGCATCATGTAACTCAATGCTAAAGACCTCAGGTGGTTTGCAAGGAAAACAACCTTACAGCATCGGTTTTTATTATGAGTTCTATTGGAAAATCGCCAAGGAATGGGTTTATTGCCAAGTTGGCGATGGTTTTGGCGACTTATTTTTGTCGCCAAATTTGGCGATATATCGCCAAATGTCGCCAAGTTGGCGACGGATTTGGCAACTTTTTGGTCAACCACCCCCCCTTATACCTGTACATTGGGATCCTTTCTTGCTTGGGTTCTCTATCGAAAGTTAAAGCACTTTCTGGTAATTTCTAGCATCTGAAGGCTCTGGAATAATCTGGAAAGATCTCTGAAACCTATATAAGGACCTCCATCAGTTCAGTTAGTGAGTTGTCTGTCAACTGCGATTGAATTCATACGAGAGGCTTTGCATTGAGAACTGTGTTTCTCGGATCGATTTTGTCATTGATACGTCGTATTGAACGCATTGTTTCTGTGTGAAATTTTGCTGCGCTTTTATTGGATTTGAAGATTACTGAATATCTTGTAATTTTCAGAAGATATTTGTGATCGTATTGCACTGTTTATAGTGAATAAAGCCTTTTTATTGTTCTTATATATTGGCATCAGTCCTTTCGAACCCCGAGCTCACAACAATATTATTTCAATGATTGCTAAATGGTCAAAAACTTCATTCATTAACAATATGTTATATATTGTTATCATAAACATAAAATCAAAGCTTCATTCAATAAAAATATGGTATATGTTGCTATTATAAAAAAAAAATAGTCAAAACTTTTATTTTACTGCGTATATCTGAAAAATTTCTTATATAAAGAAATTTGTCACTTTTATAATAATTTATACACATACTTTTCACTTAAAATATAGCAAGTTCTCTTTATTTCTATATTTCGAATTTTACTTTAAAAAATATATATATATAGGTTGGAATTTCTGGAAAATCATACAAAACAAAAAAACTGGAAAATACAATCCGTACTAACTAATAAGAATATAAGATTTACAAAGCAAACTAGGAAATTTTATAAAATGAGGAAACATTCCCCAAGATATACAACTTCCGTCTTAGTAAATGACAATATTTATAACATATACAGAATGAAAAATAAATGATTTATTATTTTTTTTTCTAATCGAGCCAAAGATAGATGAAACTCCAAATCTGGTTTCCCTACAACCCTATTCCCGCTCACTTCCCAGAATTGCAAGAGTGTCTGTGCTTTTGAATAGGGGTGCAACTTCCCCGCGAAAATATGCTTTCAAAAAAGGGGGGAGGTAATTGTGAAAAAGTGCCGTATCTTGGGTTAGAAAATTTTCGGAACTATGCCGAGAGATAAAGGTTAACAATAAATAAATAATCAACTATTTAAGTTATCTCTCTACCACCAACATGTCTGCTTCCCTCCTTTTGCCTCCCTCCTGTAAAAAAATCTTTAAACTCTATTTAAAAGAAAATATTCTGTCCTATATTTTGCGCTCTAGTAACAATAAGTAAATAATCAATCATATAAATTACTCCCCACTCCACTCTTCTCACTCTGAAACTTACACTTCTCTTTCCTTCTCTCCTGCTTCTCTCAGGATATAAAGTTTAAAATCTTTAAAACTCTTATTAAAAAATATATGCTCTATTTGTTGCTGTCTAGTAACAATAAATAAATAATCAACCATTTCAAATATCTCTCTACCCCCAAAATGTCTGCTACCTCCACTTTGCCGACCCATATATATATATATATATATATATATATATATATATATATATATATATATATATATATATATATATATATATATATATATATATATATATCTATAAAACTCTTTATTAAAAAAATCTTTCCTATTTGTTGCTCTCTTTTAACAATAAATAAATAACAAATCATCTAAATTACAAACCCCTTCCTTCAAAATTTATATTTCCCCCTCATCCCCAAGAATGCAAAGTTTAAAATTTGCAAAACTCTTATTTGAAGAAATCTTTTGTCCTACTTGTTGCTCTCTAGTAAAAATAATGATTAACTAATTGTTACCTAAGTTTTCTCTCTACTCCAAAATTGTCTGCCCCCCACCTCCCGCACACACATACAAATTTTAAAATCTTTAAGACTCTATTTAAAAAAAAAAACTGCTGTATTTGTTTTTCTTTAGTAACAATATTAATGAATAATCGGTCATCCTTTCCCCCAAAAGTCCCACTTCTCCCTCTGTCCCTTCACCCAGCAAATAGTTAAAAATTTTTAATATTATTATTATTTTAAATGCTGCTCTATTTCTTATTTTGTAGTACGGTATCTCATCTACATCATCTCATATAAGTATCACTCATCTAAAATCATTATACCTTTTGAAATTTTTGCGCTGTCCTTTTCTCCCAAGGGAGGGTGTTGGATTTCTAAATATATGAGAGGAAAGCAAAAATTTTCATCTTTTTTTGCAGTTTGGCTATTCTTCTCTGAATTACGTGTATATTTTATGTTTTGAAATAAATATGTTATCTGAAATAACCTTCCTTCCGTTAACAAAATATCAGCTATGAGAACAGCTAAACTAGAAAAAAGACTGAAATCTGCTCTCTGCCTCCCCCCCTCTATGCCTAGTAATTCACCCTTTTTTTCTGGGGATGGGGAATGGAACTTTAAGGGGAGAGTTAGATGATCATTTATTTATTGTTGCTACAAAGTAACAATGCAGATTAAAAAAAAAATCTTTAAAAAATAGTTAAGTTTGTGTAATGCAGGGGAGGGGGGGGAGCAGAATTTCTTGTGTGGAGGGGGAGAAGCAATTTAGATAATTATTTAATTATTGTTGCAAAAAAGTTATAAATACAGGGAAAAAAAACTTTTTTTAAAGACTTTAAAGTATATACTTGGGGAAAGGGGGCAAAGGAAGTAAAGAGGATGTTTTTTGGGGGAAGGGGAGAATAATTTAGATCGTTATTTAAATATTGTTGGAAAAAAATCACAAGTAGAGCAAAAAAAATAAGAATTTTAAAGATTTTAAATTTTATTAGATGCATTTGTAGGGAGAGGGTCTTCATGAGATGAGGTTGGGGGGGGGGGGGGGGTGCAGGAAGGAGAGAGGCAGAGATTTTAGGAGGAGGGGTTAATTTAAGTGGTAGATTGGAGTTATTTATTTTTAATATATTTTAATATAGAGTATTTAATATGTCTGAAAATAAATTTTAAATTAAAAAGTTAATAAAGGTTAAACTATGCGTTTTCGGTACCAGAGGGGGGGGGGGGGGGCAAAGGGGGAAGCAGTAATTTAGAGGGGGATTTAGATGATTCCTTATTTACTGTTACAATAAAATAAGAAATAAAGAAAAATATTTTAAAAAAGATTTTTAAAGATTTTAATTTTTTTGGGGGGGAGGGGGGGCAGGATTTTAGAGGAGGTTTTATTTTAATTTTTTTAATTAATTTTCTTTTAATCTGCCGAAATACGGAAGATTTTCACCCTTTTGTTACCTCTAAATTAAAAACAGGTTATTAAATGATTAAAAAAAAAAAAAAAAACCTCAATTATAAGTCCCGTTCCCAAATTTAACCCTTTCTGATTTTGAGAATTGGGGGCTTACAATTGGAATTTTACGGTATATATATATATAAATTACAGAATAGATTGTGCTGCATAAATTTACCTGGGGGAAAAAAGATAATATTTTTATGGTGAAAATTTTTGATGAATCTCAAGTAAACTGTATCCATTTTTAAAGAACAATTTATTGAAAGCAAGCCAAATATGACAAGATATTGAATGCAGTTATATGTTATAGATATATGTACTAGCTTTAGTGTAACTTGGTAACATAAAGCTAATATTTCAGGAAACACTTACTATTAATTTCTTTCTTATATTATTTACAAGACAGGGATCCTAAGTTTTAATCTTAGATGTTATTGAAAGTATATTGGGGAGGGAAGAAGACAAAATGTTTGTTTGCTTCTTTTCAGCAGAAAAGTATGCCTGGACTGATAGGGTTAGACTTGGGATTTTTTGGTAATTGAATGTTCTTTAAAATTTAAATATACATAGCAGAAGTATCATCCATTATGCTATGCGCCTAAGGTAAAATGTTGGTCTGTTAATGCAAAATATTTCTCTCCCATCATTAATTTTATTTATGGAATGGACTCAACCTTTGTATAGTCAAGTCCTTTTTCTATTTACAGACCATGTGGTTGTGGTGCTGGAGATTCAGGATGCATCGAATGTGGTTGCTGTCGATCATGTGCTCGAGAAAATGATCAAGATGTTGATGTTGCTGCTGCATGGGGGCAACTTGTTGCTGGAGGATTGGTTGACAACAAACAAACAGATATAATTGTATTCGATGTTAGATGTGGTAAATTGCCTTTTACTGATAAATCATATTTCTGATTTTTCGCCTTCATCTTTTTTTAAGTAAAGCTTAAATAATTTCTTACCATTCAATTTCTTAGTTTTGATTCTTTTTATTTGATAATTTTTATTATTGATGTTTGCTTGCTTTTTTTCAAGAAGAAAAAAAAAAGTGGATGTGCTTATATTTATAGCTTTGCGAATCATAACTTTCATGATAATAAAATTAATTCTAAAGTAGTTTAAAAAAATATATATATATATATAGATAAAGTATCTTCTAGCTTGAAATCATCTGTTGTTTTATTGTTTTAGTTATTTGCTTTAAGTTTCAAATTCATTAACAGTTCTTTAACTTCTTTAATAAATTTTCTAAAACTTAATTTTATGTTGAACCAAAATGTTGTCTATTTTGCACACTGACTGCATTTTTGTCAGATGAACACAGTTTATATATCTTGTATTATTAACATAGTTTTCTAAGGTTCAATTAGGTAATATCCTAAAATTCTTAAATATTGTATGTGTAAGCTTAATAAATATAAATTTTGAATGTAAATTTAACATATGTAATTTAGGCTTTGTTTTTCATAAATAAAGAATAAGTGACCAGTCAGCCAATTTTTTTTCAATAAAATTATATTACTTAATTTGAATTATCTCGAAAAGATAATTTTTCTCTTGTATGATAATATATATTTTTTTATTTAATTTTTTTTCTTTTGTTCTTGTCATATTAATAAAAATTTTAATTTAAAAGTAAACATTGTTTCATAAATATGAAGCAGACTTAGTTGAGGTTTGCAGTGCTTAAAAATATATGTGATGACTTGAACACTCCAGTCGAATTAACAAATATCTCTCTCGATATTTTAAATACATCCTGCAGCTAATATCAGGATCAGCAGATTAAATAAGACATAAAAGGCAGTCACAGTTCATTATTACTAATTTTGGGCGATAAATGTTGAAATTCTTCAAGAAAATCACTGTTACTTATTAAAAGACGATTTATTATTTCATAATAAATAAATAGAACATTCTCGTAGTCTAGTAGACTTTTTGAAATTGCTAAGTAAATTGGATGTTAAATAAAAGTGTATTCAATATGTTGTAATCTTGCTACAGTTAGCTATGAATTATTTGGAAACATAAGCTCACAGAAAATTCTGGCTCCCAGACTCATACATCACGTTTTACACCCCAAGTGCACCAGATTATCATCACACTGCAGTAGTATAGAATAGCCAATGAAAGTGTTTTATTAGGTCGGAACTCTATATCGATGGCGGTAGAAAACTAACGCACTGAGACCTTGCGAAAAAAGCGTGCAATTCTGAGTTTTGGAATTAAAAAAAAATAGGAAAAAGAAATGGTGTAGATTAATTTTTAAATAGATCGAATTTGACTTGGGAAATAAAAAAGGTTTTTGAAGAAAAATAGTTACGAAACATGTTCTTAGACTATTTTGAAGGGAAAATAAAATATTAAACTATGCATTTTAAATAAAAAGAGATTTAGATAAATGAAATAAAAAGAATATTGTTTAAGATGGAAAATTTTAATAACTAGGGTTGTAGGATGAATTTAGAAGAAAAAAAAATTATGTAATAAATTTAATAAAGTACAGAATTTTGAATTTTGTAACATATATATACAGTAAACTCTTCACTATCCAGCCTAATATTGTGAAAGGGAAGGCCGTATATGCCAGAGTTCTGTAAATACTCACATCATGCCACCTCTATAGCATTAAAAACACACTTTTTATAACAATGCCCACTCTTATTTATATTTTCTGATTTCTTGGTACAAGGCAGTACTTTATAAATGTTTGTTATGTACTGTACATTAAAAAAAAAATATTACAGAACAGAGAATAAAAATATTGTACATGTTTTAAGATAAATTTTAAAATGTCCAACTTAATTCCATGAAACATAAAATAATGTACATCGTACAGTATGTAAACAGTACATACTATTTTAAAATAAACAACCTTAATGTAAAATGCAAGCCTAATTTAAAAAAAAATGATTTAAACTTATTTTACTATTTTCTGATATATGGTTACTAGAGATGGGAATGGTCGGAAAAAAACCGGAAACTTTGGGAAAAAAACTGGTTTTTTCTGCTTTTTTCTGAAGGGGTATTTTTCAATTTTTCCGAATTGGAAAAATTGAAATTTAATTTATAAAATAATATATTCGAAATGTTATTATGACTGCATTCTGTTATTTTTTCTTTATATTTTTTCCTATTCAGTGTCTCCCATGAAAATGTTAACATAGAAAATATGATCTGTAAGCAGTTTAGGAGGAACTTGAATCCTTTAAAGGATCCTTTACAATTTTTTTCATCTTGAAACATAGGACTCTTCAAAAAATTCAGAATTTTTTTTCAATCTCCATTCTGAATCATTCAGAAATGTGATGATTTTAGAATAACAAAACACGTCACGCAGCTGAAATCGTCAATGAGTCTCTTATCTAGCTGTATATAATGTAGTAGCCAAAATTGTGGAAACCTTTTGGGAAAAATGTTTTTTCTTTAAGTTTGATGGCTTATAACACCCAATATTTCTTAGTTATACCATAAAAGCTATATACCATTGGAAAGATAATTTAATTAAAAATATCATACAATACAGTTTGTTCAATTCTTTAAAAATTATCAAACATTATATAGCTAAAAATAAGAAAAAAACAGTAAAATCTGGTTAGGTTGACGATAATTATTTTTCTTTGCTAAATGTAACTACGATAATTTCTAATTCACAAAATTTTGATTATATTTTTTATGACAATTTTATATGATTTTTTTTAATAAGGCATTATTTTTTATACAAAATGTTCACAAAAACAGAATCATGTGGAAAAAAAAATGTAAGCAGACCCATGCAACTTCGGCATAGCTGCGATTTTTCATGTAATCAGATAATAATCGCCAGAAATATTTAACTATTATTAGAAACAAGTTATTTTTTACAATTGAAATTATTTAGTCTACACAATCTTTTTTTCTCGTCTTTTCCTTAAATATAGATTTTAAAACTTGTCTAACTCTTTCTCTCTCTCTCTCTATATATATATATATTTAATATAAATTCATACAAATAAACTTTGCAAAGAAAATGTAAATTTTTTGATAAAAATTCTTTTCAATTATATATTTTGAAGTATTAAAAAATCCACCTGTTTTATAAATTTCATTAAAGAAATATACATGCATATATATATATTACTTTCATATTAAGAATCTAAAACTTAAACGATAACATAGGCTTGGTTTAGGTTTAGACTGGAAAGCTATACCAAAACTAAATACACAAGAAATGGAAATTCTAACTGTACGAAAAAAAAATTTGTAATATTGTAAATTATTATAAATTTTTTGGCAATAGAAGATATGAAAGTGATAATATTTATAATGTCACAACTACAATAATTTGTTTCTTTAAAATTACGTCATTTATATACAAAGCAATACTATGTAGAGGGGGTTTAAATTTGATTTCAAACTGCAGTGATATTGGTTGAAACTCGTAAGATTTATTTTGTTGTTATTTTTTAAATTATCTCTACTGGTAATTGGACAAATGCAACTGAAAAATCATTTCAGTAGAGACATGATATATTACAAACAATGGTGTTAAATTAAGCAAGAAAAGCTACTGTGAAAATTCTGAGACTGAAAGGCTAACTTTTAAAAGCTGTCTTTTTTGTAATTATATTCATGTAAAGTGAAAAAAAAATTCTTCAGTTTGCAGAAATTAAAAAAATGTTTATTATTTTATATTTTTTAAGAAAATGTAACTTATTTTTGAGAAACATTTGTAAAAAGTCAATTTTTCTAAAATTTCCAATTTTTCCAGAAAAAAACTGGAAAAAAACTTTTTTTTTCCGCCACTTCAAAATTTCTGGAAATTTTACATCTCTAATGGTTACACAGATGCGAAAAGTTAGGCCTGAAATAAGTAGTTTTTAGTTTTAAAAAAGCCTTTTATGTATGACTGATTTCCACGTTTAATCCTCTTCTGTGAAGGTACATGACATGTAGAAGGATCCTAGATTGTAGTACACAAATAAAATAAAAGACCAAAGAAATAATTTAAAATAAAAACCTGCATCCAGTGCCTTAGCAAAGTAATTCCAAATTTTGTCCGGAGAATTTGTTTAATTAGGCCAGAGATAGTCAGGCATCTACTGTATATAAAACAAATCTCTGTTATAAAGACAGAGACTTCCTTTTATTTTTTTTAATGAAATAAATATTTAAGTTTTTTTTTTTAAATTTTATTTTTAAAATGATTGATTAGTATTTTTAAGCACAATAATAATAATAATAATAAGATCCTAAAAGTGCATTTCTTTAAAAGTTTGCTTCGTTGACTAATTTTCATCTAATATGCATTTTAAAGTCCATACATTAGTGTTTTTAATTTTCTGAAGAATTTTAAATTATAATAACAAAATACAATAATCCAGATAATCCCTCCAATATTATTTTATGCTTATATGCCATAATATTCTAAATAGATTTATTTTCTGGAGAAAAAAACTTGCTATACATGCAACTTTATAACCCTTCTTTATATCATGCTTTGATAACACATTGGTCAAAAAGTTCCAGGACTAACCCACAGATGGCGCCACAAATAAAAAATTTCATGTGTGTGTGTTAGATAGTACTAACCTTCAAAAGATATGTGTCAAAATTTCATGACATTTTGACCATTAGTTATCAAGATAGTGAAGTTTTAGTGATGCTTCTTTTGATATTTTCTGAACAATGAAAAAAAAAACTAATTTCGTGTTTGGATTAAATGCTGTTTTTTGATGGAAAAAAATACCGTTCAAGCTCAGCAATGACTTGAAAAGTGTTACAGGGAATCTGCTCTGTCAGAAACAACAATTTGGTGGTGGTTTGCCGAGTTTGAACAGAGACAGACACTGATGATGCTGAATGCTCGAGACATCCAAGAGTTGACTACACCAGACAATATTAATCTCAGCAACACGGAGACAGCGTCACAGAATGAGAAAGATTTCTTGCAAAAAAAAATTTCATTTGGGGATTTTTTTTTTTTTTTTTTTTTTGGCAGGGAAAGAAGATTCATGCAACAGCAAAAAGATCTTCTGTATATGTTTTAATTCTGAAGAACGCTCTTGGTAAGAAGTCTTGTGCGTTTTGGCAGATTTTTGTCCCCTCCCCCACTCTTCAAACTTTAAAGTTGAAAATCTTTCCAAATGTTAAACTCTAAGTTCTGCCCAGTTTTTTAATATTGTTTTGCTCTAGTTGTTTTATCTGTTACTTTGAAATACTAATATATAATTGAAATACTGATACATAAATAACATGATCTACATTTTCTTCCTCACTGAAATTTCCAATCATAACCCTCCCCCTTCACATAGTTTAAAACCTTTAAAATTCTTATCAATAATCATCTAGTCCCCCTCAAATATTTTAGTTTTCACCTCTTTACCCCCCCCTCTCTCTCTCTCTTTCTCTCCAGCATTAACCCTTAACTGCTGTGACAAAAACTGTCGCATAGATACTGCGAGTGGTCTCTGAGACTGCTTTATTGAAGAATGAATAACAGGCTCGATTTACTCCTAGCACACTGTTTCTATACTAAACTTTATGTACTGGATTATTATAATTAAAATTCACCTATTCAGAATTTTCTAGCAATAGTACTAGGGCTCCAAACGTTGAAACAAAATTTCACTATTGTTAAATCTATATAGTATCTATAGTTAAACTGTGAAAATTGAAATAAAAAACTATGGTCTGTGAGATTGCTAACAACAGTTAAGGGTTAACATAGTTAATCTTAAAAATTCTCAAGTTTTATTTTACGAAAATTGTGTTCTTTAATTAGTTGTTTATCCTTCGTTCTTTTATTTTTTACTTTAAAATACTAATGCATAAATATCCATCTACATACCCCCACCACCACCACAAAAAAAAAAAAAAAAAAAAAAAAAAAATATATATATATATATATATATATATATTCCGATAGCCTCTTCTTTGCTCCATCATCACAGTTTAAAATATTTTGAAACAATGTCATAGGAGAGAAAAAAAGCCCTATTTATTACTTTGAAATAACAATAAATGAATGATCAATCCCCTCTCCTAAATTTTTTGTTTCTCTTCCTCTTCCGCCTAACATAAAAATTTTAAAGTATTTAGAATTCTTTCTTTATTTTTGTAAGTTTCTTTGTTCCATTTGCTACTTTTCATAAAGGATAAATAATCATCAGTCTAATTCTTGGTTGTCCCCTCAGCATACAAAGTTAATAATATTTTCCCAACAAAAAATTATCAATCTAAATTTTCCAAAAGGAATTTCTAAATATGAAGGCAAGGGGGGGAGGGGAGCAAAGTATTTTATTTTTTTGTAGTTTGGCCTGTTATCACTCTTGTTTGACTTGTGGGACTTCCTGCAGAACGATTTTGCTGTTAATGAAGTTTGTCACAGAAAACATAGTAATTTTTTGCTGCAGGGTATACAACATTTTGCCTGAAAATTTGGGCTTCAGAAAACTGTTTTCCAAATGGATGTCGTGTTTGCTCACAGTGGAACAAAAGCAACATTGTGTTGATGATTCAAAGTGCTGTTTGAAGCTGTTTAATCAGAATAAACAAGATTTCTTAAGTCCGTATGTGACAATGCATGAAACATGGATCCACTACTACACACTTGAATCAAAAAGATCGTCAGCTGAGTGGAGAGCAGTGGATGAAAGTTGTCCAAAGTGGGCAAAAACGCAACAGTCGGCTGGAAAGGTTATGACCTTTGTATTTTGGGATGCGCATGGTATTTTATTCATTGACTACCTCGAGAAAGGAGAAACCACCAATAGCGCCTATTATACAATGTTGTTGGATCGACTGAATGAAGAAATAAAGAAAAAAAGGCCCCAAATGCTAAAGGAAAAAAGTGCTCTTCAACCAAAACAATGCGCCACGTCACAAGTCGTGTGGAAAAACCAGAATTAATTTTTTTTCCCTACATTTTTCAACATTATTTTGTGTTAAGTATTTCATTTATTTAAAAAGGTACATTTTACTGAATTTCATTGATAAAAATTACTAATTTACTATCAAAACTAGTCTTAACACTAAACTTCAACAGCCTGAAGGCACCCATCTTGATTGTTTACACTTTTGTTTATGGTTTTTAGTTAAATTCGTTTTTATATTGGTTGAGTGGTTGCTAACTATGTATCAGTGGAACAAGTAGCATTGTTTTGTTAACATGTTTCAGGTTGCAAAATGTTGTTCAACTTTCTGTTTTTATGCAAAACATTTCCAGCATGTGCTGTCTAATAGTGATTGGTTGTAAACTATTATAAAAAGAGGGTTTCTCATGTATGTCATCTTGTTCTTGCTCTTGATGCTGTTGTATATGCTTAATCATGTCTTGTGAAGTAATCAGTAAAAGCTGTTGTTGAATTTTACCTGAAGGAGGTTTTATTTCTACAACTTATCTTTTGAATTTCATCTCTTTATTTCTACTGCAATCATCTTCAATTTGTAAGTAGACATTTTAATTTTATGCAAGTTGTGAAATATCACACTGTGAAACTATAGACATATTACAACTTAAAATAAAAAAATTATACTCTGCTGTATACCACATTGAATAATACATGGTTATGATGGCAATATTGTATGAATTGATTCTCCATCTGCCGTATTCTCCATATCTGGCTCCCAGTGACTATTACCTGTTTGCAGACCTCAAAAGGATGCTCAGGGAAAGAGATTTGCGTCAAATGGTGAGGTCATAGCTGAAACAAGTGCCTATTTTGAAGGCAAAGACAAATCATTTTATAAAAAATATTAGTAAGAATGAATGTATCACTCTTGAAGGATGATGAATAAAATCAAATTTTACAAAGAAAAAGTTATTTTAGTAGTTAGTCTCGGGACTTTCTATCTAATGTGTTATATGGTCATTTGGAATTATTATTCTTTTTCTGTGTATCTCAAGATGAAAAGTAATTAAAAGACAACCATACTTTTGAAGTTACTGAAAATGTAGATAAGAATAAGTAAATGTAATCCTGTGTTAATTTCATAATATATGTGTAAATTAATATTTTGAAAACAATTCATTTACTTGTAGGTTATCATCTTTCATAATTTTTCTATGCACCCTATTATCTCATGCTTATGGATATTCACACTTTTTTCTTATCATCCAACAAGCATAATATCAATGGCTACTGTATATGTAATTTCCAATCATAAACACTTTAAAAAAGTCAATTCAAAATTTTGTTAAAAGAATTCTTAATATGTACTTTGTGTTTTAAGTATTATGTTATTTAGCACTTGATTTTAGAATTAATTACTGAATTTTAATAAGGCCGAGCTGGCATGAGGATAGAAGATCGTCTCCGTCGTCGGATTGAAGAATATAAATTTAGGCAACGTCGAAGGCAGATGATGCAGTCTGTCAAATCTTTGAAATCTGGCTTATCTGGAATTAACAAACTACGTGGAGAAGTTGCTGAAAAAAGTTCACCTCCTATTGTTGGTATGTAGTTTTAATGTTAAATGATATTTTTGATTTTTAACTACAGTGTATATCATATGCTTTTCTAGATAGCTTCAAATGTTATTTTATAAAAATCTTTTCAAGATGTTAAAAGTTGTAATCAACCTGTTTTTAAAGAAATGTTTGATAGTATGTGAACTGCAAACTAGTAGATTCTGGTGTTTAGATCAAATCTTGTAATATTGATTTAGTTTAGAGTATATATAAGTATTGAACAAATTAGATTTGAAAATTTTAATACTTTTGTACAGGGTTGCGAAAAAGCCGGCTAAAAATTTTAAAAAACACGTACGTTGCTTTTATTTGTTTTAACTGGCTTTTTTAGGCCAAAATTGGCTTTTATGCAGTGAAGCATTTTAAAGTGTTTTTTAACTAACTTTAAAGACATTTTATTGAGTTAGAATTCAATAATTAACTTAATTTCTTAATAATGAAGACATTAATATTGGAATAGGGTATACATTTTGCTACTAGTGATTTGTAGTCAGAATCGCAAATATATCAACTAAATTTTAAAAGGGCACACCAATTTTTTTGTTTGGTTTATACTGGCCTTTAACACTTAAAAAAAATACTGCTTTAAATAAATAAATAGTTTATTTTTAGGACAATAGTGTGTATATTTTATTACTTAATTAATTTTAAGGGCTATTGATTAGTGTAATAGTTTTTTTTTTTCTCATAAATGTTTAAAATCATACTTAAAGTCATTTAATGCAAACACCATTTCTCACTATTGAAATAGATATTAGGAATAAGATATTCATGAATAATTCTTTTGAATAGCATTTCTATACTTTATTTTAACAAGTTTTATTTTGAAAACAAATTGTTTTTTAATTATTGTTCTCTTATTTTTTCTACACTTACATGTACTAAAATCTCCTTCCTAATTCCTAATTCCTCTTTCAATATTGATCATTCTATTATTTAATCACTTCATATGGGCTTTAACTGGAATAAGTTACAAAATTGCTTAGTAACAGAAAAAGCAGAAAACTTAAAAAAATATCATTTTTATAAGGCATCAAAACCCATTGATTATTAACTATAAATATGAATGTTCTCAAGTATTATACCAGATAATTTCATTTATTAAATACATATAAATTATTTAATTTTAATCAATTTTCAATGTAAATAGCAGTATGTAAGTATGTTTCCTTATTGATGTGTGTTGATTTGTCACTGTTTAATTAAATATAATCTTTAAAATGTATAGTATATGTGGAGCTATGTAATACAGAGTTTCAAAACACCATGTTGGAGTCTAATTTAATGCATTCTCCTCAATATGTATATTTTTTCTTTTAAACATATTGCCTCCATTTTTGCCTTCTAGCAGTTATAAAGACTTATTTATTTGATAAAAATATTTAATGGAAGTTTATTATTTTTTTAGCAGAAAACATTTATGAGTACATTAAAAATAAATTAATGCAAATTTAATGTGAATTAAAATTAACTGTAAACCTCTAAAATTAATAAGTTAAAGCCGGCTTTTTAAAAGTGGTTACTTGGCTAAAATTTGGCAACACTGCCTTTTTAGTGTCTTTTATTTTAATTGTTTTGAAGGACAATAATGTTAACTAATAATTTAAAGATGACCCATAAATTATTTAAAAGCAAATAAGAATGTTAACAAGAAAGTGATCTGCTTATTTTTCTTAATGATAGTTAATTGTTGCTATTCCTTAAAAAATGATTTTAATTATTAATTTTCCTTATAAAATCTGTTAATTGGAGGATTTATTGAATTTTTTTTTTTTTTAAATCTAGTTCAAATTTAAATATTGGAAAATGCTTGAAGAAGGATGATATGATTAAGTTTAAGCTGGTTCATATATTCTTTCAGAAAATGTGTGTTTGCTGTAAAATATAGTTAATTTTATAAATATTATTTTTGATTATAAAGAATGAAGTGTTTTGATCAAAACATTTGATGCATGATAATTAAAAATAATATTTATAAGATTTTATAAATGATTTTTTCTATCTACTGTGATAATATTTGTTAATTCATATTGCATATTTTTGATATAATTAAATGTTTTTATTCATGTTACTTTTTTAGTATTTTGGTTTATCAGGAACATTTATGTAATTTTGCTTAATTTTTGTGTCCCATTAGGTGGTTATTAATTATTTTAAGTCTTCTGCATTTTGTATCTTTATGATGGTACTTATAATATGTTCTCCACAATATCTTATAAAATATTTGCTTTAGATTTTTGTAATTTTTTTATAATGTTTAAAAAAACCAAATTGAATTACATAATAGCATTAAACTATTAAAAATGTAAAATGTCTTTTGATTTAAAAAAATTAAACTTAAATCTAGTGTTCTTATGTAATTGCGCATATTCTAAGAATTTTTTCTTGGTATTACTATATGTTATTTGTGAAGGTTACTCTATGAAAAATACTTTTATTCATTTCGTATGGCACCAAGGACAATTATTTCGTAGGTTTTACATGCACATTTTACACTCACAGTAAATGGGAGGAGGGGATGTCTCTTATTTTATTTTCAGATCATATATTATTAAATCAACTTCGATTTTTTTTTTCAAAAAACTTGGTTGTGGATGTACTTTTAATGTTTTTGTTTAAAACTATCTCTTCATATACAGAAAAAATATCAATATTTTTAGGATATTTTAATAAGATTTATTAAAAATTAATAAACATTTTAAAGTATTTCAGTCTATATATATTTTCTAATAGTATATATATATATATATATATATATGTATATATTTTAAATTAGATTGCTTAAAATGTTACAGAGTAGTGAATTATTTCAAATTTATAAGCACTGCATTCTACTTCTTCATGTGAATTAAGCAGTTAAGTGGGCATTGATTTGATGAATATTGTAAGACTAATAGTCATGAAAGTTATGATAGATGAAGTGTGGTAATTTTTTATTGCAACTGATGCTTACACAAATTATTCTTATGATGATGTATTGCTTGTTAATGCATTTCATGTCTTCTGTATAAAGCTTTTTTATTGGCTACACAAATTAATTTCTTGCATATATTTGCACCTAAAAATGATATTTAATTTATTATTTTTTCAATTACTTATGCAATCAATGTTATTGTAATTTTTTATTATTACTATTTTTAACTAAGCTTTATATATTTTGACTCTTTTTTTTTTCTTTCTTATAAACATTTTTGAAAGTCTGCTTTTTATTAGCATATTTAAAAATGTTTGTATATGGGATTTGGTTTTGGAATGACCTGTCTGTCTTTTTATTTATTGCATATTTTAAATTAAATTATAAATTATATACTAACTGGAAAATTTTGTACTTTATGATTGTACAATTAATAATTGCTATTGGCATCTACTTTGTTCTATTTTTGATTGATTTGGTATAGAAATGTTTAATTATTAACAGATGATGTTGCTGGGAGTGACCAAGAAAGAGAAACAACTAAACTTACTGCCTTAGCACCTGCTAGAATGCTTATGCCAACAGAAATCCCTGTTATTCAGATTGCTTGTGGACTGCATCACAATGGTATTTTAAATTGTTATTTTGTACATAAATTTAAAATACACTAATATCTCATTATGCACTTTTATTCAACTTGGTTCATGTATGTAAAGATGGAATTATGCAATTAATTCTCACTCACTTCCCAATGTGCTAGAGTAGTGATGGGCATTACGATTATTTTGATTATTCGAATGAATCATTCGGGCATGTGCAGAAGCATATCTGTCAAACTTCAAATCTTTTTTTATTCAATTACTACCAGAAATTTTGAAAAAAAAAAAAAAAGTTCTTATAAATGAAAAGTGTTTTGTTTACGAAACACATTTTCCATTTTTATCTGGCATCTAATCTAATTTTAATTAAAATCAGAAACTTAAAAAAAAAAAAAAAAAAAAAAAAGAAATCTGGTACTAATTGAATAAATTTTTTTTAAAAGTTTGACAGATATGTTTCTGTGCATGCCGAATGATTCATTCGAATTATCAAAATAATCGTTATGCCCATCACTCTGCTAGAGTTCTAGAAAGTGAGCACAGTTGTGTTGTTCCCAATGACAATACAATATTTTAATATTTTTAGAACTTAATTATTAATTAATAGATAGATTAGTTCTAATAAAAATTTTAATATACATTGAGGAACCAATTTAGATAGTTAAAAAAAATTTCAAAGATAAAAAAAAAAAAAAAAAAAAAAAAAATCTTATCACATGACTCAACAATAGAAATGTGTTTGTTACTAATAATATAAAGCAACATTTACAATAATAATATTTTTTCTTTCAAATCAAATCTTTCATATCTAAAAGAAATTGAACAGAAAAAAAAAAAAAAAATAATAATAACAATCTATTAATTTAGAACCTTTTTAACCTCTTTGAAACGAGAGTCTAATACACAATTTTTACTATTTTAACACCAGTATTTTTAAATATAAATATTTGCCAAATTTAATTGCAGAAGTTCTGCGGTTATAAAATAAAGCAAAATTTACAATTTAAATATATTTTTAGAAAAATTGGAATCTGTGCTCCTTATGTGTCACATATACATGACTCTTGCTGTGAATACATTAATATGGTCTTTTTACATGAGAATGTAATGCCGTATAAAGAATGTGTATTTTCATTTATAAAACAGAAATTTTAATTTCGGCATATTTCTACTTTTAAAGTGAAGTTTTTTAAAAATGCATATATTTTTATTTTTAAGATTAACATTTTATGCCTATAAAAGTGTTTTTACAATTTTTATTTTTATTTTAATCAATTTTGCATACTTTTTATTTTGATGATAATATTATTTAGACATCATTAAAAAATCTTATCTCATATATATATATATATATATATATATATATATATATATATATATGAGATAAGATACATTATATATATATATATATATATATATATATGTATGTAAACTTTTATGAAGATGATTTAATATTCCATGAGAAACTGGCAGCTGGTTAAAGATGGTGAACGATTGCAGTTAGTAACTCAAAAGTCATGGCACGAAATGAAGGCAAACAGGAACCTAATTGGAATTTCTCCAATAATACTCAACCAGTTTAACAGATAAATCATTTATTCATAAAGAGGAAAAATGCTGGAATGGTTCACACAGGCTACAGGTATAAACTTATAGCCCTCAGACTTGACGATAACTCACTACATCATTTAATAGATCTTAAGTGGCTGTTGTGAAATTCTAAGTCATTTGAACACCAGATAACAATTTGGTCAGCACTTCAAAACACGACAAAAATCTGTTCTCCAAATGCTTGCAAGCCAGTTTTGTTCACTGTGCGCAAAGTTACTGAAACGACGTAACGTATGCACGAACCAATGAGTGAGAGACGAAATTAAGCTAAGCGAATGAGGTGCGATGGAGAAGATTTAACAAGAAAGAATCCCTATCCCAGCTGCACATTGATTTTGACGTGAAAAATACCCAGCGTGCGAAGATAATCATGGAATAAAAAAAAAGGCTTTTAAAACATTCGAAATGACAACAAGCGTCTCTCAGAATTTTTTAGATTGGGGAGTTGATAAAAGTTACGAATGAACTTAAAGTTTTAGATTAAGATAATTATTAATATACGTGTTATTACTTTTATTAAATAGGAATAAATAT
Source organism: Maratus michaelseni (assembly GCA_963931845.1). Classification (NCBI taxonomy): domain Eukaryota; kingdom Metazoa; phylum Arthropoda; class Arachnida; order Araneae; family Salticidae; genus Maratus; species Maratus michaelseni. Next base: position 168,565,985 of record OZ007587.1, on the reverse strand, counting down.
TATTAAGAATTAAGGAAATAATGACTGCCAGAATTTAGATTAATTTAAAGGAATAATGCGAAATAAAATTTTTATATAACATATATATATATATATATATATATTCTTATTACTATTTTCTGCATGTATACATATATAAATATATATTTTCTAGTTTTACTGGTTCAGACAGGAGAAATTTATACATTTGGCAATAATCAGCATGGACAGTTGGGTCATGGTGATTTTGTTATAAGGTAAATTCATTTTATCATTATTATTATTATTATTTGCTAGTTTTTAAAATATACTTTCAACTTTTCAAATCATTCACTTTTATTATCAAAAATTTGTCCGTTGGTTTAAATTTTTTTTTATTTTAATTGTTAATTTCCAATTTAAAAATGGCATCAATTTCAGACAAAATTTTTGAAAAAAAAAAAAAAAAAAAAAAAAACTTAGCAAAATTTGTTGAATGAATTTATGAATTTCATTCACATTCTGTTCAACCCCATCTTGAGTTAACTTGTGTTAATATATTGTGAATCAATATATTTACTCTTAGAAAAATTTGTATATAAAAGAATTTGTTTTGCTACAATTTAATTTGAGCAGAAACTATATAAGAAATAAGTAATTATTCCTGTTCCAATTGATGATTTGCCAATATTCAAAGAAAAAAATAAATTATAAATTAAACAAAGAACTTTTTATGTTATATTTGACTTATATCTGTTTCTTATGCCTGAAAATGTGATTTAAAAAAAAAAATGCATTTTTTATTTAAATTAATAAAATAGTAATTAAATATGTAGTGTATTATATCTTATTTCATTTTATTTACTTTTTAAATATGGGTAAATAACATTTTTATTTATTAATTTGTGATATATACAGTAGATATGGATTGGTTGGAAATTCACAAAAAAAAAAAAAAAAAAAAAAAAAAAAAAAATGTGGGTTTGATTTAAATTTGGGTTAGATCTGATTCAATTTATGCAGGATTCTTCACCATTGAAAATACACCAGTATTCTTGAGTCTTTAAATCCAAATGCATTAAAAAGAATGTTTCATTCAATTTAGTAATATTATTAATCACACTATTTTACTTCAATTCAGAGGATAAACAGATTTGTTGTTAGATGCACAAGATCATTAAAATAGTTGACATGCAAAAATACTTGTTGTTTTTACTCTAGTTTGCTATTCTGGAAAATGTAGAAATTTAGATCTGAGCTTCCTGTCTTTTGATAGTCATTAAAAAAAACAACAACAACAAAAAAATTTTCAATTGCTATAGATCAATTAATTATTCATATTAATAGTAGTGATGATCACAAGTTAATATTATATTGAATGTAATTAGAAAAAAAAATCAATGTTTGAGATCTAAAATTCATTAAATTTAAAATTAAACGTTTTATTGAATAGATTTTTCTTTTATTTATTTATGATACATTTTTTAAAATCATTTTGTAACAATAAATAGCTTATTTCCCTGTCAGTTATTTTTTAAATTAAGAATAATAATATTTATTTGATTGACAATTTAATAAAATAGTTTTATTAATGATTTTGTTTTTTCTTTCTTTCTGTGTTATTAAAATAAACAACTTTAGTAATGGGGTTTTGTAACGCTGTTTCGGATATATGCAAATTTTAAAAGATTGAAAATAATTTAGAAGATTGAAATAGTTAAAAATATAAATTAATAATAAAGTTAAATCTATGAAATGGCTTAAAATTTGCACTTCCAAAACGTCACGGCACGCGATCGTACAGTGCATATTAATCCAATAATCGACATTATGAAAGTAATATTAATGTAAAAGGATATTATGAAAGGTCCGGAAATATAATTAAAATATTAAATATAGATTTCATAAATTAATTTGGAATAGAAAAGTTGAATTGTATATCGATTATTAGATTAAAATGTTAAATAATATGAAAGTAGGAAAATGACAACTCACCCCTGTGTAGAAAGAAGACACTAAACTTTGTAGACACAATTATTTTTATTTAACACTCACCAAATCACTTTCTCAAAACAACAACTTTTGCAAAGGTTGGCCAACCAATTTTCACATATATGCAGTATTACTAATTCAAAATATGCTTGATGTTATGTCACAGACAAGACATCTGCTTTTCTAATTCTGTTTTTATTCCTAAAATATATATATTCAAAATTTATTTATTTACTTTTTAAATTTAAATTATTTTATTTCTCATTTTTAATTAATAATTTAATTAACCCGTTTTCTTCCATTTTCTAAATTTAATTTTATTTGATCGGCAACCATAACTTTAATTTCTGTTTTATTTCAGATTCAATCACCATCCTTTTTTTTATTAGCGTTTTCCTGGCCACTTTCAAATTCAATTCGCAGTTGCTAATCGCACATTAATTTTATTCTGTCAACGTATTGCTTTAGCGACTGCAAACATGCATTGCGAGTCGTTCTTTCAAATTTTTAAGCATTTTCTCTGTGGCATTGTATCATTTCCGGAGTTTTTGAACGCCGTAGAAGCTTGGGGGCCTCAGATTGACCTTATGAGCATCAAATATTAGTTTAGTTTTTTCTAGTTGTTTTTACATGTTTGGCTTGAGCATTTTAACTCAAAATTTGACTTATTTTAGAAGTACTTGTGAAACACAAACAATAAGATTGTATCCACTAATACAAGGAAAACTAATTCAAATTATAACATTATTTTCTTTTCAAAGAAGTAAAAAAAAAAAAAAAAACTCACCAAACTTAAAATAAATATTTAAACATTAAATATTATATGCTAAAAATCTATTTTAAATCATTTTTATTCTTGAATATTTGTTAAATTTCAAATGTATTTTTAAGTCTAATTAATACCCATTTTCCACCATCATATAAAAATACTCATCAAACAAGAAATATTCAAAATATTTCTTACTGGTTTTTGACAATTTGTCGTTCAGAATCTTTTATAGAAATGAATAAAAAGTAAATAATAATCACAAAACAAAGAAAATATTAGTTTTTTTGGAAGTTTTTAGAAGATTATTAGAAAAGCAAGCATTCCTTAAAGAGAAAGAATGCTGTATATGTTGACAAATTCAAATTGCAAGCTTGCTTACAGAGTATAGGTGTTACCAGCAAATGTTTAAAAACATTTTATGGTGTTAAAACTTATTTTTAAAGCACAATATATATATTCAATAGATAAGTTTTTAAAAATTACCCATTTTACACACTATTCATTTTACCCCCACCTTACCCCACTGTTTCTTTATTTATGCTCCATACTATAATGTAGTTGGTTTGATTGTTTTCTTTCAAACAATTTCTTTTAATATCACTTTGAGTATATTTAAAAAGTAAGGTACCTAAAAAATGAATACCGTAAAATCCCGTTAATCCGCCCTTCCCGATTAAGCGCTTCCCCCCACTTTGTAAACAAATTGGAAAATTCAAAAAATCCTGAGAAAGCCCTCCCCCAAAAGAAATTTCGCCTCGCACGTCAAGATCAACACCAAAAATTTTATCTCACGAAAGTTTTTTTTTTTTTTTTTCGACGATCAGAAAGGCATGATGATTCTTTGATATATCGCACACGTAATTAACATACACAACTTCAACTATTGTCAATCTGAAAAAGCAATATAACCAAACATTAGTTTTGCTGTAAATTTATCTCCATGGCGATATGAAGGTAAGAAAAATATCGATAGTGAAACTTTCTCATGAAATAGCTTAAAAATGTGTATTTGATGCTGTGTGTGAAATATTTTGATTAAAAAAGAATCTATTTTAACAAAGAATTTATAGTCGTATTTAACGTTATTATGAAAACCAATCACAAAAAATTTATCGATTGATTGGTCAGTAGATGGTGCCACACAGTCGAATTTGTATCGTATTTTGTGCTATCTTTGTGGTAGCAATGTTTTTCGTTTTAAAAATCTGGCAACAGTACCAATTCGTTCTGTATGTTCCCAATTTTTGTGATTTGTATTATTTATTTAGCATTTATAGATATGAAATTATAATAAAAAAAACGGTTATTTAATCTCTTTAATTTACAACAGATGGCGACACCACATAAAATGTTACTAGTTCTAGAAAGTATTTCAGGACATTTTCAATTGCAATTTCTCAGTGTTTTTTAATTATTTTAAATTATTAAGTACCTTTTATTTTTCTGTTACCATATTAATGACAGATATTAGTGTTATTATTCATCTAAATGCATTCCAGTTTCAAAGCTTCTGAAATCCAGAATTTTCTATAATCTGAACTTGCCATTAATCGTGAAGTTATACTGTTTTCCATTTTGTATATCTTTTTTATTTCGAAATGTTTTTATGTTGTCACTTTATTAAAATAATGCATACTTTGTGATGATCGGCCATTAGCATCTCCCCCTCCCCACCAACACCCATAAATATCATGTATTACAATTTTAATACCATGTAAGGGTCTCCCCCTGATTATTTTAAGATTTTCCTTTGGGTGGTTTAGGGGGGGGGGGGGCGGCGATTAATGGGATTTTACGGTAGTGATGAAAGTTATTTCAATATGAAAATTTCTCTCTTCAGAGTTCTTGATGATGTTTTCCTTGCTAAAGTTATCTGTATAAATATTTCATTAAATTTTGATGAAATTTCCTAGTAGTATAATTTTAGTGCATTTTTTTTTTCTTTGAGTGTGTGATTTTTGTCTCTTTCAGGGGAACACCAACATTAGTTAAGTTTCCATCATCATTTACATCAACTCATATTATTCATGTGGCAGCTGGTAGTTGCCATTCTGTTTTATTAAATTCTCAAGGTCAAGTGTACACATTTGGAAGTAATCAAGTAAAGAACATTTTTGATTTATGCTGTAACAATAAATTATTTTTCTCTTCATTTGCCTGATACATTTTCATATGGCTATACTTATTGAATTAATATTATCAGTTTTATGTTTTTTGAAGTATTGTCTTGTGTCTGGTGTTATTTTGAATTATTATTTTATATTATGAATTATTATTATTATTATGAATTATTTTTATTATGAATTCTTATTATGAATTCTTATTATTATGAATTCTTATTATTATGAATTATTTTAATTATATAATATTTTCTTTGCATGATGTATATATTCGATTTTGCATTATTTACTCTAAATCAATTTTTTTAAATTTTTTCATGTAAAAGTATTATGTCTACTATATGTTAGAGTTGCCAGTTTTCTTATATTATACAAAAACTGCTGTATTCTACTTAATTTTTACTACCATGAAAATGACTTCAAACTCAATTTTAGTCTAGTGTAAAGAAAGCTTTGGATTTGATTTAAACACTGATTTTTATGTCTCAACTAAGCATCTGTAGTTTTTCAATTTGTTATCTGTATATATATACATATATATATGTAGGTTATCTTTTAAGATAGGCATCTCAAATACATAGCCTGCTGACAACTTTCTTTCCATTCATAAAGTTTTAACTGTTAATTTCAAACTATACAACAGATTAAGTCAAATAAACATAATTTGAACCGTAAAAGTTATTTAACAAATGAAATCAAATATCTATTATGTTCTGCATACATTTTCTTGTGAAAAGTATTTATTTATTTATTTATTTTTTTACTTGGTTAAAAAAATAAAAAAAAACTTTAATGTTGGCTTCTTTTATTTTTTTCCAATTTTGGAGAATTTGGTTGATGAAAACTGTCAAGTATTTTTTATTTATTTATTTTTAAATAAGGTAAATTCAATTATGAGTAATAATAAGTTTGGTACTTTGCATGAATATCTTTTTAACATTGTTTTATTTTTATGTGAAAATGTTATTCTGTGCTATGGTAAGACTATAAATCTACTTTTGGTAATGTGGCCTGCAGCTTTATATATAATGTTTAATTTTGTCCTCAGCGGTAAACAAGTTTGACATAGTTGCTTTAAGATCTTAATAGATCTGTAATACAGCCACATATAACTTTTTTTTTTTTTTTTTTAATGGCCTTAGCTTGAGTAAAGGAAGTATTAAAAGTTCAGTGTACAAAATTTGAGAATTATGAAGACTGAAATATTTAGAAAAAAATAACTGCTAAATGTGATAACACTAGTAAATCAAAATTGTATTCAATGATTGTTATATCTTTCACTTGTGTTGGTGATGTGAGGTTGTAATGTTGGTGAGCTGTACACTTTTCAATATACTTTGGCACATTCTAGGCTGAAATATCATCAGTTCATTTTCTGACAGTGTTTTCATGTTTTTTTCATAAAAAAATCTTAATATAGTATTTTTTGCTAAAGAACATTTAAAATTACCCATATAGTCACAATTGAGTTGTATTTGGGAATTGCAATTTTACAGCTGCATTTCCAGTGACTAGTCACTGGGAATCTCAGGCTCGATAAAATGACAGATACGATGGTAATCTTGAATTCTTAGTATATAATTCATTTTCTCCTTTTTTTTCACAATTTTAAGCAAGTAATTATCAGTTATATGAAATATTAAATTTACTGTGCAGAGCATTTAGTTGCAGAATTTCCATTTATCATAAAAGAAAATTCCATTATATGTTTCATATATTAGAAATAGTCATGTGATCCTTGTAGGAGAGTTAGTGCATTACATGAAATATAGATAACCTGATGATTTTCTGTGTCTCAAAATGAATGCTGAAATATTTGAATAAAAAATTTGAACATTATGTATGTTAAAGGTGTTAATATATATTTTATTCTAAATATATTCATCAGTTTGTAGCACATTTTCTTGAAGATTAGTAGTCGAAATGAGTACGACTAAAAATATTAGTACTCATAAACGATACACATATTTTATCTGTATGAAAATGTTCTAAGATTATCCCAATATCTTAACATGATTGTGTTTTTATCTGTTCATCTCTTCAATGATTGATTGAAACCTTTATGGCTAGATATTTTGTGTGAAGAAAATGGCAGAATTAATGGTTGCAACTGACCACAGGAGGACTAAATGAAGAAAAAAAAAGCAATTGAAAATTATCAGTCAATTGCCAATTTCCCCATTCCTTGAAATTTTTCTGAAAATGTGTTTCATACACTGCAAAATTGTTTTCAGTTTCTAATCCTATTACATTTTACTGGTCTGCAATTAATTCCCTCTCTTGTCTCAAGAACATCTTAAGGCCAACAAGATACAATCATTAATGATCTTATATTGTGATATTGTTTCCTGCAGCAGGCCATCAAGGATTCTACTCTTACTGGTTTCAATATTGTTATTATTAACATATTTATCTGAGCTATTAAATTTTTCATCTCTAATTATAACAAAGAAGGAAGTTTGTGTGTGTGTGTGTGTGTGGGGGGGGGGGGGGGGGGGCTGTGTTCTGAAGAGACTGCTGCATGCAGAGCTACAAAATTTGGGGGGAAGGTACTTCTATGTATGGAGTTTTGCACCTTGGCGCCTGATTTTGGAATTATTGATTAGAATTTTTTTTTGCAATTTTTAGCATTTTTTCACTTTTTGCTGCAATTTTTTCACATTGGTAACAGGAATCTGTTGCCAATATTTTAGCCCAATATAGTAAATTTTGTCCTCTTTTCAATTAAGTTTATTTGAAAATCATACAGCGATTTTTGAATTTTTGGCGAATTTTTTTCTTTAAGAAAATTAAGGAAACTAAGAAATTTTCTCCAGAATGTGTGATTGGTTTGTTGGTTGCCTTCATTTTGGCTTCAGTTATGTACAAAATTGTCATTGTTTTTCTCTTTTTAGATTGGAGAAGGTTGATAATTCTTTAAAGAAAAAAAAAAAACTCAATTTTAAAAGGGAAGTGCGGGTTATTAATTACCCCAATTTGGATTTTTTCACTAGATTTTTTTTAAAATTTCATTTTTAATTCATTTTTTCATATTTTGCAGTGTTTTTTGTTCATCACAAATCGTGCATTTGAAGTCAAACACTGTTGGAGGGCAATTGTTATTTGTAGCTGAGAGGATTCTAGGCACGGCTGGAAGTCAACCGGGCAATTATGATTGGCAGATGAAAATGTCATCAGCTGATTGCAACTTTCCTATAGTAAATTTTGTCCTCTTTTCAATAAAAATTATTCTAAATTCAACAGCGAATTATGAATTTATTGCAACTTGTTTTATGCGATTTTTAGAGTTTTTTCATGTACGTGATGTCATTTATGTATTTGATTTCAGAAATGGGCAACAATAACTTACTGTATTTGTATGTCAAAAAAAAAAAAATCTTTATTTTGTTACTGTTTCAACCGTGCCATTTTGTTTCTGTTTCAAAAGTTAATGGTAATTCTTAATGGTGCTTTAATTTTTAGGGGAGAGGGGAGTGTCCGGTCATAATTTAAATATCGCATTAATGCTCTGATTGAAACTCACTCCTTCTCTCCTGCCTCCCAAATCAGAACTTTTATGATATTGGTCCAATTCAAATGAAATCTTTTCTAACTTTCTTCTGAGGTTCCCTCAGGTACTAAATAAACTTCTACATAATTTTTTCAGCCGTTGGTTACCACTATTTCTGAACATTAATCATGGGAGGATTTATTTTCTTGGGTTCAACGAGAATTGGTTCATTAGACTTAACATGAACTAATTAAGATATAGATAACTAATTAAGATACATATTTGACATCCCCTGGCAGTAGAAAGTGGTACTAAAAGATTTTGCAGCATGTGCAGATCACACCTGCTATATGGTATGATAAGCAGCGGGGACACATGCCGGAGTTTCTTTAGAAAAGAATACACCTCATGATGGTGAAGCTAAAATATTTTCTACCCCGGGCACAGAAATATTCTCATTATCACTCATTCTCAAATAGAAAACTATTGGAGGTATCGATTCAAAACTCACAATATGTACATAGTTTATTTTTCTGATGTGGAGAATGCAAATTTTGTAATAATTGGACAGTAATTTTTGTTAATTTTGGACAAAAACTAAAAGATTTGAATCAAATGATCCAAACATTTCAAGGAGGTGGTATTGAATTTACTTCCACTCTAGGGTCCGTCTCTCTATTTAATTTCTGACAGACGAAAGGGTTACCAGAGGAACGATTTTGTGCAGCGGTTTTTAGAGTAATTTCGCATTTTGTATTTTTTGATGGGACCGGGCAAGCTAGTTAATAATATTAACAGAATTATTTTTTAAAAAAGGTTACTACTTACTTTTAAAAGAGGCCACTTATGAAATTGCTACTACTAGTCACTGGCCACTTCTAAAGCTTCTAAGTTTAATCCTTTAATGTGCAAAATATTAAATATTAATTTAATCAGAAAATTTGTATGTTCCTTCTTGTTATATGTATTTCTCAAAATTTATTTTTAGAAAGGTCAGCTAAGACGCCAAGCTCCAAATGCAGCTTCAGATGAGAGCCGACGAGAAAAACGAAAGACTGACAGAGATAAAGATTCAAATTGGAATGCATTACCAGGATTGATACCTAATATTGGGACCAAATATGGGCGTCGTGCTACATGGATTGGTGCATCAGGGGATCAGACATTTGTTAAAATTGATGAGTCTCTGATTAATTCTCATAATCTCAGCAAGTCCAGTGTTGTATGTAGTAAAACTTGCATTGGTAATATATTAGATAATTTAAAGTAATCCTCTTTATTTATTGAATCATCAGTTTGATTTTTTTTTTCTCTAGTTTCTATTTATATCTCTGTTCTTAAATTTCTGTTGATGTAGAATCAAATTAATAAAGAGTGTTTGTTTGCCTTTATTCAGAATCTCTAAATTATGAGATAGTTTTTTCTAAAAGTTTTTTCTTGTATTGTTAAATAACCTTCTTAATAGGTTAACCTCGACTTGGTTTGGCTTTACATAGCTCTGAAATGTAACAGTTGAAGTGAGAAGAAAAAGTTTTAATATTTCAGTGCAAATTTGACCTTACTGCGCATGCCTCAACTTTTTTTGAAAGGTGAAAAGAGCAGGAATTAGAATTAAGAAGCGCATGCCTCATGGGATAGAGGAGGGAACAAAAGGGAATTGGTGATTGCAAGCGGAAGGGAGGGAGGCGCTTTGTTTTTTTGAAGGCAGAAATGGGAGGGGGAGTTCCTCTTCTATAGAATTTGAAAAAGAGTCCTTTTCCTATGAAGAAAACATATTTATTTTATAACCAGATAACAATATTTCTGATGTAATTTTTACATGTAAATATTTATAACCATTAAAAATTTCAAAGGGTTTGGACAACAAAAGCTTTTTTAAAAATGTTTTCTTACGAGCACTTATATCACTAATTATCAGTATTTTTTATTTGGGGTTCATTTAAGGTTTTAGCATGGACTCGGGCAACGCCGAGTGCGTCAACTAATGAATTTTAATGCGGAGTAAAAAAAAAAGTTTTCTTTTTCATTATTCTATATCCTTTCTAAATACCAGGTATGGTCAGATTACTATGTTGAAAATATGTTCTTGGTTTTTGTATGCTTTGGGTACGTTTTTGCCATCAAGATGAAACAAGAAAATAAAAATGCTGTTATTTTTAAAATCTCCTTAACCCCCATAGTAGATAACACTAATTCTAAACTTTTAGAATACTTTCAAAAATTTTAAAATTTACTGATTAATAAAAGCATTTCTTTTTTTTTTCTTTTTCTTATTCCATCTAAAATAGTTCAAATTCATAATAAATTTTTTATTTTTCATGCTTTGTACTTTTAGCAATCATAAACTTCCATATGAACTTTTTAATCAAAGAAAGAAATCAAAGTAAAAATACTGTTTAATTTCTCTTCTCTTATTTCTTTTTCTTTTTCAAAAAACAAAAATTTACTAGAAATAAATTCCCACTTTGCACGGAAAGATCCAATTGCTTTTAACACCCAATAAAAAATATAACACATACATTTTTTTTTTTCAAATGAAATCTAAAATATATAGAATGCAATCTCGCTTTTATTTTCCTAGAGGATTATGGCTAATTATTCACTAGAAATGAAAAATAAATCACAGTTTTCAAACTCTGCTGATTTCAAGTTCATCTTGGTCAATCACTTTCACATCTCTGATAAGAGGACTTTTGAATGAGTCCTTAAAAACAGCTGTCTGTTTGACCTGGATATGATTATTCAGTTCGATCTTTGAGACTTGATTTTGTCCTGTGATTTTTGGTTTTGAAGTTGAATTTTCACCTTGAGAAAAATAGAAGAGGAAATAAAAATTCTGGATAAATGAATATTTTCGCTAATGGTTTGTTATCTTTGTTAAACAAAAATTTTTTTTTTTCGTAAGATTATAGACAACAACGACAAAGATTTCACAAATCCCTTGTATGCTTTTAATTCCCTTCTTGTTAATGAATTTCTTAGTTAAATAACGATTTCTGATAATGAAAACAATAGATTTTTTTCCCCCCTTCTTTCTTTCTTTTATCCTGGATTGGAGAATTGGCACACTCTCAAAAGAAGTTATTTTATTCAAGTTTTTTTTTATCCGCAAAGGTATGCGCAAAAACATCTTTTTGTTACCCTTGCTTTTTATCAGTGATTGTTTTTAAGTTTTTTCATTTTATTGGCAGATTACATTTACTTTCAGTGGATTTGAAGAACAGTATTTTGAGTGGTAAAGCAGCAACTAGTCCAGAAAATCTCATGAGTAACAGGATTCAAAATCTTGGGATTTCTTTCAGATAACTATAAAAGCCAACTTCTGTCAAATAACGGCCGATCACAGGGTTACTTTCTGTCACAAATTTTGGTTTACTTAGTGTATCCCAGTTGTTGTATCAGAAGTATTAGAATAACTTATCTCGGGACCTCACTCCTTGAACTAAAATTTTATTTATTATTCAAATATAACCAGCTACAAGGCAATTGCGAATCCACCGGAGATCCCGAGAAACCATATACAGTGAACCCCAGTTATTCGAAAATTGGCTTAACCAAAAAACATTAAAACTCTCTCCCTCCCCCCCCCCTTTTTTTTAAAATATGAAAAATTTAATTTTTAAACAAGCATGCTGTTTATGAAATAAATAAACAGCGTCAATTTATTTATTTGGACCATTGCGTAAATGCAGGCATTTTATTGCATAGACACATACAGTACTTAATTTCTTTACAAAATATGTTGTGATTTTTTTTTGTTTTTCAACTTTGCATTACTTCAATGTTGCCTTATCACACCACCTTTTAAACAACAGCACATCAGATGCTGTTGCATCTTTCTGCTTTCTGCACTTCAATATATTGAAGTGCCAGTATCAACTTTTTTCAATGTGTTAAGCTCTTCATGCTTATAAAAACACGTTTGCACTTTAAAGCGTTACTCATCATAAATAAAGTTTGGAGGAAATTAAACCACGTGTAAACAGGAAGGGGATATCATACAGAATACGGACTGTTGCTGCATCTACAAGCACGAACATGTTACCTGACTGCCTAGAAGTGAGAAGGGTGAGTAGTGCCATCTGGTAGAATAAAATTAGGAAGCCTCCCAGTTATCTGAAAATTCCTATGGAACCCTGGTCAATCAAATATCTTTTGGTCCCAGGCTTTTCGGATAACCGGGTTTTTATTGTATTTCTTTTGATCCCATTTTAGGGGTTATTAGAGCAGGCTCAAATCTCTAAAATACTGAACTCTGGGTGGGAGCACATAAGTTTTGTTTATAATTTGGGATATTTTCAAGCAGAGGGCGAATGTGTCAAACAAGGAGAGTAATTTCACTTTATTGATTTATGTCTGGGGCCCGCAAACCACAAATGCCTGCAAGAAGCATCAACTCAGCTTGAAGTATGAAAGTGGTAACTGTTAAGCTGGAAAACTAAGTTAACAGGGGAAAAATAGGTTTAATCATTAGATTTAAAAGTTAAATAAAGAAGTTGGGATTTTTTTAATTTAATTTAAATTTAAAGAAGAGTTTATTCTTTCATATATATATATATATATATTACAATGAAACAATAAGAATTAGGTAGTATATTTGAATAATTAGCATGATTAAAATAATTATGGGCAGTGTTTATATATCAACAAAAATCTAGAAAATTTAGCATATTATCATGTATTATCATGTAAAAATATGCAAAGTCCTGAAAAATGCATAGGTCTATTTATGAATAATGGCATACATGGTAGTCCAAAATATGAAATAAAAAGTTGATTTCTTTTAATTGTTTGTTTAGCATCATGTATGATTGTTATTTATTAGCTTAATATTTTGATCAGTAATTACGTCTGTTAAAAATCACTTATACAATAACTTATATACTCTCACGATAACTTGGCTGATAGATAATGCAAATTTAGATGAATTTATATGTAGTATATATGCTAGTAGTTATGATAATCACTACTAGCAATCAGTGATATCTAATTTTAATTAAATAATGCATTTCATGCACCATTTGTGGCTCTTAGTATCACAAACTTTTTCAAGTCATTGCCCAAGTTATCATAGGAGGACTATATAACAATGTTTTTCTATATTTTTTATTTATTTTTATATTTAAACAGGTATTATTCCAAATCAATTGGAGCCTTCTTCCTCTTTTAAGAGTTTGGTTATTAGCAAATCTGATGGGTCTTGTCGAAGGTATGGAAATCATTTACTAATGAAAGACTTTTATGTATGTATATATATATAAATTTTGAATAATATGCATGCCTTATACTTGATATTTGTTTATTTTCAGTTTTAGTTCTGCTGATCAACTTGAACTGAAGGATAGCTCAGTTTGTTTAGATAGTATCTACAATGTTCTATGGAGGTAAAAATAGTTAAACAGAAAAAATTATTTGTAAAAATTATGTTTTCTTTTGTCATATTACTGCAGTGAATTTTACTGAGTTATTATTAATCATTATTGTTCGTTTTCTTTTTTAAAATACTGCCTATTCAAATATTTCACTTTGACTAGTTATGAACTGCAACTTATGTAAAAGCAAGCCTTTATAAGATCTCTAGTAGCTAGTTCACGTACAATTATTCATATTATCTGTATATGATGCATGCATGATATGTTAATGTGTAACATTTAATTGAATTTGTACATTTTAGATATAACATATTTTTAAAAAATCAGTAGGTGTCACTAATTACATCATACTTTAAAAGTCATGTTAAAAAAAGGTTTCTTATTTAAAGTCATGAATTTGTTACCTCTTATTTAATTACAACTTATACAATTATAACTACCCAATCGGACACATCTCCAAAACTGAATAATTCTGTTTCGGTGCCTAGTAATTCTGCTTTCACGGATTTCACTATGTAAGATTAGTATGTTTATTTAGTATGGTAATATTTACTAAAGATGGAATCTCAAATGACCAGAGAAATATTCTGCTTTAGACAAGTTTGTCTTAGCAGGTATAATTTTACAGTATTCCTTCTACAGGTACTATGAATTTTAATGTGGAAACTGTTTGTAAACAAATATTTTCTGTATTATGAAAAATTCTTCGGATGTGGGATATTTGTGAATGTATTCCTGTTTGAAGTGTCACTAAACATACTTATAGAAATCCTATACTGTAACAGACCAATTCAATTTTTTAAATATTTCATACTCTAAAAGTTAGCAAAAAACAAATTTTTCAGAAAAAGGTTTCTTTAAATAAATAGAGTAATTCTATCTAGGTTAGAGAAATCTTTGTAGGATTTAGATACAAAAATTCTGCCAGTTTTTGTCTGTACTATTTTTGATTTAATTTTTTTATATATATTTATTAGTTTTATTTTAATACATTGCAGGTTTTGCCCATCAAGTCAGAAGATTAGTTTATATAATATCATTATCACTGAAATTCAGAATTTCCCTTCTCCATCTCCCCCAAAATCACTTGGAACATCATTTCATAACAAAGATTTTGAATCATCACTTCCAAGAATCCTAAGTCCAGAACTCATGCTTCCATTCAAATCAGGCATTCCTATCAGCAGAGCTCATGCAGCACTTAACATTTTAAGTAGCTTAGATACCCTGACTGTGGCTCAAGAGCATAATCTGCAGGTTCTGAATGATGATAGGAAACGACAGAATCTGAGCAAGGTTTATAGCAAAGAAGATTTTTCTGTTGTTAATCGCTTTGATAGTAAGTTGTTTGTTTCTCTCTGTGTATGTATATATATATATGTATATATATATACACGTGTGTGTGTGCATGTTTTCTAATGATATTGATACGCATATTGTTTTATATGTAATTTAAAATTAAGAGAATTACACATTTAATATTCAAGGTGTTCCTTCCTATTGTTGACCAATAGCTTATTTCTAAACCGTTAGATTTAGAAGTATAGTTCCAATTGCAAAAATATTTCAATTGTTCTTCATTATAAGAATTTTCATCTACAGGTGGACAGTATAAAAAATACATGTATTTAAAATACATTTGTTTTTACACTGACAAAACAGAAATATTTTGGCAGTGTATGTTGTAAAGATTTTTTATAGTATTTTTTATTTTCAAAATACTTAAAATACATTTATCCAGATTTCAAACTGTCATCGCGCTTCAACTGCAGATCAGTGATTCGCAACAGGAAAATACATGATTGTCTAGTACATTGTCTAATACATTTTGTCCAGTCTTTGAATTCATTTCTGGGAATTCATGTAAACACCTTTTTTTTCCAACTATTGCTACAATGAAAATGTTAATTAGTTTCTGCAAAAGCATTTTTGCGGAATGGTAACAAAAATAGTTTTATAGTTTGTAACATTGCTATGGAAATTACTAAAACATGTTATGGGCTAGACAGGAAGAATCATTCAAAATTTTGCAGCGTATTGCATTTTTGAAATACATTAGAAATGTAATGCAGTTAAAAATTAAAACTACACATAATGTGTTTTATTACTTAAAAGACTAGCTGGCTTCGCCCGCCAGCGGGCCCCTAATTTACATCGGTGCCTCGAAACTTTTGTATTCTCCGGCTCGCATCCCCCTCGAACCGAACGAACCTCCAACCCGGGTCCCCGCTGCCTTCGGCACCGTACACCGGTCGTGCTACGCACGCACCGGATAATCCCATAATTTGCATAATCACTCAATTTGCACATCGAATAGTATAAACCTCTAACTGAACTAATCTCCGACCCTGGTCCCCGCTGCCTTCGGCACCGGATAATCCCTTAAATTGCACATAGAATACTGTAAACCTGTCAGTGAACGAACCTCCGGCTCTGGACCTTGCTGCCTGCGGCACCGTATAGCAGTCGTTCCGACCCTGGTCCCCGCTGCCTTCGGCACCGTATACCGGCCGTGCTACGCACGCACCGGATAATCCCTTAAATTGCACATAGAATAGTATAAACCTGTCACTGAACGAACCTCCGGCTCGGGTCCCCGCTGCCTGCGGCACCGTATAGCAGTCGTGCTGCGCACGCGCTGCAGTATACGTTAGTTCCACCTTCCGCCACCAGGTGGTGCAAATAGAAAAAATAAACCTCGAATAAGATAAACCTCGAACTGAACGAACCTCTAGAACCCCGCAGTTAAGATAAAAAAACTTGAAGGGGGGGGGGGGAGGACACTGCTTTTCCTTAAACAACTGAATTAGACTGCCAGAAAAAAAAAAAAAATCTGATGTCAAACAACTTATTTAGACTACCGGACTTCTTGTTCAAAGACAGGGACCTGTAGGAAAACTTAAAACTGAAAAAAAAAAAAAAAAAAAAAAAAAATCGATAACGGGCGAAGCCCGCTTTTTCCTATCATATCTGGTTGCCACTCTAAAACAAAAACTTAAGATACTCGTTATGGCAGTTTTTAGACGCGGCCTACTTCTTAAAATCGTAATATCTAGCCGGCACTGTAATAGAAATCTTTCTTTTGCTTTAATTATACAAATAACGATGATTAATTATACAATAAAATAATATATCGGCTCCTAATGAAGATATGAGAATAATTTTTAGATATTCTGAAAGCAGAATCCATTTTGAGTCGCCCTGTCAAAGTTTGAAATTAATGCGCCCCTTAGATTTGGAAATGCCCCCCCCCCCCCCCTCTGAAAAAACGCAGTTGACTATTTTATCTCTTTCAGAAATGACTTATCCACAGACGATTTGTCTC
Source organism: Maratus michaelseni (assembly GCA_963931845.1). Lineage (NCBI taxonomy): Eukaryota > Metazoa > Arthropoda > Arachnida > Araneae > Salticidae > Maratus > Maratus michaelseni. Next base: position 168,548,959 of record OZ007587.1, on the reverse strand, counting down.
CGTTGAATGTTGAAATAAAAAAGAAGCTGTCTCTTCGGAATAGAAATAAATTCATTTGCCGTGTCATTAATGAGTTTTAATTGATATCTTCAAAAATTACTGGTCGATTTTTACGAATTTTTTTTTGTTGAATTCGCGATTTTTTTATACACGTGTTAGCAAATTTTCGCGAATGTAGAGTCATTATTTCCACTTGTTTCAAAAAGGACTGGGGCGATTCGATCTCGGATCTGTCGACCTGCATTCTTTACGGCAACCTCTTTTTACGTCTGGGGTCGATGTTGGATGTCTGGTCAGTTTTTGGCCGAAATAAAGAAAAGTTACGGTCCGAATTTCAAAAAAATTGACGTTTTGCAACGACAAAAATCGGCCGCGTGTGTACCCCGATTTTTGGATCGATACCTCCGGTACATTTTTTTTTTATTCGATGATGCGTTAAAAAGCGACGATTTGGATGTCTGCGATTATCAAAACGGATGGCGAACTTTTCGCTGTTTTGACTTCTCTTCCAACTTCGGTTTCGGTCGGTAATTAAAACACTTTCGCTCATTAATAACTCCCCGGGTCCGGGTCGGAATCCCGACCCGATCAAAACTTGAGCGTCGCCCCTTTTTTGCGAATTTTTCGGTCCGCGTCCGCCGTCCGTGCGTCGCCTGGTCCCGGAGCCTTTGCGGGTACAAAGGTGGAGTGCACAGACAGACAGAAACACACACAGACGTTTACCGTTCTTAATATTAGGGATGATAAAATTGTAAAAAACATGAATGTTGTACCAATATAGCCATATGCCATATTTCTAGGTCTTATTACTTTAGATACATTTGAAAAGTTTTAAAAAGAATGTTTTTAATTGCCAATTTTATCTTTTTCGCTCATCTGTCTTTAAACCAAATTATCTTAAAAGTTCAGCTATTATTCGTCCATCGTTCATCACGTTCAAATTGTGACCAAACCAGTATCTTTTCCCTCCTGCTTCATCCTTGAATTTTTGTTTGGTTTCACGGCAGTGCCGAGATAAGGTAGGATGTGTCCAGTACACATGTGTTTCATCCAAGAGCCAGTCGATGTACAATTTGCCAGAGGTTGGTGATCTTCACTTCTGTCTCGTATAGTAGGTGGAAGTTTGAGAAGGTAATAGGTATTTAAGGATGGCTGTCGCTCATATCAGTGTGCTGAAATGAGTTTGTATGATGTACATTACTTCAAGACAGTTAATGTATTTCTCTGGTCAAGAAAGCATGAGTGTTTATTATATGAGAAATAAATGAAGGATGTTTTATTGTGGAATACGGAACACATTATAAAAGTAAAGGCTCAGTTCAAGTTGGTAATAAAAATATGACGTGGCCGAAGTTAAATTTGTTTTAACTAATCATATTTTTAAACTAAGTCTGCTGGTGGATGGCGATAATGTTTTTCATCAATTGAATTCATCAGCCGAATTTCAGTACTTTTTTAAGTTTTGGACAAAAATGAAAATTTTTTCAGAAGGAAATTTTAAGCTATTAATATACACTTACATACAGAAATATTATTAATTTAGTTAATCACAAACTCATACCACCTTACAAAGGCACTTATGATCATGCATATGCAGTGCAGATATGTCCATGTGTTTGTTTAAAATAAAATCCTAAATATTATTAGATTATTATTTTGTACTGTTTTATAACTACTACTAAAAGATATTCACACATTAGTAGCAATTTAATTATTTCAATGTTAAAAGTTTAAAAAGCAAGATAAATGTTCATTGTACAGAGAGATTAAAAGTGTTTAATAACTGTGTTTTAAGTTATTAAAAAAAAATATCAAGAAAATTATTCTTTAAGATAATAGTATATCCTTTCTCAGAAAAAATAACTATCTAATTTTTATTTACAATTATTCAGCAGAAATGTACAAACATAGTCTGTATATATTTAAATACAGTTTAAAAATATAAATGACGAAGATATTCATTATATTATGAATGTTTTAAGTAATTTTAATGCAGTTATTCTCTATTGAAGGGATCGTTTAAAACAACATAAATATGAGGGATGCATAGGTGATAGGTCATTGGGTTTTAATTTATTAAACACATGCACTACATAAACAACAACAACAAAAAAAATTGAACAATAAAAAAAAAATAGAGTACAGTATAACCAAAAAAATCTGGCATTGTTGTGACCAAGACTAAGCTAGATTTTTCAAAATTCCGGATTTCTGAAAGAATATAAAAAGTTTTGATATTCTTAATGGTGCCTTTAGTCAATTTAATTCATAATGAAGTGATAATTATGTGAGAAGAAGAGAAAATTAACTTTAATTGATATTTTCTGTGTTAAAAAAATAATAATAATAAAAAAATAAAATGTAATAAACAGTGAAGTTATTTCTTCTCATGTAATTTCCAAAACATCATTGTCAATTTTATTTGCTTCAAATTTTTTGGTCGTTCTTTAACAAGTTTTTCTTGTATGTTATACAATTGAAGAATATCTATTTCAGAAATAGTCTTGTTTCTGTAAAACAGACATTAATTTTCCAGTCATAATTAGTGTCTGGGGAATTAATTGTGACTGGTCAGAATTAATACTGGCATAAAAATTATGCATTTTTCCATTGGCATTTCTTCTCCTGCCAGTTCCTTGTTCTCTGAACTGCTACTAGCATATCAGTGGTTCTATTTAGCACAGCGTAAACGATCTCACTGTCTGTTAAATTGTTCATTGTTGGTGCATTTTCATCAATTCTCAGCGAATCATTTATGTCATTTTTTTCGACACTTAATGCATTTTTCAATTTTGCATGTTCAATTAGCTCATAAATGGCAACCTTTTCGCAGGAAATGTGGTAGCCTGAAAACTCTTCCTTATAATCGATGTTGTTGTTGGCAAAAATTCATTCTGGCCATATATTGTGCCATTCATTTGCCAAAGTCTTTGATGTTACTTGTTCCTACGATCATGCAACTGCCCATGTTATGTCTTTGATGATGTAATCTTTTTTGAAAGTTTCTAGTTTTAAGTCCTGATTGCACACATTCAGAAGACTCTTCATAAAGTCTGCTTTATAAAGACATTTTAATGATCGCAGAATTCTGTGATTCAATGACTGAATAATTGACATGCAATTCGAAGGTAAAAACATAGTAGTGACATTTTTTTTTATTTAAGAAGATAGGATTGGTTGTGACGTTGAAAACTTTTTAAGTGCCGTTAAAATATTTTATTTATTGAATGGAGAGTAGATCATATAGGGTTATTTATAATTATTGCTGTTGTGAATTATAAGATCACAATAGACCCAGCACAATAAAGTGTGCTTGTGTTCTTTTTTGGTCTGACTTTGAAGCAGGGCTGCGGAAGCGGTGGGAAAAATGAATGACTCTGACTTCTGAAATTTTAAATGAACCGACTCTGACTCCAGGACAGCTAAAGTACTAGGATTGTCTCTTGATTCCTATTATTCAGATTGCTTCATTGCTGTCATTTGTTTTGAAATAGTAATAGTCGCATTAAATTTCTCATTAAATAAAGGAAATATTACTATTTTAAAAAAAATGGCAGCAATCGAGCAATCAGGATTGGTATTTTAGTATAAAAAGTTTCACCTTTTTTTAAATGCTGTATTATATAAGTGTCAGAGAAAGATAACTAATAATACCTGGATTTTTAATTGGCTTTTCTCTTGCGCTTTTTCATAATCATGGTAACTTTAAAAAATAAGAGGGGGAGAGTTTCTTGTTTAATTAGGGGCATCTACTCTTCTTTGAATTTCACGTGAACTGTGTCAAAGGCAAATCGTACTCTCCAATGAAAATTGCATATGCTAACAACTTTTACATCAACTTTAATATATTTATTAATTTTTATCAAAATTTAATATTCTAGAAGATTGTACGGTAAAAAGATATTAAACTTATGTTTTGGTGACCTATACATTCTGCGGAAATTACGCTACTTTTTGTAATTGCTATAAAATACTAATTTTTTCTGAATGAAAACCAGCACATGATTTAAAATTTGACGCAACATTCACCGGGTATAGTTTTTCCTATGAACTGATACTTGTCTAATTAAAAAAAAAAAAATTCTTTCACTTCTCATGTACAAATGTGCATTTATATTTCTAGATAATGTGCATGTTTGTCAACAAACTGATTTGATGTGTGTCTACTCAACTTAACATATGCAAAATGTTGAGCTAAATTACTTGAAGCTCCGCTAAATTTCCTGTATGTTTCAAGTAGTTAGGATACATTATATTACGTATAGGAAATAATACATCATGAATTACTAACTCTGCAAGTATCGTTACTTTTCGTCTACAATTTGTTGAGAAATACGCTATCACAAAAGGGATTGATCATCTAAATGAATTTGTGACATTGAATAAAATGTGTTTGTTAAATTTAATTATGGTGTTTACGTTGCGAGAATATTGGAACGATCGCTGGGCTACTTGATCGTGGCATATTTACTTTTCTTAAATTTAAAGATGCTTGAAAAACTGCATTCACCACAGGTTCCAGTTCGCTATGTTCTCCATGAAACTTTGATCGTACACTTAGAGAAATAAACTAAACAAGCTTACCGAAATTCATGAAGGCCACGTGCGTCAGTGGATTATGGAATACTCATCTTGATTTCTTGCAAGTCGTGACTTGGTACGTTGATGTGCCGTAAATTTGAAGAAAAAGGAATCACACACAAAAAAAATCATCTTGAAAAACTATTTTTAATTTACTTTACGGGACATGCGAAGTCCCTGGTGCGACTCCGGGGAGTTGGGAAAACCTCTCACGAAAACAACCTACTCCACCGGCTGCCCCAACGTAACTGGAGAAGAGCGGTTGGTGAAAAACCGGCTCCGCGCGCTTGGCGACGAAATTGTTAGGAATTAAATATGTTAAGCTTCTCCTTGTCTCAAAGACATTAAGTTATCCATACAGAATCAGTACTAAGTTTAAATTACGTTTTCTTAATTTCATTTTTACATATGTTTTTAACATTTAAATATTATTTAAATATTGTTTACTTACGTTTTTCTTTTGCTTTTGGCCTTTGTTTAATTTAGATATTCCTTTTTATCTTTCATTTATTTACTTTAACTTAAAGCTAAACTTTCGTTTTCACCGGCATATCGGCACTCACTGTCATAAACAATATCATATCTAACATCGGCACTTTGCTCATCTGCGATCGTTAATCGATTCACCCATTTTTCTTTCGCAAGTAGAGCTTTTGCAGATCGCATCTACTTGCGTGCGATTCGATTCAGCGTTCGATTACACTTTAATCGATATCGCGATGACGTTTCGCCGTATGTTCTGGAAAGTTCGTTTTGAATGTTTAATGAGATATTGCTACTATAAAAAGGCTGTATTGTTAATGTTTAATCAGTTTCTAGTTGTAGGAGAATGATTCTGGAACGTGAGTGAAGCTTAGGCTTCCTCATTATAAGGAAATAGTTTTTGTTTATGTAATTAGTATTTATTTTAATAGATTGCCATCATGCTGTGAAACATCGTTTAGTGAGTTATACTTGTGTTTATTTTTGGTTCAGTTACTTCATCTTAAAGTTTGTTTTCTGTTTTTATTATTGATCCAATATCTGTTACAGTGACTCTTCTTATATTTGACTTTTATTTGAATAAACTATTTGAAGTGAAAACCTGCTTCCTCAAATTACTTAATCACTAAAGTCTTACACATCCAGCTCATGCTTTCCAGTGCGTATATCTGCTGTATTAAGTTCTTAAAATGTTCAGCATCATTACTTCAATGTTCCAATTAGATGTTGAACAAAAACAAAAGGTTATGGGCGAGTTGTAAGACCCATAATTGAAAATATGTGCTATGATGGAAAATGGCTCCCTTATTATAAAAAGTAATGAGATTAAAAGAGGGGGGGGGGGGGCTGTATTTGTTTTGTGAAATAATGCATATGATATATGAAAAAAAATGGAAGCTGATGTGAGATGTTTTTAAAATTCAAAGCAGAGACTTAAATTTTAACATTTTTTTCTTGATTTATACATCGTTTTTCAGTGACTCTTTTTTTAACATTTTACCGTTTTCATAAGAAAAAAAGAAGAATCAAAATGGCTGTTGTAAATGTTGAAAAGCTGAATCACCGGAATTATGCTAGTTGGTCTTCAGATATGAAATATCTTTTACTTGAAAAGGGTCTTTGGGACATTATTGAAGGGGAAAAGCTCGTTTCTGGTTCAGAAGATGATAAAAACTTTGTTTCTCGTGCAAATCAAGCACTGTCAATTATTTATTTAAATATTGATATTGACTTTAAGCGTATTATCGATGGTTGTAAAGAGCCAGTTGGTGCATGGAAAAGGCTAAAACAGCATTTTTGTCCTGATACACGAGCTTTCCACATGCAATTGTTTTCAGAGTTAATTGAATGTAAAATAAGATCCAACGAAACGGTGAATTTATATGCTTGTAGATTGCTAAAGATATACAATGACATCAAGTCAATTGATAAAAATTTCAATGAATGGTATCTCAGTTATCAATTACTACGATATCTTCCAGCACATTTTGATTCTACAGTTCAAACAATCCTCCGGTGGAAAGACTCAGAATTTGTTTTTGACAAGATAGTGACCGAAGTTGTGGCAGAGGAGGTGAGATTGAAATTACGGGACTTAGACAGCAATCGAGCCAGTGTTTCCAATGTGCAAACACCGATTCCTTCAAATTTTAAGTCTAGAGAATTTGGATCAAACAAGCCTAGAAACGGAGTCATTTGCTGGAACTGTGGCAAGAAAGGTCATTTACAATGTAGATGTAGACTTCCCCGACGAAACTTTCAGCATCGTTCTCCTGGACACTCTCGATACTCATCGCCTTCTTCGAGGTACTCGTCACCTGATAGCCGAACCCGGAGATCTTTTTCTTCAAACAGCGACGCTTTCTCTGAGTCTTCTTCCTATGGATCTAGGCAGTATGATGGTTCTCATCATGGCAGCTCCTACTCTGGTCGTTCTCATCGTGGCAACTCCTATTCTGGTCGTTCTCGTCATGGCAATTCCAACACCTATTCTGATGGCTCTGGGTCTAGAAAGCATCGACATTTCCAAAGGCATGAGGACTATGATGGACATTTTTCAGATAGTTCACGTAAGTCGGTTCTTTACATTTTCCATTCTAGTGTTTGTAATGTAAATGAGCGGGCGTCCTGGATACTGGACACCGGTGCTACGCACCATTTTTGTTCTGATATTGAAATGTTTTCTAAATATGTTCCTTTATGTCATGAGAAAATGTCGGTGGCAATCAAGGATGTGTCTTTCCCAATTGAGGGCAAAGGGGAGGTAAAGTTGCGTTTTGGGCAACGTATTTTTACTTTAACTAATGTTATGCATTCCAGTAAATTACGTCGTAACTTACTCTCAGGTCCTCAATTGGACATATATGGTGTTGAGTTTATTGGGGGTTGCGGCGAGGTGAAACTTAGGCGTAATGGGGTTTATCTTTTCAGTGCATATCTTAAAAATAGAATTTATCAGTTATATCCCAAAGTAGTTCCTCCTGATAATAAATCTGTTTCCTTTGAGGCCAGTGCTGTGAATAAATTAGAGTTAATGAAAACTTGGCACCGACATTTTGGACACATTAGTCCTTCTATGTTAATTCATACCAGTAGGAAACAGGGTGTAAGGGGGCTACCTAACTTGGGAGATATTGATTATTTTTGTGACTCATGTAAATTGGGAAAGTTCCGTGGTGTATCGCATAAATCCATAAAGCAGGTTCGATCATCGCATCCATTAGAATTATTGTTTGCAGACGTTTGGGGACCCTGTGCAGTTACTGGTAGACAGAATGAAAGATATTTTCTTTCAATTATTGATGACTACTCTCGCCGTGTTTCTGTATACCCCATGAGATTTAAATCTGATGCTTTTGAACTTGTTAAAAATCATATTATAAAAGCAGAAAATTTCCTCAATAAGAGGGTTAAGTTTTTCAGATCAGATAACGGCAGAGAGTTTCTGAACAATAATTTTGAAGAGTATTTTGCCAGTAAGGGAATTTCTGTGGAGGTCACCAACCCATTTACTCCCCAGCAAAATGGTACTGTGGAGAGATATATGCAAACTATCGCGAATGGAGCCCGAACCATTCTTTTAGAAAGCAAAATGGATCCCAGCTTTTGGCCAGAGGCCATGCGTTACTTTGTTTACACCTGGAACCGTACCTGTTCTAAAAATTTTTCTAAGACACCATTTGAGCTTTATGGAGGCAGGAAGCCATCGGTCACACATCTTAAACCTTTTGGTACCATAACTTATGTAGGCATACCCAAACAAAAACGCCATAAACTTGAACCAAAAGCTAAGCGTGGTGTAATGGTGGGTTATGCATTCAGAACACGGGGTTATAGGATCTGGCTACCTGACACAAATCAAATAATTGAAACATCCAATGTAAGTTTTAATGAAAAAGATTTTGGGGATTTTGGACGCAGTGGAGTCGTGATGGGCCCGGATGATTACAACCTCTTTCCACTTGGTTCTGAAGGTAATCATGAGCAAACTGTTGAGGTTGAATCCAGAAACTCCTATCTGATTCCCTCCAGTAGCCAAAATGATTCCCAGTCCAGTGAGGGAGAGGATGTTGATTCCGGATCCAAAACACCCTTGTCCGTCATTTCCTCGTTAAGAGAAGTTGACTGGATAAGGAAACCAATCCCACGTAAGACAGGTAACAGAACTGACATTTATTATTTTGAAGCTGGCAAAAACCTACGTCTAAGATCTCATACAGAAGTCAAGAAATATTGCGAAGAAAATAAAATAAAGTACGATTCTTCTTTGTTTGATTTCAGTACTTTAAATAAATATTCTGGTCCAGTTACAAATAAAACCATTGCTGATCCTATTTCTGATGATGAAGACGATGATGAATCTGACTCCATGGTTTCAAGTGTTTCATACCCCATAGCATGACTAGACGTGGACAGCATCCCCTGAACATATAAGCAGGCCTGTAAGTCCGAACAGCGTGCTGCCTGGCATAAAGCAATGCAAACCGAGATTCAGGTAATGCGAGAAAGGGGGGTTTGGCATCTAGCTGATTTACCGAGCGGCGTTTCCCCAGTAGGTTGTAGATGGGTTTACACGGTGAAAAGGGATGAAGTAGGAAGGATTGCCCGATACAAAGCCCGGCTTGTTGCCCAGGGATTCAAACAGGTGAAAGGAGAGTCGTATGACGAAACCTTTAGCCCTGTGGTCAACTTTGCGGTAATCCGGTACTTCTTCTCCCTTCTCGTTTCGTGTTGCAGGTGGACTCACATTCAGTGTGACGTCACTAGCGCCTATCTTTATGCACCTCTACGGGAGAACGTTTTCATGTCACAACCTCCCGGTTTCGTAGTTCCTGGATTGGAGCATAAATACTGCAAGCTAGACCGCGCGTTGTACGGTTTACATCAGAGTGGCCGTGAGTGGTTTTTGGAAATTCATCAGGTCTTAATTAAAATTGGTTTTAAAAAGTTTGAATCTTGTAACTGTGTTTATATTTATGGCACTGACATTGTTTTTCTACTATATGTGGATGATATCATAATTTTTGGCAGACAACCACATTTTGTTGATAAGGCCATAAAATTGCTGAAAAACCATTTCGACTTAAAATTATTAGGTAGAACCAGGAGACTATTAGGTGTTGAATTCAGTGAGAGTAATAATGATCTTGAAATCCATCAACACCAATATATTGCTGAAGTCTGTGAAAAGTTTAGTAAATTTAAGTTTCCTATTTCTTCTTTACCAATAAGCAAGGGAATGCTTTATTCTAAAACAGATTGTCCTAACACCAGTGCTGAAATAGAACATATGTCTCACTATCCATATCGCAGTTTACTAGGATGTTTGTCTTTCATTGCCAGTCGAACAAGACCTGATATATGCTATGCCGTTAACATATTCTCTCAATTTCAAAGTAACCCTGGAATGCCTCATTGGGATGGTCTGTTGAGACTGCTTGGATACATCAAGTACACTTGTAATTATAGTCTTAAATTATCATGTAAAGCGAATAATATTACAGTATATTCAGATGCAGACTTTGCCGCTAACCGGGACGACCGAACCTCGATCGCCGGCCAAATAGTCATGGTGGACAACTCACCAGTCGACTGGCGCACTTTTAAAGAAAAGTGCGTCAGTTTGTCTACAATGGAATCAGAGTTTGTCGCCATGACTGAGGCTGCTAAGAACCTGGTTTGGTTCGACCGGATCCGGCAAGAATGTATAGATTATAATATTTCTCCACCTAGCAATAAATCTGTTATGAAAGTTGATAACCAAGCAGCCATTGAATTTGTTCGCTCACCAATAGAAAATTACCGTTCCAAGCACATTGACATTAAATTATTTTTCATACGTGACCTGGTTTATAATGAGGTATTTTCATTAAATTTTGTACGTAGTAAATTAAACTTTGCCGACGTTTTTACCAAGCCGCGAGATATTGCTACTATAAAAAGGCTGTATTGTTAATGTTTAATCAGTTTCTAGTTGTAGGAGAATGATTCTCGAACGTGAGTGAAGCTTAGGCTTCCTCATTATAAGGAAATAGTTTTTGTTTATGTAATTAGTATTTATTTTAATAGATTGCCATCATGCTGTGAAACATCGTTTAGTGAGTTATACTTGTGTTTATTTTTGGTTCAGTTACTTCATCTTAAAGTTTGTTTTCCGTTTTTATTATTGATCCAATATGTGTTACAGTGACTCTTCTTATATTTGACTTTTATTTGAATAAACTATTTGAAGTGAAAACCTGCTTCCTCAAATTACTTAATCACTAAAGTCTTACACATCCAGCTCATGCTTTCCAGTGCGTATATCTGCTGTATTAAGTTCTTAAAATGTTCAGCATCATTACTTCAATGTTCCAATTAGATGTTGAACAAAAACAGAAATACCAGCAAACCGCCAAAACAGCCGTGCGCACCGAATGCCAAAAGAGCGATAAACTTGTTGCGAAGAAAACATCGGCCCGCGGTTCCGATAGAATCTGCATTCCAGCGACGGGTGAATTACTGAGCCGATGTGGATAGCAACCAATCAACCGATCGTCGTGGTAAAATCAAAACACGAACGATGCGTTGGAAAGAAACGAAATATGTGTTAAATAAAAGTTAAGAATAAATGCCGAAAAAGGGAAATAAAACATTAATTAAATTTTGAGGGAAAATATTAGAATTAATAATAAAAATACGGAGTTATACTCTAATAAAATGACTACATCGCGATGCGATGAGAATGTCATGAAACTTATCATGACATACACCCGAAAAACCAGAAAATTTTGAAAAATTTTAGAAGGCAAAAATTTTCGAAAGGGAATTTTTGAATGGATGAAAATTTTACAAAATTTAGAAAAAAAAATTGGAATCAACACCAGGTAATACATGGGGTTACAAAACAGACTTACAACAAGTCGTGCAAACCAAACAATTCACATAATATCAAAAGTAAATTAAATATATAAAAATGACAAATTGAACAGCATACAGGTAATTATTCATGCAGAAACTTTCTTTCTCAATTTACATAAACTATGATACACATAAGTACATACGGTGTATATAACAATATACTCCACCATTGGAAAAAAATATGTTGTTATTGATACTTTAAATGTTTTATAATGGTTAAAAAAAACTTATACTATCACATTTTGAACTATAGCAATATCACTGGTAAATATTCTGTCAACACATACATGAAATACAAATAAACAATTGTAACCTGAAACATTACTGATATATACAATATTGCAAAAGTATAAATTTTGTCTTGAAACCAGAGAAAAAAAATTACTATCAACATCAATCATATGTCAATTAATATGGATGAGAAAAATTTCTTGTAATACAAGAAGGAATTTTGTGAACCCTTGATTTATAATCAAAAATTGAAAAAGAAATTTAAAAATAGCGTGGATAATTAAAAAAAATGGACGTGACACATGACGTGTGTACTCTAACACTGAATGAAATGATTGTGAAAACTATCACAGTCCAAATGGCAATTTGTATAAATGCCGCATAAGTAGCAAATAGCATAAATTAGGAAAAACAATTAAATTGAATAGAATTATGAAGTAAAATATATGTTCATGCATACATTACTACAAATTCAAATATAAACTGAAATGAGACAAGTATTGCATCACAGGATTGAGTAAAAGCTAACTTCTCAAATACATAGCATGTAAGACAAACATATAAAAATGAATTGAATTGAATATAAATAAAAATTGAATTGAATATAAAACTGAAAAAAAAATATAACTTCCAATAGTTATATTAACTAGTATGTGAACCCATGAAACAAAATGTTGAAAAAAAATGCATTTAAAATGGAATTAGGTGGAATGCAAAAGAAAGTATGAATGAAACTGATGACCATATGCTGTACAAGAATACAAGTAAGTAGAAATTTATATACATATTTTATGATTATCATGGTAATGTTATTCAATAATTATATATAAGTGCATAAGTAAGATCTCAAAATGAAATTTAAGGTAAATTTTAAACCATTTGCAATTGCATAAATTAGTATACACATATTTCACAAAGTGTTACGCGACGGCGGTGTATTAATTCTATTTTAAAATTTAAATATCTTTAATTTAAATCTTTTGCAATTTAAATATTTTAAACTCAATATTTTATTAAGTCCTAATTTAAATCATTTTAAATTATTTATTTCTAATATTATTATTCAATTTTCACTTTAAAAGATAGTCCTTTATAAAATACTATTACATTCATAATATTTCTGCATCTTCCTTTTTCAATATCTTATCTAACGTTTCTGTTTAGTCTAGAAAGGAAGAATCCCCCTTTTTCGCCTCTCAGTAACATTCCTTTCATAGCGTGTCTGCGCGGGTGCTGAGGTCATTGACTTTACGGTTCACTGCTTCAGCGACATCCACCCGTTCGGGGATTTTGAACACAGCATCGGTTAATTGCGATTAACCCGATCACGAATACTTTTTTCTGATTGGAGGAACTCTTCAGTCCCAGCGGTTGAGATAATTTAACTGGCTTTTAACGGCTAGTGTTTCCCGTGACTTCTTAAAATTTTTCGTAGCGTTCTCTCTCTTGCAAAATGATCTTCATGGAATAAGGATGTAAATTTGAACGTCTATAAAATCTTGGACCGATCGTTCGAACTAAACGGGTTCGACGATCGGTACCGTTTAAAATTTCTAAATTATAGATTCCTTAAAAGGATAACTTAATATACATAATAATTATTTAAATAAAATACTCTGTTTTATAAGTCATAATAACTATGAGATAGTTACTGAATTTGAGATGAGTGCTGGAAGTGAATGCTAGCTATGAATGTCATCTAGTATTTGTTCACTGAGCGTGGAGAAACTGACAGTTACTTTTGATGTCCTGCTGTATACTCTCTTCAACCACCTACTTGAGTAAGATTTATAGTTCATCCAGAGGCGGTAAGATATCTTATATATTTAATTCGTTGATGCTCTAAAGTATCATACGAGGATACTGCTAACCAAGTACTGAATGCTTCAACAATTAAGTGAACACCTCATTTTTTTTAGTTCTTATAACGGAACATGCTTCAACAATTAAGTGAACACCTCATTTTTAAGTTCTTATAACGGAACTTGTGCCTATTGAGATGACCCTAGGCTTAATCATTTCAAACTTTTGATGTCAAGAACATTTAAAGCTTTGATAAGCTCTTCATTTAATGTTTATGCATTGTATAAGACAAGATATCTGTTCATGAACAATCTAATTTCGCGATTCTTCAGTTTCATCTTATTTTCATGGTACTTCTGTAGTATAATGCACTGTTATAATATTCGTACAAGACGAGTATCGTCATACTCGTATTCATGTCATTAAGTAAATTTTTTATAATGTTTTGCAAAGTTGAAGGAATGATAATATAATGTTCCTGATGATTTTATTATTATATATGTAAGGGGGTCTGCGCAGTACTTTCCAATTATTTCTAATATTTTATAATAAAGAATTTTAGTATTATTTTATTTGTTTGATTGTTTATTTCTCTAACAAGTGCATGATAAGAATTTAGAATTATCATAGATTCATTGATATTTTCGATTCTAGTTCTAGTTATATTATGTATGGATTAGGTTTATGGATTTTTATTCAGGTAAGATATCTTTCTGTTATTCACCATGAACGTTCTTCATTATATATTTTCCATGTATTACCACTATACTTATAATAATTATTTTGATCACTGGCTCTTCTTCAAAAATCTCAAATTCTTCTCCTTTTTGATATTCCAAATTTTAAACATTCCCCCCTCTCTTTTACTTTCCCCCCACTTTCAAGTAATTCTCAAAATTTTAATGTAATTTTAATTCACCCCCGGTACCATTTCTTTATGTCGTTACACAAAGTAGCTAGCATAAATATGAAAATAGGTACCTAAATTATTAAACACATGTGTAAATGGCACAATTAGTCAAGTACTTGATAGAAATTAATTTAAAAAAAAACATACAAGGTTAAACGTAAAAAAAACACAAGGGTGAAAAAAAACAGGATAAACATAAAAGGACAAGGACAGGGGAAAATCTAAGAGTTGCAACTCATGAGTATCTTAGGGGGAAATAGGGAAAAAAAAATACACAAAGATTATTATAACACTTTAAATATCAAATGATTGAAAAAAAAATTTGTCAAAAAGACAAATACCAGTCAAAAACAATGTACGATATAATACATTGAAAAAAAAAAACAGGTAGGACTTAAAATTTTAAGTCACACTGTTAAGTATACCAAGTAGATATACACATTAAACTTTTCATTAGCTGAAAAGGAATGATTAAAACACAAAGAATTACGTATGGAAATTGATCATTAATTATTAAGAAAAGAAAAAAAATTTACAGATGTATTGTTTCAGGAACCACATAAACAGAAAACAAAGTATTTTGAAACAAAAAAAGATTATGCTTGAAATATAGGTAAAGTTAAATACGAACCAGTTCTTGTAAAAACTCTGTTACGAAGGAACAGTTCATGTTAACACACCAGTTCGTGACTTTAACAAAAAAAGGTCAATTCACATGAATAAAGTTTCTTCAGCATACTTCACATTTTTGTTCGCAAAACTTGATAAATCACAAGATGACTGCAACACATTATGTAGATGTAAACAGGTAGGAAATTTAACAATTGTTTTCAGTTGGTTGAATATTATTATTGTGAGTGATGATTTGTGACTGACAAAAGCCAACAGTTGTCGAGAAATAAATCTTGACAGAGCCACTCCATTGGACTCTACGGAAGACTTTGTCAGACACAACACTTATAATTTAAATTGATGAGATTTTGGATGAGGAGCACTGAAAATTTGAACACATTGAAATATTGCTATTTTTTGACGATTTACTATATAACTTTAGCCGCACTTGCAATATATAAAGCTTTATTGCCTCACAATTTTTGGCAAATGCAGGGTGGTCTGTCCTGAAGTTATGGTGTTGAGATTTATTATATCTAACACAATTATTACATTTGGGGGGTCTTGTACATTTACCGGTGTCGTGTGCTTCACTAAACCAAGCACAAATCTTAGCTTTTGTGCATTTTGCTGCAATGTGGTTGAAACCTTGGCAATTGAAACATCTAATGACTCGAATAAATCTTTTCACTGTGCATATTTGATCATTTATCTTGAGAAATTTTCTGTTTGTGATTACCTTGGCAATATGATGTGGGACTTCAACTACAAAATTAAAATTGTTAGAGTCCTTACGTTGAAATTTCTTTACGAAATTGATTGATAGGACTTCACCGTCGATGACATCGCATATTGCTAAAATTATGTCTGAAGTGCTGCAATATTCATTTAAATTATAAATTATGAGTTTATTTAACTTTGATGACTGCTCATTTATTGAGTTGTCCATACAAACTGTAGAATTTAACGAGCAGTTTATGGATGAATTGAGATTGTGGTTCACACTCCCACATGTATTAGTATCACTGGACAAAGTGTCTATGTGGTCTGTTTGCACTGATTTTGTACTAACATTCTGATTACTATGCAGATCACATGCTTCCACTTGTGTCTCAGCATCATGCAGACTGGGAGTGTGTTGTTCTTTTTGACTGCAAAGCCTTTCGATGAGTTTTTGGTTTAGATTTTTAAGGTTGTCTTTCTCGCTGATTACTTGGGTGATTTCACTCTCTAATTTATTGAGCAAGCTAGTAACATTATAAATAGAATATTTTACTGATTTTAGGATGTTGCTTTGTAAATCTGGTAACTTAGGGTTTTCATGCGTAGCACAATCGTTGACAAGGTGTATTATGTTTTTTTCAATCGTGCTATCCAGTTCTGCTGTAAGTTCCTTTAGGAGCATAAAGGCAGGCATTGTTTTCCAAAGTGGATTTAAAGCTGGGATTGTTTTTCACAGTGGTTCAGAATTTGCCATGGTTATACTTTAAATGATTGCAAATGTAAATAAATTAAAAAAACTATTGTTAGAAAAAAAAATGACTGGTACTGAGTTACGTTAGGCAGCCCGGTGGATAGGAGAAAAAAAAATGATGAGCATGTGAGATGACTATATTTAGTCCTAAGAAGGTTGTATTTGAAGATAGAGAACGTTGAGTAGTCAGCACAACATGTAAAAAAAATCTTCCTTGGAAAAAAAATCACTATACATCAAACGTTACTCTTGTTGAATTTTTTTTTTTTTTTTTAAATAACACTATAAATCAGGTTTCTTGCTTCTCTATTTACTGATATTATTTAGTTTACTTGAAATATTGATGAAAGTAGTTAAATCTTGCATTTACTTTAATTTTGTATGAATTTAAACTTGAAGATGAGAAAAAAAAAATACCGTTATCGACGTATTTTATGATGTACGATCACACAAAAATGGGAACAGCGCGACGAGGTGCACGGCTCCATATATCACAAAACGGATTGATCATCTAAATAAATTTGTGACATTGAATAAAATGTGTTTGTTAAATTTAATTATGGTGTTTACGTTGCGAGAATATTGGAATGATCGCTGGGCCACATGCTCTATTGTAATTTACGGATACTACTTGATCGTGGCATATTTACTTTTCTTAAATGTAAAGATGCTTGAAAAACTGCATTCACCACAGGTTCCAGTTCGCTATGTTCTCCATGAAACTTTGATCGTACACTTAGAGAAATAAACTAAACAAGCTTACCGAAATTCATGAAGGCCACGTGCGTCAGTGGATTATGGAATACTCATCTTGATTTCTTGCAAGTCGTGACTTGGTACGTTGATGTGCCGTAAATTTGAAGAAAAAGGAATCACACACAAAAAAAATCATCTTGAAAAACTATTTTTAATTTACTTTACGGGACATTGGAAGTCCCTGGTGCGACTCCGGGGAGTTGGGAAAACCTTTCACGAAAACAACCTACTCCACCGGCTGCCCCAACGTAACTGGAGAAGAGCGGTTGGTGAAAAACCGGCTCCGCGCGCTTGGGACGAAAAACCAGCAAACCACCAAAACAGCCGCGTGCGTCGAATGCCAAAAGAGCGATAAACTTGTCGCGATGACATACGAAGAAAACATCGGCCAGCGGTTCCGATAGAATCTGCATTCCAGCGACAGGTGAATTACTGAGCCGATGTGGATAGCAACCAATCAACCGATCGTCGTAGTAAAATCAAAACACGAACGATGCGTTGGAAAGAAATGAAATATGCGTTAAATAAAAGTTAAGAATAAATGCCGAAAAAGAGAAATAAAACATTAATTAAATTTTGAGGGAAAATATTAGAATTAATAATAAAAATACGGAGTTATGCTCTAATAAAATGACGACATCGCGATGCGATGAGAATGTCATGAAACTTATCATGACATGCGCATTTACTTGAGTGTGTGACATGCAAATTATCTATTTAAAACATGAAAGTAATCCAATATTATTGTACTCATAAAAATTTTATACTTCACAAAAATTTTAAACATTAATATTATTAAATACTAAATTTAACTAAAAAATTATATTCATAATGTAATTTAAACAGAATTTGCTAAAATTGCGTTTTGAAGTTATCTGATTTTTGATGCAAAACATTATTTCTCAAAAATATTTTTTTCATTTAAGAATTGGACAATAATTTCGAAGCTGGTGAAATAAAAATGTTGCCACTTTGTTGAACTTATAAAAAATACATTAGTTTTTTAAATTAAAATGAATGTTTTACGTGAAAAAAAAATATTACGTCATTGTTTTCCGATAAACCATTTTACTTTTAATCCCCTTTTTTTAAACACTCATTAATTAATGGAAAATACTATTATGTGTTCTTTAAATGTAATTATTGTCCACCTAAATCCAGGAAGCTTAAATATGCCTTTTTGGTTGAAGCTGAAGCTGAAAAAACTTACAATGTAATGATTTCTAAATGTCAATATTTGACGGACGATTTTTGATTATGTAAAATAAATTGAATCATGAAGTTTGAATATGCAAAAGTATGTTTTTATTTCTTGAATAATTTACTTTAATATTAACAAACCAGTGTAATCAATTTACCTTTGTAAAATTAGGAGCTAAGCTATTTATTTTTATCTCCAAATTCAGTTAAATAAATGTACTATGACTATGTCATTTAAATTCACTTGTAGTAATCTTTTTAATATGCGAAAAAATGACATTATCTACTCTGTATGACGTCAGTTTCAGATTTTAAATTATAGTGAGTGAATCTGAATTTTTATTGGTTTAGAAAAATATTGTCCGTATGCAGTTTCTTTTAATGGCAACGAGGAAAAAATTACATTAGAAATTGAAAAAAAAAAAAAAAGATTTCTTCAATGATAAACTATAGAAGATGTTTGAAATGAGTGGTAAAGAATGGCCTTAGAAATTTTTAAAGTTGACAGTAATTTTACTCGTGTTCAAAAATGTATGTACATCAAGTTTCGTTCAAATCGGATAAAAACTGTAGATTTGTATAAGGAACATACACACATACCAAGAACGGCTTTTATATATATAGATTTCCAATTAAATTTTCAGCAGGACTGAAACTGCACATAAAATTTTAATAACACTTAAATGGTAAAGCACTTGGTGCGCTATACCAGGGTATCCGGGTTCGATCCCCGGTCTGGACACATTTTTCACTCTGTTTGGTTATGCGTTGTGTTGCAAAGTGAAAATTAGTTCACACCCTTTGTCAGTGTTTTATATTTTATTTTCTGCTTGTGCTAAAATGGATTTTTTGTTATAATGTGTTAATATTTATAACTAATACACATATACAGATCTTCAGGAGAATATACCGTGCCTATCCAAAGCTAACTACAAGTCTCAAAATTTCATGCTTAATGTCAGTAACTAATACACGTATACGGTTCTTAAAGATGCCTATCCACAACTAATTACATGTCTCAAAATCTTCTTTACACTGCCTGTATATTTCACTTTTAACAGGAGTTTTAACAAGTTGAAACTCATTAAAACATATGCTCTATTTTTTTCTGTGAAAAACAATCGTAATACTTTAATCCTGATACTCTGTTTTTTTTCAATAGGTCATGGAGGAGGATGGGGCTATTCTGGTCATTCCATTGAAGCTATTCGCTTTATGGCAGATACAGATATTTTGCTTGGAGGATTTGGCTTATTTGGAGGAAGAGGAGAATATACTGCTAAACTTAAAGTAAATGGTGTATTTTATTATAGTATAGAACCATTTATCCAAAATGGTCCAGACAAGGGATAACTGTTTTTCTGAATAACAGATTGGATATAAAAGCAACATTCATTTAATCATAATTGTACATTATATATGGCTGTACTTTAGTTTCTATTTAAAAGGAGGCAAGTTTATAGGAATCTCTTAGAAACAATGATTCTGCATAAAAATAAAAATTCCTTAAATCTATATGGTTCCATTTCAAATGCTCATCAATAGTTAACACATGAAATATTATTTACGATGAAGGAATGGGAAATTAGAAAATAAGATTTGCTATATAGCGACCACTAAAACTTTTAATTCATTTTTTTTATATATCATGAATTTTCGTTTGCCTAATTTGATTTTTGTTTCACGAATAGTTCTTGAATTTTATAAACATCCATAATGTGAGATTCATCGACAAAAGCATTTTGTTTCCTGGATCTGATTTATTTTTTAGTTGATTCAACATGTCTTACATTTAAAATTTATTCCTCTATATTTTCATCTATGTTTCCTTCATCATTGATGTCTTAATTTTGTTGAAAATTTTGAACCATTTGAACAATTTCAGAGTCTGAAAGTTAATATACTATAACAACATCATTGTGAATATCAAAACACTCATTAATATCTTCTTTGGTAAAAAAAATATTACTTTTTAAAACAACTTACACATATTCTTTCACCTTTTGTTAATGCAATTTTTCTTTCAAAATGCCGAGTTCTACGAAATCACAGTCGTTAGATTTTTCTTCTAGAAGAAGAAAAAAAAAGATTCTGGATAACTAGTTTTCTGGTTAATTAGTTTCAAATAAACAGTTCAATTATTTTTTTCTTTAATTCCAACTGTTTCCCCAATGTTTTAAGAATTTATTTAAAAAAAATTATGTTATTGTAAATTATTTTGTTATGTTAATATAGTTCACTTGTGACACTATGAGTTTATAATTTATTAAATTTTAGCATTGGAAGAAAGACTTGTTATTTAAATTTTGATTGCCTTCAGTAACCCAGATAAAGTTATCTTAGCACTCCCAGATAGAGTTATGCTTCAATTCCAGATTTTTTCCAGATTACAGAGGATACATGGGTTGTAGTCCTTTACATAACATATATCCAGTTGTGGGTACTTGGGAGCGAAGGGGTTAATCATTTCTTGCAATAAATTTAAGCTACATAAATATCACGTTTATTTATATTTATTTATTTTTGGTCTTAAAGTTTTAAATTGTTTTAAAATTATTGCAGCATAATGTCACTTTTTATAAATGATATTTAAAATCTATGCATTTTTATTACTTTAAATTTGTTTCTTTTTTTCTTTTGAAAGTAAATCCTTTTATGGAGTGCCTCTTATTCTGTATCAAAGATCAGGAAATTTTATGTCTGGAAAATAGACCCTTTTCCACAGGTGCCATTTATGAGATAAGCTAAGCAAGCATAATATTGTATGAGTCTTCATAAGGCATAGCTTCAGTTTTTTTTTAATGTCTATAGCTATTATATTGTCTTTAATAAGCAAAATGTTATGCATACTTTGTGTAATTTATATAAATTTTAATGCTGTGTATATTAAAGTATTGAATTTTCCTACGAATATGTGCATTTGCTGCATCGTTAGATTTCAAGATAAAAGAAGTTACTGTGTAAACATTTTTATAAGCAATTATCTTGTATTGAAATATGGAGTAAATTTTTAATTAAATATTAATTTAAATTATGAATATCAGGGGTGAATCTTGCTATTCAAACTGTGCATGCTCTTTTCCATCATTTTTTGCATATAATTATCTTTGTTGTATTTTATAGTAATTTTTCAAGGTTACATAAGTTGAAAAATTTTATTAAGGTAATGGTGGTGGAAAGGACATGCCTAGTTTGAGTAACAAGATTTAGCATTGGTGAATATGTGCTCTATCAGAATGATTTTAGAAAAAATGTATAGGGAAGATTGTGAACATTTTTTATATATTTTATTTTTTCTCAATGTTATCTTAAATTAATAAAACAACTTATTGCACTTTATTTTCCTCTTGGAAAAAAAAAAAAAAAAAAAAAAAAAAGTTTGTGTTATGAATTTCTGAGCCTTGAGCCTTATGATGATTTTAAAGAATGATTTAATTCTTTACATGTGCTCCTCTGAGGGGTGGTTATGAACATGCTTGGGGCACATGTAAACAAAGCATAAACAAAAAAATAAAATTTTTCCAACAGGTACATTTTTTATGTATTTCTTGTATGTTCTGATCAAACTTTTCTGATTATTATTATTTTTAATACTATCAATAAAACTTTACCAAAAATAATAAAAAAATCTATAATTTTCTATAGGAACACAGATAATAATACTAATAATATGGCAAAATTAAAAAAAAAAAACTCTAATTCAACCAAATTATTCTTTAGGATTATGCAAGATGCTTTGAGTTTTTTATTTGAAATTTAAAAGCAGTGAATTCATATTTAATCATCATAATAATTTAATATCAAATGATACTCACAAAATGCAAACATAATGATTCTTTAAAACTGAAATAGGAAAGGTGAGCTGTTCACATCTTCCAAATATTTTATTCACAAATGCCCCATCCATCAACTTAAGCCTAACTTACGGAAATAAAATATTTTAAATTAAATAAAAATATTTTATTTCTGCTTAATTTGTCTATAGGGCCTCATAAAAATTAAAAAACTAACTTTTTAAAAATTAATGGTAGAACTATCTTATTTCTTAATTTATTTTGAATACTTTTGTAATTTACACTGCTTACTTATCCCCAACAAGTAAAAAATTTATGTTATTTCAACCTTTTTGGTAGACCCTGTATCTATATTAATAAAAGAAAGATATGTGTGCATGTGTGTGCATGTGCACGCGTGTGCAAGTAATTGGTAGGGAAATCTACTGCATGTAGAGATCTGAAAATTTCAGTGAGGATAGTCTAAAGTAGGTTCTGATGCATCTGAGAGGCTCAGATTTTTTCTTTTTTGTGTCCTGAGATATTAACACATGGCTTTTGCTGATGTTTTTAGAACTAAATATCCATATTTTTGCATGAAAATTATATGCAAGATTCCAAAACATTATATGTGGCTGAGAGGTTCTGCTCTCGAAGCTGGTAGACAGGAGGTGCAGGGTTCGATCCCAATCGCGCCCGTCGGCCTAATCGTTCGGAGTTTTCATGGTTTTCTTCGAGCCGTGGATTTATCCATGCGTAAATACGGATTAGGTTCCCTTAGAAAGACCCCCACGAAGGGCGCTCCCCCCCGGGCCTATATCCCAGGTGTAGATAATTGGCCGTCAATAATCAACCCAACCCAAAACATTATATTTATCACTCATAAACATTTCAAAGAGTTTGGTTGATACAAACTATTTTATTTTTAATATTAAACAATTTGACATTGGGGGGGGGAGGGGAAGAAAGAAGAAAACACAGCCCTACAGCCCTTTTACAACTAAATATCAATATTTTTTTTTAATGAATTTTTTTATACAGCCTTTGAAACCATTATATTTCTGACTTGTAAAAATTTCAGAGTTTGGAAAATAAGAACTTTTTAAAAAAAAAGATTAAATGACAAAATGTAGAGAGGAGGGGGAAAGCATGCTTGAAATTTCTGATTATTTTTTTTTCTGTTGAAATATGGATAAGCATATAACACCCATTTAACCACTTCAACGGCTGCACCGAGTTCAGTCGGGAGTAATAACATTGTTTCCCTATCTATGCGGCCGTTGAAGTGGTTAAAGAGCGTAAATTTTACTTTTAACGATGCATTCAGGTTTAAAAGTATAAATATTGCAGGGTCTCGATACGAGGTTTGTTTGGAAACATTTTTGTTTAAAAGTATGAATTCTTAAAAAATTGGGTTAAAGATATAAATTTATACAAATTTAAGGTATATTTACTAGCAGAACCACCCAGCTTTGCACAGGTTAACATAAATTAAAATACAATAATACGACAATAACAATGACGAAGCTTTGTGCATTCTCGACCATAAATCGATTAAAAAGACAATTAGGAAAAATAGAAAAAATAGCGTTACTTTGACTCAGCCATAGTAAAATTTCTCAGCTTTATAAATAAGAATGTGTGTTTTCTTTGCGCATACAATAGAAAAATATACGATTTTCCTGACAATGATAAAAAAATCAACCAAATGTCGTAACATTTTGTGAAATTTGCTTTCATATGACATCTATCTATATTATAAAACAAAAATATATCTGTGAGTAATGTCGACATCATATTGACGGTAGCAACGACCTACCCATTAAATTTTGCTTGTACTGCATTTTTGTAACTACTAAATATCGCATAATTTCATTTTTTAAACTATCAATTAGAAAAAAAAAATTTGCACTTTCAAATGTAGTTTGGAAAGTTTATATCAATTTACTGATTTTTCATGGATTTTAAAGTAATTTTAAAGCATGTATATTTTTTAATCTGTGTCCAATCCAATTACGAAAGATTAACTTATTTGATCTTTATAAAGTAAAGACATTTACTTCTAAACATAGCAAATTCAATGTTTATACGGTAGAATAAAAAAAAATGTACTTTCATATTTGTTTGAAAAGCGTAATATTCCATAATTAAATTGCCAAATTAAATTAAAACTTAAAAAAATAAAGAAAGAAAATATGAAAGCCTCGCATAATATTAGAAAAAAGTGTTCAAAATATATTAATTTCATAGTTTCAAATGTTTTAATATCACTTATTAATTACACCAAAATCAATATCACCAAAGGAAACATTTTATTTATTTTATTATTCTAAAAAAAAAAAAAAAAAAAAAAAAAAAAAAAAACTATAAAACTGGAAAGTTGCCAGATTTCATTATATAGTGTGCCAATAATTTTAACCGCAAAAATGAAATTAAATAATGAAAACATGGAGTTAGTAAGAATGACATTAAGGAGTATCTTAATATCTATATATTTAAAACGCTAAGCGATTTCTTTCGACAATCCGTGAGAACAAACTACTGCATCAAATTACATCTTTTTTTTTTAAATGAAAGATATTTGGACACAGATTTGTTATCGTGCATTCGTTTGTTCGAAAATTTAATTAATTAGCCGTAATTTTCAATTAAACTTTTTCTTCTGCTAATGACGTCATAAAGTCGGCAATCTGATTATTAACGCCCAATGTTGCGAAGCACATAGTTTATTCGCTAAACTCTGTGGTTGCGAGATAATAGAGAAATAATATTAAAAGCATGTGGCTTTTAGACCGAATTTTATAATTTGCAAGTTAAATTTCGGTAAAAATATTTATCCGCATGTTTTATAAGCGAATAAAAAATTTTATATTTATTGTGCTGTCACGGGAATATTGTTCATTGGGTTTATTTTATTATTATGCATTATAACTTTGTTGATGCCATTTTTCATTACAATTAAATACAAATATATTTTAATTTGTATACATGCTATTTACGCATAAAAATGACATATACAAAGTAAGTGTGAAAAGTTTGCGCCGGTGAAAATGACGTTATGTTTAGCTTGAAATGCAGTTTAACATTGATAAAACTAAAGAGAAAAATTTATATGATTGTGTCAACATGACGTAACTTTAACTGATTTTTCCATTCTTAATTAGAAACATTAGAATTGGAGCCTTTATTGATTGCTTCATCTTGATTGCATGTTACCAATTACTTTTTTTTTAATTATAGGTTAGAAGATTTCATTTTTTAATTTAAAAAATTCCCAAAAGTAAAGGATTTCAGCAGAGCCGTCCTTAGGGGTGTGCGACAGGTGCGGCCGCACAGGGCCTCGCGCTTAGGAAGGCCTCGCGCCCGAAAAAAAATTACAAAATAGCTAAATATTTATTATTTATTTTGTTCTGAATTATTTATTTCATTATACATTTGTATGTGTAAACATACTTATTTATAAATTGTAGAAATGTTTTATCAGTGAAATGTTTAGGGGAAGTTGCGTGGACGCTCAAGAAGAGAATAGTTGTTTGTAGCTTATATTAAATCTACAGGCATTGTTATACTTTAGCCTAAGTAGTACCAGGCGCACAACGCACAATAAATCTGGGTAGGAGCATGAACTGAATATGAGTTGTTAAGAGATTGGTGCTGATGATTATGATTCAGACAAACTTCTCACTTTTATTTTTATGATTATTTGAAATGTAACAACACAGTTGTGTGATCAAGTTTCTCTTTTAATTATACGAATATCGATGTTCCTGTCCATACGTATATGTATGTCCTGTCGTGTAAACATAGCGCAGAGGCAAGGGAGCTAAAATATACTAGAGGTCACGTAAATATACTAGATTTCTGCATGGGCCAAACATTTCAGTCCCAGGTCCAGATCGGACCAAGAAAGCTATCTTGATCCAACGTAAAAGGTAAAAGCTATAGGTCCCCGCCTGAGTCGAGCAAAAATAATTAAAATCAAGCCCGACCCGACTCAGTTTCTACAAATATTTAAGATTTTCTTAGCTAGTATTAGCCTACAACAAAAATTCCCTAAAAAAATATTTGGTATATATTTAAGCAAGCATTTTACAGTACAGCATTTTTCAAATTATACATTCACAAGCCATGGCATGAGGAATTACAATATTAATGATCACATAAAATAATTATATTTAAACGAAGACTCGTTAAAATTAAATAGCTTAGAAGGAAACAAAAAGATGGTTTAAAAGTCACAATTTTGAAGCTGTAAAGAGGAAAAAGTAGATCTTTAAAAATATTTTTCTTTAGTTGATTAAGCCAAAATGAATTTCTAACAATTCTGTTAAAATGTACAGTTGTCGAAAAAGAACAAAAAAAGTCCTTCCGGCCTGTACCGGGAGGAAAAGGTAGCTTTCCTATATCTTCGTTTTAAAATTTTAGCTAAAGTTACACGAAAACAGCAAGCTAAAATGCAAAGAAACGTTTACAAAAGATTCGTTAATACTGAATTTGAATAAGAAATTCGTCAAATTATTGAGCAATAGCCAAATTGGCTTCATTTATGAAGATTTATTTTGGTCGCCAAATGTCAAAAATTTTGGCGAGAATTTGGCGCTAACGGATATGAATATATAGTTTCATGCGTATGATTGGGAAAATTATTACAACAATGAAAGAAAATAATTTGCGAGTAATCGCGTTAATGTGCTGTTTTGTTTCAGAATGTCAGAGACCCTAGAATTTCAAACTGCTCTATCTCAGCCATTTTTTAAGATAGAGGTAAACCAAAAAATGCTCTGGAATCCTTGTATTAAGGCCTAACACGTAATTAAAAAATAAATTTAAATGTTTATTTTTTTTGTATATTTATTTTAGTTTTAAATTTTTAAATGGCCGCCATTTTGAAACAATATGGCGGGCCAAGCTGGCCAACGAACTCGGTCGAGACATTAGTGACCTTAATACACACAATTAGTTTCATCAAAATCGATTCATAAATACGGGCGTTATCGTATGACATAGGTCAGATATACATATATATATGGATATATATATATATATATATATATAAATCAACATTTGAACGGAGGGTGGTTTGGGGATCTGGGGGTCATGATCGGTGAAAATATATCGAAATTTTCCGGAGAGAGAGAAAACAATTCTTAGTTTTAGGTAGCTTTCAATACAAAAAAGTATAAAGCTACCTATTGCAGCCGTTCGGAGGATTTTCCCATTTTAATTTTCCCAATCATACGCATAAAACTATATATTCATATCCGTTAGCGCCAAAATTGGCAAAATTTGTGACATTTGGCGAAATATCGCCAAATTTGGCGACCAAAATAAGTCTTTATAAATGAAGCCAATTTGGCTATTGCTCAATAATTTGGCGAAATTCTTATTCAAATTCAGTATTAACGAATCTTTTGTAAACGTTTCTTTGCATTTTAGCTTGCTGTTTTTGTGTAACATTAGCTAAAATTTTAAAACGAAGATATAGGAAAGCTACCTTTTCCTCCCGGTACAGGCCGGAAGGACTTTTTAATCTTCAAATTTTCTCAGAGTGATGTGAGAGGTACCCTTCGACTTGGAATTTTCTCTTTCCGGATATGAATATAAATTTGGAATAAAAGTCGTCTACATATTAAAAATTGTGTTAATTTTAAATTTCCAAATTATAATACCCACTTTTGACACCACATTTCAGTAACCTGAATCGCAGCAGCCCGAAAAAAAAAAGTTTATATATTTTGTCTTATATCTTCATAGAGATATAAATGTGTCAGGAGTTTAGGCATAAATTAAAAATTAAATTAAATTAATATACAGGGTGATTTTTTTAAAGTTGTGAAAGTAAAACCCTATAACTAAAGAACCACTGATTCAAATGACCTGAAATTTCACCAGTATGCTCCCAAAACAATGGGAACTTTTTAGGCGTGGTTAAAAAAAAAATTAAAATCACACCGACAGATGGCGCTGTATATGCAGGGAAGTCGGGAGACGAGCTTGCACACGACACACGCACAGTGGCGTTAAAACGTGAAATGCGCACACCTCGTGTTCATTATTCTACTGATATCCTCGCAATGACTGTGCCATTGACGGACCGTGCGTCGTTAGTGAAACTGTATTATTAGAATAATGACAGCGCAGCTACTGTTCTTAGCAGATTCAGGACACTTAAGAATTTCAGAAAAGGTCCAATGGCAACAGAAGGCCTACGGAAGATGGCTTCTGAAAGTACCGTCCATTGTTTTCCTCCCACTGACGACATTCTTTGTTTGTTAACTTACAGCGCCATCTGTCGGTGCGATTTTAAGTTTTTTTTAACCACGCCTAAAAAATTCCCATTGCTTTGGGAGTATACTGATGAAATTTCAGGTCATTTTGATCAGTGGTTCTTTCGTTATAGGATTTTACTTTCACAACTTAAAAAAAAAATCACCTTGTGCCTTACAAGATGTATAGGGGACATTCAATTAGTTACCAGAAAAATTATACAGAATTTTTTTACGTGAAACAAATTCACTTTTATACGTAAGAAAATACTATATATTTTTTTCTGGTTACAGTGTAATATTTCCTTTTCTGTGGATGCTTTGATAATAGAATGTCCCTTTAAGACCGTCAAAATGTAAAATTTATATCTCGAAAATTAATTATTGGAATGAGCTGTACACTTTATGATTTTGTCACAATTGTGGCTTGTTTTTTGTAAAAATTAATGTAGATCACAATTCATATATTTTTTAATATGAATTTATTAGTAATTTTCATAATTCAAAATTTGTTTTTGAATGGGAAAAAAAGGCTGAAATATCATTGTTTCTATGCATTGTATCTCGTTTTTGAAAAAAAATCAATCAGTTGATATTTTTGGAAGATATAAATAAAAGTTTCTGGCATGAATTAACATTACCATCCTCAAACTTTGAACTCATTTACTTCTACGAAGTTTTAAGAAAAAGTATAATATCGAATATCGATGCTTTTTTTCAGGGCTACCTTAAAAAAAGAACTAAAATGTGTCAAGAGTGGGTGTTACCATTGAAAAATTCAAATTAGATACAAATTTTAATATGTTGATGATTCCTAATCCAAAATTTGCGTTCAAATTCAAAAAGTACCTTTCGCATCTAACTGTGGCAGTTTGGCGACTAAAAAGCAAGGGGATGTTCTCTCTCTCTTTCAACGATGGTACATTATCACTACTTTACAAAAAAAAAAAAAAAAAAAAAAAAATCGTTTTTATATGACATGGTAAGAATAAGATCACGGCCCGGTCCAAATCTGTAGAAAAAAAAATAGCCCGAGCTCTGACTGAATATTATAAAATGAAATTGGTTCGAGTACTGTATAAACCTGTACTAAAACATGCACCCCCCCCTTCCAAAAAAAATCCTGGTCATGGGTACGCCACTGTGTATATCATGTGAGCTTTTTGAAAAGGTAATTGCGTTGTGGGAAGTAGTGTTGCTAATTTAGCGGATTTTTTTATTCAGAATATCTACCAGGATTTTCGAATAGTTACCTTCACTTTATTTAATCACGGAATGTCTGTCACTAAATAAAACAAAAATTACTATTCGAAATTTCTGATAAATGAATTAAAACAAATTAGCTAAATTGTCACAATTGGTGGGATTAGGAGGGGATTAACTAATTTGGAAGGGAAAGGCCTCGCAAGTGTTCTTGCACCCGGCCTCGCTTTTGCTAAGGACGGCTCTGGATTTCAGGAAAATTAAAATTATTAAAAATAGTGTTATGGTAGGGAAAAAAACTTGAAATAATGATTGTATTTTTAGCTAGAATAAACAATATAAGGCTAATATTTTATAGGAATTATTTTGGTAGGTTTATTATGAGTTCATTTAACAGTTCCGTATTAGCGGCAAAGTCATATTTCTTTATTGTGAATTTCTCTTTCGATGTCAAAAAATGGTAGTCTACTTTCGGACGTCAGCGAAAACACAGTGGCAATTTTTAGAAATGTATAACGGTTATGACAACAAACGGCGCTATCGCTTTAGCTTTCATCGCGCTTACATCACTTCTAAATACTGCAAATTTCAATTTTTTACTACAGTTTATAATTTTAATTCTTACATCATGAATTAGAAAAAAATTAGCTTTCGATTGAAATTTATTTGAAAACTGCCGCTTAATTTAACAACTTTTTAAATAATTTTCAAGCATGAAATGTTTTTCATTTCTATCTAAACAATGACCATCAGTTTGCTTCAATAATGTAAAATAGCTTCTGAGAAAGTTACCACAATTGAAAATTGATTTTCTAACCATCATAAAAAGTGAAAAAAAATAATAATCCCTGATAAATCATAAGATCAGATTATCCATAAGATAGAGCATTTTGGCGCTAAACTAAAATCTGTCAAAAAAGAAAGAAAAAACTATTTTGAGTTTATGTTTAACATAAAATTGATATGTTGAATCCGCTTATGTATATGTTGCATCAGAATATGCTACGAATTGTATTTTTTAAAAAGATCCATTGGGTATTTAACTGTACAAGAGGTAAAAGATCCCCGACTGTGATGGAAAAGGGATAATCATCCTGATTATGTAAAGGGACGGAAGAAACTATACCAATAAATTACACTTGAAAGCATTAAAAATCTCCCTCTTCTGCAGATTGATTTATTATTGTAAAAAACATTCTTCACCTGATTACCTTAAAACAATGGATGCGTTTTAGAAGATATGGATTTGAAATGAACAATGATTAAAGAAGACATTTAAAAAAATTTATAATTTAAACATTTTGAAACTTTTTTTTAACGTCGAATCTCGACGGTGCTTTTGGACAGATGCAATGCACATGCTCATATTAGCTCATTCGGTTGCATTATCACAGGGGGGAGGGGGGAGAGATGTGTGCTTTATTTACTATGTTCTTTTATTTACTGAATATTAGATGAACATAGGAATATACTATTTGTATGATACTTCATAGGTCCATGAAATTTTCTTTCTTGCCGTAGGGAATATGGCGGTAATGTCAAACTGATTTGCATTACACAGTTGTTTACGGATTGTTTGTTTGGAGTTTGCATTGGAAATAGTACTGTATTTCACTGAGGAAAAAACTTTTAAAATAAAATATTTGAAAGACTGTTTCATTTGCACTCTTCTTAAATAATAAAGAAGCTTATTTTACTGATATTGTTATAGTATTTTTTTCCGTCAAGTTTTGACGGGTTCCAATTATCTTCTTATGAATATGCAGATTTAAATCTGCATTAATCACCAATAAACAATAATTTATAATTACTTATAAGTCTAATAAAATAAATTTAGTCTTCCATAAAACATTCATCTCCCTGATATACAGGGTGATTATAAAAAAACTATCCCGATTTATGAGCCCCTGACTGCCATACCGTTCACAGAAACTGAATGAAATTCTGGCCTAAAGTATTTTGAGGTATGCGCTCAAGAATCAGGTGAAAAACAACAGTTAAATTCTAACAGACGGTTACAGTGACAAAATTTCGAAAATTTCAAATGGCAACACCTACTTTTTTTTTATTGGAATGTGATCTTCATAGTGAAAAACCATAAAAAGCATTGGAATGGTACCTGCAGCACGAAAATCGCCGGCGCTAGAGAGACTAAGAAGAAAAGTGAAAACAACCAATAAAGGACAGAGAAGCAACAGAAAGTAAAACATTTTATTGTTCAGTGCTATCCACCATCTGCCGCATGTAAAGTGTCGTCGTGTGTAAAATGGAAAATGTATGAAACACAATAAAATGTTTTGTTTTCTGTTGCTTCTCTGTCCTTATTGGTTGTTTTCACTATTCTTCTTAGTCTGTCTAGCGCCGGCGATTTTCGTGCTACAGGTACCGTTCCAACGCTTTTTATGGTTTTTCACTATGAAGATCACATTCCAATAAAAAAAGTAGGTGTTGCCATTTGAAATTTTCGAAATTTTGTCACTGTAACCGTAACTGTTAGAATTTAACTTTTGTCTTTCATATGATTCTTGAGCGCATACCTCAAAATACTTTAAACCAAAGTTTCATTCAGTTTCTGTGAACGGTATGATAGTTAGGGGCTCATATATCGGGATAGTTTTTTTTTATAATCACCCTGTATTAATGAATAAGGCATTATAAAGAGAACAATGGAATTTTGAAATGAGAATTACCCTGTCTTCCGAAGCTGGGCGATGATAGGTGAGAAGATATGGTAATAAAAAGATCATATATCTTTAGTTTTTGGCTGAGCAGATTACTGCTAACTTTATAATAGGCTTTTAGCACAAAAGTTATTTGGAATAAAAGTTAACCATTTTTAAAGAAAAAGAATGATATACTAATAGCCTATGCGGCTTTTTAAAAAAACATCTCTTGTTTACTTTTAAGTTGGGTCTAAATTGCATAACTGAGCCACTACAGTAACATTTAAAAAAATTATTTCGTATTTCTTAAACGTAATTAGTGGGTAAGCCTTCACTTTATGGATAATAATAGATGTTAATTTAAGAAAATCATGATTTTTCACTGATAATAAAACATCATTTTAAAATTGAAACATACATTTTCATTAATAAAAATTAAATCTATAATGATTAGATGAAAATCATGTCAATTTTATATGTAATTTTAGTCGTGAAGTTTTTGTTGAAAAACGAAAAAAATGACCCACTCTGTAATATAAATCAAAGAAAATTTTACGACTGCTTCTAAATCAATAAAACACTTAGCCATGTAATGTATAGCTATAAGATACAGCTGTAGTATTATACAACCGAAGTAGGAATAAAACATAGCAGATGATTACTTAGACTCAGTTTGAAATGGTAAAACGATGGAATTCAGTAGTATTTCAGCACAAAAAATATTTAAAAGTTGATACTGGTGGATATGTCCAATATATCTTCATTATTAGTTTTATCTTTAGAAATATCATGCTTAGTGCTCACTTTAATGTTTATTTTTATTCTTATTTGCTTGTTTATAAAGGTGTTTGATATTGGGCCCGAGGGTGGAGATCAAGAAATAGATGGAGATGTTTTAATAGAAACAGATGAAATCCCTTATGAATGTGGTGCTAGGTTAGTATTAATTTGTTAAATTGTAACAAACAGTTCGAATTTATTTCTCATATTGAAAATTAAATATTATGTACTTCAATCTGATCATAAATCAGTTATCTTAATATAATGTTTAACAATTTTTCTTTATGTATAAGTGTTAATTGTTAACAGTTATTTTTTATTGAAATGAGTCTACTTTCATTAGTAACAATAATTGAAACCTGTACTTAAACCTATTTAAGAAGGACCATACAGTGTTTATAGTTGAAAAACAGAAATATGAAAAAATAATAACCAAGAAATTTGTGATTGAGAAAAAAATAATGGAAATTGCTAATTATATACCTGCACATTTACAACTCTTTTCAGAAGCGGCTTATGTTTATTATTTACAAATATTTTATTGACAGATTTTTGTCCTTTGTGAAAATTTTGCTAACTTTGTTTATGATTTCTTGAGACTTATGTATTTCATGTCCCTAAATGAAATCATCATCAATTATTTGAACTATATAACTCATTTATTCGATTCCTTCCACCAAGTTTTATTCTTTTCATTGTTCAGGATCCCCTCTCTATATGTGTATTAGCAGATGATGAAATGGGTAGAAGTATTACTATCTTTGTTGTTATCAGTTTGCTATAGGTTAAAAAAATAGCAATCCAATAAAATTTCTTTAAACAAACTTGAATATAATTATAGAGTATCAATAAAGTATACAAAGAGTGTTATCGAATGTTGGAAATTTAGTAAAATCCTCATTATACTGAATAATTTATTTCTATAAAAATTTTTATATTACAATAGAACATCGCTGGTCTAAGCTAATTGGGACTGTTGCCTGTTTGGATTAGCAAACTTTTGGATTATTCAAAATTGTAATATAAATAGAATAAGAAAGGAAGAAAATAAAATGTTTGAAAAACACCTTAAGTAAAGTTTTATTAAATGATGCATATGTGTTTGTGACATTTGTGTTGTTTTAAATAATAATTTGGTAAAATGTTCTTTTCCAATGTTGTGTAATTTTGAGAAGTTTTCTGATCAGGATTTCTAATCAGTAGTTACTGACATATCCATTTAACATCCTAATGTTTTAAATATTAATTTTATTGACTTAAATATTAGTTTTTTATAATGCATTTTTTCTTCTAAAGTTTCATTTTTAAATTCAAGAAAATTTTAGACCTTTTTAGGCATAGGTTAAAAAAATAGCAATCCAATAAAATTTCTTTAAACAAACTTGAATATAATTATAGAGTATCAATAAAGTATACAAAGAGTGTTATTGCTCATTGCGATGCTGTTTTTGTTTTCAAAATGTCACTGTTTAAATTTACTTAACTAGGTCTGTTTTTATTACTTAAGAATTTATTTTACAAATATGATTGTTTGAAAAAGAATGGTGATTCACTGTAATTATCTTTTGTAAGATATAGTATAACTATTTGTATAACTATGTTCTATTTTGTAGACATAAATATCCTATGCTATTTGATGAACCTATTCAACTCGCAGCTAATCGATGGTATGTTGCTTGGGCAAGAATATCAGGTCCGAGTAGTGACTGTGGTTCAAGTGGACAGTCAGTAGTAACTACTGAAGATCAGTAAGCCAATTATTTGAATTTTTATTATTAAGATAATTTTTATGGTGTATTTAGGTTATTAAAGTTCTTGTATTATCTTAATGGATTGATAAGTTGACTAAATTGATAAAGAGGTATTGCTGTACAGTGCTAATAATTACAATTTTCTCCTTAAATTTTTTTGTAGTCAGATGGTAACTGTTACTAACACAAAGGAAATAGGGGTTATTAAATATAATTTAAATATTAAAATAATTGAAAAGGGAGAAAAGAAAGAAGAAAGGGGAAAATATTTAAATCTGAAATAGAAATAAATATAATTTGGAATACTAATTAATAGATAGATATTCAAATTTTGAAAATTCCTAAATAAGAAAGAAGAATGATTTTAATATAGACAATGTTATAAAGTGGAAGAAGAGTTCAATGTTTGTAAAAAATATATAAAAGAACAATTTAAAATAAGTATAAATCTTCATGGTGAATAAACAAAAATAACTTACCTGATTTTATCTTAACTGTTTCACTGAAGTACACACTTCGATGTACCAAACTTTTTATGCCGTATAACATTTTCATTTATTTATGAACCATATTAAATTTATATTAAATAAATTCTTTATAAAAATTTATCTATATCTTTTTATTTATATTATTTGAAGATATATTTGTTATAATATATCAATATTTCAAACTCTTAATTACTATATATCAAAATATGAATTATTGAATATGTTTACTCTATTAGACTGAAATAGTGGCATATAGAATATCCATCATATACATAAATAAAAGGTTAATACTTATGTATAAAAATAATGACAAATATTTCATCAACCAAATATTTTTTATTTAAAATGTATTCATCAATCAATGAAAGAAATTAAGATATATTCCCTTAAAGTAATTGATATAAATATATAATTCAAGAATAAAACCATTATTTACAATTTTATTATATTTGCAACAAATAAATATATGTTTAATGTTCTGAAGAAAATTTAGAAATTGTACAATATTTTGCTAAATAAAATTTCACTCTTCCTATAACTTCTGACAACAATAACATTCAAGACTGATGGATAGTTAACTGAAAGTTTTCTTACAGTGTCAAAGTTTTAAGCCTTTACTGAAACAGGATATTCATAATTGAATAATTCTAACAGTTCATGCAGGCTGTAAGCTTCTAAAACTTATTAATAATGTTGCAACAGCATGACAAGCATCCATTATGAGAAAAATGCATAGCCAAACCCTAAGTGTTGAATAATTAAGAGTACGAGCAGGGAAGACAGAGCTAAGCTCGGTCAAAATTACGTTTGAGCGATATTTTTTCATTTGGTGCCAAGCAAGTGTTTTGGCATTGGTAATCTTAAAAGTCAATTTTCCCTATCATATGTACCCTGATTGGTTAAATTCTGTTTTCGAGAACGTTCTACGGACTCTGATTGGTTGAATCATGTATCTTGGCTTCTATTGGGAATTTCTAGAAAATTCCTTCAGATTATGAAAGCCAACTTTTTAGCCAAATGCCGCCAAGTTTGGCGACATTCTTTCATTTAGCGCCAAGCATGTGTTGAGAAAGTTGTATGTACCCTGATTGGTTCAATTCTGTTTTCGAGAGCATTCTATGAACTCTGGTTGGTTGAATCATGCAGGGTTTGTACGCCTCCTGGAATTCCATTTTTTTTCTCAAGGGCCCTTAAAACTCCTGGAATTTACCTGTGGCTCCTGGAAATTAAAAAAAACTCCTGGAAAATATTAAAACTATGATATTTTAATTATTTTTTACTCTCTATAATTTTGAAAATATTAAACATTAAATATTTATTGATTTTGAAGGGAAATCGCAGAAAATCTAATTAAATTTCATCACGGAGCAGTATTAACTGCAACTGACATGGCTTTCGCAACCGGTACGAAAAGTGTATTGTGCAGTAAACATGTGCAACCGGCAGCTAAGAAGAACGATTGAGCTCGTGGGGAAACTGATGCGAACAGTGATCGTTGGGTGTTTACTTCTTGTTTGCGTTTTATACAGCATAGAAAAATGCCTGTAGAAAAGTGTTTATTTAATAAAATTTGGATTCGGGATAAAAGATATAAAGATTGGTTGCTACCGAGTGCTTCCCATTTTAAAGCAGAATGTTTAATATGTAAGCGGTCTATAGACATTTCAAATATGGGCGAGTCGGCTCTAACATCACATTTAAAATCGAAAAAGCTTAAAGCAGAAAAAGATAAGACGTTGATAAAAGACTTCCTCAATGCAACTAAGCCTAGTGTTTCTGCGATGAAATGCAAAACGTCCGATAATGCTTCTGTGGTTCCGGTAGCAATCAGTAAACAATCAGAAACTCTTGATTCTACTGTAGTTAGAAATGAACATTTAACAGTGGAAATAATTTGGTCGTTGAAAGTTTTAAGTGGCAATTTTTCTTACAAATCTTGTGAGAATATCGACTTAACATTTCAAAGGATGTTTCCAGATAGTGAAATTGCCAGAAAATTCACATGTGGAGAAAGAAAGTGTTCGTATTTATCAGTATTTGGAATTGCACCATACTTTACCAAGTTGCTAAAAGATAAAGCAAAAAGTGAAAGTGAATATGTTCTTCTATTTGATGAATCAATGAATCAATATCTACAAAGTAAACAATTAGACTGCCACATAAGAATTTGGGATGGAGATAATTTTTCACGATATTATTCATCAGATTTTTTAGGACATGCAACATCAGATATATTATTTGAAAAAATTAATAGTAAATGTATGAACAGAAAATCATGCATCAAGCATAGATTATGAAACACTTTTCAACACTTCCAGAATACTTTAACAAAACTTCACCGTTTAATAAAGCGAAATATGATATCTAATTAAACAATTTGGAAAAAACATAACATATTTGAAAAACCAATTTCAGCAAATATTATCTATAATTGCAAAAGCATCCAAATTAATTTGTGCAGCCTTGTATATCATCTATAGAATTTATGCACACCAAGTAATAGACAAAAAATTAGTTTAATTTAAAAACTCATACCACAACTTAAAACACACTTCCAGCTATTATTGTTAATAGACAATACTGTAACAGAATTATTTTGTGTAAATGAATGCTATGCACATTGTATTCTATAGTAAGCCTCTTATGGTGCACCTCAGTCTCATATCAATTTCGGTATGTTTTAAGTAGTGTAACATCAAATAATTTTTTTCTATAGACCGTAATGGAATGAAATTCTTTTGAGTGTCCCTGTAAATGAACTATAAATGCTACGCATTTCATTTTCAATACCGAACATGTTATAGTAAACCTCAATAACATATATCAATTACAAGGCAATCCGAATGTATTTACTTGAGTTAGAGTACAGACAGACAGACAGACAAACCAAATTCATAAACACTTTTCAACTATATTGGAAAGTGTTAAAAAAAAAAAAAAATTACCTTTTACTTTCCTCACCACCGCGACGCGAAACAATAAAAAAAAAAACCTTTCACATAAAGATTTCTCTGTTCATTAACCGAATGATTTATTTTTCCTTTTTCTCTAGTCCAGAAACCGAAACTCAAACATCTGGCACGGAATGAGTCACTTGAGTTCAGTTCTTTATCAGCGCGATTTTGAAAAGCTGTCTTGTTGACCTACATATTTTTTCTTTCAAAATACAAGCAAAATTAACACTGAAAACTTTTCATGATCACTGAGTTGTATGAGTCATTCCAGCACTGCTGATAAAACACTTGTTTGGACTTTGGATTCTTGCAGGCAGAATGAAATACTGCACTTTCAGATTGAGAATGAAGAAAAGTTAATGATTCACTTTCCTTTTGACGATATAGAGAAGAAATAAAAAAAAAGTTTCTTGGTAGATGATCAGGAACGTAGCATTCAAATATACTTTAGTAAAAAGACGTTTATTTTGACGAAGGGAGATTACCTTGTTTTAATTAGTTAAAGTTTGTTTCGGTTTTCTTCTCTCTCGATCTCGATAACGCATAGATAGAAGGGGAAAATTTCGTAAGTCTTTCATGGTATGTACACGACAATAGAATTTTTCACAGAGGTATTTCGCTGGGATTACGTGACTGTTTAGTTTTTGGGATTTTTCCGTTGAGATGAACCGTCCTATGCGACTTCTGTAAAGAAGCGTGGCTCCTTCGGTGGGTCCTCGATCGCTG
Organism: Maratus michaelseni; assembly: GCA_963931845.1. Taxonomy (NCBI): domain Eukaryota; kingdom Metazoa; phylum Arthropoda; class Arachnida; order Araneae; family Salticidae; genus Maratus; species Maratus michaelseni. Next base: position 168,509,906 of record OZ007587.1, on the reverse strand, counting down.
TTTCGATGGGTGTCGGGCCAGTGGAGGCTGCCGCACGGACTGATGACGAGTCCGTACTTACGTGTGACCGCTCACTCCGATTTCCTTCCATATTCCTGTAGTCATGGGCCGTGAGCGCTATCCAGGATTCAGTTAAAGTCCGCGTGAATGTATTTTTGTTTAAAGGAAGACATCGTCTACTACGGAACCTGGTTTATTTCTTTTTATTACATAAGTCCTTTTAAACCAGGCCCACACTGGCGTGAGAGCTGCTAAGTTAAATCTTTCTGGACATCGGGATTTAGTTATGCGGCACGGCAACCCCTGGAGAGCATATTGGCTTGAAGTCAGGGCATGGTTGAGATCGGAAAACTTCCCTCCTGATAGCCGTGCAACGGTATAAATATGAGGTTTTTGCATTATTTCTGCTAGAGGTTGTCAAAGTCAAAAGAGGCGTATTTCTAATTTTAATTGGCCGCAAGCTGAGTGATTGATTGTGCAGGACAAAGGCGTTGGCTCAAATCGGCCGATGGGATGCAGCGAGATTTTAAAGTTGCGCTACTGTCAGCAAAAATATTCTTATGAAGAGTGAGAAAACGATCTTTGAAAGTTATAAGATGCGATGCAGGGAAACTAATTTAACAGGGGCGACGGCAATTTCAATCAATTGAGACACAATTACTAAAGCATTTACAAAGTTTTAATTTAAATTTCTATTTTTTAAAACGGTAATTTCAAATTTTAAAAGGGGCAAAAAGGGGTTTTACATTTTAAAAAGGGGTTTAGCTTTTATCCTTTCCTATATGATGAGGGGGGCCATCGGTGAAATGGTGAAGCGAGAAAATAATTGTTTGCCTATTTTTATATCGAATTCAGTCAAATAATTTTGATTTTATTATTTTAAAATTTGGATTTTATTAACTTATTTTTTTCCAAATTAAAAATAAAGGTTAAAAATATTTTTTGCTTCAATATAATTTCAAAGCGTATGTCTCAATATCTTGTAACTTTACAATTTTTATAATGAGGCATCTTATGAGAATTTTAAATTTAAATACCGTTTCTGCTCATTTCTTTGGTTACCTTTTTTTTCTTCTTTTTTTTTTACCAAGGTAAAGAAAACCGCCAGATTAAATCACTTGATTGCTAGATCAAAAAACTTGTTCGCCAGTGGCGACTGCATTTGTCAAGCCCTGATCATGTGGGTTATTATTTAGTGTATAAACTAGGGGTGCACAACTTTTATAAGTGGAGGGCCACTCACAAAAATGACTGGCTTGTCGAGGTCCACAATCAGACTCATTCAGCAAAATTCACGATTTTTACGTGCCTTATCGGCTAAATTCGCGATTTTTACGTGCCCGATCGGCGAAATTCACGAGTTTTGCATGCCCGATTGCCCAAATTCACGATTTTTACGCGCTCGATCAGTGAAACTCGCGATTTTTACACGTCCAATCGGCGGAATTCACAATTTTTACACCCCCATCAACTAAATTCATGATTTTTACGTGTCCGATTGGTGAAATTCATGATTTTTACTGTGCCCGATAGGCGAAATTCATGATTTTTGCATGCCTGATTGGCTAAATTCGCGATTTTTACTCTTTTCATCGGCTAAATTTCTGATTTTTACGCACCCAATTGGCTAAATCCATGATTTTTATGCGCCTGATCGGCCAAATTCATGATTTTTACGTGCCCGATCGGCCAAATTCATGATTTTTACGTGCCCGATCAGTGAAACTCGCGATTTTTACGCGTCCGATCGGCAGAATTCACAATTTTTTTGCACCCAATCGGCGAAATTCGCGATTTTTACGCGCCCGATCGGCTAAATTCATGATGCTTTCATGCGACCTATTTGCAACTTTTTTCACGATAAATTGGATAAGTTTGCAATTTCTGGAGATGTTGGCATTTAGGGTCAATGCGGAGCACTTTTGGCCTGCCGGGCACTGGTTGTGCACCCCTAGTATAAACATACCTATTTTATTATTGTCAGATCTTAATTCTAGACAAATAATTTTTTTAAAAAAAGGTACTTATGTAGTTAGCCACACAAGTACCTAAGCTTAGTGAGACTTATGTAGTTAGCTACATAAGCATGTTGTGTATAACTTTGCTGTTAACTTATTTTTAAATTTAAAATAGATTGGAAATTAGTATCTCAAGTTTATTCAAAGCAATATAAATTAAAATATTTTTATTTAGTACATAAATTACTGTAAACTAATTATATATTTTAAAAATTAATTATTCAATGACATAAATGCACTTACTGGCTACTAAAGAAATTATTCTCACTCGCCAGTAACTGGCTACTAAAAAAATTCAACCTACCAGCCAGTGGCTACTAAGCAAAATTCCTTATTTTCACCTTTAAACCCATGGACCCCACAAGGTATGAAATATTTACCAATAAGAAAACATTTATTCTATAATATTGATAGTAATAAAAACTCACTACTTCCATACAGGGCTGGGTTTTTGCTGGCAGAAAGTGGTTTCTGCTGTGCCAATAGCATAAAATATCATAGAATTTTTTGTAAATAAATTTTGTTTCTATTTTTTTACTTTTATTTTAAATAAAAATTCAACTGTAAGCAATAATATTAATAGTTAAACTTCTACAGCATCAGATTACCATTATGAAAATTTATGTTTTTCAAGTGAAAGAAAATTAGTATTATATAAACAAAGTATATTTATATGATCATTTTGAAACTTTTTGCTACTTTGAATAACTTTTATAATCTTTAGTTTTAATTTGAAACTTAATTGTTTACATATCAAATACATGTGTGAATTATGAATCAATGCAGATTAAAGTTCTTATTAGCATTATTTCTTAGTTTCTGCCATGCCGGTTTTAACTGGTTACAACCACTGGTTTTAACCACACCAGCAGAAATTTGCCAACCCTGATTCCATGCATCTATGTTCTATATTGTAGATGTTGATGAACAGCAGGAGCCTTCAAGTAAAAGAATGCGAAAATAATGTTTTTGCTTTTATACTTTATGGAAATGTACTTACTAATGTACATTATTATTTATAATTAAATAATGATTCATAATGAATCGTTGTTTTTATTATCAGGCAACTTCATTGTAAAATGTAGTCATCCATATAATCTTTAGTATCATTAATGGTCAATAAATGGTTAGTTTTCATGTTACATCGACGTACAGGGCTGTAATTCCTGTTTTTTCAGAGTGTTTTGCTTTTAACACCCAGTTTTGCACACTCTCATTGGTAAACCAACGATCAGAGAAAAAAACTGTTACGATATAAAATGTAGGAAATGTTATCCTCTGTAATTCAAATATTGTCGACTTTCATAGTTTTGAAGTTATTTTTAAACAACAGAAAAGTTCATTTTTTTATAAATTTTTTAATTAAAAAAAAAAAGTATTTCCCAGAAAATTTTTATTGCCAAACCTCAGATTATGTTCAGCAACCCAAAAACATAAAGGTACCAAATATCAAAACTTTCTTTTATTTGCCCTTTTTGAGCACTTAATGCCTGGACTATAAAGTAAAAATCATTAAAATGATGTATCCAAACAAAAGAAAACTAAAGTTATTTGTTCACGGTTTAGGATAACAGATGATATTCTATTTTTTGTCTTTTTCTTTCCCTTCTCCCCTCATTCCACAAAAATGGCATAATATAGTTGCCATCTTTAGAAAAACTTCATTAAAAGTTAAAAAAAAATTAATATTTTGAAAACTAATTCACATTTTAAAATTATGAAAGCTTATATGACATCTTCGTATCCATGTATATAACTGGTGTGAATTTCATTATGGTGTGTTCCATATTCTAAGAGGAGTAGTTGTGAAATACAAATAGACAATCACATTTTAATATAATAGATCCCACAAAGGATTTGTGTGGATTTTTTTCCACACAAATACTTTTGATCTTTTTATATTATTTCATGATTGTTATAATAATTTAATGAGAATGGAAATAAATGAACTTGTGACATTAGTATACACACCAACTAAAAGTTATAATCTGACTCTTTTTACTTTGGATACATGATTTACTGTATTATATTGTTTTTTCTAGGATTGTATTTTACTTTAAGAGTTCAAAGAAGTCTAACAATGGAACAGATGTTAATGCTGGTCAGATTCCACAGCTTTTGTACAGGTAATATTTTTTTTAATTATTGATATTAAAATGTTTCATTGAATGCAATTGTTTATAGTTTTAAAGTTTTTCATGGTTAAAATCCATTATTCTTTAAATTATTCTTTAAAATCCATTTTTTTTCATGAAAATTTGTCTACAAAAATTAATTATTAAATTCTTTAATATAAATGACACTTCATTATTCTTATTTGACATTTTTGAAATATTTTAGAACAATAACTCCTGATAGCCAGGGCCTTTCTAAACCATGCAGTCAAATTGAACCAGTGACTGTTCTTAGCAAAGACTTTTCTAGAACTGTTAATCCTGTAAGTTTATTAATTCCTTCCATTCCTCTTTATTTTTCCAGTTTATAAAGTTTCTATTTTTTAAGATATGTGCTGGATAGAACCTAAAACATAGGTACATCCTGCATATTTCATGCAAATAATATTCGTTCCCATGGTAACTGCGAGATTCCCTTAGCAACAACAAATATGCTGATTTTCCTCAGACTTCAGCATAAGCGTGTCCTTGTTTGTGTGGATAAACAAGCAATAAAAACAAGACCGACGCCAAGTTTGACGTTACAACGATTGAGCAAGTACAAAACAATATATGACAGGCAATTTGCAAGAATCATAAAGTTTCAAGGAGATCACCTGATCGGTAATTCTCGGAACCAACGGAGGGTGACAACCCCAATAGGGCCAACGAGGGCGGAGCCTTGAAATCACAAATTACAAACTATACAGTAATCAGATGAATCTGATTTACAAAATGACCAATGCAGATACTCCAAAGGCGTGGACACTAACCACAAAAGGGCATTATTGGATGAAGCAGGACAATGAAGGGAGGAGACACTTTTATCCCTCTGATGAACTAAAAATTTTAGAAGTGAATTTTTTTGGACTTGAGAAAAACACTTCTACCTCAGACTTTAGTATAAGGGCATCCTTGTTTGTGTGGATAAACAAGCAATAAAAACCAGACCGACGGCAAGTTTGACGTTACAACAATTGTGCAAGCGCAAAACAATTTATGACGGGCAATTTGTAAGAATCATAAAGTTTCAAGGAGATCACCTGATCGCTAATTCTCGGAACCAACGGAAGATGACAACCCCAATAGAGCCATCGAGGGCAGAGCCTTGATATCACGAATTACGAACTATACAGTAATCGGATGAATCTGATTTACAAAATGACCAGTGCAGATACTCCAAAGGCGTGGACACTAACCACAAAAAGGCATCATTGGATGCAGCAGGACAATGAAGGAAGGAGACACTTTTATCCCTCTGATGAACTAAAAATTTTAGATGTGAATTTTTTTGGACTTGAGAGAAACACTTCTACCTCAGACTTCTGAATGAGAAGCATCATTATTTTTATGTTGCTGATGCAACGACTCCGATAATTTTGCAGACTTCTGCAATTAGCTTATTTTAGGCTCCAGGATGTTTAAATAGCCTAAGTTATAATATTTTTAATTTAATTTTTAGTTTACCTTAAATGTAAAATATGTGTTTAACTTAGATCGTGTGCTGGAGATAAAGGAGAAATCTTATCTGTAGACCTGCGAGACAGCAGACGGACTATGCAGTCCTCGAGCATATCCAGGTACATTTCAATGTTAACCCTAAGTACTGTGATCCTTATTTAATGTTAAATGTTTAGTATTGAAGAGATAAATATTTCTCTTACCATCCCGGGTTCAGGGACACTTATTGTTTTAAAACTAATTATAAAGTTATTAATTGTGGTATAAAAATGTTATCTTAAATTTGTAACAGTAATGCTGAACATACAGCATTTAATTCTTAACTAATGGCTTGCTAATACAAGTTGTGAATGAATTTCATTATTGTCACAATAGAAATTGGACATTCATTTTCCCCTTGCGTACCTATGTGGTTTATTCCCACTTTCAGCATTAATTTTAATTATTTTTATAGTTTTTCATTATTTCCCATTTAAATTAATATTTCTAATTTTAGTAACTTTTAATTCCCGCCATTTTAACGTATTACTTTTTGTTGTACAACATCCGGTTCGATTTTCGAGTTATTTTTCGAACGCCGGAATTTTCAATTATAATTCATTCAGTTTCACGATTTTGGCGGTCGCCATTTTCTTGGACGCTCACGTGGGATAAAGTCAATTTCCTTCCCGTGCTGATCGCCCGTGGCACGCTCCCTCACCTACCCATTTCTCCTCCTCGTCTCGGATTGGATGAACTGCGAGTCGGAAAATCGAGGTGTGCGTTTCGCGAGGTGGAAATTTCATTTGCAGTACAAATCATCTAGGGAAAGGTGCGTTTTTTTCCTCTCTAGTCTCGGTGAGCCATGAGGCTCCACCGATGCCGCGCTATCTACCGCAATCGACGATGATCGTCCCAGCATTCACAGTAACGTAAGAATAATCGGAAAAGCGATGTCATCAGTGTCCTCCTGCAATCTGTTCATCTACAATAAAAATAGTTTAGTTACTAGCAATTACTGAGTCTTTATTTTTCTTGCGTCTCAAGATATTGAAAAAATTGTGGTCTCTGCACAACTTGAGTTCGTCTTCTCACCGATGTCAGCTGCACTCATTTCCAGGGTTTGTTTTTCAGAAGAATCGTAAGTACCTTCACTTATTTTACTTCTCATCAGTGCATTTATGGATAACATAGCGATGCTATAAGATCCTGGAGTTTGTCATCTTCATACGACACCACCTGCAACTTAGGGGTAGCGAACCCAACACGTGGCACATCGTCTTTAAGACTTTACAAGTTTTCTCTGTCTACACTTTACGACATGGCCAGTAAAAACATTATGTGACAATTATCATGTATATATTTTGTATATATAATTCATAGTTTCCTTTTTTCAATTATTTTACGTAAATAAAATCTTTTATTTTAATCTTAATTTAGACTCTTTATTTATTATTATTTTTAGTGTGATGTTTATTTAAATTATTATTATGTTTATTTAAAATTACTACTACAAGCAGAAATTTATAGCGGGCTTGATGGTCAACCATAAAGATGAGATATGCATCAAAAAACAACACAACGCTGTATAACTTTTAATTTTAATACCAATGAATCTATCCCAGGTTGTACGATCACTTATACCATCAAATTGCCACTAGTATAATTGGTGTGTTTCTGTCTGGAGGAGGGAATTATAGGTTCCAGTAACGCCTTATAAATTTTATAAGTTCAATTTTAAATCTCCCCAACAATATGCATAAAAATTGTCTAAATCTAGTCTCTTTAGGAAAAAAATAAAGTTTATATTATTTGAAAGATGGTATCAGAAATATTCGGAGAAAATATTTAGAAATAATTTAGTCTTATTCAGTGTTATCTTACATGTGTTCTAAAGGAACCTAAAGGCTTATTCTAGCAAATATTACTATATGTTCGTTTTGTCAACATGCATTTCTTATAAAATGCTTATTATATCTTAAATAAATAGGTAAGGAAATCTTCACTTATCTTATTAGTTATCCAATTATAATCTTCATAAATATTATCCACAATTGGTGGTCATTACACATTGTAGTTTGCATATAAACTTAATCTCTGAAACCATAAAAAAAGAGCAATTAAAGTGAATATCATACTGCATGGAAAATAATTTTGACATTTGTCTACTACAAAGAAAATATATATACATTACCGAAATATTCATTTAAGTATTAAGTGAGTTTAAAACAAATTTTTGATTAAAAAAGGTTAAATACCCGAGCAAATACTATAGCTCCATTACAAAGAACGTTTTACGTTATGATATACCATGACTACACTAGAAAAAGTTGTTCAGTTTCTATTTGGTGACATTCCAAGTAAGGAGATTCTTTGATGTATTCATAAAAAGGTTTCAGTTTGTGATTCTTTTTCTTCCCTTTGAGGAGATTATGTGTGCTTTAATAGGCCTAGGGTACCAATTCAGTCAGAGAAATTCGGTTGTATTTTCTATTTTTTCTTACAGATAGCACATCAGGTCTACTGAGACATTGTTTGGTTGCCATAGTAATTTTTTGCCCTCTTTTTTGCTATGAGGTGCAGGGGAAAAAAAATTAGTTGTTACAGAATTTTAAGAGAGTAGTTAGATTATGATTCTGGTTATGATATCTCCAAAGTTTTTTAGTGCTAGTTAGTTAGAGGTTTAAAATATAAAATCATAATTTTTTGATGTAGTAAATAATAAATTGGTAAATGAAGTTGTTTAAATTTCATAAATATCAAGTTTTTGATTAACATAGACTGGTTTTTACTAGTCTTGTGTGGGTAAGGTGTGGATCACAACTCAAAAAAATTATTTGAAGTCAATGCAAACCATGACTTGAACCCAACAAAAAAATTTCATTAACCATACTTGATTGAGCCTACAACATTGTTAATCCTAAGAAATTTAAAAATCCCCCCCCCCCCTTTTTTAACAATAATAGTATCTCTAACATCAGTTTTATGTTGAAAAATAACTGTATATTCATATTCAAATATATGTTTTCTCATATAGAAAAATATTTTGGACTTCCTTTGAAAAATTGTGTTAACCTGAAACAGTTAGTCAACCCAACCAAAAAAAAAAAAAAAAAATTGCTATTTAATAACAACTTCAAAACTGTTTTGTGGCAACCTTTTTTTAACACTTTCCAACCTAGTTGAAAAGTGTTTATGACTTCGGTTTGTCTGGCCGTCTGGCCGTCTGCCGTCTGGCCGTCTGCCGTCTGCCGTCTGTCCGTGCTCTAACTCCCGTAAATATGCTCGGATTGCCCTGCAAATTTTATATGTTATAATCGTTATCTATAGCATGTTCCCTATTTCAACGGAAGTGTGTAGCACTTATAGTTTTTTTACAGGGACACTCAAAAGAATTCCGTTACATTGCGGTCTATGGGGAAAAATCATTTGCGGTTTATTTAAATAATGTTTCAATACTTTAAACGCATTGAAATTTATATATATCACTAAGGTGCATTAGAAGAAGCTTAATATGGAATAGGGTGTGCATAGCACTTATACTTACTTTACAGGGACAGTCAAAAGAATTCCGTTACATTACGTCTATGGAGAAAAATCGTCTGCGGTTTATTTAAATAATGTTTCACTATTTTAAACGCATTGAAATTTATATAAGGTTCATTACAAGAGACTTACTACAGAATATTGTGTGTATAGCAGTTATCGTTCATTTACAGGGACACACAAAAGAATTCTCTACTGTATGTTAACAATAATTCCTGGAAGTGCGTTTTAAGTTACTGAATGCGATTTTAATTTTAAATCGCTTTTTGTATATTACGTGGTGTGTATAAATTCTGTAGATCCTATACAGGGAAGTACAAAAGTTCGGGAACACATTTCCGTATTATTTAACTCCAGACGGAGAATTTTAAACTGTGCTACGTGTTTCCTAACTGAACTAAAATTTAGCATCCTATGTAGTATATATACAAATCTATAGATCCTATACAGGGCTGAATAAAGTATTCGGATTACTTAGATGTTATCTTTTAGCTTATAAAAGAGTATGATTCGTAAAATTATTTTGGAAGCGTTGGAAAGTGTTACATAATCTATGCTTGACGCATGATTTTTCGTTCTTGTTTTTCTTTAAATTCTAATTTGTCAATTGTTTATTTGGAAATGGAAGAATTTTGTGAATAATCTTTAGTTTTTGAGATAAAGAATTTTGAGAAGTATTTATTTTTAATATTAAAAGTTTTCCAAAGGTACCTTTAATAAATCCAAATATTTTTCTAAACAGATCCCTGTAACCCTATAATTGTACAAAATATTTAATATCCTATTATTTTTTTTTATCATACATACCTTATTTTATTATATTGATTCAAGAAAGAAGTTATGGTGGTCCTCCCTTAAACTGGTGATGATAGAAACATACTTCCAGTTACAAAAGTATACAATTCAAGTATAGCTTTTAGGTATAGCATTTGTTTTATAAAGGGCTGTATAAATATTAAAATATGAAATTTAATTTTTTATATGCCCTCCTTTTCCTATGACTTATTTTTAGAAGAATATTGTCCTGCATCTAAAAAAGACATATTTTAAAAAAAAAACCAAAAAAAAAACCCTGTTTTATGGCACTAAAAACACGTCTTACTGTGTTTAGTGCTGTTATAAAAAAAATGGAGGTCATATAAAAAATTAGAATTTCTATTTCTTTATGCATACAGCTCTGTTAAGAATTGAAAAAAAGAAAAGAAAAAATAGCAAAAGTTACTATTTTGTAAAAGTGGTGAGAGATAAATTTGGAATAAGTATTTAATGAGTTAAAATTTGAATTTCCAAATACAGAAGATATTTTTAAGGCTAATAAAGGTATAGTGGTATGAAATAATATAGTACATTGCATTGAAATTTAAAATTAGGATCAATAAGTGAAATACATAACAATTCTCCATAGTAAAATTTAACAGAGAGCATCATTCACCTGAACTATAGAACAGCAACTCTGAAAAACATATTTACACAACAATAGAATTTAAGATGTGCTTCATATTCACATTATTATCATTAATTAATTTTTTAATATTATGTAAAATGGTCAATTATTTCTTCAAATATCATCTTTTCATTATCTCAAATTATTTAAAATAATTAATATTTATAAATGATAACATTAACATGGTGATTTCACCAATTCAACAAAACAAGTTTATTATGGATTATCTTTCAAATTTAATACCTTTAAATTTCTATTTATTTCAAGTTTCAATCATTTATATTAAATTTTTTCGTAAATGCACATATGTGAACAAAATACAAGATATATACATATATGTAAACAAAAGTGCGTATAAGAAAAGACAGTAAGGAGTCATTAATGCTATATGATTGTTTTATTTTACATCGTTATATTAACCCATGAAAATAATGAGGTGGAAGAAGGACAAAGTGTACTTGCCTGCACCAATAAAAATATATATTATAATGTTCTGCTTATACAAATTCATTTTCTTCAATTACATAGTCAAATATGCTAACAATTAGACAGAGATGTTAGATTATTACCATTATAATAATATTTTGTGAGCTGCAATCATCATAATAATATTGTTACTACTTAAATATTCATTCAGTTTACAATCTTCTTTAAGATAAATAAAACAGCAGATCCTACCCCCTAATTAAGTCTGTTAATAAAATTAGTTTTCAACGGTTTAAAATTGGTTTAAAGTTGGTTTTTCTTTTACAATCTTCTTTAAGATCAATTAAACAACAGATCCTATCCCCTAATTAAGTCTGTTAATAAAATTGGTTCTCAAGTCTCATAGACTGTTAGGTTTTAAACATGAGTTCATATGAAAACTATATGTCCATTATTACTGGAGCTCAAAAGAGGTATACAAGTACAATGCTTATTGTTGATATATAACATTCTTCAACAAAGAATTGACAGATGGAGGAGAAATAGCAAAATTATATTACCATTGTACTTTGGAAGGTAGATGACAGGAGAAACAGTTGTGAATTTTACTCATGGCGGCTGTAACCTTGGAAGCCACATCAATTTGGTTAAAGCAATCCATTTAATTACCAATTGTCACCGGAATCAATTGATTCCATAAATTCTAGGCCATCATCACAAGGAGGGTGCTGCTGCTTTAACAAATGCAATCACGTACATCTATATCTTATATTATTTTCTTGAGGGCAGCTTATTTAAATTAAATTTTATAATATTTATTTTACATTTCTGTAGAAAAAGCCTAATGTAGAGTAG